>JAMPIT010000484.1:17352500-18805000 GCA_026261815.1 Monarcha castaneiventris obscurior
GCAAGGAAAAACAGCCAGGAGCAAAGCCTTTCTGACAGGCAGGAGTTGGGAAACCTAATGGATATTCCCCAAGGAATACACAGTCCTCTCTTGGCAGCCATCTCTACCATTACACCCCTGGCTCCCTGCCACACCTCCCTCCTGCTCCTTGACTCTGCAGGGTAAAGTAATGGGTCAGCACAAACCTTGGTGGCCCTGGCACACAGGGACCTGTGCCAGCGTGTGCGGGGGATAAGGACCAGCTTTGGGGTAAGGACCAGCTTTGGGGTAAGGACTAGCTTTGGGGTAAGGACTAGCTTTGGGAACCAGCATCCAACACTGACTCCTGTCTCCCCTGGCACTTCACACCTCAGCCAAGACAACGGGGGTGCACTGAATGTCAGTCCCATCCTGTCCTCCTGTCGCCAAGGAGGAACATGGTGGGGCCTGGATCCTTTCCTTATGATGCTCACAGTTTTCCAGAGAGCTCAGATCAGCAAAGCCTGGTGCTGGCCAGCAAAAGGCCTGCTCCAGCCTCCCAGCATGTGCCTGACAGCCCAGAGGGGCTGAGAGAGCGCAGCCCTGGCAGTCCCATCACTCAGGATGCAGCACCTGCAGCTGGCAGCTTGTAAAAACACTGACCACGCTCCTTTTTTAACCACAAAACCTAGACCAGAGCTAATAATTCTTTCGTGCTCTGGCTCACACTCACCCTGATGTTGCACACTGCAAAACTGGAGTACCACCCATTTTCTGAGTCTTTAGAGCGAGGTACCAAGGACTCCTTTAGACTGTGTGGTCCATGAAATGTCTACTCCTGCCCCTCCTTCCACCACAGCTTGCTCACCAGCACTGTTGAGGGAGCATTAGTGTTTATGGGATCAGTAATTACAAAGTTTTATGGGAACTATGCAGAAAACTACCATGTCCACAGCACCAGCCAAGCCCCCAGGGTCCCAGCAGCACTCGAGCACACAGGTGGGTGGCCAGGCTGTTTAGGAACCTGCAGACTGGGATCTTCTGATTTTTCAAGCAGAGGTGGTCCCAAAACCCTGGGGATTTAGCATTTGTTCATTTAGCAACTGAGCAGTCTTCTTAGCCTTCCTCTCCCACCCAGTCTTGTGCCTCCTCACCTTTCTGTTCACCAGTATGTTACTTCTGCCCCGGGAACCTCTTTGTCTCCTCCCAGCCCATCTCTCTGCACCCATCTGTAATTTGCAAAGGAGAAGAGCGTGGAGACCCAGACAGAAATATCCCAACATCACACCAGCTCAGTGCTGCTTCTGGCAGGTCCCACTGGCTCCTGCTCAGCATCCCACTGGCTCAGCATGGTTGTTTCTGGTCCAGCATCCCCGTTCTGTGCTCTGATGGCTGGTACCACCATGTTCCCAGTAAGCAGAGTGCTTTTCCTTCTGTCCTCTCCATCCTTCATGTGGAAGTCCTTGGGAGATGCACCTTGAAGGCTCTTTAGGACTTGTCCTGCACAGACTGGTTCACTGGCTCCTCGCATGTGCCCCAACCCTCTCCTCACCCTGACAGCATCACCTAAGGGGTGGAGGGAGCATGGGGGAACCCCGAGGAGCAGAGAAGTGGCCCTGCCCTGACACAACACAGCTCATCTCCACTCTGGGATGGCCACTCACTTCCCACAAAGCCCATCCTAATTACAGCATGCCCTCACACCCAGGGGACCACAGCCTCACCTCTAGGCCTCACCCCTTCCCCTGCCACTCACTCTCGCCAGGATCCTGACACCAGCTCTGGCCAACGCTGCTCCATTAGCTCACTCTGATAGAGGCTTAATAGAAAATCTGCTCAATTATTTAGCAAGCAGACAAACGGGAGGATGATACTGCCTGAAGACAGCCAGGGTCTGTGGTGTGGATTCAGCCCAGCTCCTGGCTCAGCCTGGCAGATCCTGCCTTCCCTCTCCTCCCCACTCAGTCATTAAGGGCTGGCAGAGGGAGCAAAGGGACATCCCTGCCCTCAGCCCTGCCAGCCCCTGAGACTCCCCAGTGCTGCCCAACAGCTCTCAGACCCAAGGGCTGGGAGGAGGCACTGAAGCTTTGGCTCATCATGAGCGGCACCAGCCCGTCCTGCCTGACCCAGCAAGGTCAGAGAACACCTCTGCTCTCTCAAAAGCACAGCCTGCTCCATCCAGGGACTACAGCGAACGATGGATCAACTGTCTCACCACAGCCCGGCCTGGGCAATGTTCCCTTTCTTTGTGCTTAATGGCTCTGTTTGATGCCAGGAGTCCACAGCAAGAGGACTTGATGCCTGGATCAGAGTCCTGTGCTGGGAAAGGAGCAGCTGAGGCATCTGATTGCAGCCTGATAACACAACTGGATGAGTTGGCAAGGCCCTGGCTCTACTTACTTACTTCCTTCCTTCCCCACTGCAATGTTCTCATCCCATAAATGGGACTTCATTCCTTCACTGCCAGATGAGCCCATTCCCTCTGTCCCAGATGTCTGCAGCACCTTCCAACCAAGCGCCTGGCACAGCGTCTGCTTGCTGGGTTAGAGGCAACCAGAAAAAAACACAGCCTAACCAAGGAGGTCTCCCAAGGTCCTGTCCCTGTCCTCATTCTCTGGGGCACAGCCTCCTCACAGGGAACCAGTCAGGGTCACCCTGTCCCTGGTAATTCCAACAGGGACGCTCCTACGCGCAAATGAGGGTTGGAAAATCTCTCTGTTAATGATTTCTGGCAATCTGGGAGTTACCAAATGGGACCTGGAAGAGATTTCTATGAGCTTTCAGCACTGCTCAGGCAGAGTGCTTCTGGGGAAGGACAAAAGCCTGTCCTGTTATCTTGCTTGCTGCACTGAGAGGGAGAAGGGAAAAAGTAAAGCTGTCTACACATGAGTTCACATAAATGGGTCTCTTCTGGAGAGCCTGGTTACATACAGGACCCTTTAAATCACTTCAGCCATGGCAATTATCTCCCATGGGAGTGTACAGACCTGAGGAAGGTTTGAATTCTCCTGTTCCATTCCTCTTACTCATGCACCTGGAGACAGATGCTTCCCATTGCTGTGCTCTGGGCCAGCCATCGTTGACACACACCATCTCCCTGGGTTTTGGGTGACTTGGGTTACCCCAGCTGCACCTCCCAGGTTTCAGCACCCTGTGGTGATGGGTGCCTTGGACAGAGCATGAAACCAGGGCTAAGCCCTTGAGGAATGCAGGCAGTAGAAAAGCCCCAGTGGTTCCTGCCCCATACCTGCTCGTTTTCTCCATCCCATCTCTGCCATTTCTCGATGTGGCTGCACAGAGCAGAGCTGCCCTGTGAGTGGGGTGCAACACCCAGTCCTCAATTCAGAGTGCTGCCAAGAGGGTGGGGGCTCAGTTCTCCCTTCCCCATGACGTACTCTGCCTTTGATCTCTGCATGGTCTCTGTCATCCCCTCTGCCCGGGCAGCACTGGAGGGTCTCCAAGCCACCTCCCTTGGTTCTTTTGTCTTGATTGACCTCAATGGCTCTCCTGCAACATTTGCTTGCCTTTTATAGATCACTGACGTATCAAACCTCAGGTTTAGTGCATGGCTTTGCAAAATCACACTGAAGAATTTTGGTTTATGGATATTTTTCCCTGGGCTTCCTCCTGTACCGCCTTCTGCTTCTCCCGCTCAGTTAGGTCCACCTTAAGGACACGATGCTTTTCATGCATCATTCCACTATTTTGCATTTATTTCTCCTTTCCAGTGCTCAGGGAAGTGACTACAAAGCCCTTGAACATCAGAGACTTGCCACTTCCCTAGAGCACAGTGCCTCTGGTTTGTGATGGTGCAGCCCGAGGCATGAAGGATGCTGTTGGCACACAGGGGACAGTGCCACTTGGTGATGACACTGGCTGCCTGGAATTCACAAACCCAAAGCACAACGGGCTTTTCAGGCAAAAGACAGAGTCTAGAAGCTTTCTGTCTCCCCAGGAGTCCCTGCAGGCTAGGAAGGATGTGACTGATATCCCACTACTATCTCCCCAGCACTCTTTGGAGTTAGATAAACTGAGGGACAACCCTTCTCCATTTTGACCTGACAAGTGACCTGGCCTGGGACAGATGTTCAAGGGAGAAACAGGCAGGGAAGGAATTGTCATCCTGGCATGGAGGGAACTGTTTTATCACCTCCCTCTTCCCTTCAGGAAGAAGTGTCTAGTTGTGGCATCAAATTCATGATGTTTGCCCTTTCCATGGAGCAAGGTTCTCGGGGTGAGCAAAATCCACCTCTGTTCACAGCCCAGAAAGGCCACTGATCAATGACCTTGTGCCCAGGTTTTGGCACTGTCACACTGGGGGCTGTGAGACTGGTGCAGCAGCCACAGGAGGCAGGTTATAATTAGATATATTTGTGTACGTCTTTGAGTCCTTGAGAGAAGAAGCTGAAAGACTGGCTGCAGGGCTGAGCTGCTCAGCCAGATGGGACTCTACTCTCTGCAAAGCCAGAGACTATTGTGTTCTCCAGACATGAAAAAAGCAGGATGTACAGCACAGACAGAAGAGCCCCATCTCCTACAGCAGCCTACAGCATACAGTGACCAGGCAAGACACCTGCAAATGACACTGGGAGACAGCAGAGGCAGGGCTTCAGAGTGTCAGAACAAGTCTGTTTTGCAGGACTTGGTACAAGCAGACACAGGCACATAAATGATCAGGTCAGCTGTGGCTTTGTCCAGCCACATCACTCCCCCAGTGCTGCCTCTCTGAATAACTGGCTTCCATAAAGACAAGATTTGTTTCATCTTGTCAACATCACCCAAGTGCCTGGAGAAGACTCCTCTCACCTTTGTGGCACATGTCTGGGCAGCCAGATAGCTCTGCACACATTCTGATGCCTTCCTGAGATGGGTCCAGGGTGAAGGAGCTTCAGTGAGCTTCCTTCCAGCCATCACTGTGTGCTGCAGCACTTTGTGGGTGTCACCACACCAGCACAGCTCTATCACGTGCAGCCCCCACAACTTCCAACAGCTGTCACACGGAGCCAGACCCCATCCCAAGGAGGAAGCTGTACATGTGCTGTCAGTACATCTCACAGCCACCTCTCACAAGGGTTTTCCACCACCACAGGAAGGGGCTTTGCACCCAGCAGTGCCACTGGGGTGCAGCTACTACAGGGAATGTGGCTCTTTGATTTCTGCCTGCTGCACACACATCAGCTTCACCTCTCTTTAGTCCCCACACCCCACGCTGCTCCTGCAGCACCTCCCATGGCCCCACTGCAGCACCCAGAGCAGTGCCACACACAGAGACCCCGTGCTTTGGAAGGCAAAAGCCACTCACCCCTGGACATCAGTGTCCACCAGCAGCCGGACCAGTATCCCTGTCACAGCCACCAGGATTGGGTAATGGTCCACGCTCTCCAGCCCTGTGGAAGCAAAACAGAAAGGTAAGAGCTTCTGCCACTGTGTGACAGGCAGAGCAGGGCAGGTCTGAGGTCTGATCCCATGCAGCTCTGCACTGCCCTTCAGTACAAGCCATTCCTCCCTTCCCAAGGCATGCTCCCAGCATGTTTTCCATGGAGAGTGGACTCACCCGGCAGACGGAGGTTGACCACTCTGTCAAACAAGTTCCTTTCAGCTGTCACACGGTTCAGCACCTGGTTCAAGAGCTGTGCAGGGAAAAGCAGAGAGGGTTTGTATGTTCTGGATGGGCCTTCCTGTGAGAAGCATCCAAAGAGCTTTGGGGCAGCATGTCCTTATAGTTAAGGCTCAGTGCCTGAGAGCTGGTGGATGCACAGAGGGAGGCTCACAGCACACACCTAGCTTGGTGCCAGCATGGAAGGAGTGGTACCACACACAGTGGTTGTACCAGACCAAAACCTTCCAGGGAAGGGTCACTCTGAGGTCAAGACACCTTAATGTCAGCACCTTCCACCTAAATCTGAATTCCCACACAGAAGCCAAGCCACTTTTACAGACAAAAGCTCCTGGCAAGCAGAAGCTACAGTCCCCAGGACAGCACAGCCTGTGAAGAGTGAGCTGGCAGCTGTGGGCAAAAGCAGTGTCAGCAGGGTGAAGCACAGTCCAGGTCCTGCCCTGCCTGGAGCTGGCAGCAGGATGGGCCTACCAGCTCTGAAGCACGGGTGAGTGCAGAGAGCAATCTGCAGAGATGGAATTAGCTGTGAAGACACTTAATTAGCCACCATTAGCTCTCACCCAACCCCCCAGTGGGAGGAATGGGGACCGCTCCAGGCCTGACATAACTGCTGCAAGCTGAGCACCATCTCTCAAATGCAGCATCCCTCTTCCTGCTGCCCCAATGCACAAGAGCAGAACACTGCACCCCTCTGTGGGCATGGTCAGTGGTGGGGCATGGCTTCACAACAGCACCAGACAGCAAGGAGGAATCTGCAGCACCCCACTCTCTGCTGCACATTCCCCAGCTTGCCTAAGTCACTTGTTAAGGGCCCCTCACCTTCCTCCTCACCCAGCCAAGCACTTCCCTCATGATTATGATATCAGACCCCACTACCCCTTGCTTTGTTTCATCTGCTCAGAGCCCTGAGTCTCAGCCTTTGGGGTACTGCTAAGGTACGTGTGACTGCTCTCCACCAGTCCAGCTTGTACAAGGCCAGCCTACCCTCAGGGCTTTCCAGGATTGCTTGTGCTTTAGAAAATAAGCTAATTTACTGGAGCCTAAGGAGTGCTGTGAGTTGGAATGGGGCTGTCCCAGTCACTGTGGCAGGAAAATGGAGACATCTGGTACCATGTTCTAGGACTGAGGGATAAAGGACCAAGATGCCTGCCCAAACACTGGAGTGTGTATATTCTCCACAGCACCTTATCCAGGTGTACCACACCTCCTCTCCAGAGTTCATGACACTGCTTGTCACAGGAGAATTCAGCATTTACTGGCCCCTCATAAGGAAGATTTAAGAAGCTGTCACCATCCCTCCCAGTAGAGGTAGGAATCAGCTGCAACCAGACCAGTTGCAAAGGAGGGGAGCAGTTGTTGTGTAGAGATTTTAGGGAGCACCACTTGTTCTGCAGCAGCTCTAGCTACTAAAGCACTTGCAGCAGGAGCCCTCAGTTCACCACACATCTGGAGAGAGGGCAGAGGGGTCCTCATGCCCCTCCAGATGCTGTTTCTTCACACAGGACGATACCTGGGCAAGCCTCCGAAGCAGCAGCTCCGATGACGGGCGATTCCAGTCGAGGAAGATCTCTGGTGCCAGCGTGACGGTCATTTCCAGCACCCTGAGCAGACTCACCGACAGGTCAAAGCAGGTGGCACACACCTTCAGCTGGCGGCTGTCCACAAAGTTCCTCTCCAGGCGCTCTGCTGCCTGCTGGATCTGCCAAGCAATGCAGACAGCTTAAAAAGGTGCCCCTTCCCAAAAGGAGAGCCGCGATCCCCAGCCCAGCGAGTTGTGCCTGGAGCCCTGCTGCGTGCAGGACACGGCAGCCATGGAGTGCTGCATCCCACAGCCCCAGTGCTCTCCCACCTCCTGAATCATGCCAATGAACTCGGAGAACGCCCAGTTCAGCTGGTTCAGGACGCTGTTGAGGAAGCTGGGGGCCAGGTCGCGGTCGCTGCGGAGCAGGTCTGCCATGTGCCGCTGCAGCAAGGTGGAGGGACACGGCTCTGAAAGCAGACAGCGACAGCTTCAGTGGCCTGCTCCCAGGGCAGCCATGAGTGAGGGGCAAGGGCAGGCTGAGAGACCAGTCCTGGGCTTGGGAAATGTTGGCTTGTGCCTTACAGTAAGCAGAGACGGCAGGGCACTGGGAGCTGGCACAAGGACTGTTCTGAGCAGAGATTGCTCCTGTTGGGCCTCCAAGCACTTCTTTGCAATGCCAGCCTGAATTAACCAGGGAAGAGCCCTCCGTGCTCGCTGCTGCCCACATGCACAGGAGCACTGCCCTGCAGCTCAGCATCCCTCCTGTTCAGCTTTGCAGAGGCCCATGGTCAGCTCAGCATTAATTGCTCCTGATACCACTGTGGCAGCAGCTGCCCGGAGCCAGTACAGCCACCCTGGCCTCACATGGCCGTGCCTGTCTGCCTGCATCTGGGGAGGAAGGTATCCAGTAAATCCCACTCTTGAGAGGTTTCTGTATGGAACTGGGGCTGGTTCTGCCCTTAGCAGGCTCAGGCAGAGCTGTCCACACCCCCCAGCCAGGTTCAGCTGGAGCACAGACACATCCCCTTGGTTACGTGGCATCTCTGGGCTTCCTCACTATCAAAAACACAGGTGAGGTCAGACCCAGCAGCTGGGAAATACAGTCAGGGCTGTGTGGGACACCAGCCCCCATGGATGGGCAGCGAAAGGAAGAGGGCACAAAAGGGACAGATGCTTCTCACCAGCAGAAGGACTCACTGTCTGCGAGAGGCTCACAAAACATTCAACACTACGAGGGAAGGGTACTGGAGTTCAACTCAAAATTCAGGGCTTGGAAAGAAAAACTTGAGCAGATTTATGAGCTATAGGGAAAAACCCCAATCTAACTACATTTTCCTCTACTAGAAGCTATTAGAAAGAGCAGGTGGAAACTCTGGCAGCACCAGGACTGCCATGCCCAGAGGAACAAGCTGGGCTGCAACTGCAGAAGTTCTCTGGAGTTGCAGCCTACTCGAAGGGCCAGCGTGGGCAAAGCAAACACAAGACAACTTCCATCACATCCCTAGGGACCAAGAAGCAAGGCACAACTACAGGCAGATCGTTAGCTGGGATTAGCAAAGCCAGAGATGGATGACAGGAGACCATAATCTGAAATGGGAACAGGATAAATTATTCTGCGAGTACCCACTAGCAAGTGCAATGAACTTCTGTTATTATGGAGGACACGCACTGAATCTCACAGTGCATAATCACCCCAGGCAGGCCGGTGCCCTGGCTTTGATCCTGCCTAAAAGCTCATTTTTGGGAGGGGTTTCATCAAAACAAATGTCTTTGATGTCCTACTCCCACCCACGTGTACTTTCCCAGCCTTTGGGCTACACGTGGCTCAGGGACTGGCCAAGCCAGACGTCCTTTTTACATATTTATTGGTCCTCTGGGGATTTCTTGCCCAGTGTCCTCTGAAATGGTGTAAGCCTTTAGCATTAAACGTGTCCCAGAGCAACATTCCACAGTTCAGCTGTGTGTAGCAGGAGGAATTCGGATTGGAGTTTGGCTCCTACTTGCTTTATTTGTTAATATTTATTCTCTGTAACCCCTTCCTTCTGGTGGTAGAGACAGCAAGATTCTCCTCTCCAGTCACCTCCTCCAGCTAGCTGTGATTCCAGACCTTCACGACAGTCTTGTAAACAGGATCAGCCCCAGCTAGTGCAGTTTCTCACACTGAAACTGTCCCATCTTTGTCCCTCTCGCCACCCCTTCCTGAAGCCCAGTATCTCTCCCAGGTTTTCTCTGGAGAGGTGGAATCAGAAGCACATGCAGCATCTAAACCACAAGTGCGTGGCAGATTTGCACAAAGGCATAATGTGGTTTTGGTTTTTTTGTTCTGTTTTGCTTTCCTCTTAATTCCTGTTGTGTAATTTGTTCCTTAGACTGCACATCAAGCTGCTCTTCTCTAAAAGATTACAGTAGGTTCCCAGTTCAAGGATAACCTTCAGGAACTGGTCCTGAGGCACAAGTGGAGAAGCCCAGGAGTCAATGCTGGAGCACACTTTGTCTTCTCTGTCAGTGATGGATGAAGGGGCACAGCATACTCTTACTTCACCACTCTACACGTGGTGATGCTGAATTCCATCCATGTTTTCTCTCCCAGTCATTCAGAATTTGAAGGTCTTTTTGCAGGGTTAAATCTTTTGTGCCTTCTTTTCCCCAGCCTCCCTTCAGTGTGTAAAAACTGCTTTTTACTAAAACTGCTGATTTGTTAGTCCCTTTCCAGCCTTCAAATACCAAAGCAGTTCTAGGCAGGGATCACCACTCCTCGTGGAAGAGCTCTGCATGTTGTCCTGCTGGTCTGTTGCCAAAGCATTGCAAGTCAGGACAGACCTCAGGATGAACTGCCCAGCCAAAGTCTACCTCATTTGAAGGCAGCTTTGGTTTTTTGAAGGATGCTCCTATGCTTGTAATAACTTGCTTTATCCTGATTTTTAGCCAATGACTATTTCCTCATGGTCTTTTTTCAATGAGTGGTGTGAGTTTGCTCCAAACCTGCAATTCTGGGTTCTTAAATGCTTTCCCTGCTGCTGGCAGACTGTGCCAGAGTATAAGAGCATTAAAAACTGGCACCTTTTGTCAAACCTCTCCACAGGTAAATAGGTTTTATTGAAGGTTTTAAAGCCAACACCAGGAAATAGTGATTTCCTTGGCTTTTGTTGATCCCAAGAGAATTCTGAATCAAAAGATGCTGCGATCACTGCTACTCTTTGAAAGCAATGTAAGGTGCAAGCCCTGGAACACAACAAGACCATCCCTTGCATGAATTCCCAGATGAGGTAATCATTACTGGTATCCAAAACCCAGCCCTGGTGCTGTGCTCATCTTTATTTGCAGTATGTTCACCTTTGCTGGGACATTCCCACCCACATCAGTTACCACTGCCCTCCTGGGCAATGACACATCCCTCATGTGCCACTGCAGGCAGGGATGTCATTTCACAGGGAGTCTGTGGATACTCAGTGATGGGGTTACTTCCTTGATCCTGGCACGACTAAGTCATTAATGCTTCTAAAATTTGTACCTCCCTAATACAAAAGCCACTCAGTCTTGGCTTAGCCTTCGTTATGACAGATAAACATCAGTCACTGGAACAGAAATTGGCAATTTTTCAAGGCCAGAAATTTTGACCTCAATACATTTAATGTGGGCAACAGAGCGTGGCACCAAGGGGTTATAGATACATCTGATGTTTCCACAACAGGAACTTCCCTGCAAAAATATAAACAAAACAGAGGAAAAGAAAATCTAGGTAGGGGAGATGGTGAATAAAAACAGAGTTCTTTAACATTATTAGGGAGCCAGAAAGCCCCAGTGCTACAGCAAGCACCTGGGTTAAAAGGAGAGCATGATGAAGCAAAGACATAAGTTAAAATATAAGAGGTAAAGTGAACATAATCGAACATAGCCAGGGGTAGGCAAAAACAAGGAGAAAAGAGGTAGTAGATGAAGAAGACATAAAAACCATCCTCAACTGACCATGGTAATGTGAAGTTTTTTCAACTATAGGAAAAAAATATAGCAGGATTATTTAATAGAAGTAGTAATGGCAGAAAGTCTAACAGTAGCAGAAGCCCATTATTAGAGAGAGTTAAAAATTAATAAAGCAGGCGAAGTGGAAGCCTTCAATAAGTGCTCCTACTAGATAATGGTAAAGAAGGAGGGTCACGTACTTTCATTACAGGAAGGTAATTATGTACTTTTATAGTTTGCTAATGACCCAGCAAGATTTATAACAGGGCTAATTATGAGACTTCTTGGTCAGCAGCCTGAGGGGGTCTTTGGACACAGCAGCATTTACAGTAGAGCTTGAGTACAGAAGGGGAAAGCCCCAAATGGACCAGATTCAGAAGCAAAGCAGCTCCACCCAACGCTAATCTGAGTTTTTGAAAGGATCCAGATGTATCTGTGAATCCATGTCAGTGTGCCCATTCAGAGATGCATTTAGAGAGGACCAAAGGGAAGGCTGCAGGGCGAGGCAGAAGGAAAGCAGGCAGCATATGGGGGATGAGACATCCATAAAGCTGAGTGTGAGGCATCAGAATGGCCCAGTGCTCCTGGGATCCATGTGTGCCTTCAAAGCAAAGCCCTGGCAAACCAGCTAATGCAAATTTTGGCTCCATGACGAGCACATCAGGGAGGGCTCCCATCAGCATGGCACCAAAACCTCTGGGGCTGCTAAAAACATGGCAAGGGTGAACACCCCACAGGGCTCACAGAAAAGCAAAACCCCTTCTGAATAAGGCATAGAGGCCACATGTTTTTCAGCACTGAAAAAGACCAAGAAATGAGTTTACCCTGGTACACAAGTGCTTCCAAAGAATAAAATGTTGTAAAGCAGAAAAAGGCAGGGCAGCAGCAGTGGAAGACAGAAGGTGAGGTTAGGTATGGAGGAATGGTTTCAAACTGAGAGAGCGGACGTTTAGATTAGATATCAGGAAAAAATTCTTTACTGTGAGGGTGGTGAGGCCCTGGCACAGGTTGCCCAGAGAAGTTATGGATGCCCCATCCCTGGAAGTGTTTAAAGCCAGGTTCGATGGGGCTTGAAGCAACCTGGTCTAGTGTGAGATGTCCCTGCCCATGACAGGGGGTTGGAACAATATGAACTTTAAGGTTCCTTCCAACCCAAACCATTCTATGGTTCTGTGACTTCCATCAG
Organism: Monarcha castaneiventris obscurior; assembly: GCA_026261815.1. NCBI lineage: Eukaryota > Metazoa > Chordata > Aves > Passeriformes > Monarchidae > Monarcha > Monarcha castaneiventris. Next base: position 17,364,744 of record JAMPIT010000484.1, read on the forward strand.
GTATCATAAGTGATGGATTTCTGAGGGCGAGCAATCACCATCTGAAGGGCTTGGACAGTTCAACTACTACCAGCTGATGCTTTTGGTGTGGTCAGATCAAGGCAGGATCTCCTCCTGAAAGTCCCCTTTAGCTTAGGCAATTTGCTGGGCTTGGGAAGGGGACGTGGGTGAACTCTCTGGCCCATGTTGCACAACATCTCAGCTCGATTATGTCATGGTCCCACCTACCTTCCCTCCACCACTTGACGGGTGTGTGGGCAGAAGGCCTGGGGCAGAGGAGCCCTGTGATACAACCTGAAGCCACCCTGCAGCTCTTGCTTTTCCAAGCCAGGCTGGGCCTGGCATGGAGCCACTGCTGCTGCTCCAGCTGTGCCTGCTGGGACAGCACCTGGCCTTGCCTACAAGCCATGGTGAAAGCAAAACAAGTCCTTGCAGCAGCCACCGAGCACAACTAGCCCAGCTCTGAACGCAGCCCCATCTGCTCTCAGGAGCCAAACTGAGGCAGAGCTCTGCTTGCATGAGAGCTGCTCAGTGCCAGCGGAGCTGAGGATAACTCTGCGAACAAGCAGGGACACAGATGGCCTTCCTGAGCCTCTGCCCCTCTTGGGCTAAGCCAGGCAGCATCCATTGCTCACCTGTGGTGAGCATGGGCAAAAGGCAGCGGAGACTGGGTGCTCTGTGCTCTATGTGTTTCATGGATGTTGTGAGGCAGCATGAGCAAACCTTCCCCACCTGTGCAGAGTCTTAAAAGGAAGCATCCCAAAAGCAGGACAAAGCTGGAGCATCAGAGAAGAGGCATTTGCCCACACTCCCTTCAGACTGGCCTGCAGCAGCAGCCCCAGACAAACAGGGATTTCCTTAGCTCAGCAGTTTGTCCCATTGTCTCTACCAGTGCTCAAATTGCAACAAGGTGAAGACAGATGGGTGTGAAGGGGAAGGGGGGGGTCATCTCCTCCTCCTTCTCTGGGCAGCATCTCAAGGACACCTCTGAGTCCCCTGTCCCTCTTCAATTAAATCAGCATTCATTATTGATTTGGTTGAGCCTTAAAATAGCCCTCTCAGGAGTAAGTCCCCAGTAGCCAGCACAGCCCACTCCGGGCTCAGACTGTGTGGAGCCACACGATGTGTGGAGCAAGGCCTCGACAGCTGAGGAACTCTGCTCCTGCCCCAGAGCTCCCCAGGGTGGGGTGAGCTCCATTACCACCCCACAGGACTGGTGACAGCCACTCGATGGCTTGGTTGTGCAGTAGGAGGGTGAGGGGACAGCCACGAGGTCCCTCCTGCATGTGTGCCAGGGCTTCTCCATCGGCCTCCAAGGAAGAGAGGAACCCAAGGCTGGCACAGCCTTCAGCAGGGCTCTGACCTCAGAGGTAACCCTGGCAAAACAGGTGCAAGAGCAGGTCCATGATGTAGCCTCAGACACCACTGACACATGAGCAAAGCCCCCGTGGCTTCTCCCAGGGATGGAACTGAGGAAGACAATAATTTGTGAAGCTCTCTGCCTACAAAGAAGGGTCTCTCTAGGCAGAAGAGGGGAAGCAGGGAGCTCTCTAAAGCTACTCCACCAGACAAGAGAGGGTCACACAACAAACTTACTCTGGAAACTAGCAACAGAGAGATCTCCTGGGCACCATGGGCAGGAGAGAGAAAAGAGAACAAGAGTGCTGTTAGAACAGACAGGCAGCTCCCTGGATGGGGCTCAGCATACACCCCTGTGTGCCACCTGCCCTTCTGTCCCCCATTCCTGTGCAGCTCTCCAGGAGCAAAGTCTGGCACAAAGCCTTTTCTACAGCAGAGGGGGATCAGGAATGTATCCATACAGGCCCAGAACCTGTGAGGGTAAAGCCAGGAACATGTTCTTCAGCTCAAGAAAGGCAACCTCTCCTCCCCCCATCTTTCTCAGACACAACAGAGCTGAGAAACCCTTTATTTCAGTGACAGTGCTGAGAACCCAACTGCAGTGCCACAGGCAGGACAGGCTGTGCCAGGCTCTGAGAGATGCCAGGACAAAACACTCTCTGCTTGCAAACTTATCCAGTGCCCTGTCTCCCTGGGCACCCTGCCCCTGTCACAGGGTACCTGCTGCTTGGCAAACATGACAACTCCTCCCCACAGCAGCTATTCACTGTGCACATCACAGAGTCTTCTCCCAGGGTAAAACTCTGGTAAAGATGCAGTCCTGGGCCTCTCTTCTCTCCTTTGGAGGGTAGACCCCTTACTTATGATGGATCTTACTCTCCATCTGGCATGCAAGAATCACCAGTAGAGAGGCTGGGCATGGCCAGGCTGTAAAAACCAGGCCTGGATATTTGGCCAGGAACACCCTACTTTGGCAGCTATCCCAACAGCTGGCCTGGCCCATAGTAGGGATAGCTGCTAAGGAAGAGGCTGGTCCTCCCTCACCACCCACCACAGCCCTGAGTGCCCATCCCTGCCCCACTCACTCTGCAGGCTGGGGAGGCTGGCATCCTCGGGCTTGGTTTTCAGCAGGTGTGGGAGCCGTGTGTATCTGTACCCAAAGCCACAGCCCTGGCAATAGAGGTAAGGAAAGATCTTAGAGGCTGAAAAACAGTTTTGCTGCTACTGGAGAATGAAATGTTCAGTGTCCCAGCAGCCCCAGGTGCTGAGAGGGGCAGGGCTGCAGGATGCTCACCCGCCACAGCCTGACGAGGATCCAGTTGGTCTGTGCCCAGGGTCGCTGCTCATAGGGAGCCAGGAGGTTCTTCATCATGGAGATCCGCCTGCCAAACAAGGACACAGGTCAGCTCATGGGGTTTGGGAACAGGGGAGTGAACAGGACACACAGTAGGACCTGTGGAGCTGGGGCAGAGCAAAACCACTGGTGTAAGGGTGCCAGAAGGCTCCCAAATCAACTCCACCACCCTGCTGCAACTCGTGGACTCTCAGTGGTGTTTGGCAGCCCTCCTGCTCCCTCACCCAGCCCTGCCACCACCCCAGCCCTGCCCCAGCTCCCCAAGAACAAGCAGGGCAGCACTTACTGCTCTTCTGGGATCCTCTCTACAGCACGCAGCGAGTGGGGGTAGCAGACGTAGCTGGCCAATGCCTGCATCAGGGAGTCCCGGATGTCTGAGGAGGAATGAGAAGGGACTAGGCCAGGCACCCAAGGACACACAGCACATCAGGGAGCACCTGAATGCCAGTGGCCAGGAGAGACTGGCCCTCATGTAGAGGCACACTGTCCCTGCAGACATGGAGAGCACGCTTAGGCTCAAGCAGCTAAGGAATAACCCCAGACTGGACATGCAGGTAGCTGGGACATGAGTCCTGCTCTCAAAAGGGTGTCCTAGGTCATGTATTTACCCCTGCAATAAGCAGGATAAGGACAATGCCCAGCCTCACTTAGAATGTGGAGGCATAAGCACTCAACAGATTCAGCAGACAGATCCCAACAGAAGCCTGGTGAGCCACTGGCAGTGGCACTGGCCAGACTTGTGACATTATCACCCCAAAGCAGAGGAATGCAGCCTTACCTGTGCCCACAATCCTGGAGTCAGCAAAATGCTTGGCCAGGATGGCAGCGAGGCGCATCAGGGTCTCTTCATAGCCTGCAAGAGAAGGAGGTAGCAGGGTAAAGGCAACGGCCTGAGGGGCAGCCCTGCAGTCCCAGTGCTCCCGTGGACACGGCACAGGCCATGGAATGAATTTCTGCTACAGCTAACTGCAGCTTAGTTGTGTGTCTAGTTGTCAAAACAGAGAGCTGGGAAGACACATTCACCTCCAGGAGAGCCTCTCACCTCAGTCTGCAGAGCCTGAAACAGTTATCCAGGGAAAGATAAAACTATGCAATCAAGTTGGATGGCAAGCAAGAGGTGCCTGGGGCACACAAAGAACACCCTAGGTCTATGCAGAAAAGCCATGTCTAGCCTGCAGGCCCTGTACAAATCTGCTGCTGCCCAAACAGCAGGCACAGCCCCCACTTACGGATTTGAATACTTCAGCTATGTCCTGTTGGTGGGAATAGAAGCTTTTCTTACCTTCATGGGCTCTGGAAAGCACAGAACTACTTGCTAAGAGCTCAGCAAGGTCATTTAGCCAGGAAAGCACAGAATGTGCACAGGTGGAATCCACCTAAACACAGACTCTTGGCATCAAGTGGGTGGTCATCTCCATAGGAACGTCTCCAAATCCCAGGGGAATTTAAAAGCAGACCCAATTTCTGCACGCATGGTACATCCTCTCCCACCCGGAAACCAGAAGGCTGTGGTAGCAATTGCTGAGGCAATCACATCTCACAGCACCCAGCCCACTCCTGATACCTCCTTGGAAACACAATCCATAGCTGCCAGTGATTTTTACTACAGCCAGCCCTGTGACAGCTTCAGACAAGGCATGGGCTCCCTACCTGAGCACAGTGACCACGGCTCACCACGTGCCCCACAGCTCAGACAATGTACTGGCACAGCACATCACAACCAGGAACGGACACAGAAAAGAAGATGCCCAATTACTGCTTCACCATAAGGATGTGGCTTGCTTTAAATTTTATCTGGCCAGAATCAGGAAGCTGTCCCCACCCCCTCACCTGGGAGTTCCTCCATGCTGTTGACAGGGCTGAAGTAGTTCTTGAGTGCACTGTAGCTGTTCATAGCCACGCTGAGGTAGAATTCTGGCATGAAAGCAAAAAGCGAGCCCGTCCTGTCGCCGTGCTCGATGGTGCGGATGCACACTCGCAGCAGCCAGTAGATATCCTGCATCTTCTCCTGCCCAGAAAGAACACAATTCCCATTCAGCTGACAGCTTCTCTTGGGAGAAACAACAACCAGCACCACACTCGGACCTCAGAAACATCCCCATACTGGAGATGCTGCTCAGACATCTTACTGCTCTAAGTTCAGTAAGCAGATCCGTGCCTCTTGGTCTTTCCAGAAAGCCACAGAAGTGGCAGCTGGAAGAAACGATCAGAAGTCTCTACACCAACCTCAAGCTCAGAGCACAACCCTCACCAATGTGATGGTTTTGTCTCACCAAGCCTTGAGACCCTCCAAGCACTACTCCTTACCAGGGCATATGCAACCACACAGGCCTAGCAAACAAGAATGTGAGTTTTGATTTCAAGGAGTTTTGATTTCCTTTTCTGAAGGAAAGCAGACACTAGCACTTTCCAAAAATCTGCTGGAAAGAAAGCTGGTCCATTGTAGGGATTAAATGGGAACAGGCTGAAAGCTCACACCAACTCAGATCTTTGCAATGGGCGGCCACAGCCTTTCAGGTTCTGTGCCAGCCATTCAACCAGATTTACTGTCCTGAGGAACATCAGCCTCTTGTCTCTCTAAACAAAAATCAGAGGGTCCTAAATTAAAAACAGGAAATTTAAGGCATCTATGTAACTTTAAGCTATAAAAATGGGCACCAACAAAGCCATAAAAAGAGGAAATATTATTCCATATCCTGCAATGCCAAGAAATAGCATAAGCCATAGCCACTTGCATAAAAATAGATGGAGAAGGGTTACACTTCTAATTTAAGAAAAAAATAAAATGAGGTGCAGATAAGGCATTTCATTTGCTTAATGGCTTTTCTAAAGTATGTTGTTACCATGTTTGGGAGATTTTCATGGGTTTATTCTGTAAATTAGGCTGAACTACTGCAAATCAACTAAACTGACTAACAGACATCTTTTTCTCAACACTGACCCACATCTCAGCCAAACTGTTACTTTCAGAATAAAAAGCAACTGTGAAGAACAACATTAAAGTTAAAAAAGCTGTATTTGGCTTTATTATGACTTGATAACCTCGAACATCATTTCAAGTATAGCCAAGCTAGAAGAAAGCCTACACCAAAAGGATACAAAGATGGGATTAGCCAATGAGATAGATAAATACAGTGTTGTAATAAAATAAGCTGTAATTCCCACAGGGATGTTTTGAAGGCAGAATTATGTGCTTTAAAACTAACAGTGTTTTTAAGCTGTAGCACTCCCTTTTATTCTAACTTTGAATCCCTCAGCTCAGAATAAACTGGTGGCTAATTCCCTGGAGGAAGGAGCAGCCTCTGCCATGCTCTGACTCCTCAGCACAGAGCAGGACTTTGCCCCTAGACAGAACCAGGCTTTTTCTCCAGCAGCAGCAGCAGTGCCTGCAACACTCATACAGATGTGACCCTCCAGTGCACACAATTCCCAGGATGCAGGAGCTGCTGGATGGATATCTCCACTGGGAAAGAGCAGGGACCTGAGATGACTGTGAGATGGAGCCCTGAAGGCACAAGCTCCTCAGTGTAGCCACATTCTGCAAGCTCACTGAGCTCCTGGGGCACATTCCAGCTCTCCCTGCAGGCCATGCAGGCCAGGATAGCAGCATAAGCCACAAACAGGGAAGGCTGTAACCTTCACTCCCAGATGCTGCTGATTCATCAGGAAAGGTGACACTGCAGTCCTGGTTTAGTATGACAATGGATCATCTAGAGACATGAATAGTGTTTCTGCATGGGCCAGCACAGTGATACCTGCAGTGCACCCTGGTGATGCCCCTCAGCTTTTCCAGAGCAGTCTGGAAAGAAAGGATTCTTTTCTGGCAAGCATAGGCTATGCTAATGCATCTGGAGAGCTTCTGCCTTGCAGTCCTGCTCGGGAGGGAAGGAGGGGAAAAGCAAAGAGCTCATGAGTCAGGACCAGCCACTGCAGCTCTACCAGATGTGATCCTAAAAACTCTTCTTGCTCTGCCTGTTTACATCCTGGGACACACAAAAGCCACAAAGAGAGACAGGGCAAGGCAATGTGCAAGGGAAGTCAGGAAAAAATCAGTAAAACTGCTTGTGAGAAAACAGACCAAAGCTTTTACCCTGGAAAATGGTGAATTTGGGGGAAAAGGGACAACCTGTGCAAATAGCCACTGCACTGGTAAATGCAGAATACACTCTCTGCATGGGAACCAAGTGAAGAAGGGAAGAACACCTGAACAAGAACCCCTTGACTTGGATGCCACAGATTCCAGGAAGAGCTGCAGCAGTGAGATCCCCCTGTGACACACAGCACAGCTCAGGGTAATGGTTCACAGTAGCCTCTATCCTCTGACATGTCTTGAGAACTGAATCTCCCTTTGATCTGCACCCTTTTGTCTGCAGTGCCCTATGGGAAAGCCTACAGCATCATGCACAGCTCACATCAGACTGGGCTGTGTCCTAACAAACACTATGGGACCAAGCCTGGGGCAGGAGAGAGGCCAAGCCTAGAAACGAGTCTCTGATACACAACAAGGGAAAAAGAAGCCCCAGAGATCATTGACATTGCTTCAACACCAGGAAAATGACACCTGTGATATGTGAGCCAAGCAGCAGAGATGCAGAGGCTCACTGGTCTCCTTTCAGCTGCTCGTGTTATGCTCCTGCCCACCTTTGAATAAATGGTGACATTTATCCAAGCGAGGCGCCGGCTCAGGTGGTTGAGCTTCTCGGAGAAGACCTTTTGGCTCTTCAGCAGTTCCTCATGGATGTCTCTCCTCTGAAAAGAGTGCAGAGATGTGAGGGCAGATGTCACTGCCATTTATAGCATTCTTTTTCAGTGCTGGGCAAACAGTGCAAAAGCATATACCACCTTGGGGCTAGCTAGGGAGTACTGGCAGGGGGGAAAGGGGTCAGCAGCCTTTCTGTGGAGGGAGTGGGAATCAGTGCTATAAAAAGCACTTATCAGTCTCAGCTGAAGCCCACATGCAGATGCTGGTACAGCTGGGCAGCAGCACTTCACCCTTTTTGCCAGATACTGAAGCTTTGCCAGAGAAGGAAGCTGGGAATCCAGAGACACTCACCCTCTTTGGGCAGCGGCTGATTTTCTCCTCTGTGTCTTTCAGTGCCATGGCATATTCATTCACATCATCTGACACACCAACCATCTGAAAAGCAGCAGGTTTCAACAATAAATAAAGGGCTTTTTTCCCCTAAACATACAAGCATGCAACCAGATCCCCAATGGAGGCTGGCAGAAGGACAGGGCACACATGGTCACTGAATAAACAGAAAACAGAGTTGGTGTAGAAGCATGGATGTTGGGGGAATGGACTCCTGCAGAGCACGTGCCACTTACCTTCCCAAGCTGCTGGTGGACACTGAGGTTGTACATCATCACTATCCCATCCAGGACTTCCAGGAGGGAGTTCTCAGTGATGGGCTGGTCCGGCTCTTCTGGGGGTCTGCCCAGTAAGAGACCCTCGTTTCCATGGGTGCCTTCAACTGCAATGCATTCCCAAGACAGGAAAGAAGTTCTCAGCAAGGCATTTTGGCACCTCAGCTCCTGCCTGCCCCTCTCTGAAGCCAAAGCCTGCTGTGCCTCTGTAACACAGAGCTCCCTGGCAGCCCATGTGATTCACTAGATACCATACTACCACACCATTCTCATCTTGCTGCCTGCATCAGGCTGACCTGTCAGATCTGCTCAGACTGACACAGGCCATGCAAATTCCACTTCCTCAGGCCCTGTATAACCTTCGGAGCCCTGCTTGGTCCACCCCAACAGCAACAGTGCTGCTGCTGCACACATCATCCTCTGGCTGGTCTGTCTTCAGAGCAAGTGTGGCTACAACTGCCTCTGAACCACCTTCCTGCAAAGTCTCACTGCCTTTGGAGGAACCAAGGCAGCATCTCTTTACACACAGAGGGTGACAACATCATCAATGTCATGTTCAGGATGGCAGAGGGATCTTTTGGGTGTGGATGTTTGGGTGTCAGCATGGCCTGGGAATGGGAAGGAACAATGCTGGCAGTAAGGAGACTGCATTCCTCTGGGGAGCTGGAAGACACCATTCTGCCAGGGCCCACCTGGGCCATGCCAGCACACAGCAGGGGTACTCACTGTCCTCCCTTGTGCGCTGCTCCACACGCAGTGTGAGCACCTTGATCTTCTCCAGGGTGCCCAGGGGCCGCCGTGGGTTCATCAGGCTCACGGCTGCCGTGCTCAGGAACCGGTTGGCACGGCCCAGGGTGGGGGAGCTGAGCCAGGCAGGCCTGGCAAGAGCTCCACCAATGGCCAGGGCAGCAGAGGGGCGCTGGGACTGAAAGGAAATGAAGGCAGAAACAGTTCCAGCTGCGTTTGGCTGCCTGCTGTTCCTCCCTTGCCCCTGCAAGGATGTTGGTATAGATGCACAGCGGCCACTGGAAGATGAGCAGGCAGGGTAGCAAACAGGTAAGTGGTTCCTCCAAGGTCACATGCCAGGCACCAACAGCAGACCTGCACAGCAAGAAGCTGCTGTCTACAGTTGTCTTGCACCTTTCCAAATGCAAGCACCAAGAGCTGCCATGGAAGGAAAGCAGCACATTCAGATCAGTGGGTAGTGAGAGAGCACGGCACAGAAAATTTTGCTGCTCAATCTTGGTGCACCCAGGACCTTGCTGATCTCCAGTGACTCTCATCCAAGTGTTTATCTGGTTGCCCATGGACCATGGACTGGTTACAGATCTGGCCCAGCACTGCCTTGCTGTAAAGCAAAGCCTGTCTAGCCAGAGGCTGAACTTGCAGGCCCCCGCAGGTGAGTAACACAACTCACCTGTGCTGCTGATGTTGCTGATTCCTCATCTTCATCAAGATCATCCATAGTCACTGCCTGCAGCTCTGCAGGGTCGATCAGGATGTTGGCTTTTGCAGCCAGGTCATCTGCACAGAGCATACCAACGCAGCCATGAATGCAGGAGTCACTCTTCACTTACCAAGAGGAAGGCTCGTCCTCTTTCCTGCTTCTCAGCAGTAGAGAAACAGCCAGAAAAGTTGGATGCTCTATCAGAACAAGCTCACCTGCCCCAAGCTTCCTTACATGGAACAGATCTGCCCTTATGAAAAGAACAGAGACCAAGCAGCAACAGATGCTGCCCTCCCAGGACCCATTTCTGCTCCTGGTCCTACCAGCAACGAATGGGATAACTAAGAAACCAGGAGACAACCACCAGGGCCAAGCTGGACTAGTGCAGGAATGGCAGCTCTCTGCCTGAGACCATCTTTTAAGCATCCAGCTCTTCAGTGCTGTCTCATGATGTGTCCCTAAGTCACCAGGACTGAGACTCAGACCTAGAGAAAGGCTGTGCTGATGGCTATGCTGTACAAAGCCTGGAGAATGTGTTTGTTAGCCCACAGCTCTGTCTTTAAAGCTGCCCAGGATACCTTGGTGAGAAGCCAGAGGAGATTACATGGTTCTCAAGCTAAGTAATCTAATTTTGTACAGTCAGGGATCAACCTGAGACAGAGAAAATGGTCCTTATCTTGCAAACACACTGAGAAAGAGACATCTGAGTCAAAGACAAGTGCCACATTAGCCAGAAACCAGAGACAAACCAAGTCCAAGGGAACGGCAAGGGGTTTCTAACCCTTCCACAAGGCAGGCTTTGGAAGCCTAGTGCCAGAGCAGTGTGCTGCTCACAAACACACAGCTGCAGTACACACACAGGGCTGCTCCTCCCTGCCCAGAGTGGTGCAGCAAGTAAATCCCGGGCATCCTTCACACCCAGCAGAGCCCAGCTGATGGTCAGTGCTTTGACAGCTCCCAGCCCTGCAGCAACAGCACCACACCAGAGGATATTCCCAGATTATCCCCTCCCTCCAACTGCCACATTCCCAATTCAGGGATATAAACAGTAAACTGTTAACTTAAAGGACACTCTGCCCAAGAGGAGTGGTGTCTTCTCCAGAGTAACTCGAATCTCATTTAAATTCAAGTCTCCTCTCTTTGAATTTAATCAAAATGCATTACCCACAGCTCCCTCCCTGGAATGTCTTGTGTGAATTCCAGCCAAGACCTGGATTCAGGTATTGGCAATGAGAGCACTTACCTTTCAGAGTCTTCTTAAGATGAGACAGAAGACCTCCCAGTCGCTGAAGGTCAAAATAATCCACCTTCCCATTATAGAAGAGTTGAGGAGGGACATAGGCTTCTAAAACAGAGGAGGACATTTGGTTTTTTCCACAAGCCCCATGCACAGGATCCACAAAGACACGTAAGGCCTCCTAAAGTATACTCTAGGGGCCAACCTGGACTAACATTTAGGGACAATTTTTTTTGTCATAAAAAATAAAGGCTATTAAAGCAGAGGTGATTTCCACAATGGAGCAAGCATTAGATCCATGCAGAAACAGGAGCAACCAATGGCCATCAACAACAAGTCTGCCAGCACTTCCTCCCTCCAGCCACAGTCACTGGGGTAAACTGGATCATCAGAAAACTTGGCAGCTCTCCACCTGGCTACTCCAGCTCTGCCACTTTGTCCCACAGGGATAGTAAGGCACTTACTGAGTCTAGAGAAAGGGTCAGCCTAAAGTAAGAAAAGAGAATGCCAGTGGGAAAGGGTGGGAAAGCACCTGGCACTGATTTAGTTTCCCCCTTAATCCCACAGTTTGGAAACCTCAAAATCAGAAAAGTATCTTCCCCTAAACTCTGACAATGGGATCACAGAGCTGCCCTTCCACGGACCCACAGTCAACAGTGGACTCTGCTCCAGAGCAGACAGAATAGCAAACAGTACAGATGTTCCTTTGCAAGTCTCAGATCTGGATCTTAACTGGAACATATCTGCACACAGGAACTTCCCAGGGTGACAGAAGGCTCAAGCACTCGTTAGAGACATAACATTTCCAACATCTTGGAAAGCACTGCCAGGAGGCAAACCTTGTCCCAACCACAGAAAAGCCTGCAAAGCCTCTCCCCCAGGCCTCACCTTCACTGCTCAGGGCAGCCGGGGTCTTTGCCTTGTGGCCATCCCAGAAGAAGCGCAGGGCAGCGATGAGCCGGTGCAGGAAGCACACCATGTACTCTGGTGGGCACAACACAGTCAAGTTCTAGGGCAAGAATGAGAGTCCAGCATCAGGGCAGGTGTGAAGGTGCATCTCAGTCCAAAGGGCTACATGAGGCAGGCAGAAACTTTAGTGTTCTCAGCCTTGCTAGCATCTCTACAGCTCTGGCAGAGAGCCCAGACCTGATGGCGGGCAGCAGTTTTCACCTCCAGGAAGTCTTGGGTCACTTAAACAATGAGCTGGTCTGACAGAGGATGAGGGATAACACACACTCCATCATGAAAGATGGGGCTGATGATGAACACAGGGATGCAGGTGAAGAAAGGGTTTCCTACAACAGTGGATGCCTGCTTCCCAAAGCCTCAGGCCAACAGCCTTATCCAGGGCCAGAGGAAAAGTCTTCACCCAGGCAGTGAGGAGGATGCCAAAGCCAACAGCCCCACTGTGGCAGAGCACTCCACAGCCACACTCCCTGAGGGGCTACAGTAGGATATTCAGCTCCCACCTAAGATTTTCCAAGGACCACTTTCCTATAAATCACTGCACGGAACTTATCTAAGTTGCCTGGCCTCAGATCTCCCCCTCCTCACTCCCTGCCATATCTAGACCTCAGTGAACCAACTGCTGGAAGCAACCCAGCCAGAAGGGCAGAGTTCCCAGCCTGAAGGTGCAGAGGGCCCTCAGGGTCAGGCTTGCAGGAAGGCTTGGCCCTGTGACTTACCCCTCTGTTGCTAGCGTTTTCCTGAAGAAACTTGCGGAATTTGTTGAGGAAGATGTATCTGGAGGCTTCCCCCTGGCAGAAGGAAAACCAGGTGGTGAATCTATGCTTTACAGAGCACATCACATGAAGATACTGTCACAAAAGACCCACAGAGCACTTACCCCTCCTCTGTCCTTATTGTTCAGCAGCAACTTCAGAATCTGAACCTGGAGGCCTTCCACCACTAAAAGGGGGACACACATCTGCCATTAGAAAACAAGCACTGGAGAGCAACTACCCCTCTTAAACCCAACTGCAGTACCCTGTCCCCAGGAGAAAGACTCCCTCCTCAGCAGAGGGGGCCCAGGAAGAACTGGTGCCAGCAGAAAGCTAATCCCACCACTGAGAACTTTCTCCTCCACCACCTAGCAAGAAATTCATCCATAGCTAAAAACAATGCACAGGTTTGCTCCTGCCCCATCGTGGGGGGCTGCAGGTCTGTGCAGTGGGGTCCCAGCACTCCTAACATGCCATCAGAAAAGAGCATGGCTGGCCCCCACCTCTGCACCACGGCCTGTCCTGGCAGAAATACAGCTCTACTTCAGGTAGTGAGTAGGATTTGGAAACAGCTCCTGGCTGCACAAAAGGTGTGGGATCTTGGCAACTTCCCTCCTTCCTCACAAACCTTCAATGCGTTTCTTGAGCCGCTGGCAGCCTCTTTCATATGCCCGACGCCTCAATCTCTCCTCAGCACTCTCCTCCTTCACCTCCTTACTCTCCTTGCCCTAGTTAGGGGACAGACACAGATTAGTAGGAGAACACTGCACAGGGTAAATGTCTTGCCAGAAACTCCCCTAAACAATGTGAAATGGAGAGCACAAACTCCCTGAAACAATGTGCCAGTGTGTGACTGCAGCTGGCAGCACACCTAAACAGGTCTCCCCCAGCCTTGTAATGAGTTATGGCAGGAGATATTTTGAGGACACCCCAGTCCACTCAGTAATTCCTTAAATACTGTGAGGTTCCCTTCCAAATCTGTTGCCACAGAAAACTGTCCCCCATCCCCTATCTGAGCATCACATCTCAAACATCCCCTTTAAGGGGACAAAAAAGATCACAGGGTAATGGAAAAGCTCCAGCTCTCACACAGCTCTGTAGGACCCACCAGCGCTAACACAGCTGGAAACATGGGCCATCCAACCTCCTCAGCCAGAGAAAGATGCAGATGGCAGGCCACAACATTTCCTCAGCCTCCTCGGTGGAGGTGCCCGTACTCACCTCCTTGGTGAAGCGGTTTGGCCACCACGTGGTGGGAATGAGTTCCTGCAAACCTGCCTCCTCCACACGCAGCGGGCTCTTGATGTAGAAGAACACAACGGAACGGAGCACGTCGAAGCTGGGCAGGAGTTAAAGCAAGCACAGAAGCTACAATGGGAAAAGGTACAGGGCATGTCTCCAGAGCTGTAGTGAGAGACTCCTTTCCAAACCACCACTGCAAGATCCAGAGGTCTCTTCTCCCTGGAGAAGCCCCGTGCAGCTACCACAGCAGCTGCCCAAATGCTACCATAGAGCTGGACTGCTCTGAAAGTGGTTTTGCTCTAGGGATATTAGAGGTCAGTCAGGTAGAAATGAGCTCCCCTGTGTTACTAGGATGTGAACTATACAACACTGCTCCCTCCTCTCAAAGTGGGACTTTGTAGGGAATGGTGTCAGGCAGAGGAGACCTGAGAAATGACCTCTCAAGACAGGGCGGCTTCTGCCTGCCTGGACCTACAGGTCCTTTAAGTGTCCTTGGCTGCATTATTCAGGGAAGGGAAAACTGAGACAGGAGGAGACACAAAGGATACAGAACATTGCTGAGTAGGTATTTCCTAGATTTCTCATGCTTCAAGACTGCAATGGTGAGCCGGAGGTAGTGGATCTAGGAGAACAGGAGAAGCAAAAGTGACTCCATCTGCAGAAGATACAACTCTCCAACAGCTACAGTGTGACAAAACTGCCATCTTTGGATCAAACAACTACAGAATCCAAAACATCATGTACCTTTGGACTAGGGGACATAACAGAAGCTGGCTAGTCACAGATTCCTGGGGATTCAGAAGTGCAAACTCACTTGTAATCCCAGGTCTGGGATGATGGGAGAGAACCTGTAAGCCCGCAGCAGGGACATCAGCAGCTGCTTGAGGCACTCATGCACTTCATACTCCTGAGAAAATAAGAAACACATTGAAGAACAACAGCAAGGAGTCAGGAACAGCTATAGCTCCCAGAGTGACACCTTGGAAGGAAGCATTCATTTATGAACTGCAAAAGCAGGTGCTCTGAACCCAGAGTCCCTCTGACTCCACAGGAGAGAGTCCAAGCACAAGATGGTGCCAGTGTTTTGCTACAGAGAAACAAGTTTCTGCAGAAGGCCCAACTCAAAAGTCACCTAAAAAAAGCCAAAGTCCCAGGCCCTATTTGTTGGGCAGTCACCAGGCCTCTTATTCCCTGACTCTACCCAAGACACAGTGTTGGCAGAACCAACCCAGAAAGGAAAGAAGTAACTCCTGGGTAAATGTGATGATAGAAGAGTTGTCTTTTTGAATCCAACTCATAGCCAACCAGCAGGGTGAGAGCCAACTCTTCCACAAACACAGCAGTCCTTACCAGAGGGTCCAGTTTCACTGCTAAGATGGTGGGCCTGAAGGAGCCACAACATTTTTCCATTAAACTTCTCATGGCAGTTGCCTGGGCCAGCGTCCACATCTGTTAACTGTTACCCCAAAGGGCAGACGTGCTGTCTCCAAGTGGATCACTGGCAGTGGCTCTGTGTAACCACCCAAGCACTCCAGCAGCAGCAGCTTCCCAGCTGCCTCAAACACATGTCCCAGGAAGAAGTAAGCTCCTCCAGCATGGGCAGGAAGCTGGAGGAGGTTTTTCCCCAGCAGTGCTGGAGATAGTGAGAGCGCACTGCACACTTCTGCCCCAGTCCTGCACACTCTGATCGATCTCTTCAGCACATGGCAGCAGTTAGGACCTCCACAGTCAAATACACATTAATTACAATCAGGAGACTATTCTTATTGATAAATTTGATGTTCCCAGAAGCAGTAAGTTATTCACCATCATCAGTTCCTTTAGCAGTAGGAGAAGCTTAGAAATGCCTGGTTAACTCATTGCCAGTGTCTGCATTCAACCCTCAGTGCCTGGGTGTGCAGCAGCAGCCAGTTGAGCTAATTGAGAGGGTGGTCTACCCCAAAGAGAAAAGAAGAGAAAGACACTGAACACTACCAGCATTTTGTAGGGAAGGCTCCTGTCCTCAGCACCTCCCAGGGTCTCCTTGGGATCCCTAGGGAGGAACCAGCAGCCCAGCAACTCACCTCCATAAGAAGCCACATGAGATCCAGCAGCTGCTGAATGAGGGGGTGGGACTCCACTGCCCCTCCTCGCTCAAGGATGCTCAACAGGAAGGTCATGAGCACATCTTCCACCAGGTACACCTTGCACTGCAGACAGAGAGCCAGGTCAACATTCCTCCATGGCACAGTCACTTCCCAGCAAAAGCTGGGGTTTACTTTGCCTTACAAGAGCTGTAACAAGCACTACAGAAGCTGGCAATGGGCAGGCAAAACTCACCATAAGAGGGGAGAAATAATTGAAGATGTGAGCTAATGTAATCAACACTGTGGGTTCTCCCTGCAGCTGCCACATGGATGTGTCTTTCTCCACCAGCTTCCCCTCCTGCAATGGAAAACACATGGCTTGGATCCAGCCCAATCCACCTGTACACCAATAACCACAGGCCTGGAGCAGCCACTGTTGTTGTCCCATGCCTGACTGCACTAAAAACCTTGAACATGAGAATTTAGAAATGCCAAAGAAGCCAGGCCTATTCCTCTGGAAAGCTGTACTGCAGTCCAGATGTCACTACCAACCACATGCAGGCACTTTGACAATGTTTTTCTAAAAAAAGGCTTAAGCTTACATGATAATTTGTAAATGGGAACACCTACAGAAGAGGACAACTAGCAAAGCAGGCCTCCATTCAAGCCAAGACCATGGCATATGGCATATGGCATTCCCTATGTTTTGGGCATAAACAGATCATCTCTCATCCTACTGGAAAACAGTGTTTCCAGCAAACAGTGCCACAGCCAAAACAATACTCAAGGCAGACCGGCCAGAATTTCACCACATTAGTGAACAGGACATCAGTAAAAAGCTGAGGATATGAACAAACTGCTTTCAAGGGTGCAAAATCAAATCCAGCAGTTCTGAGCCTGACAAACATCATCTCTTGAATACTGGCAATGAAACTTCATAGGAGTGAGAACAAAGCCCAGTATGATTTAAATTAAGTCCTGGAACTATCAGGAAGCCCATTTTGCAAGCCAACGAGCTCCAGGGACATGCATGCCCCATGCAAGCATTTAGTCTCTCGGGTGTATGGAAACATGTGAGCTGGCAGCATGTGCCAGGGAGAGCAGAACCACATTTCCCAGCATGGTGCCCCTCAGAGCCACCCAGTGATGTCAGCCTACCGTCACATCTATTCCAATATGGATCACATTCTTCAAGTAGCCCAACAGCTTCCGAGCCTTCACCAGGTCTGCCACAGGAGGATCCTGCAAGGGCCGGTAACCTTCCACTGGATAAGTAGGGAAGTGTTAAGGGAAAATGCAATCTGATCCTTTTGGGACTTTTGTCTGTGCAAGGAAAAGTCTGTCCGCTTTACTTTGTACCCACAGTTCAAACCACAGCACCTTCTACACAAGTGATAAGCCACAAGCTCTTATCCCTACTTCCTCAATGCTGCAAGCAGCAAGTATTTCACTTCTGCTTGGAGTGAAATACTTTTTTCATCAGAAAGACCAGCTGGAGCCCCCACTACAGCCATCAACAGGCACTGCCAGGACTGCTCTGACAGGAGCTCCAGGCTTCAGCATTCACACAGCAACAGGCAACACTGATACCATGTCAGAGGTCCCATATGGCTGGGAGGTAAAAGAGACAAGTGACCAAAAGGCTCAGCAGCATTAGGGTTTCCAAAACTGCAGAGTGAGAATTTTGCAGGATCTGAGTGTCTGGGAGCAGGCAGCCCCCAGCTGTAGCAGCAGCTGCTGACTCAGAGCTGAAAGTAACTCTCATTTCAGAAACTTGTGTTTGTGTCCTCCAGTTCTGCTCCAGCTAAGGAGGTATCTGGCTCTTCTCTCCTTGACTCAGCTCTGCACGCAAGTGCTGACAGCAGAAAGTGAACTGCAGTCAGGTGTGTATACTCTAGAGCCTCCAAAGATGTCTCAGGACAGGCTCCTCTCCCTTCAGACCTCCTCTCCCCACAGCTAAAGGATATCGGAGTGGACGGCTTCCGAAGTTAAAAGCAACAGACTCTTTGAAGGAGAGGCTGATGGCAGGGAAATAAGCCATGCCAGCACCCCTTGTGATGTTATCAAAGGCAGTTCCCAGAGATATGCCGTTCCTGAAAGGAGGAAAACCAGAAGGTTTTAGTCACAGCAGGAGGGGTCTGAGGTCAGCTGGGCAATACAGATATCTGCATTCCCCTGAGAGCAACCTGCCAACACGGACACGCCAGTCAGTCATGCCTCCTGTCACTCTTAACCTGGCACACGTGCAAATGTCACAGCTCTGCTGAGTAACAGCCACGGGAAGCACAGGGGCACTCCCATTTTCATATGAGCATGGGAAAGCACTGGAGCCTCCACAATATGCAGAGCCTACTCAGCTTCAAGGGCAACCCAAATCTGTGAGATAACTAAAGCAGCAGGACATCTTAAAGCATGGGACTTTTTGGCCTCATCCAGTTGATGCTGGTGGCAATCAAGGATAATGCTTTCAATCTACTCCTCCATAAAAGATGACAGTTCTTAATTTCAACTGACTTGTTGCAGGCCAGGGCCAGAGAACAATTCTCATTGTGCATGGGAGCTGGAAACTGGAGATTTATCACTCTTTCCACAGCTCCTTGTGAATTTAGGGCAGGCAAGGTCTACCCTGACCACAAAAGCAATCAATTAAAGCCAAGTGTGGCATTAAGCATCACAAGAGATGCCCTCCTCTCTAAAATCCTGGCAAACTTTACAAAGACTTTGCAGCTTGAACATCTTCCTGCCAAATGCTTTCAA
Source organism: Monarcha castaneiventris obscurior (assembly GCA_026261815.1). Taxonomy (NCBI): domain Eukaryota; kingdom Metazoa; phylum Chordata; class Aves; order Passeriformes; family Monarchidae; genus Monarcha; species Monarcha castaneiventris. The sequence continues at coordinate 17,383,294 of JAMPIT010000484.1, forward strand.
CTGAACTGAAGTGAGACCCAACAACCCATTCAGATGGTTTCTGAACACAAGGCAGAAAAACAAAGGCCGGAACTACCAAGGAACATAAAGGGGAGAGGGCAGAAATAGGGCTCAGCAACCTGCTGAGCAGCAAGGAAACCTTTCTGTTACACACAGACATAAACGAAGCAAAGATGCTTACAAGCAGAAAGCAATGGTGCCCTCATCAAGGTCTATCAGACAGCTGACGATGTCTCCTGCTGCCCAGGACTGCAGGAAAGGGAGAGAAGAGGTTAAACATATTTCCAGGCTGTTCCCACATCACAAGAAAGACTGCAACCCAACCAACCCCTTGTGATTCAGGGTTAAAGAAGATAGAGTTCCTTCTCCCAGCAACTCACAGCATTTTCAGGCACTTCTGGAAGCTGCACATAAAACCCCTGATTGGGATAATTTTTCCCCTCTGGCACTAGGAATGTATATTTATCCCAACAATGACCCACGCTCTGATGTGCTACAGAGAACCAGAGCCTTCCAGAGACCAACAGCAGCACTAGGCTGGGAATCAGTCTGCTGGGTGCTAAACAAAGCACCCAGACAGAACATCCAGCATCCCTCAAGTACAGACAAGTGCTGGCACACACTGAAGCAGGGAGGAAGGCTTGAGGACATTTCATGAGGCCCAGCAGAATCCAGTGAGCAGAAGGAGTCACTGGCTTCTCCTCCTTCCTCTCCATCCCATTCCTGGGGAACAGATACTCACTTTGCCATAGTTGGTAGTGGTCACGTTCCACTTGCGCACCCTGTTTCCATCATAGGCATACGAATCTGGCGTGTCCCCAACGCCCTCCTGCACCAAAGTATGAAAGAGGAGACTCAGACCACACCAGGCATAGAGGATTCCTCTCATTGCAAAAGAACCTTTAATGGGGGAGACAAGTAGACAGGGAGAGCAGCTGACAGCACACATGCTCTGCCTGGGAAAAATCCTCACTCTAGGAATGAATCCAGTGGCTTGTGATCTTTGGTTCAGAGAAATACACGACTCCCTACTTATTTTTGGGCCAGAAGAAGGGTACTGGCATCTGACACTTCCCATTTCTACCAAAGCAGCCCCCTGGGATGCCCATCACCTCCCTGCTCACACATTGCAGAGTGACAAGTTAGTGTAACTCTGCAGCTGACATCCCTTTCCAGCACCAAACATCCTACCCAGATGAAACAACATCCCACCCTCTCCTGGGCAAAAAAAGCCCTGTAGCACCAGCTGCTGAGGGCCATCCCAAGGGACAGGCTGCCATCACTGCAGACACACACACTTTTTGGGAAAGACACCAGCTGAAAGTCAACACGTAGCAGTTCCACATGCAGCAAGAGCACAGCAACACACCCGGCACAGGCTTTCACACTCTCCACCATCCTGTGGACACAGATCAGAGAGTCTTGTAAAGACTCTTAAAACAGCAGGCCTGGCGTTTCTAGTGTGTGTGTGGCATTTCTGGTGTGAATGTCAGCAGGGCACAGCACCAATGCAATGCTCCACACTGACCTAGAAAGCATCCCCCAGAGGTGGTACACTACCTCCTGATTAAATCTGCAGTTGAGAGTACACCAGCCAATCTGCATGAGTCCCTGGGAGGAGATGAGCACCTCATAAATCCATTTCCCTGAAAGAAAAAGAGGTGTCACACAGTGAATTCCTGTCCCCTGGCTCCTTTTCAGAGAAGCTGAACCTGACACTGCTCCCACAGAAATACATGTGGCACACAAAGGAGGTTCAGGACATCCCCAGGATTCCCCTCCCACTTCTTTGCTCTGGCATCACACAATCCCCCACCCTTCTCACTCCCTGGAAAAGCCAGTGAATGAACTGGGGAAGAAGGTGCTCAAGATCTGGAACATATTCAAGATTTCCTGAGCTCTCTAGTTGTCTAACTCCCCGTACACTGTTCCCAGGGTCTTTTCTCAAAGCAGCACTGGTTTAACTCCTTACCTTTATACACACATGTTGTGGCCCTGATGGACCCAAAGTTACTGTGGCCAATCACCTGGACCAACAAAAAAAAAGATATTTTACCATCAGGCAAAAAGAGAGGCTTGTTCAACCCTTCCCACCCTCTCTGTCCTAGCGCTCAAAACCAAAGCAAGATGGAGAGTTATTCACAAGGACAGTACAGGGACAAGAAGGGACATCTTCCCCACCCCAGCAGCTGTACTTGGAGCCAACTGGCCCCAGAGAATCATTCAGGTCCCTCCCACAGCTCATCTGTACTTTATAAACCCCAGTGAAGCATCCAGCACGGCAGCAGTACAAGGGCAACAAGGTGACAGACAGGTTCCCAGTGAATTGGGACAAAAGTGTACACAAAAGTGATTATGATATGGGAAAGATCTATGAATGCTGGACAAATTAGAAGAAAACTATAGATTCAAGGTGTCCAGACTAAAGGCCAGGATTGACAGGTAACATGCTGTCTAGAAACTGAACTGTGTTAAATCCTGACTCTTGCCATCTTGGGACAGACCATGAAGAGGAAATGAAGGTAGGAACAAGGAATTCACAGACAAGCCAGTCCAATCCATTCTGTGGGTCAGTTCTAGGTACAGCCAAAGTAAATTACAGCAGGTGGTTAAAGGGAAAGGGGAGACCAGGGCATCCTGATTTGTAAGAGGCTAAAAAGCAGGCATAGATTAAGGAAGGAATCAGCTCAAGAGCAGGGGATGTGCTTGTTCAATGAGGGGGTGAAAGGAGTGCAGAAATTCACTGAAGTAGGAAAGGGTTAAATTCCAGTGGATACTTTCAGCTGACTTTTTTCATGAGGAACATCAGCTAAGGAGCAAGCAGGTAATTAGTGGAAACAAAGGAGAAAGGAAAACCTCAGCTTCAGCCTCTTTCTAGCCTTTTAAGAAGAGCAGAAGGAAGGAAGAGGCAGTCTGCTGGAGGGAGGGACAGGAAAGCTGGCTGCTTAGCCAAGTGAGCCCCTGGGCCAGGGTAATCCTTTCACTTCCTCACAGCCCCACTCAGAGCTTGCTGAGACTTAGTGGTTCTGCTAGACCTTTTCCCAGGAGAGCTCATTTCCTCCAAGATCCTGCAGCTTTTGGGACACACACGCCACAAAGCCATTGACAGGGATCTGTTACAAAGAACAAACCAAGAAGCCCCAAGTGCTTTTAGTCCCTCAAGACCATTTTCTGCTGTATCCAGCAACACACTCACCCCAAGCAAGTCATCATCGACCAGCAGGAGCCCCTCAAAGCCACTTGTGTGGTCCAGCACCACGGTGGAAGGACCGAGCCGGCCCTCTGCCACCTGATCTGAAACAATGATAGCAGAAAACCTGTTAGGGAGAGTTGTGCAGGATTTAACAGTTCACCCACTGAGTGCTTCCAGCCAGACTGCGACAGCCCCTGGATTCTGCTACAGGAGAGGAAGATTAAGATAGTGTTGCCTATGTTAGAGCATGAGAACCTCAGAAAAGGAGAGAGATTTAAAAGAAAGTCTTCAGAGCAACCCAGCTACGCAGCATTCAGGAAACATTAAGCTTTCCACATCACCTGAAAATTTTACTTTGACAAAATTCAAAGGTTAAACTCCGTGCCAAATGTCTGGCCAACATGTCATGCTTTGATTGCAGCCAGCAAGAAAAAATCGCATTTGTAGGAGGGGAGCCAGGTTGTATCTTGCCACCTCCTGATTCATTCAGAGAAACTGTACTGGTAAGAACACAGGGAACAGCCTGAGGCCCAAAGTGGAGACCAGCATGTAAAAATTGTCAACAAGCCTCTGCATCTCCCACTGAGGATAGCACTGCACACTCCTGGTCAAAGCAGTGGCTCTGCATATCATTATCAGTAAAATACTGCCGACATTTGCCCCCAAACTGCTTCTCCAGACATTTTAGCCTGGAAATATGCCTCCATCTGCAAACAGACCTGCTGCAGGGCTGGCTGATGAGCCCCTCACAGGCAGGATTTAAAGGCACAATAAATTAGAGCACAGAGAGGCAGAACAGCGCTCACTCAGGAAAATGCCTTTCGTGATACAACTTGTCCTTCCCAATTAAGCAGCACAAGCAAGAAACACAAATTGGACAGGCAGTTATCTCCTACCTCTACTGTCTTCAGAGCCATTCTCCTCTGCCAGCAATCGCTCAAGGTGCTCCTGCAGGTTCTGGAACGTCAGGTGCTTCCTGGGGAATAAACACACAGGAGCTCTTCAATAAACTGTCTCCAGTTTTTAAAGAGTTGCAGCCCAGACACATGTCCTGCACTGAGACATGATCCGTGAAGTTCTGACAATCTGTTTCGTGTCATGAATCTAAAGAATTTGCTGCCCATCATGCTGGGGCAATGAATGAAGGAAGGACCAAACACAGCAAGAACAAGCCAAGTAGTTAGCAAAGAATCTTACAGTCATCAGTCTGCTCAGGAGTGTTTTGTGGCAGTAAGAAAACTGTGGTACAATGCAACAAGAAACCAGCTGTACTACCAGTAACTATGGACCACGACTTTGCTGCAGTCAGCATCATACAAACATGGCATTAAGTCAGGATTCGTTTTTTCCCCGAAGTATTTTGCAGTACAAAAGAAGAGGGAGGACCACAGCAGCAGCTGCAGCAGTTCAGACAAAGTTCAGGCTAGTCCAGCATCCTCTCTCTGTGACAACAGCTAAAACTATTTTGTTTTCATACTGAAGTGTCTCTCATGTACCCCCTTTGGGCCACTGTTCTAAAGAATTTAATGCCTTTCCTTAGTTCTCTCCTTTCAAGGTTATTTCACTTAGCTGATCCTTCCACAAGAGCCTCCTTTTACTGTGAGAATCACTAGTTGTTCCTATCCCTGCTTCCCATTTCCAAAGCCATCTGGGAAACAACTTCTCACTTCTCCAGGACTAGGGATTTCCCTAAGACTGGTGAGAGACGTTGTGACAGCCTGATGGATGTGAAGATGCACAGAAGTGAAATCAAAGAATTGGTTTTGGCTGGCATAAGAAGGGTGGCTTCAGCAAAGCTGCTTAATCAGCCCTGGCATGGAGAAGGAGTTCTGGAAGGAGGGTGGAAGAGCATGAGACAAGCAGAGAGATATCTGCAGTGAGCTCCTCTGTGAAGAATTCAGGCCTCTGAAGGCAAGATGTCATACCATAAAAGTTGCTCTCATATGGCAAATGTTATTTCCAAGACCTCTTTGATTGCTACTGGGCTTTCTACCAAGTAGCCACGTCCAGGGGAAAAGGGTGGAAGGCAGGTAAAAAGAGGGAGAGACCAGTCCAACAAACTCTCACTTCTGTGCATTCAAGTCATTAATCACCAGACAAAGAAATCAGAAATATTGAAAACCAAAATGCTCAGGCAGATGGACTGTTCCAAGGCTTGCTGGCAGGAGAGCTTGTGGTAAAGTAACATGACCCACTTTGCCTCCCCCGCACCATCACCCCGGCTCACCAAGAGCCAGAGGGCCAAGAACTATTTATAGCAGCTCTGAGCTCACGTTGGAGCTGGCAGTCCTAAGTATAGCCCGTGGAATGTGACCCCAGCCACGCTGCAGCACTGCCAGCCAGCAGGAGCCACAGGCCTGCCTTGCTCTGCCACACTCCTACCTGCCCTGAACCTGTCTGACTTGCCTCTGGCAAGAACAGATGCAAGAGGAATTCTTCTCATCCAACACTACAAGTTTCTGGGATACAAGGTGAAGGGGAACTGAAAATAAATGGGAAAAAAGCAGTCACTAAACAGGAATTTTGTGGGGTTTTTCCTTTGGTGACTCTTAACAAAAGTACCAGCAGTTCCACAGCCTGAAAAATGTATGGTATTGCACGGATCAGTAACAGTCTTGCCTTTAGGTTACAGGGCACTAACAACCTATTTTTAATTCCTGAACCTGAAACCTGTGCATTTTGCACTTCCTTACAAGCAAAGGGGGATCAGGAACAATCAGGTTAATGCATACTTATTTCAAAAATATTGCCTAGTGATGTCGATGGGATTTTCCACACACAAAAAAATCCTTCCTCACAAGCCCTGCAGTTTGAAAAAGCCATGAAAAGAGCAGACCTCAGAGTTGTTTCTGTAACATGGAGCTGCTGTGCTTTTAACAAAGATCACTGTGTGGCACTAAAAGATCTTTCCTTTCACACAGTGCTGTTTATCTGAGGTGGCATCGCTTGCCACCTGGGCAGTGAGAAGTCTGATACCTGTAAGCAGCTGCAGGCTGGCTCCCATCAGCACTGGTAAAGACTCGATGCAGATAATCATTCAGCAGCCTGCTGTTCACAATCCCTTGGGAAAAACAGAAAGGAAATAAGCTTGGAGAGTCCAGGTTAAACTCAAATGTTAATTTCAGTTACAAGAAAGAAACTGGTAACTATGGGTAAATTATGTTCATGTTTGCTGATCAACACAGTGGAAAATGCAGCTTCAAGCAGTCATTCATCACCTCACTAGAAGAACCAGAGTCCAGCACTATCGGGTGCATCTCCCCCAAAAAGGCTCTTTCCAATTTGAGCTGCTCTGCCATGGCAACTGGGAGCCTATAAACTGCTCCACACAGGTGGAAATACATCCTCAGGAATCCTGCTGTGCTCTTTCCTGATAAAGGAACTCCAAAAGCTAAAAGTAGGAATCCGTTTTTATTTTTAAAAACAAATCTTAACACTACAGCAATTCCTGATGTCCTATTCATATTCAGGATGTCTCTTAACTGCACTAAAAGATACTGAGATGGAAAGGCTGCAGGTGCAGTTCACCTCATGTAACCCAGAACCCTCTTTAATGATGTGTGCCTCACCTTCTCTAAACAATCCCTAGTGTCACACTGATGCAGCATTCCTTGTTTCTGAGTGCAACAGTGCCCTCAAATGCCAGATTTGTGGTCTCATAAGCACACTTGTGCTGAATTGGTGGCTCCAAAAAAAAACCAACTGCCTGGCAGGTAGCAGAATTTCCCAGAAAAGAATTAATTTGAGAGTTTGACAAGCTGTTCATCCTGAAAGGGGAACTCCCTAAATCAGATGAGTCTCAAATAAAATGGCAGGCAGGCAACACAACATTCTCCAGCCCTATAACGCAGGGCTGTCTGCTGAAGAAAAGGCTCTGTGACATGAGTTTCTGGAGTCCTTAGTACTGCAGGGATGTCCCATCCAAAATTTCATCTCACTTTGAGGATTTACTCAGTTTCAGCACCCCTACACTTCACACTACCAAGGTAACTGCAACTGGAAGGCAATTGATCTCAAGCAAGGCAAGGGATGCTCCCTGGATCCACAGTGCTCCTGTTTTCACATGGCACATGCAGGCCCCTACCTGTGACCTTGGACTTCTCTGGCTCAGTGCTCAGCCTGTAATTCTTTCTTGAGAAAGCAGTCCCAGCACCTCTCGACGTCATTCTTCACAGGCACCACTTCCAGAGCGGACATAAGATGGGTGGATGCCTAGAACAAAATCTTCTGGGGAGGATGCTGCCTTTAGACTTCTCACTTTCTTGGAGGTTGGTTTACCTGAACTAAACAACAGGGATAAGCAAAAAAATAGCCAGAGTCCTTGCATGTCCTAATGCCATTACACAAGAGCCCCAAACCAACTCACTGCCGACCCTGCTCTCAGTCCCACTGTTGGCCAACAGCTCAAAACCTTCCCAAAGCAGACGAGCCATTAAGCCACACTTCAGACAGCCACACAAACCCCACTCCAGACAGCCACACAAACCCCACTCCAAACAAAGGCATGGGCACAACCAAGCCAGAAACAGAGGCAACCTCTGCACCAAGCTTGGGCCAGAAGCACTGAGCCAGCACAGGGCCACAGCCACCATCACTGCCAAACACCACTGCAACTGGGAACTGCGTCACACTGCTGCTCATGCCCTGACAAAACACTTCTGCCTTTCTCTGCCACTCTGCATGCTTTAGGACAGCAACATGCGCCTGGTTAATCTTCTGTTTAACAGGTGTTTAGATTATTCCACTATCCAAAACAAAGGGAGTGGAAGAAGGAATGAGACAAATGCAGATGGACTGGACTACAATAGAATATCACTGACTGCAAAGTGAAAGACCCAGCTGTCGGAGTCACGGGGACAAAAGCAGACACAGGTAATAGCGTGCAATGGTGTTTACAAGGGAAAATCTGCCACGAGACTACAGATTCAGGAGCCTTCCTGGCATCACTAGAATGCTATCAGAGCTAACATGTGCCAGGACAGAAAGAATACATTCTAGTTCCATCCAGCTTCCAAATGTTAGGTTATACCCCTCTCCTGCTTCCAACTGCCCCCACAGCCAACCATCACTGGAAGACTCTCCATCTGTCAAAGCACTTTGTGACACACAGAGCAACAGGAAGATGCAACAGCAGCAAAAGGCACAGGAATTAAATGCTTGCTGGCAATCTCATACAGAGCAGAAACTAAGGTGAACCCAAGAAAACTTAGTGACTCCAGAAGAAAGGAGTACCAAGCGATGGAAGTGCCACAGCAACTCCAGATTACCTGAGCTTCAGCAAGACTTGGGAAAGGGTTTCCTAAAGCCCCTTTCCTCCACCCAGCAGTGGAGCAGCACTGCCCAGCCACCCTCCTGCAGCACTGCTGAGCAAAATAGCGGGAACAAAGCAAAAACCAGCCTGGATCAAAGGCCCTGAATGACCTGCGTCAGGAACTCAAAACAAGAGATAAAACAATAAACAGAAACACACAGTTTACTACCAAAGCAGAGCAGACAGCACAATGTGTACTATCCTAAAAGTACTCGAAACATTACACGATTTCACCTCTGTCAGGACAAGTTAAAAACACCCGAGGGCAGTCAGGAGTGCCCACAGCTCTTCAGAAGAGCAGCCAGCCTGGTTATCAGTGCTGCTGAAAACAGCCTGAATGTCCAAAGCAGAGCACGCAGCAGTGCCACACTGGCACCATACGAGATGCACTCCTATGGTGCTGCAGTGCCAGGGTATTTGCTCAGTTGGAGCAGATGCTGCTTTCAACAGGTCAGAGAAAGGGCAGAGCAGGGGGACACACATCTGCCCCCGATTCACAGAAGCAAAGATGTCCTGCTCTGAGCCTGGCCCCGGGCTGAACTCTCCTCTGTTGGCAAAGGCAGACAGCTTCCAGCAGCAGGGCAGAACACACAACCCAGGGGAAGCCAGATCTGAAGTGCAGGCGACTGGAGGCAGGCAAGGAGGCCGAGAAGCCAGGCCGGGCAACACAACTTTGTCTGGCAGCCGCCAGCCAAGCCAAGCCCTGAGACTCGCAGCAGGCAAAGGGAAACAGCACAGCCCGGCACGGATCACAAAACTGCCCTGCCTTCATCCCAGGCGTGGGTCCCCGTGACTCCCCAGCCTGCCGGCACCCCCAGCCCACAACCACGGGGCAGCACTGCCCTGCTCACCCCCAGGAACCGGCCCCAAAGCTGCGCTCACCCCGCAGCCCAGGCGGGCAGCACGCCCCGAGCCCAGCGGCACCCCACAAACCCAGAGACACCCGCTAAACCGGGCGGCGCTCCCCGCAGCCACAGACACCCCCACACCCGGAAGGACCCTCCATGCCCACAAACACCCCGAACCCGAGAACCCCCCCTACACCTGCCCGTGAGGCGCGGCAGCCACCCCCCGATCGGGCGCCTCCCGCACAGCCGGACACTCCCCGAGCCGGCCGTGCCCCGAGCCCTCCCCGCGGCCCCCGGGGGAGCCCCCGCGCTGCCGGGACCGGGACCGGGCCCCGCCGCCGCCGCACTCACCGCCGGCCCGGCCGCGCCGCCGCCGCCGCCGCTACGGCGACCCGCGAGGGCCATGGCGGGCGGGCGGGACGCGTTGCCGGGAGACGGGCGGGACCCCTCTCCGCGCTCGGGCAGGGCAGGGCAGGGCAGGGCAGGGCCGCCGTGTCCTGGCCGGGGTAAGGACAAGGGGTAGAGATGCCGCGGTGCTCGTGTGAACTTCTCTCGAGGAAACCGAGCAGCGTCGGGGCCGGCGAGACGCGAAGCTCTGGGCCGTGGAGCTGGGCAAGCGGCCAAGGCCAGCCCGCGCGAGGGAGGCCCGGGCAGGTGCTGCCGACCCCCGGGGAGACTACAACCCTCTGGCCCAGACCCCGAACGCTGCCCTTGGAGACAGAGGAGGAGGAAGCCGACACAGGATCGTGGAGGCTCCCAGTGCATTTTACTGTGCTGGTGGAGTGGGATCAGGGCCAGCCCCGGGGGATGGTGCACAGCAGGTCCGGCGGTGCTGCCCAGGCTGGCTGTGGGGATTCTGGGTCCGACATTGCAACTGGGAGCGGTCCTGGATCCACATGGGCCCAGGGGTTATGGATTGGAGCATCTGGCACTTTAATGATAGAAACGTAGAGTCACAGAATGATTTGGGCTGTAAGGAGCCTGAAAGATAATCTAATTCCACCCCCCTGCCGTGGGCCGGGACACCTCACTCTAGACCAGGTTGCTCCAAGGCCCATCTAAGTCTGGCCTTGAACACTTCCAGGGATGGGGCAGCCACAGCTTCCCTGGGCAGCCTGTGCCAGAGCCTCACCACCCCCACAGCTTGCTGGTACCCAACTCCAGCAACCCCAGCACCACCAGCCAGGTACCATCAGGGTCCTCTTGTGTCTCCCCAGATCCGGAAGGTGTCGGACGCTCCAGCACCCCTGGGCCCGTGTGGATCCAAGATCACTCCCACCTGCAGCATCCAGCCCAGAGTCCCCACAGCCAGCCCAGATGCTGCTGCAGGACCTGCCGTGCACCATCCCCCAGTGATGGCCCTGATCCCACTCCACCAGCACAATAAAGTGCACTGGGAGGCTCTCTCAGGCCTGACAAAAGTATCTGGCCACAGGACCATTACACTGGGTTGCTGGGAACAGAATGCTCTATGTCCTGAAGTTTGACCGTATGTCACTTCTCCTTGCTATGTTAACCCAGGCCTCTTACAGCAGAAATGTAAAGGTTTCTGCCTGAGAAACAATAACTTTGCAGTCTTTCACTCCCCTAAGGTATCACACCACCACACAATTCAGTCACTCTTTACATCTTAGCACCAGACACTGGTGCACAGTGGAGCTGCAGACTCACCAAACAATTTACTTCTGGGAAGCAATAGAACTTTTCCACTTTTGCCTCTGTTTACTTGTCTGCAAATATGACAACAATCTGCTTGATACAGTTCTTGATTTCACATATAACCTTCAGGTCAGGTATGGAAAACAATCCACAATTCACACATGCATTTGGTTATAGCATGGGTGGAGCTCAAGGAATAGCCTTTTCCTAGAAACCACCTTGGGAAAGCTATTAAACTTGGGAAATCCTCCTAGTCACAAGTCTGGACCTACCCAAGTCTTTGGCATACACTGCACCTGTTGTCTCAACACGGTCAAGAAACTGCCCTGGCTCTTCAACTGGATCCAAACAGACTGAAGAATTTACCTGAAATAAATAAGGAAAAAGGAATGTGAAATCCATCCTTGGAGAATCCAGGTCTGAAATGCAATTCAGGATCAGGATAGAAACCTGAACTGCCAGAAGTCCTACAACTAGGTACTAGTGTGTGACACTGCTGGGAGTGACTGCTTCCTGGAGCTCCTGCCTTTAGAGTGTCCCCAGCAATCCTCTTTTACCAGCCACCTTCCAAGCCAAACTCTGGTGCTCGGGGCTTTCTTCTCATCAGGCTTTCTGTATTTTTCTTTGCTTTCCGGGGCCAGGGCATGACATAGCTCCATTAGCTAGATGGTGATAGAAATGATTCATGCCAGGGAACAAGCACCGTGGCAAGCCTGGGCATGGCACTTGGTGCCATGGTGGTGATCAGTCACAGGCTGGACTCGATGATCTTCAGAGGTCTTTTCCAACCTAAACGATTCTGTGATACTGCCATGAGGTCTCCCCTCAGGGAGAAAGAAACCTTCAGTCGGCACTGCAACAACCGCGTCGGGGAACGGGAGCCAGAGCCGCAGCAGGGCAAGGGCGGGACAGACATCGGGGAGTGAGGCATGGGGAACTGAGATCGGGGATCGGGAACCAGAGCCGCAGCAGGGCAAGGGGGGACAGAGATCGCGGAGTGGGGCATGAGGAACTGAGATCGCGGATCCGGGACCGCCTCAGCGTTCTCCCGAGCCGGGGCCGCCCCGGCCCCACCCCGTCGCTGCCTCCGCCGCCTGCCGCGGGCCGTCCCTCCCCTCACAGCCCGGGGCGCGGCCGCGCTCATGGCGCTGTGTCGGGGCACGCTCGCCTTCTGCCTCCTCCGCCTCCTCCTGCTGCCGGCAGCCGGTGAGCACATGGGGATGCGGGAGCGGCGAACGGGGGGGGCTCAGGGAGGCCGGGGGAGCTCCGGCATCGCTTTCGGAGGCGGTTCCGCTGCTCCTCCGGGGCAGCATCCCCTGAGGAGGCCCGGCCAAAGCCCCCGGCGTGGGGAGCCCCGGGCTGCGAGCTCAGCCCCCTCAGCCCGGCCGCCCGTCCCGGGGCGGGGTTTGAGGAACGCGTGGTTTGGGGGGCTGTGGAAGGCGTGGTTTGGGGAGTTGTGGAAGCGTGGTTTGGGGGGTTGTGGAACCGTGGTTTTTGGGGGAGCTGAGGAACGCGTGGTTTTTTGGGGGGCTGAGGAACGCGTGGTTTTTGGGGGGCTGAGGAACGCGTGGTTTTTGGGGACGCGTGGTGCCGCCGGCGGCGGGAGGTGCCCACAGGCGCACAGTGGTTTTGGTGCGGAGTTGGGTTCGCTGAGGGAAAGTCCCGATGAGGGAAAAGCTCTGCCGGAGCGAGGTGGGTTCGTGTTGAGCGGTGGTGTCGGCCAGCAGCACTTAGTGCCCAGCAGTGGCTGCGGGACCCCGCCTCACGGTAGGGGCTGCGGGTAACTAAGGGAAGGCAATGATGTGCTGAAGTGGCTGCCGGTCATTCTCGAAGCATCCCATTAAAAAGCTTCACATTTTCACCCCCGACACAATAAATTCTACCCGTTTACGGCAGTATAATAGAAAGATTGAGGTGTTAAGTGATGATATCGCATAAACAGCTCTGCTTTTGTAAGGTTGTTTGATAATTGAGTTCATACATCAAATGTTATTATTGGTAATTTTTTTTCAGCAGCCCTGTCTGTAACTATTTTATTGTGCTTAGCAGATGGACTATGTGGTTTCCCCTAACTTTGTCGTGTGGCTAGAAAGGGCAGGTGTGATCATAGAACATAGCTGGTGAATTCTCAGAGAAGGAGAAGCACTCTTTGTATTTTATATATCAGTGGCATCACTTGATCAGAGAGATCAAAGTCTGGACAAACAAGAAACATGTGCAGGAAAGTTGACTGCGACATGCAAGAAGATGTTTGACTTGGTCAGAGTAATCCAGGATTGCAGTTTGAGCTGAAATCAGTGTGGCCGAAATGGTCAGAGTTTTATCTGTAAGTACTCTGAGGTATGAGCACCATGAAAGTGCTATAGCAGTAACTGTATGCAAGCTGACCTTGAATAAATGGGGTTGGAAATTAGTACTTCTTGCAGGGTGGGAGGAGTTTGGGGGCTCTGCTTTCAAGATGGAACTTGGTCAGTCTGTTAAAGGTTTTGTGTGGTACTGATGGTGTGAGATCATCATGCTGCTGTCCTGCAGGATAGCATGAACCCCTCAGTAGCTGCATTGTGATGGGTCGGGTGTGCACTGCACCTCTTCTCAGGCAATTCAAATAATTAACCCATCAGAAAACCAGCTGGGGAAAAAAATGCCACCTGTTGATCAGCTGATGGGCTGGAGAATTCAATCAGTTGTGGAAGAGTCTCATGGATGCCACAGCTGATGGAAGGAGAGAGGAACAAAGTAGAGGCACCAAATTCTTCTCCTTTGGTGGGCTCAGCCCTTGTTGGCTCAGCTCAGCCACCTGATAACTGGCCCAGGCCTTCGGTTTTCCTTGTTTCATTGTGCTGCAGTAGTACAATTGTGAGATGAAGGGAGTAATTTTGTTGATTGCCTTGCTTTGTAATTTCGCAAGGTAATTTGGAATTGGTTTAGCTACCTGTTGTTTCCTTGTTAGGGATAGAGAAAGGAGGGAGGAGTCAGGTGGCATTAGGTGTCTGCAGAGGAAAAATTTGATCAATCATGTGTAAGCATATGTAAAGCTGTAAAAAGTACTGTGCTACAGGTACAGAAGTTCCTCTTTGTTTCTGTTTAATGAACCTCCACGTTTAGACCCTTAGAAGATTTTTTTTCTTTTTACCATTGGCTGTGATGCCTAAATATTTTTAGCTTTTTTATATATTTTTCATGTATTTGTAACTTTGTAGACTGTTAATACATAGTTATAACTTCTAGTACTTTTTGTGTCCTCCCCCATAGTTTGCCAAACCTTTACTAATACATTCTTGAAATTCTGTTTAGTCTTGCCTTTAGTCTAGCAAGGACACTTTGTTTTGCACCATACATCCTAGACACAATAAAGTGTAGGGCTAAAAGGATGGGGGGAGGGGACTCCAATGGGGCAGAACCTGGGGGGAAATTACCTAACCAACTGCTCTTCTAACTGGACAATATTTGATAGCTGGACTAATCAACTAACCTTATAAAAATTGTAGAAATACTGTATCATGTGTGCATATTGCTATATTGTGCACCATGCAGGCTTTCAATTGAAGACTTGCTTTTATATTATCATTTTAACACTGTTTTATTCCAGGCAACAGTTGAAGTATTCAGGTATTTCTTGATGCCAGAGAGTCAAGACTGAATTTTCAAATACTGAAGTCAGTTTAAATACTCCAGGAAATACCTCTTTTCTACTGAAGGAACAGGATTTATTGTCTTTGCCTCTTCCTGTTTGCTTTCTCTGAATAACTACATCTGAAGGAATTTGAGTTTTTTGGATGGAGTGTGGTTTAGGAGCAAGATATCAGGGTATGTCTTGTTAATGGGATATGTGATAGGAAGGAGAATGACAAATAGAGACCAGCTGACTGCAGCATTTATCACTGAAAAAGGAAGTGATACCTTTCTTGGGAAATGATTTTTTGCTTAAGCTTTGAGAAGTATTTTTATGTGGCAGTTAAAAGCTTTTAATATGCCATTCTTATGGTGCAGTTACTCAGGCTTGGGAGGGCAAAGAGACAGAAAACAGCCAGTCTCTTAAGGAATGTATCAGCCCAGTGCAGTTCTGAAAAGTGTGGGATGTCCCCTAAGGGAGCAGTCCTGGTACATGAACATCCCCATTGCATTACCACTATAGCTGCACCAGGTGATGCTTGCAGTGGGAATGCCACTAGACTGATTTTAGTTCTAAGAATCTCTGTTGCATGACATCTCCATTTTATGAAATGGATTATCAGGATTAGGATTTTCTGTGAAGTAAACAAAGCAACAGGTAGAAACAACCAAGTCTCACAGAAATCCAAACCTACAGTGCATTTGGTGGTGTTGCATGTTTTGCATCAAGTCAAATCTCTAGGAAAATTTAACGTTTTCTTCTAGCTGATCTTAGTGCTTTTTTTAACCTGTTTGGCAACTCAAGTTGCTCTTTGCATCTTTACAGTAATTTGGTAGCTTCTGTC
Organism: Monarcha castaneiventris obscurior; assembly: GCA_026261815.1. Lineage (NCBI taxonomy): Eukaryota > Metazoa > Chordata > Aves > Passeriformes > Monarchidae > Monarcha > Monarcha castaneiventris. Next base: position 17,398,762 of record JAMPIT010000484.1, read on the forward strand.
AGATGTAGTGAAGAGAGTATCACCAGCATCTCATATTTTCATGCAGTTTAGTGCTTATATCTGTGTGAACATGTGGATAGAGGTGCTTGATGAAGATGAGATGCTCTGTGTGTGAGGAGTAAGTATTTGCCTTTGTTATACACTCAAGGAAATACTTGGTTTGTAAGACCTAACCCAAATACTTTTAGCATATTTAAATGTTAACTTAGGTGATCCGGTCAGTATGAGAAAAAGTCTTTGTATGATTATTTCTTTACTTACTAACTATTGGTTTGTAACTCTTTTCAGTTTTGGGTGAGGATTGTCAGGCATATACTGATTATTTTGGCAAAACAAAACCTGCACAATCCTGTCCTCAGTTCTGCTGTGGATTTTGCCTGCATCGATATTGCTGCTCTAACGTACTCCTAAAATTTGATGAACAGCAGTTGCAGTGTGATCAGCTTAACGAAAGGTATGAGGCAAACTGAATGTATACAACATATTATAATTCTGTCATCAAATGACAAAATCACACTGTTTAATGGTTAAATCTTCCTAAAGGTCTTTTACCTCTGTCTGGCTCTATCAGGGAATCAAAATTAATGCTTGTTACTTACCTGTAAAATGGGAACAATAAGGTGGATAAATTAATGCATGAACTGATGTGTGTCTTCCTGAGCATTTTCAAAATTACATTCCATTTTTTTTTTCTGAGGATGCCTGGCCTAGAAGAACCTCTAGAAACTTTAAAGAAGATCAGAGAGCAAACCAGTGAACTCCGTGAATCGCTGTCGAATAACTGGTTGGGATGAAGCTTTAATATGCTTTTTTTTTTACCCTGGTGGGAGGGCTTCAAGGCCTGATACATTATGCATTAATGTTTGTTACAGTGATTGTCCTCGTCAGTATTACTATATCATGTGTAAAGTCCTTGTTGTTGAAAGCTGTAACTTCACATTTTAGAATGCTTCAGGACACCTGATAGGTACCACTGGTACCTGTTCTAGATGGAAAATGTTACCAAGTGAAAGGCATCCCAAAGGAGCAGAGAGGACACGCTCTAAAACCACCTATTGTGGAGTTCTGACTGCAGTCAGAGAGTGGATAATGTGGAAAATTGCCAGCCTTGCCGTGGAGAATCCACTGAGGCTGGTTGAGCACAAACTTGAGCCGAGCCACTTGCTTATCTTGCACCTGGCTCAGGCAGGGCTTAACCACTGAATGATGTCTAGGGTGAAACACTGGCCTGAGCTTGATGTTGTTTCTGTGAAGCACAGATGAGCATCCACATCTCTGTAGGGAAAGTGAGCATCACTCTCCCTCACCCAGGCATAAGAGGCTTTGTTCAAAGTACAAGTCTGCTCCTTAGAGGCCACGATGATGTGCAGTTGTAGTGTGGGAGCAAAGACTATCAGATGATAGATGTCCTTTGGCCAGGTGGAGGAGGGAGTGACACTGAAATGTCACACTTCTGTTCTGCCTTTGGTTCAATTTGACTGAAGGTAACAGAAACCCTCATTATAAAATTGATACCTGATTTTCTCAGTGTAGAGGATGAGACTATGACCCCATTTTGTGGACAAATTACTGTGCTTGCTCCTCTCTCCTCCCCAAAGCAGGGATGCCTGTGTCAGAACATACCTGGGTGAAACTAAGCTTAGTTAATGGTGAAGGTGAGCTTAGTAAAAAAGCTAAATTTGTTAATTTTTGTTGTCACTGACTAAATTTAGTTACTTAGAGCTAATGCAGCAAATGCATTTATCCACAGCTGCTCCAAATCTATGTATGATTTATTTGTTTTTGGATTTTGCAAAACTGCCTTGAAACGGTGCTGTCAGGCTAATGTCAAATCCGTACTTTTAGCACCACAGACAACAAAAAGAATCTCTCTTTTTAGTGTACATTACCTTTCATAAGCACTTGAAACTTAGCTAGGTAACTTGAATAAGTCATAAATTCCATTTTTTGAGATGAATTCTCTTGTTACAGGATCTCTGACTCAGACTTGCAGATTTTTCATGACCCTGATGATTTCTACGTTTCTTCTGCCCCCAGGTAAGCCATGCAAGCTTTTAAAATGGGATTTGTTTAGAGGTTCTTCCTTGTGTAATCAGGACATGTGGACTTGGCAGTGCTGGGTTAACAGTTGGACTCTGTGATCTTAAAGGTCTTTTCCAGCCTAAACAATTCCATGATTCTGTGCTGCTAGAATTGAAAATAGAAATACTTAACTTGCATGTTAAGAGTGTGGAGCACTCAAAATCTGTGCACATGTTGGAAGAAGGAGAGACATGAGGAAGAGGCTGGATATTGCTATTTAGACCATAACACTCTCTGTATATAATAATCTGTATCTTCCATGCTGAACAGGAGGTTGAAGCATTAGCACAGAATCACAGAACAGCTGGGGTTGGAAGGGACCTCTGGAGATGATCCAGTCCAACTCCCCTGCCAAGGCAGGGTCACCTGGAGCAGGAATGTGCCCAGGTGTGACTTGAGTGTCTCCAGAGGGGAGACCCCATGCACTCCCTGGGCTGCTTGTTCCAGTACTCTGCCATTCTTAACATAAAGAAATTCTTCGTCATGATGAGGTGGAACATCCTGTGTTTTAGTTTATGGCCATTGCTCCGTGCTTTGTACTCTTAGAAAATCCAAAGTGGCTCTGGAAGATAATCTGCTTTTGTTTGAAGTATCTCCTTGGTGTTCTAGCATATTTTGCAGTTAGTTTTTATCAACATTTCTTTTGTTTCAGTCTTGGGGAAAAAGTAAATTCCTTTAAGCATACATTGGTGATGACAGGAGCATTGCTGTAAAAATGCATCAATTTTTCATAGTGTGGAAGATGATGAAGAGAGGGCAGGGGTTCATCACAGAATCCCAGAATGTTAAAAAGGTTAGGAGGGACCTTAAAGATGTATTCCCAGCCTCCCCCTGCCGTGGGCAGGGACACCTCCCACTTGCTGAAGGCCCATCCAACCTGGCCTCCAACACTGGATTGGGGCATCCACAACCTCCATGGGCAACCTGTTCTAGTGTGTCACCACCTTCACAGTAAAAACTTTCTTCCTAATATCTTCCTAAATTTCCCTTCTTTCAATTTGTACCCATTACTCCCTGTCCTGTGACTCCAGTTCCTGACAAAGAGTCCCTCTCCGGTTCCCTGTAGCCCCTTCAGAGCCTGGAAGGTGCAGTGAGATGTCCACACAACCTTCTCCCCTCCAGGCTGAGCAGCCCCAGCTCTCCCAGCCCGTCTCCTTAGGGGAGGTGCTCCAGCTCCTCTTATCAAAATCGTGGCTTCCCTTGGACTCGCTCCACCACTTCCGTGTCCTTCTTATGCTGGGGACGCCCGAGCTGCTCGCAGTGACGCTGAGCTCTGGCTGGATGGATGTCTCCGAGTAGGTTTGGGCGCTCGGGACCGCGGGCGCGCCGCCGGAGCTCCCCTTTAAGGGGCGGTGCGGGCGGCGTGACGTGCGCGGGGCCGGGCGGCGGGCGCGGGGCGAGCGGCGCCGAGGGCGAGCATGGGGTAAGCGCCGGGGCTCGGGGGGCTGGGGACGGGACCCCGACAGCCGCGGGGAGACCCTGAAAAACGCGGGGGGAACCCGCCCGGCCTTCTCGGTACCTCCGGCGGAGCGGCCGCGCTGCGCGGGCTCGGTGCCGGCGGCGAGCGGGGCCGTGCGAGCGGCATCGCCCCCGGGAGCGGCGGGAGGGGGCCGGGGCCGTGCGCCCTCTCCTGCACAGCCCGGCGGAGCCCCCGCGCTGTGTCAGTCCGGGCACAGCTTTCCCTGCGGGGGAGGAAGGAGCCGCGGTAAAGGCACGGCAAGGCAGCGCTGCCGTGGCGGTGGGAATGGGGTACGTGGATGTCTTGGAGCATTGGTCTCTCTTGGCGAGGTCTCTTCCACAAGGAGAAGGGTTTGATGTGACATGTTTTGGAGGAGGGATGCCCCTTCTCAGCTAGGCTGATCTTCCTGTCTTCAGATGTGTGGTTCAAGTACAGCAGGCGTGAGCCTTACCTTGCAGTCAGGGCTTGTTCTTTGTAAATGACAGGAAAAAAAGCATTTGGGAAGGAGCAGTTAAATTGTTTTAACTATCTTTGTTTTCAGCTATGGAATGTCTGAAAAGAGAACCATGGATGTCTCTGCTTGAGAAGATGGGTGACTCCTCCCTTTCAGTTACATTGCAGCTTTGAAAAATTAGTGTTGTGCAAAGGCCTAGGCTTGACATCAAACTTACCTTCTTGTTAGGCAATTTTATTAGAAAGGTGGTAATTACTCACAGGAATACTCTCCTTGAAAAGCCACCCGGATATGACTCTGGAGGAAAACCACATCTCAGAACTTTCCAAAATGATTTATGACTGAGGTGTTCCATTTAGGGTGTTTCAGCATTGGGAATTGCAGTGAGTGGCACCGTCTGTGACTGCATCCAGTGAGACACCAAATAGGTTTTTGTTTAGTTACAGACAGTGCCCAGAGTTTTGTGTTGCGTGTGTTGAGGTTTATGTGTTTTTTTAACCAAGTAGTGAGCTGTATTCCTTCTGGAAGAGGTGTCCCTGCTTCCTTGCCTGCAAGCTATACTCCACCCTCTCTCTCCATGCCAGTTTCTTCTAAAAGACAGGTTTTGCCTTGTTTCTTGATGACTATTAGTTGAATTCTTCACTGTGTAGAGAGAAGGGCTGATGTCAGTTGGAATATTTCTTTGTATCTCCAACAAGGTGAGCATTCTTTTTGAGCAGTTTGTAACATGACAGGAGGCAACAAAGGGCAACTTCCTTTAGTGCCTTGCTCTTAGGAGTTGCAGATATTACCTTTGACACTGCCCTTGAGAAGGAGGTGATGGTTTCCTGGCATCATGGGTCAGAAAGCATTTAGTTCCCCATTCCTGCATCAGGCTGATTTCTAGATTGAGTTACCATCCTGGCACACTGCTCACAAACCCTGTCTTTTTAAGAGAACTTCCCCTTTTTTAAGGCTAGTTACAAACTACCTGTAGACTTGCCACTGGTCTCTGTGGTCTGGGTGTCTCTTCTCCCTGCTTGGAAAACCTGCCACAATTACACCCTAATTGTACGGGTGGGGAAGGGCTATTGGTGGAATGTTTGTTCTTTGTTGTCTTGCCCAGCTGAGGAATTTCTAGTTTGCGTCTACTTCTACTTTTTTACTGTGTTTATTCTGACATCTTCTGCAGAAGTGCAAGCAAAGCACCAGTTTTTAGTAGGTTTCTTTCTAGTATTATCCTTTAATATTAATGTCTTTCAGTATTTACACTGACTATCAGGTGTTGAGGCAGGGGTGCACTTTGGGCAATCCTTTTAAGTGTATTTCACACTGCAAGCAGTCCATACCCTATAATCTTCAGACATTTTAAAGACAATAAATTACACTCCATTGGAGTGTCTTAATAATGCACTCTAAGTACTTGAAAGCATTTTACTTCCCAGAATACTGCATTTGGAAGCAAATATAAGCATTCTGGGAGAAGTATGAAAGTCAGGATTAACTCAGATTCAGGCTTTTTACTTTGTTGATCAGTCCTTAAAGATCATGTGGAGGTCTTAGGTCAGGGTGTAGGCACAGGTTTCATATTGCTGAACTTGATAAGTTTGTCACCATTTTTCTTCAACCATAAGTGATTTCTCCAATTTTTGCTGCTAGTGAATGCGTTGTGGCAAGGGTTTACTGCTGGAAAGTGTTTCAGGACTTTTTTCCCCACATTTTAATTGGATTACTGAGTTTTTCCCTGCTTTGCTCTTGTTTCGAAGATGGATTGTGAGCAGTAAGGTAAATTTAGCTGGTTTTCCCTTTTCATTCTGCTGTATATAGTATTCTTATTTTAAGAAACTGCAAAAAGCAGAGCACTGATTCACCAGGACAGCACTTGTTATTATTTTCATTGGTAATATGATTACTTAGCCTTGGTATGCCAATTTTCCAATAGTGACCCTTACTGGAAAAGGAAATTAGATGACTCATATCCACAATTCAACTAATTGTGAAGTATTTGAGTGTTTAAGGAGGTGGAGCAATTCAGAACATCTGTATCAGAGTTACAGAAGAAAATAATGGACTTGGGGCAGCTGATATCAGGCTTTCAAATTGGAAACAAAACTTCACATTGTACACAGTTAATTGGGCTCTGTTTCTGAATTAATTTCTGCCTGTAAGTTACAGCAGATTGTGTGACAGGTACACTAATGCTTGAGGAAAGGCTGTTCCTCCTTATGAGAAGGGGGAGGCAGAATGTCCATCTTCCTGGGAAACTTTGGCCAGCAGAGACAGAACAGCCTTGTTGGATGGGGATGTGCTCATTTGGGGTTTGAGCCATGTGTTGTCTTGTGGCTTCCTTGTCCTTTTGTGATATGGAAAAAATCCATGTCATTCTGGCCTCCTTTGGCTGAAATGTGGCATCTGCAATAGTCTGCTACAGGCCTAACCTGGCAAAACCAGCATATTTCTAACAGTGAAAGATGTGATAGCCTAATTTGCTTTGTCCGGTTTAGATATTTTCAAGCCCATGTTTTCTCCACAGACAAGGTCAAAAATACTGTGATTTTGAACTATACCCTTTTTCTTCTCCCCTGCTATCACTATCAGGGACTCCAGTTTACACTTTCCAGTGTATTTGGATACTCCAGCATCTGTAAAACACTGTCAGTGGTAAGAAAATAAATCGTGAGGATTATTACAGAATCACAGAATTGTTAGGGTTGGAAGGAACCTCTGGAGATCATTTAGTCCAACCCCCCTCCAAGGCAGGGTCACCTAGAGCAGGTTACACAGGAATGTGTCCGGGTGGGTTTGGAAAGTTTCTAGAGGGAAGACTCCACGAAAATTGGGGAAAAAGCTTCTAGAAATGTAAGGAGTCTCTGTTTAATGAGCAGAGGATTTCTTTTCCAGTGCTGGTCCTTGATATATTCTGTAATAAATGAGTTAAACTTTACAGAGCCTGTTCTGTGAGGCTCGTGTTCAGGCACAGGCTAATCTCACCAAGGAATGTAAGCTTCTTGCCGGGAAACAACTGAGATTTGGATTTGAAGACACTTAAAAAAAATGTTCTATGCTTTTTACTAGCCTGAAGAGTAAATATCAGCTTGCACAATTAGCAGTGGTAACTTGTATTGCAGAGTGTTTGGTTTTGTGTTCACTGTGTTCTTGGTGAAGAAGCTGCTTGAAGGTGGCAGAGTTGTGAATTGTGTCTGAGCTACTGCTGCAGGCACGGGGCTTAGGTTTGGTTTCCTCAGAAACCAAGCAGGAAGGAGAGAAAAATGCTGCCCTGGCACAAGAGGCAGATGTGCATGGCTGGGTTAGCGTGCTCTGCTAACCACAGAGAGCTGTGTGACAGCAACAAACAACACAACCTGGCCTGAGCATACAAAGACACAGCAAGATTGATCACTTGGATTTCGTTCAGGAGTTCATTCTTCTGTGGCTCTGTGCTTCATTGGCGGGATGTGCCTACCAGGGCAGAGTGTTCCCTCTGGCTGTGCGTTTTGCTGTGCCTCTGTGTAACTCTGAAGACAGTAAATTTTCAACATACAGGTTGACTCTGGAGAGAGCTTGTGGAAGTGATTGCAGGTAGGGTAACCCTCAGAGAAGGATCCTGTAGTCCAAGAAACAGAATCCTTTAAAAACATGTTTAAAAGACCATGATGGTTATTTATTAGGGTCTGTAAAAGTTTGAGCGTGTGGGTTCCAAAGGTAGCTCCAACTCTGCCTTTTCATATACTGCCATAAAAAAGCCGTGGCCTGAGGTGTAGCTGGATATATTTGCCACAGATTGTGTTGTATTATGGGAGGAGGAGAATACCCTTAAACTGCCCAGCCTTTTAAAACTGCAGCTGTAGGGTCTTCTGTGAAATGAACAAATTAGTGTAATTTCAGGAAATTACCAATTATGTAAAGATTGGCCTTTTGACAAAATATTTTTACTCAAAACATTTTATACCATTCATTTTTCATGTGATACACCTCTGGTTTTATTAGTGTGATCACCGGCTCTCAATTCCACTGAGAGGTAAACTTAAAAACCTCTTTTTTTTTAGGTTGTGGAAGGAACTAGTCATCAAAGTCACTTTTGTGACTCTTTTGGTGAAGGTCCTGTTAATAATCAATGCCATTTAAAAGAAGTAGTGGTTGGCCAGATGTGACCTCTGCTGCAGTGGCCTGTTCTCAATTGTACAGTGTTAGATTTTCCTTGATGGTCCTTGTTGTGCTGGATGAGTAATATTCCAGAAGAGAGGGGGAATGTGGGGCAGGATGTCAGTTCAGAGCAGAACAGGATAATTAATTTACGTAATTTAAACTTTGCTCCTCCCTGAACACTGTGTTTGGAAATTTTATATGTGTGATGATACATGAGTTACGTGGGTAAAGAAAAAGGTGTGTTTGCTATAAAAGCTGAGTTATAAGGCAAGCAAAGCAGGTGGGCGTAACCTAGTCCAAATTTCTTTTTACTGCAGTTCCAGTGTGTTTGGCAAGTCATACACCACGTTGCAATTTGCCAGGAGAAAAAAAGTCCTTTGACTCTTTAGCCAACTTAGTTTCTAATTAATTGCTTAAAATCTGCTTTCCAGAATTAGTACGGTATTGGCAGTAGCAAATCCATAATATTGCAGTTTTTGTGGGGAAAAATTTTTTGTGGCACTTAGTTATATTTTTTTTTTCAGTTAAACTTGTTCTAATAATTCAGTTAACCATCTAAGAAAAATCCTTCCTGTTGCCAAATTTGAATTTAGTTGTGGGGCTAACATCCTGTGTCCTTGAAGTGGGTGGTAGGAAGGGAACTGACTCATGTTGTTTGCCTTAAATATGTGTAATCAATCTACATTCTCTTTTTGCCACTAAAGGAACATTTAAAATTGATTTACCACCTGTAGAAGCAAGTGCCTTTAATTGTGTTTAAGGACAGTTTATATGCTGAGGATCCAATGAATTGAAAATTATCTGGGGGCCTGCATGAAGCTTCAGTGTTGATTCTTGCACTGTTGTTGAAAGACTGCAGTCGCTCTGAATGCAGCCTTGACTTTTCTCCTTGTTATGTGCATATTTTAATGCACCAGTTACTTACAGCAATTACTCTCAGTTGTCTGCAGAGTGTACAATAATATATTTCCTGGGAAACTTCACTGGAAAATTGTATTTTTAGTATGTATTACAAAGGGATTTATGTAAATAGACATATTTAGTACAAATGCACTCTTTATGGACCAAGAAGTATGTAAGTTTGTATACATATTCCATAATAACCTGTTGGATCAGGATGTCAGATGTCTGAGTAAAACCACAAACTCCAGGAAGTTCCCTCCCTGCCACTTTCTCATAAAGGCTGTTTAAGAACACGTTGTGCTAAACATGTTATGGTAAAAAAATGGAAAATTAAAAAAATAATGTAAATATAATGTAAAAAATAGTAGTTAGCTTTATTTCCAGTAGGTCTTTGTGCATAAAATTAAAGTTTATTATTTTGGGCTTAAAGTAATCCACATCAGCTTCCTATTTGAACAAACAGCTAAAGGCTCCATTCAGTACATATTTAGCAAACTTCTATCCAAAAGACTCTTGCCTTCTCTTTTTCGATAGCACTTTGGCAGTTGCAGGGTTTCTTGGCTTCCCATGGCATTCTTGTTGTTGCTTTAGGTTGTTTCTCATGCCAGAGCTGGGTCTCTGGGCTGTGCTCAGCTGTGGACTCTGGGGGACGTAGCTCAGGGCTGTTTATACTGCAGGTAAACAGAGGGGTTGTTTTGCTGGAGCTCCCTGTTGCAAACTCTCCTTTTTGGGGGTACCCAGAAAGATTTATGGAAAGTAGTGCTGAGTTTTAGGGGTTTTCAGTTAATCTGTGTCCCTGCTAGGGCAGTTTGCAGTTAGTGATGGCTCAAGCTGGTGCTGCTCTGATGGGTTAGTCAAAGTTAAACCCTTTTCAAGACATTAAGGGACTGTATGTGGGCAGGACCCCAGGAGAGACACCCTCAAGTGCTAACTTGAGTTAACATTTGTCTGAAAGAGCAATGAAGACATCACAGTTCCAATCCACGCTTAGCTGCATTTGTCGAGCTTGTAAAATGACTTTGCAGTTACTCAAACCTGCCAGTGTGATGAAACGACCAAGATTGAGTAAAATTGAAACCATGCTGCTCAGTCTGAATCTTAGGCTGCCTGTTGCCTACCACAAGAATCACTTGGAAACTTCCTGATCATGTAGAGATCCTATTTTGGGGAGGTGGCCAAGGCTGCCCCAGCAGTTACTGTGATTGCACCTGGGCTAGGAGGCTTAACTATGGTGTATGTTTTGATTGTCTGCTTGTGCTGAAGCTCCTGGCTGTGCTAAAATAGGCTGGTCACTCTTTCAAGTGTTAAAATCAGATTAATGTTTTCCTCTGAGTTTGCTTTCTGAGTAATGGTAGATTATTTTCTTTTAATCTTTAGGAAAGTGGTTCTTATGTCTTGACTTTTTATGCTAAAACATTAAACTGAGGAAGTGTGTTGTTAGTAAAGTTGTAAAAAGTAATCCCTCTGAAAGGCTCTTGGGAATTCATATTGCTTTTAAAAAAATAATTTATTCTTTGTTTTCCTGCTAAACTTTAGAGGCATTGTATGGCTGTGACTAAAATGTTAGGTAAGCATCTCTCTCTGGGGACTTGCTTGGTCATGCCCTACATCTGAGTGAGGGCAAATGTGGATATTTACCGTTCCATCACATTTCTGGGAACTGGATCCTTTTCTGGAGCAGTAAAGAATGACATGCATATACTCAATCTTTAATTTTACTTTTAGGAATGGCCTAAATTATCTTTTGAAGTCTTTCCAGACCACCCTGTGTTACAGCTATAACTCAGTATTTGTAAATGTTTGTTTTTAAAAGCAGCACTGCTTTTGTAAAGAACCTCGCCAATGTGTCTCTTGAAGCATGGAACAAATCTTGGAATGCATTAAAACTTGCACAATAAAAAGGCTGCTTAAACTAATTTTTCAGAACTAGGTGGTCTCATTGTTCATTTGGATATTTTTTTCTGTTTTAGGACAAAATTTTTAGTGTGTCCTACTCACATGAATGCATAGACATGTGAAAACTTTCTTTGTATCAGCTTACAAAATGTCACTGACTTAAGTGATTCAAACGGTTAAGGAGAGTTAAAAATACGTTGCTGGAATTGAAACTTCGATATTTGAAAATGCTTTAAATAAACTACATTTTTTTTTCCACTTGACAGTGTTCAAGATAGAGATCTCCAGCATGAACAATTGTCTTGAGAATTAACTTGTACAAATAGTATTATTTAGATTCTGGGCTTGATTCTCACATTTTAATGTCTGTTGCATCTCATTCAGTACTGAAAGGGGTAAAGTAGGCAAGTAACTCCCTTTATGTGACCTGGTAGATATTTTGAATAATTAGACAGCTTTAGAGGTAAGGTGAGTCTGTGAGACACCCACATTACACGTACAGTTCAGTGCTTTCCAAGGGTAGGAAAGAGAGGATAAGGTGGAAGTGGAGGGTAGGGCAAGGTAGGAGAGAGGTGGTGGTAGGAAAGGGCGGGGTTTTGTCTCTCCATTTTTACTAAATGGAGTAAATATCTCCATATTTACTTTCCCATACTTTTTAAGAGAAGTTGCAGTTTGTCGTTGCTGCACTAAAACCACCGTTAGGTTTGATTTTGTTTTTTATGAAATCACTGGCAGAAGTTCCCTTTTCTGTTAAGAGAAAGAAGCAGGAAATGTCAGTGAATGAGCTCAAGCTGTTTATAACTGTGTGTGCTTTATTTAGACTATGGTGTATATAATGTGGGAGTCAGGGAACCCGAATTCTGACTGACGCCAGCAGAGCATTCTGAGCTGGTGCTGTGGCCAGCCTGATTTCTGCACTCTGACGTTTGTTTGCAGAATGCAGGCATCAGGTGTGCTTTCGGTTTTGGTTGGCATTTGTTTGCTCATGGTTAACCATTCAGGGGAGAATCTGTAAGCAGCGATCCCTCATGTCTGTTCTTCTTCATTTATGTACAATGCTAACAGTAATTAAATTATCATTTCATGTGAATACGTTTTTTTCCAAATATTTTCAGAGTCCTTTAGGCAGATTCATCAGGTGAAAGCAATCAAATGAAGCAATTTTTGTCTAAGAAAGGAGTTAGCATACTGCAAGAGAGTCTTCCTACAGTACCTGGAATGTCTTGTCTCCTGAAATTTAGAAGGTTCACTGAGAAAAGTATGTTGAGCACCATTCTGACCTCACTTGACTATCATCAGTTAGTGGCAGCCTTCCTGCACCTTTTTCAGTAGTGGGATATCACTTAAATGCTCAAGAAGTGTTCAGGCCAATACTCCTTGGGCAGTAAAAGGACATTATTACAGTAAGGTAGTGACTATGTAGAAATTCCAGAAGAGTATTGCTAGTTTTGATTGTCAATAAAAATAGTTAGAAAAAAAATTTTTTTGAAGAGCTCCAGTGTTGAAAGAGAATGTTGATGACATGAATTACAAGTTCACAGCATTTACTGGTTTTTTTCTGTAAATGTCTCCCTACTTGCTGCTGTTCCAAGACATTAGTCTGCATGAGCCCAAGCACTGGCAGGAAAATTATCTGCTGTGAAGTAGGTGATAAAAATGCCTGCCGGTAATCAGTTGTTACACTCCTTAGGGAGCTGTGAGAAGAACTAACTCCTCTCTGTTATTTCACTTGCTGGGGTGTCTCTGAAAGCTTCTAATTTTGGTCTGCAGCAGTCACAGTGTCTCAGTGGGTAGGACTGGATCACAGTGTTTGCACACACAAACACAGAACTCCAACGTGTACACCTGACACACCTGCACTTCAAACATGTGTCTTCATTTAACTCTTCAAAAGATGGGTGCAAAATGTCCTTGTGCCATGGTCGTGTCATTTTGCCAAAGACACAAGTGATGCAAATGCACTGGTGTCTCTAACAACTTGGTGAAAATAAGAACGTGGTGTGTTGGTTTTTAGCTTTGCTTTTGTTGTGTTCCTTATTAGAGATAGCAAATATGAGATATCTGCTTCATTGAGCAGAAAACAATTAAAAATAAACAAATGGAACCCATGGCCAGTGTTTTTATCTGTTGATGGCCAGCTTGGCTGCAGATGGGCTTGTGCTGTTTTCTCTCCTCATATTGGAAATGAATTTAGTCATGAAAGATAAGGGGGCTGTGCGAGTTTCCTGCTGTGCTGGGTAATTTACAATGAATAAATATTTCTCCACTTTATCTCAATTATTTTGGTATCTTTGATTTTGCCCAGTCTTTGCTAAGGTCCTAAGAAATTCATTGTCTGTAGAAGTGAAGAATTCTAGTTGTCTTTGTCAGACCCAATCTCTTTCCTTGACACAAGAATTTCTTTCCTTAGCATAGTTCACTTGAAAAAAGGGGGGTTTTTTTCCTTTACTGGGGAAAAAGCCTGAGGAAGAACCTAGGAGACTCCTTTACTTTGTCTCTTTTGATGTTGCTGTGTGTAATGGAAGTAATGTCACCTTCCCTGGTGACAGAGCTCTTTCAGGGTTGATCCAGAAATGGGAACAAGAGGAAAGAAAAAACTGTTGGCTGCTCCACAAGTATCAGAAATTGCATTTGACATTTCTTGTCTTGCAGTTTCTGAAGGATGCTGTTCCTTGGGAACATTGGAATCAGGATGGGTAATTCACTGTATGAAACCATGGAGTGCAGTTCTCTCTCCATCTTTTTCTTTTCTTGAAATGGCATTTGGATTTTGCTTTTTATGCCAGGCTTGAAAGAAGTGGGATTTTTGGATGGTGATGAGCTGCTGTGAACTTACTGTGCTGAAGTGAAGCTGATGCTCATGAGGATGAGAGGGCACTTAAAAGCCGGGTTTTCAGGAGTGCATGTTTAGCTTAGCATCTCAAAAACATTTTGTGAGGGTGCAAATAAATGGGGCAAGACATGCACGTGTTCCTCAACACATTATTTGCACCTTTACCTCCTGTGGTTGTGTTGCAGTAATCCATTTACTTCCCTGCAGTGTTTCTGACATGGTTCCTGTGACTTGAGGAGGCTGCAGCAGTTCCTGCTTCCTGTTTTACATGTAAATGTTGAGTTGCAGTACGTGCTGGCAATCCACAGTGTCCCATTTAGTACTTCATGGTTGTATCCATGGTGCTGTGTTTAGTGGTTCACAAAACCAGCTCAAGTTAGATAAAGTTACAGTTTGATAAAATCATTGTTTTGAAAGAGATTTGACTCAAGCTTTTTCTTCTAGTTTTTGCAGAAACAGAATAAAAGTGATCCAACCTCTCTTAAGGGGAAAGAATGCATTTTAAATTGAGCCTTTTTTATTAGTCAGTGCTTGTGTTCAGTCAGTGCTCAGCTTACTAAGGGTTAAGTTGCTCTAGGAGACACTGAGGTGAGCTCTTTTAAATTTGGGCTAGGGGTGGAGCATTTTGCAATTCTTTTTGTCAGTGATTTAATCTTCCAGTGTAACTAACACTCAAATGCAATTTTCACATTTGGTGGGTGTTTGGTAGCCAAGTGAAAATTGCTGGAGGTTCTGGAGATGTGTCATTTTGTTTAAAGCTGTTAAAAGGAAACTGAGCAGGAAAAAAGCCAGAACTCTGTAGCCAAAATCTCTACCAACAAGCAAACACAGGATGGATGTGAAACCAGCTCTCTGGTCATTATTTTAGAGCTGGTTGTTCGTTAAAACTGACTTCCTGCAATTGTTCCCAAAACCAATGCATGGTGTGTTTTTTAAGAAATAAAGAGTGCTGGAGACTTTGGCTTCCATGGAAGAAGGGCTTTATTGATTTCAGACAGTAGGGAACAGATCATTTCATTTAGCACTTTTCAGGGAATTGTTGCTGGCTTTGCTGTGATACCTTTTCTCCCCTGTGTGGTAAATAGAACTTGTAAAGCTTCTAGAGGTGACTGTTTATGTCTGCCTTCATCATTTCATGCTCATGACAGAGGTTAAAGCTGGCATAATCTTTGGCCTTCCTGTACTAAATTTTGGAGTTTTAGGCAGTGTTTCTGTATCCCATAATGTAGCCTGGCATACTCATGTTACAGTAAAGTCAGAATTTCAGTTCTTCCTAACTGTGTGAAACATGGTTTCTAAAACAACTGTTTGCAGGTGCCATGGAACCTGCCAAGAATCTGTTCAATGCTGAGACTGTCTTGAATTTGGGACTGGGAGGTCTTAGGGAATATGGGAAGAACTTGCTGTCACCCTGAAGGCTGGGGTGCTTCATTTTGGGCATGCTCTGAACCTGTGTGTTCACTAAAACAACAACAATCACAGTCACACTAAAGTGAGAGGGATTAAAGACCCCTTGGCAAGGTTGGTTCAGCTCCCCAGGCTTAGCAGACCTTAGCCTTGCACAGTTATTTCTTAGTTCAATAAGTACTGAGAGATTGGAGGTGGAGCAATGTGTTTGCTGCAGGTTTGGTTAAGGAGTGACTCTTACCCCTTCTGGTGATCTCTCTCTTGCAGTTTTGGAACCCTTATTGCCATTGGAGTTACTGTTTGTGCAGTGATTGTCATTACTATTATTCTGTGCCTCACCTGTTCCTGTTGCTGTCTGTACAAAGCATGTCGAAAACCACGGCGTAAGTAGCTCTAAATTTATTTTCTTTTTTACATCTTCGAAGAGGATTTTTTTGTTTTAGTCCCTCATGGAAAATTGTGTTCCTATAATAGTGAAAATACTCTGCGTCGAAGGTACAATACCTAAATGTTAAAAATAAGCATTTAAACTGCTTCAGAGTGTGAAGTTGCAGAGAGATATTTTGGAATCTTTTCTGAGCATTTTCAAGTTGTCTTCCCTCCCGCCACGTCGAGGGTCTGGGAGTTGTTTGGGTTTTTTGTGTGGGGACCACCAGCACTAACCACGTTCCTTTTCCTTGCCTGTAGCTGTGGTGACCACCACTGCCACCACAACGGTGGTTCACTCTGCCTATCCCCAACAACCAGCAGTGCCACCCAACTACCCAGCAGCTCCATATCAAGGCTACCAGCCCGTGGCTATCCAGCCCCAGCCGGGGATGCCGGTGGCTCCGTACCCTGCCCAGTACCCTCCCCCTTACCCCATGCAGCCGGCGGGACCCCCAGCTTACCATGAAACTGTGGCAGGTAAGGCAGCACCGAGTGCTTCTTCATCTCTTGGACAGCTAAAGAGACAGTTGCTCTGGAGACAATCTTGTGTTGTTTACATTTATTATTTTCTGTTTATACAAATGTGAACAAATTACGTAAAACTCAGGTTATGGCGGATGCTGTTTTTCACCCTGGAGGAAATTTCCCTATCACCGTTGCTGTGTTAAGCATTGCCAGAGGAGGTGTGAGCTGGAGCTGTACTGGCAAAGTTTGGGAATGTGTGGGACTGTCAGCAGATCCAGTAGACTGTTTTACTAATTCAGCTGACATTTAATACTAAAATCAAAGCCAGTTATCATACATATATGTATACATGAGTTGGATGTTTCCTCATTCCCTTTCTAATCTAACATTTGCTAGCTCTATTTTATAAGAGCATGTAGTGACAGGACAAGGGGAATGGATTCAAACTGAAAGACAGTAGGTTAGATTAATTATTAGGAAAAAATTGTTTGCTGTGAGGTTTGTGAGGCCGTGGCACAGGTTGCCCAGAGAAGCTATGGACACATCTCTGCAAGTGTCCAAGGCTGGTTTAAATGGAGCTCTGAACAACCTGGTCTCATGGAAGGTGTCCCTGCTCATTGCAAAGGGGTTGGAAGGAGATGATCTTTAAGGTCCCTTCCAATTCAGGCCATCCTGTGATTCTGTAAGGTGTTTCAATCTCTACACAGATGGTATTTTCTAGTAGTCTGTCACTATGTTCGTAGACTAGCAAGTATCTGATGAACTTCAGAGAAGTCTGTTGACAATTTGCAGTTAGAATTACCAGAATCTCTTTTCTTCAGCTTTCCTTCTTTCACAGCATTGTTTTCCTGCAGCCTTATTGTTGCAGTGACTAATTCCCACTTCTGCTGGTAATAGCTGTTCTCTGAACAATTGGCTCCTGGCTGCTCAGAGGGGCCAAAACAACACTGTAGGACCCTCAAGCCCTTTTACAAACCTCACTGTTCATCCTTCTAAATAACAAGCAAAGTGTAGTCCTGACTGGTAGATAATGCCCTTAGAAAGTATCTTTCAGGGCAACTCACATATGAAAAAGGCTTTTCACAGTCTGAAGCATTTGCAAACCAGTTGGAAATTGTACATTAATAATGTGCAAACCAGTCCCACGTGTGAAAACACTGACTTGGCAGGACTGTTGACTCTATTTTTCTGTTACAAATGCCAAAGAAGCTGTGGGTTTTATGGGATTTTGCCACAGTGCTTTGGCTTCATCTTTTTCATATGAGGGAGCCAATAAATTAGTCATTTAACTTCTCCTACTCTCTGGTTTCTCAGACTGTTGCTGGTTTGTTAGTTCTTAAAACAGTTGTTTTGGTTTTCTTTCTGGGAACATCCCAAAGCACTTTCCATGCTGGCAGCTGAAAATGCCTCACAGTGAGAATTCATTTCTCCTGTTAACCAAGGAGCAGGCTCTTAATTAGGTCACATGCCACGGGAGAATACCTGCTCTGCCACACAGGAGCCAAACCCACTCACTTTACAAGATCAGCAGAAGATAACCACACTTGCACTTTCCAGGGATCTGATCAGGTGCTACTTGAACAAGCTTGTGCTGTTTGACAGACCTGAAAATGAAGATGCCACTTGAGAGCACCTTTTCTCAGAACAGTAGAAAATAAGGATCTCTTCCAAGGGATACACATCTGGTATATAAATCAGACTCTTTCATGTGCTCAGTAGTGATGGGATATTTTCTCCCTTTTATTTTACTTTCTTAATTAATTCTCTGACACTTAGCAGGAAAGCATTTTCTCTGGAGGAATCCTAGGATGATTTCTCTAGTCCTTTTTCTTTTGCCCAGTGGTTTATTTTTCCTCTGCACACTATCAGGTATATCCTGTTGTTTGTGCACCCCTCACTTCCACTGGCTCTTTTTTTGAACCAAATCTGTCCCTTTTTTTTAGACTAGGTTCTCTCCTGGAGGCTACTCATGTACGCTCAGCATCAAAAGAGCCCCAAAACCAACAAGAACAAAGGTTTTTGGGATCTTACTTCTAAAATTCAGATGTTTCATGAGTGAGCACAAGCTGTTTTCAAGTCCAATTAAGATACTGGCTAAGTTGAACCTCTTAACTGTGTGCTTTAACAGAAGTTGCCATTTTATCTGTAGAATTCAGAATGTACATTATACAAATCTGTTTTTTCTTGTGTTTTGCTTTTGCAGCTGGTGCTGGAGCCCCTTACCCCACCCAGCCCCCTTACAACCCTGCTTACATGGATCCTCAGAAGCCCACCTATTGAAAAGCTCTTCTGCTGTGCTTCTGCATAGAAAACTTTTCAAAATATCATTTGTTCTGTTTACACCATGCACCTGTACTATATTTTTCTGGAAGACAACAATCTTTTGTTTAAGTAGAGTGAAAATCGGTTCAGTATCTTCTTTTTTTTAATGCTCCAAGGAAGGAGTATTTTTCTTGCAGAAGTTAATTTATACCTCAGGCGAATACAAAAAGAGATTTTGCTCCAGATACAATGAGAAAAGTGTGAAGAAGGAGTATTTCAGAAATACAGAACCACAATAACATTTGCTGTGCAATGGTCTAATCTGAGCATTGTCAAATACCCAAAGCTGTAGCAATCTTTTGCACAGTATTAAAGTGTAAAAATGTAACCTCTAAGAAACTACCTGATATATGTTATGTAAGTTCTGCCTGTTTTGAAGCTACTATTGTTAGGTAAGATAGCATTTAATACATTTCATTTACCATTCAAAAGGGAATTTACCTTTTTTGCAACACATTTACCTTTGGTAAGGGGTAGCAAACCATGTTTAATTGTCTTTGAACTAGTTCTAAATAGCACGAGTTGGTGATTTCCTTGTTTTCTGTCCCAATTTTAAGGCTTATAAACTGTGCCTCCATTGGGTGTTATAGCTAGAAATTAACAAACTCTCTGTCACTTAATGGACCAAACAGATCAAAAGCTGAAAACCTGAAAACTCTTCGTAAAAATTACTGGATGAGTATTTCTTGTTCAGGTATTATTGGACAAGCTTAGTTCATCCATTTATTGTTGATGAGTTTGGAATTAAAATCAGCCCCTTAATCACGTGTTAAGCAGAAGTACCTTGGCAGCATTCAGTCCTGCCTCATCACAGGGAAGGAATTTATTTTACAGGAGAGATGGGATGTCAGCAGAAGATTGGGGTTTTCAAAAGCTCAGGGTTTTCCACTGTCTCTAGTGGGAGCTGTAGGTGGCAGGAACCTAAGAATTATAGACCTTTATAAACCCAGTCAGCACTGGTATAACAATGCTGGGTGAGGGGACACAGTGGGGATTAAACCTCCCTTCTGTCTTCAATGTTCCCATAAAGCTGAGCAGAGAATGAGAAGTCAGGGAGAGGAAGGATTTGGTCACAGCCAGGTAACGTATTTTTAAGAAGCTAATGCTTTCAGTCATGAAACATCTTGAGACATCCTCATGACTATTACCACTGCTGAGGCTTTAGGCTTTATGAATCTTTTATTGCTCAAACAAATAAGGTGGTTTTTTTTCACTGTCCTCAACAATTCTGTCTTTTCCAACACTGAAATGCAATTTGTTGTTATTCCTCATAGAACTATGTAGTTATTTGTATGTATCACTGTGACATAATCAGTGAAATAATTTTAACATATCTTTTACACTGATACTACTTTTTTTAGAGAGGCCATGGAGCCCTTTGTCCTGTGATTCTCCATTTGGGGTGTATTATTGTTTGGTGGCATTGTTTTACCTCGCAGAGTGGATAGAAATTGCTGCTGTCAAAGGCAGCCTTGTTCCTATTCCTGGTTTTTTGAGTCTATTTCTGGATTATTCTGACTCTTTTTTTTTAAGGAAGTTTTCAGGGCATTTCAGAAGAAACTTGTAGACAAGTTTTTACATTGGGGTTCATGACAACCTGTACCCCTCTGTTACATCTCTCTGAATGTTGAAGTTAATAGCATGAAAAGTGCCAAGAGGCACTCACAGAGCATGTATCCATGTATCCTGTGTCTGTGTATTCCTCCTCTTTCCTGCCTTGTCAGCTGAGAAATTGGGCAAAACTTCATTATACTGTTAGGTGTTACATGGGAACAACCAAAAAGGATGGTGTCTCCTGTATGGAGGAGGAAGTGTTGCCTTAGAAATCCAGAATGTTTCTGGGTGGGAGGGCACTGAGTAACTGCAGAAATAAATCCCTTGCTATAGATCCTACCCCCGGTGTTTATTCATGGAGAAGTTGGACAGAGATTGTTCCAGCACCTTTGTTAGCCTGGGTGGAGCCAGGCCAGGGAGAGCAAAGGTGCAGTGTCCAGTGTGGGGCTTCCTGAGGTTGTCACTGTGCCCTACTCTTCCTGTCCCCCACCTGGTGTGACAAAGGGAGCAGTTGGTGGCAGTCACAGTGCTGTGTTTGGGTTGTGAGAGGGAAATTGCAATTTCATGGCAGGTTGGCTCAGTCATCCCTGAGGACATGGGAGGAAAGTAAAGTGGCAGCAATAAAAGACATTCCCAAATGTGAGGTTTTGGTGTGGAAGTTGTACAGACCAAATAGATGGTCCTGAGTTGCCACTGCTCTGTGTGTGGTGGTGTGAGATGAGGGGTAGGGTTAAGGAGCCTGAAAATGGACACCTTTCCTTCAGTGGACGTGTGCAAATGATAACCCTACACAAGTGAAGAGATCAATCATTAATAGACAAGGGACTGCTTTAGCAGTACTATTACTAATTCAGTTACAAAACTTGCTGAAAGAAGAGAAAACGGTCCAGTTCACAATTAATCAGATATTTTCTTATTGTTAATGCATTAATCATCGTTAACAATGAGGTGTAGGACCAAATTTTATTTGGCTCTTGCCCTGCAGCCTTGTTGAAGCTTGTTTTCAAATACTGACGAGAATGGGATGGTTACAGAAAAGATGGAGATGATCCATAAGTTTTGAGTTTAAGCACTGCTGATGTGTCAGTCCCAGTAGCTGTTGCCTTCACGTCATTTGTTCTCCACAATGCTGTAGGGAGGGGGAGGGAGCTAAGACTTTAAATGTTGATATATCTTTATTTTTTTTTAATTCTGTAAGTGCCTTTGTTTCGGAAATGTTCTGTGAAATTAAAGACAGTAGAATATTGAATTTACTAGATAATCATTGTTGCTCTTGTTACATAATGTAACCTCGCTTTGTATGTTGTTTGTAGGTTAAACATAAGTATTCAAACCAAATGGCATAAACTCTATGCACCTTTGTAATAAATGCAGTGTTTGAAGTACATTCTGTCAACTTGGTTTTCTTAGCCTCATTTTGAGTATTACTTAGGGGTGTATCTGCAAAGCTACATTTTCCTTCATCATGTTTGACAGCTCATGTTACTGAGGGTATTTTAAGTCACCTTGTATCATGGATATCACTTTTGGTGGTGGAGACTAAAGCCTAACCAAAATCACAGGTCACAACATAAAGCAAGGACAGTGTAAGCTCCTGAATGATCCTCTGACAGGAGCTAAGCCAAATCCAAAAGGATTGATTGCAAGGAAGTCAGTAATTTCATTAAAGTTTAGTATCTTCTCAGCCTGTTTAAACTTGTTTGTTGAGTATTATGCCTCATTCATCAGCTTGACCAATTCAACATGAGGTAAGTGATGCTTTCTACTCTGTGTAAAAATGTTTTTGCTGATGTGTTTGTATATTTTCCAGTTTTGATAATAATGGTTTAGAAAGGTTGTATTCACACCCCTGGCTCGTTAGTCTTTCCACCTGAAAATGTTTTCTTTGAGCAGGTCAAGAATACTCTTTTCTGTGACACCACAGCAGTGAATTGATGTTTAGTGTACCAGCATTATTATTTTGAATTGCCAGGTACGTTCTAATGTAGCATTTAAAAGAAAAAAAAAAAGGAGAAACACAGAAATTAAAAAAACCCCACAAACACCCACCCAGTCAAAACCCCACAATAATTGGGTAGTTTTGGAGTGTTCTTGAATTTGTTGAGGTCTCAGCTGCAGGCTGATAATGTGTTGGAGATGCATATAGATCATTTCACTTCCATTTTATTTCACATTTTCTCTTAGTTGACTGGGGGCAGCAGACAAAAATGTATGCTCCTAAAAACCTAAATCTAGAAAACGTATAATTAATATTTGCACTAGAAATGACACCAGGAAATTGCAGTTATTTGTGATGATTTTGTTGGCACTTCTTTTTAGTTCATCTGTTTCTCTTTTCCCATGACTTTTAGCAGGTGCACCAGTGCAGTATGGCTGAGTTTGAAAAGTGACAGGCAGAGAAATGCTCAGAGGAAAGCTGTGTGCCTTCCCCTCTCTCTGCTCATGGGGCTGAGGAGCAGAACCTGGGTTTTGATTAAAACTTGCAGATTCCCTTGAGGAGCACATAGGGTTTCAAAGGTACCTTCACCCTTCATTGCAGCAAAATACTGTATTGGAGAGCAAACTGCTGAAATGAAAAGTTGAGAGCCCATGTTCAGGTGAGGAATATTGCTGGTTATGTTTTCATAGTGTTTAATCAGCAGTTGTCTATGGTAGTGTGAATTTTTCCAGAACAAAACTTGGCATGCATTTAAAATCCGTGGCAGGGTTGTGTGGGAAGAGCTGGACACAGGAGGGAAAAACTTCAGCAGTTATTGCCAAACAAGCAATTCTTTCCTGTTTTATTTTTTTCCAAGCATGGAAACTCACTATCAGTATTGGCATTTGTAATAACTCACCAGGTTTGCTTTAGCCAGTGGTTTGGGGCCTATTTTTTTCCCTCTGGTTATTATCTGACCTCATCTAGTTGTTTTTGCAGCCTGTGCTACAGGAACCTGGTCAGATTTACAGCTGTTCAGTCAGCCATATAGGAGGGGAAAAAAGTACCCGAGTTAGACCTGTCAGAGGTGAGAGCTGAAGAAAATGTTACTTTATCCTTTCAGGAGCTCAGGCTCCTGCACTGATGGAATTGTCTCCTCTGCAAAGGCAGCCCCTGCTCAGGGCCATTATAAACCATTATAAAATAACCTCGGATATCCCATTTCCCTTACTGCAGTCAAAATAACTTTAAAATCAGCTACTGCAGCCTTTTCATTCTAACTCTTCTTGCTCCTGCAGTGGGATTTGTGGTTCACTCTGATTTTACCTTGCCCCTGGAGAGGGGTTGCAGCTCAGCTGTGCTGTAAAGGTTCTTTAGCAAAACAAATTGTTCATTCTCAGAACACCAACCTACAACATGATTCATGCATAGCCTAAAACATTACTGTTTGTGTTACCTCTGTGAGGACACTCTGCAGGCATTGGTTATTATATTCTGACCATATATGAAAATAAACTGGCTATTTCCTCTGGATGTTTTCAAAAGCAGGTTAGCCTTTGAGCAGCTATTGCACTGACAAGCTTTAGGACTAAATTTTCAGATGAGTCTGTGCTCAGCAGTGCTGGCAGTCACGTTTCAGATGGTGAAGCTGCTGGCCCTTGCTCTTGGAAGCACTTTGATAAACTTTAGCCACAGTGGGTTTGTAGGTCTTTACAGAGTTCATAGATCATCTTTCCTTATCAGTCTGCTAAATTACAATCAACAATGTCTATTTTTTAACAATTTACACTGGAAATGGAAGTTTGCATTTGCTGTTACAGTCACAGCAGGTAACACACAGTCTGTGCAGGCAGAACTGCTGCCTTTGACATTAATTGTAACCACTCGGCCATTACAGCCATAAATAATATTGCAGACTGTAACAAAAACATTCAGTGGTTAGGATGACTCTGCTCTAATTGTTTAGCACAGGCTTTTAAGTAGTAGCTCACACTGGTGGCATTAATATGAATAAACCCAACTCAGGTCAGGGATGTTGTGTGCTACAGGATGAGGTATTTTGTATTTGCCACCTTCACCTATGTCAGTTTGGTTTAAAAAAATGGGCTTTTGAGGCCTGACATGACACAAAGCCGTTGTTTGGCTTCTCTGTGGGAGTTTGTTTCAGTTGGGGGCTGGATGAGCTGCAGAGGCCCTTTCCAACCTTCACCAAGTCAATGATTCTGCGAGGTACAGGAAGTACAGCTCATTGAGCAGGAAAAAGCAGCTCTGGTGAGCTCAGCTTTCAGCCAAGGGGAAACTCTGGTTGCCCCACGGGCAAGAAAACATGGGTGGCTGCTGCTGAGGAATGTGATAATCGTGTGTAGAACATGCTTAGTGCCTTTCCTTTGCTCAATACTTCATTGTTCAGTCCTGTGACTGTGCTTGATGCCAGAGTAAATTGCTTTTCTCACTTAATATGGAGGCACAGCTTATCTGTAACATGTTGGGGAAATGCAGACTGGCTGTGGAAAAGCTGCTGTGCTGGGAATTCTTCAGGGAGTGAAGAACTGATGATCAGGGTTACCAGCTGTTGCATACATGATTGGATCTTTTTAACCCTGAGAAAAATTCCAGGAGAATGTAAAAAGGGAGGAATTACTGAAGGTCAGCACACTCTTAATCCTGACAAGATTGGTCACTTTAAATGTTTTAACAAATAATGAATTATGGTGGTTCTGTAAGTATCTTTCTTTCTGCCTTTTTAGGAGTACAGCCTCATTTTTCCTTAGGAATGGGAATTTTTCAGTCACAAAAAATGCCTTCAATTTTAAAAGCTATGGTTTAATTTCAAAATACCTTGCTGTTACTATAATTCCTGCCAGTGAAAGTGTAGGGTTTTGGGTCTGTTTGATGTATAGAGCCTGAGTTGTACTACTTTAAAGTCCAGAGGTGGGAGAAGACTCAATGAGAATGTGAATGTACATGCTTGGGTGTTGTCTGTTAGAGGGGGTGGATGGGAGGGGATGCAGAGCCAGGAGGGAACAGTTAGGAGTTTTCCTAACAGTTTTTTCCACAGATAACTCTTCTGTTTATATAAAGTTTAGCAATAATCCACTTCTCCTTTTTTCCAAGTTGCTATACACACACCCTTTAGATGAAGCCAGGATTTTTTTTTAAACAACTTTTTATAACAGGATTGCTCCAACAGTTTGGGATTCCTTAACTGGTTTTTGCTCAAACTCTTCTTAACAGTTCATTATGTCTCTTATCTCTATGAACTCAAATGTTTAGAGAAATTAAGTGGTGAGAATGTTTGAAAAGTGATGGCAGATCAGTGCATTTTGGGATATTTGAGATACTGTGACTGTCCTATCTTTGTTAGGATGGCTCTAAGCTTGCCCCTCAGAGCAGGCTCATGGCCAGATACTGCTTCACCACAGCTCCTGCTCATTGGGCTGTTCTTAAAGAATTATCTTAATGTTTATTTGGGTTTTGAGGAAGGAAAGAGTTTTTAAATCCACTTTCCAGCTCTTCTTTTTTATCCTGAAGACCAGGAAATGCAGTTTGGTGGTTGTTTTTCCTTTTTTTTGGGGGGGTTGCTTTGTTCATTTGCTTATTTATTTTACATTGACAAGTCTCATGTTTTGTCACACCAGCCTCTGCAGCATGTCTTGTCCAGGGCCCTGGTGGCTGTTCCAGGGTTGTGACCATGCAAGCACACAGAGACTTGGAGGTCTTTGCTGCTCTGGGCCTGTGCCTCCTTCCTTGGTGCATCTCAGCAGGAAAATGGCATTTTCCAGATGCTACAAGGGACTTGAAACCTGTTACTGAGAGGAGCAGTCGGCAGCTTGTGTTTCACAGCAATGACCTGGCCCTGCCTGGTGCAGCCACTGCTCAGAGAGAAGGAGGCTGAGCCCACGCTGGGGGGAGGAAGGAGCTTTGGGCCTTGGGAAGTGCTGGATTATTATCCTGGTTCTTCCTGCACAGGCATTTCTGGGGAAGTTCTCTTCCAAAGCAAGGGCCAAGCCAGGAGCTTGCTGAGCACACTGGAGTGGGGCTCTTTGCTCCAGGGCAGGCCACAGCCTCTTTGGGCCTGACCAGAGAACTGAACATTGCCCAGTTTTCCAAGGGCTTCCTTCCCACTCCAGCAGAGTCTCTTGTCCTCCTGGTACCTGGATCCCAGCTCTTTCTTAACCAAATTCCTGTTGAAAGTTAAAAAAAGCTCTCCCATCTAGAAACACAAGCCTGTGGGCTCATTTTAGTAACACCCACACTTCCCTTTTTAGGGTCTAAGGCTCAGTTGAGGACCTGCAGCCCAGTGTGACAGTGAGGATCATGCACGCTTCAAAGGCTGGGGCAACAGCTCTTCCTCCAATCTTTGGTGCTGAATCCTAGGAATGAGATGCTCCTTCATCTTCATTATGACCAAAAATCCCAGTCATTCTGCCAACATTTAAATACCCTTTTATTGCCTAGGACGCACTCTACCACCAACACTACCCTCTTACTCTTTTAAGGTGAATTATAAAATATAAGTTGTAGTATTTTTTGTTCTGGCATCTCAGTAATTACATTTGCAGCAGATTCATGAAATTGAGTGAGCTCAGGTGACCAACCCTCAGCAAGAAATTCAAAGCCCTGTAGTGAACTGCCAACTCTTAAGTTATCTAGAAGGGTTTTTAAAATCACCATAAATTGTTTACTAATATCAACAATATAAAAATTCTGCAAGTCACGTAAGAAAGTGGTACAAAAGAAACAAGTGTGTTCAAAAGGCTTTCATATGAGTGCAGTGATGCCAAACACCTCAGCACATTCAGCATCTTAAATTCAGTTGTAGTCACAGTAAAATGGAGAATAGAGAGAAATTTCCATTCCATTCACAGCTGTTTCATACAGGATGAAATTCATAACCAGAACCAGTCATAAGCCATTGAGTGGGTTTGCACAGTAGTATCACTCTCTCATCAAAATTCCTTTGCTTTCAGCTACATTTGGATGGCACTGAAATAATTATAACAAAGAAATGTGTCTGAGTTGTGCTGTCTTTGAGTGCAACCTACAATTATCACTTAAAAGGATGATTTGAAGTTCACATTTACATTGGCAATGATGATTCAGATGAGGAAGGACAGAGATCTCTGTTCTTTGATTTTGGCTAGCTGAAGTCCATTCCTTGGTCTTCTGGCTCAGGAGGATACAATTCATCCAAAATCAGCTCTGCAACGAAACATAATGTTTCAGAGAATGATTTTTTTTCCCTACTTGATAGAGTATAGTTATAGCTGGTATCTGCACTTTAGAACATACTGACAGTAGAAGACTACAGCAAATATAATTTTTGAACATGTCATGCAAACAGGTCTTTAGATTTGTGTTTTGTCACACAAACTTCTCCCCCTCTTTTTTTTAATGCCTTTTTTAGGGACACCTTCCACTATCCCAGGTTGCTCCAAGCCCTGTCCAACTTGGCCTTGAACCTTTCCAGGGATGAGGCAGCCACAGCTTCTCTGGGCAACTTGTGCCAGGGCCTCCCCACCCTCACAGGGGAGAATTTTCCCTACTATTTAATCTAAACTGCCCCCAGAGATCTGAATAACAACCAGCTGTGGTACTTGTTAAAAGAGAAAAGTGACAGAAGTGGAATTTTTATTTCTGCAATGTGGAAAAAAGCCAACATTTGACTGATTTTTACCTTCAGAGGCACTTAGTTTTTGAGTCTTTTTGAGAATGGCTCTTATCCCTGGCATGGCTTGGTCATATTGATGGAGAACTTCCAAACAGTGTTCATGGAACAGTTTATCTTTCTGAGACAGGCTGTGCAAGAGTAAAACAGCATCCCGTAAAAACTGAATAACTCGTTCCTTATGTGCACACAAGCTGGTCTCAGATCTTCTGATCTTCACCCACTGTCTGTGCAACATTACAATTAGTGCCTTAACCACCTGCAAGAGGAAAAGCAGTGCCTCAATACACAAAGTAAAAATATAGGAGCAGAAAACTTATTTCAATATGAACTTTACTGCTTCATCTCTTCAAACTTTCAAATTTCAGAATTTTTCTAGCAAGCCAAAGCAAGCTTCCTAGAAGGTAGCATCCTCTAAAGTACAGGACACTTTTCACTACAGAAAAAAAAACCCCAAAAACAAAACTAAAAGGGGCAAAAAGCAATTTCAGCATTGAGTACTTTAAAGTTCTCAGCAGGTTAAAGTGGGGGGCTGTGGTGAACTTACCTCGAGGTTGCACTGACAGTCTGTGCCAGGAAATAAAACTGCTGGTCTGGAGCACCACATGCAGCGTGTCAGGAGCCTGACTGTCTGTTACAAACACAGGCTGTGTTAGAGTGAGCTGTGTGAGTTGCAGATAAAGAGAGGTAGAAATGATAATTCATTTGCTAGTTTCAAAAATTGTTCAGGGGTTTGGGTTTTTTTTTTTGTAACTGATGATCTTTTTTACCTTCAAAATTGTACAAGTTTTTTTTCCCTGTAACACTTTAAAGACACAGAATTTTCTTTGCACAGAAACCACCTCAACTTTGTGATGAGCGAGGCTGACAAGGTCAGTGGCCTTTAATTCACTGCATACAAATGATGTGTTTACACTTAATATAATAATGCAGGTAGGGGCATAATGGAAATGGTTCAAAATTCTTTAACATGAGGGAAATAGAGCAAATAGAACCTCAAACAAGTCAGTTCTGTCTGTACAAACAACACAAATTAGGTTTAAAAGCTATTCTTTCTGTATATAACCATGACTGTTAGACAGCAAGAGTTAGCATTTCCATTGAATAACAGGAATATAAATCCTAAATCACTACAGAATGCCTTTTAGATGTAATAAATACAATCAAAATGAAACACAAATCTTGCTTCTTTTTACTCTTCTATTGATCTAAAGGCAAAATAAAGCTTAGTGCTGAACATCTGCAGCCATCCCAGGATCTTCCTTGGTTTTTTCAGTGACTTAAAAGACTATTATGACCAATGGCTCTTGCTAAGGATAGTTACTGATTCAGTTTCAAGCAGGTCCTTTCAAAAATCAATGTAATCCCTTACTGCAAGCCCATACTTGAGTTTTGTATTTCAGCTAGAGAAAGAACTTGTTTTCAGACAATTCGTGTGTTGTCCTGCTCCTCCCACTCCCCCAACTGGAAGGAAAAGGAAAGAGCACATGCACAATCAGCCGTGGTGGTTACCTCTTGCTCCAGCTGAAGCCAAAGCATTTCAGATGCTGATTTATCTGGTCTTGATGTTATGTACATGTAGAGTGCAAGGAGAAGGCAGGTGTCTGAAACAGAGAGAACTTTGTTCTTTTCCCAACCAGCCACGTGTTCATGACAAAAATTAATTCTATCAGGCAAGAAAACATTTTGAGTGTTATGCTAGGATGTGTGGTACAGGCTGAGCTTCTTGTTTTACTTCACACATCTTCAGCAGTGCTGAGGAATTGGTATCCCTAAACTTCCTATTTGCCTTTGTGGTAATCCTGTTCTGGTTCATTCATAAGGAACTGAACAGAGACCACTTGTGATGCAGAACAACTGAAATCCCTAAAATCAACAGTGCCATGAGACAGACAAATTTAACTTCAAAACTCCTCAAAAGACCCTCTTTCCCTCATCAACCTTAAATACACAATATAGAAAGTGGTTTTAAAATGGTTATCAAAAGCACTGCTTGTAGACAGGTAGCCCAAGACAAATACTCTCCAAATCATAACCACAAAACAAGTTTTCAGGTAACATAGCTTTTTGCCTTCTGGGGTTTCAGCACCTTGGAGCAGGGCCTGTTCACATTACTTCTAGTCAAGGTAACAGTTCTCTGTGTCCTGCAGTCTTTACCTGAATGAGAACAGAGCTGAGCAACCAACACGTGGTGCTGGGCAAGAACACACAGGAGTCTCACAGTCAGAAGCACAGCAGGCAGAGGGGTCTCAGGACACAGACAGCGCTGCAGTATCTGATCACTCAGTAAGTGCTGGAAACTTCAAAACAAAACTTAGTTAGAAATGGGAAGTTACAAGTTGAAAAATACACTGTTTTTTGTAGACAGCATCATAACGTGTGCCTTTTTAGCTATTCAGAACATAGCTGATGGCAAATTATCCATCATAAATACAAAGCATGCTGAAAAAGTTACTTTTCGCAGTCACTCTGCAGCTCACACTGGCAGTTTCACCTGCCAGAGTAAGACCCTGTGCTTTCCTTCCTTATGCACCTCCCAAAAAAACTCCAAAATGAATGTTACAAATACTCTGATCTGCATGTGGCCTTAAAAAGCTTCCTCACTTTTAATGTGGCAACTGCATCTGCTTCATATGAACATCATCAGCAAACCTTGTAACTGATCAGGGATGATTATTACACTCATTAACAGCAAAGGCAGTAGAAAGATCCTCAGCTGCTTCTCAAAGGTGATCTGTGATTTCTCTCATACATGGCACAACTCCTACTGAAATCTGCCCAGGTGAGTTTCAACAGAGAATGAAAACCACTAAACAGCAGACTCTGAAATAATTTTCAAGCTATTACGGACTTACTTTATTAACAAGTCCATAGTTGAATTTTCAGCTAATTTCACCAAAACCTTTAGGCTTTGGCTCAGGATATTGTCAGTCTGGGAGCCCCTTGCAGCAGAAAAAGCTAAAATCTGAAGCAGCTTTTTAAACAAAGAATGTTGAGCTCGATCATTATTGGGAGGATCCTGTGGAGCTGCAGGAAGCCCTCCTTGTGTCCTGCTCTCTTCTTTATTGTCACACTGATTGTCACACGACGCATTTTTGTCCATCTTGGAAACCTGTTCATCACCAGCAGCAGAACTTTTTTCCACTTCAGCAGACAGCAGTGTGTGGACAACATCCCAGCTGTAGAACACCAAATAATAAAGGATCCCCAGTGATACAAGAGTTGTTTCTTCAAGAGACAACCTGAAGTCCTCCTTGCTTGACACCGTGTTTGTGCTGGCTCTGGAAGCAGCAGCCGGATGGGTCCCACAAGCTCCATTCCCTGGCGTGTCCCCGAGCTGCTCTGCTTGGCAGAAGGCACCAATGTGGTGCTCCACCAAGGGCAGGAGATGCACAGCACCTCGGATCCTGCTCTGTGTGAGGGGCAGGAGCCCTCCCTGGCCTTCTGCTGGGCCTCCCTCAGATAATCCTTCATCCAGAGCAATCAGGTTCAGTCCTGTTATTGCCAGTTTTTGAGCTTCTTGCAGGGATACAAGAGGAGTGATTCCTTCTTGAGCTGTCCTGCTGCTGGGGAGTTGTGTGGGCTTCCTGTCCAAATAAAAGTAAAAGGGACATGCTTCACAAGAAAAGGCAGAGAACAGAGGTGAAATCTGAGTTATCCATATTATGAATTGAATAACAGAAACGCCAGAGTACTAAGAGATGTCCGTTTCCAAAATAGAAAAAAAAGGGGAAGAACATCATCCTACTCCTTGACAACTGCATGGAAGAGCCATTTCAAAGCATTCTAGGTTTCATTACTAATAAAATAACCTACCAGAAAAGCAAAGGTATTTCAGGAGCTACAGCCTAATTCTGTAAAGTGAAAAACTGTTGTAATTCATACCCAATGTTCATATTTAAAATGCTTCAGCAGGAAATATAAATACATCTTGGAAAGTTGCACTCAAATTGTCCATTACAAATAGAACAGAGTTTCTATTCTGAAGATATAAAACCAACTTTTAATCACATTTTCAACATTTTCTTCTCCCTTAACTCATGGTTGTATTTCTGTTCTTCCCTCATTGCAATGCAAGCTGCTAACAGCTACTCCCAGGTTTAGTTCTGTGCCTTCCCCAAATAGATAATTAACCTAATTCATCTCTTTGTGATGTTCCATTGTTTAGTATCTGTGATAATCAAAGATGCAGAATGATGTTCCACATTTTGCACTAAATGGCCTAAGCAGAGCAGGATTTACCACAGGGAATGAGGTGTCCTGCATGACAAAGTGTTTCTTAGTACAGAGAATGCCACTGCACTGAACATGGCAGATAGATACAGTTTAACAAAGAAAATAAAACTTACGTATCCAAAGAGTTGGGTGGCAACACAGCTCCAGGTGGAGGCTCAGAGTTGCTACTGAGAAGGTGGCAAAGTCCTAGAAATGACCCGGGGACAATGGGCTGCTTCATCAGTGCATTCAGCAAGATAGAACCTGGAAGGACACAGCATTTTCTTTGGAGTAGCTTTGCCATCATCAACAACAAAAAACTAGTATTTCAAAAGATCAGCCTTCTTTAGAGTGCTCAAAATGTTTTTTTCATTATGAATCTCCTTGCTTAACAAGAGGATAATTTTCAGAAAAATGAATTTAAGATATTTAAATATAAACCAAATTATATTTGGAGGTATTTTAATTACGATCCCATATTAGCAAAATAGCTTGAGCCAAGTGATCACATATCCCAGCTGTCCTGGTAACCTGCCCTCCATTTTCCACTCCAGACATTGAAATTATGTGATGCAATTCCACTGCCAACTGTAACTTAGATAGTACACTGAAGTATTCTTGGAGCTGACTGTTGAAAATGCTTATTATAGTGTTTGGAGTTTTTTTTAAGTACATTTTCCCTGGTTTTATTTCTGCATTAACAGAATTAAGTTACCTTGTGTATTTCGTTTGGGGACAGAGTGGTAGGAACCGTTTTTTCCTGTTGCTTTGTGCTGCTTCAGGGATGAAACTTCAGGAAGGGTTATCTTACTGTCTGAAACAAACAGGGATTGTGAGAACACAGATCTGCACCCAGCCTTTACACACACTCAGCCACAGTTGTTAGATAATCTTTTAATCATCTCTAGATGTCATAATTACCAGGCAAACTAAGGCTAAAAGGGTTCAGAAGAAAAGTAAACAAGTGTATTTTTTCAAACAAATAGGCATACTGAGTGTTGTTACCATAAAAAACAGTAGCAATACTAATGCTTTAAGGCTACTGCATTCTTCTTTCTGCTGGAGTTCCTACTGCCCATATTTTCAGAATGAACAGTGTAACTGACAGCAACACCTCAGATTTTTCATTACTTCAAGTAAGGATCAGTTTATGATATCCACATTTCTTCCATTTATTATTTCCCATTGCTATTAAAAAAATCACTAATTTTGTTTCATATTACAGCAGTCTTCAAATACATGCAGATATTGACTTCTTAAGCTTTACTCAATTAATTTCAAGATACAATTTTGTGAGAATTACTGCCCTACATATAAAAGAGGAAATGAGTACATTGTTTCAGTTGCTTCTTTCAATATGGCCAAATATGTACCCTTTAAAATCCAATCCCCAAAAAGGTCAGCTTTAAAGCCAGAACAAGAATACAAAAAATGCATTAGCTGACTAGCAGACCAAGAAATAGGCAAATTATTTCCTATTCTTTATTCAATGAGAAAAGACAGATGAACAATTTGAATGTTTCAGTTCATCACACAATGAAGTTTTGTATTGCAGCCGCTGGCCACTTCATCATTGACACCCTGGCACCTGGTACTAAGGTGTGAATTAAAATGATCTTCATGCAAATTTCAGTCATGGCTATTTAACTCCAGTTGATATAAAGTGGAAAAAAATTTAAGCAAAACCAAAATAAAACAAGTAACTGTGAACTGACTGCAACTGTTGAGTCACACAGCACCAAAATCCTTCTCTAAGGCAGAATGTGCACATGCAGCTAAAAATGTTGCAAGCTGTACATGGGTTTACCTTCTTTGATTGAAGTAGTTGGGGCCATACAATTTCCTGAAGAACATGATGGCCTAGTGGACATTTCAGCATTGAAGGATTCCTTTGTAGGAAAAGATCTTCTTCCAGGCTGTGGAGAACATCCTTCTGATTTCACTTGTACCGCAAGATTCTTTTTAGGGCTAAGATAAAAAGACGAATCAGTATTTCTTTTGTAATTATTTTATTAAACAACAATGTGTTTTCTTTGCACTGATGTTTTAAAGATACTTCACTATAACTCTGAATTTCTGTCACAGATAAAAGGAAGGCTCTTTTTGAACCAAGTCCATAGGTGTCATGAGACTTTTTGGTTGTACTTTTTAAAGACAATAGAGCTAAGAGTTACATGAACAAAGAAAACCTCTTCAATAGTTTAAGCAGTCTGTATTGCAAAAATGAACACAAATTCCTTTTCCAACCCCCCCTACCTTGTTGTTGGAACTGCCTGAGAAATGTGTTTATTTCTTTCACAGTTCTGAAGTCGTGTTCTTAATTCATTCATTTCTGCATCCTTGAACTGCAGCTCCGAGTGCAAGGACTGTAACTGGAAGAGGAGTTCAGGACAGTTTTACTGTTACCATTCAGAGCCCGTGCAACTGCAGAGCAACTGAGTTACCATAAGAGCTCGAGATCACCATCTACTTACTGTGAACTCTGCACAAGATCTCCACTTTTATGAACGTTAGTCCAATTAACACTATCTGAGAACCAAGTGCCAGGAGTTCAGGCAAGAAGCTTTTGTGAGTGGCTAAGACAGAGCAAGTGCCAGGCAGAGCATGGCTACAGTGAGGCTGTAACTGCAGAGCCAACTGGACAAAAGCAGCCACTGTCCTCTTCAGGGCTTGCACAAAGATGACTGCAACAGGAACAGCAATCTGATCAGAGCCACAAAGCATCTTCTGTCACTTTTCCCCACTGTAAAATACATTCCAACTGCAATGTTGTCGGGATGGCTTTGAAAAAGCAACAAGTAAATGAAAACCTCTACCACCTGAATTTCACTCCTTTATTTTAGCAGGAGAAAACCCTCAGCGAGTTCTTACAAATGCTTTCTTCTAGGTAAGAAAATAAAAGCATGCATTGTGGAAAGTTCACACAAATGTTCTTTGACTAAAGGGTGACATCATTAAGTCATAAATCAGCTTCTGCATGTGATCTGCAGGTAACTGACATATTTACAAACCTTTTTGGAGAACTCTTTTTCTTTTTCACTTAAAATCTGAGATTTTTGCTGCTCCAGTGATATGTATGATCTTTTCTGTTCCTCCATAGCAGACTCCATCTGCTGCATTGAGTCACGCAGAATTTTAATTTCTCCCTTTTTAGCAAGAATTTCATCCTGCATTTCTTTCAGCTGCAAACAGAGGAATTCCATTAAAGGATGGATATAGCCAAAAGTATGTCTTTGCATCGGTCTGTGGTTGAAAACTAGGTGTATTTGTAATTTCTAGGGAGAAAAATGCTCCTGGTAACCCAGTTCATAAATTCTACACATTGCCTCTAATCTTTCTCTGATTAAATCAGACTCAGCTACTGTTTTCTTTAACATAATTAAAAATTACAAGACCATCCTTCTCTTTCACCTTCTCTGCAATTATGTTTTGTTGGTTTTTTTTTTTAAAGTGTTCTATTCACACACATTAATAATTTATTCACTGTTTGGACGATAACACTGATAATTTAATTCTACTATTGCATCCATCAGCACAGCCAACAAGCACTCTGTCCTCAGACAAGGTACCACCCCCAGACAGTATCTTCAGGACATACTGAGTCTCTAATATTTCCTGAGCAGCCACCACCACTCAGAGACAAGATTTTGGAGGGATAATAAAGAAGTTGCTCAGAAAAGCAAGAAGAAAAGAGCAGAAGGACACCTCTCTACAACTGTAAAATTATGGTTTAACATGGTGTACACATAGGAGATTCCCTGCTAAAGGTGGATGTAACAGAGCTGGGAAAGATGCAGAGAAGGGAGGTAAGAATGAGAAAGGGAAACAGAGTATCTTTCCATCAAGGATCACCAGAAGGTAAAGTAACATAAAGTCACTTAAAAGTCATGTCAGGTCCTCAAAGGTTTTAAGTTAAACAAAACAACTCCAGCTGACTGACTGACAGGCCAGCGAAGTGATTTGATAGGGAACACATAAAACCAAAAAATTAGCTTTTACTAATCTGAAATGACCAAGAAATAAAATATTGCTCTCACTCTTTAATATTACTTGAGCTTTTCCTAGTATAATGATTTTAACACACCCCTGGATCACAAAGATCATTGATCAACTTGATTAGAATTTAATGCTTGGATCTGGACTTACTCCCACCTTTCAGTTAGTCCTATCAAAAATGTGATATTCAGAGGAGAGGGGAGGATATTGCCAACCTTCTGTTTGACCTCTTCATGCTGTGCCTGCAGCACTTCAAACTGGAATGCATCTCTCATCAGACCATCTTCTGCTCTGCTTCCTGCTGCAGGAAAAATCCAAAATCTGAAGCACAGATGATGTTTACACATCATCGGTGACTCAACACCAAGGTTTTGTTATTTGTCATTGCATACATCTGAATATCTTAGCATTTTGCTGTCATTACAAACATGTAAACTGCCTCATCTAATCACCACAGACCTTTGCTAGTGCTTGTGCATCAATCCTTATAAAAGAAGAACCCCCCTACTTCAAATTTCTAACCACAGAAAACCAGCAAGATGACCCACAGCAAAAGCAAGCATTTCTTCTGAGATAACTTTAGTTAATGGACAAACAAGGGTTCACTGAAAACTTGTTCACCTGGCGAGATGACAGATGTCAGGGTTGCTGAAACAGATTATTCAAGCTCTCTAAGGTTCATTATGAAGAACGCCCTGCTTTTGTTTTTTTCAAAGTAAACCTGAAAGTCAGCTGTTAATACACGGCATGCTATGCATTTATTAGTGGAAATTAAAGGGAAATACTCTGAAAGCCAACATGCTACCAGAATATGACACCTACAGCATGTTACAAGTTTAGGAAACTCGGCTTTTTTATCTGGCAGGTTTAACATGCAGCACCCTCATCCCAGACTGGCATTAACCCCCTACACACCGGGGCTCCTGCTGCCTTGAGATCAATGCACTGTGCCTGCTGGGATTGTTATTCTCATTATTCCTCTGAATCCCAACCATCCCTCTGACACAGGGGGTACCACCGTGGGGTGCTGGTAGCCGGGGGACAGGCAGGAGCAACTCTCTTAAGGGAACTTAGAGGAAAGATGGAGCAAGTCTATTTACAAGAGCCTGTAGTGACAGGACAAGAGGGAGGGGCTCCACGCTGGCGGAGATTTAGGTTAGATATTAGGAAGAAATTCTTCCTTGTGAGGGTGGGGAGGCCCTGGCACAGGGTGCCCAGAGAAGCTGTGGCTGCTCCTGGGTCCCTGGCAGTGTCCAAGGCCAGGCTGGACATTGGGGCTTGGAGCAACCTGGGACAGTGGAAGATGTCCCTGCCATGGCAGGGGTGGCACTGGATGAGCTTTAAGGTCCCTTGCAACCCAGGCCATTCTGCGACTCCTAAAGGGACACCGAAGCCTTTCGAGCAGCGGGACACACCGACCTTGCCGCTCGCCCCGGGGCAGCTCCGGGGCTCCCCACGAGCGTCCCGCGGGCGGATCCTGCGACAGCGCCTGCGAGGCCAGGATGTCGATCTGCTCCAGGTCGTCCGCCGTGAAGTCATCGCTATCCCCGAAGGGATCCACGAACCCGGCCACGGCGCTCTTGGGGCGCTTGTGCGGGGGAAGGCCGTTGCGGAGCGCCGGCGGGGCGGCCGCAGCGCCGCTCTCCCCGCACAGCGCGGGGCCGCTCCGCTTGCGCGGCCCGGGCAGCGCCGCCATGGCGGGACCGCCACCCGCGGGGCCCACACGCCGCGGGGCCGCCCCGGCCACGCCCCCACCGCGCGCGCCGCGCCGCCCACCAATCACCACCGGGCAGCTTTGCCCCCCACAGCCA
Organism: Monarcha castaneiventris obscurior; assembly: GCA_026261815.1. Classification (NCBI taxonomy): domain Eukaryota; kingdom Metazoa; phylum Chordata; class Aves; order Passeriformes; family Monarchidae; genus Monarcha; species Monarcha castaneiventris. The sequence continues at coordinate 17,436,299 of JAMPIT010000484.1, forward strand.
ATGAAGGGGCGGCGGTCCCACAGCCGGATGTAAGCGCCCTCGCGATTGGTCGTGGGCAGGTGACATGAAAGCTCTTCGTTTATTGGTCGGGAGAGTGGCGGGAAGGCTCGTCCCCTCAGCGGTGTGAGGGGAAGGCGGTGACGTCATGTTTTGATCGGTTACGTCATGATTTGTGCTGTGACGTCATTGTGAGGGTTGGACCGCTGACGTCACACCGCACGCAGTGCTCTGGGTTCATCCCGGGCACGATGGCGTCACACCGCGGCTGGGAGAGCGGCCGTGACCCTTCCTGTGCTGCCGTGGCACTGCCGGCCACAGGCACAACTGCCCTTGGTAACTTGGGACCTCTCAGAGATAAAAGTGCCAGGAAAGCGCAATATTTGCAAACGTCCTGTGCTAAACCTCCACTGTTAACTGGCCTTTGTAACCGTATTTTGCCTATTTTTAAAGGTGGACTGAAAAACAGTTTCCAGCTCTGTATAACCCAGGTGGGCGTGAGGTCACAGCTATGTTGATAAACCTTTTAAGTGGCCACCATAGTCTTGCAGCACATTTTAAAAACAGGGTTACTAATTCTTTCCATTTCTATAAATCAGTTTACAAAATCCCTTGGCGGTCTTTTAAGTGAAAACCACTGTGTTGGCATGACAAATTTCCAATTCTGTCAGAGAATTCTGATTTCTCTTGTTCATTTCGCTCTTTCCCATTACACGCAGGAAAATTAGATCATTACTAGAGCGTAATTTTCTTTATCTATGCACTGCATGAGCAGCCTGTGACAAGCCAGGAAGGCCCAAAGAAAGCCCTGAGGGTCATTGTTCCCAGCTGTGCTAAAGGGGCAGCAGGTGATCCCTATGGAATCAGTGGGTGGGAGCAGCTGCATCTATCCAGCTCAGGGGCACAGAAAAGGGGCAGTCTCAGAGGGAAGCTCCACTTGTGTTGCTTTAGTTTTGAGGTATTGCTTGAAGGTGTTATTTTTGTTTCTCTGAGAAGTTGTGTTTTATCAATTATGTACCAAACTGGGGAAATTGTGGATGGGTTTGATGCTCACGTCACTGAAGGTACCATTATTTGTGTTTGGAATTATTCTTTTTCTCCCTCTAGTGGGAAAGGTAATGTAATGTTTGTCTTTGTAGTCTAGCCATAAAGAAAAGTTAGTTCTTGCTTTTAAGAATGGTTTTATTTCTTTATGTTTAAAGAGAGATGCTTTGATGAGATGAAGTAAGACCAAAATTGCTTGTTTAGTTTTAAACCTCTCCTTGTAATTTCTAGTGCTCTGTTTCCACTGCCTGTGTTTGTAGAGACGTGTGTTGAGAACTTAATTTAAGTAATCTAAAAGGAACTTGATTTAGACATTATTTGGTCTTAATTCTGGGGTTTGGTTTTTGTTGGGGTTTTCTCTGTTTGGTTGGGGGTTTTTTTAATAAAGGAATTAGGATTGTGCTATCATTACTATTTTTTATTATTGCTGCTTTTAAATGACAATATACTGTTTGAGTGATATACCTTCAGTTTTACTTTCTCCTCTTCCTCTAGCTGAAGTTGAGGAAAAACATAATGATAGAACGCTTGCACAAACTTTATTTTAAGATAAACCAAGACACCAACTCTGTTTTCCTCTACTCCAGGTGTTCCTGCTGAAGAGCAAATGACTTGCAGAGGATCAGAATAACAACAAAGTAAGTCTGAGCTGTAGAATTCACTTTAAATACAGCTGCTTGTGGAACCATTTTTGGGCAGGGGGATGAAAGTCAAACAGTTACATAGCTGCTGATTTCTTATCTTCCTGTGTCTTGCTTACATTGAGTCTTAAATCTGCAACTCCCTGAGGAGAACCATTACCTGAAAGCTGTGGCATCTTTTGGTTTTTGTAGCCAGAATTTCTTACTTCGTTTCAATGATCCACTAAGGACTAATGGATCCAGGTGCCAGACCTCAAACCATGTTGAGCAGTTTTAGTGTTACCATTTGACTCTTGCAATACTTTTAGCTACCTTTTATTTGCTTCTTTCATTTGCTTTATACTCCTACCATTACTTTAGTTTCTCACAAGCAAGTTAAAACCAGGACCCTTCATGTCTGTCCTGGCTCTAGCAGACTCTTGTCTGTCCCACTTAGAGTAAAATCACTGGGAAAAACTGGGAATTTGTGCATTTATTCATATGGGCACATGCATTGTGGAAGGGGGAAGCTCTTTAGCATAATTAAGCATTAAGTTTAATAACTTATGTCTGGATTTGGACAGTTCTTAGTGCTCTTAATGGTATGTTTATTCTCAATGCTAGCAAGAATTCCATAGCTCCAATGCAACTGTTGTTTCTTTGTCCCTTATTTTAATGAGCGTGGACATGAATGGGTTTGTGTTCTGATTCTCAAAACACTGAATAAATCAAAACTGAAGTAAGCAGATGGTTGAATCAGTCCAGGTATCAACAGAGATCAATTTGTTTAGCTTAATTCCCAAAGGGTGAGGTACTGAAATGCCAATGGGAGTTCAGTGACAGTTTGTTCTAACAAAACAGCATCTTGATCCAGACCCGAGAGTTGGTTAGGAGAGAAGTAGTCCGGGTTTTGAGCAAACGTCAAGAGTTTTGTCATTTGCTGGTAGAGGGAAAGGAAATCCCGCACTTTAAGGATGACCTCGGAGTCGTACGGCTGAGACGGCGGGGGGGGTTTGATTCTGTGCTTGTGTGGGTCCTGCGAAATGAGCGGGGAAAGGGAACGAGGCAGGATAACGCAACGCCTGCCTGGAACAGGGCTGGAGCTGCCGGCGGGATGAGAGGGGAAAGGGAACGAGGCAGGATAACGCAGGAGAGCGGAAAGGGAACGAGGCAGGATAACGCAACGCCCGCCTTGAACAGGGCTGGAGCTGCCGGCGGGATGAGAGGGGAAGGGGAACGAGGCAGGATAACGCACGAGAGGGGAAAGGGAACGAGGCAGGATAACGCACGAGAGGGGAAAGGGAAAGAGGCAGGATAACGCAACGCCTGCCTGGAGCAGGGCTGGAGCTGCCGGCGGGATGAGAGGGGAAAGGGAACGAGGCAGGATAACGCAACGCCTGCCTGGAGCAGGGCTGGAGCTGCCGGCGGGATGAGAGGAGCCGCCGCTCGGCGGGGCCGAGGCGCAGGGCAGAGCCGGGCCGGGAGCGCGGCCGCGCGTTCCGCCCGTTATTTCCGTTGGGTCGATGCGAGCCGCAGCGGGGGCGCCGCGTTCGGCCGCCGCCACCGAGCGCTGCCGCCGGGGCGGGCTGTCCGTCCGTCGGGCTGTCCGTGCGTCCGCGCCGGTCCCGCCCCACCGCCAGCACAACAAACCCGCCCCGTCCCGTCCCGCCCGCGCCCTGCGGCTGTTGCGCGGAGCCGCCCCCGGCCGCGGGGGCCGGGCCGGGCCGGGCGGCGCTGGCAGCGGGGCCGGGGCGGACATGAGGACCGAGATCTCCACGGCGGCCGCGTTCGTGACCCGCCTCCTGCGGGCCGCCGGCGGGGTCGGCGAGGAGCAGCTGCGGTGCTTCCGCGAGTGCCTGCAGGAGGCGATGCGCGGTGAGTGCCCGGGGGCATCCCCCCCATCCCTGCCTTCCATCCCTTCCCTCCGTCCCTTCCACCCCTTCCCTCCGCCCCCTGCATCCCCTGCCCCCGCGGGGTCCGGCGGAGCGCAGCCCCGCGCTGAAGCTCCTCTTTGTTCCCTCCCGCAGAGCACTACAAGCACCACTGGTTCCCCCTGGTGCCCTCCAAGGGCTCCGGCTACCGCTGCATCAGGATCAACCATAAGATGGACCCCTTGATAGGAAAGGCAGCGGGGATGATCGGACTGAGCCACGAGAGGCTCTTCCAGCTCTTACCCAGCGAATTAACGCTGTGGGTTGACCCCTTCGAAGTGTCCTATCGCATAGGTGAGGATGGGTCTATCTGTGTGCTGTACGAAAGCCCCCAGCCCGGGGCGAAGGCGGCCAAACAGCTGGAGAGCAGGACCAGCTGCAAGGAGGAGTGGAGGATTGGCAGATCCAGCCCTTCCAAGAGTTACAACATGATGACGGTTTCTAGTTAAAAACAACTCTTCCCTGTACGATGTTGTATGTATCCCAACCTCATGGTAAAGTTAGATGTAACCGAGCTTTTTGTTTTTTTAATTATTTTTTTCACCCTATAGTCATTAAAGTCGTGGTAGTACTGCCAAGTTCTTTGTGGCCAAGGGCTAAATGTATAAAGCAGTTCTTTACACTGCATGTTCCTTTCTGGGTGGTGTCCTGTAAATGCACTGTACAGTCGATGGATTGTTTTACACATTTATATTTTCGAAAAAGTTCTGGCTATTTGTAATAAAAAGCAATATTGTAGCACTCTTTATGACGGGTTTTAGTCAAAATTAGTACTTGCTAAAAAAAAAATTCTGCAGTTTGCAGAGCAATAACACAAAGGGGGGGTGGGAAACAGATCTAACCAACTGCACATCAATCTTTCCAGTGATTTGTCTGCACAGACTTCTCTCAGGGTCATTCAAGTTTGACTGTGAGGCACAAATCACAGAAATAACTCTTTATTTTTCCTTTTTCAAAGCATGCATTTATTTGAGGGCTGGATTCCACCACACCCCAACATTTTAGCAAAAAGAATTGGGGAATTAGTGGTCTTGTTATTTCTAGTTATGGGAGTAGAAAAATAAAGACTTACTTAAAATGCTTTTGACTTATTTTGGTTTTTTGTTTTGTTTTTTTTTTCCCCCCAGGCTTTTAACATTGCTCTCAAGGCTTATTCTATCCATTTCTAATAATTGTGGAAAGCTTTGTTGTTAAAGAGGTGTAGCTGTGAACATGTGTCTTTATTTTAGATCACAACAAAACACTCAGTTTTGGGAAAGCTTGCTGGCTGCCTGTCTTCAGCTGAATAATCTGTGTAGAGCTGGGTAGGTTTTTTGGTACTGAATGGAAGGAAAGGTATTCTTCTAATATTTGATCTCTTGTGGAAAAAAAAAAAAACAAACCCCAAACTTGAGTTTATTAGGAAATGGAGTTTGTGTTTAAAACTGCAGCTTAACACCATGTAGGAAACTTGAGTGAAAATGATCACCAATGCTGTAAATGCCTTGGCTTTTCTGGAAGGTAAATCCTGCTGTTTCTGGCTTTGAGTTCCTTATTTTTGTCAGTCTCTAATACCAGTTGGGTACAAGTTTTACTAAAAGTATCAAATACAGTAGATTTGATGTAATAACAGAACTTTGTGTTGCTGGTTTTTGTGGATACTCCTAGTGTTGATATCCCAGTAAAGCATTTAATTTAGGGATATTGTGATTCCTGTTCTAAGAAGCAGTGGTTTCTAATCCAGCCATAGAAAGCTGTCTGGCATTGCTGTTTTCTGTAGCCTGGTGTTGGAGCTCTGTTGAACACTTGATGAAAGGGAGCTTTGTCTGGTGTGAGTATGTCAGCAAAAAAACCTCCTTGTGCTATGTCAATAACATGGTAGAACATACAGCGAGGGAAGGGGCAAGTCTGGGCAAACTGGAAAGGGCAGAACTCCAGCTCACAAAGAGGTTTTTTCTTTGTTTGCCTTAGAAAAAGCTGTGGCTTGCTTTTTGCTGTTTGCTTATTATCTCGGAGGCAGGCTTGTCTAGTGGTATTTGTTTAATCTGGGGGAAATGCATAGTGCAATTTTCTTAGTAATTAAAACTCTCTAAAAATTGATTGTGTGTTTCTAGTCTATCACTCCAATAAATAAGTTTCTGGGTTGCTGTAACAAATGGGTGTTAAAGGTCTGGTGGCAAATTGCCTTTTTATTAGATAAGATTGGAAATCGGTTTCCAAGACATTGTTTTATTCTCTGGAGGAGACAGTAACACTTTCCTTTGCCTCTCTGATGAATATTCAGTGCAGGTAATCCTATTTCCTTGGGACCTCTAAGGGATATATTTGACACATTTGTCAGTAATTGAGCAGAACAACTTTAAATCTGCAAAGGGTGAGGTGCCTTCTTTGATTAAATTTCGTTTCAAAGGTAATTGGCCTTGCTGCATATTATATTAACAGCCCACTGGAAAAGATGGGTATGAAGACTTCAGCTTAACAGAAGGTTTTCCATAGCAGAAAACACTTGAAGTGGAATTGAAGATGACTTGGGAGACAGGATATGATTTCCAGCTGCTGGGTGTGGTTTGAGGTGAAGGAGGGTGCAGCAGGTTGTTCAGATGTTCTTTTTTTGCCTGGTGTCTGTCCATGTAAGAGCAGAGAAGAGCCTGGATTAATCCAGCCATGATGGATTCTGCTGCTTTTATTAATCCTCTCCTAAGCAATGGGATGTTTCAGATGTTATGTAATATCACATCTCAAGTATCCTATGCTCTTTGCAGGTTTGATGTCTATCACTGAATGGGCACTTTTATGCAAGTTAGGTTTCATATGTTTAAGCTACTGGCATTGAGTTGAAGTCATTCTGCAGACAAACAGGTGGGGGGCAACGGGGGAGTTGAACAAAACCCACTGAAGCAAAGAAAAAACACTTGAGCTGCAAGTAAATACACTGTGATAGCTGTGCCATCTAGAACTGCATTCCATTGCTTTAAAAAATGTCAGAGATGTACTGACAGCACAAAAGCTGTTCTGAAGGAATACAGTGCTTGGTAGTAAGCCAGGGAGGCAGTTATTTGGAGGAGGTAAATAAAACCAACTTTGTGTTTTCCCTAAAAGGTGATAACTTTTGTGTTCTGCTGTTGCAACAAACAAGGCAAAATCTTAACATCTTTAAAATGCTGTACTTGTCACACAGGACTGACCACATCTAATCAGTCATGACTTAGAACAGGCTGGTTTGGATTCTGCAGGAAGGATTATTGCATGCTGGCCTCCTTGAAGCAGTAAAAATACATGGAGAAAAATCAGTATATGCTTGTTTGGATGAGGATGGGTTAACTGTTGGATAACTAAAGCTGAAGTAGAGGGGAAAAAAAACCCCATACATTTGCCTGTTTCTCCAAAATGTTGCTTTGCTGCCAATTTAATTACATAACATTTGTCTGGTTGGTAAAATCCACCTGAGACGGAAGGTTCTGTTAGTTTACACAGCCTGACCACTTCTGTACTGCAATTATTGTGTATCACCCCCCTGACTCGTTAGTTGGGCCTAAGAGCACAGAGATGTGTGGCTTTGATACGAGAACTTCAAGTGATAAGGGGATTGTCTGTACTTGTACAGATTCTATTACCTTTAGTGCTAGGTAAATTAAAATGTGAAATTTGGGATGTTCAGCTTTAGTTTCTAAACATTGGTGTCCTTATTTCCTTACCCTCAAGATGAAAGGCCTTTCAGTGTATAGCACTTCATATTGCCCTCAAATTAAGCCTGTTTTTTCGCATTTTAAAGGATTAAAAAGATTAAGCTTTTTAAGTTTGAGCATAAATAATTTTCTTTTAACTGGGATTTACATACATGCTTTCTGCCAACACTTGTTCCATTTTTAATGTGTGCCTGAGAATGTGTTCCCAAGGAATGAGTGCAGTGAACCAACTGATCTGGATCGCTCCGTTCCCACCACGATTTGCTGTTCACCAGCACTGACAGTGCTGTGAGCTTCACTTCACTGAGAACAATGGAGAAGTACTGACAGAATTGCTAAAAATATGAGGTCTTTCACTTAACTCATTTTTGATTCCTGTAATGCATTCTTCACTGTTATTTTGTCTAGAATGCCACATGTTTTAGGTGAAGTGCCTTGTGAAAACCTAAATAATAATGAGTTTGTGATTGCTCACACAAAGGACAAATCCCAGGTTTGTTTAGTAGCTTTCTGTAAAGCTGTGTTGATTTACATTAATGATATTTTCTCCTTTGAATTATGCTCTTATAAGGAAGTGAATAAGTTAACCTGATTAATTAACCTCCTTTTTACATTTAATCCATGATTAAAAGTCTTGTAAGTCTCCTGCAATTATTAGTTTTTAATTTTTTATACTGGGACACCTACTCTAGAGAAATTGTCTATTTGTTCTCACATGCACTGGAAATAGACATTGGGGTCCCACTGATATCCTATGGCAGTTCCCTTGGGCATTTTTCTAGACTTTGTGGTTATGTTTTTTCTTTATTATTTTTATATCATCTGGTCTAGTCATAAGTATAGTCTCACTACTTCATTATCCTCATGCAGTACAAAGTTATCCACATTACCAAATACAGGTAGGCAATGTTTATTGATCACTTCAGGCTTTTGCTGATTGCTTTAGCAATTCTACCATCTTTCTCTTTTCAGAACTAGAATTCATTTAAGTGCTGATGTGTCTTAAAAGGTCTTTACCTTTGCATAACTGGTTTTCTTAGCTATTTGAACCATGGATTTTCCTCTCATGTTTTTAGCTTCCTTAAGATTTTTTTTTTCGACTTCACAATAATCTGTGTATGTTGGCTTTTTTTCTGTTTCACCTTGGTTTTCTTTAATTATGACTCAGAATTTGGATCTAATCTTAATTTCTGCCTCACGTTCTCTCAGTGTAGCAGCACTCAGCCATCATTTTGGCTGTGTTTGATTCCTCCAGGCTGATCCACGTTGCCATGGCAGAGTGGGGAGATTTGTATTCTTGGGTAATAGAGGTGTGCTGGTTCTTGACTAGTAAAGTTGATAATTTTTATAAATTATTTTTCTCATGGTTGCAGGGTCACTCTTAGTAATATTTATGCTATAGGAGTAATACACTTACTTATTTTCATGGTTTTCTTGCTGGGGAGTGAATTTATTCCAGTAGTAACAAGTGATATTTTGCTTTCTGTTAGAAGGCTATGTAAAATTTTCATTGAGAAGTAAACTGCTGATTTCACCTTGTAATTTGGGTAACTTTGGGTATTTTAATTGAGATGGAATTGTGTGGAAGGATCTTTCATTTGCTTGGGAGAGTCCCTTTGCACTGTGAGATTCAGCTGCCCCTTATTTGCAATCAGCAGGACTATCAATGTCTAAAAGGTGTCAGGAGGCAATGAGAGGGCAAATTAAATTGTGATTTGTGACCACCTTGGTTTTATCATTACTTTAAACTACTGGGCTCTGGATTATTGATGGTGATATTTGCATAGCCTTATTAGGAGAAGTTGCTATGTTACATCAGTTATTCTTCCCAGTGGTTCTTAAAAATCCAAAGAAATAAAAGCTGTAAAAGACAAATAAATGTCTGTTCAGCTAAATTAAACAGCAAATCAGTCTTAAGTCACTGAAAGACAAATCCACAATATCTCTCTTGATAAAATAACTTTCAAAACATAGTAGGAAGAAGAAAAATTATATCACCAAAATGTTTGATAATGTTTCAAGCAAACCTCTAGTGCTAAATTAAACACCATCTTAGAGAAATCAGTTTGTAATCCTAGAGATATGCCAAGTATAAAGGTTCATCTTTGAAACAAAACATTTTTAAAAGAAAAATGCATATATAAAAGTAAATACAGTCTTTGTAGATGCTGTGGTGCAGCACATTTCAATGTGAACTTTTTACAGGATAAATTCTTACCAACTTTATTTGTAGTTCAGTAGCAATGAGTACAGAGGCCTTGATAAAGCAGTTTTTACTGTAGAGCTGTCATGCCTGCAGGATGATGTTTGGGATGAGGCAAGAGCCCAGTCATGCAAACTGGGCTTAAATTGATCATTTCAATGATCAGTTAGTGACTTTGGCCTCAGATGACTGATATTACTTGTGTAACTCCCAGGATTTTCTGCTACATGAATGGAAAAATGAACAAACATGCAAGAAACTGAGGAAAAAGGTAGGTCCTACTGGAAAATACTTCATGATCTGTCTGGGCCCTGGTTGTTGCAGCATTTCTGGGTAGTCAGAAGAGAATGCTGCATAGAAGTAAGATCCACAAACTACTAAACTTACTTCATTTTACACTGAGTGCCAACATTGAACTTGCTTTCCTCCATTGAGACTCTGAGGAGGGAAAGGAACTTGCCTGTTATTTATAAATATTTACAAATACTTAGAAATTACATTACATTACCTACAAGGCCTAAGCTTTATTTTGCATGCTGCACATAGGTGAGTAAAATAGGAATGAGAATTCCTAGTGTTCTGCAATTTTATGTGAAATTCTACTTTAATAACTGTACATATGTATGATATGAATATGCACTTGACACTTTACACTAATCCCCTACATATTATTTATACAGCATCATTAGCATCAAAACAGCATTCTGTGAATGTTTCTCTTGCACAACCTGAGGGTTAAATTTGCATAAAGACATTTGTAGGGGTGATGGAAAAGAACAAACTACTACAGTGCTTAGGCTTTTATATATTCTCGGAATAGATTACTACAAAAGCTGACCCCTAAGACTTGCTTTATCTCACTCTGTGAATTTGGATTATCAAGAATAAGGGGGAACAGAATTCTCATAATGTGTATGATGAGATAATGTTTTATTTAGGGCTCAAAATAATGCATTACTCATACAAATCCTCTCTTCTGGGAAGTGTGCTGGGTTTCTTCTGTATATACCAGAGGTCACATCTCTCCTGACTGCATGTTAAGGGATATGATGCAAGAGTTTTGTAAATGAATTTGTCCTGTAGATAAGAAAAAAATGCACAAATGTGTTGGGAGAGGGTTGTTTTGTTCTTTTTGCCTCACAGTGTGATGGGCTGATACTGAAACCATTGAATAGTTTGATGTGGCTTGTGAGCTAATTTTTGAACTGGTTGATGTGTGCATGCTGAGTCATCAATTAAGAGTAATTAAATATGTACTTGAATTTAGTAGTAGTGCTGAACATTTGATGTGGAATTAGGTATTTTGATGGATGGAGGTTTTGCTGAACAAAATTAATTCAGAGTCATGAACTGTGATATTTATGCCACACTTGATTTTGTCATTAGTCTTTTCACTGATGTTTAGCTAATGCCTCTGACAGGCCTTTTTCAATGACTCAGTGCTATGCTTTTTAAGTTGTTGCTTCTGTAGGAGTCAGTGGAATTCCTCCTGTGTTTAGCATTAAAAGCCTTTTGGCTCAGGGCTCCATGAACACTTGAGGCACTTGCACTGTTTAATTGAGCCCTCTGTTAGATTCATGGAGCTGCTTCCAGTTGCTGAAGGATCAAATGAAGATTTAATTGTAGCTGAAACCTTAGCTCTTCTGTGAGTCACCTCAGCAGAAAGGAAAATAATTTGTCTGTGTTGTGTCACAACCATACGTGTGCACTATATGGCTTGATGGTGTATTCAGGGAAAGCTCTGTGTTTTCTAAAATATGTCCTTTTCTTTCCACAAACCTTTAATATTGATTCTTTTTCTAAATGTGTTCTAAAACACTGGATATTGAACTTCCCAAAAGGGCTTCATTTTAGCTGTGATGCAGAGGAGGCTGTGTATGTGTCTCAGTTTGTGACTAGAAATCAGCAGAAAAGCACATACCAGACAACCTGTTGCCCTTTCTCCTTCCCTTCTTACCTTTCAGAATCTTTCACATAATCTTTTCTCATTAAATTTGTTAAACGTTTGCATCGATATGAAATGAAGATAAATTAATGTTTGTTTATTGGCAGACACCATATCTTAACAATGAATTGGGATAATAGCCAGCACTGGCTAAAAAGGGAAGGTGAATCCAGAGCTTCCATGAGGCATTTCTTTCCAGCCTTATTATAGCTCCTGTTTTTGTACCAGATTGGCCAGTGTAACACTATATTGCAATGAGCCTTTTGTAGTCTGTTCTTACTGGCAGCAGTATTTTAAATGGCCTGGAAGCTCCTTTTGCAAAGAGAATTATCTGTTCCACTATCACTTCACAGGGAACCGTGGTTGGGAATACTGAGATCTGGTATCAGCGTTCTTAGCTATGTGTGGGCAAACAATTATGCTTTTGGAAAAAGTTACCTGTCACATATTCAGCATATCAGACAGAATCCTAAATACTATTTACTTCTTTTCCCCCCATATACCTTCTGCTAATAAGTTTTAGAACATTTGCAATTTTTCAGCAGTTTTTTCCTTTGCTAGTTACTTCAATATTTCTGAAGATTGGATTTTTCTTTTTGGGTGACAGTGCTGGCTTATTGTTCTTCTTGTAACCTATCTCCTGGTGTGGGTCACTGCTTGCAAACTAAATATTTAAAATGTTGCTGTGATAAATTATTTCCACTGCTTCAGGCACAATAATTAAGCAAATTAAAGCTGGAGTTCCATTTTCAGCATCTCAGCTTTATGCCTAGTTTACAGCTAGTTTTATTCTTGTTTAAAACTGCTAGTGAAGTAGTAGCCCTAAAATATATTGTTAAACTGTGACACCCAGTAAACATTCTTCACTTATAATACTGGTGTCTCCTGTTTCATGCCTAATTTGCAATCTTTAACCCTTTTTCCTCCGAGTATATGCTGATGTCTTTAAGTGGCATTTGTTTCTTTTTGTTTGAAACTCAATGAGTGTTGTTTATCTTTCCTTCTGTTTCCCCAAATTTGTAAGCACTCTTTTCACAATGGAATTCGTGTGGATGCAGTCAAACTGTTCTCTAGTTTTTCCCAATATTCTTCTTTCCTACTTGTGTCACATCAGTGATGGCTCTCACCTGGTTCCACCAATGTTTTTCAGTAGCTGTTGAGTGTGTTCCCTGTTTCAGAGGAATGGGACACCTCTCACCCAAAGAGAAGGTGTCAAAGGCAGGGGTTACCATTTACAGGCTGTAATCCTTTGTTCTGACAAACACTTCACTGTGCTGCAGAAAAACAGAGGAACTGAAAACTTTGTATGCAAAATCTAAAGGTAGTTGCCCTCTTTATAAAAAGACAAGGCTGAGCTTTTTAATGATTAATAGTCTTGGGGGAAATTTTTTTCTACCCTCATGGTTTATTTATGGACCTGCTATTTGCATCTTTGTTTATACTTTTTGAAAAAGAGTCTGTTTTTTGTGGTTTTTATGTAGACCACTTGGTGCCTTTGTGCCATCTCCATATAAACCCAAAAAAAGCAGTAGGTCAGTGTTCCTACTGTCGTGTATTATATAAACTCCCCAATCATTTGTTTTAACTGAAATGACTTATCAGTAACACTTCCTTTACTTTAGACATCTTGTTTGGAATGTTTGCTTTAGGAAACTGATGGCAGAAGAATGGGTACTTTTGCTAAAGGTAAATATTTGTTAGAACCAAATATTCTAGTTTGTTTCTGCAAGAGTTAAAAACTAAAATGTGTGTGAAATCAAATGAGTATTTTAAGTTGGCAATAATGTGAAGGAGTGGGCCTGAAACTTTGATAGCAGGAAAGGACAATTAACTTTATCTCATGCACCATGGTCTAAAAGGACAATATGATGCTTGTGAAAGTTTGCTGTCACTTCACTTTATTCCTAACACTTGGGTGTGCCTGTTTTGAACATCTCGTGAATATCACCAAGATCTTGTAAAGCTTATCTATGTACAGGGCTAACCAAAAACCCCTAAGCTGTAACAGCTGTCCTGATAGAACATGATATAGCAAGAATGCTCCAGCAGGAAGGAAATTATATCTCATAAAGTGCAGCATAACTGGTTATGAAATAAAGCATTGCTTCCCAAATATACTGCTAGGAAATTCCTGATGGATCAAGCTCTTATTTGTGGGTTTTTTTCCAGTGGGGTCTTTGCTCTGCCCCAGTGTTCCAATGATCTCTTGTCTCAGTAAAGAGACAATGCATGAGCAGGATTATTTAGCATTCCACCAAACATCCTGCAGAGCATCCCCTGTGGGAAGAGCCCAGAGTGGTAAAGTGATGCCTGTAGGCAAATGAGGGGAGTGGGGGCACGAGATGGACGTGATGGAAAATAAAAGGGAAATTCAGGCTTTTCTCAAAACTCAGAAGGGCCCTTGGGAAATTTTCACAGAGTGGAGGGAATGCATTCAGGGGAAGGCTAAAAGCTTAGAGGATAAAATCTGTATGTTTGTCCCTTACTCTGAATGATCATAGTGTGATCTTTGTACAAGGATCTTCTAACAAATAATTTTTCCACCTCTCGGGGACACTGAGTTGTCCAGGAAGGTTAATATGTGTATAGTTGTACAGAGAACAGGTAGGTTCTGGTTAGGCTGCTCCTTTTTTGAATAATTGCTGTCAGCAATTTCTGGTGAGCCAGATTTTGGCAGATAACGTGGGTTATTCTGAAATGGCATTTTTCCCCTTGAGTCTATGTGAATCTAATCTCCTGTAAAGCCTCTTTATGCAATTTTGGTTTAGTGCTGTGTCCTTGATAAAGAACAGTTATGGTATGATTTTCACATCATGATAAATTGTGTTCTAGGACTAACCTCTGAAATGCAATCTGCTTAAAAAAATAACAGTTCAGGCTTAGGACCTTTGATATTATGCACCTATCTTGTATTATTTGCTTGTCTTCCTTTTGTCTACTTTTCGACTGCATCTTTTAACTGCCATCTGTAATCCACACTTCTATTTTAAGGTTTTCCTTTTGTTTGTTCCCATTGACTTTGAACCTTTTCTGGTGCATTGAGACTAAAAATACAGCAAAAAATACATCATTAACCTCAGGGTGACCTGTTATCCCATACTGTTTCCCACTAATTTCTTCATTATTGTTTCAATGCTAATGCTTTTTAATAAAAAGTTCAGTAAGATAAATCAGCACATTTTTCAATCATTTCAGAAGGTTTTTTTTATTAACTTTTTAAACAAGAAAAAAACTACAGCAAAAACGTCCATCAAACATTTCTGTTTGAAAACCAATAGTGCCTTAGAATAGCTGATTTAGGGAACATCATGAAGCTTTAATAAAATTGCCAGGAACTTAAATAATGGGAACTCTTTTTGAGCAATGTCTTTAGACGTGTCTGTCTGTATTAACAACCAGGAGCGAGAAAGTAAATTCAGAGCTGCTCCTGTCACTGAATTATTTGGGATCTCCCAATCATATGAGGAGTGTGTGCAAGTGGCTTTGCTGCTGAAAGAAACAAAAAAGCAAACAAACAAACCCAAAATTCAATCCTATAGATTTTATTCCGTGAGATCCCACAGGAGACATACAGGGAGAGGAAAAAGAAAGTAATACACCTGATAGTGTCTCCTCAAACCAGCAGATGAGGCTGTTTCCCATTTTATCTATTTTGCAACACTGTAAATCCCTGGAAACCTGTAACTGCAATTAAATGCCTGTCTCCAGGTATGATTTGGTAAATCTAAATGCCTTTTGTTTTTTCTGTTGCACAGATTTGGGTAAGTTCAGAACCAGCCATCAAGTAGAACATCAAGGTATATGTTTTTAATCTATAAATTCATGCCAGATGGATCTGTACCTTCCAAGGTGCCAAGATTTGGATAAGAAGGGGCTTCACTGCTTTTTGGTCCTAATTCTGTTTTAATAAATGTAGAATTTAATCTAGAATTTATGCTCACTCAATCATCTTAAATTTAATTCCTTGCTGAAAAGCTTGCCTTGAGAGATCTAGGGGGTGTGTGTGTATATATATATATATTTTCCAGTATATTTATCTTCCTGTTACTGTGTTACTGTTAGGAATAGTTATTTTCCAAGAAACTTGGATTTTTTTTTCCTGGAAATCTATTGGAAAGGTGTGAGATGAAACAAAAGCATAAATATGAGTAATGAGTATAGAAGTGAGACACTACCATAAAGATTTTTATTGCAATGAATATTGCACTTGGTTTTGGCAGACGTTCAGTCAGGGAGATCTCATAATCCCTTGTTAAGTATCCACTTCATTCCACCTTAATCAAGAGAACTGTAGATTGTCACTTTCGAAATAGCTGTTTTAAATCAATAAACTTTAGTGGAATGTGTTATCGCTGATCCTCTGATGGTGCAAATCCCTTCAATTCTCTTTTATAACCTGGGTAGATGGAGCAGTGAGGGCATGGGAGGACTCAAATACATGTGTTTTTCTGGGGGGAGAAAGGGAAAAAAACAACCCAAACCCCCCTGTCAGTAACAGCTCCTGCACTGCTGAATGAGCCACGATCCTCCCTCCCAAAACACTTCCTCATTGTTGTGCTCTCTGCTGCTGTTTCAGAGCACACCCAGAGATATCTGTTCCGTCTGTGTGCTTTCTCCTTTCCTTGGAAGGGCCCCGCGTGTTCGCCCTGCCAGGAGGTTCTGCAGCTGCTCAAAGTGCAGTTTCATAATCAGCTTAATGTGGTCTGGGAGCGAGCAGGCAGCAGCAGTATGGCAAATCCTGCGCTCCCGGATGGTTTGGGATGTGCTCCCACTCCTCCCCCAGTGACGGCTGGAGCACTTGTGTGGCTGTGCCGTGTGTCACGCTGCTTTGCTGAGTCAACTAAACAATTTTTTTGGGGGGAAAAAATGCCACCAGAGAAAACTTGACCATTCCTTTGATGAATCATCTGCTCTGAGGTGACTCATGGGTGTCCATGTGCCAAGGGCGATGTGAGAGAGACACGGGAATATACGGCCAGATTTGGAATGGAGAACAAGATCACCCTTTTGAGATTCCATCATGTTTATATTGGTGTGGCTGCTTGGGAACTGCATTACATCTGTGTTTATGTATTGGAGAGGACAGATAATGGGAGGTTTAGAATTTGAGAATGTGTCTCTTGGTTATTTATCAGTTCTGCTTATTGATAGCAGTCATGGCAATTCCAGTAAATTGGGTTCTTCAAGGGAACTGGTCAGGGGGAACATTAAATTTGTATGGTGCCATTTGCATACTGAGATCACTCCAAAATTATTGACACCACAGCCAGTAAAATGTAGTGTGCATGAATCGAAGGAGCTGTATCTTTGAAAGTATTTGATAGCAGTGCCAGGGAACATAAATCTGAATTTCTCACTAAGTACAAAAGAAACTGATGCCCAGTGTGTCTGTACCACTCCCATGTATTGCTGTTTGGTGTTTCCCATCTATTACAGTTTGGTGTTTCTGGGTATAAACTGAAATGTTAACATGTGACCAATTTACACCAATTTGTAATTTATCTTCAGGAGACCTTGTACTCAGTGAACTAAAAGTTCTAGCAGGGGAGGTTTCAAGGTTTTCCCACAGAGGTGTGTTGCCAAATGATGGCAGTTTAGCTGAAAACCAGGTTAATCTACATGTCCTCTTTCCCGTTTAAAGAGGTTCAGACAGGGCTTGTGTCAAAAAGAAGTTTAATGCTGTCCTTTAACCATTAACAGGTCCAAGGGCTGGGCACAAGGCTGGGGTCCTGTGTTTGTGATAGGAGGCAATAAAGTGTTTTCCCAGGAGCAGTGGCAAGAGGTGTTTGATGGTGAGCCGTGTAACATTAACAGCCCAGTACCTGCACTGAGGAGTGCTGGCCTGGCCTGAAAGCAGCACAAGTCCTGTGGCTACGTGAGTTCTGCCCAGGCTACAGAACTGCTCTGCTTTCAGCTCTTCATGGAAAGAGTATTTAGTTTTTTATTTGCTGGTATGTCCTTAAAACATGGCAAGACCTAAAAGCTCTTTATCCCTTCGTCTTTCCTTCCTTGCCCGCAGATTAGAGGCTGTGAGAACAGACTTTAAGGAGGTGCTTAGATGGGGTTGGTCTTGTTCTTTTCTGCCTAAATACCCTGCCCAAGCTACTAGGATTTCACCATAGTCTTCTCCTTTAATGACTCTCAGAGTTTATCTTCTTTTGCATATATTTTCTCTTACCAGTCTTTTTCAACACTCTTTTTCATTTTGGGTCATGTCTCACTGGTAAACAGCTGTATTTTTTTTTCCAATAAACATTCAGTACTCCTGTGTATAAGAAATGTTTTTTAATTGTCTTGTCTATGTGTAAAAAATATTGTCTGTCCTGGCAATTCTTTGACTTATCCATACAGTACAGGGTTCTTCTTTATGCTATAACTTTATAGCTCCCTCAGACTGTATGTAGTAATTAAAGTTCTTGGTAGTTATAATGCCTGTTTATTCACATCTGTGGTAAGTTTGTGCAGGTTCTTATCTGCTAACAACAAAGATGTGGCTTTATTCCCCTAAAGTCACCTTTCTTGCTACTTACAGCCCTATTCCTGAAGCCATGACTTCCTTTATTTCTAAAATATTTTACTGCAGTTTGAAGTACCACAAATGCTTCCTAAAAAAGCCACTGAATGACACACTCCAGTCCTATTCTAATCTTTTTTTACTTTGTAGGGTCAATGATTCTCAGTGTGAGATGGTGAAATGACAGTTGGAGCATGAAATTTCCTGCACTTTTAGTATGTGTGTGAAGTTACGTAGAAAAACCAGGGATTCAAGAAATAACAGTGGCATGGAGCAGTGGTGTTGTCCTGATTTGAAGAAAAAAAAACAAAGCTTGAAAATTTGCATGATGCGAGTTACATAAGTATATTCCATTTCTTCTGGTCTGAGTATAATAAAAGTATGAAACTCAATCCTATTTAAACATAATTCTATCTTTTGAAACTGAAAATAGTGTAGTAGTTTAAAACAAATAGTAATAGTATTTTGTAGCACAATTTCACTGTGGTATTATCAAGTCAATTTAATTTTTGGACTCACTACCTTGAATTTATGATTTTTAAACCTGATTTCTCTAGGCAGATGTTTCTAGGTCACAGCATAGGATCTTTTGTGTCATGATTACTCTTTTCATAAAGAACAAAATATCCTTTCTTTTATATAGAAGCCTTTCACTTTAGGAACCAGGAGAACTAAGATGTACCTATTATAGCAAAAATCCTTCTTATGAGCTTACAAGACCTTTGTATTATTGGCACACAATTTTATCACGAGTCTCAGGTAATGCTATTTTTTTCCCCTCAGATGTGGATTTAATGAACTTTTTATAGCAAAGAGTGTTAACATTAAATACTTGCCTGATACTTTTTTTTCTCCTCGAAGTGAATAAGTGAGCTGTGGACTGTTCTTACCCCATTCCATTCTTGTTCCCTGGTGAACTTACACATCACAAAAGATGGGAAATGGGAGAGCCAGTGTTGATAACTTCCTAACACCGAAGAGGCATAAAAACCAGGAATTGTGCTATAAAGCACAATGCAGTTACAGCACTCTGAGGAAAAGAAATGTATTTCAGGCTTGTGGTGCTCTCCCGATTCCTTCATGTGACATCAAAAAAGGAACTGCTGAGGGGATGAAGTGGGAGCTGGAGAACTGAAGGCACGATTGCATTATGCATTCCTGCTGCAGTTTTAAACTCACTTACTTACATACTGAAATACCACAGGTTACCTGGCCATCTGCTGAGATCCCCAGGTGGATTTTGCAGGTCACTGAGCTCTGTGCTTGCAGACTTCAAGGCACCTAATTAAAACCCATCCAGGTATGTCCACACCAGCTGTAGTTACACCACCTGACAGGGGAATTCCAGTTAAGCAATACCTGCATGTATTAATGGCACCAGAGCTTCTGATACTTCAGTCCAAGCACATTGTAGATAACACCTGAAATGAGTAATAAAACCTGATAATGCAGGGAGAAATAGCATATGCTTTTGTCCCTCCAGGTTTAAGTTTCACCAGTGTACTTTCAGAGCACCACCTCAAATTGCCCAAGTGGTAGTTCTGGAATGCTGGAGGAAAAGGTGGAGAGCAAAGTGCCCTGCTAGAGAGAAGGAATATGTTAAAACTTGGTGTTCTCAGTGTTATTTACCCTTGCACTCAAACCTCCACTTTATTTTTAACTCCGTAGGTGTGAATTTTTTACAACTATGAAAGAACTTGCTATGCTAGAGTTCCTTTTAAAATTGAGACAGATTAGTTTTGCCATTGCAAGACAATACATTGATATTATTTCCCTTTGCATTTCTCCATGTAAGCCTAATAGTTGTTCAAATACCACTTCCCTTAAGTACATTTATTTTTAATTTTTTTTTTTAAAGTATCATAAATATCACAATCTTACAGTCCTGAGTCCTTTATAACACTCCTTAAAGTCAGGATAGTATGGTTAATTCTTGTATCTTAGATAAGCATTTCTAGTTACACAACATAGAGAAACTTTGCAAACACAGATGACGGAAACCTACTTTAAAGATATCACTGTCATTATTTTTCATCTTTATCAACTGGCCAAAGGAGCAAGAATTCCTTTTTCATGTGGGCATCTATAGAATGCTAAAAAAAGGAAAGGTGATTATCAGTCAGTATTTTGGCACATATTTTGTTTAACCTCCATTTTTTTTTTTAAGTTTAGTGAAATTGGATAAGTGTTTAAGTTACAGCACCACACATATTTAAAAAAAAGATCAATGACTCATTGCAGATTTAAGTAGGTTTTATTTTCAGCCTTTTAGGTGCATCTTCTCTCTCTGTTAAAAAGGCACAGTTTGCTCTGCTTTGACTTTCTTTTGAAAAGCTGCAATAGAGTCGAGTTTGAGTACTATCCAAATTATACAAATGTTCATTATACAGAGGAAAACTTCTGAGTGTTAATTAACTCCTTTTGTGCCAGCCTGGCCCCTGTCATGAAGAGCCTCGCGAGGAAGCAGGAAAGAAAAGGGGGAATTTCAGAGAGCCCTTAGGGATTGTTTTAAAATGGTCATTGAAGGCTAAGTTTCACTGTTTGCAGTCGAAATGCATAATAATAATAAAAATTACTGGATGAAGGCTTCTAGAATTTAATCCCATGTTTGTGATAGGGAGTTTGGATCTTTAGATTGTTTTGTATTTACTGTAAATCATGTATGTGTATATTCATACTTGGGAGGGTGGGTTGGTAGGGGTAAGGAAAACAGCATAATGTTTAATTTTTAAAGAATGTTACATAGATGTTCATCTTTCTGCTTGTAACATTGGGTATTTGAATGACCTGGTGTGTTGGAGCACAAGGCTAATTAAACAGACACTTGACTGCAAGAGAAAACATCTGTAAAATTAAAACCAGCTGGAAACTGGTAGCTAAAAAGACACTGGAAGTGCCCAGGTGGATGGTGCAGTCACTGGAGGGGACTGGATGTGTTCAAGGAAAGACTGGATGTGGCACTTACTGTCGGGTTTACAAGGTGCTGACTGGTTTTAAGTTGGACTTGATGGTCTTGGAGGTCTTTTCCAGCCTAATTAATTCTGCAGTTTTGTAAAACACAATCCCAAAGGGGTCAGAACCTCCCCAATTTTGGGCACCGGACCATGCACAGAGCCTCTGCTGTAGATGCGAGCTCATCTTCCACACAGTGAGTATGTTACATGGGCACCCCGCACCATGGAACACACTGGGCTGGGAGGGACCTATGGGGATCAGAGTCCAACTCCTGGACACCCCAAAACCCCACCCTGTCCCTGAGCGCATTGTCCAGACTCTCCTTGAGCTCTGTCAGCCTTGGGGCTGTGACCCAGCCGTGGGGAGTCTGCTCAGTGCCTGACCCCACTCTGGGTAGGCTCCTGACAAAGAGGAGCTCTCCCCTCAGTCTCCTTTTCCCCAGGCCGAGCAAACCAAGTGCCCTCGGCTGCTCCTCATAAGGCGGCTTCCCCTCCCGACCTTCCTCCACCCTTACGGCCTCCTTTAGATCATCTCTAACAGCTTCATCCTTTTTTAACAGACTACACACAGGACTCGAGCTCTTCCGCCGCCGGTTCTGCCCGGGCGGCTCGGGAGGCTCCCGCTCCCCGGGCGGCGCTGCCCGGTTCCGCCATGGCGGCGGCGGCGGCGCTGCCCGGCTCCAAGATGGCGCCCGCGGCGGGCGGGACTTCCCTCGGCGGAGGGCGGCCGGCGCAGCCGCGATGGTGGCGGCGTGAGGCGGCGGGGCCGGCGGCTGCTCCTGCCCTCCGCGCGGCCCGGGCCGGGCATGGAAGTGGAGAAGATGGATGAGAATGAATGGAAGTACCACGGGGAAGGCAACCAGAGCCTCGTCGTCTCACACTGCCAGGTATGGGGGAGCCCCAGTCCGGGCCCGCGTGAGGGGAGCGGCCCGGCGGGAGCGGCCGCTCGGCCCCGCCGCCCGCCCTCGCTGCTTTCTTTCCCGGAGGAGTTTTCTATCCCGGGAGATCGGGCCCGTCCCGTGGGGAAGATGAGCGGGCGTTTCCCCGGGTCCTCCGTCACGGCCAGCAAGGAGCGGAGGGAGAGCAGCCGATGGCCGGGCAGCTGCCGCCTGGAGATGGGAGCTGCGAGGAAAAGTGCTAAAAATTCACCTTTTCCATCATCATTCCTGGGTGTGGATGATGTGACAGGAGAAAGCGAGCTGGAGAAGGCGTGTTTTTCCCTTTGTCACCGACTCTGGCTCTGTGAGGAGTTTGAGCACTCGCTGCAGTGCTGGGCCGGGCTCCCGACTCTAATTTCGGCTTTTGGCTTTGCCACAGAGGTGGTGTGATGTGACCCTGGCGGTCACTTCATCCCCATCCTCCCATCTACCTGTTGGTCTGGTTTTTTGTTTTCTTCTTTTTTTTTTCTTTTTTTTTTTTGTCTGGGTTTGGTTGGTTGTTTGGTTTTTTTTTTTGGTGGGTGGGAGTATGGGGGGGATGGAGGTGTGTTTTATTTAAAATTCCAGTAAAATAGATTCAGCACTTACAGCAGTAATGATTAAATGAAGCTGAATCCAATCAAGCAGACTCTATGTCAGTTCATGCTGACAGTGTATTCCTGCCCCCCTTGCACGTACATTATTTATTTAGTATATTGGGATTCGTGCCCCTCGAAGGAGTTTATTCCTTTTCTAAAAAGTGCCTGTGGCTGTTTTTGTGCTTTAAAAATGTATTTGGATTTCAGTTTAAAAGCTGGTATGGATTTGCCACAGAATGTTCTTGATGATTCATAGATCGAAACTCAGTAAAGCCAAAATGATGAAATGTAGGCTTTCTGTAGAAAAAAAGATCTATAATAAGAATTGAATCTTGAGAACTATTTTTTAAAATTATGTCTAAATGAATGACTGAAAATACTGTATTCTTTTAATGTCTGTTTTCTGCATTAAAAGTATGAATTAGATGTAAAATATTAACAAATACCAAGTCTGAGAAAATGCTAGAAATCTTATGGTGCTCTCCAAACTTTAGGAGGGGCAGTTCTGTGGCTCTGGCTTTTTTCCTCTTTTTCTTTATATTAAATACTATTTAAAAGCTATTTTTGGTACAAGAAGAACGTGTATGATTTTGTTTCCTGTCACATTTTAGCTTTGAAAAAGGCAGTGTATTTATCTTGATTCCCATCATCCAGTGACTGAGTAGTTCCTACTACTCAGTCACTGGATGATGGGAATCAAGATAAATAATGGATTATTAGTGATGTAATTGTGATGATCTTTAAAGATGTGGAAAGTGAGGAAGTCGGCCAGTGATTCAAAATAGCTGCTGAGTGTGCCAGTTCTCTTTTTAACAAGATGCTAAAACTTTTAAGATAGTGAAAGAGAAGTAGACACAATTTTTCCTTTATAAGACAGCTTTGAAACAGTAAAGCTTACATTTTGGATCTTTGTGTCTACTGATGACAAAGTCTGGTAAACTTGAAGGCTATAAAATACTATTTAGATGCTAATTGTAACTTTGTGCCTCTTACGAACAGCACATACTTGCACAATTAATCATCGTTCTCGTGATCTGGTGTTAAGTTATTCTCAGGTTTGTGTGAACAGATCAGCAGCACAGCTAAGACATTTTGACTGTCCTTGCATCATTCTGTAGCTTCCCAGTTCATGTTTTTTGTGTATCAATGCCAGAGGAAGGGATAGGGATTTGGTGGTGGTGGGAGAGACGTGAATGGATGCTCAGATACAAGTGAGAGGCCAGACTGAAACAGTGTTTGTGCTTGTTGTTTCCATGTTCTGATGGGTAGTGGTGTTTTGGAATGCGGAGAAGAAGCTGGTCCCTACCTCTCTAAGTCTAAGCCACTCTTAACCTTGCTTTTCGAAACTTTGAGAAGTTTTAAAAAACAAAACTGCAGCAAGAAAAGTGAATCCCTGTCATGGAGAAGAGGGCATGAGCTGCTTTGCCTTTCATGAAGTGAGGTCCAGGGTGTTGTGTTTGAACTCCTGCTCTCTGCACCACTCCTTGGAGCACTGATAACAGCCCTGTGCAAGGTCATGTCTCCAGCACACCGCATCTGTGGGCTGGATGGGCAGGCAGCCTGGATGGACACTCCTGTTCCTGGCTGTGAGGGCTGTGGCTGGGCTGGGGATGGACAGCAAGGGCAATAAGGCTCATGTCATCCCAGGGTGCTCTCCTGTGTTTAAGGCTCTGCTTATTTCCTGGGGTTGCTCCATTCCCTGTCGGTTGCCCTTTAAGACACGAATGTAACGCATTGTTAATCCCGTACAGTACCAAATTAAAAAGTTGGTCATGGAAAAGTCACATGCCCAACAAACAGTTCTGCTGGCAGTGTGCTGATAAGCCCCGGACACAGGCGACAGCAGCCGCTTTCCCAGTGCGTCCAGACAAAGGTTTGGCTGGCAGGGGCATGCTGGCATCCTATGGAACGAGCTCTGTTGTTTCCATGAAAGTGCTGTCAGTGCTCGCTGTGCTCTTTCCCCTTGCTGGTTACTAATCCTGCAGGGCGTAACAGTGACGGGAGTCTCCCTGTGTGCTGAAATCACTGCAAGTGCATCTCTCTCCCTTGTTCCTCCAGAGAAGGATAAGGATTCTGAGGCACGGCATGGGCTACTCAACACATCTCTTCTTACAGTGGTGGTTTTACAGAGTTACTTTAATTAGTTTGGCAGCATTTAGACAGGGATCTGGTGAATAAAGATGGAATGCCTGCCAAGCATTTCCAGTTCCCATTGTTATCACTGGAGCTCTGTGCTTGCTTGCTTGATGAACACTCAAGCTTCTGCTTTCATGGATTTTTAAAGTTTCAGTTCTGGTGAATCTAAAGTTCCAGAAGATGTACAGAGCTATGGTACAAATTTCTCTGGTGATCAAGCTTTTCCTTTTGGTTTTTATTGCAGCTGTGAATGAATTAATCCAAACTGAAACTGAATTGTGGTCAAAAGGCCTTTGTGTAGTCTTGCAGTCTGCTGAAGTGCTAGAATGAACAGACAACTTTCCTACCTCACGATTCTAGTGTGAAATACAACTGGTAGCTCTAAGAGGTGTTGGTGAGACATTTGTGCTGCAACCCCCAGCCAAGCACCATCAGCCAGCCAGGTGGTTTAGAAAGGAGGTTTCTTTTTCCTGGAGTTTTTAGTGAAGAGTCGCTCCTTCTACTTCAAATTTGGCTTCAGATTTAAAAAGAGAGCTAAGCAGTGCTTTCCCTCCTCCTTCCTACTCATAAGCAGTAGAGAGGGTTCATAGGAACTGCTGCAGAATGCTTATCTCCTGGTAAGATGTTGTGTCTTTCTGCAGTGCAGATCCTTAGTTTTTCAGAAGTGAGCTGGAAATCCTCCTTTGGAGTTCTGCACTTTAATCAGTTGTTTGCTCTTGTGGGACACTTAACACTTCATTTCAAAAGGCTTCAGTAGATATTTGTAGAAAGTAGTGTAAGCAACTCT
The DNA here is from genome assembly GCA_026261815.1 of Monarcha castaneiventris obscurior. NCBI lineage: Eukaryota > Metazoa > Chordata > Aves > Passeriformes > Monarchidae > Monarcha > Monarcha castaneiventris. The sequence continues at coordinate 17,461,611 of JAMPIT010000484.1, forward strand.
AGGAATAATAACTTGGATTTCTTTTGGCTGTTGAAACATGTGCTTGCAGTCTGCAGTAGTTGCTTTATGAGATGAAGTATCTACATTCCTCCCGGCCTCTGTTTTACTTCTTGCATGTTGGGATATTGTGGTAACCAAAAGCCTACTTTTGAAATACATTTGAACATTAAACTTGTGTTTCAGGGTGACTGTCTGAGATGGAAAATAGGAGTTTTTTTTCCCCCCAGTTTGTTTTTTATTCAGTGAGATGGTCTAGAACAACCTTGGCATTTGCTTGCAAATGGTTGTGGTTTATGGCTTCTGATGCCTGGATTGTTAGTGATCATCTACTTCATGTTTGCAGCTCCAGCAGATATCCTTGGGTTTTGGTACAGGACTTAATTAGTAAATGTGTAAACCATCTCCAGAGCATCTGTGAGCTTGTGAATAGGAAAAGGGAAAGGAGGGGAGATGGAGAAGGCAAGCAAAGTGTAGCTAAGGAGGAGTCTGGATGAGGGACTCAAGTCAGGTAATCAAGCTTACAGAAGAGTCTCAAAGTTGGTGCCTGTAATAAATGAATAATATCTGTCTCTTCTCTGTGATACTTACTTTCTCTTCAAGACCTGTGGTAAAGATGGAGGAAGTCCCAGTGTTGCTTTAGCAGGAATCCTTCCCAATCCTTGTGCTGACTGCACAGGGGACTGTATCGAGCAGAGGTGCTGGGAGCGAGATGCATCTCGTGTTTTAGCAGCAGTCTCTGATTTCACTGCGTCTGTAGCTGCTTCTGCTGGCACCTGCCTTATGATGGCTGCAAAGTCTGTGCAGGAAGCCACTTTCTGCAGAGAGGGGAGAGGGATTTGGTCTGGGATTTTGAAATAAAATAACTCTACGAGAAGGGTAAAAATATGCAAATCAGGGTAGATAATTGTTCCTCATAGTGCCTTTGCATTATGAAATAGTTTTCCTGTGGCTGGTTGGTTGTTTTGTTTATAAGAATAATGACAAATTTGGTTTTGTTGCAATAAATTTACTTGAAGAGAAGACAGGATTGTATGTTTAGACAGAAGGATGTTGCTGAAAGAGTAGAAAGCTTATGGTTGGAATGACTTGGCTGCAGCTTTCCTCTGGCCTTGTTTGTCAGAAAGGGATGATGCTGATCATTAATTGCTGTCTTGTTGAGAGAATCTTCTTAAGGTGCTTTTTCTGATGATGCCATTTTGTACAAGTCCAAAAACTTGTGTGTCCTGTTTCTTCTGTTGTTTTTCTGTGTGGAGTTGCCCGAATCTGTTTTGTGCTATTGATATTTGTGCAAGTACTGATGCCCCCAAACTTCCATTTTGTTGCTGAGAAATTCCAGATCCCTGACTATAAAGCAAAATTTTTTCATTTGTGTTCTGTTTTCTCTTCAGTTGTGTTCTGATTGTTTTTTTTTTTCCCCATTAATATCCATGAATGTCTTGATTTCAAAGAAATATAGAACAGGCTGCTGATTCCTGTATTAAAGAATCTTCAGTTAGGGAATTTTTGCTGTTCTTGTGGTTATAAATACAATAGTTTATTAATAATGGCCTTCTCTAAATATTGCTCTGATTTAAAATATGGCCACATTCTGGTCTCTTGGTTCTTTTACAGAAAGACACTACCAGAAAAGGTAAAATGCAACTTGTATTTGTTGAATTTTATTTTGACTAATGGGAAAGGCATAGTTTTAGTAAGACTTGAGCTTAAACATTTTTGTCTCCTTGATGCGATTCTTCTATTTGCATTTCAAACCTGTGCTAATTCTTCCTTTTGATGGATTTGGGAATCATGGAATGTAGGGAAGAGTATGGCATCTGGTTCTGTAGAATTTTCTGCTTCTTCTGTTTGGTTTTTTTTGTGTGTGTGTGCTGGTTTTTTTTTTTTTTTTTTTTTTTTTTCCATGGGGCATTTCTTTGACCTGGCTTCTCCAGCATTGTTTTTTTGGGTGTGTGCATATCTCAACAGTGTCTGACTCTAAACATTGTTTAACAAAACCCCCACACCTGCACTCCTTTTGCCTGCTTAGACAAAAGGACAGGAAGACAGCCTGATGACTAAAGATAATAGTCTTTCTTTCTTAGTTGTCACTGCTTTTGATTTTTAATTTTATTCACTTATTGTGAACAAGGAGAGGAGCTTCTGCCCAAATTGACCGAAGCAGCTATGAAAACCAGATGAAAAAGGCAAGTATGTGATCAGGGTGTGTCATCAGTGAAAAAGAGAGGAAGAGATGCCTGACTTGCTGTGAACAACAATGAAGTTTTTAGGAACAGAGAGCAGTCACCAGTTTGAGTTGGAATTTGGGAACCTTTGTGACACCTGTATTAAAACTGTATGATTCCTTGCATTCACCTTGGCTAATTGATACTTAGATACACATCTATGGTCAGTGGATGAAAAAAAAGAGACAGTTTTGTATTTGTTTGTATTTAGTTCTTTGGCTAAACAGGTACAGCTGTGACGGTTGGTGCCATAACTAATTGGACTAACTCTACTTGAGTACCACCTACAAAGCTTTTACTATAAACAAAGAATTAAAAGTTGGAAGTACTTCCAGTTCTGTGAATTAGCTGTGAAGCTTTTTATTGACACACAGTTCCCCCAAGTTATTAGGCTGAGTCAACCAACATCAAGGAATTTTAATTCTGTATCAGGATTCCAATTCCATATTGTACCAGTAGTTAAATTTAAATTTTTCTCATTTTTACCAGGTTTCTGCATTGAAAGGATGCTCTGAATTCAGAGCAGTTTAGCATCTTCCATGAAGTGAAAGGGAAGGTGGCACTGGGTTCAGCAGGGCTGAATGTAGAGAGGAGAGAGGACAGAAAGGTAGCAATTGAAACTTTTCTTATATGAGTGCCTTAAGTTTTGTAGATGCAGATGGGAAGACACAGCATGTGTATGGATGGAGATGGGAGACAGAAGCTCTGTGCTCTAACACTAATGCCATATGACAGTGATCACTTAACTGCAGAAGCAGCAGCACCTTTCTCCTCCCTGCAGAATACTTGCTTCAGAGATGCTGTCTTTTGCTAATAATGAGTGTTGGAGCAGACTTGTCTTTTGGTGACCTTCTTCGGAAATTCAAACTCTACTTTGGGGCTATTTTTTTCTTTTTTGAGTGACTTTTGAGAATGCTGAAAGCCATATCCAGTGAAAATGTAAAACAAATCTCAGTTTTGCAGTGAAGCTCAGGAGGTCATCAGCCTTGATTAAAAATGATTCTGGTTTTTTTCTGTTTGGGTTCAGTGCTTGCTCAAACTTGACTGAGTTTCTTTTGCAGTTGAGATCAAGTTATCTTAAAAAGATGGAGTTTCTGTGCCTTTTCTGTGCTGCTCCTGTATGTGCCCTCAGCTGACAGTGGCCGTGGGTTGGTTGCTTTGGATAAAGCAGCTTGGCTGACCCAAAGCTGTGTAGGAGTGCTCAGTCTAACAGCCTGTTTTATTCACTCTTTTGGTTCTTCCTCCCTCCCTCCTAGCTTTTCAGTAGCTGTTCCTTTTGCCTCAGTGTATTTGTCTGTGACATGGAATAAAGTGTCAAGGAGTGTTCTGACCTCTTTGAACTGCCCTCCCTGACCTGCTTTTGCTCGGGAAGGAACAGAGTCACTGGATTCTACGTGAGCATGAGTCTTGTTTAAGTGCCTTCTAGCTGAGTTGTTCTGGATGCTGAGAGTTATTCACTTGTTTCAACTGTCCATTTCATTACTTAGCTTCATTCTAATCCCTTTTACTGTTTTGACTCTTTATTTCCTGCCCCCATTAATAATTTCCTGGAACGCCTGGTTTCCCCAACATAACATCAGGTGACTTGGCAGCTTAATGCTGGGAAGTGTGTGTTGCTGATTAGAGGGGGCTTGAGGGCAGCTTAAAGGAAGGAAGCTTAGGACGTGTTTTTATGTTCTGATTGCTACACCTCACCTGTTTGACACATGGGCCAGGTATTTAATATGCTTTTAAATGTTAAGGACCATTTTTTCCTTGTGTTTCACAGAAAGGACGTCAGGGCTGTGTGCTGTGCTACCCAGACAGTGCTAGTGCACACTGAGGGGCAGGCATCAATGGGTTTATTCATCCTGTTCTCTCTCTGGTATGTGTTTCCACCTCGTACCAGTGGGTGTATCACTTGATATCATTTCAGGTACTCTGATTAGCTGGTTTGGTTGAAGGGCAGACATTTCCTTCTCACTCTTGCAGAGTGCAATCATTAAATTCTCTCAGAATTGGTACCATCTGTGTATTGCAAGGTTATAGAAGCTTAGCTATAAAGTGAAACCTGAGGTAGTGCTTAACTCCCATGGGAATCAAGATCATAACCAAGTAGAAAAAAAAAATTGGAATGAGCACCTGAAGTGTGATGCAAACTGTGAGCTCTGTGCTAAAGAAAACAAGTATCAGGGGGGTTTGTTTTAAAATAATGGTTTGCCATATTGAATGGTGTGAGGCCAGATACCACACCAGAAATCCTTTATTCATGTTAAGAAATAAAACCATTGTTCTTCAAGGACTCCTATGCTAAATAAAAGAGTATTGTTCCAATTTCTGAATGCTTCTTTGCACTTTGTGTGAGCAATTGCTAAACTTCCTCCATACTGGCAGGAAATGTAGCTTTCCTCACTTTGTTTTGTGTGATCTTATCCACCTTATGCAGAACAAAACTGGGCTGGAAAACAATTATGTATGATATTACCAGGTGTATTTCATTCAAAAGCTGCAAAATTTTCCAGCACTTAGTTTGTTTCCATCTCTCACATCCCTCCACATTACACAGCACACTGACCCTGGATGAGGAGGCCTTTAAAAATGTCTTGTGTTGAGTATCATGAAGGTAAGCTTTGGCTGAAGTGCCTGGGCAGCGTGGGGGGTGTGTTTTCACTGAATTCTATCAGTTATTGGAAGGAGGAACTCTCTCTGTCACTGCCTTTTCTGAGACGTGAAGATAACACTTCTTTGTCCATTTTTCTCCTTCCCAGAAATTGCATTTTCCGAATAGAAAACCATTGTTTTCTGTTCAAATCCCTCAAACTAGAATTGGAATCGAAGGGGTTGTGGGACGTAGATGTGGAATAAAAAAAGTCAGAATAATTTTTTTAGTTGACATATACTGCGTGCAGCTGCAGTGTGCTACTGCAGGAACAGCTTAATATCAGCTAAACAGTTCCATAGTTCATATTGAGTACTCTTGGAACTGTCATTAATCAGTATTTGCATATCACTGTGTTCCGTTTGTCTTCCTCTCCCTCCCTTGGACTGAAAATTAGATAGAATGGACTTTCTGCAGGCATCATTGCTGTAAATCCACAATGATTAGGTAGCACTGAATAACCACAGTGGTAGGTCTGGCATTCTCAGAGCTGTGTTTGATAAGCTCTTGGTAGCTCTTCAGGGTCAGCAAAACACAGTGAATTAAATAACCAGTTCTTACTGTATAAAGAAATTCAGGGCCTTTACAGACACTATTTTTTCTCTAAAAGTATTTGACTTTGTATCTTCATCTCCTTTGGCAGTGGTTGGTGGTGGTGTATGAAATGAATTGCAAAAAATAGTGGAGAAAGAATTGTAGAGAAAGATTTGTTACCAGTCTTTGAGTGTGTTTCCCCCCATGTTTACGATTGGAAACTCGTGACTTTTATATGGACAACTTTAAAAGAAAGATGGGTTTTCTTACTCTGTTTATGTAATGGATGCCTTTTTAAGCAACAGATTGTGATGTAAAACTGCAGATACTGCTTGCAAAAATACTGGTGAGTTTTGAGATGCCAGAATTTATGAGATTGTGTGGAGTGAGGGAGATGATGGGTATGGGAAGAGGGGTGGAGCTCCTTTTGGGACTGAAAAAGTTACTTCTCAGTGTCTTGTTTTCTACCAGTAGATCTTGCATATGTGGACACAAGTTGGGAATCAGTGAGATGAGAATCTTTTCCAGCTGCAGGAGGAGATGTCAGAGTAATGCTTTGCCTCCAGACAAAAGCAGTTAATGTGTGCTGCTTAGAATAATAATAGTGTAATAACAAATGACGTGAACCTGCTTATTAGGAAAAGGAGAAGCTGGTGTTCCCAGGCTTTGTGTTTGGACAGGCTAATTCTCTGTATTTTTGTACAGAAACTTACTTTAAACCCACGTGAGCAGAGGTGGTAAGAGCAGAGGGAAAATACACATCTTTCTGTATATCTAAGCAATTTTACCAGCAGTTGAGCTAATTTTAATGTAAGTTTTCCTATTTCTTTCACTGCATCCAACTCATACAGATTTTTGTTACTAATGTAGCAAGAGACCTGAAAAAATACAAAGGAGATGCTCCCTGAAGGGGAATATCAAGATTACAGATTTGCCCCAGTTGTGTTTAACTTCTAAAAACTCTCCAGTTCAGGAGGCCTGCATTTTATGACAATGAGGTCATAGAATAAGGTCAGTATCAAACACCAAGATGTTAAGAAACAAATGTAAGCTTTTATCCTGGTTTCATAATGCTACTGCCTAATCCAAAGTACCTGGATTGATGCCAGTCATATTTTGGCCGAGCTACCAAGGATTACTTTGTTTTTTGGATTTTATTGAGTAAGATTAATATAATAGCTGTAGTAACTGCTCCGGAGAATAAAAATTCTTACAAGTAAGCTTTTGTGGACTAAGCCTAGGACACTTTTTTCCCAGGACACACGAGGACAAGAGCTGTGTGTGTACAAATCCCGCTGGTTCTGTCATGCCACCGACTTTGAGTATTTTCACAGCTCCTCCCACAGCTCCTTCTCTCCTTGTTGGCAATCCCTAACTTTGTTCTGCTCTAACCCAAACAATTGTTTGGTGATGGGGTGCTAAAGAAGCGTTTGCCGTTCTTGGTGGGGCTGTAAACTTCAGGCTGCAGACTCCAAACGCTGTGGCTTGGGATTGAGCTCCTCCGGAACACTTCGAGTTGCATCATCTCCGGCCCAGCGCTTCTGGATGTGTTTTCAGAGACCCAGGTTTTGGTATCCTTGTTGCTAGTGTTTGTTTTCAGTTTTCCATAACAATTGGAAATGGTTGTTGTTGTAGCCCTAGTATGGTCCTGGAGCCACTAAGAACATTGTTATCTGCTTTTAAGCTGCTGTGCTCTCATGTGAGAGTTGTCCTTAAATTCCTTATTTGAGAGTAAGAGCAGTCGTGTTTGATGTTCTGATGGGTTGGTTATTTTTAGTCTTTTGTCACTAAATGGAGACTGAACATATGCAGGGATTAAAAAAAATTTGTAGAGAATTCTTCATTTGAATTCATTCTTTTTCTAACCTATCTTACTTCAAAAGACACGAAGCCTTTTAATGTTTTATGTGTTACATTTGCCTACATCCATGCATTGTTTATTTTTGGCCCCTTCTTCTTGCAGCATGCTTTTTTCATCTTTTTATCTCTCTGGGACTGTTACCTAATTACTCTGTTGGTGACAGTGCTTTGATGGAAGTGGTCTTAGGCACCTCTGTTAGCCCTTCCACTGGTTGTGGAGAAGGAAATTTAGGGAGCATTAGGATCTAGTTGATCTGATTCTCAACGTGCTAAGGAGCAGTGACAACCTCTTCAGAGATCTGTTCTCTTTGGGATTTGGGCCATTCCCGTGCATGCAGATAAGTATGGTACATCCTTGGTGTTCATCCTGTAAATATAAAAAAATTGAAGGCATTTTAAGATAACTGGCAAAAAACCTTATGGCAACAACCACCCACAATATTTCCAAGTAAAGAATCAGCCAAGTGAATCAGAAATTCAATAGCATGAAAAATGTGGGCCAATATTTTTGGTGGTGATACTTCTGAAGCAGTTGGCATCTGTGACATCTGATGGGTTAACCTTGGTGCTGTGGAACTGGTATTGAAATGCACAAAGGGAGGGATCTAGCTGAATACTTGCCCCAAAATAGGAAAGAAGTGTTTTGAGGGGGTTTTTTTGAGGTTTGGTTTTGGGGTGGAGTTTTGTTTGTTTGCTGGTGGTTTTGTTTTTGTTTTTTTATTTCCTCTAATCATCTAATAGTCTTACTGAAGTGAGTTGGGCTGGAATGTAGTGTGGGCTGGCTGGTTAAGTGCATCTGTGAAGTTTTGTTTGAACAGTGCTGTGTTTTCTTTTGACATCTTTAGACCAGCAACACGTTATTCTTTTGCCATGTATAATGGTCTAATGAAACCCTATTCTTTCCTATTTCTCTCCAGCGCTGTGTGGTGCTGCGGTTTCTGAAGTCCCCCCCCAACCAGAATAAGGTAAGATTTAAACATGGCCTGTTGGTGAAAGCACCAGGGTAAACTAATAGCCAGCATGAGCAGAAACAAGAAACCTGTGAAAGAGCTGTGACTGGCAAGAGTAAGAATAAAGGGATGTTTTGAAACGTGCCTGTGTTTCAGGGCGTTTGGCAACAGGAGGAAATTTGAGGTTGTCTTATGTAACTGGGATGATGAGTGCTGATACCAAGAGCTCTGTGTGGGGCAGGGTGTGAGCCTGCCGTGTGTTATAGGGCAGAGCTTTCTGTAAGGGCAGCTGTGGCACAGTGTTCATGTGCCATATCCACGTATGGGAGCACAGGGATGCTGAGGAAGAAAGGAGTTTTACAGGCTGTAGCCAGGGGCAGCACAGGACTGGTGTCATGGTCAAGGTCTGCTGTTGACCACCTGTTCAGTAGCTAAAAAGCCGTAGAATGTGAGCAAAGACATGAAATGTTCACAGAATACCTTTTGTCAGTGAGTGATTTTAGTGTCCTGTCTGTTACAAAAAGAACATGGCAGGACACAATCTCCCAGTTTCTTCAATGGTACAATAAAGTTTTTCTGCTTGAGAAGGAGCTGAAGTGAGTTACTTTAGATTTAACAGGGATAAAAAATGATCAAAAACCAAAGGTGGAGTGTAAACACAGTGTTCCAAGGGAAAAAAAGTAAGAAAAGAGAGCACAAGGTTCAAATTCTTTTGTTTCTTCAACTTTGAGAGGAGTCTTTAGGGTATGTTACCTGATGATACAGGGATGGCTTGAGTTACAGGCTTTGTGAGGCACAGTGGCAGGTTGTTCTGATGAGGGAAATACAAAAAGCATTGTGGCTCTATTGAGAACTGGTGTGTGCTTAATTTTAGGGAAAAAAGAAACAAGGATGAATGTAAAGTAAACATCTAGAAAGGGCATTTTGTTGCTTTAAATCAGAAAGATGAATGTGAAAAGCATTCAGCTTAACAAGGGGCAAGGGAGAAGCTGCTAAAGTAGAGGAAGGCAAAATTAGTGAATGCTAATTACTAACAGTGAACATGATTATGAGTTATTTGATGGTTTTTCTGCTGCTATTTAACTTGAAAAAAGGTCTGGTAAAACTAAAGTATGATTCAAGTCGATTTTTCAGCTGCTTATATTGGCAGGATTTCAAAAATGTATCTTATGTTTCTGTAGTAGCCCAAGATAATGATGTTCAGTGCTAACAAGAACAGTGAAGAGTCCAGTGCATCACAAGAAAGGAAATAGTGCTTATCTCAATTTTTAGTATAGCAGCAGAGGATTAGACCACAACTTTTAAGTAAAAAGTCAGTCTGTTGCAGTTTATTTAAGAAAACAGAACACTAACTGCCTGCCCTTTCCCCTTTTTTAAATTTTTGTTTTTGTTTTAAGTTCAAAGAGATTGTTGCATAGTAATTGTTTTTAAAGAATTGACAAAGTATGAGAAAGTCACAAAGGAAGGCAGGAAGTGACTTTTCAGTTACCCACCACAGCACTGAGGCTGGTCATACAAGTTCCAGTGCTGCATTTTGGGGAGTGCTGGCTCCAGTGTTCTGCATGTGCCTTGCACTGGGGCTTTGTGATACACAATTCCCTCTAAATAGGTTTTGTAATTTGAATATATTTACTTATTCTGGTGATTGATTTTTTTACAGGACCATTTTTTTCTTGGAGCAGAACAGAAGACTAAATATTTAATCATCAGATCAGTAAACAAATCCCAGAGAGAATCAGTTTTGGGATGAACTTGCACATAGCAACGATGACAGGGAAAATGGTTGTTTTTAGGAGTAATCTGTATTCCTGACTTGAGCAAAATGAATTAGGCTCTGAAGTGTTCTGTATCTGTGCATGACATCACAGGTCATCCAAGGTAAACAACGCTGAAGGAAGCAGTTCAAGCACAATATTTTCTAGTAATACACACACTGAAATTCAGATATGAACAAACAGGTCTCAGTCTGTTCTGCTTAACTCCTTTGGGAAAGGGAAAGAAGTCTGGATGCTGCTTTGTATTTTTAATTACCTGTTTAATTATGAATTTGGGATTAGATAATCTAGTAGTTAAAAAAGGTTATTGTGAATTGTAACTTTATTGTTATGATTGAAAAATACTCAATAATGTAACTGCAGGGCTTGTATTGCTTGAGTAGAAAGTCAAGTGTCAGCACTCATGGAATGATTTTAATTGCATATTGCTATTTTAGTATATGATCTTCTTCATTAAAGAATTAAAAAAAAATTATTGTATAAAGCCTATTTGAGTTTTGGTGAATGAGCTGGCAGTAATGATGGGTCCTTCAAAAGTTTTTCTTCTTAGTGGTTTTTTATGTTAAAAGGTGATGCTCAAGTAGCCTGTTAGTTGTTTTTTGTTTCATTTGGGTATATCAAATACACTTGCTCTTAAAAGATATTTTTAGCTTGATTTATAATTTTGTGGTTGTATAGATCTTTTTAACTGGTGAGTCTTTCCATGTAGTAAAAGTGGCAGCCGTAAATTTTTATGAAATTCTTATTTCTCAATATGTGGGTCTGTGTCTATGTTAAAAAACCCCAACCAAAGCACAAACCTGTGGCTGCTGTGTACATCAGCAAACCAGGTCAGAACCATCTGTAAATGGGAATTAGCTAAGATTTCTGTTACTGATGAGATGATGTAATGTTCCTTCTCAACATTCAGAATTTGTATAAGTTAAAGAAGGGGTTGTGTTGTCATTTGTGATTTGTGTTGGATGTGGTCTTTCCTCCTTTCTCTAGGCTTTGTCAGTGTCTGAGTGTTGTCCTCTGGTGTTTTATTTCCTCTTACTCTGCTCTGTTTATATTTTCTCCTGCTCTTGTTTTTCCTTTCTGATTTTCTAACATATACCCAAGTGTTGCACTTTATTTTCCTCCACTTAATCTTATTGTGAGGTTTTAAGTGGGGTTTTTGTATGTGTGTTACAAAAGGACAGAGTAGCTTTGAGGTTGTCTGTTGTTACAATAAAATTCCTTGCAGAGAACCAGAGTGTGCTGGAGTGCTGGGAATTGGATAATATTGCTGTAAAGCTCCTTTGCTCCCTCCTCAACGAGCAGGAGTCTGTCCAAGTCTGACTGTGCAGTTGTCCCTGTCCTGCTTCCAGTACTCAGGGAGCTTCCTTTCTTGCTTCTGGCATTTTTGTCTTGTAGAAGAACTTGGTGTTTCCTTATGAAATTACAGAATATCACATCAGAGTAAGATTTTTCACTGTCTGGGGTACAGGACAGATGGCAAGTTCTGTACCTGTTCATGCCAAGGTTTTTAACATGGCTCAGTTTTTGCAGCAATTCTCTTCCCAAACTCCATGATGTATTTTGTAACACTCCAAGCCTCTCCTGCACTGCAGCTGTTGGCAGGGAGGCTTCTTGGGCACCTCTTTGGGCTGCTGGACTTCTTTGAGCTGTTTTAAGAAAAATGGTCAGAGTAGGTCTTGAGCAATCTCCCCTTCTTCCACCTTTGTCACTTTCTCTCTCCTTTTCCCCCTGAAATCTAAGAATCATCATCTTTTCTGACCATTTTTCTGTTTGTCCCAGCCCCTGAGGCAGCAGTAGGAAAACAAATTTAGCACGTTTGATGTGTCTGTTTGACTTCAGTGTGCACTCACCTGCCAAGCTCAGCAATTAAGCTATTTGCTAAATCACTGACCAGGACTGGAGTGTTGTTTATCATTATTTCAGAGTTCAATTCCTACATTTGTCTCTTCCAGACTCCAGAGGAAATACTGCACCATTTGCAAAACATCGTAGACTTCGGAAAACATGTGATGAAGCAGTTCTTTGGGGAGAACTACGTTCACCATGGGGTAAATGTTTTGTTTTTAAAATAAATGGCTTCTGCACTGTAAACACTGAAGTGTTTGGAGGAACACTGAGTGCCAGTAAAAGGAACTAACAGCGTTTGCAAGATACACACACACAGGAAGCATTTGGATGTGACCAGGGACCCTGCTCTGTGCTGATGAGGTGATTGGATTGTACTCAGTGGTTTGGCTGTTTCAAGCTGCTGATGAAAAGTGGGGTCATTTCTTTGCCCTGCACAGGGCAAGAGGGGTGTGTGTGTGAGAGAGGTTTTTAGACTAACTGCAAAACAAGAGGAAAAACCTGAAACTGTTGAGGTTTCTGTGCAGAGTTCACCTTTTCCCTTGCTCTGCTCTTCAGGGCAGCCAGATCTTGTTCACTGAACATCAGGTGATTGAAAAAGTTACAGCTTCACCTGGAACTTGAGTTCTGCCTTGGAAGGGTGGGATGTGAGACATGGGACTTTTTAATTGGTGGAAAGGACATGATGCAAGGTTACTTCACACACATTAAACTTGCACTGAAAATGCTCTTTGTCATGCATTTATTTAAATTAGTCCTTGGTTTTTATAGAGGAACAGGTGTTGCATGTGATTGCAGGTACAAGTGTTCACAGTCAATCAGAGGGAGAAGCTGCTGACTGCATAGTTCAGTGTAATTTGTGTAACCCACTGAACTTTGCTGTTCCATTTCCAGACTCCCAAACCTGGGTATTCATTTTTGCATTAATTTTTTTTTTTAAATTAATTAATTTTTTTTTCCAATAGGAGATTATTCAACTGCCTTTAGACTTTGTAAGACAGCTCTGTTTGAAAATCCAGCCAGAGAGGCCAGGTAAGTGCCAGGGATGGCATTAAAAAGGGGCTTCCTCAAACTGTAAAATGTTTTCCTTTATTCTAAAGTAAAAAAAGCATCACGCTTCAGAATATAAGGAAACTTTTTTTAATATTTAGACAATGATAAGTTGAAAATTTGTTGTGGAAAAAATGGGTTGTGTTTTAGAATTAAAAGTAATATGTGATAGCTCTAAAATGGGCAGAGAGATGGGCCCTCGTGGTGTGTCTTATGTTCCCAAATGTTCTTGAGAACGGCCAGAAACTTCTGCTTTAGCAAAACTCCTTAAAGATAAATACAGTGTTAAATCAAAGTACTGTAGTCAAGTGCTTTGATGCCTTTGATCCAGGAAAAAAAAGGAATTAATTTACATATAGTGAGCACAGGATGCTCCATTGTTGATTTCTCCTCACCTGTTTGAGAAGCAGTTCAACAGTACCAGGACCCAGTGAGGAAAAGTTCATAGTGTCTAATAAAAGTTAGAAATCAACAATACTCTGGTGGAATTAAATGATAGAATTAGTTTTATTTCTCCAAGTTAAACTTTGTGTGTCCGCAGCTGCTGGGGATTGAAATGTGGTTGTGAGGAAGTGTCCAGGTGCTTCAGAACAGTGAATCTCACTGTCCATTTTTATCAGGAATTTTTTTTTAAACCTCAGGGTAAGAATTGCTTTCAATGTTGCCCTTCACATAAGCCTGTGTAACATGCAAAGGAGCTTCTCTAATACTTCAGATTTGTGTCTTTTGGATTTGGCAAGTGGCTTTCAGCTGTGAAGGTGTGAAGAATGTACTTTTGCTTAAATTTAGAAAAAGAAAACAAACCTCAACATTATTTTGTTGGAGACAGAAGGCTTCTTGCTCATCCTGGTGAAGCAGTATGGCATGGCAGGCTGGTGCCTGAGGCTTTGGCATCTGAGATTTATTTCTTCTTTTGCAATATATTTTTCAGAGTGGGCATTTTTCTTAGCAGCGGAAACTGTAACAGAAACGTGTGTTCTGCGTGTCTGTTTAATAACACAGGTACCTGAAAATCTGGGAGTGTGTGATCTGGTTAACTTTGAACTATAATCTCACAGACCTTTCTGTGTCCCAAAGGATGCACATGGAGAGGGGTTATTCAAAGGATTTTTCTATGTAATGCCTCTTAAGCTTATGATATTCCTGCCAGTTTTCAGATCCTTTTGACTCAGCTGAGGGATGGTAGGTCATGCATAGTAAGCAAACAGGAGATCACATATTTGAATAAATACATTAATGAGTCACTTTACCTGTTGTTGGCCAATCCATTTCCTTGCTGTTTCAGGCCTCACCTTTCTCAGGGTGAGCTGGGAGCTGGCCATTAACAGCAGCTCTTGGGACACTCCATGTCCCTGGGACAGCTTTGAGGAAACTGAAACCAGGCGTTGATAATGGGGAGGGCAAATTTGTGCAAGTGCATAATTGGCTAGAGCTGATAAACTGTGTCCTGTCCTTCCACGCTTGTTCCCACGCCCCACCTGGCGAAGGAGACGGCTCCAGAGTGAACAAACATCCCCCGAGCTAATTTCCCTGCTTGTGTTGTTTCTCCCCTGCTGCCCCAGAGTGTCGCTGTGACAAGGACATGGACACGCTGAGCGGTTACGCCATGTGCCTTCCCAACCTCACGCGGCTGCAGACCTTCCGCTTCGCCGAGCACCGGCCCATCCTCTGCATCGAGATCAAGGTGTGCAGGGGCACACCAGCCCCAGGGATTGTTGCCATTTGTTACTACACACTGGCCCCACAAGTTTTCAAGCAATGCAGCAGCGGGGGAAGGCAGAGCTCGCTGCTTCCACTGTGATTCGTAGGAGGAGACAGCTCCCTCCCTCTTCCAATTCCTGATCTTTTGAAACTTGGGGAATTCCCAGGTGTTACTATGCTTTTCTGTAGGCCACGTGTGTCTTTACCTTTTAAAATAATTGAGAGTAATAAGAGTTTTTAAGGACTGGAATTTTTAAAATTATTTTTTAATATTTTCCTTTAACTGGAAAGATTTGTATATTGTATGCGCCTTTATATTTCCATAGAGAGGCATTTATACTTATGATCTTCTTTTGTTTGTTTGTTTGTTTTAGCCAAAGTGTGGCTTCATTCCTTCTTCCAGCCATGTTTCACAGGAGATAAAGCACAAGGTGTGTCGTTACTGTATGCATCAGCATCTAAAGGTAATTATTAAGTCACCCTGCTTTCCTTTGGCTGTACTGTGCTTTATTTGCTGTTCCAGGCTTGCTTTCCTGTTGAAACTTGCTCAAATCTCCAATATGACTAAAGCTGGTAGGAGGATACACAGCTGAGTCGCTGGGTGGGAATTTGTTTAGTGAGAGATGGAACAAGTTCTATGGGAAGCTGGAAGCAAACAAATACAATATCAGCCTTTGGGGACTATGAACGCTGTGATTGGGTAAACTCTGATGTGGAACTTCCTTCCCAGATCGGCTCACCAAGTGCGTTTTGTGACTTAAAACAAACAGCACGTAACAGGCACGGAGTTCATGGACTCGTGTCTGCTGTGACTCTGGAATGGTGTGACTGTGACTCCCTGGGATTCAATGTGACCTTTCTCCCTTGTGAATGCAGTTTGAGTGACTCGAGTTAAAAATGACCAGGAGCACCCACGGTGGTCATGAATTCTGTGTTCAAAGGGGTTTAAATGTCCTGACCTCTGAAGGCAGGATGTCAGTGCCACACACCTGGCTGTTAAAATGAGAGAGCAGCTATTCCAGGTAGAGTGGGTAACAGCAGTGCTCTGGGTTTTCCACAGGTAGCCAACGGAAAATGGAAGCGACCGAGTAAATATTGCCCATTGGATCTCTTCTCAGGGTAAGGATTAAAAAAAAAAAATCTATGTTATATATTTCTTGCTTGGATTACTTTGCCTTTCACTGATCATAATGGATGATCAGTGCTGGCTTGTCTGACCTTTACAGTGATTTATATCTGGTGCTATCCCCCCCTTTACACCTATCTCAGCAATCAGAGTTGCCTTTTGCAGCATAACATTGCACCCAAGAGCTGTTTAGTTTACTCAGATCTGAGGTTCACTTTGCCTGTGCAGTGACCTCAGCGTGAGTAATGTGCTCACTGCATGTGCTCACTCCAGGTGTGAACATCCAAAGGCTGTCATAAAACATTCTTGGCTTTATTTTGTTTTCCCTAGAAATAAACAAAGAATGCACTTTGCTTTGAAGAGCTTATTACAGGAGGCACAGAACAACTTGAAAATATTTAAGGTAAACAGTTAAATCTCTGCTTGCTTTTTTTGCCTTTGCTTTTAAACAATTTGACTTGAGCATCTAAACAGTCAAGATCTTCCTTCAAACCTGCCTAATCAGCACCACCACTGTTGAATTCCATCCAGAGAAAGGGAAAGTTTATAGTTAGATTCCAGGTTAGGACAAAGAAATAATAATTTCCCAGAATTAACAGACTCAAAATATCCTGAGTTAGAAGGCAACCATGGGGAGGTCATCAAAGTCCAACTCCTGCCCCTACACAGGACACCCCAACAATCCCACCCTGTGGCTGAGACCATTTTCCAAATGCTCCTGAAGCTCTAGCAGCCTTGGCACTGTGACCTTTCCCTGGGGAGTGAATTAGTGGGAAAGAATTGCTGAGGAACAATTAACAGAAAAGGACTCTTAAGGTGACCAAGGTTTTAAAACTTTGTGCTGCCTCAGGAAGGAGAAAATGGAGAACTTGGCATGTTGCTGCAAATACTTTGTTTTAAATTCCTGTTAGAACACTGCTGCAGGCCCAAGACACAGCAGGCCTCACCAAGGAAGGAAAAAGTGGCATTCCATGTCATTCATGTAGGAAAAGTATGAAGCAGTAACTGATGATTTGTGGAGATTCTCAAATTAATTCTAGGAAACAAGATTCTTTTAATTTATTTCCAATATTAAATCAACTATTTGAATTACTTAAACTTCTATGAACTGCCCTATTTTTGTACTAGCACAGGTGTAAGTATCACACCTTTTCTGTCCCCTTTCACAGCCTTCCCTTTGCCAGTCTGGGCTGGTAAAAGAAGGGTGTTTCATATGGTGCTTTTTCACTCCTGACTGTATTCAGAATGAAGTGATAGGAAAATGTGCCAAGTATCACTCACACCTGTATTGTTCTGATTCCTTGCAGTTCATTAGGTTGGGAAAGTAGCACTTGATTTAAACAGTGGATTTGGGTCTCCGAGGTTTTTACCTCTAGGTTCTGATTAGACTTATGAGGGCAAATCCATAAGAGACTGGAAATGTTGTGTGTCTGCATGCAGATTGTTAAGTTAATAACACTTTTCTGTGCTTAAAATATCAAACCTGATGCTTTGAGTAGCTCAGTATGAATAACTTGACTTCCTGCCGTGCCTAAAGACTTCTTTTTCTCCTTGTTGCAGAATGGGGAACTAATTTATGGCTGTAAGGATGACCAGGACTGTGTCTGTGACTGGAACGAACTTGCTCGTCACTTAAAACCTTTCTTTTTCCCTTCCAACGGGCTGGTCAGTGGCCCCCACTGCACAAGGACAATTGTAAAGGAATTAATCCACGTGATAACCATGGCGCTACTGAGTAGCACTGACACCTGCAGGGCAGGCGACATGAAGACAGTTCCCATTTCACAAGGGAGAAGCTACTGTGAAGCAAGTGCTTTTAATAAGGAGCTAGTAAGAAATGGTAAGGGATAATTTCATAAAAACTGTCCATAATTGTGTTTGTGGAATGCCAGAATGGTGTGGGTTGGAAGGGACCTTTCCAGGCCACCCAGTCCACCCCCCTGCCATGGGCAGGGACACTTCCCACCAGACCAGGTTTCTCAGAGCCTTGTCTGATGTAACAATTCAACTCTTTGTCTCTAGTTTATTAATACTGATATGAAAATGGAAACAGAGGAATTCTAATGGCATTTAAAAAAAGAGTTCTGAGCTGCGTAGCTTCCAGGGAATTGTTCTTAATAGAATGTGACGTTGTAGTGACTTAGAGCCCTGTGTCTAATGATAGGGGTAAAAATAAATTCAGGAGGTGGTAAAAGAAAAATGGAAGAAAATGCTAGTTTGAGCTGATAACTGGCTGATAGGTATTCCAAATGAGTGGGGAGTTTTTATGTTGTATGTGATGAAGTTGGGCTGCTTTGATTGGTTTGTTACAACTCCTGTACTTTGCCTTTCCCTGCTCCTCCTGTCAGCCCTCACCAGGACACAGCTCATGTTTTTTTCTTCAGCTGCTCTTCTAGTAAAGAGAGGTCTGAGGGAAAAGGAATGGGAAGTGAGAGTTGGAAAACTGTAAATTATGCTAATGCCTCGGTGCATAAGTTCTGTAAAGCTCTAATTATTTAAGATGCTGCCAGTTATCCTAATTACACAAACAGCACATTTCTTACTCTTCTTTTGAGGAAGACCTTTTTCACTGCCCATGATTTGTTGAAGTGTTGCAGAAAGAGCTATCTTAAGAGAAATTATAGCAAACACGATCTCTTGATATTGTGTAAAAAGGACCCCAGAGCTGAAATGCTAAATTACTTTCTGTCAGCAGTTGATACTGTTCAAACTCAGCTGAGAAATTTCTCTTGTGGACTCAAAATGATTGCAGTGGATGTGGGTGTGTTTTGGTGTTTGTTTTTTTAGGTAGTTTGTAGAGTTGAATACCAGGTGTTTTATTCTGCAGTCTAAGATGAGCTGTTTAAATGTGCAGGTCAGTACCTGCACCTTGCACTTTAGTGTTTGGAAACTGAAGTGTTTTAAGGCTTCTCCCTCCCTGTGACTAGACTAAAAGTATTTGGACTTTTAAACAGGCACATGTAATGGCAAATTGAAGCTTAGACTTGTGTCTACCTTATTTTAAAATGCATTTTCTTCTAGGTAAACATAAATTGGAAAGCTCTGGTTTACCGAGGGGTTGTCTCCTTTATAAAACCCTTCAGGCTCAGATGCTTGACATGCTGGATATTGAAGGACTCTATCCTTTGTACAGTAGAGTTGAACAGTACTTGGAGGAATTTCCTGAAGAGAGGTAAGACTTGATGGCTTTTCTTTCCAGTCCCGAGTAAGCAGGACCTGCAGGCAGGATCTGCTCTGTGCACACACTCTGCTATGTTGTACAGCCTTCCTTCAGGGCATTGCATATTCTGAATTTCTAATTGAACTCCCAGCCGATGTTGGCCACTTTGGCCGGAATTTTTAAGTAATGATTATGGAAAGTTCACAACAAGCTAAGAGAGAAAAATGCTTTTTTAGTAGTGGCAGTTGTATATTTGCAGAAAGATACAGTGAAATGGGTGGGTTCTCCTGTCCCCCCCCCAGTTCCTGCAGAGCTGGGAATGTCTGCTGGGATAATGAAGTTTTGCAATGATGATTGCAAGCTGCTGTGTTTTTTTCCTCAAATAAGGTTTATTAGTGTAATAATAATTGCTCCAAGCAGCCTTCACTGGGGTGCTGTTCCCCTCCTGTGCTCACACGAGGGCACTCTGGCTTCACTCAGGAGTTGCTGCTGCCTGTGCAGTTACACAGGAAACAGAGCTCTGGAAAATGTGTTCTTAGATCTGTGGGGGGTTTGTGTGGGACAAACCCCCCTGTGAGGGTTCAGCTTTGCAGCAGGGGCTCAGCTGTTCAAAGGGGGAAGGAAGGAGGCCAGGACCCCCCCCATCAGCACATGGTGTGGAGCAGGGCCCTGTCAGGTTTATGCCCCCAGTTTATACATTTTACATGCAATATAATATAATAGACATGTAAAAATAGATCTCAACATACTATTATGTATTTCTTACATATGTATTTTCAGCAAGGCTTCTGGAGCTTCTGCAGACTGCTACAAATTTTCAAACTTAACCATTTTTTTGCAAAAACCCCATCATCTTGTAGTGATACACAGGTGACAATGGATTAAGAATGAGTAATGTTTATAAACCCCCACACAACCCAGATCCTAAGCAGCAGCAAATCTTGAGTGATTTGAGAATAACAGGGACTGTTGTGATGTTGGTTGGCAGTGGGTTAATACTGGGACCTGTTTATCAGTGTTATTGTTGGGTTGTTCTAATCTGAGTATCTGGGCTGCTGAGGAAAGATCACACTGAAGACCAGTACATCATTTTGGCTGTCTGTAAATCTTCTTTTAACATTTATTTAGAAGTACATTACAGATAGATGGACCTTACAATGAAGCATTTTACGAGAAGCTGCTGGACCTTTCCCTGGAAGATGATGGGACAGTGGCATTTGCATTAACAAAGGTACTTCTCAGCTTCCTGAGGGTTTTTTGGTTGGTCAGTGTTAATTAACCTCTGTCTCACTGAAAGGGCTGGATAATGGATGGAGGCAGCACTCCTGGCTTGTCAGGGTCTGTACAGTTAAAGTTCTTCATTGTGCCAGGGTGCATTTTTCTAGCAGAAGCAGTTAAAAACAAACCCTGTAGCACCAGTTCCTGAGAGAAAAATAAAGCTGTTTATTTGCTTTCTAGACTGAGGAAGCACTTGCAGGAACTGGTGCTGTTTGGCGTTTAGGAAACATGATCTGTAGGAAATAAACATGGTTCATATACAGGATGCTGCAAAAGCACCTGCTCCTGCCAACCTTCTGTTACAGAGAGAATTTCCAGCTCTTAAAGTGCCAACATACCCATACAGGGAGTGCAGTCCTGCCTTTGTAAGGAACAGGATGCTTTACTCAGGTAAACACCAATCTAAGAGAAAATGTGTGTTATTTTCTGCTGTACAGGTGCAGCAGTACAGAATAGCAATGACTGCTAAAGACTGCTCCATCATGATTGCCCTTTCCCCCTGCCTGCAAGATGAATGGTAAGAGCTGCCTGTGCCTGCTTTAGAATGGCTCCAGTTGTTAAGAAATTGGAGATGTTTGTACTGTTCAGGCAATTCAATCACTTCAAAAAAGTGTGTGGGGGGGTGGTGTGTCCAAATATTTGGCTGTGAGAATTTTAGTACAGTTCTGATTTAAGACACTTATGATCAGTGTCACTTCCTGAAGAGTTTTAAGTTGATCAAAAGGATCAAAGTTTTATATTCATTCCTTTATTAAAATTTGAATTGACTGTTCATAGTAGCTCTGGATGGTTTTAACTAGGTACAATTTTTCTGCCTTGGTGTTCTCATCGAGACTTTCCAAGCTGAGTTGCCTTTAATGGCCTAGTTAGAATAAAACCAAGGCAATAATCAAGAGGTGACAGCTTTGGCTGTCAGGCAGGAGGCTTTGCCACTATATTATCCCTTTTGGCTTGTGTCAGCAGTGCTAATCTGTTCTTCTGCAGGGGGCTTTGCCTCACCAGAGCCCTTTTATTTTTAGAGAATGCTGTTTTCTGCATTTGTCCTGCAGTTCTCCAGTGAAGTGTTAGTGATGGATGTGACTTGTGCCAAGGCAGACTTCAGAACTCCTCCATCCCTGAGCATGCTTGGACAGCAGTTCCCATACTAAATGTTTTATTACCTTGAACCTAAGTAGGAGTTGCAGTCACTTTTCTGCTTTTGCTGGTTAATAAGGCTGTTGCTTTGTATGCACCACCTAGAAAAAGCTTAGAGTTACTAAATACAGTAAGTGAGAGTAATATTTGACTTCAGCTGTGTGGAAGCTGAAAGGAAAATGACTGGAAGAGGGGCCAGTAAGGTCCCATCAGGACTGGTTAAGCTGGAGCTATAGTTTCCTAAGTGCAGGAAACTTATATTAGCTGCAGTTTATTTTCTTGGGCTCTCACAAAAGTTCTAAGATAAACATGAGAGTCACTTCTGTAAAGGGACACGTAAATCAAAAATACCAGTTTCAGTGACTCAGATGTGCAATGTGGTTTTATTTTCCAGCTCTGAGCACAGACCTGTGGTACTGACATCCAAATCCAGATTCACCTTCTCTGTTTCTGTGCTGGACCTGGACCTGAAGCCCTATGAAAGCATCCCCCACCAGTACAAACTCGATGGTGAAATAGTCAACTATTACCTGAAGAATGTACAGGCCAAAGAGGACCCAGTTATGTCCAACCTCTTCAAGGAGAATGAAGACTGCACATTAGTTCTCCATAAAGTGTAACCATTCCCTTAAGGTTATTTTTATTCAAACACACAAGAAAGTGAAAGATTATTGGAATACAGTTATGGTGATTTTTATTTTCTTTTCTGTTGTGTTCAGTGCATTTTTCAGCTGTGAATGTTTTTGCTTTATGAAATGATTTCTAATGGGTAATGCCTTCTCAGAGACCTGGGATAGCACTAGGCCACACATTTGCTAGATAACCTTAATGAATGTATTTAATGTGACAGAACAGGTAACGTGCCATACCTTGGAACTAGAGGACAGATCAAATTAATATGAAAAGTCTACTTCCTTAGAATTGAAAGAGCACAGAATTAAAGGTTTCCTGAAGTATTGCACTAACATAGAAAGCCTAATTACTAACAAGAGAATTGCCTTGGAGCCTGTGCTTTGAGTCTCCCTCATCCCTACTGCAGGAGGGAATGCTCTGGCAAAAGCTGATCCAACACTTTAGCATTAATCCACTGAAAATACAACGGGGCAGTGGCTGAGCTGTGGAACTGCCCTGGCACTGCAGAACACTTAAGTACTAATGCATGGACTAGGAACACCAGGCTGCCTCCAGAAGTTGTGTGATCACCTTGTATCTACCTAAAGCTTCTGAAACAATGTGCAAAGGGTTAAGGTAAGCAACCTTGAATTGTATATGATAGCTGGGCTTAACTTACCTGCCATGCTGGTTTTTATTGTCTACACATTATATGCTGCTATTGAAGGTGAAACCACAGCTTGCTCTTGCCTAATTTAAATTGAGCTATAAGAAGAATATGTTCTGAGTTTTACAGATTTCAGGTCTTTTGGATAGTGTCAAAGTTTGGCACTATTACACTGGTGCCCCACACACTGCAAAGCAAGAGCAGCTGCTTTCAGACTCCTTTGCTTCAAGTGACACAGAAAAAAGGTGACAGAATCCCATTTTCTTCCTTGCAGCTGCAGTGGGTCAGTCTCATGCCAGGGTGAGCTTGTGTCAGTGCTGCATATGAGCAGTGCTCTGTGCAGCTAAAGGCTGGGGTGGTGCTGCAGTAAATCTTGGGATTGGAACTGAAGGGGATGTTCAAACCTGAGGGTACAATAAAATCTACGTCTCCTTTTCCCTCAGGGATTACACCCCCTGAATGGTGCAGAGCTGCTCCTCCTGCCCCAGTGAACAGCTCTTACCTGGATATAGCCTGTGCTTACCAGTAATGGTGTTCAGGGGTCATGTAGGTTAACTCCTAAAAACAGATTTACATTGGGATCTCAGTGTAACCTTTTAATTGTTCCACTTTACCTGAAATTCAAAAATAGGACCCCCATACAACTCAAGGAAGAAATGGAAGAAATGTGAAACACAGAGACACCACTGCCCCAGTGCCAGAGACTGGAGCTGGCAGTGCTGGTATCCAGTGCCAGGAGCCCTTCTGGGACAGGGCCTGAGATGTGTGAGACTACAACAGTGCAATAAGCTGGCAGTTGACAGCAGGAATAACCCCTTCTTCCCCAAAAAAACCTGGAGGGAGAAAGAGCTACTTAAAAATCCAGAAACCCTCCAGCTGTTAAAAAGAGGAGGAAGGAAGAACCCTGCACAGCTGGGAAGTTTCCAGGTTTTTATACTGTAACTTCACACACATTTCATTTGCAAACAGCAGTGTCTGTGCTGAGCAAACAGTTTTGTTTCAGGCAAGGAGGAGGGAGCTAAAGATGAACTGAACTATAGGTTACACAAAACCAGCTAAACCAGTCCCATGTCAGTGGATAAGTAGGAATGAGTTTTGCCTGTGTACTGGATTCCAAACTTGAAATGAGCCTGCCTTATCTAACAAGACAGTGTTGCCATTCATCAAAAACCAATCTCTGGTGTTGCTCAGCTGTCCAGTCTGGCAGAAACCAGGCTCTGCTCTGTCGGTTTTTCCTGACCTACCAGAACAGCTGGAGACTATTCCAGTGATCAAATAGTGGATGATTACATTTATGGGATTATAAACATATTGTTGCTTTAGTTCTTGGGTTCTCCACCTGTTTCCCCATTGCTGCATAGAGTGGGCAGTTGTGCTGCCAGGGGCTCCAGCAGCTCTGGCCTTGGAGAGGAGGGCTCTTCCTATCACATGAGAGCCCAGAGCTGGTGGGTTTGGGCTCTTGGTTCCAGGAACTGTTCCTACCTGAGAAGTACCTGACTTCCAGTCACAGTGCTAGTGCAGAGCAGGAACTCTTGGAAACCCTGAGAGTTCCCAGATTGGCTCCATGGCACATCTGATGAAAGAGAAGGGACAGGCAAGACATTGATCTGATCTGTTTTGTTTCTTCAGGGATGAATGTGTGAAATGTGATGTTTTGGTAATGTGTTACCAGAATTTCCTCTTGGAAGTCAGAAATGCAAAGGAAGTGCTGCAGTAGGCAGGAGGTGATTCGTTCACCTGTTCCCAGGGGTGTCATGGGCCTCTCTTGGTTAGGTTAATGCTGTCTCAGCCCTCACGTTGTGGAACAGTTACTCCATACAGTTACCTTTGGGTTTTTTAGCATTGTATGTCTTTGAAATCTTCAAATTGTCTTCTTCCACCCTAATTTAATGAGAAAGCTGTTTAACTCTTTGTTCTAGGAGTCTCTTACTGTTCTCTTGTCATTTTAAAATCACTGTACTTTTACAGAGCTGTGAAATGAAATGGATTTTTATGGACTTGATTTTGACAGTGCATGATCTTTTAACAATTTCCAGGTATCTAGAAAATGTTAAGAAGATAAACCACTCTGGTACATTAATGATTCAGAAAGATAAATTTATAATGAAATCACTCTGTACATGTAACTATTTTATTTGGCATTTTTGTATTTAAATGGCTGTATTTATTTTCATGTCATGACAATTTATATATAACGTGCCATAATTGTACAGATAGCATGTTTTATGAGTATGGTTTCTAAATGGAAAATAACTTAATGTTTATATTCAATAAAATTATAGACTGTGTAACACAATATCTTAATTAAAACTACTTTTGAAATTGCTACCTGGTGTCAGTAATGCTGGCATTCATTCTTCTGAGCCCAGCACTTTGATCAGGTTCTCGATGGCTGCCTCGATCCCGAAGATCCGGAGCGCGCTCCGAAAGCTGCTGGGGATGTTCTCCACACTCGTCATCCTCTGCTCCAGGACTGCAGGAAAAACAGAGCAGAGCAGGTTATTTTCCAAGAGTTGCAGCAGCACTGACAGCAGGTGGGTAAAGCAGGACAGCTGCAGGCAGACAGGGTTTGTAAGCCCTTGGAAATTACAAGGAGCTGCTGCTGAATTGGGGTGGGTTTGTCTGTCTGGGCTCTGGTAGCTGGAGTTCCATGGGATTGAGGGAGATGCTGGCCAAAAGCAGGGCCTGGCAGCTCAGGAACAGTCCCTGCAGTGACTGAGGTTACCTTGCTCAGGTACTTTGGGCAGCAGGTCCAGGACAGGTGTAGTGGTCCCTTCTTCATTGAGATGGATCTTCCAGACAATCATCAATTCAAACCTGTACCAGGTGCAGAGGAAAGGCAGTTCAGGTTAACCAGTGCTGTCTGTAAGGTTCCTTCAAAGCAGTCACAAGGCTCAGCCTCGTGCTCTGCAACACAATTCACCTCATGTAATGCAATGAACCATCTCTGGATTCACATTAATCCAGGGAAAACCAGTGATCCATTGACAAGGAAAGGTTCTGGGTACATCCAGATTTGCATAGTGCAGTAAAAGTGAGAGGAAAGCACCGAGTGTTCCCTGGCCCTACTCCTCATGTAACATCTACACTAGAATCAGGTGCTGAGAACAGGAACCTTGTTTCAGAAGTGTTTGCATAAATGGTGATGTGCTGGGTTTGGAATAAGGGCTACCCTGCTGTTCATGGCCTTTCTAGACTAATGGCAGGTATACATCTATCCAAGGCCTACACTCCTGCAGTTGTTTGCTTTTAACAAAAAAAACATTTGCTTCTTCAGGAATAGTGGTGGTGGTTGTGCAAGGCCAGTCACAATTCCCAGCTTTCACAGTGGGACAAGATCACTGCACCGTCCTAAGGGAACAGTGAGGTGAGTCCAGAACAACATCCACAGCAGAGCTGCTGCATTACAACTCCCTGCCTGCTTTACTGCATCTTTGTTCCCTCCAACCCTCAAATCCCTTACAGAGATGAGGCTTTCCTAATCCAAATCTGGTCTGCACAGTGAGTCACTGTGAGGAGGAAGGTCCCTTTCTCAGTGGTGTCTAATCCATCATGGTTGTAAAAGTTTCCTTCAAATGTGATTTGTCAGCCTTTTGCCACTTAATTTTTACAAATCCTTTGGGAATTTGTGCGCAGTTTGTTCTGGGGATTTTGCAAACAAATTTCTATGGCAGTCTGTTTTCTACCAAGCCACTGAAATGACTTTTAAATTCTTGTGTTTCATGACTGTAGGTGAGAGGGACTGAGGGGAATGGAATTGGTACCTGGCACCAGAGGAGAAACTGTAAAATAAAGCAAGTTATTCCCTATCTGGGAATTCCTTCCTGCACCCCCAAGTTAAAGCATTTACTTTTAAAGGGCAGGTTTGGCTGAATGAAGCAGCACCATGGATTAGGGTCTGTTTGCTAGTTCTGCACACAAACATAATGAAGGGAGCTGTGCTTTATTTCCAGTTGTTTCCATGTAAATTAAAGCATGTTAAAGCAAGGTGTAACAGGAGAAGGAAATGATCTGATCCCTTCACAGAATAGTTACTTTTCATGGCCCTTACAGAATTCCTGACAGTGATAGTTAACACCATCTTACATTTAACTGTAAGGATATTTTTTCCCCTGCTGAAAATCCCAAATGTACTGGACCATCTCTCACAGGGAGCCCAAACAAATCCCATGTGCCTGGTGGGTAACAACTCCTTCATCTAACTGATTTCCTTCTAAAACAAGGGAAAAAGTATAGCTTTGCTTCCATTGCACAGTAAATGCCCTTTTCTTTCTGTTCTTTGAGGGCAAGACACCAAGGAACTGGGCTTTGCTGGGATGGGACTGGGATCTCTGCACCTCCTGCCACAGAAGGAACTTGGAGTTGCAGCACGAGCCTGCTGCCCTGCCTGTGCAATCCCATGTAAATACAGAAATGCATTTATTGGCTTACCCAGAAACTTTGGGGTTCCTTAGAATGATAAAATCTCCCAGCAGTCCTTCTGGAACAGTCACAATGTCAGGATACTTGGCCTGTGAACAAAAAGGCTCGGTTCATAAAAATCATAGCAGATAAGGTGGTTCCAACCCAGTGCTCCCTCATCACTGTGGATTATATTAACAGTTAAGAGTAACAATACTGACTCTGAAATTCTGACCTGTTGGTTTTTTGTTTTTTTTCAAGAGATCCTTGCATAAAACCCAGGAAACCTTGAAAGAACATTTTTATTTTAACTGAGTTTGTTAGTTGGATTTAATAACACCTTATAATACATCATCATGTCACTCCCCTCCCCTCTGTGAATGACAACACCTCATTGGTGCACTCTGGTTTGAGATGCTCACCAAGCTCCACAGGGGGCTTTGAAAGAGTCATTTAGGCAATGAGATACCAAAATAACCAATTTCAGCAAAATGTAAGACAACAGCAACATGATCAAACATAAAAATCCTGGCTCCTATTAAAATTCCATGTTTCTGGGAATTATTTTCAGTTACTACAACACGCAAAGGTTGATGGTTGCTCCATTACTTGGTTAGTCCATCTGATGTGGTCGATGTGTGTCTCGTGAATTTACCCAAGACTCACAACTTTAGAGCTATTTTAAAAGCACCTAAAAGAACTTGTACCTCTGTATGGATCCTACAGGTGCCAGGTTACCCAGAGACTGAGGGGATGCACAGACACCCAACAGCAAGGAACAGCATCCTGCAGGGAGGTGCTGCTGGAAAAGGAAATGGAATGGAGCCACAGACTCCAGGGCTGTGCCCTGCTTGTCCTGCCTTGTGTGCTGGATATGAAACTGTGTTCCAAACCTTGCAGTTTATAACGTGTGAAAAGTCTCCCAGCCTGAATCATTCCACAGAGCTCTCAGGATGAGCAGCAGGTCTGATGGAAAAGGAGCAGGAGAGCTCAGCTTCGAGTGGCACTGGAGAAAATGAGTTTGGTTTTACGGGATTACGCCTCATCTGGCAGAGCAAAATTGCTACCAGATGTGACCTTGCTCTGGTTTAGGAATTTCTGACTAACTGAAGGGGGGCTGTGCAGGATGCCAAATGACATAAAACACATGGAATTTGCTCATTTTAATTTCTACCCAGTATCCAGTACTGTATTTGCTGTGAGGATAACAACCATGATCTATCCTGGGAACACAGACACAGAAGGGAGGACACGGAGCAGGGCAGCTACAGTGTTGGAAGTGTGGCTGATCAAAGGTCACTCATCTAGCAGAGCAGGGATCCTCTTCCAGCTTTACTCCCTGTGGAATTATGCCCTTCTGATGTCAAAAACAAGTTTTCTAGGCTTTCCTCCTCAATAACCCATGTCTGATTTCCATGATGAGCCTTCCCTTGCCTGGTGTCAGAGGCCTGGGAGGATCGAGTGATCCTTTAGCTCCAGGCTGTAGGTACTGAACATGCAGAATTAGCTTCTACCTGGGACTCAGCTTGTACATCCCTCATTTACAAGGGATCCCAAGTATCCCATAGCTAAACACTGAGTCACACTTCATCCGCCCATACCCAGACATTTGGGAATCACCAGAGAAAACAGATCAGAGGAACCAGATAAGAGTTACAATTTCCAAAACATTGAAATCTCCCAGGGCTTTCTCGGGAGTTCCTGTGCAGCTGCTGTGACTGACACGTTCCCCCCAAGCTGGGGGTAGTATTTATGTTCTGTGGAAGCCAGAGGCAACTCAAGGAAATCCCAGTGTATGATTTTCTGCGGAAAAGCTTCCCTGTACCTGGGAGAGGGAACCCCGGGGAGTTCTGCACCCAACAAGGGCCCTTCTGTGCCTTCCCTCAGTGCTGGGGCTCTGGCAACCAACCTGAATGCTGTGAGAATCTGATCCTGTGTGAAATTCACAGCATTTGGGATAAAATCCAGCTTTTCAGCAGGAAAGGTCATATTTTAGCTGTCCACAAAACACCAAACCACAAATACCTACATCCCTGTTTGCCAGAACCCAAGCCCTGGCAGTGGCTTGAGGCAGCCCCTGCCCAGATCTGTGTGAGGATCCCGGATGCCATTCCCACCTTACACCAACACCCTGTGGGAGCAGGAAGCAAAGCTACCACACCCAGGATTAAGCAGCAACCTTAAACACTGACAATTTCAGGAATGAACTCTGGGAAATGCAGTCAACATGACCTGCTTTCTATATTCCACATAGAAAAATGTAGGGTCTGAATCCCAGAGGTAAAATGCAGGGATCTGGCAGGTGACTGAAAAACCAGGCACAGGGTGAGCACGGACAGATCCCCAATTCCCAGCGCTCTGTGGGTACCACATTATCACCTCATCTTCTCTGCTGAGCAACTTTCCAAGTTTTCCTTGAGGAAAAGAAAAGCTGAGCAATAAAACCAGAATAACAGAACGAGCTGAGCCACTGCAGGGTCTCTTGGGAAAGTCAGGAACTCCTGAGGGATCTTGTAAACCGAACCCAAGGCAAGGGAAAGAGATCCCATAGAGAACGTGATAGCAGATGGGAAGGATCAGCTACAACTGCATTTAGCCAAACCTGACTTTAATAAAGAAATATCTTTCCTCAGATGACTTTTAAATGTCAGTTTATGATCAAAACCAAAAGTCCAAGCTATTATTACTTCTAGACGGAAATGGTTTTTCCAGCTCCTTCAGGAGTCCAAGCAGGGAATCTTATGGGAACTTTTGTCTCAAACAGGAATAGTCTCAAACCACAAAGGGACCGTGGTGATGGAATGCACAGCTTTCCCCTGCTCCCATGACAGATTTTACACACACACAGAGCCATCCCAGGGAATACACTTGCAGCAGCCATTTCTCGACAAAATGGATTATTCCGCAGCTGTTTAAAGCTGCACTGCAATTTTCTGCACACGAAATCCCTGCTAAGGAAAATGTTATGAATTGTTCAGCTTAAGAGCTGTAGCTACAAATGCAAAGCAAAATTGGCAAGGGAGATACCAGATAAAAGCAGATAAATTTGCTTTTGTCCCATTTAACAAGAAAACACACGACTGCTCCCAGCTGGAACAGCAGCTCCCTTTTACTGCTCATTCTGAACTTGTTCTGGAAGAAGGACGTATATAAAGAGTTATGCTACCATGAGCTCCTCTGTAGGGACAAGCAATTTCTAAATCTACCCAGGAGGCTCCATTTGGGCTGATTCGGTGATTTCTCTGTATGGTTTGCTCAGCTAAGGCCACGTTATCACCAACTGAAATCAGACACGACGGGAGCACCAAGACCTCAAATCCCAATGTTGACATAACACCAGTAATTTTTAAATGAATTTCACTAAAGCAATAAAGGCACATTAGAAAATGGAAGTTTCTCATTTTGTGCAACTAAAGGAACTGTAACCAAGAACAGAAAATAATGAAGAACTTTCACCCTTCAACTAAATTACACCCTATAGAAACACTGTACTTTCAGAATGAAAATGGATTTATGAAGCTTCACCACTCGTAATTTAAGTCTCAGAATAAATACAGCTCCCATCTTCCCATCTTGAGGGAAAGTTCCTCAAGCAAACCAGTCCTGCTGGTGATCCCTGTGACGCCAATCACCCAAACCTCCGGCGCCAGCAGAACCAAGGATGAGAAGAGCACAAGGACAAAGTGGTTTTGTCTAAAATGACAAAGTGGTTTTGTCCACGTGGCAGTCCCAGCCCACCCCCCATGCCCAGTCAGACTCAGTCCTCTGCTTTGAAAATTAAAACCACAAGTGACACAACCAACATGAAGGTTTCACTCTTTAGAAGAGGAAAGGAGAATTTTGGGAGCAGGTTTGAGGGCCTATGAGAAAGTCTGACAATGCTCAGTAGTGACAGGACACAGGGAATGGCTTCCCACTGACAGGAACCAGGGATAGTTGGGATATTGGGAAGGAATTGTTCCCTGGGAGGGTGGGCAGGCCCTGGCACAGGGTGCCCAGAGAAGCTGTGGCTGCCCCATCCCTGGGAGTGTCCAAGGCCAGGCTGGACTGGGCTTGGAGCACCCTGGGACAGGGAAAGGAGATAATCTTTAAGGTCCCTTCCAACCCCAGCCATCCTGGGATTCTGTAAATAACAGTTTGAATGTCACCCTGGACAGGGGAAATCTTTGCAAATATTTACCAGAATCTCTCCTAGGCTCAGGACAGGCCTGGTTGGTTACTTGGATAAAAAGTGCTCCACGTCCACCTGCTTTCAGACCTGCCCTTTTTATCAGCCCAGATCTGTGACTCGAGTCATTGATCACTTGGCTAAAATTCAATCTTGCATCTACCTCTTGCAGATCAGTCAATGCTCTGCACAAGCACCTGAACCCACTGACCAGCAGCCCCAAATGCAGCAGCCTTTGCTCACTGCCAGTGAAATCCCTTTGCTTTGTTCTTCCTTTCCTGTTCTCTTTGCTTGATTACAGCCGCTCCTTTTTGGCCCCTGCTCTATTTCCATTGCCACTTATTTTCCTCCTTCCATATTTCCATAACATTATTATTATTCGTGCTTGACTCAACCATGATTCTACATGATTCAGTTTGTCACTCTGCTCACAATGTGACCAATAATTTTCCATAATTTTTGTATTTTCCTAATTGGATCTAGGCTGTAGGTCTATGGAAGAGCCAACCCAGCATAACCAAGGCCCGAGTACACAAAATACTGTGTCTCATTTCCTTTCAGTGTCACTTTGTCATATGGCAACCATGTGTTTATCTGCAACTTAATTACAGCAGACTGGGAATAAATTAAAATGCATACTGGAGGTTTATTTTTGTGAGGAAAAATTGAATTAAATGAACATGAAACCTCAGAAAGAACAGGAAGGGGTAGGTCATAAACAGGGAACACAGGGGTTGCAGATGCTTTTTCTTTACTTTTTTCTTGCTGAGCAAGAAACAAATCTTCTCTTCAGTATTTCTTTTTAAAATTGTCCACGCAAAAGATCTCCACTACTTTTTGAATGTCTTAAACCCCACATTTTTCTAGCTTAAAATTCTTGGGCTTATTTGCAATTTTATTCAGCTTTTAAAATACACTGTCTTAAGACTAAGCTGGCTGTAGGGCCACCCCCTGGCACAGGGACTGGCCCAGCTCCAAGCCCAGGGGACAGGAACCAATTGGGATTTGGTGGGAGAGCACTGACACTGGGCCTGGACATTGATTTTGGTGGAAATGCCCAGAAAACCAGCAGAGCTCAGCAGTTCTGTTTTTCCGCCACAAGTTACTGACATATTAGTTTTCATTCTATTGTGTTTTGAGTCCCCTGGCCTCCCTGTGCAGCTAAGTATAATCAAATATCTCCGGATGATGAACTTTACATACAGCACTGTGTGGAAGTCAGCAGAGATGTCTAATTTAGCAAGAGATAATGAGCAGCCAAGGACAATACAGAGATGAAAAATTATGAAAGGAAAAAAGATGTCATATTGCAGAGCAGCATGAAGTATCAACAATCTGGGAAGAAAGGATTGTGAGCCAATTTTTCAATAATCTGAAGGAAGTAGACTGCAGTAGAGGCATTTTTAGGAGAGAAATTAAGCCAAGTTTGTGTTTTCTTCCATTACAACAGAAGCAAGATACCTAACAGATCTTTTTTTTCCTGTACAGACATTGCTGCAAGATTCTCTCTAAGCCTTTCTGATGTCTTAATAAAAGGGTCCAGGATTGCATAAAGCGACTTGGATTTGAAATACCACAGAAAAGTTGATTATCAAATGTGGCCCAGCTTGCTTTTGTACAGTTTACATTATCAAGCTCATCCAGACAGCACAATTTAAACGTCATCTAAATAAAAGCATCTGAATTTAGTTAATGACTGGGCTCTAACACTGTGTTAGTTTTTTCCCAAGTAGGCAGATTAATTTAAAAAATAAACCATAGGACACAATAAAGAGCATGTAGTTTGTCTAAATTAGCTCAAGACAAGGTACTCAGCTTATGTTCATCATTTACTGCTGTGATTTTTTAAT
This sequence comes from Monarcha castaneiventris obscurior, assembly GCA_026261815.1. NCBI lineage: Eukaryota > Metazoa > Chordata > Aves > Passeriformes > Monarchidae > Monarcha > Monarcha castaneiventris. Next base: position 17,494,582 of record JAMPIT010000484.1, read on the forward strand.
CTTTCTCAAAGGTCTGAAGAGTTATTTGCTTCTATATGGGCAAATTTGTCTTACCCTGCTAAAGACAGGTATGTCCACAGACCCACCTAGAACATCCAAAATACCAGTTTTCATTTCCCACCAAGAGATATAAATTGATTGAGAGGTCAATCTCATCACTTAGAGCAAACAGTCCCACAGCAGAGAGGGGTTTGGCCAAAATCTGTCCCATCTGCCTGTGCTGTGCCCTTGGGATGCCAAGGAGCAGCTGTACCACGACCTTCACTGCCCACCACCCACAAAGGTGGATCCTGGCCTGGCACAGAACAACCCAAAAACCTCCTGTGGCACTTGCACTCGAAATAAAGCTGGGCTCAATTTTTAGTTCCACCCAGATTTGATACCAGTGGACGAATGGCAATGTCCACAGCACAACTCCTACTGAATGCACAGAATAATATTAACTTAGCCCAGCCTCCAGAAGGAGCAGATTTTTCCTTAAACAGACACAGATACACACATGTGCATCCTCCTATAAATCACTGCTCACTTGCACAAATAGCACTGCAGTATTTCTATTATTCTCCCCGAGCTTTACAAAAAGGTTTAACACCTGCATTAGGTAAAAAGTGAAGCTTTATCTACACATCTATGTTTTCTATCAAAAATGCTGTAGATACACCGAAGTCTTTCCCAGAATACATCCATCTTCTTTTAATGGGTCTACAAAGCATTACATTTTGGACAGACTCCACAGAAGTCTGCCACCCAGTAGCTTTCATTTGTCTGGTTATTTACAATTATCAGCTGTTTATGTGAAAATAAATATTAACATGCAATGCTGAAGTGCCTGTTGCTATCAACAAGAGCAGGAACGGCTCCAGCTGAAAAGCCCTTGAAAGCTTTAAACCCACTGAATTCTTTTCATGTCATATCCAAATACAGTTCTTTAGATCTGGCTGTCAACAACGTGACATTTCAGATTTCCAAACACATCCTTAGCACAAATAAGAGGGACACAGGAAATCTTCCTGAAAAGACACAAACATCTGCAAGAAGAGATTTACCAATTTATAATTATTGTATGTGTGAGAGTGTAAAGTTCTCAATCCACTGATAAATAATAGGCTTACAAAATTGGTCAACTCTCCTCAAACTTTGATCTACTCAATGACATCCACAAGAAAGCTGCAAAACCTCCCCAAAAACTAAAACAGAAACAAAAATAAGGAACACTGAAAAGCTGTAGCACTGTACGTGTGCAAACTGTGCTATACCTCTGACCAAATCTCTCACAAAAATTGGACTTTGACTCGAATTATCTCCGTACTGGCAAGCAGAAAAGAATTTAGGGCAGCGAGGAGAATTCTTTAGTGTATCCAGGAGGAGAAATCACAGGCAGCTGCCAGACAAAAACATATCTTTATGCTCCACCTTATTTGGTTTATAAAGGCCAAAGTTGCACTGCCCAGGAATGTTGTGTGATGCGTGTGCATAAATATTTGTTTCATTGCTTAGGTACTGCAGCAACACAAAGAACATTGATAATGCCAACAGCAGCTGCCAGAGAAATTCACTCACTTTCAATGCAAACTTGAGGCATTTCATAATTTGAATTTCAATTGCTGGCCTTGCAGAAACATTTCAAAACTGTTGGTAACAATATGTTTTGTTCTGGTAGAAGTCCAGTTGAAAGGAAAGTAGTTAATACTAAAACTTTCTCTTTTTCCTTCTTCAGTTTCCCAAGAATCAGTTTAGTTCTCTTGTGCTTTTAAAGCTCTAGGGAAGTAAAATGACCCAAACACTCCTGTGTGCAAACCTGGTGAATGTTTAAAGTTTTCCTTGTGTATTAACCAGGAGATTTGTCCTAACCCCACAACAGAAAGCTGTGGAAAAATGCCCACTGCAGCCTGGATCCTGGAGCACCAGCCTTTCACACAGATGGGTTTGAGGAAGGAGCCTCAATCCTCTCAAGTAAAAATAGTTCAAGAAAAAGGAAATTAAAGCAACAGACAAAAGGAAGATTTCCATTCCCAGAATTTAAACATGGAGTTAGCCCCAGCTCATATAAAAAGACAAGGCTGTAACACTCAGAACAGGCTCAGTTCCCAAACCCAGGCTGAGGCTCCCAGCAGGAACTGTAAGGTCCATACAGACAATCCATGGAAACACTCGAGAAAGCAGGTGAGCACCATAATGTTATTTAAAATGGAGTTCTGGATTACTTCAATATTGATTTTTCCACTGTAGAAAGACCTCTGGATGACTCTTCCCAAACACACTGAGCACTAACATCTGAGGTCTCCAGCATATTCTTCACCTTTGGCTTTTCCTATTTTTTCCCCCTCTCTGTTTGGGACTCAACTCCTGCATTAGCATTTCTTGCAGCTGCCCCTGCCAGTGCAGAAGTAGCACTGTCTAGACTATGCACATATTTGTGCCTCTTAAAACCTCTTGAAATATTTCCATTTGTAGCTCTGCAGCTCCTGGACCTCCAAAATCACATTTCTCATCTCTAGCATATCCCTATGAATTCAGAATTATTGTCTAACAGTTCAATCCTTATTAACTCACAGGATCTTTCCTGTTAATTCCCACGAGACAAAAATAGAACACTCAGTTCCCAAAGCACTCGCTGTGAATGGACCTTATAAAATATCCCAATTCTGAAACAAAATCAGGTTATTCCACCTTGGACAACTCACGTTGTGTAATAGAAGTAAAGACCATGAAATACAGAAAGAGTAGCAAATAAACATGGAATAACAGAATATCCTGAGCTGGAAAGGACAGAGATCACTGGGTCCAACTCCTAAAGGATATCAAAACCTGTGCAATAGGGATAGTCCAAGAGGGAAGCTGGGATTGTCCAGCACATGGGATGTGTTGACACAACAGGAATTACAAGGGAACCCATCTCTCTTCCCCAGCCCCAAACTTCTCATCTTGTATCACGAAAACAAAACTCAGTGTTTCAGAAATAACTCTACTCATTCTCCAGTCATTTGATGATTCCTCAAGTTCCCAAAGGAAAGGGAACACACAGGATTTAATGTGAAGAACAGGGAGAAATCATAATAAAAATGCAAATTGGCAAAGTCTGTCTGATCCTGGGAAAAACCCAAACAACGCCAATGTTCTTCAACAAGACATGTTTATAAACCATACACAGAGCCATCCAGGAAAACATAACCTATTAAAACAGAGGTCTTTTTTTTCTTTTGAACATTTCCCTTCTGGAGGTGACACAGGGAACTGTGCTGGAGTATCAGGAGATACACAACTCCTATTTGTTTGGAGTTACCAAAGTTTGGCCACAAATGCCAGTCAGATCATAAAGCAAATGTAATTATTCACTTCATGGGGTGTTTTCAACTTGTACTCAATTCTGAATTTTGTGCACTGTGGAATTATAAATCTCTAGAAAGGTGGTAAGCAAAAATATCAATATGGTATTAAAAGTTGCATTTAAAAATTAGGTATCTGTACATATACACACACATCTATCCTTCCATTTTCGCCCTTCAAACTCTCACTGGTAGCTGCAGAACTGCTGTACAAATCATTTTTGCCATTGTCCTCTAATTCACCCAAACAAACCATTTCATGCTACTGTTCGTAATGGGAAAAACATGAATCAACAGGCAAAGACAACCAATTTTTAGATTTAGAAGGAAACCACAAGCAAACTTTGTTATTGTCCTCAAAGTGTCTTCTCATCCCAGCTGCCAACAAATCCTTCGTTTTGACTAGAATGCTTCAAAATATTTGTGTCCTCAGTTTACATCTCCTTCCTGAGACAGTCTCTCAGTGGAGAGGCATCCTGATACTAATTCTGCTTCAATTTAAAACCAGTGGGAAAACATCTGAGGCCCCAGACAACCAGGATATCAGCAGCAAGTCACAGGAACCCAACCACGTCTCCCTGTCGACGTCTCAAACCACCAGTTTTATCTGTAAGATCAAGTTTTAATTTTCACATGTCACTTCTGATACAGTCTGAGATGGCAACAGTGCCCAAGAGAAGCTTAGAAAAAGATGCATTCCCTTTTTAGAGAAGCACATAGTCTTTTATATGGAAATGGAAAGTGCAACCAAGCACGACCAGGGAAATGGAAACCAGATGAAAAGGGCAAACAAATAAAGACCATTAGAATAATGACAAACTGTTATTTTCTATATTTAGTATATTTAAAATACACACTTTTCTACAGCTAGGTATTTTGCAGTATTTCCTATATTTAAATTATATATTTCTAGATATAATTATTTGAACCACAGAATTTTCTGTGTGTTCATTAAAGCCCAACCTTTAAGAGAAACGCTGTCCCTTTGCTCTGGTGGGATGTAGCTGCCTTTTGAAGAAATGGAGCTGTGTCTGAGAAGCAGCAACATCAACAAAAGCCTACAGGAGACTTATGGCTCCTACTAGAAACTCAACAACTGCTGCAAAACACAATTACTTTAGAAAAAAAGTTGGGAACCTCCCAGTTCTATTGATGAGTAACTGCTCAATACTGGCACAGGACAGAAGCCAAGCCCCAAGCCGAGCTCATTGTGCTATTTCAGACACACAGAAATGTGCTGAGTTGAGTATTTTGGAAAAACATGAGTCAGCAAATAGCTGAAATAGAACTGCCCAATGTACAGGGAAGTGTCACCATTGGAACCCCCCAAAAAAGTGATATTATTTGACAGAAAGGCAGGAGGACAGGGGAAATCTTTCCTTGCAATGGCCAGGGGTTTAAAGCTCTATTTATTCAAGGTAGGTGGGCAACGTGCTTTGGAACACCACAGGGAACAGCTCTAGGTAATGATATAATAAAAATTCCCCTGAATTTCTTCACTGATGCACACAGAGGCAATATGTGAAAGCTGAAATTTCAGGTAGCTCTAAAGAAAAGCTTTATAAATTACTCCCATCTGTCTGGTCACTGGCATTTTAAATATAATGTGAAGAAAACATACCACAAACTAAAACTGATGCTGTGGGACTGAACAGAAACCCAACCAAGGGGCAATGAGTTGTTGCAATTATTAGTGTCCTCAGAAAGTTAATACTAATTAATATTAATATTCTGTTCACTGCAGTAAAGAACTGGAATTGGGATGCAGCTGCAGTTGAAAATGAAGCTTTTGAAAATGTAAATAGATCCCAGCCACACACATCTCATGTTGCAATTTTAGGTTTATTCCCACCTAACGATGTACCCCATGCTTTTTGCAACATATTGTTAATATTCTTAAATATGTGCGGAAAATCTGTGTTTAATATCTCAAGGTTTACCTGCAGTATTTTGTCTTTTCCTGTATTTTTTTCCCTAAGGATATCTGTGACCACTGATTACAGAAGGAATGCAGTAACTGGTACAGGTTTCAGAAATGCAGTGTACTGCCAGTCCCAAATTCCCCATCTCATGTTTTGTGCTGACTTTAACAGTTATAATTTTTTTTTCCCCATAGCTACTTTTTTCCATCTATAAACTTGTGTGTTTGATTTTAAAAAAAGTAAACCACATGAGTAACTGCAAAGTTTAGGATTCCATCTTTGTCTCTGATCAAAACCAGCCAGCAACTGTGTGGATTCATCATGACAACTAGAGCAAAGCAATTCTAAAAAATCATTCTGTTCTTATATTTCATTGGAAGGTTGAAAAACCGCCACTGTAATTTTCAGTACTGTCTCTTTTCCTTCCAGTTCCTGAACAAAGCAGAAAGAACCTCACATTCCTGAATGTGGATGTGTTTTTTGACTCATGGAAATAATATTTTGATCAGTGTTTTAATTAAATAACAGATCCAACTTCAACACAGCCCTTCTGTAAATAACACAGCAAGCCAGGAGACATAAGTAAAACAGCCATTAATGATATAACATGAGAGAAGGCTATTGAAAATAAGGATGACTGTGGACCATTTAAAGAATATACTTAATATTTAAAGAATATACTCTTGGTGCCAGGTGAGACATGGTAACAGGTACAGAGGTTTGGGGTTCCCCCCATTCCCCCCAAGGAAACGGATCTTTTGCAAGCATATAAAATTACCAGAGGTCTGCATGTGGCTACTGCTCACCTGTGGCACCAGGAGGGAGATACCACAAAGAGTTTCAGGACAGAGATAAGAAAAGGAAAATCCTGTATACGCAGGTGGCCTCTGCCCTGTTGTGCCCCTAACCAGGCTGTAACATGCAAAGGCAGAATATTGCAGAATTAAAAAGGGAGGATGGGTAGTATCAGTTTTCCTTTGATGCTCAAGGGAAAAATGATAGGACAACCAGATTGTAATTGTTAAATAAAGGTATAAAGTCTGCAAAACTGAGTAAGTAGGGAAGCTGTAAACCTTGGCAGGCTGCCTATTTTGAAATGGCTGAGAAAAGAACTTGTGAGGGGGAAGAACTTGATAGGGGAGGAAAGGGAATAAAGGAATAGAAGGTAAAGCAAATCATGAGATCTGGGCAGCCAAGAGAAGTTGCCTCTGTCCTTGCTGCCTTTCAAAACCAACAGAACAAGCCCCCGTTCTGGACTCAGCTGTGACCTGCTCCAAGGCTGGACTCGCTGACCTGCACTCGCACCGAGAGGTCGGGAGATAATTCCAGCAGGACTGGAAGTTATCAGGGGCCATCTGAAGTAAACACAAGATTTTCTCTGCTCTGCTAAGCCAGGCTACACCTGCCATTCCATTGGCTCAGTGAAGGCTATTCCTGCTCGCATCCTGTTTGGTCTGGCCATTATGCAGATAAAAGATTCCATTTCTAAAAGGTAAGACAGAACTGAGTTCCATGGTCTCTGGTTGCTGTGACCATAAACAGTTACTTCAACTCTTCTTTCTATACTCTGTACTCTTTATACCTTCTATACTTCTTAAGTTGGCTTAATAATTTTTATTTTCAAGATATCCTCCTTATATTCCTTCAGCCTGGCATTCTTTGATGACAAAGATACTACACTGCAGGCGCCTTGAAGACCTTTGAGAAACACAAATTATTCACTTGTTTCAGCATTCTCCATGCATTTAAGTGGCCTTCCAGACAGAGTTTGAAAATCTATAAGCTCTTTTCAGCATCACAGATTCTGTTAACTTATGCATTAATTTTACCTCCTCTGAAGTTTAGAACAGGGGCACAGTAGCGACTGTTTTTCCTCCCTCCATTAACTCCTACAGAAAGAAGCAAAATTGCTAAAAAGGAAAACAACAATAGATTATTGTACGCTGACTAATAGTTCTTGTTGTGAAAGGAAAAGAGAAGAATCCATGCCAGAGGCTCCAGGCTTCCACAGCCATTTCTCACATCCTATGGCTCTTGCTCAAGACACAAACCAACAGTGGCAGTTTGCCCTAAGATATAAAATAAGAAAAAGTTATTCTAATTATTAGTCACTGCTGTTTACTCTGCCTCTTCTCTCCTCAAAGGAGACAATTCCACATGAAGGCATCTTAACAGACCAAAACATTCCCCTTGCACAGCTCATTCCAACCACTGGCCATGGGATGGACAGACATAACACAACTTGCAGATGAAGCAGAGATTGGCAACTCGCTCTGCTCTTGGATGAACTATTCCCATAAACACAGTAAGTATTAGATCCCTGAGGACACAGCAGTGTTTGCACTCACACAGAAACTACCTGAACTCTGTACGTCTGAAATAATTTGCCATCCTAGTCTGAACTTTTAGCCGAATATACAACATGTTTTCTTCACTTATTATGATGGCAATTTTATGTGGAAATTTTTAAAGTAAATAACAATATTAAAGCCAATATCTAATTATTAATCTTACACAGATTTAAATCTTATTGAAAGGCAACAGATGATGCCCACTCTCAGACACTGGTTTTTCCAGTCAAAAACCCTAAACCCTCTCGATACCAGGCAGCCATGGGTCACTCTTTTACAGCTCCTACAATTTTCAAGTGTTACTGCTCGTTGCAGGAAGGTGCAATGCCATTTTCATGAAGAGGGACCTGTGTCTTTGCAGATCCCTCAAGCTGTCTTTACTTCTTCCTTAATAAAAGTTGAGAAGATAAGCAAGGGCCTCACAGACATACAGTGAAAATCCTAAATCCTCTAAGCAGACTGAAGGATCTCTTAAGGTGTGTCTGAATCTACACCTCACTAATGAAGACAGGTTGAGAGACTTGGGGCCATTTAGCCTGCAGAAGAGAAGGGTTTGAGACCTTAGAGCCCTTTCCAGGGCCTAAAGGGACTCCTGGAGAGCTGGAGAGGGAGTTTGGCCAAGGGCATGGAGTGACAGGATGAGGGGAAAGGCCTTAAGCTGAAGAAGGGCAGGGTTAGATGGGATATTAGGGAGGAATTCCTCCCTGTGAGGGTGGGCAGGCCCTGGCACAGGGCGCCCAGAGAAGCTGTGGCTGCCCCTGGATCCCTGGAAGTGTCCAAGGCCAGGCTGGATGGGGCTTGGAGCAGCCTGGGATAGTGGGAGGTGTCCCTGTCCAGGGCAGAGGGGTGGAATGGGATAAACTTTAAAGTTCCTTCCATCTGGATTTGTACTCCATTTTTAATGTGACTGTCTCCATTCCTTTCACACAGCTCCAGATAAATTACCAAAATTTAATATTCCTTCTTTTGCCTTTGCAAAGCAGAGCACAGCAGGAACTGAAAGCCTATTTTAAGAGACAATGTGTTCTCCCAGTATCTTTCCGCCACACACCAGTTAACAATTATGGTTAACTCAATGGTTACACCATTCCCTGACAATCTGTCTCAATATTCCTCAGAGTGTGAGTGCAAGCAAACGACGAATTTTTAATGCCAGCAGAACTCAGACAACTCGGCCTCCCAGGTGAATTTGCCATTTTGAAGCTCACCAGACCCATCCATCCCATCACCCACCCGGACACTCCGCAGCCGCGCGATCTGGGGATGCAGGAAAAGGCTCTGCTGGCACACACAGGACCTGTGGTAATGTACCCTTATTCCCTCCCTTCTCCTCTCTGGATCACTAACTTCCCTGCAGCTTCTGCAGAGCTGAGCTTCAGGATCATGTTTCAGGATGTAATTAGCTTTACAAAGAGAAAAAATGAAGGGAAAGTGCTCCGGTCGTTTTATTTTCCGTGCATAAGCTACAGCTCGCAGTGAAATCATCGCTGTAAATAGACAAAAGAAAAACTTTCCATGCTAAAACTTCAACAAAAAGGTTTGCTGCTTATAGATGACAGGCTTTTTAAGTGCAGGAGGGGATTAGGAAAACATGAATTGAAAAACAAGTTCTAATTTTAATAAATGTTTTTATGTTAAGGATACATCTGCCAAAGTGTATTAGATCATCTTATTTTAAATAAATCTCCATTAAAGTCACGCCACCTGGAAACTAAACTTCTAAATACATAAATCAGGCACCGAATAAAAAGCTTTTTTTTTTGTTTGTTTCCTTTGAAAACACTCCATTTCCCCGTTCCTTATGTGACTGTAAGTACTGGAAAAGGATTTCCAGCTGTGCCTTGTCAGCCTCGGGACCGAAGGCATTGTGCTGCTCCTCATTTGCCCGAGCGAGGTTCCAGTGCTCCGAGCACCAGCACGAGCTGAGTCTCTGCACACAGAACTCAGCCCTGGGTCCCCAGGGGAAGAAGCTATTTCAGACTTAACTAAGGAACCATCTCACATGTTTCAACAATCCCTACAGTTTCTCTGTTTGTTTTAAAGATATCACTGAGATTTTTGTTTCATTTGCAACGGGAGACTAAATGACAGCAAGCAGAATCTGCTGTTAGGTTAGATTACAAGGTAAAATGTTTTACATTTTAAATTACTGCTTAAAGCATGGTGTTGAATGGCTTAAACTTCATGTTAACTTTGCAAATATGTAATATTTGAAATGAAATAATGTGGGCTATATTTAGCAATACTGAACAGAAATGCTTTTCTAGATAAAGTGTGCAATACCCATTGAGCTGCTTTTTGTTCTGTCTGAATGTTTGCCATGCACATCCAACTTAAACTAATGGAAAGTGCAACTGGTCTGGCTGCTGTGGGTAAATGTAACTCATTTCTATGCAATGTGTTTAAAAAAGAGTAAGTGAAAAATCTTGGTAAAGCACTTTAACCCCTGTGTGTCATGAGAAATAATGCTGACATCTTAGAAGCGTGTTTGAATTTAGACTGAGTGGATAAAGATAGATTATTTAATAAATTCTGATACTCTGGTATTTCTAAAGGGTCTCTCCTTTAAAAATTAACTATTTCCATTAATGTAACAGCAAACTGACAAATACTGAAGGTAAAGCTACAAATTACTGAACACATTACATAGTAAAAGTAAAGGTAATAAAGGTGCTTTCACATACTGTGCCTGATCTAAAATATTTGTAGGTAAAATGAAAATAGGTACATGTTGCTGTGCAGTATACATACACTGCATAGCAGTGCAGCCACATGGAGAGTATGTGGCAACACAATCAGTTAATTTCATTACACTGGCTATCTATAATTTTATTTTACTATGCAATGATTTATTATAAAAGCCATACATTGAATAGGCTGAATTTTCCCCAGATTAAAAGCTGGCTGGCCCTATACAAAATACAGCCTCCTGAGAGATAATCTGGGCAGGAAAGGCCCAAAGCACCCAAGGCCTTCCAATTTGGGCCTTAAAATGTGAGGCAGCACTTGTTAAATAAGGCAAGGAAAGGAACTCAGTAGCCTGAGTTCTGCATGCAAACAACACCATTTGGTTGAAAGTAGCAATATTAAGCTTTCAGTGCTGAAGATTTAAATTGGTGTAAAAAATAGCATATAGACTAACATATATGAACAGGATTAGTTTACAAAGACTTTTTGGGGGGGGGTGCAGTGTGTTTTCTGTTGTTTTGTTTCTGATTTTTAAAAATTTGTATTTATAAAGTATTTTATGAAACCAAGTTTCACTTTAAAATATTTGACTTACAACAGAATTTTACTCTTTAAGTTCCTAGCAAAACATCTTTAGTGCAGTTAATGTAATATAATTCACCCTATATTATTCCTGACTTTTAAAACTAGATGGAGAATGGAAAAGTATTTCAGTCATGCCATTATGTGCCTCTGGACACAGGAAGAAATGGTTAAATGTTAAAAAAGCCCAAGTGTAATGTAGCAGCACTGTAACTGCACATCTATGGCATTATTATAGAGTATCCCAGAAAAACGGGACCATAATTAAGATGTCAGAAACTTGACAGAATGAACACACATGTTCAAGCCTTTCCTTTGTACCTCCAGTTTTCCCCGAGGGCTTTTGCTGTGTTTGAGTCCAGCTGGTGGAACAGAAGTTTCCTGTGTAATTTTATAGCCACTCATTACCACGCAAGTCAGAAACCAAAGGCATTGGGTCATTTGTCCTGAGGCACTCAGAAATGAGCACTTTCTCAACAAGAACAGTCATTTTCAGTGCAGAGGGCAATTAACTGATCTGTTAACTAACAGCAATTTCTGTAAAGAAAAGGCTACAGAGTCTATACAGCATTTTGGAATAAGTGATTTCTGAGAGAGCAGCAAACTAAAGATTGGATTCATTTCAAAACCTGCCATTCCAGGAGATGCTGTGAGGATTTGTGTGAGATGATTGCATCTCAAATTCCCTTTCTATAGAAATAAAAACATGAACTTCAAATTCTGAAAATTAATATCTAAATTCGCTATAACATTTTAAAATTAAAATAGTTGAACACAGAAACTACAATATTAAAAAGAAGTAAAATGCAGACTCTCAAGCTTATTTACTGCCAACTTCCCATTTTAAAATATGAGGATAAAAACCATGAGAATTATGATGTGGAAAGCATGAAAAACATGCAATCAATCATGTGCGTTATGTTAAAGAACAGTTAGGGAACTCGTACCAAAAACTTGACCTGTTCTACAAATCAGAAAATACCAAGATGAACAAGCTTTTTAACAAAATCTAATTCAGGCAAAAACCCAGTTCAAGTTCCTGAAATAATACTGTCCCCTATTTACTCAACATAATTATAATAAGATCAAAGTTAAAGACGACATATAAAGCCAGACTGATGAACATTATGAAAAAGCTTTTTTTTAATCCCCTCAGAACTTCCTTTGAGAAAAACCATGGACACACTCTAAGCCTTGTCTTGGCCACAAAGCCCAAGAGCTCCAAGTCCTTCACTAATTCTCACTCTCCCAAGAACACAAATGTCTCCTGTCTCTGCTGTCTCAGTTAAAATAAGCCACAGGACAGAAGCATTTCCTTTTTGAAAGAATTATGCAACAGAGCTCTGACAGATTGTTAATAACCCGGGACATGCAGGGCCTTATTTCCACACTGGTACAGCAATCCACTGCTGGATGTGCTTCCTGTGCATACTCCTGAATCCTGACTGCTCTGTTTTGGAATGCCACCTATTGGTGACAGTAAATGTAATTTTTCTGTCACAAGCATAAAAAGGCTCAATTATTTTGAATTTCTTAATAAATAAATGCAGAACACAGCCCATTATAAATCAACCTGATTAGACCCTATATTTAATAAAAACTTCCACTGGAAAAGCAGCTGTGGGATGTCACAAATAGCACAAACTTCCCAAAGGTCTCCTCTGCAGAACCAAGCAGATCTGTTAGAGAAGACGATGGCCAGAGATGGATGGAAAAGCAACATCTTTTCATTTACAGTGAAAAAAAGCCTTGCACAGAAATGCCAACCCAAAAGCATTTGGGGCAGCACATCACAAATGAATTCGGCATTTTTCTGTTACTTTGCCATTCCCAAGCCCCAAAGTTGCCAGCACCCTGGAAGAAATACTAGCAATGGAAAGAAAAAAAAAAAGGAAGGCACACTTTACAGAAGTCTCAGGAAGTCCCTTGCTGGAAGCAGCAACAATTACTGAACTGCCAATGCCTCCTGGCACTGAAAACCTAAACCACCTCTTCGAATGCAGCCCCAAATACAAACCAGCACCTGTTTGACCGTGACTGTTCAGAATCACTAAAACCAAACTGGTCACTGTAGCTCTCAGAGGGCAATTCCCTTCCAAGAGGAAACTCGGTTATATTGACCTACCATGTATCGGTTCACCTGCCTTGAAAAATGCCCTGTGTGACTGACACAGCCCTAAAAGCTCTCCAAGTAGCTCATTTCCCTCTTTTTTCCCATTCCAGGACACTGTGGGACACACAAGACCATGCGGGCACCATCCTTAGTCTGTTGTTTCCTGCTTGTCTCGCTGTGTGCTGACTTTTGCCCAGCTGAGGCCGGCGCTGGCAGGAGGCAGAGGAGGAGGATGCACCAGCGAGGGCTGGGAAGGAGCCCCTGGGCAGGGCACAGGACCCCGAGGACCCCCAGGATGGAGCCCCCGAGGACCCCTGGGATGGAGCCCCTGGGGCCCAGGATCCCCCTCATTAACATCGATGACACTGTGATGGGGGTGTTTGACTCCCTCGTGGGGCTGGGGGAACATGAGAGCACCTACAGCGTCTTACCAGGTGAGAACCGAGCCCCTCTGCTCCTTGTGGGGGGCTGAGTTGTCATTTCAAACAGATAAATTCATTAAAACTTCATTTTAGCTCACTTGCCGCACATACCCGCAGCCTTCCACGGTAATTTTGTGGTTGGCACGTGAAGGTTTTTAATTGAATCCTGCTTTGCCAGGTAACAGCAATAGCTCCTACAATTTTTCTGCATTATTTTTTGATCTAAACTAACAAAAAATTTGTTGGGATATTTTCATAACTTCAAACTTGTAGCAAATTTGAAGGCCATTTTGAAGAATTTATTGCTCAATATATCTCCTTAGTCAATTAACATTTCACTGAGGCCCCAACACTGGTAACAGTGTTAATTAAAATGGATTAAAGTTCTTTTATTTTTACTTTATGGGTTGCATTTTTGAAAAGCAAACTACGTCTACGTGCAGATTTTCAGGAATAATTCGTGGTTTTGCAAATAACTTAATAACACTTGGTAGTAGTTGCAATATGGAAGTTACACTATAAACTATAAACACAAGACCCTTATGATAGAACACTAAGTTCAGAGAGAAAAATTTTTTGAACGGATCACTGATTTTTAGGTTCTTGTATTGAATGAGTATTCCATACAAGAACCTAAAAATCAGTGATCCGTTCAAAAAATAACAACTTCTGAATACCACTATCAGTACTTTTCAATTTGAAACCAGTCATTAACCAACTGAAAATTATTAGATGTCATAATGTTCCATTTCTTTTCATAGAAAGAGGTTTGAAGGCTGAAGAAAAGCCAGTGGGATGTTGTAAGGAAATACAAGGTTGTGTCCTCTCTGTAGCTAATAGATACAGATATTTCCATTCCTCCATCAAGAGATCATACACCAAATAAAATCTTCATATGCAATTTAATGAATTGTATGGGAAAAAAAAAAGAATGCCCTGATTACCATATTCTACATAAATGATAATAATCTATTTTTATAAGCAAGAATTTAAGCCTTTCAGTGTGTCCCACAACAGACATGACCATAGGGTTGAGAGGTCTCAAACATAAATTAGCCACATTTTCTCCACAATTACTGTTTGTTGTGAGTCCTTGTTTTCAGAAAGGCTGAACCATTTCAAATCAAATATTTGAAAGTAAGGGGTTTGAATAGGAAAACTAGCAAAACTCTGGACTGTGGCATTTCCAGTGCGTCTTACAATATTATACATATTACTAATGTCAAACCTTTAATTTAAAAATATTTTTAAAATTAAACAGAGGAAAATACCACGTAAGTAGCATACACTTCATGTAAGATATTCCAGAGTTTCTGTCAGGACCATCAGTCATGCTGAAATAATGCACAGCTCTTCCCCCTCCCCGCCCCGCTTGTTTCTTTCTATCTGGACTTGCATCCAAAAGCTGAGCTAAAACCACTGAACTCATTTTATTTGGAACTCCATGCTGAATTTACACCATATTTCCAAAGGTTAAAAGTCCTATGCTCATCTGCCAAAGACTGGAACCACAAGGTATTTTTTAGTCTAGCTTTTAAAGTTCAAAATTTTTTCAAGTTAATGTCAGATTTGGAAAAAAACAGAGCCTATTAAATAATAGAACACTATTATTAATCATGCTTCAGAATAGAAGAAAATGCAATCCAAACATTCATTTCCATTCTCTTAGCTACTTGTTTTGATCTTAGTAGACTTAAAAAAAAAAACCAAAACAAACCACCCCGATTTACAGATGTATGCAGGATGAGAATTAACAGTTAAATGGAGGTTTAACAGTAACCAGACATATCTCCTTCCTCCAGATTAGAATCATGTGAATATTTAAATTAAATCAAACAGTTGGCCACAACATAAGATAATTTGCAGTTGTCTGTCCATTAGGTAGAGCAGAGTAGGATGTTCACTGTTGCCCTGTTTCTAATCTCTCCTGCCCCCCACTTCTCCCTGCTCACACCACCAAGCTGAAGTGACTCAGTGGTCAAGAAATTTAAGGAGCCATCTCAGCACAGCCTTTATTGTGTCTCACAGGGGTTCTGAGAACCCCCAGCAGTGCCAGACAGTAGCTCTGCAATGCACCAAAAGGCTAACCCTGCTCCTGCCTTTTCTGCAACTCTCATGTACACAGAAAAAAGGATCATTTGTTACAGAAGCCTGCAGAGGCCAAGCCTGATAATTCATATCTTTATGCTTATTCAGACAAGATCTGCACTGACTTCAGATACAGTCTAGTAGCTAAAACAAAAGAAAGAATTTTAGGAAGCACAGAAGAATTTTCTTCTCAAGCCAGATTATGCTCCTCTGGAACAGCTGATGTTTTATTGTTTAACATGAGAAAGTGCAGGATTCTTTTTGTGTTTCTTTTGGAGATTATTTAAAAGAAATATTGTGGTGTACTGGCAAGCACATAAACCTCAAAGTCAGGATCCAGCAAACAGCTGGATTGCAGATACCTGGGTAGAATGACAAGGGACTTAAAGCCAACTAACACTTGGCCTGGGCTAATTCCTCTCCTCCTCCAGTTGACTTGGTTGGAGTTGCTTAGAGCACAACTTTACGCAGCTGAAATGATGCAGAGATGTCCCAGACCTTTGAAAAAGCAAGATGCAACTACTCGAAATGTTAATTTCTCGCCCTTTCCATCCTAAGAGCAATTTAAATCACAGCATTTGTTAAAATATACGGAATATAGAGAATCATCCAAACTGGATGATTCTGATAATGAATTTTTATTGTAGAAAACAGATCATACCCAATGGTCTTTAAGTAGAAGGACAAAGGAAGAACCTTTGTTATGAAGCTGACACTAGGACTACCTTGAAAGACTTTGCAAAATGCCTCATTTGGAGACAAACATTAATTCCAGAGACATTTCAAACCAAATATTTACAATATTCCTACAAGGTCATTTAGAGGCTCTCCTGAATACTCTTATTAAAACTGAACAGCCAGGCACTGAGCAGGGCGGAGTGTGGGAAAACAAACCCTGCAAACAACCCCTCCAAAGCCAATTTGTGTACCACAAATGAAAGTCTCTTGGCATGCAGATTCAGGTGAGATAAGATTTTTCCACTGTATTAACATTCATCTGAAGGAGGAAGTCAAACTGAATAGGAAAAGAGGGAACTTCTTTTTCTTTTTATGCAGGGAAGTACAAAGTTAACTTAGAAATGGATTTTCAACTTGAAACAACACTTCAGCAATGCATTCTTAGTTTTATTAGAAAGAGGAAAAGGAAGGTGTGGAAGGAGTTCAGCTTCTCAACAAGATTTAGAGGAACACTCAAAATTAGGAATATTTGCATGGGATGAAGAATCTCAACCTTGGCTTTCCTTCTCTCAAAAGACCAAAAATAATAAAGCATCATGCTAAAGTGCAATGTTTATCCTGGAGTCTGGCTGGGATCTGCCCAGGGAAGATTCTGCTGAGGTAAACTCCACCACTGGGAGGAAGGGAGACTGGGATGAGTTTCCTTCCCAAGTATCTGTGCTCTCCAAATCACTTGCCTACTGAATATCTGAGTAGAGCTCAAAATACTACATTTCTTTCTGAAAATTTCAACTGGTACCCCGGGGAAATCTCAATCTTTTGTAGATACATGTCCAGAAACCTGAGAGACAGAGCATTTCATAGCACAAGTTGTTCTAGATTGCTACTTTTCTAACAAAGAGTTTTTGGGGCTTTTTTTCAGATAAAGCAAGTTCCAGGGAAGTGTAGATTTTTGCCATCTCATCAGTCACATCTCAGAGTGGACTTTATTTCCACCAAGCCTATGAACTGTCACTGTAAACTGAACATTGTTACCTTCCCAGTTCCGTAGGGCCTTCATAAAGCTTTCACATTTAATATGCACGATATTAGAAAATATCTCTAGTGCACAACAGAGGAACAGAAGGTCTGGAAAAAATATTCAAGTTTTGCATGACTGGAGATTACTAATAGACTGAAGAAAATACAGTGATGAAAAGTAAGGAATAATGATAAGATCCTTTAAAAAGGGTGTATTTTACATATTTTCAAAATGAGAACAAAATAGCAGTGCTTCTTTCCAAAGTTTTTAATGAACGCTGTTGGTTTTCTTTGAGTTGAAGCTGTTTAACTCCAGTCTCCCATTTTGTGTTCCCAGGAAAGAAGGGGCAGTGCACAGCTAATGGGATGATCATGTTCGATAAAGCCGTGTGGTCTCCCAAGCC
The DNA here is from genome assembly GCA_026261815.1 of Monarcha castaneiventris obscurior. Lineage (NCBI taxonomy): Eukaryota > Metazoa > Chordata > Aves > Passeriformes > Monarchidae > Monarcha > Monarcha castaneiventris. Next base: position 17,512,176 of record JAMPIT010000484.1, read on the forward strand.
CTGCGTCACCTGCCTCTGCTCCAAGGGAGAGGTGATCTGTGACACAACCATGTGCCACCCTCTGCAATGTCCCCAGACCATCATTCCTGCAGGAGAATGCTGCCCAGTGTGCTCTGAGACTGGTATGGGATGCCACAGATTTCCTGGTTTGAAATTGCCTCAGTTAAAACCTAACATAAACACTACATTTAATGATCCCCAGAGTTACAAGGTACACATTATTCCGTGATAAAAGCAGCTCTTCAGAGTTTCCACTCAAGCTGACCTCAGTTTCTCAGAGTACTCTGTTAGATGAGTTTGATACAACATTTAAAGAAAAGATGAGGCTAAGTATGCAATAGTAAAGACAATTGTATTTTTTCCCCCCCTTTCTGGTTCTCTCCTACATCTATAAAATGTAAATGTACAAAGAAATAACATCTATTTATATTTTCTATCCCACTTCCATGTACAAAGGATCAATCAATAACTACTGGCCATTATTAATGTATTAGACATACAGAGTGCAAAAACACATGGCTATTTGATGTCAGTCAAGAGGAGAAATTCAATTCACACTCTTGTGAGCCACAGAACTACAATCTTGCTTTTTCACAATAATTTACATAAAAGCAGTACCTTTAAAAAGAAAAGGAAGGGAGGAGATAAGTATGAGATGCCATTTCCTTATTTTCCTTCCCTCACTCCCAGTATCTTATATCTGCAAAGTACTGAACTCAATCTCCTCTTGCTGTAAGAAATATTTATCCTCATGTGTATGTGCATGTGACACTCTGAGATGAGACATCATAGGAATTAACTGGAGAACTGTAAAAGTCATGTTGACTGAAACACTTAAAACTCCTTTCATTAAAATTGTCCTATTATGGAAATAAAAAGTGCATTTTGGTGATGAAGTTAATGCATTTCCCTGGTGAGATCCCCACCTGCAGCCAACTCCTCCCCTGACAGTCCCTTCTGGATGAGAACAAGTCTTGACCTTTGTGAATTTTTTCCAAATTACCTCCCACTCCCAGACACATTATTTTTCCTCTTTAGACACCTCCATCAACACAAAACCAATAATTAATAATAAGTCAAAAAGGAAGATAATGAAAGCTATATTAATTTTTCCACCTTTTTTTCTGGAGTTGTCATGAATCATAGCTGTGTACAAACACAGGTTGTACATGGTTGGCTCAATCATTTCTCAGTCAAGTGTCTCTTTTCTCAAGCAGCAATCTAACACCACAAATTTATTCTTCAAACCATATTCTAGAAGAACACTATTCTATAGCCATAGTTTTTTACTGTATGTGGGAAACAGTGCTTACTAATATTTTAGCTTCTTATCAGACTCTTTTGTGTTGTTTTGGGTTTTTTTCTCATTGCCCTGGCCAGCCTCCTCGTTGGACTCCAGCATAATTTCACTGGATGACATCAGTGAGTTGTCTGGTGATTCCCCAGAACCCAAGGACCTCGACAACACCAACATTCTGCCATCAGCACGAACTCCAATGGAACAGGACGAGCTGCTTCCAACAGAAGTGACAGAGATGAGAGACAAAGAGGGTCACAAAAAAGGGGAAAAGAAAAGAAAAAGGAAAGGCAAAAAGAATCGCCAGAGGCACAAAGGGCGTCGCAGAGAGAAGCTGCCTGTCCCCAGAACAGGAGCTGAAGAAGGAGATGTGCACTATGAAAGTGATGAAGATGATGGTGCTTTCAGAATCCCAGCTCATTTCCCAATTCCTGTTCCACCCATAGAAGCTCCTCCTTTGCCATCTGGATGTTCCACCTCGGACACCACAGTAAGCTGCATTAATGCCAAACTTACACAAATACCACCCATCTCAGATCCAGACCTAACAAGTTTAGACCTTACAGGTAATTAATGGGTCTACTTTGCATGACTTTTGTAACATTATCCACCCTCAAAGGCAGTCAACAGCACTGTTAAGGCTTTGTCATTCCTTACCATAGAAAAGAATTAGAACTAATTTCACATCCAAGCCTTTAAAACAATAAATTAAAAACATTAGATTTGCATACCAGTGTTTAAATACTAAGATCAAGATACCTACACACAATTATTGTCCATAATGTAGCTGGTTTTGTTGACATATTTTCTGTGTGCAATACTACACAGCTCAGGTGCAGACTGTATTTCATAATTCAAACTTTTTTCTTGCCTTCTGTCCTAGGAAATAGCATCACTACTATCTCAGATGAAGCTTTCAATGGAGTACCTAATTTGGAATGGATTGATCTGAGTAAAAATAACCTTACCTCTCCTGGCATAGGTCCCAAAGCATTCAAAGTAAGAAAGCCTAACTGTTCTGCTACCCTCTCAACAATTACTGCTTAAAAGTGTTTTTGCTTTTCATTTTATTAATCTAAACCACTTTGCACCTTGTATAAGTAAACATTGTATAATTACAGTACAGGTAAATCTGGCTACTTCAAGAAATTTGTTACCATAATCAAGAATTAAAATTAAGATATGATAATTTTTTCATACCAGTTTTTTAAGATGGCTTAAGCATAAAAATCCTCAGTTACTGAAACAGTTGTTGTCCTTCTGCCTGAGTAAATTTGCTGACCTACAGAAAATCATCGATTTGCTCACAAATGAAGAGGATAAGCACATAATTACTAAATTTATGTACTTTGAGGTCCTAAATGCTGCACAAGGTAGTGAGGCAATACTTCCACAATTCACAGAGAGCAGCAGGAATGCAAACAGTGATCCTGGGGAACTGCAGCAGGGCTGTGTGGAAGCTCTTCCAGTTACACGTGACATTAACTGGCACTTTTGTTAATACTTAGCAGAAAGAAACCAATTAATTACACTGACAGGAGAAAAACATTACATTTTAATTCAAAACACTGGATATGACTGCACTGCTGCTGAAAACCTTAGAAAGTGTGTGTTTAAGAAAATCATAACTATGATTACATTGTATGCTTAACTGCATATTTTGGACCTTGATAATCTAAGTGCTCTTCTTCATCCCTGTGATAAGATCCTGAAAAAGCTGAAACGTTTGTATCTGGATGGAAATATGCTGGTTCATATTCCCTCTGAACTGCCATCAACTTTGGAAGAAATAAAAATAAATGACAACCAACTTCATACCATTGATGAAGATGGCTTAAAAGGTATTTAAAAAACTAATATCAATTATAGGAAGAGTGCAAAATAAATTTGAAAAGCTGAATGTTGAACCAAATGCACCTGGTTTGACATAGAAAAATAACTGTTAGCCTTACAGTGCCATGTTTTCAAAAGGCAACAAAAGCTGAAAGATTTGCATGACAAAGTATTTTAAAATTACATTTTCCCTTCTAATGCAACTGCTCCTCCCCCAAAGCAGCTTATGTTTAAGGCCACTAAATAGGGGTGAATTTGAAGTATGTTGAAGACTCCTCCTATCCCCACCTGTAAACTGATGGCTTTATTTGTGGTGAAGCCATTTTAGTTATTTTTAAATTGCATGGAAGCAAACAGAATTTGATGTCCATGAAAAATAAGGGAGAATATAATTGGAGTCAACCATGATCATTTTAAACCAAGTGAAACACAGGCTGATAGAAAAAAGAGAAAGAAAAAAGAAAGGGTACCATCCATGTCAGAATTTGATGGACTTTTTTGCTTCCTTTCCTTTCCTGCCAAAAGGGTCCCACCTAAACTGGATCAGCTGCTGCCCTTTCCATTTGGACTGGGAGAGGGAAATGTAAATAAAGCTGTGGTCAATCTCTAAAGCTCTACAAACTTATAAACAATAGAATTCCACGATTATGAGATAATAAAATCAGTTCATTTTATTTTTTCATTGCTATGAACTGATCTGGGTAATGTTTAAGACTGTTAAGTTATTAACGTGTATTTTAACAAGATATAAGATGGCATTAATTAACTGAAATTAAACTTTTTCTCCCTAGATTTAAAGAACTTGGTCACGCTGGAATTAGAAGGAAATAAACTTAGTGAAGCGAATGTCAGTCCTTTGGCCTTTTATCCTTTGAAAAGTCTCTCTTATTTGCGACTGGGAAGAAATAAATTTAGAATTATCCCACAAGGTCTTCCTGCCACTCTTGAGGTAAAAAGAAAACAAAACAACCAAAATAAATACTAACAACAACAACCCCCCAACAAACACCCAAAAGGTGCAATGCCTTCTCTTTGCCCTTTCAAAGCAATCTGTAATCTCACAAATGACAAAACAAAACAATTGCTTTGAAAAATTGTGTTTCTGAAGGTCCCAGTCCAGCTACAAACTGACTCTGGTTCAGATTCAGAACTAACAGATAGACCAGGTAATACAGAGGACAGGTAATTGCTCCATTTTGAATTTGCAATAGGAAAACCCAGCCTATTCTGATCTCACAAATTTTCTTCCCAAATGCACTTACAGGAGTTATATCTTGAACATAATCAAATCGAAGAAGTGTCAGAAATTTGCTTTAACCATACCAGAAACATCAACATCATTGGGCTAAAGCACAACAAATTAGAAGAGCACAGGATAGCACCTTTGGCTTGGATAAACCAAGAGTAAGTACCAGACATTTAAAATACAATTATTTTTCTCTGTTGTTAGTGAGTCAGATAATTAAATAAATATTTGCACTTCATTACTCTTAACTTAGAGTTGTAATTGTCCTTTGATTTGTTTTCCTTCGCTAATTTTTCTTAATTTCCCTTGCCTAATTGTATAATCTAGAAGATACTCAGCTGTCAAATAGAAAGATCTTTTACCTCAAATCTGTACCATATTAACATAAAGCTCAATATTTTTTCTGACCACCCATTCAAAAATGAACATTAATTATAAATAATACTAGATACATAATCATCTCCCAGGTAATTTACAAATAGTTTAATATTGTCCTAGCCTTATTTCCCATTGGATTAAAAACTATAAAAATAATTAAGATGAAGGGAAGACAGTGCAGCTGCCTTGTCTAAGAGCAGAATATAAGCAGAGCAAGCTATGAGAATTGCAATGAGAGTAAGTAGTAAAAGATAATAGTGCTTTTGATTTTGATTTGCCTGCTCAATTATTTGCCAAGCTGAGCAGGGTACCTGGCCACCACTGGCAGCTGCAGCCCTATCCCTTGATTCCTGAACTTGTAAATTCCTTATTCTGAAAACAACCACGCTGTTACTACTGACAGCATCTCTCAACCCTGGAAGTGAAGCACATGGGACTGATTCATTCACACAACAATTCCATTTCAAATGGGCCTTAGAACAAAGCTTCAAACTCCCTGTTAATGGGATAATGACTGAAGTCCCAAGGTTATTGCAGTTCTTCAGTGTAACTCATTATTGCAGCAATCACAAATTAGTCCCTTGGGATTCCCCTGTTCAGCCCCCCCGTCCTCATTACTGAAGATCTCTTCCCATCAACAAAATCATTGTGCTTGATTGGTAATTCATGATTTAATTCTTTCTATTCCCAGAGTAATTATGCATGACCATGTTCCATAAAACGCATTCTGCCCCATTAACAGAAACAAATTTCCCTTGGAAATTTCATTCTCTGGTAATGCCACAAAGCAGAGCCTTGTACAGAACACTCTGAGGGGTTTCAGCCTTTTTTTCTTTTCTCCTTTAATGCAGGAACTTGGAGTCAATCGATCTCTCTTATAATAAGTTGTATCATGTTCCCTCCTATCTGCCAAAATCTTTACTCCATCTGGTACTTATAGGAAATCAGATTGAAAGAATTCCAGGCTATGTGTTTGGCCACATGAGGCCGGGGCTGGAGTATCTGTACCTGTCCTTTAACAAACTCACCGACGATGGCATCGACCCAGTGTCGTTTTTTGGAGCTTACCACTCCCTGAGGGAGCTCTTTTTGGATCACAATGAATTAAAGGCTGTACCCTTCGGGATTGATGAAATGAGAAAACTACGTTTTCTAAGACTGAACAATAATAAAATAAGGTAATTTCCAAGCTCTTTGTTACATTAATGACATTAAAATAAATGTCGTAAGACATGCTTTGCTTTAGGAATTTGTTATTTTTAAGTTAATTATTCGTTGAGAAAATTCTGAAGGTGGAGCTGAATCCCGAGTTTTCTTCAGCAGTATTTCTTAATATGATAAAAATGAGATTTTATCCTCCCTTACAATTATTGAAAATGCTCACGAAGAACTGGTGCACCAGTTCTTTCCAAGATTTTTCACCTGTAACAGTGCTTGGGCCACATCCCCTGGGGCAGCTACAATTTGACACAGCAATCACCAGCTTTTTCTGCTCCTGGAGCAGAGCCCAAAGTGATAACAAAATAATGGGAGGAGTCAGCAGCTGGAGTCACCTGGTGAGCAGATTTCACCAGCCCCAGCTGTGGAGCCACGTGTGTGATCCAGGCCCTCTGTGCTGTTTGCAAAGGAATGACACAGAGAGAGGATCTTCCACGTGTCAAACCAAGTTTTCATTCAGCAACACGTGGCAACACTTTCCTCAGGAAAATTAAGTGCGTGATATAAATGAGAAAACAATGCAAAGAGAAAATGATAAAAAAAAAGACTTTTCAAAGTCCTCAATAAATACGTAATTGAGAAAATGTAACATACTGATTAAGTCAACATTTTCAAATATCTAAATAGACAGCAACTCTAAAATAAATGAAGTTAAGAGATATCTGGGATAATCATAACATGATTCCTCCCCCGTGTCCCAGGACGGTGCCCCCCGAACGCATCTGCAGGACTCAGACCAACCACGAGGATGAGCATGACCACAGTGAGGAGGAGAATGAAGATTCCCACTTGGAACACGTCCACCTTGAAAACAACTACATCAACACAAGGCAGCTCTCCCCCCATTCATTTTCATGCATAAGATCCTATTGCAGTGTTGTTCTTAAACCACAGAAGACCAAATAATGCCCCAAGTTCTGTATTGCAACCCCTGTCTCTAGAAATGCAGCTTTATTTATTCTCTCCTACTCACTGGTCTGCTTATTTCTGATTTAAACCCTTCCTACTGCCATAAATATGATACTGTATGTTATATACTGAAGTAAGGTACCAGTGTATTTCTTCATATTGTTTCATTATAAAACCATTAAATGTAAAAATTGAAGCTTAAGATTATGACATCAACTTTTATTTCTATTAACACTATTTAATTAAACACAACAGGTCAAACTGTGTCTCTGGGTATGCCCTCTGTAAGACCAGATTTTAGGATGTAACTAAACCCTTAGCTTGGTCCTGTCTTATTTGATTAACTGAATTTAAGATATTTTAAGTGCTTCCATCAACTGTAAAAATTGTACATAAAATATAAAAGTCCTTGAGCTATGAACATTCTAGAAATGCAGGAATCAAATTTCTTAAAACACACACACTACTGGATTTTCTACCAAACATTTTGTAGTGATAAGTTCCTTTCCAAGTGAAATTTTAAGAAAAAATGTTAAATTGTCTATTTTAGATGATCCTAAAAGCTTCCTGTATTCAAACACAGATTCTGATGAGCTACAGGAATGAGCAATTATCTTCTATCTAGATGCCTTTTTTTAAAAAATAAAGCATATTTTAATTTTTTAGAATTATTTTTAAACTCACAGTAATAGGTTCCATTCATTTGTACCATACTTAGTTTTTTAGATTTTTATACTGTACAGGATCTGTAGTCTTATAATAAATTTAAGCACAACTCCACAAATTGCTCCAAGTATTTTCATTCAAACAGAATTCTTCTCTTATCAAACATTCAGACTAATAAGACCCACAAGAAATTCTCCACTGGATTTGCAGGGGATAACACCACTAAAATACAGATGAATCAAGATTTCTTGTGACCATTAACATATTTTTTCTTCAAGATGTGCTCTTTCACTATTAAGATATCATAAAAGTGAATTTTATGCAAGTAATTTGTCAAAAGTTATTCCTTTGGGGATTTAATACAATGAGTACTTCATTGTATTACACTTCAGAAATACCCAGGCAATTAAACTTGCACAATATTTCCATATGTCAGATGGAAGCAGCTTAAATCCACTCTTCAAAATTACCAACTGCATTGGAAGTGGAATGGGCTTTATAATAAAACTTTCATTACTTTTAAACAGTGAGCTTGAAAGGATTTTATAGACAAAGTAAATGGAATTGTCACCATTTTACAGCTTGTGACTCTAGGACATAGTGACCTGAGCATTCACAGTCAAGAAAAATATGGGAACAAGTTCAGAATCTTTGGCCACCAGGAGGATAAAAATATGCAAGGACAGCTCAACACAAAACCACTATAGTTTATTCTCTCAAATATATTTGAGCAAATAGCTAACTTTTGCAGGCTTACATTGGAAATGAATATACTTTAAGAAGGCCATTGGATTGGGAATGGAATACAGTTCTGCTAAGTGTTATCAGACACAGAAGTCTTATGAAATATATAAATATAAATATAAATATAAATATAAATATAAATATAAATATAAATATAAATATAAATATAAATATAAATATAAATACTGTGAGAACCTTCATGGCAAGTCCCTGATGAGAATTGCTTTGAGGGAGATGCTGTTAAGCCAATCCAGTAACACTTCTGGCCTGGCAATTGGATTTGGGAGATGCACAGCAGCATTCTCATTTCTCCTGTTCTCCACACACAGATGGAGCTGACCTGTATTCACAGATGAATTCAAGAGCAAACCAGCTGCAAGTTGCTAAGATTGCAGAGATGTCCCACCAGAATTTTTTAAACATTTCAGAGAGGAAACTACTTCTAATACAGCAAAACCCTTTCAGTAACCCACCCAGTAACGGTAAATAGATCTGAATACAAGGTGTGAATGTTGAAACTATGAGAGGGAAATGTATTTTATAGTCAGCAAGAGCCCAGAATAGGAGAGGTTAGGATTCAACAGCCACAGCAATTCCAGAACCACAATGCTTTGTGGCATAAGAGGATTTTTGGGGGTTTAGACTCTGTTAGATTTCTAAGCTCTGACTTGCATTGTTGGCTCATGTATCCCACATCAGAATTTTAACAAGACTTGCTAAATCCCGTTATAAATTGAAACAGCAGAAGACATCCTGCAGTTATCACCATATTAATACAAAAGGTATAAAAGACATTGTCATTTTTACTGAGTAAATGACGACAGAATTTTGAGGATCTGTCTGAGCTATTTTCTGCACAGGGACAGGCACTTCTGGTGTGATAAAAACTGCAAAGGTATACAGCAAAATAATGTTGTTTCCATGGAAGCCTGGGTAGCTTTTTGAATTTGGAGGAACAATTAGAGGCAATGTTTTCTCTCATCAATGGAAAAGATCTTTCTTAGGAAAAAAGCCCAACAAAAACAACACAAGACCCTCAAAAAAATAAAGGCATCAAATGCCTCCAGAAATGAGATTTTCATTATTAATGCCCACGTGCTGAGGCTGTTAGAACTTCTGAGACCCCAAAAATGTTGAGTTCATACCATATACCCTTCTCCATTTTCCATTTCAATTTAATGAATAGAGATCCCTCCATGACAAAGCTACAAATCACTCAACTTTGCCCCAAAAAGGAGTTGCTGTACAACCACTTCCTTCCTATTTGCCCACAACAAAGTGAATTTCACTCAGTTAATTCACTATTACAGTAACACTATAGAGAGTGGTTGATGTAATTTCTGAATTTCAATTCTGAAACACCTATCATGCTTGCACTTAATACAAAAACCCCATAGCACTCTGAAAGAAAATAACTATCAGAAGTAGAAAACATAATTTTAACATTTCTCTACCAAAAATTTGTACTTTTACTGAAAGAAATGAATGAACTTTTAAGATCTCCCAAGTCACAGCTTATAAACAGTTACATCCCAGAAAGAAAATAAACAGTTTATCATTTCTGTTGTGTGGTAATACCAGTGTTAACTGGTTGAAACTCTCCTGAGAAAACATTTTCTAATTTAAGTACTGTGTTTATATTCCAGTGTATACAATTTTCAGACAAGTCTACAGACAGTAAAATAGTAAAATTATGGGTAAATACTACCAAAATAATTTCACACAATAACCCTGATAACTTTTTGTATGAAGCAGTTTGCAGAGAACCAGTCTGCAGACCAATACAGTATCTGGTGTTCCGGAAGCTTCCTCAGGAAGATTCAAAATCTCAGTTGGAAGTTTAACCTCAGGGACCTGCTTTGGATTTACAGTCTCAAACAACCAACCAATGTCAAAGGAACAAAGAAATTGAGGTACCAACATGTCTTACAACTTCTCCTCACTGAAGTCATGGATCAGGTTTTGGAAGACCAAACTCCAGGTGAAGTCATTGCTCTGAGGGGGTCAGAACCACACCATGACCACCTTGTAGAACATCCCAACCACAGAGATGAAGCCAACCCTTTGGAAATAGTGAATGTTTTTAAAGAGATTTCCTTTAAAGCTGGTTTTGGCTGCAGGAAGCATTTAAAGGCTTAGTGAACCATGGAACCCACTCTTGTTTGGAAGAAGCCCTGCATAACAGTCTCACTGTCTTCTTGTAAAGTGAAAAAGGTATAAACATCCATGCAAAAAGATTTATAATCATATGTTGGACTTACTCAGCAGACACACATTTCAGTTTCCTAATGAACAAAAGAGATCCCTGCTTTTATTGCATATTTAGTAACATGACCCCTCTCTTATAGTTAGTTACCATTGAATCCCAAACTCTATTTCAAGGCTTTAATTTTACTCCTTTTGGCACACTGAAGACCATTTTAAACAAGGAAAAAACAGCAGACATGTGAAATAAGAGCTCTGATTTAAAGATGTCAACAACTTCTGCTTAGTCTCAAGGCCCCAAAGTATTGTGGAAAAATGTTGGAACACTTTTTCCATCTAAAAGTAGCGAAGACGTCACTTAAAAACCTCTAAGATGTTTTAAACAGATCTCCTTTTCCACATTAAGAAACAATCATATGATCAAAATGAATCTAGCTTTTTATTTTCCCAATAAATTAACATCCTACTCGTAAGTTTTGTACCAATTCAGGTACCAAGCAGCTATACTCAAATGCCAGCAAGCATAATTTTCACAATTTTGTTACAACTGCTATAATGAAATCCAATGGAAATACCATGTTTTATGCTCCCAATAACCAGGTTATGAAGTCTCATTACAGATGTAATGTTCCTTGCTAACAGACACCCTGGTCTACATTAAAATTCCATCAGGAGAGGCCCATAAAGACACGGCACTGTTTTTTGCTTTTCAGTTTAAGAAGTGAAGAGAGAACATCAAGCAGAACTCTTCATAAAAATGTTCCATTCTACATGATGCAAGAGTTACTAGGTCACTAAATTACCTTTGAGAACACATCCTGCATCCCTGAAAGAACTTAGAGTCAAGTACAGCGTAGAACAATTTGACCACACCTGAAACCAATTAATGATAAATTATCATCCCTTTTATGATAATTAAATACTCCTGTTAGTAAAGTAAATTCATTACTTCCATGGAGTCAACTTTTTCACACAGTTAGTAAAGTAAAACAACAGATTCATTACTTCCATGGAGTCAACTTTTTCCCACAGTATATGTGCTTCTCTCAACTGGATAATGTTTGATCAGTCTTAACAAGATCACAGAATCAGAGAATATTCTGAGTTGGAAGGGATCCATAGGAATCATTGATCCAACCCCTGGCCCTGCACAGACACCCCAACAATCCCAACCCTGAGAGCATTGTCCAAACACTCCTGGAGCTCTGGCAGCCTTGGGGCTGTGACCATTCCCTGGGGAGCCTGTTCAGTGCCCCACCACCCACCTTCCTGATAGCCAACCTAAACCTCCCTGACACAGCTCCAGCCATTCCCTTGGGAACGACAGAAAAAAGCCAAACTACCTCAGGGTGAATCTCAAACAAAATGAAACATCTGTCCCAAAAACACAGCTTTGCTTTGCTTCAAGGAAAGCGAAAGCAAAGGAGGCCCAGAAACACCAATGCCCTTTCTCTGTGGAAATGTCTGTGGCCACTGATAAAGTCGTGGGACTGGCCTAGCTGGGTTTGACCTGGCCCAGGACAGCTCTGCATATGCATTTCCTGTAGAGCCCAGCCTCATCCTTCCTCATCCTGCCTAACTACTGCTGGACAGAATCTTCTACATTTCCAGAAGTACTCACTGACTTTATCAACCTCTGAACAGTTCATAAAGTTTCCCAACACACAATCTGGTCATTGCTCTGGAGTTTCTTGGAGCAGCACATGACTGCCTCTGCTCTGCAGTCATGTCTGGTAAAAATTCCCACAGTGGAGTGTTGCAGGGAATACAGGATACAAAGGGGAATCTCATTTGAGCAGAGAGCTGGGCTGGAAGCTGAAGGCAACTTCACCTCTTGCCATGGCCCAGTAGCTGAATACTGTTGTATGAGCCCACACAGCTCACACAAACCAACCCATTTCAGTCCCTCACTAAAACCAGCAGCAGAGTTTGAGCTGTATTTCCTCCAGGTCTAGCCTTCATTGATGCCTCTATGTGGGAATCCAGAGGGCTACCCCCACAAAATCAACTGTCCTGGTGGCTAAAATTTGTCATTTTTACTTATTTTCTCTTGGGAGTTCACTGGGTAATAAGGTTTATCTGGGGCTTTGACTTTGAAGCTCTGTATTCAGAAACTGCAAATTTTTCATCTTGGGAAATGTTGTGTATTACAACTAATTCAAAGACCATATTAATGTCAAGTAACAGAAACAATGCCTCTTCCCCAGACCTCAGATTCCTTCATAAACATTTCTTTCTTTTCTGCAAGAGCATGAAAATATGCAAAACTATTCTGGCTATTAGAACCAAAACAGTTGGGGGAATTGCCTGATTATTTATGATAAGGTCCAACAACTGCTGGGCTGGACTCAAAAAATCACCTGGTGTTTGGGAGGTACAAAGGCTGTGCTGTTCACCTTCCCCATAAAGGCCAGTGATGTTCCTGCCCAGGGCTTCACATGCAGTGCTATGGCTTTGCCAGCCACAGGGGACATGAACATTCTCTGTAGTCTCTACAAGTGAGCAAATACTCAAGAGTTGTGTGAATTCCCCCCAAAAATATTCTTTTCAGTCTGCTTGAGCCATCCTGGCTCTATTCATTAAATAGCTTTTTTTCCCCCAAGGATTTAAGGATTAGAGTAAATTAAAGCATTCAGAGTAGGATTATTTATAAGACTCATCTTAAAAACCATTTACCTTGTAATTTATTCTTTCATAGTCTGTTATGTAAGGAACTTCCTACAGCAACTGAGTAAACAATTACTGTACTTTGGTAGAATTTCCATTTCTTTGGTATTTAATTTTTGTACAGGATGCAGATTTCCACAGTTAAAATGCAAACTTCTGATTCATTACTTCTGTTTTAGGCTGTTATTTATATTACTATACCTTTGATAAAGTGAGCTTTTCACACCAGCTCATAACATACTGTTTCCTACAAAGTACTTTGAAGCAGTTCTGTTAATTCAGTGAAAAGAACTTTCATTCCAAGTGTGCAGTGTTATGAGTACATACACAGAAATCTGTAGGTTTTCCATGCAATATTCCTGAAACAAATCTATGTTTCTCTGTGAGAACTTTTCATATCACAGTAATGCATAAAAGCTGACTTATTTTTTCCACAAGACAGATACTTTTCTCAAAGGAGTAATACTGAACACAGCTGTGGAAATATTAGATCTTCAACAACACTATCAACAAAGACAAGAATCTTCTACGTGAGTTATGTAATGGTATTTTTAAAGGATTAAAATTAGGAAAAAGGATTAAAATGTACTCCTTTTTTTCACAGCAATTTCTCCAAACCCCTGAAGTTTGGCTATGCCATTACCTTTCATCCTCTGGCCTCATGCATTCTGTTCCTTAAAAACTGACAGGGAATGACAGCCCTTGTGAACATTTTGTGGTTCTGAACCCCTTTTAACTGACAGTTCTTTATAAACATCTATGGCTTCCCTCTAATGCAGGATGGTTCTGGATTTACTCTGTGAAGGTTGTTCACTACAAGTCTTCCAGGAAAAACGCTTTCTCCCTTTTTTTCCAGCTCAGTTTGGCTCTCATTACAAAGAACTCAGGAAGCAAGACTTTTCCTCTTTCAATTAGACCAATTACTTTTTGGATCTATATGAAACATTAAAACCCACTTCACTTTCTTGCACATTTCCACAGCTGAACTATAAACATTTCATGGGGTATTTCCTTCTGTTTTGAACCTGCCACCCACTGATTTCTTTAGTGTTGGTCTAGTTTTAGCATTGGAAATACCAAAATAATTACTCTCTTTTTTGACAACATATGGGTTCAAATTAATCTGCATTGCCTGCATTCTGTATTTATTTTGAAGGCTATTTTGAGAGCCTCTGGTAAAACCTTAAATGACAGAAACAGTGATTAATTCCCATTTTAACTGAATTTAATTTCTTTCCATCCTGAGCAAAGAACATCCTCTGATTTTATGTGAGGACATGTGCATCTTATCCGTTAATTGGAAAAAACCAGAAATTCTAATAACCATGAAACAAAAGTATAGTCACAGTCTGAATCAAATGCTGAGAAATGTCCATGGCAGGGGGTTGGAACTGGATGATCTTTAAGATCCCTTCAAGCCCAAACCATTCCATGATTCTATGAAATTAAGATATAATTTGCTTCTTAAACAAAATAAAAGTTGCTCATTGGTAAGTTACTTTCTAAAGTCAGGGCTCCTTTGTTCTGCTGCAGTAAAACCAAACAGAAATTACCCTTTGTACAACACAAGTGTTCAAGAAGAAAATAATACCCTCTACTTTACAAATTGTTCTACAAAAAAGATCTCCTTTTCCATACCACAAGTTAATATGCAATTATGACATATGTTTTCTTTCAGTTTACATAAATATTTCCACTGAGTGGTAAAAGGAGCTTCTGTCATCCAGTGGATTTCCATCTCTGACAAAAAGCAGTGCAAACCCATCCATGGTACCAAGCTTCTTAACTAACACACTCCTGTATTTCCAAACAAATACCTTTGGAAATAGTGTATTAGGACATCTGTCTGACAAGTCTTCTCTGCTAGTTTCTACATGGTCTTTTGGCTTGATTTAGAAGTTTCTATCTTCCTATTTCTTTCATTTTTCATAAAAAAGAAAGGTAGAGATAAGACTTATTTGTGATTTTCCCGTACAGCTGAAATGGGAAAAAATGAATGCTAAAAATCAACAAAACACTTTATGGTATATAAGTAATTAAAGCAAATTTAATTGCCTATTTTAAAATGCCCACTTGAACGTAATATAGTTTACATAGCACCCACATAGTACCCACAATTTCATAGTAGTGTAATTATGAGAAAGTAATAGTAAAACTGTAGCAGCAGTTGTTAACTGAAAGTAAATCAGACTTTTTCAAAAGGATCCCTATTTCTTGGGAGTATTTAGAGCTAGACCCAACCCTGCATGACAGATTTACTGCTTTTGTGTTGATGAGAAACAAATGAGGCCCTCCCAGAAAATTCCCACGGATAAAAACACACATCGGAACACAGGCTGAGTTAATTAATATGATAGGGAAATCACTTCTGGAATCAGAGTATACTCTCCTTATTAGTAGTAATGATACTAATGATTAGTAATGAAAGAAATGCTTTCATTGCTACTATTCCAAAGTGGAAAAAAGAAGTGTGTTTCAAAACTTGCAAACAAATTGAGTTTGGAGATCTTCCTAGAGAACTTGTTACTTTTTCCATCTACAAAACAGATGTGCTCAAAGTACATGCAAACATTTACAGACCCAGGTTATTCATTAGACAAAGAAGTGCAAATTGTAGTTAATTACTGTCTCAGGAATGTGATATTCACTGCTTCCACTTCTAACAGTCTATCACAAACTGAATCAAAGTCATCTTTTGGGCCTTGGGATTTCTAATTAATATAAATTACTTTTTTTGATAAGTAAAGTTAGGAAAAACGAATACCAAATTAAATGAAATTATCTTTTCACTCTAACATGCTTTAAATATTGGGTTTTTTCTGGACTAGATGGCCACATTTCTTTTTTCTTAAAACTAACAACTCGCTGGAAGCTGCTGACAGTCACCACTTTAAGCATTGCCTTTATTTTCTGTACAAAAGGAATCTACCCAAAGTCTAAGAACATGCATTCATTCACATTCCATATTTTTCATACTTTGTTAAAACAAAGGGGAAAATGGGGGAAATTTAGCATTTGCAGGTGATCAAGGTTTGGGGTTTTTCAAAGCATTGTTGAACTTCAGCAGAGTAACTGCTTGATGCTCCATGAGGAAATGTTGTTCTCAGTCCAGCTTGTGTTCCGGAACAGAAAATTTTCCTTTAGAACTTATCATTGGAGTGATTCAGTAGTTTGGCACTGGTTGCAGAGCTTTTCATTTTAACTACTGTTTGATTTTCCATGAAAGAATGTCTGGTGTTTCCAACGTCTCTAAGGCAGATAAATACCCCTATTCCATAAAAACGCCATGTCACATTATCCAAACTTGTGAGCAGCATCACAAGCAAGACTGACAATTGACATGTACAGACACCAAACCTAATTTCAAGACCTTCACTGATCAGGCAAAGCAGTTTCCTGTTCCAGTTTGGTGCACAAACCTTTTCACAGGAGCAAGGAGAAGAGCATCAAGGTGGGAATAAACCAGCTGGGGGCTTCTGAAATTGGCATTCCCACACTGAGGAATTTGTATGAATCTGTAGCCTGAGGTAGAACAAAGTTAAGTGACTGCCCAGAGGCAACAGAAACTGTCTGCAGGGGTGAAAACCAAGATGTTTCTTCAGGTGATGATTTGCCTCTCCAGTCATTCCAGGTCACCACATCCTTGCATCCATAAAAGCCATGGTAAGCCTGACAATCCCACAGATGTATGTACATTTACACTTGACTTTATAGCTCTTTTTGTACACAACATCTCAATATTGCAAGTTATGACCCGCCCTGCAATATTGCTGTGTTGCTAACAAACATCAGGGACTGAGGACTTTGACTGCAAAGGAAACTGTATTTTGTTGCAGTTTCTAAGTCAGCTGCCAGAAACATGTTAAAAACTATTAACAAGCAAAAGTTGATTCATTCATGATGATAAAAAAAGAGTATTTTTTAATATATTTATATATAGATACTGAAGAATCAAGCTGAAGTACAGAAGCTGAAGGGCACATTTTGTATACTCAGCTGGTTAAATGGTGCAGTCCAGCCTGAGAGGAGCCAAAATTTAGCTAAAACCAAAATATGTGACCACACTGCACATGGACTGGTTGTGAGCACGAAAGGAATATGTCATGTTATTAAAATGTGATGGGCAGGCTCCAAGGCAGCTTTGTGCAGTTGATGTTAGATTCATCACATTATGTAAACCACATTTATAAACAGTGCTAGAAAATGAAAAAGTACTTAGTTTGCTTTAGAATAACAAATGTATACAAGAGTGGCTTAAAACAGAGATTGCAATGTAAGCAGTGGCCACATATGGCAGCATATGTTTGCTCTCTCAGACATTCCAAGTAATACAAAATACACTCATTTTCTAGAAAGAAATTAAGGGTAGCATTGTATATCACTGATGAGAGAATGTCAAATATAAAACACCATCCAAATTCCTTTTCATCTGCATATTTCACCATAGTGAGACAGTATTCTGAACAACATATGTGTTGGATATACTTCTATTCTTTGCTCAAAATATAATCTCCATTACTCATAAATGTTACGTAAGTATTTTAAGGCAAGACAGAATTCTAATTTTCAACCAATTCTTTCACTGGTGGAAACAGAAATCGCTGAAAAGTTCTGAGCAAACAGCCTGACCTTATATAATCTATTAGTTATTTAAACACATTATCTTTCTTTGGAAAACATACCAGCATTGTGTGCAAAGAAAATACCCTCAGACCACTATTTGAAAGTATCTCTCTTAAGTCCCCAGCACCATGGATTAAAAAACAGACACTGGAAATGTGCTGCAAGTGTTTAAAAGAACAGGCTCACAAAGCTGATTGAGAAGCACTGGTTAAGTTTTAAGTACTGCTATCAAGATTAACATCTAAAGTTCAGAACTGAGTAGTCAAGACCCTTGAGAAGGTGATTTATGGGCATTTTATCTTACACTGCAATTATATTCACATCAAAATACTAGATCCATGTCTTGAGATATTTAACAGTTTTATTACAAGAACAGCATGTGAGTTATATTTATTTCTGCCATATTGATAATATATATTGGACAAAATTGATGGATAATCCAGTTTTAGGAAAGATGGTTACATTTTTTCCAGATACCACCACTTTGTGTGCCACCTTCATTATGTAATTGGCTATGACAAACTTTATACACATAGGAATGTGTTCCTACCACCAAAATCAACTAAAAAAAAAAAGAAAATAATAATAAAACCCCCCAACTATTTATCCAAAATTGAGATGTTGCTAAACCTCAAGAACAGTTTGCTGCAAAACGAGGGTGAGCTGAAACTGCTGATTCAACACTTTGCTACTGAACAAAGTGAAAAAAGAAACCAGTACATTTATATCACAACCCTCAGGCCCTGCTCTCTTCTATTAAACAGCCAAGAAAGTGTTGGAGGGTTTTTTAAAACAGCAATTTAATACTAATTTCCTCAAGTAAACCCATCCAAACCAAGCTATTCAAAACACAGGGGAGTGTTTGCTTAGGAAGCTTTGGTTTCTACAAGCAGGCAAGAGAATGCAGATATATGCAATTTGAGATTTCAAAAAAGTTTAAGATCACCCTTCAGATCTTTCTGTGGGAACATGATTGCTTTTGAAACTGTAATTTTATTCCTTGGGAAAAGTGATAGGGAGACTCTTTATCATCATCCATCTGTGCCACTGGAACTGGAACACATCAAAAGCAATGCTGCAGGTAACACAAGTCTTGTCTTGGTTGATACCACAGCACTAAAATTTTAATTTTTGGCACAGAATCTTTTTCTTCCTTATAAAAGTAACAGTAGACAAAATAACTATTATGCAACTTGTACCGGCATTTTGCAAACAGCACACTACATGGATAATAAAAAAAAAAAAAAATCCCAAGTAAAATTTCCAGGCTTTTTTTTCCCAAAGCATGACCAGACTTCTAACATAGAAAGGAGCTAATTAAAGAAACAGATGAAGTCAGATGTGCACAGAACTGGAAATAATGTATTGTAAATTTAAAGACACAAAGTGCTTCCCTGACTATGAAACTTGCTTTAGGTAAACTCCATTAATTAAACATTTTTGAAGTTTACATAAACAGAGGCGTACGAAAGATAAACAAAGAATAAGCCAGTTTCTAAATATTGTGATGTGCTCGTCAGTACAAACTTTTTAACAGGTCACATTCTCAAAGACTTGGTTTTAAACTCACAATTTCAATCACAGAGTACTGCAAATATTGTCTCTGTCTTAATTAACAGATATGCTTTATTTCCCATACACAAGCGACAGAAATTAGCTATATTGATTAAAAATCTGATCTATAGTTTACATTCTTGAACCACTGTCCCCAGTCAGATTGCTGCCTCCTGAAAGCAGAGCTAAAATTTATACACAGCTACACAATGAAGTCCTAATTTTCCAACTTTAGAAAGGTTTGGCAGCAAGCAGGTCACTGCAGGCTACTGGTTTACTCTGCCACTGGCTGAAGTTTTATAGTTTTATTCAAGTCACACTTTTAGAAGAATAATGGCTAGTGAAATCATAAATAAGTGGGATTCCACAGCAGGAATGACCTGAAATGGACCTCACTGTACTTCCAATGGCCTGATGTCAACTATTATTAAACTACAGGTTTTATAAAGTCTTCCACTAGACGTCTAGAGTTAAGCCAGAAGTTTTGGCTCTCATACAGGCAGTGATGAAAAACATATGAGTGGTAACAAGTCGTCTTAATATCATTCTTCAGTACTAAGATGGGCTAATCTGAAGCAGCACTTTACTCTGGTATCACCCACGGTGCCAGAAGGATCAAGAAGCTTGGAAGAGGACTTTTTCTCTAGATATACTTTTCATTTCACAGAACTCAGTCTAACTTCCTTTTTCCCTATTTTTTTTGGTAATATGAAATAACTGGACATAAGGACCTTAGGTGGATTATCCCAGTGCTTCCAGAAGAGCTTCCAAACCTGCAAGGTATGTCCAGTTTGAATACCTATTCTATGTAAATAGCAGCAGAGTTAAGGATGTCAGGCACTGTGGGCAGATTAATAACATCAGATAATTTGGAATCAGAAATGCCACTGTTTAAAATGGAACATTTGAAAATTTACTTGCAGCTGAAATACTTCTGTGTTTACTACATGTGAGCTGAGAAACAAATAGAGCTATACTGAATTATTTAACTGTCAGAAAGATGTTACAACTGACCACAATACTTTTTCTCAGTTATAACCATCTATAAAAGTCTACTCTACAATAACAGCAGTTCTTACAGGAACAACTCAGTGTTAATTTTCTGTAATTTGGTATTCAAGTTGGTGGGGTCTTTTAATCAGCAAAGTAATTAAAAACAACCCATGAAAGAATGAACTGTAGATGAACTACAACCTAAAAATGCTCACAGATTCAGTAACAAGAGTCAAACAGCTCTCCATAAAAAGTAAACACAATTTATTTTGTAAACATCCTATTAATTATTACTGCTCAACTTCAATATTGGAGTATTTCTGACAACAGACATTTCTACAGCAATCTTACTAACAAAAAACCTTCCTCCTGTTTTTCTTCAGCAATTTAAGTAAATCAATGGAGTAGATAAAGAGTTAAACATAAACTCCTTTTATTTCTGGAATGGGACAATGACTAATAGAACCAGAACTATTTTTAAATATAGATTTCAAAACAGTTATGGTCTTGCCTTTCTTTGGACAAAATCTGTGCACAGAGCAATGATTTGTGTTATTAATGAACGCAGGGACTTTTCTTTGCCTCTGCAAAGACCACCACCGGGTCATTTAAACATTTCCTTTTCAGAAACAATGCCGTGGGAAATTTGTCTCCATACACCGGTAACAGAATTGATTTCTAAATATAATTTAGAGTCTTTTTAAGCCTTAAAACTTTATGTATTAACTCCTTCGGTATCATAACTGATAAGACAACAAAAACCATGTTGCTGCAGGACTGGTGTGCAACTGCCAAGCAATTCAGAGTTATTTGTTGTTGGGTCTCTTTATGCACTCATCCCACGCTAACAACACAACTTCTGTCCTCACTGAAAGGATTTTTCCTCCCACAACTCATGTTTAGAATTTTCACATCACAGAAATATGGGAATTTTCCACATAAAATCTAAAGGGTTTTAATCATATTAAATTATACTGTGACATCAGCTGTATTTATTTATAAATTAGAACTAATAGCATAAAAAGTGTCTGTGTTCCATGTGTTGTTTGCAAATATGAATCTGGGTATAGATGACCACATTAGTGAGGAGAAGTGTGTCCCAAACAAGCAGTGCAGGGATTTTAGGACAGTTACACACCTCAGGAAAGCATCTTAGAGCATCGCTCCATGTGAAATGCACTCTCCACATTCAGTCCCCTCACCTTGGGGTGGCTCATGTTCCAGGGAGAAGGTGCTACTCAAAAAGCTTTTTGTGCTGAAGGATAAGAAGGATTGATAAAAACAACGTACAATGGAGCTTGAATTCACCACACTCTTTGTCCAACTCATTTTCAATGTTCTGGTCTGCTAAAACAAGAATGGACAAAGCCAGGCTTTGTCCAAGTGACAACCAGCTGCTCAGGGATTATTTAACAGAGCACTTGAGCCTGCCTAACAGCCTGAATATGTCAGGAATGGCTCTCCCACTCTGCTCCTCCTTCCTGCTCTTTCCATTTAATGTTCCAGCCCTGTCAACCAGGCTGTTCCACCCATTCTTTTGTGCTGGTTCTGGTACTCCAAACTGACTCAGTTTCTTCACTTGAGAAGAACACGATGGGGTTTTTTGTTGTTCACATTAGTTTTGTGCTGGTCTAGTGAGTTCAACCAGCTCAGTGAACAGGCTGAGAGGAAGAGCTGGTACCAGAGAGCTGGCAGGGAGTACCTGGGAGCACAGTCAGGCTCCAGTGGCAGCACGGGACCATTAGCACAGCTGTGCCTACACCTTCTGAAACACTTTTTCACAATGTTCTCATGATGGTATTTTCAGAAAGATCACTGGGATCTTGGATTTTAGGCTTTCTTTTAATTCTCTTATTCTCGAAGTTCAAGCATGCAGAAAGTTTGTGTAAGTTCTTTGAGAAGAGCTTTTACAGAGTCATATCAGCATCTATTTACTAGGAAACTCAGAACCTCAGGCAGGAAAAAAACCACCCCCACACACCTTCATAAAACTCAGTTCTTTAGGATCCATTCTTGGGCATTTCTTTGGCCAATGCAAACCCGGAGTCAAGCTTGATGATCATTCCTAATAACAAAACCAATAAGAATTTCCTAATGGCAAAATGGGAAGATGAAGCAAGGACTTTTTACTTTAAAATAAAAAAAAATTACAACTCAAGTTTCCTTACATAAAGGGACTTGTTTTCAAGAGATTTAACTCACAGAACCAATAAATGTCATCAGTGACATATTTCAACACTACTTTTCTAGAACTTTGTGAGCAACACATGTTTTTCAAGAGTTCAAATTGGCCACTACTCCAATCACAGCTTCAATCTTTTAATACTTTGAAATCCTAATTTTTGGCTATGAGGAAGGAAATATGCACTCCATTTGCTACAGATGCAAGTGTGGGAACAGATTTTTTAAGCTGTTTCATATGAGAACTTCCAAGCACCAGATCCAAAAGAACATTTTGGGAACATACATGCAAGTTTATCTTTTAGATCCAGTAAAACTACACAGCCACCACCTCTCACAAATTGAAGTCAGCATGGACTTGGAAAGTCCACATCCCAAGATATCATCACACTTGATATCCTACATATGGAAATGGTGTCTCATCACTGGATAAAGCACAGGGCATTTTGTCACTTAGTACCTGAACTGCCAGGGAAGAATAGAGAGCCTGAGAGCCCAGCCATTAAACCACTTGTCCAAGAACAAGGAGAACTTGGAAGTCTCAAAGGCTTCCATCTCCTCATCTCCTAATTAATGGTATGACTAAAGTAGTGAAGATTTTGACCTTTTTCTGGAGCTGAAAGAGAAGACTGAAAAGGCCAAATATTCCAAAGGTGCACAGCCAGAGATGACAATAATTCTCTCCAAAAAACCAAGCAGAGGTTCCACACCTTCTTCCCAGCACTGTTTATATTCAAAGTGTCTTTCAGGGACAGACATTGTATGGGATTGCAAGAATAACAACAAAAATCTTTCTAGGAGCATTGCAAGAGAACATTATTTTGAACACAAAGGAAAATATATGGGAAAAACACGTGAAGATTCTTTCAAGAGATTGTTACATCAGTAAAATTGCATGCCCTACCTGAACAGGCATGCAACTGGAATATTATGGGAAATACTAAATATAGCTATATTTACCTTGCAATTCTGATTTCAGGCATATAAAAGAACTCACTGCATTCTTTTTATGTAATCTGAACACTGTTAGCTTTCTTCTTTTTAAACTCCCTGAAACAGACACAGATACAGGAGCAGCAATGTATGCAGGATATTGCATTTAATGCTGTTACGAACCCCCTCCAATAAAAATCAAAATGGCACAGAAAATGTGGTAAAAACAAAACCTCAAAATCTTGAATAAGCCAAGTCAACACTCTGTATAAACCAGTGCACTCCTTTTCCTGCAGTGGAGGGCCAAGGAGAAAATGCCTACATAAAGGCATTTTTCCTCTCCAAACAGGTCAGCAAGCATTTAATTAGGTGATCAAACAAGATTTGACACCCATTTAATATTTCCCTAAAGAGGTTGATGATAGTCTAAATAGATATGTTCTTCTAAACAAGACATGCACAATAAAATGTCCTGCAGCCCCTCTCAGATTGTGGAGCACATTTTTGGTTCCAAATGACTTCCAGAATTGGGCTTTGGAGGGAAACAATGTTGATCTGAGGGCTGAATCTACAGCATTTCCCCAAGTTTGCCACATTCTCTGGCAATTCCTGCTATCTCCAATCTCCTCTGCACCTAGTTTTATAGGAGCAAGAAAAAAAACCCCACCAAACAAAAGAGCCCTAATCTATGTTTATTGAAAAATTCACACACAAAACTACTGGATTTCAGCTTTTCTTCTGGATGTAACTTAAATTACTGATTTCCACTGATATGGATTCCTAACATGCAATGTTAGAATCTCTTCCTTCTCAGAGAAAAGAGCCCTCCTCAAACAGAAGTCAAGAGAGAATTGGGTTTGTGCAGCCTGGAAAAGGGAAGCTTTGGGGTGACCGAAGTGTGGCCTTCCAGAACCTGAAGGAGCCAAAAAAGACAGAAAGGGACTTTTTACAAGAGCCTGGAGTCACAGGACAAGGGGGGATGGCTTCACACCAACAGAGAGTAGGTTTAGATTGGATATTGAGAAGAAATTCTTCCCTGTGAGGGTGGGGAGGCCCTGGCACAGGGTGCCCAGAGGAGCTGTGACGGCCCCAGCCCTGGAAGTGTCCAAGGCCAGGTTGGATTGGGCTTGGAGCAACCTGGAATAGTGGAAGGTGTCCCTGCCCATGGCAGGGCATGAAATAAGATGATCTTTAAGGTCCCTTCCAACCCAAAATGTTCTGGGATTCTGCAGTACTGTGAAATGTGTTTGCATGCAGAGGTGAAATTCCATCAATAAACAAATGACTAGGACATGGGAGGAGCTGTTGTCAGGACTGAAAACTTCAGATTAGACTAGGAAGAGTTTAATTAAAGTTTTTATGGAGTGGAATACTGAGTGCTTAGGAAGTATCCTGCTGAGTGCATTTTATGCACTGCTAATCAAATACTTCCCCATTTTACAAGCAATGCACATATGCCAATGTATCCCACTAAAAATACTTTTTCATTGAGAATTGCTAAAATAAATCATATTCCAAGTTCTGGTAAAGTTCACTGCAAAAATTACACTTCAAAGCTTGAAACAAAGGATGATATTATTTGTAAAACTGGACTAAAATGCTTTGATGTGACATTAATGCCTAATGAATTTGAGTTATCATTATATGTAATTTTATAGTATTAATTTATATTTAAAAGAATGTTTTTGTATTTTTCATCCTTCATATACTAATTAAACCTCAATATTCACAACAGACTGTTTTTCAGGACCAGAAAGTGTAGCAGTGAGTGAAGTAAACAGTTCAATAGCTTCATTTGCTGTTCCCTAGTCACTAATTCTGGTGTTTGTTTTTTTGTTCGTTTGTTCACTTTCCAAGATTGGTTATCCTGATTAAGAAGATATGAAAGAATACACACTCCTTCTCTTCTTGGCTTTGTGCTCTGCCAAATCTCTCACTGGTCCTTCATATTTTACACTGAAGAATATGATGCTCCAAGATATGGAAGATGATGATTATGACGACGATGACGACAATTCTCTATTTCCAACCTCTGAACCAATTCTACCACTAATTCCTTTTGATCTGTTCCCAACATGCCCCTTTGGATGCCAGTGCTATGTGAGAGTTGTCCATTGCTCTGACCTAGGTAAGAATGAATTTGCGTGTCTGTTCCCCACTGGATTCTCCTTTGGAGGATTTCTCTTTTAAAGGATGAATTATTATGCAAGCACATAAATGAGATGCAAAGTATTCCCTCAGCTTAACTTCCACCAAAGTGAGCATCCCTGATAACAGTTCAGCCAGAGGCAAATGTGCTCCTGTCAGTGCTGCAGGTACATCCCAGTCCCTAAAAATGAATTCATTATTAATTGTGCCAGTTTGAATTAGTGCTCACTCAAGTTTTCCTATGATTCAAGGCAATCAAAGGACTGTGCTCCCACCACTAGCACAGTGACAATGACATTCATTCTCATCACAGCCCCACCACCTTCTTAAGCTTCATCCTGGACTCCTTGTGTCTTAGAAACATTGTCTGTACATAACTTGCTGGGTTTTTTTTGAAATGTGTCATTATTAAAGAATCAAACTGTGGTTAAGGTATCTGGTCTAGAGATTGCAAACTGCTTTACGTGAGTTCACACACAGAAAAATCCCACATTAATAGACTTCATCTTTAGATAACTACAAACTATTAATTACAGAATAATTGTCAATAAATTGGACAGCATCTAGCATTTCCTGCATCAGCATTTCCACTCAAAAGAAAATTACTGTCCCTGTTGAGTCTTTTCTGCTTGTTCAGGATCTCAGATGGCGTGAACTGCAGTGGGTTTGTAACTAAACAGCAAACTGGGTTGGGGGATTTATGCTACTGGTTCTGATTTATGTTAATGATTTCTGGTACTGGTAATGAATTACGTTAATGATTTCTGGTACTGGTAATGAGTTATGTTAATGATTTCTGGTACTGGTACTGAAGTGCTGGCAGTGGGTGACCCTCCCTTGCCCACATTCACCCAGAACAGGTTTCTCAGCAGCTGCCCCAGTGCCATGGATAGGGCAGAGCAGAGGTACAAAGGAGCCCTGAGCAGAGACCTCTTAAAGCACAACTCCTCAACAGGGAACCACTGCCCTGGATTCCCTGAGGGATCCTTTCTCCAGGGACTGAATGGTTGCCCTGAAGGACGACCTGTGCTGTGAGGTTTCTTTCACAGATGCAGAGAGCCCACAATGAGCAGCCCCCATTCAGCTTTCATGGTCAGGGCAGAAGCAATTCCTCCCCAAACTATCCACACGTCTGTGGTACATTCTTACATCATTAGTTTCTCCCACTATCAAAAATTCCCTTCCTACCCTTTGCTTTATGGCTGTTCATATTTTCTTCCCCACCACATTCATCAATAATCTTAATGTGTTTTGATGTTTGGCAGTTAATTTCTTTGGACTTATATACAGCCCACAATGTTTCTGTTTATGTCACATACTTCTGTAGGTTTGACATCAATTCCTCGCAACATCCCGCCAGATACTCGTATGATTGACCTTCAAAACAACAAAATCAAAGAGGTCAAGGAGAATGATCTCCAAGGACTCACATCACTTTATGTAAGCTTGCTATTTCCCAAGTTTGAAATCTTATTTAGCAATCTGAAATATTTAGATACTTTAAAAATACAAATGGTATTTCCTTCTCCAATAATATAGATAAAAATAGTCTAAAGCTGCATATTTGAGTGCTCCCAACATAGTAAGAAGCAAATACCTTTGAGTTGTAAGAACTACTTTCTACAACATCCAGGAAATGTACCATATGCATCTAACCAAAAAGATTCTCAACATTTTTCAGTTCTTAGCATGCACAGAAACATTCACTGCATCTTAAAGGCTGCAATGCAAGTGCTCCTTTTTTATTTGCTTAGCTGGAAAATAGCAGGAAGAACTTAATCTCACAGGAGAACTGGAATGGTATTTTCTGAGGGTATTTTCAAGGGAACACAACATACAGCTAACACATACAGCACTGAAACCAAGGCTACAAATCCAACTGACCTGAATAGAAAACAGAGGAACAGTGAATTACTGGAAAAGTCAGGGGCTTTATTCCTAATTTGTTACCATGGTCAATTATGCCTGTAGAGACAGGCTTTTAAACAAATATCACTGGCAACTGATAAATCTAGATGTTTAGAGTAGACAATAATCCCTTTTTATAATGAAAGAAAATGAGAGTCTCAGAGGACTGGAAAATAGATTAAATCTGCTTTAGAATATTTATTTCTATTGGATGTCACCCTAGATCCAGTATCCAGATCTAGTTCCACTAACAAATACTGACCATTTTTAAATTTTCACTGTAAAAAATCAAATCTGTTCCATAACTTATGTAAATTAATTATATTCTGTTCTCCATTAGAAAGACACGAGACAAACTAACATAAGGAGCATTCCTAACACATTCAGAAGAAACGTTTCCCTGTGAGGGTGGGCAGGCCCTGGCACAGGGTGCCCAGAGAAGCTGTGGCTGCCCCTGGATCCCTGGAAGTGCCCAAGGCCAGGCTGGACGGGGCTTGGAGCAGCCTGGGATAGTGGAAGGTGTCCCTGACCAAGGCAGGGGGTGGCACTGGATGTTCTTTAAGGTCCCTCCCAACCCCAAATCATTCTGTGATTCTATAAAACAAATCCTTTCTGTCATTTTTGGCTTCTGACCAAGATCGGAAAATTTACAAGATCTAAGTGTTTATGAATGAGCTTGTTAATTATTACAGCTTAGGACAGAAAAACCAGGAACCATATAAATTCATAGCTGCCAACAAAGCATTTCCTATTCCCTTGTCTTGTGTCTGGGGGCAGAACGATCTTAGCAGCAAGCAAAGGGTAAATGCACAAACTGTGGTTTATATTCTGTCTAAAAGATCTAAGAGCCTCTTATCTCCAGTGACTGAGAAAGTCACTGGAATCCATCAGCAATCACCACATTATAGGCCAGAGTCACCACTTAATTATGTGATAGCTGAAGACACCGAGCTGCTTCACTTTTTCTCCTCAGGTCGTTTGTGGCAAGGCTGAACAACATTTTCACAGAGAGCAAAGTTTACTTTGTACAACTTGGCTCAGTCCTGGAGTCTGCTTAGCAAAGGCACAGATGGCAACTTGGATTAGGAAGGAGCATTTCCTGTTTATTTCCTTGAGCTAACCTCAGTTTTTCTGGGAAAAAATAATTCTCATTTGCTCTACTTTTTTTCCGCCCCCCCACAAGATGACTCCAAGAAATAAAAAAGGAACAAAAATGAATAGTTTAAGTATGGAAATGCAGAGATGTGATTTCACATGTAAAATCACTTCAGATAACGTGGATTTTATTGTCTGTAGTAACTCATTACGAGTTCTCTGATAACACACAGAAGTGAGGTACAAAAAGCTGCCCCCAAAAAGACTAGTGTACTGTGCAGAAAAGAGAGACTAGAATTCACAGGAGCTGGAAAATTATGGCAAATAAAACATAAATTCACGTGTCAGACACTAACATCTAAGAAACTCAGATTAAAAACTTCACTTTTATTTTGCAGCATTATGTTGAAATAAAAGATGAGATTCTGAGTTTTGAGAATTTGTCTGCATTAAGGAACAAGAACAATGAAGTATATAACCCCCATACAACCCCACAAAATATCAGAATACAAACATATTGTTTTGGCAATTCTCATGATCCACTGGCACCTTGTCAGCTCTACCTTCTGGTTAATGCTCTACCTTTCATGTTCATCTTTGTTTTTCACAATCAACTGAAATGCCCAAAGCATATACAAAGGGCTGGAGTTTGGTAGGGTGGAAAATTAAAATATTTTAAATACTTAATTGCTGAATTATATATCAAATCCATGACTTCAAATTCATAATCATAACAGTCCTGGAAAAAGAAAGCTTTCTATTGCTCTTTCCATCTCTCATAGGCACTGGCTTTGAACAACAATAAAATATACAAGATCCATCCCAAAGCCTTTCAACCAACAAAGAGGCTACGACGACTGTATTTGTCCCACAACCAACTGACAGAGATTCCAACAAATCTACCCAGAACCCTGGCAGAGCTCAGAATTCATGCTAATAAGGTTAAGAAAATCCCCAAGGATGTATTTAAAGGAATGAAGTCTCTACATGTTTTAGGTAAGTCCAATTAAGTAGAACAGAAAATGTCTTTACCAAAAATGGAACATATTATACATCATTTCCATTCAAACATTTCCCCAAGGCACAGTTTCCTCTTAAAGAGATATCCATGCTGTGGGAATACCCTCCACAATTTAGTTTCTATGTGAAGTTGCTACAAAGGTCACGTTTTGGGCAGTCCTGCAAGCCAAGTAACACAGCCTTAATTCACTGGGAGCTGTGACACCCTCAGAACAGACAACCAAAGCTAAACATTAACAAGTGCTTAGAATATCAGAAGTAATAAATAACATTAAATCAGCTCTTTAGAACTTAGTCTAACCTACACAAAATTCCTATGCCATAAACGCTTTTCTTTTTCCCCCTTGGGCAGAAATGAGTGCAAATCCTCTTAACAACGATGGAATAGAGCCAGGGGCTTTTGAAGGAGTAAATATCTACCACATAAGAATTGCAGAGGCGAAATTAACGTCAATTCCTAAAGGTAGGTATGATTTCCCTTTTCCACTTATACCAGGATACTCCTTAATAAAATCCTTTAACATCTGAATGATTATAAAATTCAGAAACTGTTCTGTATTTTCATTACTACCAAACCACCTCCTACCTTATTTTTCTTTTTGAACTTGGTATCCAATTGCCCATCCCAGAAGAGTTCATGCACAGACAGCATAACCACAGCACACAGGCACCCTTCCCTCTCCCACCTTCTCCCTGTCAGCACATCCACTCCTCTCACAGAAGCATCCAGAGACTTGTCTCAGGAGGAACAATACAAAGAAATTTATAATATGATATCATTTCACATCTTTCACACATTGGCCTCTCAAAAATCCTCACGGAGGAAGGATAAACTCCCCAATATTTGATCAGGGTCATAAGGGATGCAGAATTCCCACTTCCTTTATGGATTTAAAACATAACTCCAACATTTCTAACTTTGTTATTTCAAGTCACACTGTACTTCAAATATGATGTTCCATGTAGTTTTGCTAAGTAAAACTTAATTTTAACACTTAATTAAATTCACCATAATGTACTACAAAATCAAATCACTCATAAAAAAACCACCTTGTAATTTGGAGGTAGCAATGAATTAAAACACTAATTTGACAAATCACTGACCTCCACACACAAAAATGTAGCATAAAGGAGTTCAGTACAACACTCCATCTGCATTTTCTGCAGGTCAGTGTGGTATTTAACCAAATTCTCATGATTTTCAACTGCTCAAAACTACCAGCTAAGAGAAAAAGGGAGGAAATAAAGCAAAACACTTTGTTCTGTGCTTTAATTCACAGGGAAACCAAATGTTGGCTGCTGTATCTATTTCTGATCATTCAGATAAAGAACTTGTTTCTTATTAATCTCTTCCTATGTGCATGTGTATATATATAATGTATATGTATATACACACACAGAAGGATCCCTGTAGAAGAGAACACTAAAAAACCCCCCAACAATAATCAAAACCAACTCACCCCAATTGTTCAGATAGCTTTAAGATCAGAAATCCTCCGTCTGCCTACAGCAATGCTCCCTAACACAAAAAAACCCAAAATATCCTATATATCAGCATACCTCCTCCTGTCACTCAGCACAAAGAAACCCCAACATAAAATGATTCCAATTTTGTCTTTATTGTAGAGAAATCTCCTATAAAGACACAGCATGAGGTCCAATATGCGGTGTCAGACTCTCAAACAAACCAAACCCAAACCCGATTTCGTGGTGAACTCATTCACCACAAATGCAAACTGAGTTTGATTTTAGATGCTTCTCTCTGCAAATGTTACAATGGCACAAAGGTTTCAAAAAACACAGCTTATAAGAGGTACCCAAACTGTGCAATAGACAGGTGGGTGCCCTTCCCTCTGGATATTGTCACTCGGGCACCCGGAACTGTGAGCTGGGATGCAAACTGGCACAAAGCCCAAACAAACAAACACAGCCAGGCCGTGCCAAGTGGAATAAAGGCAGGCTGGGAAGCAGCCACATCCCCTCAGGTCCAAGGGCAATGGGAGCAGAGCTCTCCCAGCCCCGGGGAGCAGCAGGAATCACTCAGTGTCAGGTGCCATCTAGGCAGAGGTGGTAAAACTGAGCCCAACATCAGCCAACAAATTCAGGCTGGGATGATCTTTCCTTGCCCTCACTAACAGGATACTGTGGAAAGATTCGCCACCTCCTGGTCTGTTCACTGCGAGTCTGGATTTGGAATTTTTGGAAACACAAGAGGAAACATTCTGGCATGGGAAAGAGCTATCAAATACCACAGTTTTGCTTAGAGTAGTGCAAAAGCTTTCCTCCCAATCACATCCTAGCAGATGTGACAGCACAACTACTGCATCATGTAGGAAAAAAATACAGATCTTCGAAAAACTGTCCCTGCTTCCACAGGCTTTGACTACAGACTGAGATAATTGCACATAACACAGGATTTACATCTTGGACAAAATAACCATGAGAGTTGTTATAAAGGAAGCAGAAAAATCACCAAATTTTGGAACACTTACATCTCGTAATTAGCATATGTCCTTCCACATCTAATTTTTTTTTCTAATATACTATTTTAAACCAAATTATGTTGGTGTCTTTCTTCATTAATATATTTATATGTAATACCCATTTCTTTGATGCAGACAACTTCCCCAAGATTCTTCACCTGATTCTAAGCACAAAGGAAAGAAGCTGTTTAAACATTCCAACAAAAAATAAGCTGGCTTGTTTTTCTCACACTGCATTTTTTTTCTTTAGATCTGCCCTCCAGTCTTCTGGAGCTTCACTTAGATGACAATAAGATCACAGGAATCGAACTTGAGGATTTTAACCGTTACAAAGACCTTCAAAGGTAAAATTCCCAGGCAGAACCCTTTGATTTGTTGAAGTGTCATGCCCAGCAAGATCTCTTATTTGATACTTCTCTTGTTAATGGGAGAAAAGAGAATTAAAAATTGCAGGTGTTTTAGTAAGAATTGCTCTAAATAAGACCAAACTTTAAACTCCAAACAAACCCCCAAACCCCCACACTGGTCTTGTTAATACATGTTTTGCCAACACTCGGCAATAGAAAAGTAGGATAAGAACAAAATAGAACCTTCCTAAGTTCTTCGAATTCTCATGAATTTATTCTCATAAATACAGCAGCTGGTAAAGGAAACAACTTGGTCAGGGCTTTCAAATGCAATGGGGTTTAAAGAAAAATGTTTGTTTCTGAGGAATGTATCACTGAGGTGGGACAGAGGGAAGTTCTCTCTGTAAAGCTCAGTTAAGAACTCTGAAAATATGGCTGAACAGCACTGAATTTGGGATTTGGTAACAAACCACTGACCTGCCTCTAGATACCAACTTCAGTTTCTAAAGAAATCAGGAAAGAATGGAGAAAAAGGGGATGGCAGGATGGGCACAAAGAGCAATTCCAAATGACCTGTGTCTTCAGCTTCTGAATCCCCTGAGGAAAGCAGGCTGAAGCCTTATAGCAAAAAATATAAGAAAAATCTGGAATAGGAAAGAAGGTAGTCCTGCTTAGTAAAAAAACTTTATGTTTTAAAAATAAGCTATACATTAAAAACACTTTTCTATACAAGAATTGCTATTTGGCTGTTTATTAGAACAGCACTTTTTATTCCTGTGACTATACTTTGCAGCTGCACTACTTGATAAAAGAATATGATTTATTTCACAAGCAGCTTGATGTTTATAATTTGAACACTTGCCACCATAGTTACAAAAACTGCAAGCAAAACTGAACAATGGCTTACATCAGATAACTGATAACAGCTGTGAGCCAATCTTCTTTAAGTGGAGATTAAAATAAAAAATATGTTAGATCAATGGTGACCTTTTCCTATCAAAGGTAAGATTTCACCATCTTCCCCCAGTTATTTTCTCCCCCTGTGTTTACTCCTGTGTATTTGAGTCTTAAAAAAATATGCTCTTCAATGCTGTTGTGAATCTTAATTAGTCTTTAATTAAATGTTCCTTGTACTATCTCTAGGCTAGGCCTTGGCAATAATAAAATCAAAGAAGTGGAAAATGGAAGTTTCGCCAACATCCCAAGTATACGTGAAATCCACCTGGAAAAAAATAAGCTGAAGAAGGTTCCTCCTGGATTACCTGAACTGAAATATCTGCAGGTCATACTCTGAACTTATCAAACAGCTCGGGGAGCTCTGAGTTGTTTGACTTTCCCACTGTCACACTGATTAGGTCACAGCCAAAAAGTGTAATTAACTGACACATACATTTTCCCATGACTCCCCTACTAGGAGAGCCCAAAATCATAAAAGCTTATTAAAGAAATAAACAAAATCCAACTGCAGGAACACTTCCTAGAAGAAAAAAAAAAAAAAGACAACAAAATGCTACACTCAAAAAATGTTTCTAGAAAATGAGAATATAATACTGCATCATTATAATTCTTACTACAAAAGAATATAAAATCGCATTTTAGGACAGAGATCCCTAAGAATAGAGTCCAATTATTCTGAGAACACAATGATAAAATACCATTTTTCTTTGGTCATAAAATGACTTTTCTTTGTGGGAGAGACTGGGGCAGGAGGAAGACTTTTTTTAAAGATTTAACACAAATTTTAAACTCTTGTTACTCTCAAGGTCTGCACGGAACTGATGTAGCAAACCTCAGTCACCTGCACGCCAAGGAATATTTTTCCTGTTTTCATTCTAACTCCTGTATTTTTCTGTTCCTATTGCTGCAGGTTGTCTTCCTTCATTCCAACCACATTGCCAAACTGGGAGTGAACGATTTCTGCCCAACAGGACGAAGGAAGAAGAAAGCCCTGTACAGTGGCATCAGCCTCTTCAACAACCCTGTCAAGTACTGGGAGGTTCAGCCTTCAACATTCCGGTGCATTTTAGCCAGGAACAGTGTCCAGCTTGGGAATTTCCTCAAGTGAGACCCAAGCTGGTTGTTTCAAAAAGCAACTTGTCCAAATCAGTTTTACAATACTTGAAATTTGCAGAAAAATGTCGATTTTACGCTATTTAACCGTTTACAAAGTATTTGCTATTTCAGAGGTAATTAATTAGAAACAATATGTTAAGTAGGATCCATTGTATTATTTGACAATGTTCAACCTACATTTGAATAATTTAAACAAAAGTCTTTATATCTTACAGAAGGACTCTTAGAAGTGGAACTGGAAACTGTATTTGATGTTTCCTATTATAGATGTTAAATTTCTTCCTTAAATCACGTAATTTGGATATAGTCTTTCTTTTAAATAAATTCTAAAAATCATGGAAGTGACTTTTTCCACAGTAAGGACCTTTTTCTCTCCCAGAAAGCGTTGTAAGAAAAGTTACAAAAGCAAAAATTATCAGACTTCAAGGGCAACTTCTTGTGCCATTTTTGATAATGAGCAAAGATGCAATAAAATCTATGACATTGTCAGGCCATTGTCTCTAAGCTAAAATATATTCTTACAATCTTTCAAGTGAGATAAAGGCAAGTTTCATATCAAGAACAGATAAAAAGCCTTTAAAAGTTGTTGGTAATTTTTCCTTGCAACTTTAAGGGGAAAATATCTTTCAATAGAATTGGATACAGTCTGAACATTAAAAGTAGGATTCAAGATTTATCATATGCTTCAAGCTTAATAGGAATGACTATTAAACTCCCTTTAGGCCAGCACAAACATTTTCCTTTATCTATAACAACTGTAATCGTGTTTTTCACTTTATTCTTTTCCTCTTTATATTTTGACATCACACGGGTTAAGGATCCCTCCTTAATGGAAGAACCTTACAATTGCCAAAGACAAGCAGCTGGAACTGGCCTGCCCTGCCCTTCCTGTGCAGGGCAGCACACAGAATTCTCAAAACTGACAGTACTGTATAAAATGGATATTTTAGATATCTATTTAGTGTATATTTGCTATTGGGATTCAAAATAAATTAAATAAACGTACAGAATACCTGCATGTGTATATTTTATTACATGATAGCTCACATCAAAACGTTCTGAGATTATAACCAAGCACCTTTGTGACTCTTCTCTAGACACCTCCTCTCATGCTCCTTTTTCCAAATCTATAGAGCTTACAGGTCATTTAACATTGCTGGTTTGCACAAAGTTAAAAATCCAAGACTTTGGGAAATTGCACAGACTCATAGAAGAAAATACTACAAAGAAATCATTCAATTCCCAATCTCTCAGCTTTCCTAAGGACACTATGCAATAAGCATCAAGTCTAATATCTCACTTCTTTTCATCTGCTTGGTCTCCTGGTAGTTAATATTTTGTTAGCACCACTCTGCTGCTGAGACACCAAACTATGTGAAGAGAGGAGGCAGAGCAGACCAGGGGAGGCTTTTACTGAAGAACAATATTTGCAAACAGAAATTCTGTAATGCACTTCAAAGCAAAATAAAACCAAAAGACTAAACAGAACACAAAACCTGAAATCTGTTGACGACCAAGCATCTTTCTGCTCCTGGCTTCTGAAGATGTTTCTAAGGAGTGCATTTCCTAGCAAGTACCAACATTCCCTTAAGGACAGACTCCCCCGCCTTACAGTACCACAAACAACTCATAACCCCATCCAGTGTTAGTAAATACAGTAGATAACAGAAAAATGATTACATTTCTATGACTCACTGGTTTATATGCATTCATGAACACTCATGCTATATTAGCTACACCATTTCAGCAATGCCAGCACCAACAGAGACGCTGATTCCACTTCTGTAGCTTAACTAAAAGAATAAACTCACAGTGCTGTGTAGTACATCATTCTACACTAATTCACTGGTAAGGTTTAAAAGGAAACACAACAGAGAATGCAAACAATTCCTTATCTAATTGGGGTTAATGCAAGGAACATCAGGAATGCTCTAACCTTGTACTCTCTAAACCTATGAATTCTTTACAGGTATTTGTGTAAGAGCTTGACCAAATTTTGGGTCTGCTGTTGAAGTCCCATTATATTGGGAAAGCTTTGTAAAAATGTAGTAAAGTCCTAAGAGGTAGAAGACCATATAGTCTTGATCTTATCCTTCCACAGCCTTAAAATCTCTCTTGCTTTCTCACTCTTTCCTCTTGGCCATGCACCCAGACTGAGAAACTTCCTACAGTCAGCATCCACAGATGCACAGAACATTCACAGAAGAAACTTCAGCACTACTTTTGAAGAATCTACCTCTATCCTCACTCTTAATAAATAATCTCCAAAACATTTTATCAACTGCTTTGGTTTGCACCATCCTCAGGGCAAACTCCGCCAGCTTAGAAGTCTAAAAAACTTCATCTGTGATTTAAACTACACTGAGAATTTTGCATTACAGCAGGGAAGTATCAAATGGTTCATTTTAACAATTTCCTGTAGGAGCTATTTTTAGAGAAAAAACAGTAATTTCCTAGATCACATCATAAACTGATAGGATGTCACTCATGAGAAAAAAAATATGCTCAATGACCCTCCACTATTTTCAGATATCATTCTTCAGCTGGCATTTGTGGTAATAATAATTAATAATTTCCACACCTTGTATCTTTGGAATACTGTAACAGAGACCCAGGTGGATGCGTCAGTGACACACAAACATTATGATATAAAATGCACCTTATGCAGTTTCAGCAATGATTTCTGAACATGGACAGCAATGCAATTAACGGAATATTAATTAACTGATGATAACACACTGGTGTTCAGTGATCTTCCCACAGAACAAGGCAGCTCTCGGCAGATGGGAAGAAAATCTGTCAAGAAATCAACTCCACCTTTACATTCTCCACAAATGTCACAGGAAAAGGAAAGAGGCAGAAAGGGAGATTTGATATAAATCCTTCAAAGAGCCTTCTCTTACTGCTTTACCTTCTACAAGTAACTACATTTGTCTAATAAAAAAAATTAGTATTTATTCCAGCTAAGATTTTCAAACTTTAAACAGCTTCTCTCTTCTGAAAATCTGGCAGGTCCCTACACAACAGTTAACAAATTTCACCAGAGGATGGCAGCCTGCTGCTACAAAAAGGAGGAAAAATCATTCTAAAGACTAAATAGCAAAGACTGTTAGAGCACAGGAAGAGCCCAGTAAATGTCACAAACACTGATAAAGCAGAGGGGCCTGTTTGAGTACTAAAGTACCGTTTGAGTGCTACTTAAACCCTGCTCTGTGTCTATGTCCTGCTCTACACCATTAAATTACCAAGGGATGAAATATTCTCATTTTTCCAAGTCTTCTCCCCGCCTCTTTCCCCATTATCAACGTACTTAATGAAGTATTTCAAACACAGCAATACAAAGAATATTGCAGCATTAGTAGAAATAGAGCAGCAAACTTATTAAGATACAAAAAGTTTAAAGAATATAAGATACTACTAAATCATTATTTTAACTTCCACCATCAGCTGTGGCAAATATACACAAT
Organism: Monarcha castaneiventris obscurior; assembly: GCA_026261815.1. Classification (NCBI taxonomy): domain Eukaryota; kingdom Metazoa; phylum Chordata; class Aves; order Passeriformes; family Monarchidae; genus Monarcha; species Monarcha castaneiventris. The sequence continues at coordinate 17,550,164 of JAMPIT010000484.1, forward strand.
GTAAATCAAAACATACCTTCAGTAAAACACATTTTCTTTCATATCATCTAGGTGCTTTCTCCTGCTGCTAGACTGAGTTAAAGAAGGTGAAGAAGTGCTTATTTTATTTCCTTTTTTCAGTATTAAGACTGTCTTCCTGCTCTGCCCAGGATGAAACCTGCAGGAATTCAGCATATCAGACAAACTGGCTAGAAGTGCCAGGAAGGAGAAGAGGACAGATGGACAGAGAAAGAGCACAGCTATTTGGATATCACTGCATGATCTTATGAACAGAGTTGCAAAATCCTAAAAGCACAATGAAATTTGGGCTGGATGAGCAGACAGTGAGGTGGACTGAAAACTGGCTGGAAGGCAGCGAGCAGAAAGAGGCCACGTAGTGAATTCTAGCTGGAGGTCAGGAGCTGCCAGTGAACCTTAGGGGTCAGTGCTGGCTCCAGCTCTGTTCCCCATCTTCATTAGTGATCAGGATGAAGGCTGCATCACCCTCAGCCAGTTCACTGGTGACTGATAAATGACTCTCTGGGGCTATGCTGCTGGAGAAAGGGCCAACAGGAGCTTCTGCAGTTCAGCCAAAGGGAAGCCCAAAATCTTGTACCTAGTGAGGAATAACCCCATGCACTGGTGAGTGATGGCTGCCATGGAAAGCAGCTTTGCAGGGCAGGATCTGGGGATCCTGGTGGAGCCAGCAGTGTGTCCTTGTGGAAGGATGGCTCAGAGCATCCTGGGCTGCTTTAGAGGGCTAAGGAGAACCTCTTCATTCGCAGTGTTGCTGTCACTAAGTTATTCCATGAGCAAAGAAGCTACAGAAGCCTGGATTCCTATGGATTTGAGTTGTACAGGTACTTCCAGCTGCTCTCTACCTCACACCACAGCACCTCTGTGTGCTGCCAGGGGCCAGAGGCAGCCGGGTGCCAAGGGGTTACTCACAGCTCTGTCCCCTCCAGCCTTCCAGCTGCTCCTAAGGATTTGGAACTGTCCCTTCCCCAGCTGAAAGACTTCTCTGGAGCACTTCCTCTGCCCAGCTGCTATTTTTCACAAGTTAATAACAAGTACAATATTTCCCCTCTATCCTGTGTCAAATTTGGTTCTAATTGGTAATAAGGATTAAAAGATACCAAGTGAAATAAGTGACAAAGATAAAAGGTTCTTTTCTTTAAAAAAATCAAGAAGGGAAAGTTCGGCTATTTTAAACATAGTAGAAATTTCCAAAATGTTTCATGAGTATGCCATTAGGAATTCCTCCACCTGCGTTCCCCAAAACTGAGTGAAATGACTCAGACCAGAGCAGTTCAAGAATATAAACTAAGATGTGCGAATTTTTAACCCTTCCTATCTGTTTGCTAAAGCAGCAAGATATTTCAGCTATCTAAACCAGGCCGCGCATAGAAAATCTGATATGAGTTTACTGTTAAGGAATTTTAGAATAATTTAATGTAATTTCAAAAAGCATTTACCCATGTCCTAAAAAACAATTGCTGTTTTCTCTTGAAGACACTCATTCCATAGTCATTCAATTGCCAGTTAAAATATTGCACTATTTATCTAGAAAAACCATGGTACACAACAACAAGCAAAATCAACATTAATGTTTTCATTTCATTTTGACCAGAGTTTAACAGCAGCATGACAATAAAGTTAGTAAACTAAAAATAATGAAATTGTGTTCTGAAGGCTATTTTTTTTCCCTCCTTCTCTATGTTTAGAATTTAACATTGCTTCTCGGGCTTGTGTTGGGACTTTTTCCCTCCTTTCTGGGGAGACTAGAGATTTGAGAACAAAGCTGCTAATAGGAAACATATGGAAAAGTTCTGGAGTAAATGAAAATCTGACTCTAATTCCAAATGCCACGTATCACATACCACGGTCTAAATTATCTGCTAAGATAAATGCAAGATTTACTCTCTATACTCAATAAAACACGTGAGATGGAAAACAAGGTTATTTATGAAATAAATAAAAACAAAGACTTTCACAATATTTAAAAGACTTCCACAACTAATCAATATTTTGAAGCAAGTTGGGATGTTTCTCAAAGCCCATGTGAGCCAGTAAAAAAATTGGCTCAATTGAACATGCTGCCAACAGACAGCCTCACTGCGGTGTTTCATATAAAATATGAACATTCCTACCCAAGTGAACAGGCTCTGGATTTAACCACTGTGCTGCTGCAGTGGCAGTGGGAACCCCACACAGCCAGGTTTTCCTACGCACAAACATTTTCCTGTCTCAAACCCTTGTGCAGGGGAAATGTGACGACGATGAGATTTCTGGCACTGTGGACTCGGTTTTGATGAGAATCTCACACATTTCCACAGGCAGCCAAACCTTGCCCCAAACTCCCTGTGCAGCAGCAGAACTTAACAAGCCTGGATGCACCAGAGGAACCACAGGTACAGAGAGCACCTCGAGAAGGGATTCACACACCAGGTTCTTTACTCATGTGCTACCCATCACCTGCACAAAGGTTTCTGTCAGAATCAGGCCGCAACACTGACATGAAAAGTTTCTCTTCACAATGACATTTGCAGGAACTATTACGGAGTTACAGTCTCTGCTAAGAATGGAAAAAATCTCGAGCTGACAGGTTGCCAGAGGATGGAAAATTTCCAGAGGGACAGAGAGGGAGCAAGTCACGGACACAAGCATGGACTTGCCTCTTAATTCTTCAGCCAGTGTTATTTCCAAAAGCTGTTTAGACATAAAGACTAACAAAAATATTTTTCTTCCAGAAACACTCTTCCCAGAATACCTAAAATCATTTGTGGAAAACTGGCCTGCCATTCTAAAAGATACTATTTTTCCAAAAATTCATATCCTATTTAGGTCACCAAGAACATCCAGTCACCACATTATCCTTCTATCAGCTGTATCTTTTTATCTTCTTTCTATTCTCCAGGGTGCAACAAGGAGCAGACTGCACCAGGCACTCACAAGTCAGTAAAAACGGCCTAATTTTTTAGCATGAAGAAACCACTTTTGTATTAACCTCATGAGAAGATGCCCAGATTCAGGAAGTGACAGAATAATCTAGTATTCTGTAAGAATAATAAAAGCAACTGTCTATACTCATTTCTCCAGCAGCAATACTGTGATGCAGCATAATTATTACTTAAGAAAAATTTAGTGATTAATAACTAGAAATTGATAACTTCATTAAAGATTACTTGGCTTTTTGGAATGCATATTTTTCATTTATATTTTAGGCTAATACATACAATTTCTATTTAGATATTACCCTCCTGTAAATTAATATTACTGATATCTTATACTTCCTCAAATGCTAGATTTTACAAGGAAAAGATTTTTGATTTAAGTCCATTTAAAAAATGACTAACATAGAAAAAGAAAGCCAAATAACATTCAGAACTACAGCAAAAGTAAATGTCAGTACAACAGAATAATATTTTACCCCCATATTCCCTGGCTGCATAATGCTGTCCTTTAATACGAACCAGCAGAACCATCACATAATAGGATGAATTTTGAGATTAAAGAATCAGAGCACTCTTAGAAACTATTTTCCATGCAAACACCTACCTAACCTGGGCAGAAAAGGTAATGATCTCTCTGACAAACTATGCTCCTGTATAGTGGCCTGTAAATTTGATATATCTGATATGAGGATAAAATCTGTCATGATGCCATACAGAAGAAAACACTTCAAACCTCACACCACCATTATCACACGCAGACCCCAAAAGCACTTTCTTAACCAACGTGCCAAGAGATCCCTTGTTTTTCATGTCAGGACCACAGTTAACAATTAGCATTTACAAACCCACGATCTTTTCATTTCAGAAAAGTAGAAACTAACTCTTATCTAAGCACAACCTTCAACATCCTTCTTAATTCTTCCATCTAACAGATGGAAGAAAAAAAAGCAGTTACCCTTTATAAAAGCCCCGTATCATTATTTATGATAAAGCCACAAACAAAGTGAGTATTTTAAAAATATAAAATGTTTCTTACCATAAACTAACTACAACTCTTGGTGCTGTTTTCCTTGAGTGCATTCCATTGGAGCACACACGTGTAAGGCAATATTTCATTACTCCTGTTTCAGGAATGCTTTGCCTTAGCAACACTGTGTTTTATGGATTCATGCTGCTTCTACTGCCTTGTGCTTAGGACAGAAAGGGTAATGTATGCTTCCCACTTGAACAGTTCCCTCCCAAAATCAGAATGCACAGGAACCTGAGAAGAGGAGAAAATGTGAGCATGGAAAACACATCTGTCAGATGTGCAACTGCTTTGCAAAGTCACTGTTCTATCTTTCTGAAAAGCACCTTTTCACTCAAACACTTCACCATGGCTAAACCCAGTATTGAGTTCAGTCATTACCAGCTCTAAACAACTGCCCCAGTCTCCATTCTGGGGCTGCTTTTACAATACACAGACTTATTTAGAAGTTTCAGCATTAAGCCAAGTGTTTGGCAAAGATGTGAAGGGAGATCTGGACAGCTGTCTCACATTAAAACTGACATTTTTAAAGGGAGCTACTACTATCAGCTCAGTTCTATTAAAGTTTAATCACTCAAAGCACTGATTTCATGCCATCCCCTCAACTAAGATCCAGTTAATATTTTTTTAATAATTTATTTATTTAGAACAAAAACATTATGGGTGTTTATATTTTGGCTACAAACAGCTTTAGGCATTTACTCCACTCTTCAAAAAGTGACAGGACAAGGCAAGAGAAGGTGTCAGAAGCAAGACAGAACAAGGACACACTTGCCAGATTACCATGGAAGGTCTGTAATGCCCAGATCAACTCTCCCTCGTTAATGAAATGAATGAGAAGCTGTGGCTGCCCCTTCCTGGAAGTGTTCCAGACCAGGTTGGACAAGGCTTGAAGCAACCTGGGATAGTGGATGGTGCCCCTGCCCATGGCAGGGGGTGGAACTGGATGAGCTTTCACCATTCTGTGATTCTCTGAATACTGGGCCTTGATTCTCTAAGTGTGAGCCTTGCTAAACTCTTCAGAGTAAGGCCTTTTAAGGATCCCAGGACAGGTAATAGAAGAAACAACTTCCAGCCAGAATGACTGGATCAAAATAAGATTCCCCCCACCCCAAGCTCTGCCAAGGAGCAGCTGTGACTCACAAATTATTCAAACTGTAGAGAAACCCTTTTGATTTGATTAGCTGCCATAAATCAAAAGACACATCTATTTTATATATCAGGCACAATACAGGTGCATGCACGAACATCACTTCCAAAAGAGCATTAATATTAAAGAAAGTCCAAACAAAATGGAGATAGAAATTAAGAGTAACTGAAGGAAATAAAGGGTAGAGAGATTATATCTTTCCAGGGTACAGAATGATGTGTAATAACACCTGGAGTTTCTGTGAAAGCTTCCAAGTCACAGATTCTGGCTGCCTAAGAACTGTATTGCAGGCCATGAAGGCAATGTGGTGCCAGCATTACAAGGCCTTGTGCTAAAAGGAGAGGATTTATTCTCTTTAGGAAAGAAGGGATAATAAAAATTAAGAACCATTTTAAGGCTGATGTTCAGTTTCCAGACTATAGGAGAGAGCTGAGAGGCTGCCTGGTAAAATCCTCTGCACCACCAGGCTGGACAGCTGTATTTGTTTGAACATTTCTAGAGCAATAGGTATTTAAGAAAAGAAACACATTCTGTAGTCATTGTAAAATCAAGGACCATCACTCTTAAACACACTCAAAAACATAAATAGGAAGCACTTTCCATCACGTACAAGGGGAAAATTTTTGCTAATGCAAAACATTTTCCTATTCATGATCATTCAGGAATGCTTTGGCAAATAGCTTAGACAACTACTCTTTATCCTTGCCTGAAAGTGCCTAAAAAAAGCTTATAAACATATGATTTTCAGATTGGATACAAACCTGGCAACAATCTGAAGTTGCAGGCACATTTTCTAATTCTTTTAACAAAACTGCAGGAAGTCCTTAGCTATAAATGAATGCAACAAGTTAATCAATAAGGTATTAGTATAAATTGTTATGGTAGAATTCACATAATCTCTTTGAGACATCTACCAATTTAGGGCACTGAAGTCAGCAGTTCTTCTCAAAATAAATGAGAAGCGCCTGCTTTGGAATAGACACTCAGCTCCATCACCTTCCTCACTTTCCTCCATTCCAAAACACGGTCTTTTAGTTTATTTACAATTAGTGAGTGCAAGACACCTGTCATATACTGTGATAATTTATATAATTTTACATAAGACACAAATCAGGCAAACTAAAGACTCTGTTATACAAAGTTTGAGGTCCAACTGCTAATGCTGCCTCAAGAAAATGAATATACCTGCACCAGTAAACAGTGGTTGCAAAACCACACAACTATTCCCAGAACTCCACATGGGAGGGAAACACAGCCCAAAGTCATCTATCTTGGAACAATCCAAGCAGGCTGTATAAAAATACAGAGGATAAAGCAAAGCATATTTATTAAACAAGCTATTAAATTACTAAAAACACAAGTGCCAGCTGACAACAGTGACTCTCCTCAGCAGAAATTCATAATTCCATACAGTAGTTCAAGGGTATTTTAGCATAACCAGACACTATTTGCTGCAGATAATATTGCTTACATCAATTTTCAACTTGTTTTTATTATTCCAGTGCAAATTGTTTATGACTACTTGTTGCTGTGTCAGTAGAAACACTACATGATGAGGACTATTTAGATGCCTCTACTGTAGAAAGTAGAATCCATCTATTTAAAAAAAAAAAAACCAACCCTCCCAATAAAAACTTTCTAAGGCTTTTAATGAAGCAATATACTCAGAAAACTGTTACATCCCTCCTCTTCTGTCAGTCTTTCAATTATCTGCTACCATAAATTGATATTGTCATACAAAAACCTCACCTATTATAACTCTGAACATGCCAGGAAACTCAATACCTTGCTTTGCAATACCAATTGTTCCTTGCACATGTTCATGCACTCGTGTAACCAATCCCCTAATGAGATCAGGGCTTCCAAATGTATTGCTTCTAGATGCACAGATTCTTCCAGTGAATTCAGCCCTAAAAATTCAGTGTGTTACTGTTCATTAGTAGACGTTACTCAATAATTTCCTATGAGATTCTATTAATTCCCAGGCTACAAGGTCAATAAGCTCAACTGTTTTCAGTTGCTCAACATGTTCTTCCCAGGAGCTCTTAGCAAAACAAAGCAAAACATTTAAAACAGGCTGCACAAGATGTGGATTGCCAGAGGTTTGATCTCGTAATACCACCTACTAAATGGGAAATAAATAGGGACCACACAACAAGGTTCAGGTCAGAGGCAACAGAAAACCCCACAGAGGGCACAGCTCTGTCCTCCTTTGCTTTTTTAAACAGATTAGGCCTTGTCTCAGCTTGCAGGACTGTTGGTACGATTTGATGGCCCCTTTTCCATAACCTTTAAAAACACATGATCCCACAGGGACTGCTCCTGGAATGACTTCCCATTCCATGAAGAGCAGAACACCACCAAGTCTGTGAGGGCTCTGCAAGAACAAGACCTTCAGCATCTCGGTTTGCTGAGCTCTACACTGCAGCCACTGAATTTTCAGATGAGTTCTGGCACAGGATAAATAAATCCAGCAGCCACTACAGTCCCTCTGTCGATGGCAAGCATAGGTAAGAAGCAGCTTTGCAGATCATCCATGGAATTCACCCAGGCTGCAGGTGGCTGCTGACAGCAGTGCTGGGCTGCCAGTTAAGACCTTGAGATTGGGGTGCAAGAGCTCCTGTGCCTCCAATGTGACTTTGAAGTGCAGCCCAGCCTCGATGGCATTGCCTGAAGCTGTTTCCTACTTCAGCAGCCCACAGGCTTTACCAAATTACAACCTTCACAGTTCCTTGTTATATTTGACTATGCACTCCCTTTGTTACTGTGCACTCGCTCAGAGGAACAAACATCACCAATTCTCATCTAAAACACAGAATTCCTTCAAAGCTTTCAACTGAGGATTTTAAAATCTTTAGCTTGAGGCCTTTTTTTCAGACATCTGGTAGCAGGGCCAGACCTTGGCCCAAGATCTTTACAGTTCTATCAAGATCATGCTTCCACCACAATCCTTAGGTCTAACTTTCACAACTTGGTTTCATCAGAGTTCCTTAAATCCTCTATAAACAAAATGCACTTCCCCCCCCCCCCCCCATACTTCATTTGGACCATTGTAAATTTTGGAAGGAGAGGGGAGAGGGGAGAGGGGAGAGGGGAGAGGGGAGAGGGGAGAGGGGAGGGGAAGGGAGAGGGGAGAGGGGAGAGGGAGAGGGGAGAGGGGAGAGGGGAAGAGGGGAGAGGGGAGAGGGGAAGGGGGAGAAGGAGGGGAGAGGGGAGAGGGGAGAGGGGAGAGGGGAGAGAGGAGAGAGGAGAGAGGAGAGAGGAGAGGGGAGAGAGGAGAGAGGAGAGGGGAGAGAGGAGAGGGGAGAGAGGAGAGAGGAGAGAGGGGAGAACCCACCAAGAAAAATCCACCAAAGACAAAGAAACCTGAGAGTCTTTGACAGTAAGGCAGTGAATATAAGGAAAAGGCCAAGTAATTTAAAGTAATTTATACCTTTCTTATTATCAAGGCCAGTCCCATTCACCTCACTGCCACTGGTGATCTTTATCCCAAGAACATTTTGACTAAAATTTGGAAATTTAAATGTGTTTGGTAGACCATACTCAACTAGCTAAAACCCCCTAAATTAATAAAATACTAGTACAATCTCCTTTCTTGTGCCTTCAGCTCAGAAACAAAAAAAAAAAGATGACAAGTCTCATAAGTTGAATGCAGTTAATGGAGATGAAGATTTTAATTGATGGAAAGGATCCATCCAACTTTAGGCTAAAGAAAATAAATCAGCTTGAAGCCAACTCAGATTTCCAGCTTGACACACCTCCCACTTTGCATCACAACTGCGTAAATAAAATTATGAAAAAAATGCACAAATCAACATTAAAAATAAGTCCTTCCAAAGCATTTTTAAAACTGAAAAACAGAACGTTGAAAATTCAGTAAATTTTCACAGCCTTTGAAACAAGATGTCTTACATGAACGATGCTAAATTTAATCCCCTCATTATCTGCCTTGTAAGGAAATTCCTGCCACACCACAAATGAAAATGAGGATCAAACCACACAACTTGACCAAGATCACAAAGTATAGACTTGTTTGTCTCCAAAACAGCTCTTGCAACAAAACAGGAACTGAGTCTTAATATATTCCATGGCTAGAGCTGCATCAGCTTCTGCAGCTCAATATGCTTCAAATCAAGAGCTTTACCACAGCTTTTCAAAGGACAGACTCTTCTGTCCTGCCACCATGGATTTTTAAATGTCGTAAGATTTTAGGTCTCCTAAGAGCTTAAGAGACTTTGGGATGCAACCAGTAGTAGAAAACAATAGAAAAATGTCAGGTATGAAATTGGAACTCTAATTTTTATCTCTATATAAATAGTTCTATGCATATTTTGCTTACAACTGTTACTAGAACAAAGCTTCCAAAATATGCAACATGTTCTTTGTCTTGTGCTTCAAAAATACCCCAACTTTTGGAGCCAGTAACATTTTACTAACTGGTCATAACAAACTTGCTGGGGCTTTTTTCATCTCTCATTGTGCATGTATTCTATTAATTCTTAAAAAAAAAAAAAAATTACTGGTTTTGATTTAGTGGCACAATGTAGCTATTCAACTATTTGTGGTACCATTAATCAAGGATTATGGAGTTTTCATTTCTCTTTCAACCTCTCCCTTGTATTCTGTATTCTCTACCTAAATACATGACTGCTTTAGTTTAGTTCCACTATTGCCAACTCCTGCAATATCATTTTGGTTATGACTGCTGGTGCTTTTCTTTATACCCCAAATGTTAGAATTACATATGATTTATCTTCTTAAACATGTTCTTGTCCTCAATATTAAAGAATAAACTTGAAAAGGTCAAGCAAATCATCGGCTTCATGAAGCTCAAAGACAAAAGACGTAAACTTCCCACGACATTTTCAAATAAATTATGATTCTTCTAAGACACTTTTTAAAAAGAATTTTTCAGAACCAGATTCTTCCTTGTGAACAGATTTTGAAACAATGCAATTCTTTTTACCAAACCAAAAGCATAACTGAATGCTTTGGATAAATTATATACTGAAACCACTTCACAAAAAAAAAAAATGTCCATTTTCTTCATCTTTGGTATATATGACAGTTATTTAAGTATCATATAGCAGCAAAGGCAGATAACTGTACCTTCTGTCTTTAATTCCTCTTAAAGCCTAAGATAAATCTTTTTCTTGAGTAAAATGGTTTATGGTTCATGTCATACCCTTTTCACAAGATTTATGCTCTCTATACAACTTAGCAAAAAAGACGTTGGAAAGTTACTGTGAATGCTGAACTTTAACACTACCACACCAACAGCACAACTCCTTTGCAGGAAGGAGACAGGACACAGACATTGTGGAGGGAAAAATAAGGAAAATGTTTTTAAGAACTTTTCTATAGCACATGCTTCCCCTTGATTTTGGTAGGTTAATTTTTTTACTGTTTCTTAACTTCATCCTCAGAGGACAAACCCTTTGCAGAACTGAATCACTGCAGCTGAACCCGCACTATGAACTAATAACCTCTCTAATCATTTTTGAAGACTTATTCTCTCTTTTTTTTTTAATGGGAGTTGGTAACACTGAAAGAATCCTGCCAATTATATTGAAGCGATTTTAACAAAAGGAGAAATTGCTTCACAGCCTTATGACACAGCATCTACAGCAAGTGATGATGTGGCACAAAGCAGTTTTTTTAAAAATTTTACTGGCAAATCAGAAGAGGGGCCAAGGCTATTATTTTGTGTTGCCTTCCCACAAGGCTCCTCACCACAAAATATGGCTTAGACAGACCTTTTGTTCTTCCAGCTGGGGTAGGCTATGTCTCAGATGATTTCACCAGCACAAGAACTTGCTGCCCTCTACAACTTGAACTTCTCAGACTTCCAAAGAGTAAGTTTTCTTGGTAAGCAGGAATAAAATAAACCGATTGTGTTATTTTTTGCAGTGAAGAGTGATTCATGCATGTTATATAATATTTAGCTTTCAGCTAGTAAACTGCTTACAAATACAGTTACTGAGCTATGAGTTCACTGCAGATGGTAGAGAATCAAGCTTTTAAGATTTCCTATTTTTTTTTCAGCTTTGTAGTTGTGTGTTTTATCATATTGTGTGCATCTGACCTGCATCTCCTGCTATCAAGTTTCACCTGACATGAGTGTTTTAAAGCTAGTTAAGTTCTTAGAAATAATTCATGAAGAGTGTCAGTGTCTCAGTGCTTTGAGACAGGTACTGCTGGCAGGACAGGTACTGCTCTACCTGTAAGATACTCAGCTACAGCCAATGTATCAAAAGGTGTCCCCAAAACCAGCTCCTTTCTCTCCATAAAACCTGTGGGAGACTGGTACATAGTACTTCTTATTTATAATTTCTGACATGATGGGAGTTCTCTGCACATTGTCTACATGGCAGGTAGATGGATCCCATAAAGGCCTTATTCCTCAAACCAAGCAGACTTTTGCAAGTTGTTCCTCCTGGTTTCTAAGGACAATTGTGGCACCGAGAACAAAAAATATTAATTTGAAATTTTGTGACACGGAGTAGAAGCATTGAGAGAACAGAACCAGAAGGTGAAGCTCAAGTTCTAGACTGAAACTGAACAGGAAGGAATCAAAAGGAAACGAAGAGCATGAAATAGGCAAGGGGGACAGATTGGGATCTGTTCCACAAAACCAGAAGGCAGTTGCGGGAATTAGATTTTAGATATACAGACACCAACAGGACTGATTAGAAGATAGTAAGATATTCTGATATACACTGCCTGAAATGTGATACTCAGGGAATTCCTCCTGAAGCACAAAATTGTTTCTCAACCCAGCACAGTTTACGAGTGCAGAGCATTTATGCTCAGTGCAAGGCTGCTCTGTGTCTCTGCTAATTGCTTCATTAGCTCAGACATCCCACAATGCTGCAGGGATATGGAATCCCTGACTTTGCTAAGGACCTACCTGGAGTGGAGTTCCTGACTCCCCTCAAACCTGGTTTTAAGGTTTTCATCAGTTATGAAATTTGACTACATTTGAATGCCAAGTTAGATATGCAGGTTGGGGATGCCACATGGTGACACCCAGCCACCGGGGTCAGGCTCTGTGTCACACGGGACAAGTACAAGGATGCATTAAATTCCAAGAGTTTGTTACTACTTCTCTCCTTAGAATTCTCTCTCTCTTGTTCAGTTCATAGAATACATCGTGCATTAGGTAATCACCACGAGGAATATCAGAAATGACCACTTGTCTCATTTCCTTTAATACTGATAGGGTTCAGTAAACAAATACTGAGAGTAACAAGGAAACAGAGAGTCCCTTGGGTACAAAACATATATGAAAAAACTGAGAAAATCTGCTCTTCTCTCTCTGCTTCAGGGTTCTTGCACTATACTGAGCAAAATCTCCTTATTTTTTCCATTATTTCTGTGGTTTGACCTGCAATGTAACATTTTGACTCATTGCTGTTTAAGTTGAACAGCTTTACATGATTCACAACTCTCATTCTGCCAAGTAACAGGGCTCCTTTGACTGCATAATATGCTCTAATATTTTAGACTGGCTTTGAGCATCAGAAATTAGACCTGCAAAATGATTTGCCTTTCACAGCATCAAGATTTCACCTCAGAAGGGTACTTGGAAGGCAAATTACTTCACGTCTATAAAGAACATATAATTACAGAGGCAGAAGAGGACTACACAAAATGCCACAGAACATACAATTTGCAAAGCCACATAAACTTCCATTTTACATAATATACAGTATTTCCAAACAATCTATTTCAATGTTCTCTTTATAGAAACAATTCTGTTATGGTATCCTTCAGTATCAAGCAAAGCACAGGTAGAAAGCTGTTCCTTGTTTGAAATCAAACCAGAAAACCTCTGTTTAACTTCAAGGACAGCAAATTTGTTTATGATTTTTTACATGGAAGGTACAGATCAAAACTTGGGTTTGCTAATGATATCATAGACAGTGTTGCCAAAAAAAGGCATTATTCTACTTAACTTCATTATATATTGCTGTTTCTTAAAACTTTTGTGTTATTTACTTTACATCTGTCTAAAACTTAGATGTTTCTTCTCATCAACAGGTTACAACATACAAATTTAAATATGGGGATTCTGAGCCAATTATCAATCCTTCACCTCCTCTGGGCTGCTTTGGTCGTTTGTCAATATGAAGACTATGATTTTGAGGATGAATATGGTGGGGAGCCAGATCATCAACTTCCATATTATTTTAACCCAAACACCCAAGTGGAAGTTCCTCGTTTTCCTTTTCCAGTTGAGTGTGCCAAAGAATGCTTCTGTCCACCAGCTTTCCCCTTATCCATGTACTGTGATCACCGGCAACTCAAGACAATACCAAACATCCCCAGTCACATCCAACAACTTTATCTGCAAAACAACAACATCGAAGCTGTGCCTGCAGGGCCATTCACTAATGTTACCTTCATAAGAGAAATTAACCTCAGCTACAACAAAATCAAATTCCATATGATCGACCATGGTGTTTTTGCCAAACTTTCACACTTGGTGCAACTGCATTTACAACATAATGAATTAGAAGAATTCCCATTCCCTCTGCCCAGCTCTCTAGAGAGACTCCTCCTTGGTTTCAATAGAATTTCCCGGTTACCTGGAAATGCATTGGAAGGACTGCCCAACATGACCATGCTTGACCTTTGCAATAACTTACTTGATGACTCAGTGTTCAAAGAAAAACCTTTTTCAAACATGAAAAATTTAATGCAGCTCAACCTATGCAACAACCAGTTACAGACAATGCCTCCTGAGCTGCCATCATCTCTTCGGCATCTTTCTCTTGAAAATAACTCCATATCACATATCCCAGAAAACTACTTCAAAAGACTTCCCCAAATCATTGCTCTAAGAATGTCCCACAATAACCTGCAGAACATTCCACGCAACACCTTTAATCTACCCAATCTTCTAGAACTTAATCTTGGACATAACAAACTGAAAGAAGTGTTCTATATTCCAAGAAGTTTGCAGCATTTGTACATTGAAGGCAATGAAATTGAAAGTAGGTTGATGATGGTTAAACTTGGTAAAAAGCAATAAACTTAGTGGACTTTGGCATTGGTCGTGGGAGGAGTGTGGGGAGAATATCATCCTGTAGTCTTCAGGATGCAATATAAACACATCCTCAATCATTTGAGATCAATTTAAAATTAGAGAGGATTTAATTTTTGAAGCTTACCTCTAACTGGCAGTTTTTTGTAGAAGTTACTACCAGTTTTTCATGTAACAGCTAAAATATTTTGGAAAATTGCTTATGATTTTGGCAACTGATAAAAACACAGAGAAAAGGAATTACAAAAATATTTCATTAACATAGAACAGTAATTACAACTTCTTTACCCCACAACCTTTTATTTTGCAAGCTGGTACGATTGTCATTTACAAAGCTGATTTAAAAGACAGAGAAGGGTTGTATTACTGTGCACCACAAAAGTATTTTCCATTTTAAATTTCAAAATGTAAGTTTCACTTTTGCAATAGGTCTAAAACATAACCACTTCCTGCATTTTAATTAATTATTTTTCACTCTTTTACAGACATCAATGTTACTGTGATGTGTCCAACTCTGGACCCCCTGAACATCAATCAGTTAACCTACATACGGGTGGACCAGAACAAGCTCACGAGCCCCATCAGCACCTACGCCTTCTTCTGCTTCCCTCTCATCAGAACCATTTATTATGGAGAGCAAAATGTCACTGTCAACAGGCCAACTCAGCTCAGAGCACCGGTGTTTCGGCGGTTTTTAACACCAGAGGAATTCCAAGAAGCAGAAGACAATCATGAAACGCTCAATCAAGAAACTGAAGAAGATCATGAAGAAGAAGACAGCTATTTTCATCCTTACTATCGCTGAAGTAATCATTGGTAATAAGTATATATGGCATCTTTTCATTAGTATGGGTTATTTGTATCTATCCTAGAACAACTGGACAGTTTGGGATATTCAAGATGCACCTGTAAAGTGGAGACAAGATTTTAAAGTAGGTAAAAGTCCTATTATTGGTGTAGTAAAAAACAATACTAGGAACAAAGAGCACTCATATGAGCATTAGATAAAAGCCTGACACATAACCTGGGTTGATGATGGGCTCACCTTTGGGTGAGCAGCCAAGGTCAAAGAAAATTGACCTAAAAAGCTTCTGTGTTTTAAAGTGATCCAGTTGCAAAATGACTAAGATACAAATCAGTGTCATATTCAACAGGAACAAGTAATTAAGGCCAAAAATCCATCCAGCTCTACATCTACTGCTGACAGCAGAAGCAAAGAGACACTAGAGAAAAAGGCCAAGAGAGTAAGATTATAAAATACTTCCACAAGGTTCCTCCACATCTCCCAGAAATACAAATATTTCTTCTTCCAATTTCTAACTGGACAAGGACATCACAAATCTGGAGCTTCAAACCTTCCCCACATTGTGTTTCAAGCGTCCTGACAAGCTGTGTTGTAATACTCACTTCTCTGGCTGTCCTTTAACTATATCACAATCTTTCAAATGAGATTTCAGCTTCTTACTACTAACACAGCCAACAAACAATCTTTCACCAGGCTGCTGGGATCTAGGGAAAAGCATGTGCATTAACACAACTGAACCATTAGCATTTCTATTTTCCCTATGCTTCAGCCCATGTTACTTTAGAAGACGCATAGAAATGTAATGTAATCTTTTAATTTAGAATTATTCATCAAGTACAACAGGAACAAAGAGAAGCATTGCAGGTTTTTTTAACTATGAATTTAGACTCTCCCTCTGCACAGCTAATATCAATCACCTGTATTCTGCTTCCAAGTAGAATTAACATTGCTTTAAGTAACCTGAAGAAAACTTTGAGCTATGCTAATTTTTGCTTTATCTTCTGCCTAGAAATAGATGCAGATAACTACAGGGGAAGATAACACTACAGAGCACTTCATTGCTTTTTTTAAAATCACTTCTTTATTTTTCAGCACTTTTTCCCTAATAGAGCTTTACTAGCTGTGAGAAAAAAAAATCCCCATTTTCAACAGCAAAATGAAATGTTTGCAAGTAATAGATCCATACATCGTATTACCAACTTTGCATAATTTTATGTAGTCTTTTTAGTTGTCCTACACTTAAAGTACAATGTAATCGGATTTCTATTAGAATTTAAGAAGTTAGGCAGGTTTCATTTTTTCTCTTAGAACTTCAGTTATTTTTTAAGCCCATCTTCATATTTATGGTTTCTGATGTATCAACTGAAAAATTAAGAAAATGGAAATATTTCATGACTTTTTTTTAAGAGAAAGATTTATTGTAAAGTTATGAATATAAAATTTATACATAGTCTTTAAGGACAACTGGCTGTAAGAATTTGTGGGTACAAAATTTATTCTATTGTTATTAAGTTGTGGATCTTCAGCCAAGTAACTTGAGAAATCTGTTCCTCTCCTTCCCATTTTTCTTACCTGCATTCTGAACAGATACAGTATTCATAGCAAAATATTATATGGTCACCCCACAAATTCATAGGGCTACAAGACTTTGTCATCTTCTTTAAAAAAAAAAAAAAATTATTAACATTTATCACCCTGAAACACCTCTGGGTTTATAAATAAGGAACAAACATGCATGTATTCATTCCTTCATTTAACTACTCAATATCATTTATGTACAGTATATACAGAATTTAGATATATCTATAACTTTATAGCTTTATTAATATATACAAGTAGTATATTAACCTTAGGGAACCTTTCAACTATTTCAGATTTTAAGTGACTGGTGCACAAAATGCAAATCTAAAATAGAGGCTTTTTTGAAAGGCTTGCTCAGCTTTAAAAATAAAAGAACACTATCCAGTTACAGTATGAATATTACATCTTTTATCACAAACTTTCTGCTTTCTACAAACACTTATGAAACAAAGCTTAGCTTTAAAGTAGAAGTCAAGATATTGACATTATATACATTTCTCAAAGTCAAACTGGAAATTATTGAAAAATTCAGAGCTGTCTTATTACACTTGACTCATTCATGTAGAGCATGAAATTTGTATTGTAAACAAAACTACTATAATTCACTTTTCTTTCAATTAATATTATCATATCATTTGTAGCAAATAGGACATTTATTCCAGAAAGGCTTTTACAGTGGACAGGGAACTAAAGACTTGGTGGCCTTAGAGAAATGAGAATTTATAATAAAGTACTGGATTAATGGATATCTAGCTGAGTGCAATTTGCTCTGGTGACACTGGGGATGCCTTCTGTAAAAGTCATGATGTTTTTGCTTTGCAAATATCTTGGAGTTCTCTGAGGGAATCATGAAGGATGTGGAAAAGGGAGATCCTGGTCCAAACAGCCTACAAAAATTTCTAAAGGCTTTTAAAGAAATTAAGCTACCACAGATTAAGAGGCAACAGCATGAACAAAAATAAAATAAAAGAAACAGCCTAAGAATAAATGGTCAGCTCTTACTGTGGAGGGAATCCCACTGGTGGGAACTTTGCAGGGCTTGTGCTAGAATTTATTCCATTTAAAATGCTAGCAAGAGATAGACAAACCAGGCTGTGAAGTGAGATGCCAACAATGATTGCTAAGTGACACTGAAAAAAGGCTGCACAAGGACCTTAGGATGGTGACAGCCAGTGGAACTCATCACTGTCAGGTGAGAAGTGATGTCCAAGGAAATGATGATCTTAGTTTCACCTTAAAACTAACCAAGGATGACCTCACCAACATCACTCAGGAGCAAGACTCAAAAATGCTTCAGTAGCAGCAATAAGTGATCAGTGAAAACGCTGGCTCAGTGCCCAGGAATCATAAAAAGGAAACTCAGATGGAGAGAGTAACTAGAGACAAATGGAAAACAAGAGACATCAAGACACTGCTATAAATCTGAGGCTCACCCAGACATTAAACACAGTATTGATTTCCAAAGCCTCAGGTAGCTGGTGTAATTACATGGGGCATGATTGGAAAAGGATTAGAGCAAGGTCACCAAAGTAAGGAATGGCTTCTATATCAACAACATGGAATGCACTAGGACTCAGCAGCTCAGCAAAGAGATGGCTGAGGGGGGATGCAGAAGATGCCCACAAAATTATGAGTTGCATTGACAGCAAGGGTCTGGGGATCAACTGCTCCAGTACAAGGGAAGGAGCCATCAAATGAAGCTTATATGTCCCATGTACCTGAGGACACAGTGGGTGCAGCAGCATTTTTAGACAAGGTGTCAAGAAAAGCCTGGAACAGTGATTGTGTTCCTTGGAAGAGATCCATTAAAGGTTGCTAAAGGAACACAGTAGGTACAAAGGTGCTGAGCTGAAAATAGCTGGAGAATGGAAGAGCATTAGAAGACAGGGATCGTAGAGACAAGGATCACATGTGATTGTCCTATTCTCAGTCTTCCCAAAGCATCAGTTTATGGGCATTGCTGGAGACAGGATATTGTACACTAATCTTTATTATTAATTCCACACCCAGTTCTATGTTCTCACTGTCCTGAACCATGGCAACATGCTGGTACTGCTCCAGAAAATACAGAAACAAAGCTTGATCTGGAATTCTGCATCTCCATGAGCAATTCAGGTAAAGTGCCAGCCACATAATGTTACAAAAATCAAGAGAAAGGGAAATAACAGTAGTTTAATCCAACTGTCCACATTTCTCCCTTTAGCCCGAAAAAAGTGGGAATACATTTTGCTTTTCCTGATAAATATTTTTTACACTTTGCTTCAGTACTCTGATAATAAAAGGTCTGTGGATGAGGACAGAAACTCCTTTATAGAAAACAGATGTTTTACAGTTCACGTTTTCTGACTTAGTTTAACATATTCACATTCCACTTTTACAATACAAATCCATTTCCTTCTTTGTTTCCCAGCCTGATCATTGAGAGCAATAATCACAGGCATTTCCTACCTAAAAAGCAGGAAAGGGGAACATACTATATTTTCAACCAAAAAAATATACACAGAAGAGATTTCACAATCATTTTCCAGTATTGCTGCAAGAGTATGAACTATTCAGCTATAAGCCAACTTGTGTATGCACTACTGCAATTTATGGAATTCCATAAATATGAACATTTTTTATGTTTTTAACTATTTTGCCCAAAATTTCTATTTCTAACAACCTAATTAATTTTAAAGGAAAATAAATAATAACACAACCTTGTAATTCATTGCATCAATTCATCATCTACGGGGGGGGGGGTGGGGGGAATCAATCTTTCCCTATTCTAAAAGTACAACACAAGGAAAACATAAATGTGAAGATAAGCCATGAACACAGAGAGTAAAGCAGATGCTGTTAACAACACAAGGAACAGATGCCTGGAACACCAAAGTAAAATATGGATAAGGCCAATGATTCTTGGAGCCCTGACTCAAATGTCCCTGTGGACATAGTAACAGCTCTCAACAAATGGTGATATTGTCATAAGGAAGTAATGCCAGTTCTGGAAGGAATTCTAAGAAACGGTAATAAATTGCAGTAGGTTGGCTTTTGTTTCAGGATATAACTGATGTCACATAGCAAAGTTCAAGAGAACATGTGTTCAACAGAGGGGTCTGGGTAAATAGTTATCATTTGTATTTGTTAACCAGAGTTTGATTTCTGTTTAATATTGTGCATGATTTTTACAATGTGCTTTATTCATTTATAACACACTAACTGATAAAGGGAGTTTTTCTTTTCCAGAAATGCAAGAAATAAAGGTAATGTCTTTAGCCTTAAAAAATTCTGATTATAAATTGGAAACATATGGAAGGATGTTCATACAATCACTAGGTCATTTTTCAGCTGTCTCCAGTTTGCAGCTGGTGGCCCTAAGAGTGACCTAAAATAATCTAATTCACTAAGCCTTGGAAATAGTTGCAACTTTTCATAAAAACACTGGAGGTGTTTATGCATAACTGTGTCAAATCAGGTACTTTTTTAGTGATTCTGAATCTTGAGCAATGTTCTACGTTTTCTCTCTAGGACATGACATTTATTTTACATTAAATACAACCTTGAACCCTCCTCCATCCCTCAAGGACGCTGAGTTGGAATATACTTTGCTTTACACAAGGACTTTTCTATAGCACCATGTTCAGTCCTCAAACCAGCAAACAAACCAGGAGATTGCTCCCTCCACCCTCTGGGATACTATTAGTTCCCAGAATAAATGCAAACCCATCATCATCACTGGCATTAAACTGCATTAAAACTATTTTTACATCCTGTATCAGAACCTCAACAAAAAGCAGAAGGGAAGGAAGGAGTCTGAGAAGTTTCATATCACACATTTATGCAGCAGCAAAGAGATAAAAGTAGTTTTAGAAAGTAGGATTAATCCCACACAAACATCAAGCAGAAAAGGCCTGTGTTTTAGAAAATAAAACTTGTGTAGTGAACCGTTCCAAAAAGTTATTACTTTTAGGTTACAAAAGAAGAAAATAAAAATAGAACCATTAAGTTCAATTCTAACATCACTTAATGCTTTTGCCCTCTTTAACAGTAAATCTATGTCTCACTGCTCACAGATTATTCTGTACATGTTGTCAGGCTGGTGCAATAACAGTCTTTTCCTCTATAAAACCTTTTCTATTATAATGACTCCAATCCAGAACAGCTGCTCAACGCTGAAGTGTTTAAATCCCACTCCACACAAGAGCTATGCCAAGGAACCTCTAACATGTTACCTTCCACATGAAGCAGAAATACCACACACCAAAGAAAATCCAGCATGGTGCCCAGGAATCTTTAAGGGCTTTCCTCATTTGTCCTCATCTCATTCTGTCCCACACAAATTTCTGGCCAAGAGGAGACCCTGACTTTTGAGCATTCTGTATAAGTGATTCCCAGCGCCCACCATAAGCACAGGTCAGCTGAGCAATAATCCATAGCACTTTTTTCCAAGAACGCTTATAAGCAGTAAAACTCAGAAACTACAGAAGTTGCCAGTATCATCCTTTAGGGACTATGATACAAGATGAAAGCCAAGGTCTTTGAGCAGCTGCAAAATACACTTTGTCTAAATATAGAACAAACCTGAGTTATTAAAAAAAAAAATCTCCACTTTGGTTTATTTCATAAGGAATATCTTGATAGCAACTTTGTGGGACTGTCCCTAGTGCTGCTTCACAGCCTTACTAACCCCTGCACCTTGAGATAAGGCTTTTTCCTCCCCATTTTTCTTTTTCCAGAGTTCTGCCTCCCATTGCACAACCACAGGTCTTTATATAGGCAGTGCCAGCCCCTGCTTCCATGTAATTCCTACAGGCACCTTGGAGAAGTCATTTCCAACCAGCCTTGCACAGAGGAATGTCTATCCCCTCTGCACTGACATATAAACAGCACTAAATACTTTCATTCTTTCCCAGATGCTGAAGATTTAGTCAGCAACGTGTATAGTTTGGATAGTTAACCTGATTTCTGTCTTGCTCTCCTATGTTTTTACTATGTCTGCCATCCATACCCATCCAACTTCTCACTTTTTCTCTCCTAAAAGCTCTTTATTCTTCATTGTCTAACATGACAGAAGGGAGCCTTGGGGAACAAATTTTACAGCTACTCTGCATGCAATCCTTTTCCCCTAATATGAAGTTTTTCTGACAGCAGAATCCAGAGACCAGAATCCAATTCCATTAGACTGGCTTGGGTTCTATCCACTACAAGAAAAGAAGTCCTGTGGTTCATTTACAGCTTCAGCTACACTTTATATCCTTAGAAAATTATAGGGAAATGACTACTGTTCAAATTTAAACCACGATTCCACATCAACAAAATTAGGAAAAATAACATTTTTAAATGCCTAACACTCAGGTGAAAGTATTTTGTGGGGAAATCAGTCAGTGCAAATGAGATACCATGGGGAAATAAAAAAACAAACCACGAACACATTATCAGGGCCCTCTTCAAAAACTGGAGCTCAATGAGTTAACAACACAGCAGGCTTAGGTTTCCAGAAAAGAAACCACCTTCCATGTACATCGATCCTTGTAACCAGAGTCCAAGCAACAGACACTTAAACATCCAATTTCCAAGCACTAACAGTGCCTAGAAAGCACTCCCTGCTTGCCAGGGTATTTCCTGTGAGCTCCCCTACTGCCAGTGCAGATGAGCCACATATTTCATCTCACATGATTTGGATATTGTGATTATTTCTAGTCACTCTGAGCAGGAATAAAGCAATATTCCTGTTCCTTGTCTGTAGCACTCCTACCACCCCCATCCCTGTGCTGACCTGAGCATCTGGTACATGTTCAGATAAAAACTGGTTTTATCTCACATGATTTGCTGATATATTTTCTTCTCTCATGACAATGCAGACAAACTATAGGACAAAACTACTACTTTATTTGGCACTGTAAGCTACTCCTTGATGACATCACGCCAAATGAACTACTTAACATCTCACTCTTTGAATGTATTTGTAAGGAAGTATTCATGAGTTTCTGAGAAGTGCCTTTATTGCAGTGACTACACATGACAACATGTCTTTGATAAGCACACAACCAAAATCTGGTGACCCTGATGAACACAGACTTTTCACAATGTTTTGTGCAGAAGCTGTTCCTGAAGTTGTCTAAAAATCCAGAGCCTCTTCTCTTGCAGATCAAAGCAAACAAGAGTTTCCTTGAATGAAGGCTTCCTAAATTTTCAAAGCTTCATTTATCCAGTAGTTTTCCCTCATTTTTTAAAGTTGCCATATGTAAGGAAAAGACAAAGCTATTCCTAAGACATTCTATGTACATAGCTGTGAAATCAAGGATATCAGTACTTACAAAATAAATTATCATAAGACTATAACAAATATATTTAATATTTTATATCTTGCTTTCAGCTTCAATACTTACTACTTTTCTTCCTTAGAATAGTTATCTTTTGATTACATTCAAGCACTGGAAACATTTGGATGCCCCAGAGACAGAGGAAATGTTAACCTGGATGTCTGGCAGAGGGCTGGCAGCTGGAAAGGGTAAGTACAAAGCAGAGCTGTGTCATTACTTCCCAGACATGCATGAAGCCAGGGGGGATGGTAAGATAGTACTGACACTGCAGCTTAACCACTTCCAAACTCCTGGGGTCCTTATTATTCCAGCAGAACAGCATCCAATGGGATTCAGGGCCCAATTTCTATTATTAATGAGCCTCTTCCCTTCACATCTCAATTATGTCATCACAGCATTATCTTCGAGCAAGCTTCAAGCCCAGACTATCAAACTGTGAAATCTGCATGTGAACTAAACTACAAACATTTTTATAAAATCCAAACGAGTTCAGAAACTGGTAGTATTAGAAACCCAAAAAGATTTTAGGGAGCAACTGGCTGTAGTAACTCTGGAGATTTACTACAGACATTTGGCTGCTAAACAAGGCAGCACTTAGAACTGAACCAAAAAGGTCCACAGCTTATCACCAATATTGCTCTAGAAAAAAAAAAAAAAGAGAAAAAAAAAGGTATGACAATAAAAGAGAAATGTAAGTCTGGAAATATTCCCACTAGATTTTATTGCTACATACTTTTTAAAGACTTGAGAAAGCTACTCTATAAACTTTCAAAGTTGGTCATCTGTCTCCCATTTGTGCTGACTGCCAAAAATTCATGATGAGGAAAAGGATGGGGGAGGAAGAAACGCATTGCAAATCCAGAAAACTGCTGCTCATAGTTCAGATGGAAATTTTACACCTGGACAGTGCTTACTGAGTTATCTATAGAACTGAAACAGAACTTTATTCAAAGCAAGTATTTATTGTGAAACCAATTTTTCAATAAACTCTCTCATAAGTCAATTAATGAGGCATTTAGACATTGGTTGTCTAAAAATCTCAACACAAACACCAAAAGTTCCAAAGAATATTTTTCCAGAACTCTTGAGACTGAAAAGTTTCCATTTCATAGGTAGGTGAAACTTCTCTAAACATATACAACTTATAATAAAACATTTTACTATTCACAAAATGTGACTAATACAACAGACGTGTGTTTTGGCTCTACCTCTGTCTCAGAAAGCAGCTGCTTTGTCTCTAGGCTGAAGCATTTCACAAAATGGATAACACATGCCTTATTAGAGACCTCCAGTTTGCACAATTAATTTTGGATTTACAGAAAAAGCCACAGCAATTATAAAGAGCAAATCACCACAGAGCAGAAAGCTGCCATTTTAACAAGGAGCACCAAAAGTAGGATGAGCTACACAGCCTTAGCATTCGCAAATGTTACGCAAAGTACAACCCCCTGCTCCAGGATATTACCTCTCACCCTGGGGAGAGAATTCTGGCAAAGCATTTTTACCCCATGGAAAGCACTCTTCAGACTGTCAAACTTTGAGAGAGTATTCATTTCAACAGTTTGGATGTAATTCATAACTTGAACCTGAAGTACATTGACAAAAGAGTAACTATAGATAAGGATATCTGGTTTTTCACTGAAGAGCTTGGAATCTGCTGAAAAGGTAGGTGGACTTTTTTCCTAAAAGTATAATAGCCTAGAGCTTAAATGAAACTACAATAAAGAGGAGAAAAATGCTGTGCAAAGATTAATTTTCTTAAAATATTGCATGCATATTTGTAATGTTTCAAAGATTATGTTTGCAGCCTCTTCCCCCTTTCCTGCCTGAAAAGTGCACAACCTGTACAATAGTCTGAGGGTAGTAAGTTATCCTCTCTTGTTTAGTCTCAAATATAAAGTAAAAGACAATGGGAGGCTATTCTTATTGAGCATTTAGGTTTGAAAATCCTTACTTTGACAATAAAAAAAAAATGCATTTGAACCTCACATATTTTCATTCGTTCATCTACATACATGCCAAATGCTTCATATTTGCAAAATCCTCTTGCTTTTAACAAAAATAACAAACTGGGAAAAAAGCAAATGCAATTAAGATAATATTTTCCTTATTAGCTGGAAAATGTTTATTATTTCCCAGTTTCTTCTCATGTTAAGACCAGATTTTATAAAGTTAGAGTCTAATTAAAGGATATCAAGAGTTAAAAGTTGTTCCATGTTCCTTATGCGTTAGAAACCACTGCCAACAAGTCCTCTAGGCTTTAAATATTGTTTTGACGGATTGCATTTTCATTTCCAGTCCCAAAGAAAGTGTTCTTCAGAGTCCAGGCACGAGCAGATCTTCACCAGCTCACTGAAAGCCACATACATTGTTCTGGGCAAGAATGGAGGCTTTGCAGGCTACTTTTTTTTTGTTTGTGTTTGTACCTTTGGTAAATCCAGCACCACCTCTACAGCAAGAATCACTCCAGTTTTATGAGTATGATACAGATGTTTCCATGGGAAGCCTGACCCAACAAGATTATGAAATGCAATCCAAGGATATAAGAAAGGTATTTTACTTATATTTTCATTTTAATATTTTTAACTGCTAAGCATTCTATGAAAAAGGTGATTATGTGCATGTACGTGAGTTTTATGGAAAAGTCTTAAAATAACAGGAAAACATACAATGGGTTCAGACACAGGGAAAGCCACTCAAACTAAAACCACAGAAATATTACCCTTGCTACAGTCTGAGTAAGCCACAGAAGGCAGGCTTGCACAAATAAGGCTAAAGCATCATTTTAACTCTGCTGTACTTATGTGCCTACAACTGTAAGAGTTTCAAGAACAGGATATGTTCATTACTAGCTCAACAGTTTGAACAATATTGTATTAACTCAGTAAGTTTGCTTAAAAACAAGGAAGGTGATTTTAATTTTTTTTAGTATCAAAGTAATAACTGGAAGCCCTCTTTTTATTGAGCATAACCTGCCAGTATAAACCAGTTTCTCTTTCAACTTGCCAAACTATCAAGTTTCTCACCTCAGTTTCTCAGGAGTGGGTGGTTTGGATTTTTTACAGCTCAACAGTTCAGCAGTTCCAAACTTCTATAGAATGTCCAGTGCTGCAGGAGTCACCTACACTATTAACACTTTGAGGGTCTTAATAAAGAGAATATCCCCTACATCTCAGTGCACTCACCAGCATCTCCAAACAAAATGTTTGTGTTGGGTGCTCCACATTCCTGCCTCTGAATTTCAATACAAAAGCAGAAGACACAAAGTCAGGGGAGAATTAAGTGAAGTGCTACAGCCTCAGCTGCCAGGGACAGTTAGAAACCTCACACCTCCATTCAGACCTAACCCAGTACACATCAAGAGAAGGAGATACAACACTGATCAGGGAGAAAAACCAGCAGCGATTGTCCCAAGAGTAGTTGCCAAGGAAAATACCACAGATCCAAACCAAGTGGTAACAGCCCAGTATGAAAAGCTCAAGGAGGTTTTCATTAATATTGACTGTACTTGTTACAATAACTTAATCTGATAAGCAAGAAAAATAAAACAGCAAAAGATAGTAAGTAAAAAATTGCAGCCCAAATATAGAAAAATCCCTTTTGTATACCTTTTTAATATTTTCCCAATTCTACTTAAATTACAGCTTTCTACTGTTTGACTAAAACAAACAGCTACATATTTATATTAAAAAATGTTTAAGGTATTTTTAAATCTGACATCTGCCACAGTGAGGAAGAAACATGTTTTCATAAACCCATGAAAAAGAGTTATAAATGACTCTTAACTAATCGGTGACTATCCACTCAGCAGTAAGTTTTTAAAAAATACTAAACCTGTTAACTTTAACCAGCTAGGCACAGCATCAGATGACACCCATTAACAAGTTGTTTGCAGTAGATTGCTGCTGTTTCAGTAAAGGAAACAACAAGGATTATACCTGCATGGAAATGTGCCAACAGATGTGCCACAGACAAATGAAAGTGATCCTGGCAGTGCTATAAGCTGGAGGTCTTCCGAAGGCCAACAGTTCTGCTTAGGATAATTCTAGGAATGTAGTCATTATTTCCATCAGGTCAGTTCTCCATTGACATGTTTTCATTGCAAAATAATAAATGAGTTCCTTATGTGCAACAACAACGTCGACACAAGTGCCAGTGTTCCCAGTTGAAATCATGGGGTGCACAAACAGATCTTCTATTCATTTACTGCAAATTTTACTCCCCGAATATTCCAAGTGTTAACTGGAACTGAAATACTTGCCAAACGTTTCCTCAAGCATGCCCAGTCAGAAATCTATCTTGCATACAAATTTAACTCCTTACTGTATGCTTGAACACACAGTTAGAAAAAAGACTTTTACTAAAACCATCAGAAGAAATTTATTACTATGATTATTTGAAACCACAGCCACACCAGTCTTGAATAAAATTTGAGCAATTTAAAACACAAAATCTTAATTTCTACAAGAGAACAGAACCACCCAATTAGATGCTGTCTCACATCTGGACTAACTCATTTCATTGAATATAAACTACCAGCTTTACAGATCTTTGTGTTATAAGATGAATAAAATATTTTGAAGAAATTTGAAGATGGTTAAAGTATTTAGATGTGAAGTGTTGATGTGGTTTTGTATGGGTAATTCTGTCTGGGCAGTAAAGTGCAAGAGGCAGGTGGAAATTAAGTATGTGAGTAGGCCAATACTCCTTCAGTGAATTCTTTACATATGCAAGTAATGAACTTGTGGTTATAATCCAAACAATCTTCTGATACTCCATGGTTAGGAATTTTTATAGCTGATCAGCAAATATTTTTCTTTTAAATTTTAGGGATTTAATGATATTTTTCAAATTACCAGATTTAATTTTTTGTGACATTTCCCACTGGCAGAGATTAGTGATACATTGCATTCTGCTAAGAAGTCCCGTGCAGAGTCTTTGATGGTTCATGCAGGAGACTGTGCTAGAACTCTTCACCTGGGACAGATAAGCTGTGTCAGGAAATGTTGTTAAATGTCCCTCAGGAGCCAAACCAGCTGCAGCCACACAATGCAGTTGCTCCATTATCAGTCCATGCACTCAGAAGCTTCTACTGGCACAGATACCTCAAGGTCCACGTCTTCAACCATCCTATCTGTGTGAGCTAAATCCTTCTGCAGAAAGCTTCTGTGAGATTTGCTGTTTGCTGGAGTGTAGCTGTTGAGCTGACACCCCCCAGCTTCCCTCCACCCAGCATGGCCAAACTGCTGCCAGCATCCTGAGAACCTAAAACTTCATTAGGGCAAACCAACCTAGCCCAAACAAGAGCCAGAGCCTGGAGAGACAGACGCAGGGAAGAGCCAAGGGACGGATGATTCACAGGCTAAAAAGGGGTCAAAATGACAGAGGCTGGCCAAGATATTTGTTTCTCAGGCTTTATGTCAAGCCTGAGGGGTTTGTTTTGCAGAATACAAAAATTCCCACAGTGAAGGATACGTAAGCAACTAAATACCAAATAAAGCACAGTATCAGAAGTAGCTTGAAAGCTCTTACTTGCACACT
Organism: Monarcha castaneiventris obscurior; assembly: GCA_026261815.1. NCBI lineage: Eukaryota > Metazoa > Chordata > Aves > Passeriformes > Monarchidae > Monarcha > Monarcha castaneiventris. The sequence goes on from JAMPIT010000484.1 coordinate 17,578,555, forward strand.
GCACTTGCAGATGAGCTACCTGTGTCCCTGAAGGATGGGAGAGTGGGGGGATTAAAAAAACTAGAAGGGGTTCATTTGTCAGCACTCCCAGGGTGCAAATAGCTCTCCAGCAGAGCACTTTGCTCCTGCCAGGGCCTGATCCTTAAGCATGTTTAAAGCAAAACATCTTCCACATCTCATAATGTTCTTGCCTGCATGTGTTTCCAATAGCCACGCACACCAAAAAACATATGGTCTTGTTCTGTCCTACAAATATTCCCCATCAAAAAAAAAAAACCAAACCCCAATGAATGATGTAAGCCAAGAACAACAACTGCCACAGTCATTCTGAAATCCCCTTAACTTTAATACATGCAAATCACAGTATAAGCCACTGGATCTATACTGTAAATACAGTAATAATAGGTAATTCTCTAAAATTCCTCCAGTATCCAGGGAAAACTTGACTACTGTTCCCTGCATCACAAGAGGCCCTTTCTGTTAGCAGCCCACACCTTAAAACAGACTTACATGTAGTTCATGAAAACAAATCACTCAATTTCAGCCAATACCTGCAAGGAATGTACTTATAAACTAAGGTGTCCTGCAACTGAAAAGATGCAGTGACTGTCTCCAGGAGGAATTCTGAATAGCTTTAAATGCAAGGAAATCTCAGTCATTTTACAGAGATCATTTGGGTAAAACAACAAGATACAACTTACACTCACAAGAATCCTATTGAATTATTTTGCATGATATGCAAAATTTTGATCTTCAAAACTCTACTGTTTGTGAACACCCACCACTTATATATTCCTTCCCACCATGCAGTCTGTATTTTCTATTTCTGTGTCTACTGTTCTTTCCTAAAGAACTTGTGTTTTCTAAAGAGCACTGGCAGCACCTTCCCTTCTTGCCTTTCAAAGTGACTAGCTCATGTGTAACAGTGACAATACATCACATTAGTCATCCAACCTATAAGAGCATTTTAAAAATTAAGTGCCATAAGGAGGTACGTTGTAGGAAGCTCACTTTTAAAAGATGTTATTTCAGATCCTTGTAATGATCTGTGGCTTTTTGTTTGCAATTTGTGTTTTAAAATAACATTTGCTCTCTCACAAAGGATGGAACAAACATTTCTCTTGACACTTCTCTAATACTGCAAAGTGATGACAGCCAACTCGACGTCCCACCAACAAAGGACACAAGTAAGTTAACTGATATGAATATTGTCATGTCTAAGATATCCAAAAGAATATATTTTAATATGCAAATCTAATGTGCAAAGGATGGTGAAGGCTACAGAATTAATCTTTTCATTTATGACTATCTTTCATATCTCCTGTGGAAAGCCTTCTAACTTCTGATGGAGCAGGCTGAAAAATTTAAAGGATCCTCAGGTAAACTCTGAATACACAAAGCACAGCTTGTAAGAATCTCCACAGACTTACCCAGTCATATTTGCCATTGAGATGTACCCAAGTTAAATAAGTTAGGCAGGACAACGAAGAAAAACAAAACACACCCCCTAGTAAGTTCCACAGTTTAACCAAATGATGATGAAATATGATGTGTTTGAAGTAATTCAATATATTTATTTGAAGAATTGGCTATTCTCAAAGTCTACATACGATGATCAGGGAGGTCAATATTTAAAATACATCAGGAACATTCACTTGTCAAAGTTTCCTACAGGCTCTGGGTACATTGTCCAGGTTTCTGCTAACAAGCCCCAGTGCTCTCTACACATGAAAAGGACAAAGTTTCTCTGCCAAACAGAGAGGTGAGAAAAAGACACACTTATTTTATGTCTGTGATCTAAACTTCCAAAAATAACTGATGATTCAGCAAGAGCAGTGGACTGTCAATCTACACCAAAGTGCTAATTCAAGGTTAATTATTGCCAAACAGCACCTGTCAACAAGCCCCCATCAAAAGCTGAGCAATTCTCCAAGAACATCACAGCTTCTAGACAGACAAGCATAAAAACTACTGCCTTTTTAACAGTGACAACATTGTTTGACAAACATTTTCCATTTCCTACACAAACATATGAAAAACAAACCACTAAATTAAAAAAAAAAAAATCAAAAAAACAAACCACCAAATGAGGCAGAAGCCTAAAAATGATGGTATTCACAAGGCTAAACCTCAAAATCTTCATTCTGTTCTCTGCAGTGCTGCTGTAAGGAAAAGAATTACTGATACATGTTCTAGGTTGGCTTCCCAGCACTGAGCAGCTGCTTCTGTAACTCCTCACTGGTTGTAGAAGGTCCTGTTTCACTGTGTAGTGACAACTACCCCGTGGAATGACCCTGCTTTCTGCACTGCAGACACGCCAGGGTGGAAGCCAAACAAAACCCTCAAAATATAGAAAACACAGTGGCGGTGACAAAACTGGATTCAAAGCCACATTCATTTTATGTATTTGAATATTGCTGGCATGAAAGATTAGAGCAAAGCAGAAGTTACTGATACTTTACTACTGTCTGTGAGGAACAGGACAAGCCACAATGGTCTCAAACTATATTATAAAAAGTTTCTCTCTCTACTTAAAACAACAGCTGTGAAAATCTGAGCATAAAACTGATATTGTCCACAGGGCTCTGAGCAACCTGGTCTAATGGAAGGTGTCCCTGTCTGTGGCAGGGGACTGGAATGAGATTATCTTTAATGTCCCTTCCAACCTAAACCATTCTATGGTTCTATAAATATATATTTATATAAAATATATAAACATCATTGCTGGAGTTTTTATCAAAAAGTTTAGACAAAATAGTAGCTAGGAATAACACAGAATACCGTGTGACCTGCCAGAAATGCTCCAATGCAATTACAGTACCAAATGTGTGCACTGCCAGGTGTTTCTCCTTATGGGTTTCTGTTTTCTAAAGAATGGTTCCAAATGTGATATTTAACATGGTCACAGACTTGCAGTTGTCATATTCACCATACTCTTAGCCAGCTAAAGATTTAAACTGAATTCAGGTTGATTAATAGCATTTCACACACTCAGGTAAGAACAGAGATCATACACAAGGGACAAGCAAACACTTGAGAACATTAAATCTTTCCAGAACTTGACGCAAACAGAATTTTTTAAAGACCTAACAACGGGAAACCTTTAAAGATACTAGAAAAAAAACCCTCTATTTGGAATAACCAAGCCAAAGTGAGTTGAGTAAGCTGTGACTGTGTGCTCAACCCCCCTTGCTGGCAGACCTGCCCACGTGTTTGCTGTGCGTGTGCCTGAGTGGCTCCGTGTACTGCGAGGAGATCGACATCGAGGCCGTGCCCCCCCTGCCCAAGGAAACCGCTTATCTCTACGCTCGCTTCAACAAGATCAAAAGGATTGCAGCCTCAGACTTTGCTGACATCAGTAAGTGACACCCCAGTTCCCATTTCTGCTTTAGAAAGGCAAAATGGAAGCACGTTTTGGACGCTGTAAACATCTTAATGCTCCCCAACAATCACAAAAAGAGCAGATTGCTAAAAATAAAATTCAGCTCTGCATCCCAGCCAGTCTTAAGTGACCAGGCATTGTTTTCGCTCCAAATGCTCCAGGGACAGCTCTCCCAGCTATCTCACTCTACAGCATGACAGATTCTATGAATATCTGAAATCATGTTATCTCTAAGACAAAAAGAAGGATCCAGAGTATTCCCCCACCCCCCAATTTAAGACCAGGAAAAAATCCAAATGTCAATTTTACCCATATTTTAATAGCATTTGCAGATCACAATTTAGATGCTGCAGCCAAGAGTATAACATTTAGCATATACAGCCACACACATTTCATGTGCCATGGAATTATAAAGTCAATACTTGTATTTTCATTTCCTTTGTGTAAAGCTACCTTGAGAAGAATCGATTTTAGTGGAAATAGGATAGAAGAAATAGAAGATGGAGCCTTTTCAAAACTTCTGCTGTTGGAAGAACTTTCTCTTGCTGAAAATCGACTTGTAAAACTTCCTGTTCTACCTCCCAAACTAACAACATTTAATGCAAACCAAAACAGAATCAAGAGCAGAGGAATCAAAGCAAATGCTTTCAAGGTAAGGAAAAACCCAATAATTTCAGTAGCCAAAGTAAACAAAATTAGTAACCAGACTATTCAGTCTGCCACCAAGTTATTTTTGTGTCTTTTTTGTAAGCTAAGAAACAAACTACAATGATGCAGCTTTCCAGCTTTTCCTTTGCTTTAAAGGCACTCTGGAATATCAGTCATTTGTGCACTCACTCTGTCATGTCCTTCACATAGAAAAGAATTTTCTATCAAATACCCCACCTATGTCCTTTCCCTCCTATGTGTAAAGAAAAAATATTCAAAAATTGATGGCTCAAGCACAGTTCTGAGGACCACAGAAATACTAATAATATGCATACAGTACTTTATAGTGGTCTCAAGTTTTATAGCCAACATGCTGACACTGAAATTTCCCAAACATAGAAGACCTGTTCTATGAATTCCTTGATATAACAGAATTCCACATCCACAGCCAAAGAATGGGTTTTGTTACATCAGTTCACAGGCTATGTGATCAGAAAAAATTACTGATGTCTTGTAAAACAGGCATGAGTTACTTAAGCTCAAGTAATACCAGCATTAGTAACCTCTCTTTTTTCTGTTTAACAGAAGCTCACAAATTTGGCCTACCTCTACTTAGGACACAACGCACTGGAATCTGTTCCCCTGAACTTACCGGAGAGCCTGCGCATTCTTCACCTTCAGGTATTCCCAAAGGATTTCCTTAACATTCCCTTAGGAAAAGCCTCAGGAGTTACACACTTCAAATCAAACTTGTTCTGTTTTAAAACAGTTCCCACTAGAGTTTTCCAATGCACCTCTGAATCAAACAATTTACTTCTAATGTGGGTGGCCACAACCATCCAGAAGTCGCTAATTCCCACAACTGCAAGGATTTATTATTGGTTTCTCTACATCAGGCCTAGGAAATGGCAAAATTAAGCTATAACGTTTTATCAGCAATACACTGAACATATGTGTGTATGTATTTATTTATAAGAATGTTTTGTTCTGCAGTACAACAACATCACCACCATCACGGATGACACGTTCTGCAAGTCCAACAACACGCGCTACATCCGCACCCGGATGGACGAGATAAGGATGGAGGGCAACCCCATCGTCCTGGCAAAGCACGTCAATGCCTTCTCCTGCCTGAGGATGCTGCCTGTGGGAACGTACTACTAGCACTGCTCGTGCCACTGCACATGCCAAAGCCAGGCGTGGTAACAAGGATCACTTTTCTTCCTCTGTTTACAAGTTCATATCCTCTCCCTTACTAATGCTCTTTTCCCCGCATACCCAGGACCTTCTGCTATGTTGAAACATTCTCCTCTGAAATAACCATTTCAAACCAGTCACTTAAGTAGTTACAGCGTCCCTTGTGCTTTCAGAATCTTTGCTGTTAATGAAAGTGTAAAAAAAAAAATATATATGCACACACATCATCTCATCTTTTATTTCACCACATACTCTTTAGGTAAAATCACACAAAACTGCTTGTTCTCATTCTTTAGCAGCACTCAGAACAATCACCACATTTTACTTTAAGATAAATGCAAGATATTCTTCGAGCAAGCCAAAGAGGAAAAATACTTCTGAATTCCAGTGTCACTCTTTTAATCTGAAATGAAATAATTTCAGTTGACCGTCAAAGGTGTACTGGATGAAGATGCATATAGGAGAAAGTTATGTTTAGAAACAGAACTTCTCAAAGCTTAAATTCATTAACGTTTCCTTAAAAACTTGATTTGTGGTACATGAGAATAACTCCTGTTTAGGTTTAGTACACCAAGCAACATAGGAACTGGAACTTCTCAAAGATGGTTTAGATTTCCTTCTACTATTTTGCTTTGAAAATCACATATGTGTTTTCTTTTTACACAAGGTATTTTTAAGTGAAATAGATATGTTTTGCTGAGCTGTTCTCACAAGAGCTGTTTTTGCAAGACCAGCTTCCCATTTTAAAACAACAGGCTAAGTACAGCATAATAGACTCAAATATCTTAGTTATTAACTAATGATGTGGATCAAGCCCTGGTTCCACAGCTTCTCTTGACAGGAAATGTCACAATATAGTTAAGAGGAAAGCTGAATTCATGTGTTTACCTGTAAATAAGTAGAATTTCATCTAGATGTCAGTGCAAAGAAAGAGAATTACCCTTGTACAACAATACTTCTGATCATTAGGGAAAAATCAAATCAGATTTTTAAATTAAAAAGTTGATTCTATAATTAATCTGAAACCAGAATTAACTTCAAGCATTTCACTCAACTACTTTAACCTGTGCAGCATATTAAAAACACAAATTGACATGTGCAGGCCTTGACAGCCAGTTCATCTAAAACTGGACATAATTGATAAAGGGCACAGTGTTTTTAATTCCACAAGTACACATTTCTGACATCCAGTTTCTCCCCTCAAACACCTACCACAGATGTAAAGCCTCCAGACAAATGAATGCCAAAGGTGTGCTAGTTACTATTACCACATCAACTTTGTACTAATTTTGAAGCTAGTATAGATTCCTAATTTGTAGAAATAGTTAAGCATCAAATGCATGATGTTGTATCACTACACCTACAATACTGATTTTACAAGATATTTTGTATTAGTTTTATTTATCTTATTTAGCTAAGCCTTGATTTGTTAGTGCTTGTGCTATGGGGAATTGATGCCCACTTAATTCTGAACATGTATTTTTGCTCTGAACCCATGACCCAAGAAAAAACAGCAATGCCCAATATTTTCCATTTTAAGTTATTTCGTGAAACAAGAAGTAAATTCCGTTGTCTTAACTGAGAACAAAACCAAGTCTGGCAGCAATACTTGGTTTTCATTTTTCCACATAAGTCATAGAACTTTGATATTCCCAAGTTTTTAGCAAAACATAAAAAGCAACTTCAAAGCATGTAAAAATACATTCCAGTGTCAAGCCAAATTTCTATTAGGAAAAAATTAAAACCATCAATTCTCTCATGCCTCTTGTGATAAATGCCTACAATGGAAAAAACACAGCTGCACATGTAATAATGTTACATAAGCAGCAGCCTCTGATCTTATCACAAATCATTGCTACTAAAACAAGCTCTTTCCTGTATTAACAGGATCAGTAAATATCACCAAAAATGTGTATACACACAGATATATGCCCATTTTTGTAATATATACATACATATAAACATTCTAAGACCTATCCACTACCACACAATTAATTTTACATTAAAATGTTGTATATATTTTTGAAACTAATTATCAACAGTAATGCTAATTAATGCTCTTAATACTTCGTGAGCAAACCAAAGTAGACAAGTGGTACCTTCTGAATGCCTCATGCAAGCACCAAGTTATCGGATGTGTTTTATTTACTTTCCCCATTCACAGCAAGTTAATCAAAACACGAAGTGAGAAAGGCTTCAGGAGGGAGGATTTGGAGGATTTCCACCTCCTGTTTGTGTGACCAGTACTAATATCAAGCTGAATGTAAACCGTTCTATTTTTTTTTTTTCCTATCACTCATTTCTGTTCTGTATTTCCAATAAAACTTGAATTTTTGTTCTTGTTTATCAGTATCAGCTTCAACAACCTGCTCTTCCAGCCTTGCCAACATGTTTCAGTTGTTCAGCCTAAGGTTAGAAGATTATTTGCAGACATAAATCCATTTTACAGACATGTTTATTGTGACAATAGCAAGACCTGCCATACAGAATGCTTGGGGACCACTCCATTTGCTCCTTCAAAACCTATTTTGAATTGACCTTGAGCTCTCATTAATCTTAAAACATTTAGTATTACTTGAAGTGCCAATTCACTTCTACATTATCCCTTTCTTCTCAAGTAGCAAAACAGGAAAGAAAAAATAACCTACTTTTGCTATTTTTACACTACACTCCAAGGGAAGTATCAGAAACTATTTTATTTCTACACAGCAGCCTTGGCAATTTTCTTTTAAGTAACAGATGAATAGAAAAGATACAAACCCAAGACTCCACCCCAAAGAGTCTTCTCTCCAAAACAGGGTAGAGTTACCTGCCTATATATTTGCAGTTTTTAGCAATTAGTAGATCATTTAATTGTTTCTACTCAACATCTGAACAAATGCTTTTAAAAAATGCTTATATAACAACAATTTAAAAATTGTCTCCAAACCTATCCTCCTTTCTATTTTTTTCTTCTTTATTTACAACTGTTCACCAAATCACTGTCCCAGAAACCACAGTCACTGCCATGTGGAGAAAGCATCAAGTGAAGCTGGAAAAAAAACAATCACAAAGCCCTAAAGCTCTTGGTGCTCTACCTTTTCTATGGAGGGATTAAAGAAAAGCCCTTAGACAAAAGCCAGCAGGATTAGGCAATGCCAGTTCATTGCTCAGCTGAGGACCAGATTATTTTTTAACATTATCAGAAAATAGAACTCTTTTTTTCTGCTCTGGTTGATTGGATAATAGAAATTGAATCATCTGGCACAGAACTCAAAGGCCTAAAAGATCAAAAAATAGGAAACAATGCAGTTCCACTTGATATTACAGCTGAAAAGTAAAGATGCTGTCAAGTTTAATGCAGTAAATTCTTGAGGTAAATAAAACTCAGCTACGAAACCACAAATGATTAACCAGTGAAACATCCCCCTCTAACGTAAGGCTTCGTGTAAGATGTTTTGTGTCTGTAAGACTGTAGTATTTTTACTCCAGGGATTAGTTGTTGATCTTAAAACCAGCACGCAGCCAAAACAAACAAGCCAAATACAGATAATTTAAAACTAAGTTCAAATACTACGTTCCAGTTAGGAGGGAGGAACAGTTTATTTCCCATACAAGTAAAACACTCCAGAACTGCAAGTGCTGTCACCCAAACACATGCTGACACATCTTCAAGACAAACAGATCTAATCCTTCAAAACCAACATTTACATGCCAAAGACTACAAGTGTTATTTGCTTTTAATTTCTTCTTTTTCCCTTTTTTAAAATCAAAATAAAATATAATACCAAAGTAAACTGTCTTACTCCCTCTCAGAAAGACACAGATTTATTTTCCTCCACCCATGAGGAACACAGCAAGTGCTGCTCAACTGCCCCTTGAACTCAGCACAGATCTTGAGCTCATATTCTCTTCACAACCACATACAAAATTAAAAGCCCATATTCTGCTAAAGACAGCCAGTTTCATCTCCACTGCTCTGCCTTAATGAACTACTTAAAGCAGTGAATATTGTACTAATAAATAAAGGCTTGATAGACACTACCTTGAAATGCAGGAAGGTGCTTCTACGATGTTCACACCACTCAGCATAGGTTGAAAGGCTTCTGAAAAATGTTAGAAGACTTCCACGTTCTTCAGTGCTATCAAACAAAAATACATTGTTTAACCCAGTCTTAATCAGATGTATCAATTCAACAGCCTAAAATTCACACTTTTTTCTTAATTTGATTAGTATTGTTTGAATATGAAATCAGAAACCACCCAAAATAATAATGACAAAGCTGAAAAAAAGCTGTAGCGTAATGATTGAAAAAGAAGTTGAAGAACACATTCCTAAACCAGTGTTTATAGTGTTGGTCTTACATGTAAAATGTGGGAACAAAGCAGTCACCTGTAAAATCTGTTTGATTTTATTCTTGTTCAACTCATTTTCTACATCAATTTTAAGATGTTGCACAGTAAAACCTGAACCCACAAAATCAGTTAAGATTTCCCAAATTGCATCACTAACTTTCAAATATTGCCAAAATCTTTCTCCTAACCAAGTAGCTCTTCCCATGACATTATCTGCCTCTGCCCACGTGATAATTCAGCTTTTCAAAATTAACCTTGCAGCTTCAGGAGGTAAAGAGGCCTGATCACACAGAGTATTGAACCCAAAACTTTTGTTAGACTGTTAAATCTTGATTTGATCTTGTCTCCAGAGCAGAGGAGCTCCAGCCCTCTGAATATCTTCCTCACACTCCTCTGGACCTGCTCCAACAGGTCCATGTCCTTCTTATGTTGGGAGGAGAGTGGGAGGGAAAGATAAATATAAACATTTATTTTTCAAATTTCTAGTAAAGTAAGGATCAGGATGGAGAAAGGAAAAGAGACAACAGAAGGTGACAAACTGTCAGGCAGCCAACCATCCATCCACGGCTGTTGGGGAAAGGAGAAAGAAAAAAAAGCTCATAAAGGGTGTGCAGTTTTCACTAAACAAATGCAGCCAGAATGCAAAGGATGCAAAACTCCACAAAAACCACGTCAGAAGACCTGAAGTAACATGATTATTTAACCATAAGGGTGAAAGGCTTCATGCCATTGTTGAAATGAAGCCACAAAGGAAGCAGGCTATTAGCCATCATCAAAACACACCTGGAAAGCACTGCTTTGAAAGTACAAATATTTATTTTGGTTCCTAATACAGGATTTTACAAGTTTACAAAATCTGACTGAGGGAGATACCTGACTGGTATTTGGGAATATTTCAGAAAGTTAGAGGATTTAAATTCTAATGTAAATTTGGCTTTTAACATCCTTTCTGTTTGAGATTAGTTATTCTTTTTGGATTTTCAGAACAGCTGAGAGCAGAGACTTGAGGCATTCACAGAATGGCTGCAATAGTGTATTATCAAATCATTTCAGCCTTTTCAGGGAAAACTGTGCCTCTAATCCAGCTCTACTTAATATACAGAACAGCAACCCTCAACATGTTACACAAACAAACTGGAAAAAAAAATACATTAAGGTCATTCAGATATTGAAAATGTAAAGGAAAAGCCAAACAAGTTTTATCCTAGCCTGGAAAGAACAGCATCATTAAAGGAAGTTACCACAGTAGTCACAGCTGCCAATAAAATCAGGCCAAGATGAAAAAAATGCTGGCAGCACTGGGAAAAGTGAGTCCCTGGAAGGACACAGACACACTGATTTACAATAGCTCGTTAGCTCTGGTCTGGGAGCTGTTTTTAACCACAACTCAGAATGGTCCATGTCAAAATCTACACATTTTGTAAGAACTGTGGAGCCTTGGTAACAACTGCCCGCCTCTCCATGCCTGGAGAACAGATTCCACATAAACTGCACCAGCCTTTTTCAGCCTCCACACATGGAACAGAGCAACACAAAGCTTTGTTACAAAACTACATACTTGAAATTCTTTTTGAAAAACTTGGCAATTTTTATAAATATCCACTTTTATGCTAGTTAAAATACAATCTCAAACACTGCGACCTTGTTTTAGCATTGTCTTCAGTTTATTTCTTTTTTTGCCTCAAAATCATTTTTAGGTGATGCAGCAGATGAAAATTTTCAAGGCTAGATCATCAACAAAGTTTTGGCTAGAAGCTCAAAGAACTAGTTTCAAATGCAGAACTTAGTCTACCAATATATCTGAGTATGTACTTTTCTAACACAGCACTGGCTAAATTCAAGATAGAAGATGGAATTCAGTGGTTTAGAAAGGGGGAATCTGCCAGCAAGAACAGCTGTATGTAAATCCATATTGACAAAGGAGTAAGAGACTGGCTAAGAGCACCAGTTCAGTGAACTAATAGCATTTAATCTACCCATAAACAGTAATTCCTAATTAGCCCAAATTAGCCTAATTCCTCCTGTTGAAGTCAACTACAACAAATGCTACAATACCTAGAAAACATGGTATAAAATAACAAGGTAGTAAGAGAAAGGATGGTAAAATTCAAGACTTTTTTTTTTTATTTCAAAAGAATTTAGCATTACAAAAATCCACTTGGAGCAGAAAACACCCATCTCCAAAGCCAACATCCATGTTACAGAGAAGTCATCCAAAACCAGCTAAAAGGATATTCAGGCAGAGAGTAACTCTATCAGGTTAAAATCATGGGCTCTTGATCCAAACACCCTTTCACTTTCACAAAATACCATCAACAAAACACAGAAGTATGTAAGACATTGTGCTGTTGTAAAAGCACCTAAACCTCCTTTAATATGTTCCTTTATCTATTTTAAGAGAGGAAATCTATTGTAACTCACTGCAGAATGCAAGACTTCCTACATCAGCACAGAAAACCAAAGCACAACTCAAAGCTGGGGGCAGAATTCCTGCGTCCCTTCATTTGCAAGGGACCTTGCCCATGCAGCATTTAATATAATGTGTATTTATTTCCTAAATCCTGCACTCTTATTTATAGGTTCAAACTAGTTAGTAAAAAGAGCAATTTTCATACTGCTTAAAATCTCCATTTGCCTAAGTAATCCATGCAAAGGTTAATTCACCCAGCAATTAATGGGGTGTCAAGTCAAGAAAAAAGGTAAAAGGACTGACAAGATTTTTCTTAGATATTGTGGTTCTCAACACTAGTAAGGTATAAAATAAGTGATAACTGGGACACAAGAACAATCCAAAAAAAGACAACTAAATATTGTGATGCCATTTGCATACATCTCTTATGATCACAAAATGATTAAGAAATTGTATAAAAATATACCCACTTTTAAAAGATGCACGATTTTTGTATAGAGATGTACCATTTCTATATTGCAGCAGGACCTGCAGGCTGCTGAATTTTGCTTCATTTAAAAAGATGTTGCTTCAGTGGTCTAGAATTCCCCTATTTTCTTCCAAAGGAGGAACTGAATGCCAAGTTTTTAACTCTGCTGCTCTTAAAGACCATTTTCTGACATGCATTATGAAAAAAAACGAAGCCAAAAAAATTAGAAAACTGAGGAGGAAAAAAAATCCCAGCCAGGAGACAAAACAGAACAGAACCAGACAATGGATTTAGCAAGACTGGGCCAAGGAAGCAAAAGAAGAAAACAAACTGGTAGGGAGGCTGAAAACGAACAAAACAGCAGGAGACCAGATTCAGCTGGCCAAGAGTGGAGGGAAAAGGAGGGAAGAGGTAGGAATTGAGATTCTAAGAGCAAACTGTTGGGGAAAGTCTGAAACTGGACATGAGGAGATTACAGCTTGGATAAAGAAATGAGGATTAGCATAGCAAGGGGATTGAGAAAACAGGCCCTAAAGGGAGATCACAGAATCAGGCAGTGGAACAGTGGGGTGCTCTCAAACAGGCACTGTCAGCATCGGCCCCACCCCAGCCATGTCCTCACTGCCTTCCATTGGCAGCACACACACAGGAAAAATGAAATTTGAAGGTGTTGTGGGGGAACAAGGTTGGGTTGTTCCCCACCCCCCCCAATATTTTTTCACCATAATGACCCCATGGGTCCTGTTGGCCACGTGGCTGCAGGGGTAGCTACAGACACAAGGCCAACAGACAGCACGTGCAAAGAGAGGCTCAGGAGAAAGCACTGCTTGCTCTGTTGGCACCTTCTGTCATTCATGAAAACTTGTGTTTATTTATGAATACTGGCACGAAGTGAAAAAGGAGAAGAGACAGGGACAAGACAGCAGTGCTCCAGCCAGGATGAAATAAAGTCTGCCACTACTTCAACGCATTCCTTTCCAGTGTGACTGTTAAGTTCCAATACACTTCTGCTGTCATAAAATACTCATGAATTAAACAGGGCAATTTTCTCTTCTAAATCCCACTTCGTGAGAGCAGTCAGCTACTCTTCACAGTTACACCACTAGCTTTAGTAGATTTATATGGCAATCTCAAAGCCTTTAAGTAAAAACTTGAGTTTTCAGAACAGACTACTAAAGCCTGAGGTAACTCAATAGACCTTTCTCTTGACCCATCTGTTGGCCCTCCTTCTCCCTCCCCAAGACCAAACAATAATAGAAAACAAAAGAAATTACTTAAGAAACAGGAGTAAGATTAAATCATCCACCCAGTAATAATAGATTTGTTCTCAGAACAGCCTGCTAGCAGAATCCAGTGGAATACTGCAGACAAATAATGGGATCATTTACTCATCATGTTACCACAAGAAGTTGGCATATTCCAGAAAATAAAAAAACCAGCATTCATTTATACATTTCAGTTTTAGTATGTAAATTTTCTTAAGCCATTGCACAAATACACTATGCAATGTTTTTAAATTATATTGGTTTTAAGATATCAGTGAAATAAATTCTGATGCCAAGAAGAGAAACGGAATTGAGAGCTGAGAATCAGAAACAGGCAAATACTGGAGCGGGGTTCTGGATGTGCACTGTAGGCATTACCCACAGTGCACATCTGCAGCTCACACATCTGAGGAACAATTACATTAATTAAAATGCAGTAGCTGAGATTACCATGCCACCTTTCTCTTCAAACAGCTAAAACACATTATAATCCAAAACCTGGCTGTGTTTAACATGAATTTGTAACAGTTCTTCCAGGTCATAAAAATGATGTGCCTTTCATCTTCTCTCCAGGATACAGATAAAGGTTTAGGAGTGTTTTGGTTGGGCTAAGGACACATCACATAAAGACAATGACTGCCAGCAATTTACATGAAAACTCAGTACTGCATTTAGTATCCCATATAATAACTTTCCTTGAGCCAAAAATTCCACCTTACCTTGACACAAACTTGCTCACATCTGAATCTTCTCTGGATTCCATTATAATGTTGAGATCACTTACAACAGCAGACACTTTCTCCTTGTTCTAGATTGGAGAAGTAACAACAAAATATTTTAGAAATTTCTCTAGCAAAGATAAAAATGTGTCTATTTGCATCTAAAGCAGAAAAAAGTACATATAAATGCTGCTAAGTACTATAATTCTTAAAATAGCATCTTTTAAACTACAGTTTGTGTGTGTCAACAGTTTCTTTCATTTCAACAGTAGCACTATTACTCACACAACAATGCTTTTGGAATAATACCTGAGTTTGTCAGCATAGAGAATATATATGTATAAAAGAAGGTCCATTTCTTCCTTTCACACCAATTTCACTTCTTTAAGATTCTTCTCATTTTCCAACACAACCTTTAGCTGCCACATATACTAGAAAACCCAAATATAAGGTTTTATCTGATAGTTTTCCTTTCTTAAAAAAATTATTTTAAAGACTATAGTTTTATCTCAAAATCATGTCCCTTTTGACAATAACTGTTACTCAGGAACACATTCGTGATAATACAATTATTCTAAATTAACTAATAAGCTCTTAAAGAATGAGAAAAGAAGGTCAGAGAGTAGAAATGAAGCCACAAAAGAATTATTTTTTCTGTGCATTCTTGAACATACCAAAGAAATTGATTAGATAACAATGAATGAAAAAGCTTAAAATCATGGTTTGAACCCCTTAGCAAATGCCTCACTTTAAACTTCTAATACCAAGTCACTACAAGCAAATGGAAATGGCAAGAGAGGAAAGCTGGAGTTAACTGCACACAGATCTCAGCAGTCCCTGTACTGGTTGGACAGAAGCCCTGCTAACACTGCCATCACTCAAGATGGGAAAAGCAAAGCAAGGCACTACAAAGATTAGTGGATGGACTAAATAACATCAGGAAAAATCATTTTAGGTTTAGAGCAAAAGGCTCAACAGGGGGATGGGGTTGTGGAGAAGCTGCCAGCAGTCACAAGCTAATGTGCCACCTTCTGAAGGGACTGCTTTGCCAGTGGGTGGGTTCCTAACATGCCAAAATGCCATTGTGGGGCCAAATAAAAAGATTTAAAAGGAAAGCTCCTGCCATGAAGGAAACTTTTAAAGTGATTGCTTTCTCAAAAGGCTTAGACTTGTTCTGGCTGATTTTTAAGCTCATTGCACATGCCCTCCTCTAATACCTAATACTATGGAGCTGAGTTAATTCTATTGACTTCACTACTAGAATAAATAACTACACAGTTTGCAGTGTGAAAAAAAATTCCTAATCTGCTGCATACCAACAGATCTGTTACCTGCTGGGCACTTCCCAAAAACAGCTGTCACCTTTTACTCCTCATGACAGGTGAAACTGGTTGTAACTGTGCACTACCCTGCCCATGCTAATTATAGTGCAGGTTATTTTGAATACAGTGTACTTCTAGAAAAAAAAAAATCACGCAAAAATAAGCTCCAAATGATACTTTTACAACTGAAGTGGGAGTTTTAAAATATATATACACCTGGTATTCCCTATCTCCCTCACTATGGGGATCTCATCAGCACTCGAAGTAGCCCAAATTTTAGGCATTAGGCAGCCAAGTGCTGCCGCACAGTGGTGCAATGGCTTTAAGCAGCACCAATGCCGTTGTCAGTAAATGTAACACACAGTTACCCCTCTGAGCTCCACTGACACCAGAAAATGTCAGCATCCTGCAGGAGATGCAGCTGAGAGAGAAGCATTCATCTCACCAAGCTGCGTGATTGGTGTGGGCCATGTCCCCACTCAAGGCTAAATGCAGTTTCATACAAGCAAATGTAAAGAGGCATCGTGAAGACCACAAGTTTCAACTCACAAATGGACTGCAGAGGTTGCTCATTCAGCTGAGCTGTTGCAATGTCAAAGGATAAAATCCATGTGTGACTACCTAAATATTCAATTCCCAGGAAGGACATCTTTACTCTCAGTCCCATGTCATTAAATTGAAAAAAAAATCCAAAACCAAACAACCAAAAAAACCAACAGCTTTAAAGCTGAGCTGAAAATCAGGTTTTCCTGATGTTAGAAATACTATTACAAAGTACAACAGTGTTAGAAAAATACTATTGCAAACTGGGGCAGTAGCTGTCTTCCTCTGCTTAGCACCCTAAAGTCTGTGCTAAGAACAGAGCCTTATAAAAGCTCCCTCCCAGAAAACCTGCAATCATTAGTGTAACCTGTGGGCAGTGCTGCAGTGAATACTCACATTAACCAAGCACACACAAATATAACCAAAGGAAAAAAACTTCAAACCAACAAAGAGAGCTGCTCATGTTTGTAGTGTTTTAGCTTTTCCCCAGTTTCCTCCAGAGAAGTAACATTTGGCATTTTCCAGTATAAGATATGTGACTACAGGAGAACGTTTTGTGTGGGATGAAAGCTGTGCAGGGTCAGGATGAGGCCCCAGCAGGTACCTGAGAGAGCTGAGGGACACCAAATGCTCTCAGGGCTTTACCTCAGTCTGCAAGGGCATCCTGCAGGGAACATGTTTTGGGAAGGGTGATAGAGACTTGGCAGTGCTGGGTCCACAGTTGGACTTGATCTTGAAGGTCTTTTCCAAACTAAATCATTCTGTGGTAGCCATTTCGTGGCTGAACACTAAACCTGACCTTCAGAACTATCTTGCATGGATGCACACAGAATTCCAAAGTTCCAAAGATGTTAAAGAGTCAAAAGAACCCACTGAAGCTTAGATTAAACAGTTAAAGGTTTCAGCTGGAAAAGGAAGTACTGACATTTGTCCATTTGAAGTTTTGTTTGTTGGGTAGTTGATTTTTTTTCAAACATACATTAACCCTTACCTGCATTTCAAGAAGCTGGAATTCCAATTGAAAGGACAAGGAGTGACACTTCCCTGATAATCTGTGCTTCTGCACCGTCCTGTTTTCAGCTGTTATAAAATCAAGTTAACAAAATAATCAATTACACTTCTATTCAGTGACTACTGCATTTCTTCCCTTAATCATATTTAAAGTACCAGCTGATACAATTCCTCATGTAAAGAAGTTTAACATGTTTAAAAACCCCAACAACTAACTCTACTTTCCCACTAAGCAAAGCTCAATATTTACTCAGAAACTATTTTGTCAATGAACCAAATCTTATTGTATTTCAAAGTAATTATCTTTCTGCTAACAGTGAAGTAGAACATAGGTTTGCAGATGAACTGCAACCAGTAGGCTCAGTAAAGGGCACAAAACTGCTTACTTTTTTCCACTGTTTTCTTGGAATGGCTTGTGAACTGAAAACCAGTAAACGTCATGAAAAATGAGAGATCTGTTCGTAGACTTTCAAGCTGAGCTTTCAGGTCTGATGGAGATTCATGTCCCTTGGTTTCTCCCTGAGTTTCTCTTTCTAATAATTCTCTAGAATGGAAAAAAAAAAAAAAAATCAAAAGGGCAAAATACCCAGACATAACTTGGTTTTGCATGTCAGTACAGCAATATCATTAAATAAAAGGCATTGGGAATGGGATCTGATGGTTTTCAGACCCAAATCAGTTTTCAAGGAGTCAAACTTCAGTCAGATCACATTGCTGGAAACAGTAAACTATTCTAACTTACATAAACTCTTTCCATTAACTGCCAGGTAGACACAGCTTTTACTCCAAGTCTGGAGGTGCAAGTATTCTTTTTGAGAAACATGCAAAAACACACAACAAAAGGGAGCTAAGATTCCTTGACTTATCTAAGTGACTTATTTTATCCACCAAGTTTACATTTACTAACATAAGGAAAGTCCTAACATAGAAGCAAAAGCTTATCCCAAACAATTTTGACAAAGAAACCCTATTAATCTAACAAATGAAAGAAAGGCATACATTGACTTCAGTATCTCCTCATCAGAAAAAAACGTGGATTCTTGTCGGATGTCTTCATACTTTTCTGTCAATTCCCTAATTTCTTCTTCCAGTGCCTGGATTTCATCTTCATAAGCTTGGTAAATGCTCTTGTCCATTTCTCAGAATCAGTGTTACTGCATAAAACAAAATAAGGATTTTTCTCAGGAACAAACAAACACAGGATTAATTTTTAACAACACAAACATAACATTAAGCAATTGTTTTAAGATACAGACCAGTGCACAGCCTCCAGAGACTGAAGTTAAATCAGGGATCTAATGGAGTCAAAGGCTTTAATAACCTTTTAAATTAATCACAATTTGATCCAGGAGCACATCCAGCTGTTTTACATTTGCTGTAATAGAACAATAAGCTGCTCCACAGGTAAAAAACCAATTGCAATCAGAGATAAAAACAGAACCCAGCTTTGACCAATTAACCTAAGGACTCACCTGGTCAGACGAGGCACAGCTGCTCCTAACACTGTTCCTAACACAATCTGCATTCAGAGGAACAGCAGTAAAGAGACACAAATTGCAAAGATGCTTCACCAGTAATTTAAAAAACAGATAAACTTCATTTTTCAGGAAAAGTAACAATCTGATATTCAGCCTAGCTACAATGCATTTAAAAGTCTGTGGAAGATATTATGCAGCTCAAAACTAATGTACTAATACTTTTGACCAGGAAAAACCCAACATTTAGTTTTGTGTGGTTTTAAACCACCCCTACTCTATGTGCAAGTTCCACACTAACATGGTTCAGTAAAAGGGGATGAGGGGGAAATAGGATTTTATTCCATGAGAAACAGTGCCTTTATAACACACATAAGAAAACAACATCCAAAGCATGCTTTGCATTAAAAACTTGCTTAGTGAATAAAGGAAGTATATGCAACTAAATAACCATCCAGTCATCACCAGATTTTTTTTTTTAAACTGGAAACAGTGAAGAAAGTCACGGTCATAACAAAGAATATGGTGTGAAAAACATTAAAACAGCCAGAACTTTACCCCAGGTCAGCGGATCTCTCTTTTAACAGCAGTAACACAAAAAATAAACTACGTACAGCTACTTGAACGCAAGGATTTCACTAGACCGCAGAAAACTCAAACACTAATTATGACTTCAGATAACTTTATATCTAGACACTTTAATTAAGTAAAACAAAACTTTTACAAACACTTCTGCTGTCATATATCATACGTGTGTATATACGGTACATACGTGTATATTTATAAATATTTGTGCATTAACAGAGCATCCTTCGCATTTCTCCGTACCTGCCCGCTGACACCGCCGAGCTTTATGCTGCCACAAGAGGAGCTGCGAAGCCTCTCGGAGAGCTGGCCAGAACCGAACCGTGCGTTCCGCGCCCGCCGCTTCGCTGCGGACCTTCGAACCTCGCAGGGCGGTGCTGGAACCGCGGCTCGCCCGAGGAGCCGGGGCTGAGCCGCGCCGAGGCTCGCAGGCCACAGTGGTGCCCCAAGGGCGTTAGGAGTGTCCTAGCAGTGAGAGAGCCTCGGGAGCCCCGGCAGCGAGGGACCCCGGCAGTGAGTGACCCCGGCAGTGAGGGACCCCGGCAGCGAGGGAGCCCCGGGAGCCCCGGCAGTGAGGGACCCCGGCAGGAGGGAGCCCCGGCAGTGAAGGAGCCCCGGCAGCGAGGGAGCCCCGGCAGAAGGAACCCCGGCAGCGAGGGAGCGAGCCCCGGCAGTGAGGGAGCAGAAGGAGCCCCGGCAGCGAGGGAAAGGAGCCCCGGCAGCGAGGGAGCCCCGGGCGCGCCCCGCGCCTTTCGAACCGCGCGCCAACCCTAGCGCCAACCACAGCCGCTGCCCGAGCGGGGGGCGCCGGCCGCGCCTTCCTTCCCCTTCCCTGTCAAACAACAGAGCTGCTGGGGGATAGTTCCCGAGTTCTTCACTCTAAGTGAAAGGGAAAAGCCTTGATTTGTCGGCCGTTCCCTTGGTTATGTTACGTTTCGCTCGATTCCGGAAAACGCCGCTGCTTTCCTTCCCGGTTAGTTCCGTTCAAAGCGTCCGCTGTTACACGCGCCGGCCCCTGTGTTCCCGCTCACTTGCCCGGCCGGAGACAGGAACCCGGCAGGGACGATCAGAACCCGGCGGTCCCAGCAGGCGGAACCCTTTTTTCCGAGAGAGGGCTGGGAAGCGTTGTGAGGGGGAAGGGAAGGTGGCGGCGCTGGCACATGGCGGCGGTGAGGGAGGGCCGGGGCCGCCTCCGGGGCTGCCGGGGCCGGGGCTCCTCAGGCCGGGGCTCCTCCGGCCGGGGCTCGTCAGGCCGCGGGTCCCTCGGCATCTCCCGGGAGGGAAGGGTTGGGCTGTGCGCGGCTCGCGTTCCCTCCATAGGGAACCCTTGGGCTATACTGCAAAGAGCCGTGTGCGCTTATTCTCGCGCATGTGGTTGTATGGTTCAAGGTTTAAAAAAAAAAAAAAAAAAGCCACAGCGCCTGAATCCTAATTTCCTGCAGCAGCTCGGGATTTGCTGTCGCTGCGCTGGAGCAGAGAGTGTTACCTACTACAAATCAAATGAGTGCTCTGCTCATAGCGTTCTTCGTGGCTTTCTAATGCGCTGATTTGTGCCTGATTCGTTATTCTAATCACATTAAGTTGTGTGTCATTGATCTGTTTTGTCTCCTTGCAGAGAGACAGAGTGTGTGTTCTGGCTGTCACACCTTGACTTCTGAGCATGGAGAAGGAACAGGTTTCCAAGCGTTTGTATGTTGGAGGGCTCGGCCATACGGTTTCCAAGGCTGAACTGGAAGAAAGATTTGGCAAGTTTGGGCGTGTTTTGGAGGCAGAGATCATTACCAGAAAAGATGATCAGGGTAACAGTTTTCTTTCATCTTTTAAAAGCTAATTGCTTTTCTCTTTGGAGTGTGAAATGCAATTTTCGCTTCAGAGACCTTGAAACTACATAGAAATTAACTTAATGCTTGTCATTCATCAGGGAACCCTACGAAAACTTTTGCCTACATCAGTGTCAACATTTCTGATGCAGATCTGAGAAAGTGTAAGTACTTTTTTCCTTTCTTAGTTATGTTTTTGAGCCACATTACAGTGCTGATAATTCATCTCATGTTGTCACATCCAGCTGTGGTCACAGTAGAGCCTCTTTCATTCTGGTGTCAGGTTGATGCTATTTTCTTCAAGCTGCAGTTTTATGGAAGCTGCTTTGCTGAGATTTTTTCAGGAATTGCTGTGAGCAGATTGAAAAGATTCCTTGTGACTGAAGTAGGTGATTTGTGAGTTTCAGAGACTCATAGAAAGGTCTGGCTTGGAAGGGACCTTAAAGATCATCTCATTCCACTCCCTGCCATGGGCAGGGACACCTTCCACTATCCCAGGTTGCTCCAAGCCCCGTTCAGCCTGGCCTTAAACACTTCCAGGGATCCAGGGGCAGCCACAGCTTCTCTGGGCAACCTCTTTCTTTGTTCTAAGCCTTTCTTGAAAAGGAAATGTGCTTCAAATGCTTTCATCAGGTCTGTAAAACATTGAAGTTGAATTATGTGAGAGGAAACCCAGAAGAAGAGCCGATGCAAAGCTTCTGTTGTAATGTGCTCCTGTGTCTGGGGATTGCTGCCATGAGGCTCTTCTGAAGTGAGAACTTCAGTTTTGGATGTAGACCTTCTGGTTTAGGATTTGGATATTGTCCCTTTCAGATCCAGCCTTAACCCAAGTGAGCAGTGAGGTACAAGGTCATGCTGAGGGAGCCTCAGGCTGTCATAGGAGGAGGTGTAGTGAAGTCTGTGGTGTGCTCGTTTTTAACGTAGAAAATACTCAGTTCTCATCTCTTTGTTTTGCAGGCATGTCAGTTTTAAATAAAACAAAATGGAAAGGGGGGACACTGCAAATTGAGTTGGCCAAAGAAAGCTTTTTGCACAGGTAGAAACCAGTCTTTTAAAATGTATGCTGTTGCTGAAATTACCTTTTTTCTGCTTATCTGATAACATTATGGCTGTACTTTGATCTTCTGCGCTGTTACTCTTCCAGTTTTTATAGACTCTGGTGGGCTGTTGATGTGTTAATGTTTTGCATCATTATTCCCTTAAGGGTGATGGGTGTTAATTGCCTGAGAAGTGAGTGGTTGCTGTTCTGTGGGAGGGGATCACTGCCAGCTCCAGTTCTGCTATGTGTGATGTACTTTCTGGTACAGGCTGGCCACGGAGAGGGAGGAAGCAAAGCTGCAGAAAGAAAAACCACAGAGAAATGACCAAATGTGTCTGTTGGAATCACTGAAAAAGACTGGAGTTGTGGATTTCCACATGAGAGCAGTACCAGGTACAGAGGTGCCAGAACATAAGGTATGGTGGGGTAGATGTATAAGAGAAGTAAAACAACAAAAAGCAAGCTCATTGCATCTAAATTCATGCCAAATTTATTCTTCTAAAGAAACTTAATTACTCAGGGTGACAGTCCAAGTTGTAAAAAGCACTCTGAGGAAATACCTCGTGTGTAGACCTGGAGAAGGGTCCTGTCATTCTTTGCAATGACTGGAAATAATCGTGGTCA
Source organism: Monarcha castaneiventris obscurior (assembly GCA_026261815.1). NCBI lineage: Eukaryota > Metazoa > Chordata > Aves > Passeriformes > Monarchidae > Monarcha > Monarcha castaneiventris. The sequence continues at coordinate 17,601,399 of JAMPIT010000484.1, forward strand.
TACTGTCCTCTCTTGCCATGTGAAATGAGGAAATGCTTTGTTCCTCGTTTATATTGGGAATATTGTTGTGTCACCCTTAAAAGCTTGTTCAGAGAATGTGTGACTGATTTCTGTACACCACATAACTTTTGGTGGCTGGGTTGGGCTTCAGCACAGGATCAGGGTCTGCACATGCTTACACAAGTAAGAATAAAGTTAAAACTGTTTGCTAAGCACAGAATGGTTTTGGAGGGATTTTTAAGGGTTTTTTTGTGGGAAAGGGGAAAAACGCAAAATAATAGTGATTCTATCTTTGTAGGTACCACTGTTTATTCATAAACCAGAAGCCCTATATTAAAAACAGCACTTGTAAAGAAATTTAGTTCTTTATCACTCGTTATTTGTAGGTTGTTGAAATTTAGTTTTTTGGTTGGCTTTGGTTTGTTTGGTTTTTGAGAAGGAGGCTGGCCAAGTTGCATGGTAGGGCTCACTAGAGACACTAAACAAAAAAGAATTAGTCACACGTGGTTCTTTATTAGTGTTTTTGTTATTCAAGAATAAACATTTGTTTTATTCCAGAGTTACTTCCATTCTGTATTTTTTTTAACACTGATTATTTTTCTTTTCTTTTAGAAATGGGTTGTTGGAAAATTTGGCAGAGTCTTGCCTATCCTGCACCTCAGGAATCAACAAAAAAATAAAATATCCTTTTCTGATTGTTTGGGCTTGGACACAATTGCCTTCCTTCTTTTGTCATATGGAGAAACAGTTGCTTAACAGTCTTAATTTTTACTCCTCTGTCAGGCTTAATTTACTGAATCCCCTAGTAAATCCTGCAGTAAGTTTGTGTGACTTGCTTTACACTGCTTAGTTGTTTAAAGGCTTATGGTCATGACATGATAAAGGATTCTTTGCTGTCTTTTCCTGCAGAATTCAGCCTGTTCATAAAGCCCTGAGTCTGCTGAAAGAATCGGGGTGTTTCAAATCCTTAACTCAGACTAACGTGGTGAAATACGACCCCTCGAAGTACTGCCATAACCTTAGGAAGCTGGAGCCAGACCTGGCACATGCAGCTCCTGTATCCCAGCTCACCTGGCACCTGGAAGGGGGAGATGACAGCACAACCAGGAAGCGGCGAGGGGAATTCCCTGGGATGAGGAAACCACCAAAGAAACAGAGGCAGCTGGGCAGCGAGGCCCTGAATGGAGCAGCTCTGTCCTCTGGGTGCCCGTCGCATCCAAAACACAGAGATTCACCACAGCTCAACCAGAAATCAAAACCCAAACCTAGTGAGGAGTTGGAATTGCTTCCAGCAAGGAGGCTTGATGGGAAAATACCAGGGAGAGGTTTATTATCAGATCAAAGCAATGCTAATGGAGTTGCAGCCAAAAATAGCATGAGTGTTTCTGATAGTGACATTGATTCTGAAGAGGAGATCAGAGCGATGGTAAAAAAAGAGACAGAAAGACAGAAAGCTGAAAATGTTGAGACTGAAAGTGAGCACTTGGAAGTTGTTGGGGATAATTTTGAGTTAAAATACAATAGTCACTGGTCCTTAAGCAATTCAGATGCCATGAAGAAAGCTATCAAAGGAAGTAACAGAGAGAAAGAGACTATGGAGTGTGATAATGGTTATGATTCAGCAGATACAGATGAAATTATTGCTGAAAGTAAAACTCCAGAAGATTTTAAACAGGGGAAGGTGAAAAATAAAGAAATATTAGCTAAAAAAAAATGTGATTTGGTAAATGGCTCCTCACTGAAAACTCCCCATTTAAAAGAAGAACACATTGAAAGAAAAGGGAAAATTAAAAAATCCAAAATTGCAGCCTTGCAGAGTACAGAAGCCAGCAGTACAACAGAGACACGTGATAGTGACAGCTCTTGTTCAGAGTCTGAGAAAGGGGAGTCTGAGAAAGGGGAGTCTGAAATCAGCTCTGATTATGAGTCCATGATGCAAAACTGTTACCGCTTAGACCTTACCTTGGATGACTTAAAAGCACTGGCTGCAGAAAACACTGGGACGCCTGCAGAGGGCAGTGCACAGAGTCCTTGTCAGTCCAGTGCTGAAGAGAATCCCAAAGATAATACTGTAAATAAAGCAAAACTTGCTAAATTTCACCCTGCAGTTAAAAAAAACCCTGTCTGTCCTGAAGATGTTCTGGCTGATATTTTAGCAGGGGAGGAGGGTGCTGTTGAGGAAAGCTCCAAGGGACAAAATAATTCACATTTGAAGCATCAGCCCTTCAGAGGAATGGGGTCCCTTTGTGTAAAAGAGTTAAGTAAGGACAGCACTGGGCTAAAGAAGAAGTCTGTAGAAAGTTTAGGACTTGAAGCTTGTACATCTTATCGTGGGGAGGAGTCATCCAAGAATCAGCCAAAGAACCATCCATCGTGTTCACTTGAAGTTAGCAGCAAAAAGAGACATAAAATGCCTTGTGAGCAGCACGTGGAACTGTCAGCTGCTGCCTCCTCAGCAGGTCAGAAACTTCAGCCTGGTTCCAGGCCTCATTTGCAAGGGAAGAATAAAGGTGTGAGTTCTCTACAAGACCAAAACTCAGAGCATGGAGCTGCTGCTGCCAGTACTGATCAGAGTGATGGGAGCAGTGACATGGACAGTGATGCTGCAGGGGCACAGGAGCACATTAAACAGCAGCTGAAGAGCCCAAAACTGCTTTCCAAAACATTAAAGAGGAATACAAGCAAAAAAACCCCAGAATGTGAAGGTAATAAAGGTGGGAATGGGAAGACAAGCCTTCTGGAAGATAAGGAGCTTTGTCTTCGTGCTGCTGCCTCAAAGGAGCCCAGTACAATAGAGAAACAGCTCCAGGACAACCAGAGGAGGCTGGCAGCTCTGGAAGAGAGACACAGAGAGAGAGAACTACAGAAGAAACTCATTCAAGGAGCTCTTTCAAATCTGGTAATTACACTCACAACTTCTACCTGAATAGTGCACAGTACAAGGAAGAGGGTAATTAATACATGTGGAGCAAGATGTTTTAAAATCATAGTCTGGAATTTCTGATGACATTGCCAGTTCTCTTTTTAGAGTATACAAAATGCTGCATACCTCATCCCTAGAATACCTGTAGAGTTGCAAGAGGAATAGCAGATCCCTCTTTTTGTGTCGTGGAAATGTCTTTCAGATAGTCACGTCTGAGGCCAGCAAGTATTTGATGTGTTTGACTTGAGAGTTTACTCTTCCTTAGGATCAGCAGCCAGGAGGAAAGCACAAACACATCATATTCGATTCCGATGTGGAAAATGAAGCCGAAGTGGATGAGATGTTGAAAAAAGATGCAAGTTCAGGAAATATGCATAGAGAAGTAAGTGTTACTGGGAAAAATTCAGTGTGACATCATCAGAAAGTTGAATTTTCATACCTAACTATCTCATATTGTAACACCTGTGGTACCCTTTGCACGGGCATTTTGCCTATGGTAAAACTGAATAGTCATAACTGTAAAGCAGAATTGTACAAGGTGTGTGTACAAGGTAAGATTTGAAGCACGTGGATCAGGAAGGGAACTGGTTGTGCAGGAAATCTGCTTTTTCAGCTAAACTGGAGAGCACATGAACAAAGTTGGGACTGATTTATATTCTCAAACTTATGTAAACAGCTGCTTTTCTCTTTTCCTTTTGTGTAACAAAGGATAAGTCAGCTCCCAAACCTTCAGGCAGACTGTTTGATAGCAGTGACGATGAGCAAGAGGATACGGACGAAGAGCGATTCAAAATTAAGCCCCAGTTTGAAGGCAAAGCTGGTGAAAAAGTGAGTGAAGCCATTACTGTAACTGAGTTTTCCTCTAGGTCTCTGTAACACTGGTTAAGAAGAACACAACTTTTATCTTTTCATTCTTGCTGAATATGATTTTTATGAAGTTATAATAGAATTCCCTTAAAGGAAGGAAATAATGTTTGGTGGGGAGTGGGAGGAGTTTCTCTGACATTGTCATCTTTGTATAAAAAGAAATTACTGGAAAAGGCATCAAAAGCTAAAGGTAAAGAGTATGTTACCATAATTATAGTAAAAAAAGAAGTTACTGATTTCCTTCTCTGGTGCTTAATAGCATCTGTTTCATTTGTCCAGCTCCTGAAGCTGCAATCCCGCTTTGGCACTGATGAAAGGTTTCGCATGGATGCTCGCTTCCTTGAGAGTGACAGTGAGGAAGAAGGTAAAGCTGATCACATTTCCTGGCTGCTGGTAGTCATAGAGCCTTTCAACAGCCTTTCTTGCTTTACTGGGATCTTGTGTAGAGCATCTGTCAGTGGCAGAGGAGTTGCACAGTTGTGTGATGCAAGCGGGAAACAGGTTAAATAAATGCTTTGACTTTCCCATGAAATAGATGCCTGTGACATTTCTAATGAAAGATTTTCTACAGTGCAAGGGAGAAAACCTGTAAGTACCTTTAAGATAAAGGAAGTGATGTGTTCATAGACATGAACTCTTCTAGTACTGTAGTAAATGTTGTGCATCCAGCATTACAGGCTTAGCAGGGAAAATAGAATGTATTTGTTTTTGTCTTAGCAGAGACAAACAGCCTGAAAGCAGATGAAGAAGAGGAGCTTGCTGCAGAGAAAAAGAAAAATCTGCAAATACTGGGAAGCCTCCTGAATATCAACCTGGAGCAGCCCAAGCCAAATAAAACAGCCACAAGTGTGAAGAAATTCAAGTATGAATCATCCACTATCAGTAAAGAAGGAGGTTTAGGAAGGCTAAGGTTTTTTAGGAAGGCAGCTGAAAGACCCTGAAATCTTAAAATTTTGAAAGATGGGCATAAAGGGTTTTAGTGTGTTGTTTTGGGTTTTTTGCTCCTTTGGACTATTTGAATTTATGCAATGTTTGGTACTAAAAGAAGCATATCAATACCTATATGGATAGCTGTATTTATGTAGCTCCTCAAGAGATTATCAGGTGCAAGTATAAACTCACTGCATAACACACAAGTGAGGGCTGTGTTTTATCTGAAATATCTCAGTTTGATTAAATCCACTTCTGCTTATATATTTGCTGAGCCAGACACTGACTAGAGGGTGCTTCCTAACTGCCAGTTACATTTTGGATTGATTTAGAGCTTTTTTGGTAAAAAAATCAATGTGAATTTGGGTCTGACGGTAAAGGTTTGGGGTAGCTTTCAGTTAGGCATTTAGAATGTACAATGCTGTTTCTTTTTCTTTCAATTTTTGTAGAGATATTAATGCCCTCCGTTATGACCCCACAAGAGAGGACCATGCAGTTTTTGAAAGGAAACCAAGTGCTACAGAAAAGGAGAGGTAGTGTTACACCTTGGTAACTACAATTGTATTGTTTCTTCCTGTGGAAAGATGGTTACAGCAACAGACTGAGTTTGAAACTATGCAGATGCTCTGTTTTTAATTTAGTTCTCTCTGCTGTTGCTAAAATCAAGATATAATAGAAATTGTGACCACTAAAACCAGCATGTAGTGTCATCTTTCCTTCTGGTCCATCTGTTTTCTGCATGCCATTTTCTGTCCTCACTGAAGGCGAGAAAGGTCAATTCAGGGACCTTGAGATTTGCAGGTCTCTGAGAAAAGCGGAAGAAATCTGTGCTAAGTACCCCGATTTCTATGTTAACACGTATTAAGTGAAAAGTCACCTAAGGATGTGGCTAATTACAAAGGACACTTGTTCCTGCCTTTAGACTCAAACCTCAGATGTTTCCGCACTGCTCTACCCTTGAAAGTGAGCCACTCCTTCATGGGCTTGGATACGTTTAGGGAGACATGAAGAGCAAGGTGGCTCTTAGGGAAGCTGTCTTTGCAAAGGACACGTGCTGTGTTGCTATCCTTGAACAATCTGATTTCAGGAAAGCCAAAAGGAAGAAGAAACAAGAGAGTGACACACTACCTCAAGTGTCTGAAGACATCTATTATGATATTGCTGCTGATTTAAAAGACTTGTTTGGATCTTCAAAAAACAAACCAGAAAAAACGGAGGAAATACCCTGGGACAAGGAGGATGCGCAGGACGCTGCCCCAGCTGACCATCTGGGACCTTTGCGTGGGAACGAAGTAGATCAGAAGTCAAGTGCGTTCAAGTTTTCCTTCTTTGGAGACACGGAGCAGTCGGGCATCAAAGAAGGTAACAGCAAAATGTGTAAGAGATCCCTAGAACCAAGTGGAAAATACTGGAGCAGAGATTTAGCTCAGAAAATCTGAGGGGAGAAGGTTCTGTCCTTCTTAAATCTGCCTTCTCCAATGTAAGTATTTCACTTGAAAGGAGGAATTTCTCCTGGCAAGTAAAAGAATAACCCGGTTTGGGCTTTTTTTCTTTTTTGGTGCTGTTATTGCAGAGCCTTACATATTTGGACCAATAAAACCGGTAAAAGTCACGTGGCAAGAGGATCCACGTTTCCAAGACAGCAGTTCCGAGGGTGATGATGAGCCTGAGACATCAGGAATTGAAAAGGACCAAGAAATGCAAGTTCCATTTGTATTTGTTGTCTACTCGGTTGTAGTACTTGGATGCTGTGGGCACATTAATAGCAGCACTCGGGAGATGGGAAACGGACGTCGCCCACCTCTGAGCAGTGAAAGTCGTCCTGGAAATCCATTTGTGCTGCACAGAGTCAGAACTCCCAGCAGCCCGTTTGATGTGAAGTTGAATATGAAAAGAGAGAAATTGAGCACAAGAAATTAACTGGGTCGTTTTGGTTTGACCAAACCCAAACTGAGTTTGGCCAAAAGCCAAAGACACCGTCAGTTTTCTTTTAAAAAGCCGGGGTTTTCTCAGAGAAGGCTGTATTTGGTTCCTGTGGAATAAAGCTCTTCCATGTGTACCATTTCTCTGAAGTGCTACAGCTTTAACTCGTGTTCATGGAATTTGATAGTGCCTTTTAGGATGCTAAAATCCCTTTGTACTTGTCTAGGTTTCTTTCTTTACCACACACGGAAAGTGCTAGAGTTTTCTTCTTCTCCAAAGATGATGAACGCCTAAGAGGTACAACAGAACTTACTCACCCCTTTTGTATTTTTTTCCTTTTAAATTCTTACTGGAATTCAGTGAGGAAAAAATGCTGCCCAGTTATGAATGTTTTGTAGTCAACATTTGCCTTCCTTACTTGGGGTCTAGGTTGTGGTAGAACCCTGTGAGGAAATTCTGGCACAATAAAGGCTGAGCAGGTGTCTGGCTTTCTTTTCTTTCAGATAATTGCCTAATAGGTATCTGGACTTTTAGAGCTTACCAAAAAAATAGTCACTTGACAAATTACCTAGGCATTTTTGGATCCTCTTGGGCATATATATAATTTTAGTGCACTGCAATCTTTCAGCGTATCTGATTTACAGGGGTTGTTAATTGGAGAACTCAGTCCTTAGCAGGCATCACTTTTCATCCTGGTGTTGAGCTTTTACTGGAACAGCTGCTATTTCACTGCAATTTAGATTTCAGCACGTGCAGGAAAGCTGCTGCTTTCATTTTTTGTAGTACACGAGGCTGTAACACACAACATTTCTGTTGGAGGCCACGTGTGGCAGTGGGGGGAAGAGAATAGGAAGGAGGTGGAGAACAGAGCTTCCGACTTTATTGCTGAGCTGCTCATGAGTGTTCCAAGCAGCAGCACAATCAGAAGTGTTTAACCCCATTAATTGGTTCTTTGTTTTGTGCAGAGGGCCCAAAGTTATTTTGCAGATCAACAGAGCTCAGTGAAGAAAAAGAGGGTTGGGAAGACAGACATAGATTATTGCTTGAGGTGAGTAGGTAACGTCTGTTCCGTGGTAACTGTGGCTGAAAGCTGAGCATGAGGAGGCTATGACTCTGCATGAGAAATTAATCCAGGGCCTCGAGAAGAGCCTGAAACTTTGCAACTACCAGAGAACAAAAGTGTTTTAGGATAACAGTGTGTATAACATCAGGTTGTGATGTCACTCTGGTCAACCACTAAATCTCTGTGTGTTCCAGGAGCAGCTACTTAACTGTGTGTAAAGAAAGTGTTTAAGAGAAATAGTGAATTTAGAGACTTCTCCTAATAGTGGATTCAGAAGCTTCTCCTTATAATATGTCGGGTTTTCACTATTTTCAGGAATGCCGGAAGAAGCATAAGGATGCCAAAAGAAAAGTGAAAGCAAAACAATAAATCTTTCACAGATGAGAAGTGTGTCATGTTTCTTCCTTGGAGAATTTGTCAAACAATGTTACTTTGGAAATCCTTTCCAAGATCTAATGGGAAAAACTATTGGCCAAAACTGCTAGCCTGTGTTTCTGAATAGGAACGTGTTTCCTGTGTCAATTCAAGGTTTGTACCAGGGTTTGGGGTTTTCTGTGTGTAGGGCTTGAATGTGAGTTGCTTCTTTGCAGGACTATTGATAATTAGATCGTGAAACGAAGACAACATTTCACTGTGTCCTCGTGTGCAGTGCAGCACAGGGTCGAGAAAGAGCAGGTAGCTCTGTGTCTGTACATAACTTGCAGGAGCAGCACAGGAGCAGTTCCCAGGGCCTGGGGAAGCAAGGAGGTTCATGGCACTGCGGAAGAAGTGTCCAGAGCTCGGGATTGTCCGGCTGAGCTCTTCTGGCTCCTTCTGCTTCGAGCCCTTGCCGAGACACGGGTTCGCTACAGAGCTCTGGGTGCCGCTTCCCAACTCACCCCTCCTCCTCTGCCTCCTCCCTGCCTCCTGGAAAGAGGCACTCCCTGGCATTGCACCAGCTGTGCCTCTCTCCTAGTTCTGTGCAGGCACCATTGTCCTGCCAAGGTGGCTCTCCCATGGAGACAGGAGAACCAATGACCTCCCGCTGCCCCAGCATCAGGCAGGTGCAGGGTGTCCCTGCTCATCACCCCTTGCCCTGCTTTCCAGGGGTCCTGCTGATTGTTCTGGAAGTCATTGATGTGGATTTTCCAGGAGCATGTTTGCAAAGGTATGAATGAGAAAAGGCCAAAAGAACTTTGTGCTTCTCTTCTAGTTTGTTGTTTGTTTTATTTTCAATATATTTGCTGGTAGGAAAGCATGGACCAAACTGGCCAAGTGCCTTTAATGTGGGAAAAGCATCCTCCTGCATTTGACTTCTGAGCCAAAGACTGTTTCAAGCTCTCCCAGTCAGATGGACACAGAAAACTCCCATTGCATTCTCTGGGTTTCCATCAGTCTGTGTAAAAAGATGACATTTCTCAGGAGCTTAATACTAAATTTTCCATTTAATGTTAAATGTCAAAGTTGTTAGTTCATAGGATGGCAGGATAATTGAGGTTGGGAGGCACTGGTGGTGGTCTCCAGTTTTATCTCCTGTTCCCAGCAGTGATCAGCAAGGGCATCAAATCAGGTTCCTCTGGGATTTCTCCAGACACGTCTTGGGGAAAACGTTGCTGCACCTGGAGCAGGTTTTGAATCTCTCCAGTGCAAGAGCTTCCACAAGCTCTGTGGGCAGCCGATTGCCAGGGGCAGGAGCCCTGGAGTGGCTGAACTGCCTCAACAGCCCCTTTCTGCCAACAGTGCCACCCTCGATGGCTGCCCCAGGGCCAGGCATTGGACCCTGCACTTGCTGCAGCAGCCCCGGCCCTGGGTCTGCTCTGGCCAAAGGCTCGGGCCCATCTCTGGACCTCGGTTCCCAAGGGGCCGCCTCAAATGGGTGGCGTGGGACTGAGGCCATCGCTGCCCCTATTTTGGGTGCACGTTGCTGATGTCAGAGTGGCCATTGTGACCCGTGCCACCAAGGCCACAAAAGGGAACGCTGGGCTCAGGACGTGTGTCAGTGCTACCTGACAACGGGAGGAGAAGGCAGGACAGGGACGGGGCTGCCCTGGGACCAGAGGGGCCCCACACCTCGGGGCTCTGGGCCTGTGCTGCAGGCTCACCTGCCTCTCCTTTAACAGAGGCAGCGGAGGAAGATCCAGAGGAGAAGAGCAGCGTTCCTCGACGCGGTGACGGGAGGAGAAGGCGGACAGGAGCAGGGCTCACGCAGGGCTCAGCAGGGAGTAGCGCCCTCGTGGCTCTGGGCCTGTTCTGCAAACTCCCCACACTCTTCTTTCTCCCACAGAGAGAGAGGACGAGCACCTGGAGGAGACAGCGGCGTTCCTGCACAGGGACTCAGCGCTGACCAGGGCCATGACTGACAGGAAAGAGGAGGCCCCTGACGCCAGGGAGCCAGGTGAGGGCAAAGCAGCCCTCCCATAGCCTGGCACAGCGGCTGTCGGGGCAGCCAGCGTGGGGCCCGGAGCAGAGGCAGGGGGAGGCAGGAGCTGCCCAGCCGTGCTGGGGCTGGGAGCCTCCTTCCTCCCCAAGCGGGGCCCAGCTGGGCCAGGGGGCAGCTGCTGGGACACCCGTGCCCGCACTGTGCCCTGCTCCCCAAGGCCTCCAGGCCTGCCCATCAGCCGGGCAGCAGGGCCAGAGCAGCCCTTGGGGCCGATGCTGCGGGCTCAGAGCCCCGCAGAGGTGCTCGTGCCCGCTGCCATTGGCTCTGTCCCCTGCAGCATGCGTGCTGTGTCGCCGCTCAGAGGCCGACCCGGACATCTGCGGTGACAAAGTGGAGAAGTACGGGCTCTGTGCCCACGTCTTCTGCCTGGTGAGCTGCTCCGGGGGCTCCCTCCAGCACTGCAATGGGCAGCCCCTGCCACTCTCTCCTCATCAGCTCCTCGCCTTTTCCGCAGTATTTCGCCAGCCTCCTGTTTCGACAAAGCAACGAACGTATAGGGTTCATGGGCTTTCTCGCTCGGGATATCCAACTTGCAGTCAGCCGAGCGGCACAGAAGGTGAGAGAGCCTGACAAGAGCAGGGAGGTTTGTGCCAGGCGAGGTTTGCCAGAGCTTAGCCCAGACCTCACGAAAGAAAGGCTGCCTCTTCCAGCCTGCTGTGGGACACAAGTCTGGCTCCCAGCAGCTCCACAGAGGCTCTGGCACAGGAGCCTCTTCGACCAGGAGGTGCTGACACCCAGCAGCAGCGGCCACGTTCTGCGCCCTGCCCGGAGCCCTGGGGCTGCCTGGGGAGGCTCCGAGGCTGCCGCTGACGGGGCTGCTGGGCTCTTTCCAGCACTGCTGCGTCTGCGGGGAGACTGGGGCCACCATCATGTGCTGCTGGGGAGACTGTGACAGATGGTTCCACCTGCCCTGTGCCAAGGAGGGGGGCTGTGTCACACAGTATATTCCAGATTACAGGTACCTCCTCTCTCCCTCCAGGTCAGCCCTTCGGAAGGACCCAGCATTTCTCACTTTGCCCATCCTTTTTCCCCCAGCTCCTACTGCCCTGAGCACTGCCCAGAACTGGAGGAGGAGGTGACTCTGGAGCCAGGCACTCAATGCCCCATCTGCATGGAGCCTGTGGAGGATAGAAAGTCTTACAGCACCATGGTGTGCCTAGCGTGCAAAAGGGCCTGGTTCCACAGGGACTGCATCCAGGTAGCAGCCATCCCCTCAGCCCCGGGGCACAGCAGGTGCTCAGCAGCGCCAGGGCCTCGCTCACACTGCTTCTGTTTGCCCTGCAGGGACAGGCCTTGCGCGCTGGTCTTTTATGCCTCCACTGCCCCCTCTGCAGAGACATTCAACTATTTCTGCCCCAAATGTTCATCATGGGCATCCGAATCCCCTTCAGGTTGGAGTCCTTCTGCCTGGCTCACAAGACAGGAGGGGGCAGGTGCTGCAGGCCCTGCCCTCACAGTCCTGGCCCTGCCCTGTCCCTTGACTCTGGGCTTCAGCCTCACGCACGACTTGCAAAAGCACTGCAGGAAGAGCAGGGACAGCCTGTACCTCCAGGATGGCGGAGCAGCACAAGTTCATCGGCTTTTCCTTTCTCCATCAGACAGCCAACATGGGAGGACAATGACGCCTTTGCAGACCTAGGAGAGAGGCACAGCCGGTGCAATGCCAGGGAGTGCCTTTATCCAGGAGGCAGGGAGGAGGCAGAGGAAGAGGGGTAAGCTGGGAAGCTGCTCTCCGGGACACTGCAGTGAACCTGTGTCTCGGCAAGGACTCGAAGCAGAAGGAGGCACAAGAAGAGCTCAGCCAGATAATCCCGAGCTATGAAGACTTTGTCCTCAGTGCCATGAACCCGTTTGCTTCAACAGGCCCTGGGAACTGCTCCTGTGCTCCTCCTGCGCTGCTGAGGGCACCCACAGGCGCTGCTCCGGCCTGAAGAACAGCACAGCCAGCTGGGAGTGCGACAGCTGTGCTGGTCTGGGCACGGGTATGAGGCAAAGCACCTGGGTGCCCCTGGGCTGGGATCGGTGCCAGGGTGGGCTTGGCAGAGCCTGTCCGCTCCTGGAGGGCTGGGGGCACCGCTCTGGCCTGGCCTGGCCCAGGCCTGGTAGGCCCTTGACATTCCTGCTTCCCCTTACAGCGCCCAGGGATGAGCCGGAGCTCAGTGTCCCCAGGGATGAGCAGGAGACCAATGTCCCCAGCCTGGCCAGACAGTCAGGACTGGAGCCTACCCATGGCTCCCCAGAATGTGCAGCCATCAGCCCCAACTCTGGCATCCTGGCACCATCGAGGAGTCTGCCTCCCCTTCCTCCATCAGCAGAGACCAGCAAACGCAGCAGCGTCCAGCGTGCACGAGTGAGGCAGTCGCTGCAATCCTCCTCACTGGAGAGCAGCAGCCCCAGCACGGAGAGTGAGATGACATCGGGGTCATCAAGCAGCAGCACTTCCAGAAGCCCTGGGTCTGACCGCAGGCGAAATCGCTCTCGCCAGCTGCGTCGGGCCCCAAATCGACCTGTCCGGTCGAGGAGCTGCTGTTACAGGAGCCAGAGGACAGAAACAAGGGCTGAGAGGCCCAGGCACAGGGAGACACCTTCAGAGATAGGCCCCAGACAGAGCCGCTCTCGCCAGCGACGTCAAACCTCAAATCGACCTGTCCGGTCGAGGAGTCGCCGTGACAGGAACTGCAGGGCACGACCAAGGGCTGAGACGCCCAGGCGCAGAAGGACACCATCGCGGGCATCCCCAAGATGCAGCCGCTCTCGCCAGCGACGTCGGGCCTCAAATCCACCTGTCCGGTCGAGGAGTCGCCGTGACAGGAGCCAGAGCTCCGCCCCAAGTGCTGAGAGGCCCAGGCACAGGGAGACAGCCTCAGGGACATGCCCCAGACGCAGCCGCTCCCGCCAGCAAGGTCTGGCCCCAAATCGACCTGTCCGGTCGAGGAGTCGCCGTGACAGGAGCCAGAGGTCAGCAGCAAGTGCTGAGAGGCCCAGGCACAGGGAGACAGCCTCAGGGACATGGCCCAGACGCAGCCGCTCCCGCCAGCAAGGTCCGGCCCCAAATGCACCTGTCCGGTCGAGGAGTCGCCGTGACAGGAGCCGCAGCACAGCAGCAGGGGCTGCGAGGCCCAGGCGCAGGGGGACATGGTCGGGGACGCCCACCCGGAGCAACCGCTCCCGCCAGCGACGTCGGGCCTCAACTCGGACCTCGCCAAGCAGCAAGTAGTGTCATCTTTTCTCTGCCATAAGTGAAGGTGAGGAAGGTCAATACAGGGACCTTGAGATTTGCAGGTCTCTGAGAAAAGCATATTAGCTCTTGACATTGCTCCGGGCAGGAAAGAAATCTCTGCTAAATACCCCGACTTCTATGTTAACACGTATTAAGTGAAAAGTCACCTAAGGATGTGGCTAATTACAAAGGACACTTGTTCCTGCCTTTAGACTCAAACCTCAGATGTTTCCGCACTGCTCTACCCTTGAAAGTGAACCACTCCTTCATGGGCTTGGATACGTTTAGGGAGACATGAAGAGCAAGGTGGCTCTTAGGGAAGCTGTCTTTGCAAAGGACACGTGCTGTGTTGCTATCCTTGAACAATCTGATTTCAGGAAAGCCAAAAGAAGAAGAGAGTGACACACTGCCTCAAGTGTCTGAAGACACTGATTCTGACACTGCTGCTGATTTAAAAGACTTGTTTGGACTTTCAAAGAACAAATCAGAAAAAACGGAGCAAATACACTGGGACAAAGAGGAGGCGCAGGACTCTCCCCCAGCTGACCATCTGGGACCTTTGCGTGGGAATGACGAAACTCAGGAGTCGAGTGCTTTCACTTTTTTTCTTTGGAGACACAGAGGAGTCAGGCATGAAAGGAGGTAACAGCAGAACCCTTCTAACAGTGCCATTTCTAGAAAGAGCTTATGGCAGGCACTGCAGAGCAGAATGGCATTAAGAGGGTCAGGATCCGGGGGATTTTCAGTGGCAGACGTCAGTAATTAGGAAGAAGCATTCTGATCTTCATTTCTACTTGCCAAGGTTATGGTAGATTAACGAGAGGTAACTCATGCTTGCATCTCAGCAGTTTTGAAAGGCGTGCTTTGAGAAGGCATTGGGGCCTTTGCAGAGCAGTGAAAAAGCTTGTTGTCATCCCCTAAATTTCTCAAACAGGGAAAAAGGTGACACACCAGTCATAGCAAGTTTCACAGAACCCAACAAGATTATGAAGAAAATGTGTGTTAATGTAGAGCGAAGAGCAAAATCCTGGAGTTGAGCCCAAGATTCAAGAACATTTGATTAGTTACTGAATTCTGTTCTTGGACCTTTAGAAAATGGAAACTGAATGACACACGATCACTGGTGTTTCCTAACCGCAGATAAAATGAGGCCTTATGAAATGAAGATGAAACAATATTGAATCAAGTCACAGTCATGTAGGAAAGAAAAGAAACTGTGTGAAGCTATCCAAAAGATTAAAAAACCAAAGCAACAACACAAAGCAACAAGCCCCCCACACTTCTGCTGAATTCAGAAGGTATTTAGTGTCTTCTGAATGCAGCGATAGAGGTTTAAGAATACGTAAGAGATCCCTAGAAAAAAGTGGAAAATACTGGAGCAGAGATTTAGCTCAGAAAATCTGAGGGGAGAAGGTTCTGTCCTTCTTAAATCTGCCTTCTCCAATGAAAGTATTTCACTTGAAAGGAGGAATTTCTCCTGGCAAGAAAAGGAATAACCCGGTTTGGGCTTTTTTTCTTTTTGGTGCTGTTATTGCAGAGCCTTACATACTTGGACCAATAAAATCGGTAAAAGTCACGTGGCAAGAGGATCCACGTTTCCGAGACAGCAGTTCCAAGGGTGATGATGAGCCTGAGACACCAGGAATTGAAAAGGACCAAGAAATGCAAGTTCCATTTGTATTTGTTGTCTACTCGGTTGTAGTACTTGGATGCTGTGGGCACATTAATAGCAGCACTCGGGAGATGGGAAACGGACGTCGCCCACCTCTGAGCAGTGAAAGTCGTCCTGGAAATCCATTTGTGCTGCACAGAGTCAAAACTCCCAGCAGCCCGTTTGATGTGAAGTTGAATATGAAAAGAGAGAAGTTGAGCGCAAGAAATTAACTGGGTCGTTTTGGTTTGACCAAACCCAAACTGAGTTTGGCCAAAAGCCAAAGACACCGTCAGTTTTCTTTTAAAAAGCCGGGGTTTTCTCAGAGAAGGCTGTATTTGGTTCCTGTGGAATAAAGCTCTTCCATGTGTACCATTTCTCTGAAGCGCTACAGCTTTAACTCGTGTTCATGGAATTTGATAGTGCCTTTTAGGATGCTAAAATCCCTTTGTACTTGTCTAGGTTTCCTTCGTTACCACACACGGAAAGTGCTAGAGTTTTCTTCTTCTCCAAAGATGATGAACGCCTTAGAGGTACAACAGAACTTACTCACCCCTTTTGTATTTTTTTCCTTTTAAACTCTTACTGGAATTCAGTGAGGAAAAAATGCTGCCCGGTTATGAATGTTTTGTAGTCAACATTTGCCTTCCTTACTTGGGGTCTAGGTTGTGGTAGAACCCCGTGAAGAAATTCTGGCACAATAAAGGCTGAGCAGGTGTCTGGCTTTCTTTTCTTTCAGATAATTGCTTAATAGATACCTGAACTTTTAGAGCTTAGGAAACAAATAGTCACTTGACAAGTTACCTAGACATTTTGGACCCTTTCAGGTATGTACATCATCTTGAACTTTTTCCTGTCTTTCTGCTGTTATCATTAAGAATGTTGAGTATTCTTATCAGCCACCTATGCCCGTGTGGTTCTTTGTCCTCATGAACCTTGGTTTTTCTCTTCTGAATCCAGTGAATTTTGTATTTAAAAACAAAGAAAACAACAACAAATGAAAACATACACAGCCCCAAAACATTCCACAGGCCACCAAAACAATTGCTTGTGACATTTGATAGACTACAGTATTAGGAGAGGCTTAAAGGATGTTTGTTTCTTGACACTTACTAGATAACTCTGATGAAATGTACTGATGTGTTCATACAGTTACTGTCCTGCATGCTCCCAGCCTATCTGATTTACAGGGGGTGTTAAAATGGAGATGTCAGTCCTCAGCAGGCATCAGTTCTGTGGGGAGATGTGGGATCCTGGTGTTGAGTTTTTACTGGAACAGCTGCTATTTCACTGCAATTTAGATTTCAGCACGTTCAGGAAAGCTGCTGCTTTCATTTTTTGTAGTACACGAGGCTGTAACACACAACATTTCTGTTGGAGGCCACGTGTGGCAGTGGGGGGAAGAGAATAGGAAGGAGGTGGAGAACAGAGCTTCCGACTTTATTGCTGAGCTGCTCATGAGTGTTCCAAGCAGCAGCACAATCAGAAGTGTTTAACCCTATTAATTGGTTCTTTGTTTTGTGCAGAGGGCCCGAAGTTATTTTATAGATCAATAGAGCTCAGTGAAGAAAAAGAGGGTTGGGAAGACAGACGTAGATTATTGCTTGAGGTGAGTAGGTAACGTCTGTTCCGTGGTAACTGTGGCTGAAAGCTGAGCATGAGGAGGCTATGACTCTGCATGAGAAATTAATCCAGGACCTCGAGAAGAGCCTGAAACTTTGCAACTACCAGAGAACAAAAGTGTTTTAGGATAGCAGTGTGTATAACATCAGGTTGTGATGTCACTCGGGTCAACCACTAAATCTCTGTGTGTTCCAGGAGCAGCTACTTAACTGTATGTAAAGCAAGTGTTTAAGAGAAACAGTGAATTTAGAGACTTCTCCTAATAGTGGATTCAGAAACTTCTTATAATATGTTGGGTTTTCACTATTTTCTGGAACGCCGAAGGAAACATAAGGACGCCATAAGAAAAGTGGAAGTAAACCAATAAACTTTCTTTTACCGATTAGAAGTGTTTCCTGTTTCTTCCTTGAAGAAGTTGCCAAACAATGTTACTTTGGAAATCCTTTCCAAGATCTGATAGGAAAAACTATTGGCCAAAACTGCTAGCCTGTGTTTCTAACATGTTTCCTGTGTCAATTCAAGGTTTGTACCAGGGTTTGGGGTTTTCTGTGTGTAGGGCTTGAATGTGAGTTGCTTCTTTGCAGGACTTTTGATAATTAGATCGTGAAACGAAGACAACATTTCACTGTGTCCTTGTGTGCAGTGCAGCACAGGGTCGAGAAAGAGCAGGTAGCTCTGTGTCTGTACATAACTTGCAGGAGCAGCACAGGAGCAGTTCCCAGGGCCTGGGGAAGCAAGGAGGTTCATGGCACTGCGGAAGAAGTGTCCAGAGCTCGGGATTGTCCGGCTGAGCTCTTCTGGCTCCTTCTGCTTCGAGCCCTTGCCGAGACACGGGTTCGCTACAGAGCTCTGGGTGCCGCTTCCCAACTCACCCCTCCTCCTCTGCCTCCTCCCTGCCTCCTGGAAAGAGGCACTCCCTGGCATTGCACCAGCTGTGCCTCTCTCCTAGTTCAGTGCAGGCACCATTGTCCTGCCAAGGTGGCTCTCCCATGGAGACAGGAGAACCAATGACCTCCCGCTGCCCCAGCATCAGGCAGGTGCAGGGTGTCCCTGCTCGTCACCCCTTGCCCTGCTTTCCAGGGGTCCCGCTGATTGTTCTGGAAGTCATTGATGTGGATTTTCCAGGAGCATGTTTGCAAAGGTATGAATGAGAAAAGGCCAAAAGAACTGTTTGTGCTTCTCTTCTAGTTTTTTTTTTTTTTATTTTCGATATATTTGCTGGTAGGAAAGCATGGACCAAACTGGCCAAGTGCCTTTAATGTGGGAAAAGCATCCTCCTGCATTTGACTTCTGAGCCAAGGACTGTTTCAAGCTCTCCCAGTCAGATGGACACAGAAAACTCCCATTGAATTCCCTGGGTTTCCATCAGTCTGTGTAAAAAGATGACGTTTCTCAGGAGCTTAATACTAAATTTTCCATTTAATGTTAAATGTCAAAGTTGTTAGTTCATAGGATGGCAGGATAATTGAGGTTGGGAGGCACTGGTGGTGGTCTCCAGTTTTATCTCCTGTTCCCAGCAGTGATCAGCAAGGGCATCAAATCAGGTTCCTCTGGGATTTCTCCAGACACGTCTTGGGGAAAACGTTGCTGCACCTGGAGCAGGTTTTGAATCTCTCCAGTGCAAGAGCCTCCACAAGCTCTGTGGGCAGCCGATTGCCAGGGGCAGGAGCCCTGGAGTGGCTGAACTGCCTCAACAGCCCCTTTCTGCCAACAGTGCCACCCTCGATGGCTGCCCCAGGGCCAGGCATTGGACCCTGCACTTGCTGCAGCAGCCCCGGCCCAGGGTCTGCTCTGACCAAAGGCTCGGGCCCATCTCCGGACCTCGGTTCCCAAGGGGCCGCCTCAAATGGGTGGTGTGGGACTGAGGCCATCGCTGCCCCTATTTTGGGTGCACGTTGCTGATGTCAGAGTGGCCACTGTGACCCGTGCCACCAAGGCCACAAAAGGGAACGCTGGGCTCAGGACGTGTGTCAGTGCTACCTGACAACGGGAGGAGAAGGCAGGACAGGGACGGGGCTGCCCTGGGACCAGAGGGGCCCCACACCTCGGGGCTCTGGGCCTGTGCTGCAGGCTCACCTGCCTCTCCTTTAACAGAGGCAGCGGAGGAACATCCAGAGGAGAAGAGCAGCGTTCCTCGACGCGGTGACGGGAGGAGAAGGCGGACAGGAGCAGGGCTCACACAGGGCTCAGCAGGGAGTAGCGTCCTCGTGGCTCTGGGCCTGTTCTGCAAACTCCCCACACTCTTCTTTTTCCCACAGAGAGAGAGGACGAGCACCTGGACGAGACCGTGTTCCTGCACAGGGACACACCACTGACGGGTGCCATGACTGACAGGAAAGAGGAGGCCCCTGACGCCAGGGAGCCAGGTGAGGGCAAAGCAGCCCTCCCACAGCCTGGCACAGCGGCTGTCGGGGCAGCCAGCGTGGGGCCCGGAGCAGAGGCAGGGGGAGGCAGGAGCTGCCCAGCCGTGCTGGGGCTGGGAGCCTCCTTCCTCCCCAAGCGGGGCCCAGCTGGGCCAGGGGGCAGCTGCTGGGACACCCGTGCCCGCACTGTGCCCTGCTCCCCAAGGCCTCCAGGCCTGCCCATCAGCCGGGCAGCAGGGCCAGAGCAGCCCTTGGGGCCGATGCTGCGGGCTCAGAGCCCCGCAGAGGTGCTCGTGCCCGCTGCCATTGGCTCTGTCCCCTGCAGCATGCGTGCTCTGTCGCCGCACAGAGGCCGACCCGGACATCTGCGGTGACAAAGTGGAGAAGTACGGGCTCTGTGCCCACGTCTTCTGCCTGGTGAGCTGCTCCGGGGGCTCCCTCCAGCACTGCAATGGGCAGCCCCTGCCACTCTCTCCTCATCAGCTCCTCGCCTTTTCCGCAGTATTTCGCCAGCCTCCTGTTTCGACAAAGCAACGAACGTATAGGGTTCATGGGCTTTCTCGCTCGGGATATCCAACTTGCAGTCAGCCGAGCGGCACAGAAGGTGAGAGAGCCTGACAAGAGCAGGGAGGTTTGTGCCAGGCGAGGTTTGCCAGAGCTTAGCCCAGACCTCACGAAAGAAAGGCTGCCTCTTCCAGCCTGCTGTGGGACACAAGTCTGGCTCCCAGCAGCTCCACAGAGGCTCTGGCACAGGAGCCTCTTCGACCAGGAGGTGCTGACACCCAGCAGCAGCGGCCACGTTCTGCGCCCTGCCCGGAGCCCTGGGGCTGCCTGGGGAGGCTCCGAGGCTGCCGCTGACGGGGCTGCTGGGCTCTTTCCAGCACTGCTGCGTCTGCGGGGAGACTGGGGCCACCATCATGTGTCATCGGGAAGACTGTGACAGATGGTTCCACCTGCCCTGTGCCAAGGAGGGGGGCTGTGTCACACAGTATATTCCAGATTACAGGTACCTCCTCTCCCCTTCTAGTCAGCCCTGAGTAAGGACCCAGCATTTCTCACTTTGCCCATCCTTTTTCCCCCAGCTCCTACTGCCCTGAGCACTGCCCAGAACTGGACGAGAGGGTGACTCTGGAGCCAGGCACTCAATGCCCCATCTGCATGGAGCCTGTGGAGGATAGAAAGTCTTACAGCACCATGGTGTGCCTAGCGTGCAAAAGGGCCTGGTTCCACAGGGACTGCATCCAGGTAGCAGCCATCCCCTCAGCCCCGGGGCACAGCAGGTGCTCAGCAGCACCAGGGCCTCGCTCACACTGCTTCTGTTTGCCCTGCAGGGACAGGCCTTGCGCGCTGGTCTTTTATGCCTCCACTGCCCCCTCTGCAGAGACATTCAACTATTTCTGCCCCAAATGTTCATCATGGGCATCCGAATCCCCTTCAGGTTGGAGTCCTTCTGCCTGGCTCACAAGACAGGAGGGGGCAGGTGCTCGCAGGCCCTGCCCTCACAGTCCTGGCCCTGCCCCGTCCCTTGACTCTGGGCTTCAGCCTCACGCACGACTTGCAAAAGCACTGCAGGAAGAGCAGGGACAGCCTGTACCTCCAGGATGCCGGAGCAGCACAAGTTCATCGGCTTTTCCTTTCTCCATCAGACAGCCAACATGGGAGGACAATGACGCCTTTGCAGACCTAGGAGAGAGGCACAGCCGGTGCAATGCCAGGGAGTGCCTTTATCCAGGAGGCAGGGAGGAGGCAGAGGAAGAGGGGTAAGCTGGGAAGCTGCACTCCGGGACACTGCAGTGAACCTGTGTCTCGGCAAGGACTCGAAGCAGAAGGAGCCACAAGAAGAGCTCAGCCAGATAATCCCGAGCTATGAACACTTTGTCCTCAGTGCCATGAACCCGTTTGCTTCAACAGGCCTTGGGAACTGCTGCTGTGCTCCTCCTGCGCTGCTGAGGGCACCCACAGGCGCTGCTCCGGCCTGAAGAACAGCACAGCCAGCTGGGAGTGCGACAGCTGTGCTGGTCTGGGCACGGGTATGAGGCAAAGCACCTGGGTGCCCCTGGGCTGGGATCGGTGCCAGGGTGGGCTTGGCAGAGCCTGTCCGCTCCTGGAGGGCTGGGGGCACCGCTCTGGCCTGGCCTGGCCCAGGCCTGGTAGGCCCTTGACATTCCTGCTTCCCCTTACAGCCCCCAGGGATGAACTGGAGCTCAATGTCCCCAGGGATGAGCAGGAGACCAATGTCCCCAGCCCGGCCAGACACAAGCCTCCCAGGACTGGAGCCTTCCCATGGCTCCCCAGAACGTGCGGCCATCAGCCCCAACTCTGGCATCCTGGCACCATCGAGGAGTCTGCCTCCCCTGTCTCCATCAGCAGAGACCAGCAAACGCAGCAGCGACCAACATGCACCAGTGAGGCAGTCGCTGCAATCCTCCTCACAGGAGAGCAGCAGCCCCAGCACGGAAAGTGAAATGAAATCAGGGTCATCAAACAGCAGCACCTCCAGAAGCCCTGGGTCTGACCGCAGGCGAAATCGCTCTCGCCAGCTGCGTCGGGCCCCAAACACCCCCAAAACCCACAACCAAACAAAACAACAACCCACACAAACACCAAAACCCCAACAACCCCCCCACACCCACCCAAATCGACCTGTCCGGTCGAGGAGCTGCTGCTACAGGAGCCAGAGGACAGAAACAAGGGCTGAGAGGCCCAGGCACAGGGAGACACCTTCAGAGATAGGCCCCAGACAGAGCCGCTCTCGCCAGCGACGTCAAACCTCAAATCGACCTGTCCGGTCGAGGAGTCGCCGTGACAGGAACTGCAGGGCACGACCAAGGGCTGAGACGCCCAGGCGCAGAAGGACACCATCGCGGGCATCCCCAAGATGCAGCCGCTCTCGCCAGCGACGTCGGGCCTCAAATCCACCTGTCCGGTCGAGGAGTCGCCGTGACAGGAGCCAGAGCTCCGCCCCAAGTGCTGAGAGGCCCAGGCACAGGAGACAGCCTCAGGGACATGCCCCAGACGCAGCCGCTCCCGCCAGCAAGGTCTACCTGTCCGGTCGAGGAGTCGCCGTGACAGGAGCCAGAGCTCCGCCCCAAGTGCTGAGAGGCCCAGGCACAGGGAGACAGCCTCAGGGACATGCCCCAGACGCAGCCGCTCCCGCCAGCAAGGTCCGGCCCCAAATCGACCTGTCCGGTCGAGGAGTCGCCGTGACAGGAGCCAGAGGTCAGCAGCAAGTGCTGAGAGGCCCAGGCACAGGGAGACAGCCTCAGGGACATGCCCCAGACGCAGCCGCTCCCGCCAGCAAGGTCCGGCCCCAAATGCACCTGTCCGGTCGAGGAGTCGCCGTGACAGGAGCCGCAGCACAGCAGCAGGGGCTGCGAGGCCCAGGCGCAGGGGGACATGGTCGGGGACGTCCACCCGGAGCAACCGCTCCCGCCAGCGACGTCGGGCCTCAACTCGGACCTCGCCAAGCAGCAAGTAGTGTCATCTTTTCTCTGCCATAAGTGAAGGTGAGGAAGGTCAATACAGGGACCTTGAGATTTGCAGGTCTCTGAGAAAAGCATATTAGCTCTTGACATTGCTCCGGGCAGGAAAGAAATCTCTGCTAAATACCCCGACTTCTATGTTAACACGTATTAAGTGAAAAGTCACCTAAGGATGTGGCTAATTACAAAGGACACTTGTTCCTGCCTTTAGACTCAAACCTCAGATGTTTCCGCACTGCTCTACCCTTGAAAGTGAACCACTCCTTCATGGGCTTGGATACGTTTAGGGAGACATGAAGAGCAAGGTGGCTCTTAGGGAAGCTGTCTTTGCAAAGGACACGTGCTGTGTTGCTATCCTTGAACAATCTGATTTCAGGAAAGCCAAAAGAAGAAGAGAGTGACACACTGCCTCAAGTGTCTGAAGACACTGATTCTGACACTGCTGCTGATTTAAAAGACTTGTTTGGACTTTCAAAGAACAAATCAGAAAAAACGGAGCAAATACACTGGGACAAAGAGGAGGCGCAGGACTCTCCCCCAGCTGACCATCTGGGACCTTTGCGTGGGAATGACGAAACTCAGGAGTCGAGTGCTTTCACTTTTTTTCTTTGGAGACACAGAGGAGTCAGGCATGAAAGGAGGTAACAGCAGAACCCTTCTAACAGTGCCATTTCTAGGAAGAGCTTATGGCAGGCACTGCAAAGCAGAATGGCATTAAGAGGGTCAGGATCCGGGGGATTTTCAGTGGCAGAGGTCAGTAATTAGGAAGAAGCATTCTGATCTTCATTTCTACTTGCCAAGGTTATGGTAGATTAACGAGAGGTAACTCATGCTTGCATCTCAGCAGTTTTGAAAGGCGTGCTTTGAGAAGGCATTGGGGCCTTTGCAGAGCAGTGAAAAAGCTTGTTGTCATCCCCTAAATTTCTCAAACAGGGAAAAAGGTGACATACCAGTCGTAGCAAGTTTCACAGAACCCAACAAGATTATGAAGAAAATGTGTGTTACTGTAGAGTGAAGAGCAAAATCCTGGAGTTGAGCCCAAGATTCAAGAACATTTGATTAGTTACTGAATTCTGTTCTTGGACCTTTAGAAAATGGAAACTGAATGACACACGATCACTGGCGTGTCCTAACCGCAGATAAAATGAGGCCTTATGAAATGAAGATGAAACAATATTAAATCAAGTCACAGTCATGTAGGAAAGAAAAGAAACTGTGTGAAGCTATCCAAAAGATTAAAAAACCAAAGCAACAACACAAAGCAACAAGCCCCCCACACTTCTGCTGAATTCAGAAGGTATTTAGTGTCTTCTGAATGCAGCGATAGAGGTTTAAGAATACGTAAGAGATCCCTAGAAAAAAGTGGAAAATACTGGAGCAGAGATTTAGCTCAGAAAATCTGAGGGGAGAAGGTTCTGTCCTTCTTAAATCTGCCTTCTCCAATGAAAGTATTTCACTTGAAAGGAGGAATTTCTCCTGGCAAGAAAAGGAATAACCCGGTTTGGGCTTTTTTTCTTTTTGGTGCTGTTATTGCAGAGCCTTACATACTTGGACCAATAAAATCGGTAAAAGTCACGTGGCAAGAGGATCCACGTTTCCGAGACAGCAGTTCCGAGGGTGATGATGAGCCTGAGACATCAGGAATTGAAAAGGACCAAGAAATGCAAGTTCCATTTGTATTTGTTGTCTACTCGGTTGTAGTACTTGGATGCTGTGGGCACATTAATAGCAGCACTCGGGAGATGGGAAACGGACGTCGCCCACCTCTGAGCAGTGAAAGTCGTCCTGGAAATCCATTTGTGCTGCACAGAGTCAAAACTCCCAGCAGCCCGTTTGATGTGAAGTTGAATATGAAAAGAGAGAAGTTGAGCGCAAGAAATTAACTGGGTCGTTTTGGTTTGACCAAACCCAAACTGAGTTTGGCCAAAAGCCAAAGACACCGTCAGTTTTCTTTTAAAAAGCCGGGGTTTTCTCAGAGAAGGCTGTATTTGGTTCCTGTGGAATAAAGCTCTTCCATGTGTACCATTTCTCTGAAGCGCTACAGCTTTAACTCGTGTTCATGGAATTTGATAGTGCCTTTTAGGATGCTAAAATCCCTTTGTACTTGTCTAGGTTTCCTTCGTTACCACACACGGAAAGTGCTAGAGTTTTCTTCTTCTCCAAAGATGATGAACGCCTTAGAGGTACAACAGAACTTACTCACCCCTTTTGTATTTTTTTCCTTTTAAACTCTTACTGGAATTCAGTGAGGAAAAAATGCTGCCCGGTTATGAATGTTTTGTAGTCAACATTTGCCTTCCTTACTTGGGGTCTAGGTTGTGGTAGAACCCCGTGAAGAAATTCTGGCACAATAAAGGCTGAGCAGGTGTCTGGCTTTCTTTTCTTTCAGATAATTGCTTAATAGATACCTGAACTTTTAGAGCTTAGGAAACAAATAGTCACTTGACAAGTTACCTAGACATTTTGGACCCTTTCAGGTATGTACATCATCTTGAACTTTTTCCTGTCTTTCTGCTGTTATCATTAAGAATGTTGAGTATTCTTATCAGCCACCTATGCCCGTGTGGTTCTTTGTCCTCATGAACCTTGGTTTTTCTCTTCTGAATCCAGTGAATTTTGTATTTAAAAACAAAGAAAACAACAACAAATGAAAACATACACAGCCCCAAAACATTCCACAGGCCACCAAAACAATTGCTTGTGACATTTGATAGACTACAGTATTAGGAGAGGCTTAAAGGATGTTTGTTTCTTGACACTTACTAGATAACTCTGATGAAATGTACTGATGTGTTCATACAGTTACTGTCCTGCATGCTCCCAGCCTATCTGATTTACAGGGGGTGTTAAAATGGAGATGTCAGTCCTCAGCAGGCATCAGTTCTGTGGGGAGATGTGGGATCCTGGTGTTGAGTTTTTACTGGAACAGCTGCTATTTCACTGCAATTTAGATTTCAGCACGTTCAGGAAAGCTGCTGCTTTCATTTTTTGTAGTACACGAGGCTGTAACACACAACATTTCTGTTGGAGGCCACGTGTGGCGGTGGGGGGAAGAGAATAGGAAGGAGGTGGAGAACAGAGCTTCCGACTTTATTGCTGAGCTGCTCATGAGTGTTCCAAGCAGCAGCACAATCAGAAGTGTTTAACCCTATTAATTGGTTCTTTGTTTTGTGCAGAGGGCCCGAAGTTATTTTATAGATCAATAGAGCTCAGTGAAGAAAAAGAGGGTTGGGAAGACAGACGTAGATTATTGCTTGAGGTGAGTAGGTAACGTCTGTTCCGTGGTAACTGTGGCTGAAAGCTGAGCATGAGGAGGCTATGACTCTGCATGAGAAATTAATCCAGGACCTCGAGAAGAGCCTGAAACTTTGCAACTACCAGAGAACAAAAGTGTTTTAGGATAGCAGTGTGTATAACATCAGGTTGTGATGTCACTCGGGTCAACCACTAAATCTCTGTGTGTTCCAGGAGCAGCTACTTAACTGTATGTAAAGCAAGTGTTTAAGAGAAACAGTGAATTTAGAGACTTCTCCTAATAGTGGATTCAGAAACTTCTCCTAATTATGTTGGGTTTTCACTATTTTCTGGAACGCCGAAGGAAACATAAGGACGCCATAAGAAAAGTGGAAGTAAACCAATAAACTTTCTTTTACCGATTAGAAGTGTTTCCTGTTTCTTCCTTGAAGAAGTTGCCAAACAATGTTACTTTGGAAATCCTTTCCAAGATCTAATAGGAAAAAATATTGGCCAAAACTGCTAGCCTGTGTTTCTGAATAGGAACGTGTTTCCTGTGTCAATTCAAGGTTTGTACCAGGGTTTGGGGTTTTCTGTGTGTAGGGCTTGAATGTGAGTTGCTTCTTTGCAGGACTTTTGATAATTAGATCGTGAAACGAAGACAACATTTCACTGTGTCCTCGTGTCCAGTGCAGCACAGGGTCGAGAAAGAGCAGGTAGCTCTGTGTCTGTACATAACTTGCAGGAGCAGCACAGGAGCAGTTCCCAGGGCCTGGGGAAGCAAGGAGGTTCATGGCACTGCGGAAGAAGTGTCCAGAGCTCGGGATTGTCCGGCTGAGCTCTTCTGGCTCCTTCTGCTTCGAGCCCTTGCCGAGACACGGGTTCGCTACAGAGCTCTGGGTGCCGCTTCCCAACTCACCCCTCCTCCTCTGCCTCCTCCCTGCCTCCTGGAAAGAGGCACTCCCTGGCATTGCACCAGCTGTGCCTCTCTCCTAGTTCAGTGCAGGCACCATTGTCCTGCCAAGGTGGCTCTCCCATGGAGACAGGAGAACCAATGACCTCCCGCTGCCCCAGCATCAGGCAGGTGCAGGGTGTCCCTGCTCGTCACCCCTTGCCCTGCTTTCCAGGGGTCCCGCTGATTGTTCTGGAAGTCATTGATGTGGATTTTCCAGGAGCATGTTTGCAAAGGTATGAATGAGAAAAGGCCAAAAGAACTGTTTGTGCTTCTCTTCTAGTTTTTTTTTTTTTTATTTTCGATATATTTGCTGGTAGGAAAGCATGGACCAAACTGGCCAAGTGCCTTTAATGTGGGAAAAGCATCCTCCTGCATTTGACTTCTGAGCCAAGGACTGTTTCAAGCTCTCCCAGTCAGATGGACACAGAAAACTCCCATTGAATTCCCTGGGTTTCCATCAGTCTGTGTAAAAAGATGACGTTTCTCAGGAGCTTAATACTAAATTTTCCATTTAATGTTAAATGTCAAAGTTGTTAGTTCATAGGATGGCAGGATAATTGAGGTTGGGAGGCACCGGTGGTGGTCTCCCGTTTTATCTCCTGTTCCCAGCAGTGATCAGCAAGGGCATCAAATCAGGTTCCTCTGGGATTTCTCCAGACATGTCTTGGGGAAAACGTTGCTGCACCTGGAGCAGGTTTTGAATCTCTCCAGTGCAAGAGCCTCCACAAGCTCTGTGGGCAGCTGATTGCCAGGGGCAGGAGCCCTGGAGTGGCTGAACTGCCTGAACAGCCCCTTTCTGCCAACAGTGCCACCCTCGATGGCTGCCCCAGGGCCAGGCATTGGACCCTGCACTTGCTGCAGCAGCCCCGGCCCAGGGTCTGCTCTGACCAAAGGCTCGGGCCCATCTCCGGACCTCGGTTCCCAAGGGGCCGCCTCAAATGGGTGGTGTGGGACTGAGGCCATCGCTGCCCCTATTTTGGGTGCACGTTGCTGATGTCAGAGTGGCCATTGTGACCCGTGCCACCAAGGCCACAAAAGGGAACGCTGGGCTCAGGACGTGTGTCAGTGCTACCTGACAACGGGAGGAGAAGGCAGGACAGGGACGGGGCTGCCCAGGGACCAGAGGGGCCCCACACCTCGGGGCTCTGGGCCTGTGCTGCAGGCTCACCTGCCTCTCCTTTAACAGAGGCAGCGGAGGAACATCCAGAGGAGAAGAGCAGCGTTCCTCGACGCGGTGACGGGAGGAGAAGGCGGACAGGAGCAGGGCTCACGCAGGGCTCAGCAGGGAGTAGCGCCCTCGTGGCTCTGGGCCTGTTCTGCAAACTCCCCACACTCTTCTTTTTCCCACAGAGAGAGAGGACGAGCACCTGGACGAGACCGTGTTCCTGCACAGGGACACACCACTGACGGGTGCCATGACTGACAGGAAAGAGGAGGCCCCTGACGCCAGGGAGCCAGGTGAGGGCAAAGCAGCCCTCCCACAGCCTGGCACAGCGGCTGTCGGGGCAGCCAGCGTGGGGCCCGGAGCAGAGGCAGGGGGAGGCAGGAGCTGCCCAGCCGTGCTGGGGCTGGGAGCCTCCTTCCTCCCCAAGCGGGGCCCAGCTGGGCCAGGGGGCAGCTGCTGGGACACCCGTGCCCGCACTGTGCCCTGCTCCCCAAGGCCTCCAGGCCTGCCCATCAGCCGGGCAGCAGGGCCAGAGCAGCCCTTGGGGCCGATGCTGCGGGCTCAGAGCCCCGCAGAGGTGCTCGTGCCCGCTGCCATTGGCTCTGTCCCCTGCAGCATGCGTGCTGTGTCGCCGCACAGAGGCCGACCCGGACATCTGCGGTGACAAAGTGGAGAAGTACGGGCTCTGTGCCCACGTCTTCTGCCTGGTGAGCTGCTCCGGGGGCTCCCTCCAGCACTGCAATGGACAGCCCCTGCCACTCTCTCCTCATCAGCTCCTCGCCTTTTCCGCAGTATTTCGCCAGCCTCCTGTTTCGACAAAGCAACGAGCGTATAGGGTTCATGGGCTTTCTCGCTCGGGATATCCAACTTGCAGTCAGCCGAGCGGCACAGAAGGTGAGAGAGCCTGACAAGAGCAGGGAGGTTTGTGCCAGGCGAGGTTTGCCAGAGCTTAGCCCAGACCTCACGAAAGAAAGGCTGCCTCTTCCAGCCTGCTGTGGGACACAAGTCTGGCTCCCAGCAGCTCCACAGAGGCTCTGGCACAGGAGCCTCTTCGACCAGGAGGTGCTGACACCCAGCAGCAGCGGCCACGTTCTGCGCCCTGCCCGGAGCCCTGGGGCTGCCTGGGGAGGCTCCGAGGCTGCCGCTGACGGGGCTGCTGGGCTCTTTCCAGCACTGCTGCGTCTGCGGGGAGACTGGGGCCACCATCATGTGCTGCTGGGGAGACTGTGACAGATGGTTCCACCTGCCCTGTGCCAAGGAGGGGGGCTGTGTCACACAGTATATTCCAGATTACAGGTACCTCCTCTCCCCTCCAGGTCAGCCCTGCGGAAGGACCCAGCATTTCTCACTTTGCCCATCCTTTTTCCCCCAGCTCCTACTGCCCTGAGCACTGCCCAGAACTGGAGGAGGAGGTGACTCTGGAGCCAGGCACTCAATGCCCCATCTGCATGGAGCCTGTGGAGGATAGAAAGTCTTACAGCACCATGGTGTGCCTAGCGTGCAAAAGGGCCTGGTTCCACAGGGACTGCATCCAGGTAGCAGCCATCCCCTCAGCCCCGGGGCACAGCAGGTGCTCAGCAGCACCAGGGCCTCGCTCACACTGCTTCTGTTTGCCCTGCAGGGACAGGCCTTGCGCGCTGGTCTTTTATGCCTCCACTGCCCCCTCTGCAGAGACATTCAACTATTTCTGCCCCAAATGTTCATCATGGGCATCCGAATCCCCTTCAGGTTGGAGTCCTTCTGCCTGGCTCACAAGACAGGAGGGGGCAGGTGCTGCAGGCCCTGCCCTCACAGTCCTGGCCCTGCCCTGTCCCTTGACTCTGGGCTTCAGCCTCACGCACGACTTGCAAAAGCACTGCAGGAAGAGCAGGGACAGCCTGTACCTCCAGGATGCCGGAGCAGCACAAGTTCATCGGCTTTTCCTTTCTCCATCAGGCAGCCAACATGGGAGGACAATGACGCCTTTGCAGACCTAGGAGAGAGGCACAGCCGGTGCAATGCCAGGGAGTGCCTTTATCCAGGAGGCAGGGAGGAGGCAGAGGAAGAGGGGTAAGCTGGGAAGCTGCACTCCGGGACACTGCAGTGAACCTGTGTCTCGGCAAGGACTCGAAGCAGAAGGAGCCACAAGAAGAGCTCAGCCAGATAATCCCGAGCTATGAACACTTTGTCCTCAGTGCCATGAACCCGTTTGCTTCCCCAGGCCTTGGGAACTGCTGCTGTGCTCCTCCTGCGCTGCTGAGGGCACCCACAGGCGCTGCTCCGGCCTGAAGAACAGCACAGCCAGCTGGGAGTGCGACAGCTGTGCTGGTCTGGGCACGGGTATGAGGCAAAGCACCTGGGTGCCCCTGGGCTGGGATCGGTGCCAGGGTGGGCTTGGCAGAGCCTGTCCGCTCCTGGAGGGCTGGGGGCACCGCTCTGGCCTGGCCTGGCCCAGGCCTGGTAGGCCCTTGACATTCCTGCTTCCCCTTACAGCGCCCAGGGATGAGCCGGAGCTCAGTGTCCCCAGGGATGAGCAGGAGACCAATGTCCCCAGCCTGGCCAGACAGTCAGGACTGGAGCCTTCCCATGGCTCCCCAGAATGTGCAGCCATCAGCCCCAACTCTGGCATCCTGGCACCATCGAGGAGTCTGCCTCCCCTTTCTCCATCAGCAGAGACCAGCAAACGCAGCAGCGTCCAGCGTGCACGAGTGAGGCAGTCGCTGCAATCCTCCTCACTGGAGAGCAGCAGCCCCAGCACGGAGAGTGAGATGACATCGGGGTCATCAAGCAGCAGCACTTCCAGAAGCCCCGGGTCTGACCGCAGGCGAAATCGCTCTCGCCAGCTGCGTCGGGCCCCAAATCGACCTGTCCGGTCGAGGAGCTGCTGTTACAGGAGCCAGAGGACAGAAACAAGGGCTGAGAGGCCCAGGCACAGGGAGACACCTTCAGAGATAGGCCCCAGACAGAGCCGCTCTCGCCAGCGATGTCAAACCTCAAATCGACCTGTCCGGTCGAGGAGTCGCCGTGACAGGAACTGCAGGGCACGACCAAGGGCTGAGACGCCCAGGTGCAGAAGGACACCATCGCGGGCATCCCCAAGATGCAGCCGCTCTCGCCAGCGACGTCGGGCCTCAAATCCACCTGTCCGGTCGAGGAGTCGCCGTGACAGGAGCCAGAGCTCCGCCCCAAGTGCTGAGAGGCCCAGGCACAGGGAGACAGCCTCAGGGACATGCCCCAGACGCAGCCGCTCCCGCCAGCAAGGTCCGGCCCCAAATCGACCTGTCCGGTCGAGGAGTCGCCGTGACAGGAGCCAGAGGTCAGCAGCAAGTGCTGAGAGGCCCAGGCACAGGGAGACAGCCTCAGGGACATGGCCCAGACGCAGCCGCTCCCGCCAGCAAGGTCCGGCCCCAAATGCACCTGTCCGGTCGAGGAGTCGCCGTGACAGGAGCCGCAGCACAGCAGCAGGGGCTGCGAGGCCCAGGCGCAGGGGGACATGGTCGGGGACGTCCACCCGGAGCAACCGCTCCCGCCAGCGACGTCGGGCCTCAACTCGGACCTCGCCAAGCAGCAAGTAGTGTCATCTTTTCTCTGCCATAAGTGAAGGTGAGGAAGGTCAATACAGGGACCTTGAGATTTGCAGGTCTCTGAGAAAAGCATATTAGCTCTTGACATTGCTCCGGGCAGGAAAGAAATCTGTGCTAAATACCCCGACTTCTATGTTAACACGTATTAAGTGAAAAGTCACCTAAGGATGTGGCTAATTACAAAGGACACTTGTTCCTGCCTTTAGACTCAAACCTCAGATGTTTCCCCACTGCTTACCCTTGAAAGTGAACCACTCCTTCATGGGCTTGGATACGTTTAGGGAGACATGAAGAGCAAGGTGGCTCTTAGGGAAGCTGTCTTTGCAAAGGACACGTGCTGTGTTGCTATCCTTGAACAATCTGATTTCAGGAAAGCCAAAAGAAGAAGAGAGTGACACACTGCCTCAAGTGTCTGAAGACACTGATTCTGACACTGCTGCTGATTTAAAAGACTTGTTTGGACTTTCAAAGAACAAATCAGAAAAAACGGAGCAAATACACTGGGACAAAGAGGAGGCGCAGGACTCTCCCCCAGCTGACCATCTGGGACCTTTGCGTGGGAATGACGAAACTCAGGAGTCGAGTGCTTTCACTTTTTTTCTTTGGAGACACAGAGGAGTCAGGCATGAAAGGAGGTAACAGCAGAACCCTTCTAACAGTGCCATTTCTAGGAAGAGCTTATGGCAGGCACTGCAAAGCAGAATGGCATTAAGAGGGTCAGGATCCGGGGGATTTTCAGTGGCAGAGGTCAGTAATTAGGAAGAAGCATTCTGATCTTCATTTCTACTTGCCAAGGTTATGGTAGATTAACGAGAGGTAACTCATGCTTGCATCTCAGCAGTTTTGAAAGGCGTGCTTTGAGAAGGCATTGGGGCCTTTGCAGAGCAGTGAAAAAGCTTGTTGTCATCCCCTAAATTTCTCAAACAGGGAAAAAGGTGACACACCAGTCGTAGCAAGTTTCACAGAACCCAACAAGATTATGAAGAAAATGTGTGTTACTGTAGAGTGAAGAGCAAAATCCTGGAGTTGAGCCCAAGATTCAAGAACATTTGATTAGTTACTGAATTCTGTTCTTGGACCTTTAGAAAATGGAAACTGAATGACACACGATCACTGGCGTGTCCTAACCGCAGATAAAATGAGGCCTTATGAAATGAAGATGAAACAATATTAAATCAAGTCACAGTCATGTAGGAAAGAAAAGAAACTGTGTGAAGCTATCCAAAAGATTAAAAAACCAAAGCAACAACACAAAGCAACAAGCCCCCCACACTTCTGCTGAATTCAGAAGGTATTTAGTGTCTTCTGAATGCAGCGATAGAGGTTTAAGAATACGTAAGAGATCCCTAGAAAAAAGTGGAAAATACTGGAGCAGAGATTTAGCTCAGAAAATCTGAGGGGAGAAGGTTCTGTCCTTCTTAAATCTGCCTTCTCCAATGAAAGTATTTCACTTGAAAGGAGGAATTTCTCCTGGCAAGAAAAGGAATAACCCGGTTTGGGCTTTTTTTCTTTTTGGTGCTGTTATTGCAGAGCCTTACATACTTGGACCAATAAAATCGGTAAAAGTCACGTGGCAAGAGGATCCACGTTTCCAAGACAGCAGTTCCGAGGGTGATGATGAGCCTGAGACATCAGGAATTGAAAAGGACCAAGAAATGCAAGTTCCATTTGTATTTGTTGTCTACTCGGTTGTAGTACTTGGATGCTGTGGGCACATTAATAGCAGCACTCGGGAGATGGGAAACGGACGTCGCCCACCTCTGAGCAGTGAAAGTCGTCCTGGAAATCCATTTGTGCTGCACAGAGTCAAAACTCCCAGCAGCCCGTTTGATGTGAAGTTGAATATGAAAAGAGAGAAGTTGAGCGCAAGAAATTAACTGGGTCGTTTTGGTTTGACCAAACCCAAACTGAGTTTGGCCAAAAGCCAAAGCCACCGTCAGTTTTCTTTTAAAAAGCCGGGGTTTTCTCAGAGAAGGCTGTATTTGGTTCCTGTGGAATAAAGCTCTTCCATGTGTACCATTTCTCTGAAGCGCTACAGCTTTAACTCGTGTTCATGGAATTTGATAGTGCCTTTTAGGATGCTAAAATCCCTTTGTACTTGTCTAGGTTTCCTTCGTTACCACACACGGAAAGTGCTAGAGTTTTCTTCTTCTCCAAAGATGATGAATGCCTTAGAGGTACAACAGAACTTATTCACCCCTTTTGTATTTTTTTCCTTTTAAACTCTTACTGGAATTCAGTGAGGAAAAAATGCTGCCCGGTTATGAATGTTTTGTAGTCAACATTTGCCTTCCTTACTTGGGGTCTAGGTTGTGGTAGAACCCCGTGAAGAAATTCTGGCACAATAAAGGCTGAGCAGGTGTCTGGCTTTCTTTTCTTTCAGATAATTGCTTAATAGATACCTGAACTTTTAGAGCTTAGGAAACAAATAGTCACTTGACAAGTTACCTAGACATTTTGGACCCTTTCAGGTATGTACATCATCTTGAACTTTTTCCTGTCTTTCTGCTGTTATCATTAAGAATGTTGAGTATTCTTATCAGCCACCTATGCCCGTGTGGTTCTTTGTCCTCATGAACCTTGGTTTTTCTCTTCTGAATCCAGTGAATTTTGTATTTAAAAACAAAGAAAACAACAACAAATGAAAACATACACAGCCCCAAAACATTCCACAGGCCACCAAAACAATTGCTTGTGACATTTGATAGACTACAGTATTAGGAGAGGCTTAAAGGATGTTTGTTTCTTGACACTTACTAGATAACTCTGATGAAATGTACTGATGTGTTCATACAGTTACTGTCCTGCATGCTCCCAGCCTATCTGATTTACAGGGGGTGTTAAAATGGAGATGTCAGTCCTCAGCAGGCATCAGTTCTGTGGGGAGATGTGGGATCCTGGTGTTGAGCTTTTACTGGAACAGCTGCTATTTCACTGCAATTTAGATTTCAGCACGTTCAGGAAAGCTGCTGCTTTCATTTTTTGTAGTACACGAGGCTGTAACACACAACATTTCTGTTGGAGGCCACGTGTGGCGGTGGGGGGAGAGAATAGGAAGGAGGTGGAGAACAGAGCTTCCGACTTTATTGCTGAGCTGCTCATGAGTGTTCCAAGCAGCAGCACAATCAGAAGTGTTTAACCCTATTAATTGGTTCTTTGTTTTGTGCAGAGGGCCCGAAGTTATTTTATAGATCAATAGAGCTCAGTGAAGAAAAAGAGGGTTGGGAAGACAGACGTAGATTATTGCTTGAGGTGAGTAGGTAACGTCTGTTCCGTGGTAACTGTGGCTGAAAGCTGAGCATGAGGAGGCTATGACTCTGCATGAGAAATTAATCCAGGACCTCGAGAAGAGCCTGAAACTTTGCAACTACCAGAGAACAAAAGTGTTTTAGGATAGCAGTGTGTATAACATCAGGTTGTGATGTCACTCGGGTCAACCACTAAATCTCTGTGTGTTCCAGGAGCAGCTACTTAACTGTATGTAAAGCAAGTGTTTAAGAGAAACAGTGAATTTAGAGACTTCTCCTAATAGTGGATTCAGAAGCTTCTCCTAATTGTATGTTGGTATTCACTATTTTCTGGAACGCCGAAGGAAACATAAGGACGCCATAAGAAAAGTGGAAGTAAACCAATAAACTTTCTTTTACCGATTAGAAGCGTTTCCTGTTTCTTCCTTGAAGAAGTTGCCAAACAATGTTACTTTGGAAATCCTTTCCAAGATCTAATAGGAAAAAATATTGGCCAAAACTGCTAGCCTGTGTTTCTGAATAGGAACGTGTTTCCTGTGTCAATTCAAGGTTTGTACCAGGGTTTGGGGTTTTCTGTGTGTAGGGCTTGAATGTGAGTTGCTTCTTTGCAGGACTTTTGATAATTAGATTGTGAAACGAAGACAACATTTCACTGTGTCCTCGTGTCCAGTGCAGCACAGGGTCGAGAAAGAGCAGGTAGCTCTGTGTCTGTACATAACTTGCAGGAGAAGCACAGGAGCAGTTCCCAGGCCACAAAAGGGAACGCTGGCCTCAGGACATGTGTCAGTGCTACTTGACAACGGGAGGAGAAGGCAGGACAGGGACGGGGCTGCCCTGGGACCAGAAGGGCCCCACACCTTGGGGCTCTGGGCCTGTGCTGCAGGCTCACCTGCCTCTCCTTTAACAGAGGCAGCGGAGGAACATCCGGAGGAGACAAGCAGCGTTCCTCGACGCGGTGACGGGAGGAGAAGGCGGACAGGAGCAGGGCTCACGCAGGGCTCAGCAGGGAGTAGCGCCCTCGTGGCTCTGGGCCTGTGCTGCAAACTCCCCACACTCTTCTTTCTCCCACAGAGAGAGAGGTCGAGCACCTGGAGGAGACTGTGGCATTCCTGCACAGGGACACAAGTGTCCTGTGGGACACAAGTCTGACTCCCAGCAGCTCCACAGAGGCTCTGGCACAGGAGCCTCTTCCTCCAGGAGGTGCTGACACCCAGCAGCAGCGGCCACGTTCTGCGCCCTGCCCGGAGCCCAGGGATGAGCCGGAGCTCAGTGTCCCCAGGCTGGCCAGACAGACAGGATTGGATCCTACCCATGGATTGGAGCCTTCCCACGGCTCCCCAGAACCTGAGGCCATCAGCCCCAACTCTGGCACCCTGGCACCATTGAGTCTGCCTCCCCTGTCTCTGTCTCCAGAGACCAGCAAAGGCAGCAGTGTCCAGCATGTGCCAGTGAGGCAGTTGCTGCAGTCTTCCTCACTGGAGAGCAGCAGCCCCAGCACGCAGAGTGAGGTGCTGTCAGGGTCATCAGAGAGCAGCACTTCCAGAAGCCCTGGGTCTCACCGCAGGCGAAATCGCTCTCACCGGCGACGTCGGGCCCCAAATCCACCTGTCCAGTTGAGGAATCGCCGTGGCAGGGGCCAGAGGACAGAAACAAGGGCTGAGAGGCCCAGGGAGACACTGTTAGAGACAGGCCCCAGACGCAGCCGCTCCGGCCAGCGACCTCAGGACTCAAATCGACCTGTTCGGTCCAGTAGTCGCCGTGGCAGGAGCCGCAGGAGCCGACCAAGGGCTGTGAGGCCCAGGTGCAGGGAGACACCATCGCGGGCATCCCCAAGACACAGCCGCTGTCGCCAGCAACGTCTGGCCTCAAATCGACCTCTCCAGTCACAGATTCGCCGTGACCGGGCCCCAAATCGACCTTCCCGGTCACGGAGTCGTTGTGACAGGAGCCCAAATCGACTTCTCCAGTCACAGAATCATCGTGACCGGGCCCCAAATTGACCTCCCAGGTCACGGAGTTGACGTGACCGGGCTCCAAATCGACCTCTCCGGTTGCGGAGTCGCCGTGGCAGGAGCCGACCAAGGGCTGTGAGGCCCAGGTGCAGGGAGACACCATCGCGGGCATCCCCAAGACGCAGCCGCTGTCACCAGCGATGTCTGGCCCCAAATCGACCTCCCTGGTCACGGAGTCGCCATGACAGGGCCCCAAATCGACCTCTCCCAATCTGCTTTCAGTAAAGCCAAAAGGAAGAAGAAGAGAGTGAGACACTACCTCAAGTTTCTGAAGACATTGATTTCGATATTGCTGCTGATTTTGTTACCACAAAAGTTTTGTTAGCACAAAATTTTTTGTTAGCACAAATTTTTTTTTACAAAAATTCAATAAAATAATTCAATAAAATAAAAATAATTAACACCAATGTGGCATGAAGGAGCAGGCATTCTTTATTCGACTGCATACATTAGGGGAGAGCTCCTCCCAAAGTTGTGCATGCTGAATCCAAGGAAGTTTCTGTTTTTATATAGTTTAAAATACATAGATATGCATTGATTGTCCTGGCCTATGATAATCATTTCCCCAAGGTCATTAACATATTTCCCTGCCCCTTTACGCATACGTTCTTCTGTCCTGGGGGTCTCTCTGGTGGTCCCTGGAGGTCGGGGACCCCAATGCTGCAGTCGAGCTGGCTGAGTTGGCAGGGCACTGGGGCTGGTGAACTTCCAGTTCTCCTCCTTACGCAAGGGGCATTGTGCAGTTCCATAGGCCAGTGGTTTTGGTAGAACAAGCGTTGGGTTAGCTCACCAGGTGTAGACAATTTATCATTTGGTTGCAACTGAAAAGACTTGTTTGGACTTTAAAAGAGCTCCACAGAGGCTCTGGCACAGGAGCCTCTTCCTCCAGGAGGTGCTGACACCCAGCAGCAGCGGCCACGTTCTGCGCCCTGCCCGGAGCCCTGGGGCTGCCTGGGGAGGCTCCGAGGCTGCCGCTGACGGGGCTGCTGGGCTCTTTCCAGCACTGCTGCGTCTGCGGGCAGACTGGGGCCACCATCATGTGCTGCTGGGGAGACTGTGACAGATGGTTCCACCTGCCCTGTGCCAAGGAGGGGGGCTGTGTCACACAGTATATTCCAGATTACAGGTACCTCCTCTCCCCTCCAGGTCAGCCCTTTGGAAGGACCCAGCATTTCTCACTTTGCCCATCCTTTTTCCCCCAGCTCCTACTGCCCTGAGCACTGCCCAGAACTGGAGGAGGAGGTGACTCTGGAGCCAGGCACTCAATGCCCCATCTGCATGGAGCCTGTGGAGGATAGAAAGTCTTACAGCACCATGGTGTGCCTAGCGTGCAAAAGGGCCTGGTTCCACAGGGACTGCATCCAGGTAGCAGCCATCCCCTCAGCCCCGGGGCACAGCAGGTGCTCAGCAGCGCCAGGGCCTCGCTCACACTGCTTCTGTTTGCCCTGCAGGGACAGGCCTTGCGCGCTGGTCTTTTATGCCTCCACTGCCCCCTCTGCAGAGACATTCAACTATTTCTGCCCCAAATGTTCATCATGGGCATCCGAATCCCCTTCAGGTTGGAGTCCTTCTGCCTGGCTCACAAGACAGGAGGGGGCAGGTGCTGCAGGCCCTGCCCTCACAGTCCTGGCCCTGCCCCGTCCCTTGACTCTGGGCTTCAGCCTCACGCACGACTTGCAAAAGCACTGCAGGAAGAGCAGGGACAGCCTGTACCTCCAGGATGGCGGAGCAGCACAAGTTCATCGGCTTTTCCTCTCTCCATCAGACAGCCAACGTGGGAGGACAATGACGCCTTTGCAGACCTAGGAGAGAGGCACAGCCGGTGCAATGCCAGGGAGTGCCTTTATCCAGGAGGCAGGGAGGAGGCAGAGGAAGAGGGGTAAGCTGGGAAGCTGCACTCCGGGACACTGCAGTGAACCTGTGTCTCGGCAAGGACTCGAAGCAGAAGGAGCCACAAGAAGAGCTCAGCCAGATAATCCCGAGCTATGAACACTTTGTCCTCAGTGCCATGAACCCGTTTGCTTCCCCAGGCCTTGGGAACTGCTGCTGTGCTCCTCCTGCGCTGCTGAGGGCACCCACAGGCGCTGCTCCGGCCTGAAGAACAGCACAGCCAGCTGGGAGTGTGACAGCTGTGCTGGTCTGGGCACGGGTATGAGGCAAAGCACCTGGGTGCCCCTGGGCTGGGATCGGTGCCAGGGTGGGCTTGGCAGAGCCTGTCCACTCCTGGAGGGCTGGGGGCACCGCTCTGGCCTGGCCTGGCCCAGGCCTGGTAGGCCCTTGACATTCCTGCTTCCCCTTACAGCCCCCAGGGATGAGCCGGAGCTCAGTGTCCCCAGGCTGGCCAGACAGACAGGATTGGATCCTACCCATGGATTGGAGCCTTCCCATGGCTCCCCAGAACCTGAGGCCATCAGCCCCAACTCTGGCACCCTGGCACCATCGAGTCTGCCTCCCCTGTCTCTGTCTCCAGAGACCAGCAAAGGCAGCAGTGTCCAGCATGTGCCAGTGAGGCAGTTGCTGCAGTCTTCCTCACTGGAGAGCAGCAGCCCCAGCACGCAGAGTGAGGTGCTGTCAGGGTCATCAGAGAGCAGCACTTCCAGAAGCCCTGGGTCTCACCGCAGGCGAAATCGCTCTCACCGGCGACGTCGGGCCCCAAATCCACCTGTCCAGTTGAGGATTCGCCGTGGCAGGGGCCAGAGGACAGAAACAAGGGCTGAGAGGCCCAGGGAGACACTGTTAGAGACAGGCCCCAGACGCAGCCGCTCCGGCCAGCGACCTCAGGACTCAAATCGACCTGTTCGGTCCAGTAGTCGCCGTGGCAGGAGCCGCAGGAGCCGACCAAGGGCTGTGAGGCCCAGGTGCAGGGAGACACCATCGCGGGCATCCCCAAGACGCAGCCGCTGCCACCAGCAATGTCTGGCCTCAAATCGACCTCTCCGGTCACAGATTCGCCGTGACCGGGCCCCAAATCGACCTTCCCGCCCACGGAGTCGTTGTGACAGGAGCCCAAATCGACTTCTCCAGTCACAGATTCGCCGTGACCGGGCCCCAAATCGACCTCCCCGGTCACGGAGTCGTTGTGACAGGAGCCCAAATCGACTTCTCCAGTCACAGATTCGCCGTGACCGGGCCCCAAATTGACCTCCCAGGTCACGGAGTTGCCGTGACCGGGCCCCAAATCGACCTCTCCGGTTGCGGAGTCGCCGTGGCAGGAGCCGACCAAGGGCTGTGAGGCCCAGGTGCAGGGAGACACCATCGCGGGCATCCCCAAGACGCAGCCGCTGTCACCAGCGATGTCTGGCCCCAAATCGACCTCCCTGGTCACGGAGTCGCCATGACAGGGCCCCAAATCGACCTCTCCCAATCTGCTTTCAGTAAAGCCAAAAGGAAGAAGAAGAGAGTGAGACACTACCTCAAGTTTCTGAAGACATTGATTTCGATATTGCTGCTGATTTTGTTACCACAAAAGTTTTGTTAGCACAAAATTTTTTGTTAGCACAAATTTTTTTTTACAAAAATTCAATAAAATAATTCAATAAAATAAAAATAATTAACACCAATGTGGCATGAAGGAGCAGGCATTCTTTATTCGACTGCATACATTAGGGGAGAGCTCCTCCCAAAGTTGTGCATGCTGAATCCAGGGAAGTTTCTGTTTTTATATAGTTTAAAATACATAGATATGCATTGATTGTCCTGGCCTATGATAATCATTTCCCCAAGGTCATTAACATATTTCCCTGCCCCTTTACGCATACGTTCTTCTGTCCTGGGGGTCTCTCTGGTGGTCCCTGGAGGTCGGGGACCCCAATGCTGCAGTCGAGCTGGCTGAGTTGGCAGGGCACTGGGGCTGGTGAACTTCCAGTTCTCCTCCTTACGCAAGGGGCATTGTGCAGTTCCATAGGCCAGTGGTTTTGGTAGAACAAGCGCTGGGTTAGCTCACCAGGTGTAGACAATTTATCATTTGGTAACAACTGAAAAGACTTGTTTGGACTGTAAAAGAGCTCCACAGAGGCTCTGGCACAGGAGCCTCTTCCTCCAGGAGGTGCTGACACCCAGCAGCAGCGGCCACGTTCTGCGCCCTGCCCGGAGCCCTGGGGCTGCCTGGGGAGGCTCCGAGGCTGCCGCTGACGGGGCTGCTGGGCTCTTTCCAGCACTGCTGCGTCTGCGGGGAGACTGGGGCCACCATCATGTGCTGCTGGGGAGACTGTGACAGATGGTTCCACCTGCCCTGTGCCAAGGAGGGGGGCTGTGTCACACAGTATATTCCAGATTACAGGTACCTCCTCTCCCCTCCAGGTCAGCCCTGCGGAAGGACCCAGCATTTCTCACTTTGCCCATCCTTTTTCCCCCAGCTCCTACTGCCCTGAGCACTGCCCAGAACTGGAGGAGGAGGTGACTCTGGAGCCAGGCACTCAATGCCCCATCTGCATGGAGCCTGTGGAGGATAGAAAGTCTTACAGCACCATGGTGTGCCTAGCGTGCAAAAGGGCCTGGTTCCACAGGGACTGCATCCAGGTAGCAGCCATCCCCTCAGCCCCGGGGCACAGCAGGTGCTCAGCAGCACCAGGGCCTCGCTCACACTGCTTCTGTTTGCCCTGCAGGGACAGGCCTTGCGCGCTGGTCTTTTATGCCTCCACTGCCCCCTCTGCAGAGACATTCAACTATTTCTGCCCCAAATGTTCATCATGGGCATCCGAATCCCCTTCAGGTTGGAGTCCTTCTGCCTGGCTCACAAGACAGGAGGGGGCAGGTGCTGCAGGCCCTGCCCTCACAGTCCTGGCCCTGCCCCGTCCCTTGACTCTGGGCTTCAGCCTCACGCACGACTTGCAAAAGCACTGCAGGAAGAGCAGGGACAGCCTGTACCTCCAGGATGCCGGAGCAGCACAAGTTCATCGGCTTTTCCTCTCTCCATCAGACAGCCAACGTGGGAGGACAATGACGCCTTTGCAGACCTAGGAGAGAGGCACAGCCGGTGCAATGCCAGGGAGTGCCTTTATCCAGGAGGCAGGGAGGAGGCAGAGGAAGAGGGGTAAGCTGGGAAGCTGCACTCCGGGACACTGCAGTGAACCTGTGTCTCGGCAAGGACTCGAAGCAGAAGGAGCCACAAGAAGAGCTCAGCCAGATAATCCCGAGCTATGAACACTTTGTCCTCAGTGCCATGAACCCGTTTGCTTCCCCAGGCCTTGGGAACTGCTGCTGTGCTCCTCCTGCGCTGCTGAGGGCACCCACAGGCGCTGCTCCGGCCTGAAGAACAGCACAGCCAGCTGGGAGTGCGACAGCTGTGCTGGTCTGGGCACGGGTATGAGGCAAAGCACCTGGGTGCCCCTGGGCTGGGATCGGTGCCAGGGTGGGCTTGGCAGAGCCTGTCCACTCCTGGAGGGCTGGGGGCACCGCTCTGGCCTGGCCTGGCCCAGGCCTGGTAGGCCCTTGACATTCCTGCTTCCCCCTACAGCCCCCAGGGATGAGCCGGAGCTCAGTGTCCCCAGGCTGGCCAGACAGACAGGATTGGATCCTACCCATGGATTGGAGCCTTCCCATGGCTCCCCAGAACCTGAGGCCATCAGCCCCAACTCTGGCACCCTGGCACCATCGAGTCTGCCTCCCCTGTCTCTGTCTCCAGAGACCAGCAAAGGCAGCAGTGTCCAGCATGTGCCAGTGAGGCAGTTGCTGCAGTCTTCCTCACTGGAGAGCAGCAGCCCCAGCACGCAGAGTGAGGTGCTGTCAGGGTCATCAGAGAGCAGCACTTCCAGAAGCCCTGGGTCTGACCGCAGGCGAAATCGCTCTCACCGGCGACGTCGGGCCCCAAATCCACCTGTCCAGTTGAGGATTCGCCGTGGCAGGGGCCAGAGGACAGAAACAAGGGCTGAGAGGCCCAGGGAGACACTGTTAGAGACAGGCCCCAGACGCAGCCGCTCCGGCCAGCGACCTCAGGACTCAAATCGACCTGTTCGGTCCAGTAGTCGCCGTGGCAGGAGCCGCAGGAGCCGACCAAGGGCTGTGAGGCCCAGGTGCAGGGAGACACCATCGCGGGCATCCCCAAGACGCAGCCGCTGCCACCAGCAATGTCTGGCCTCAA
This sequence comes from Monarcha castaneiventris obscurior, assembly GCA_026261815.1. NCBI lineage: Eukaryota > Metazoa > Chordata > Aves > Passeriformes > Monarchidae > Monarcha > Monarcha castaneiventris. The sequence continues at coordinate 17,644,119 of JAMPIT010000484.1, forward strand.
ATCGACCTCTCCGGTCACAGATTCGCCGTGACCGGGCCCCAAATCGACCTCCCCGGTCAAGGAGTCGCCGTGACAGGGCCCCAAATCGACCTCTCCGGTTGCGGAGTCGCCGTGCAGGAGGCAGGAGCCGACCAAGGGCTGTGAGGCCCAGGTGCAGGGAGACACCATCGCGGGCATCCCCAAGACGCAGCCGCTGTCACCAGCAATGTCTGGCCCCAAATCGACCTCCCCGGTCACAGATTCGCCATGACAGGGCCCCAAATCGACCTCCCCGGTCACGGAGTCGTTGTGACAGGAGCCCAAATCGACTTCTCCAGTCACAGAATCGCCGTGACCGGGCCCCAAATCGACCTCTCCCAATCTGCTTTCAGTAAAGCCAAAAGGAAGAAGAAGAGAGTGAGACACTACCTCAAGTTTCTGAAGACATTGATTTCGATATTGCTGCTGATTTTGTTACCACAAAAGTTTTGTTAGCACAAAATTTTTTGTTAGCACCAATTTTTTTTTACAAAAATTCAATAAAATAATTCAATAAAATAAAAATAATTAACACCAATGTGGCATGAAGGAGCAGGCATTCTTTATTCGACTGCATACATTAGGGGAGAGCTCCTCCCAAAGTTGTGCATGCTGAATCCAGGGAAGTTTCTGTTTTTATATAGTTTAAAATACATAGATACGCATTGATTGTCCTGGCCTATGATAATCATTTCCCCAAGGTCATTAACATATTTCCCCGCCCCTTTACGCATACGTTCTTCTGTCCTGGGGGTCTCTCTGGTGGTCCCTGGAGGTCGGGGACCCCAATGCTGCAGTCGAGCTGGCTGAGTTGGCAGGGCACTGGGGCTGGTGAACTTCCAGTTCTCCTCCCTACGCAAGGGGCATTGTGCAGTTCCATAGGCCAGTGGTTTTGGTACAACAAGCGTTGGGTTAGCTCACCAGGTGTAGACAATTTATCATTTGGTAACAACTGAAAAAACTTGTTTGGACTTTAAAAGAGCTCCACAGAGGCTCTGGCACAGGAGCCTCTTCCTCCAGGAGGTGCTGACACCCAGCAGCAGCGGCCACGTTCTGCGCCCTGCCCGGAGCCCTGGGGCTGCCTGGGGAGGCTCCGAGGCTGCCGCTGACGGGGCTGCTGGGCTCTTTCCAGCACTGCTGCGTCTGCGGGGAGACTGGGGCCACCATCATGTGCTGCTGGGGAGACTGTGACAGATGGTTCCACCTGCCCTGTGCCAAGGAGGGGGGCTGTGTCACACAGTATATTCCAGATTACAGGTACCTCCTCTCCCCTCCAGGTCAGCCCTTCGGAAGGACCCAGCATTTCTCACTTTGCCCATCCTTTTTCCCCCAGCTCCTACTGCCCTGAGCACTGCCCAGAACTGGAGGAGGAGGTGACTCTGGAGCCAGGCACTCAATGCCCCATCTGCATGGAGCCTGTGGAGGATAGAAAGTCTTACAGCACCATGGTGTGCCTAGCGTGCAAAAGGGCCTGGTTCCACAGGGACTGCATCCAGGTAGCAGCCATCCCCTCAGCCCCGGGGCACAGCAGGTGCTCAGCAGCGCCAGGGCCTCGCTCACACTGCTTCTGTTTGCCCTGCAGGGACAGGCCTTGCGCGCTGGTCTTTTATGCCTCCACTGCCCCCTCTGCAGAGACATTCAACTATTTCTGCCCCAAATGTTCATCATGGGCATCCGAATCCCCTTCAGGTTGGAGTCCTTCTGCCTGGCTCACAAGACAGGAGGGGGCAGGTGCTGCAGGCCCTGCCCTCACAGTCCTGGCCCTGCCCTGTCCCTTGACTCTGGGCTTCAGCCTCACGCACGACTTGCAGAAGCACTGCAGGAAGAGCAGGGACAGCCTGTACCTCCAGGATGCCGGAGCAGCACAAGTTCATCGGCTTTTCCTTTCTCCATCAGGCAGCCGACACGGGAGGACAATGACGCCTTTGCAGAACTAGGAGAGAGGCACAGACGGACTAGAAAGAAAAGATGACACTACTTGCTGCTTGTCGAGGTCCGAGTTGAGGCCTGACGGCGCAGGTGGGAGCGGTTGCTCCGGGTGGACGTCCCCGACCATGTCCCCCTGCGCCTGGGCCTCGCAGCCCCTGCTGCTGTGCTGCGGCTCCTGTCACAGCAACTCCTGTACCGGACAGGTCGATTTGAGGTTTGAGGTCGCTTGCGAGAACGGCTCTGTCTGGGGCCTATCTCTGAAGGTGTCTCCCTGTGCCTGGGCCTCTCAGCCCTTGTTTCTGTCCTCTGGCTCCTGTAGCAGCAGCTCCTCGACCGGACAGGTCGATTTGGGGCCCGACGCAGCTGGCGAGAGCGATTTCGCCTGCGGTCAGACCCAGGGCTTCTGGAGCTGCTGCTGCTTGATGACCCCGATGTCATCTCACGCTCCGTGCTGGGGCTGCTGCTGCTCTCCTGTGAGGAAGATTGCAGCGACTGCCTCACTCGTGCACGCTGGACGCTGCTGCGTTTGCTGGTCTCTGCTGATGGAGACAGGGGAGGCAGACTCCTCGATGGCGCCAGGATGCCGGAGTTGGGGCCGATGGCCTCGGCTTCTGCAGAGCCATGCGTAGGCTCCAATCCATGGGTAGGATCCAATCCTGACTGTCTGGCCAGGCTGGGAGCATTGAGCACCAGCTCATCCCTGGGGGCTGTAAGGGAAAGCAGGATGGTCAAGGGCCCACGAGGCCAGGGCCAAGCCAGACCAGAGCGGTGCCCCCAGCCCTCCAGGAGTGGATCAATGTGGGATACAGACAGGCTTGCTGACCTGCTGTTAATTCCCACAGTGTCTCCCTGCGCCTGCACCTCTCAGCCCTTGCTGCTGTCCTCTGGCTCCTCTCACGGCGAGTCCTCCACCGGAAAGGTGGATTCAGGGCCTGACAGTGCTGGAGAGAGCAGCTGTGTCTGGAGGGATGTCTCTGATGGTGTCTCACTGTGCCTCAGCCTCTCAGCACTTGGTGCCGACCTCTGGCTCCTCTCACAGCGACTCCTCGACCACACAGGTGGATTTGGGGCCCGACGCCGCTGGCGAGAGCGATTTCGCCTGTGGCCAGACCCAGGACTTCTGGAACGGCTGCTGTTTGATGACCCTGATGGCACCTCACTCTCCGTGCTGGGGCTGCTGCTCTGTGGCGATGATGGTTGCAGCAACTGCCTCACTGGTGCATGTTGGACGCTGCTGCAGTTGCTGGGCTTTGCAGATGGAGACTGGGGAGGAGGCAGACCTGATGGCACCGGGCTGCCAGAGCTGGGGCTGATGGCCTGGGCTTCTGCAGAGCTACGGGAAGGCTCCAGTCCTGACTGGCTGATCAGGCTGGGGCCACTGAGCTCTGGCTCATCCCGGGGGGCAGTAAGGGGAAGCAGGATGCTCAAGGGCCCACCAGGCCAGGGCCAGGCCAGGGCCAGGCCAGGCCAGAGCGGTGCCCCCAGCCCTCCAGGAGTGGACAGGCTCTGCCAAGCCCACCCTGGGCCCTGACCTCAGCCCAGAGGCACCCGACTGCTTTGCCTCATACCCGTGCCCAGACCAGCACAGCTGTCGCACTCCCAGCTGGCTGTGCTGTTTCTCAGGCCAGAGCAGCGCCTGTGGGTGCCCTCAGCAGCCAGGAGGAGCACAGGAGCAGTTCCCAGGGCCTGGGGAAGCAGCGGGTTCCGCCTCTGAGCGGCGACAGAGCACGCATGCTGCAGGGGACAGAGCCAATGGCAGCGGGCACGAGCACCTCTGCGGGGCTCTTAGCCCGCAGCATCGGCCCCAAGGGCTGCTCTGGCCCTGCTGCCCGGCTGATGGGCACGCCTGGAGGCCTTGGGGAGCAGGGGACAGTGCGGGCACGGGTGTCCCAGCAGCTGCCCCCTGGCCCAGCTGGGCCCCGCTTGGGGAGGAAGGAGGCTCCCAGCCCCAGCACGGCTGGGCAGCTCCTGCCTCCCCCTGCCTCTGCTCCGGGCCCCACGCTGGCTGCCCCGACAGCCGCTGTGCCAGGCTGTGGGAGGGCTGCTTTGCCCTCACCTGGCTCCCTGGCGTCACGGGCCGCCTCTTTCCTGTCGGACATGGCACCCGTCAGTGGGGAGTCCCTGTACAGGAACACCGCTTTCTCCTCCAGCTGCTTCCTCTCTCTCTCTGTGGGAGAAAGAAGAGTGTGGGGAGTTGCAGAAAAGGCCCCGAGCCACGAAGACACTATTTCTTTCTCAGCCCATTGCAAGCCCTGCTCCTGGGTCCATCTTCTCCTCTCATCACCACATCGAGGAACACTACTTGTCTCCCCTGGATGTTCCTCTACTGCTGTGCCAGAGCCTCTGTGGAGCTGCTGGGAGCCAGACTTTTGTCCCTCAGCTGGCTGGAAGGGGCAGCCCTCCTTTCACGGGGTCTGGCCTAAGCACTGACAAACCTCGCCTGGCACAAACCAACAAACTGCTTCTTCAGAGTTTAACATAATTGCAAAATTATCAAGGTGTTTCTTTTTCACATCAGAACATTGTGCACATATTTCCACTGTCATGTTTCCTGTGGTGTATTTGAGATTACTGTAAAGATTAAAATTCAACACCTTTTCAGTCTTCCCTTTTATCCGCTTTATCTTTTGGCACACCTCATCTTCCTTTCAATTCTGTAGTTTTCCTCCGATACTGTATATGTGATATTGTTGTCTTGTGCTGCCACCATCTCGATCTACTGAAGACAGCAAAGCAGTGCTGGTCTTTCGGCAAGCCCCACCCGTCCCTGCTGCTGGCAGCCCCGGGGCACAAGCGGCCCTGGCGGTGCCACAGCGCGTTTCCCTCAGGCTGGCCACAGACACCGGCCCCACGGCAGCCCTGGCGGCGCAGCCTCGCCCAGTAGCCAGATCCGCGGGCTGGGACGCAGCAGCGGCCACACGCTTCTCCCGCTGCCCGAGGAACGCCCGCACACCTCCCGACAGCGCGGCGGGAATGCGCTGAGGGAGCAGCGCGAGCTCGCTTTGGGCGGGAACCGCCCCGCCCCTCAGCCCCCGCCGCGCAGCGCCCGCGCTGTCATGGCGGCGCTCCCCCACAAGGGCGCGCCCTGAGCCCTGGAATGGCGCCGGGAGCGTTCCGGCACTCAGGAAGGCACGGACGCGGACCTGTCGCAAACGCTGCGATAGGTCATGTTTCCTGAAAAACGGATTTGCTTTAATGCCTGAGCTTTACACACTGAAAGAAACCCCCGTAGCTCGTTTCCTACTAAGCGGGTTTATTAACAAAAACTAACACTGGAGCGATTAAGGTTCCTAACAGCTGACTGGCTCATTCTCGGGGAGGAGAACCCAATCCCCGCTACGTGCCTCACAAGCACCGGTCACCCACTCGGAGGACCCAATCCCTGCCCCATGCCCCACAAGCACCGGTCACCCACTGACGCAGAGCTCGCGGGAAGCCACCTTTTATACCCCTCCCGGGAGCTCCACCCTCCCCCACCCTCCCGAGAGCCCTCCCCTTGGGGACATCCTGATTGGTGTCTGTCGGCTCCGTGTCCAGGTGATTGGTTCATTCAAATAGACAAGGTAGGAGCGTCGAGTGATTGGTGAAGTCCTGGCCCAATCCCGGTCCTCGGGTTATCCCCTTATGCTAATCCCAGTTGACACCCTTCTTCTAGAAAGTTCTCCCTCCCCCTCCTGTCAATCAACTCAAGGTCTGATACTAATACAAGAAACAAATCTAAAACTAATCAACCTCATACACAAACGAATTTAACAGTACCCCAAATAACAAAATGCCCCTTAACCATTTACCAGCGTTGACAGTAACTTGGAACCACTTAGCCAGTAACTGTTTTAGCAAATCATTAACAGTAAGAAACTCTTGTCATGGGGGACTACAAAAGTCAACCTCCCACAGTCATTTATAACACACACTTTCAGGCCCGATCAACAGGAAGGGACATTTAACCTGTGACACACATAGCAGCCTGCAAGCTTGAAGTGATGTCCAGATGTTAGGAAAGCAAAGTACTTGTTGCTAGAATTGCCTTGTTCAGGGCTGGGCACATTTCACTGATCTCAGACCCAGAGGGAGGTTAACAAAGCTTGGGAAGAAGGATGCCCACTGATAGTGGACACAAAGGATGCAGAATTTAGGGGCCATAAAGTCATCTGGTAGGCTGTCAAGATAAAGAGAAAACTAATAAAGTCAACTCAGCAAATACGCTGAAATCAGCTCCAGCGGGGTGAAAGAGTCTAATGTTTGCAGGCAACAGGACTTTGGCACCAAAATTATCCCGGACCTGACCACGGGATGGTCCTGGTCACCAGAACACATGAAAAGACAGTGCAGTGCAAGCACTGAGACTGTGCCTCAAGACCCCAAATGAAAAAGCTGGTGAGACTGTGCTGGATCCTTGTGTGGTATCTACCCCTTCTCTCCTTTTTCTTCTTCTCAAAATACATTGTGAGCCTGACTAAAAAACCCAGTAAGAGCCATGCTAACTGCCTTATTCTGAAAACTTGCTGTTGACATAGAGGGTTCAGTACCTTACAGAGCAGGTTTGAAGCCCTGGAACTGGAGGGACAGACAACTGAATGAAGCGGGCAAAAGTCCTTCTGGAAGAGAGGGGTCACCTAGGGCAAGACAGCCAACACCAATGCATCATGACCACCTCTGTTCAGCAGAAAGGTAGGGTCCTTGCAGGCCTTCCAGAAAGTGTCTCAAGGGAAGGTTTTAGTCTCCCCTGCCCCGTTTCCTAGACTTTAGCCAAATCTTCCCCTCAGAAAGACAGGAAGCTTGGGTGTGTTAGGAGATTACTGTGAACATTGGCAGAGGTGAATGGTCAGCAATCCAGAGGCTTGTGCAACTCTCTTCCACGGAGCATCCCTTGCTGTGTACTTCTGCTAAACTAGAGCTGAAATGGCAGGTCAGCAATTGGGGAAATCCACCACTGAGACAATAAAGCTGTGAAGTAGCCAGTTTTGAGAGGAACAAGTAAGACAACAGAAGTTCAAATAGCAAATACTGAGAAGATGAAGAAGAAAAACTATTTTTTCTAAGGTTCTCTAATTTTTGGTTTTTTCTCTGTGCCTTGTGAAGATTGCCTGCATCCTATTTTCATTGCTTTCTTTTTTCCTGTCTACAGATTCAGTTTTGCATCACAAAAGTTTGAAGTCAGATATAGGAAAAGTTCTCTGTTGTTTTCACATACTGTTTGGCAACCATGAAAAAGTAAGTTTAGAGGTAACGGGCTTTATCTTTGATAACTAGATCAGACTCAATTTTTCAATACCCTTGTATGTCATGCTGGTTTGCAAAGATCTTAAATTGATCTTTGATGGGCATTAAAGCAAGAAACAGGTACATCAAAGCCTCTGGAGGTGGCTGCCGTAGCAAGTTTCCCTGAGGGGTGGCAGCCCCAGCCCTGCTCCATGGCAGTTTTCCCTGAGGGGTGGCAGCCCCAGCCCTGCTCCATGGCGGTTTTCCCTGAGGGGTGGCAGCCCCAGCCCTGCTCCATGGCGGTTTTCCCTGAGGGCTGGCAGCCCCAACCCAGCTCCATGGTGGGTTTTCCGTGAGGTGTCACAACTCCAAGTCCCACTTGATGGCGGATTTCCCTCAGGGGGGCCCCAGCTCCCCCCCATGGTGGTTTGTATTGCACGGCCCGGTCTGGATGAGGGAAGGCCGGGCCTGCAAGAGTGAACACGTCCTTTAATATCGCCTCCTGCGTTCTGCCCTTCCCTGGCATTTTTCGACAAGGCTGTGCTTATCGAGCTTTGACTTTTTGTGCCCAAGCACTGCGTTCCAGGCAGCCAGTCCCACATGTGTGCACCCTGCCCACACCATTTTGGGGGTGAAGCAATGCGCCTGCCTTTCAGCCAGCTGTGCAGGCCCAAGGTCTGCGTGCACACAGGATAAAGAACTGACTTGTTTAGACCGACAGCTGTGTTTTTCTACACCTCAGCTGGCATGTGTCAGCTACACACAGAGACCCCCCACCCTGGCCTGTGTCCCGGCTCTCACACTGACAGTGTTTTGTGTGTCACACTAGTGCTGCACTGAGTGTCACACTGGTGTTGTGTGCCACACTGCCACTGTGGGGAGTGTTGCACTGACACTGTGCTGTGTGTCACGCTGGCACCGTGTGCTTCCAGACAAGGCTTGCAGACCTTGGAGTGTAAGCGGGAGGGTGTGAAAGATAGTGACAAAAGTGGATGCCAAACGAGAGACCACAAGTTGCTTCCAGACTCAAAAGCCAGCTCTCTGTTATGTAATACTGTTTTCTTCTCCTTCCTCGCCTAATGTCACTCTGCCACGTGCACACTCTGCCGTTCCCCACAGAGCTTGATGCGTGAAGAACCTTTGGAAAACTGACTAGGGCAGCTCAGCATTTTAGGAACATCTGTGGAAGCCATCACTGGCCATCTCTTTGCTGAAGACAGGTGCTGTTTTTAACCAGCGTATAATTACAGCAGGTCTGTTGACATCCATTTTGTATAATCCAAAAATAGGCTGTTCAGCTCAAGAGTGAGGACATCCTCCCTACAGGTCCAGTGAGCCTGAGGCTATGGCTGTGCTATGTTCAGAAGGCATCTCTCCAGTTAGCTTTAATCCAGCTGGACTGAGTACAACAGCACCCAAATAGAAACACAGAGTTTGGAGTGGGTTCACTAACTGAACGAGTGTCCGGGCTTCCCAGGAGGCTTCTAAATCTTGGAGCAGTCAAATCTGCCCCTAGCCTGGCTCCTGCGGTCATTTTGCTGTGCCTTTGTGTGGGAATAAAACTCTGTGATCTGACTGAGGAGTGAGAATACTATTCAAACCAGACCTGCAGAATTCGGTTTATTGGTAACCTGTTTGTGCATGCAATTATTATTATATCCATTTTGCATATTGCTGCAATTCCTCAAAAATGCGTATCTTCTAATTTCCATGTGTAAGTGACTCCTGTGGTGAAGGACTTGTGGCTTCTTGGCCAGCTGCTTTTTGTAATTGCAGAAGGCATTTCCTATTCACCACAAATGAATCGAGTTTAAGTGCTGGCTATTTAAGTCGGACTTTCTGCTGAACACCTTCACATTAGTGCTGGTTTTGAAGATGGCACCTAAAGCTGTTAGAGTTGTCTTATTGGTGGACCTGAATTAATGCGACATCCTTATCAACTTAAGTCTTTTTAATTATATGTAGGGAATTTTCTCAGCAGCTTGGCCTGTTATTTGGGATCATTCACTTTAATACTGCTTTTTATGATTGAAGTGTATTACTGAATCCCATGGGCCCTTCAGGGCTTGCTTCAGCATAGCAATTGTCAGGACATTAAAGCTGTTAATTTTATTAAGTTTCTGGGGTTTGTTCCAAATTCAACATTGCTTTGCATTAGAGTAGGAGCTGAAGAGGTAGGATGTTAGCTTTTCCATTTCATATCTTAAGGCAGCAGGTATTTTTGCAGCACTTTTCCCCAGGCTAGGGCCCACCTTTGATTTCCAATTAGAAGAGTTACTCGTGGGACAGGTGAGACTTTTAGGCACTCAGGTGCAGTTTTGTCTGTGCTGATTTTAATACACAGATCCCACACAAAGGGAAAACTTTTTTTTCTTATTTAAAAATCTAAAATAACCCCCTGTAAAGGTATTTTAGTTGTAAACCCAAGACTTGTTTTCTTTGAGGAGGGAGTTTAATTTACTTTTTGCCTTCAGTTTAGTACCTTCTGAAATTGCCTCACCTTTGTTTCCCTGCTTTCCTTGTTACAACGATGACGCACTTGAAAGGGATTTTTATCGGACAATACCCCAGCAGGGATTTGAACCATGTTCTGTTGCTTTGGAAACCAGCAGTAATATGACACAAGTTTGCTAGGCTTAGCGCGAAACGTTTGTGGACTACAATCTTCTGCCCACGCACAGCTCAATTTGAGGGAGGTTTAGGATCTCGGGCAAACTTGTTACTTACTCTTCTTAGCTTGAGGGGGGATGGCCATTGGGGATAGTAACTGGGGACAGCTTGCCATGCTGTGCTTCAGCCTGTTGCAACAGGGAGCAGGACTTACTCTGGAGGGTAGGAGCAGGCAGAGTTTGTGAAGCCACAGCTGCCCCGGCCAATCGCAGAGATGCTTTGGAGCAGTGGAAGCTTTTGTGGCACTTGCTCTGCTTCTATTTTTTAATGTGCTCTTCCCTCCCCCCTGCATAAGGAGATGTCCTGAAGCTTTCGCTCTGGTTTGTGCAGTAGAACTTGGTTAAACCAAGCATTTTCTGTTTAATTATTTAGTTGTGACCTGCATGTGCCAGGAGAAGGTTCTGTATTTTGCTTTCCTTTGCCTTTCTGAAAAACTATGCTGCAGTGTCAGCTGTGCAGCGCAGCTGAGCGAAACATCTGAATTGTACACAGTTTTCAAGAGGACCTAGGAGACACTGAAGAAATTTCATTGGCATTTACTGCAGTTTGCCAGCCCATTTTGATGAACAAGGCTGGAGTGGAGGGAGGCTGCAGAGCTGGAGAGCTGCATCAACTCGTACTGAGCTGCAGCTGCACAGTCGGAAGCGGCTAACGCTGGTGGCGGCGAGGATGCTGGGCTTGGAGTGGGGATTCTGTCAGGCAGCCTGGCACCTGAAGGAATGGGCAGAGGTTGAAGAGTTAATGCAAGCCAGAAAAACTGAGGGCCTGAACTCTGGCCCCACCTTCCAGGTATCCAGGCACTGGATAATACAATGATGGAAGAAAGGGATTGGTGAATCTCCTTTCTTTTACTCTGTGTTTTGGAACAGGGGAAAAGGCAGGCTTTTGTTTAAATTCAGTTCTCATTTGCTAGGCAAATTGTTAATTGTTCACCCCTCCTTCCATCTCCAGCCCAATTCTGAAGTTTGTTTGACAGTGTGGTAGCAGGCAGTGTCTGCTTTGGTAACAGAGCCCAATGTGGAGTACTAGCAGCTGAGTTCCAGGGAAGACACACATGGTGTCTCTTTAAAGACACGTTCTTAAACACTGAACCCTTTGTGCTACTCAGTAACTTGACCTGCTGTGTCTGACGAGTCCCTGAATTTAGCTTTATGGTATTTCATATCCTACAGTCTAGTTTACATCTGTGTTTCAAATGCTGCCTTACCCAAAGCCAAAAGCCATGTTGCTCAGCTGCCAGGCTGGGAGGCAGGTGAGGACACTGACCTGTGGGCACACAGCAGAACATGGCACCCTTGGGGAGCCAGGAGTCCCCTTTCCAAGGAATAACCTCATTGAGAGATTCATTACTTGTGGTGTTTCCAGTGCTTATCTCAAGAAAGGTGGAACCTTTACTTTGTTTAATGGTCAGTGTTATATTTGTCCTTTGGTATCTTTTTCTCCTTAAGAATGTGGAGTATCAGTTGAAAGTTAGTCCTTTGCCCCTTTGATTTTGTAGAAGCAAGTGTGCAAAGGTTGAACTTATCTTTCATTTTTATGAATAGAATATTTGTGGGGTTTTTTTTTTTACCTGAATGTGAAAACGCTGTTTTTGTAAGACTACAGTATTTGTGTTGTCACATCTTGAATCACCAATAATTCCAGATAAAATTAATTAATTTTTCATTGTGTTCAGTGGTATGACAACTAGCGTGGTCTGATAATGTAAAGTGCTTGCCACTAGAAGTTCTCTCTTAAAAAATCCATCCCTCAAAGAACAAAACAAACTCCAAGAAACACTAACCCCCCAAACCCATAAAGGGCCTAATTTTGGTTTATTTCTGAGTGCACCCTAAGAACACCCCCCACTGCAAGCTGCTGAACACTGAGTTCTTCAGCAAACCAGAGCACTCATTCCCATGCTTAGATGTTCCAAAGTATATGTGTGTGGGGGCTGTGGGTCAGATGCCCACAGACTGCACAGTACCTGAAAACCTAATTCAAGTATCTGCAATCTTCTCCCTGCTGGAATCTCCCCGGGAAAGAATTTTGCCACTCGTGATGCAGTACCTGTTCTGCAGTAGTTTTCACAAACATGTTCACTCCTACCTGACATCCAGTGTGCAAGATCTTATTTTAGTTCCCCTGCATCTAGTAGAGGGCTGTTAGCTTGGGTTTGCATGTGGCACTTTTAGTAATTAGTAAATTTAGCAAAAAACGTCACAGCTTTTAAAATTCCTTTTCTTATCTTGGCTCTCATCTGTGCTGTTAATACAAGTAAATGAAGTGCAGTCACGGTGAGGGGAAAAGGCACGGGAAGTAGGGAAGCCATTGATTTGAGTATCTTCACAAGCTTCTTAGATGAAGTTGTCTCCTCTAGGAAATTCTAGTCAAAGATGTACGTGTGCAGTCTCAGTTTTTTCCTAGCCCAGCTTTAGAAAAAGCTTACATTGGAAGAAAAAAAAAAAAACCAACATCTACAGCCTTTCCAAGAGAGATGATCTAAGCAAAAGTGAAGCTGAATTTGACATGCTGTAGTTTCTCGAAGACAGCTGGGTGGTTTGATTTTTTTTTAGGTTAAAAGCATGTTTTCTGCCTAAGATCCACATAGATTTTTATCTCCTAGATACCTGCTGCACACAGTCCTCTTATCATTTGTGTGTTTTGCAATACCTACTTTGCATAAGCAAAGTGACTGATAAATGATGATCCATTTATGTCTCAGCGCAGGTAACTGTGGATGCTTGGATGCTGCCATGTTCTACGATTTAACTGGGAACATACCAGATTCTAAGTATGCATGGTATGTGTTCTGTACTGACAAGAAGAGGAGGGAGAGCAAAGCATAAGAAACAAGATTATGTTGTGCAGTCACTGTTTTAAATTCTAAACGAATAAAAAGTTTTGTGGTTAACTTGGCAATTAACCTTTTTTTCCTGTTTTCAGGTTACGGGTGTTGGAGTTAGTGGGAGGAAGATGTGTTGTCATATGGAATAGCCTCATTTATTTTAACAAAAACCAGTCTTCATGCTGTGAAGGTAATGGTAGGTAGTGAAAAGAGAGCTGCCTGTTGGATTGCTCAACCTGTTGGCACCTACCAAATGTGTCACCATTTTACACCAAAAAAGAATTAGACAATAACTGAGACAGAAGGCTTTGTAGTTTCTGTATGCTAACAAATGCATGTCTGTTTACATAACCTTATTTGAGCTCCAGGCGATAAAGTACTTTTAAAAAAAAGTTTCTTATATATTGGAGTAGTGCTTTAAACTCAATTTTAAAGACAATAGTTTTTATATTGTAAAGGAGATGTAATAAAAATAGCTGGTATTGAAGCAATATCTAAAGCTCCTAAATTAGTTAGAACTGTAATTTAACAACAAATTTTCAACCTCCGAGTCTGGAAAAGACAAACTGTATGACCACAGAGAGTGGAAAGAGCAGCTCCTCTTCCTGACAGGGTGGAATTGCCCCTTCTGTTTCCAGGCTCCCACTAAGGGTGGGATCTGCTTAAGCCCAGTCCCATAGAGCAGGTAAAATGACTCATTCCCGAAAAACTCGCGTGTTGGTTTCATAGGCTGTTTTAAAGGTCTGTTTCATTTTTTTCTTCTGGTAGATAATGAACTGAAACCGTAGCAGAGAGCTTTGAAGAATTGTTTCCTCTATCTGATTTCTGAAACCATAATCTCTGTTTGCTCAGGTCCTGCTAAACTTCTCCACTGTGGTGAATCTACTACAGGAATCTTTCAAGCATGCCATGCTGGTTTGGAAGCCTTTGCATCCTGGCAGAACAAGCCAACTGATGCTGGCAGGTAGCATTCTATGTATCTTGCAGTTGAATTGATAAATACTTAAGTTTTGTTTAGGTTTTTTTAATTTCAGATTTTGCAGCTTTATAATTTTGGAGAATAATGACATTTTTATTTTCCAGATACAAAACCAATTGTGATAAAGTCACACTGCAAGATCTTTTGTCTTGGGAGAGAAGCAAAGATAAAATGGCAAAGTATACTGGTTTTAAAAAGTTGTTTTTCTTATTCTTGGAAAGCAATTAGACTTCTTTCCCTCTCCCCTGAACTTCCTGTTCTTCATAAATAACCTCCCAACATATAATGGTTGTCCTTATGTCATTTCAAAATCTCTCTCTGTCTTAACATGGTCAGGAAGCTGGAATTCTTTTGTTCTGACCTAAGAAAAAAGTCTTGGGACACGACAACGGGAAATAAATTTACAATTGTTAGAGAGCTGTTTTTGGGTTTAATAACTACACTGGGCACTGTTATTTTAATCTTCTGAGTTTTAACAAACCAAACAACATTCAAGGGAAGAACTCAAATGTGGACGCAAAACTGTGCTGAGGATGAGTGTGAGGGTGGTTAATGTCTGTCTCCTCTGGGCACTTCAGCTGGCCATTGAAATGCGCTTTGTGTTTATTCAGCGTTAGTTGCCATTGGTGATTTTCTTGGTTTGCTGAGGATTCGGGCATGGGAATGCCCCTAACAAAGCAGGGCCTTCACCTCCAGGCCTGGCAGTGCTGCGGTTGTGTTGGGCTCTGGCTTCTCGTGCTGTAAATAGGGCCGACAACTCGGTAGCCTTGGCAGCAGGAGTAGATTTTAAGAATACAAATAAAACGGAGGTGTCAGTCTCCTGCAGGCTGTCAGTGGACTTTTGTGCTCAGCTGCCCTTCTTGGTTTCTCTTTTTACTTTTTTTTTTTTAAACTTCTTCCTAACCTCCACTGTTAAAGGAAAAAAAAAAGTGACCTGTTTATCTCAATAGCATTTCATATTGCTTAATTCTAGAAAATAATTAGTAGGATTATCTCACCCATCCTCTGCAATCTGAAGTCCCTGATTTCTATCTTATTCCTCTGTTTTGTTTTTTGTTTTGTTTTTTTTTTTTTTTAATTATTACCAGATCAGAAAGTGAAAATGATCCTTTACAAAGACCAAAGGTGCCAGCCTTGGCCTCTTAGAAGATAATGTCAGTTTTGTAATTTTGTTCATTTATCACAATTGCTGTAACTATTTCATAGCAGGCCTCCCCCCATTTAAGTTTTGGTGAGAGCTTATTTTATAAACAGGACCCTGAGTCATTGTACTGCTTGTCCTGCCATCCCAGACCAGGGTGACAAGCCACGAATGACAGCCTCAGTGACTGCTCCAAAAATGTTCAAGTACTAAAAATAAGCAGATCTTTTGTATGAGCAGGTTGCCAGCCTTCTTGTTGGAGAAGCAACTGAAACAAGAAGGGTTATTCGAGCTGCTTATTTCACAAATAAATGGACTAGATGATCCAGTGGACCTTATGACTGCTGGCATGTAAGAGGCATTGACACTCAGAACTCACAGAAAATACTCAGAGAGGATAATCCCTCCTACAGAAATAGCCACAAATACTGTCCGAGTCCATTTCAGAGTCCAAGTTCTCTTTGGCAGCATGTGAAAGCTTTAAAATGTCCCAGAAAGCCTTCAGGGATGTGTTCATTAACCACTTATTCCAGACGCTTTCAGGGATTCTGTGGAATACCAGTTGTTCTAGATCTGGCTCTCTGAACACAGGAAACAGCCATCATTCCCCTGCAATTGTTTCTAAAGTCATGTTTCAAACAGGAAAATACAGCAGGTGCTGAAATGCTGACTTTTGTGCTGCTGATAAAAGGGAAGATAGCAAAATTAAACACCTAAGAGTTGCTAGTGGTGTCTCATTTCAGCTGAATTATCTGCTAATTAGGGAAATCTTTTTGTATATTTTTTTCCATTGCCCTTTCTGACTTGTTCCTTTACTCGCATATAAACAGCAGAAACTCAGCGGAAGACTTGTTGATGCTGAGATAATTGATTCCCTGCTTCATCTGATTGTCTGGCCATGGAGTATGATCTGTATAGTTTGCTTTGCTCTCATTTCATCTTTTATAGTTCTGAGAATGTAAAGTTTGGTAATACTTGGGTTGCCAGTAAATTCTATGACCTTGAAGTGTTTTAAAATTTAATGTGTAAGACCCTTGTTTTAATGGTGATTACTGAAGTGTGTGACAATGGAAGTTTGGTTTATATGTTGTCATTAGTATGTATTTTAATTAACAAATAGTTGGAAAAATAGAAACCAGTCAGTTCTTTCCTTTAGCTATAGAGAAGATAGTTGGAAGGAAACTCATCTAGTCCAACCCCCAATATTTTTAAACTTTATGGAGCACACTCATTCCTGATGGATAATAATAACAAACCTTGAAAAATGAGGGAGAACAGATGCTTGCAAACTTGGTCAGGTTTGGTTTTTTTTAAGATAACTCATTGTTACTTTGGAATTATTATTACTATTTTTAGTTAAAATTCAACTTTTTAAAATTTTTGAGTGCAGAGGAATTTGAACAGATCATGTAAAATTCAGTGTTCATTTCTTACCCACAGAAATGAGTGAATGTATAGCCCCAAAGAAATGCACAAAACCAAACACTTTAATCTGCTATAGTTCTTTTTTTAATTTGTGACCCAGCAGTTTTTTGAAACCGGCAGATTATTTACTTTTTGTAACAGGCTCAAATTAACATTTTATGCTTCTTTTCTTTAATAAATACAAATTCAACCCTGAAAATCGGGCTGATCGAGTCAGTGGTTGCTATGGAAATGTTCATTTGATACATAAAGCTGTAATTGGACGTTTGTTTCCCCCGACTTGCAGCTTCTAATCCTCTCCCCGTTGGTAACTGCTGCCTTTTGCGAGGCATCCAGAGGGATGATGTGAGCGTCCTGCTCCGGGCAAAGTGAGGCAGAGCAGCTTTGTGATTTAAATTGGTGATCTGAGCTAACTTGTGTGAGTCTTTGGGTGTTGAGATAGTGCTTGTGTGCTGCCTCTGAGGTGGAGGTGGCAGGACCTAGCCAGAGGCAGGTGGCAAGTTCATGTGGTCAGTGCTGTTTTCTAATTCAGCTTTACTTTGTACAAGATTTAGATCTCCTTGTTCCAGTGTTTTTAGGACAAGGGCTATTCTTACATCTTACATTTACAGGAAATTTATCACCAGGCCTCACTAAAGCTTGTTTTACAGCAGTGCTACTACATTCTTACCCCTGCTTGTTTTAACCACTGATTGTCCTGTGTTCACTGGAGGAGAGGGGGTTAGACAGGACAAATTTGGGGTTGGAGAAGAACTGCACTTCTGGGGACATGCACATTTTAATTTTGATGATTGGGACAGCATGAGCTCCAGTTCAGGAAGATGATCTGTATCTGAATGTTTTGTACTGGCTTTAGCCCACAGGAGCTCCAATTCAGGATATAGCTGAATTTATATATCTGCTGGCTTTAGCCCAGCACAAATTGCTGGTCTCTTTTCTGGTCATCATCAGATGAATGATTACTCTTTTTTCTTCTTTTCCCTTTAAGGAAGGAGAACTGTACCTGCATTGCAGTTTCCAGGTTGAGGTTTTACAGTACAGTGGAAGATCCCTGCCTCTTCTGCCTCAGTAGTGAATGAAGCACATTCAGGTACTTATTTATTCACTGACTATGTGTCCAATGTATGTGTTGGGGAGACATAATTTTCTAAAAATAGAGATATGTCTTAAAAAAAAAAAATCAGCTGATATAATTAGAAAAATATACCAATGTCTTCCTACATCCACCTACCTCAACCCTTCCACTCTTAAACAAAATCAGCATACTTCAGCCTGGAGGAGAGAAGCTTCAGGGTGACTGAACTATGGCCTTCCAGTACCTGAAAGAAGCCCACAAGAAAGATGGAGAGAGACTTTTTACAAGAGCATGGAACTACAGGATAGGGGGAAATGGCTTCAAACTGAGAGAGAGTAGGTTAAGATCAGATACTGGAAAAAAATTCTCCCCTGTGAGGCTGGTGAGGCCCTGGCACAGGTTGCCCAGAGAAGCTGTGGATGCTCCCCCCATTTCTGGGAGTGTCCAAGGCCAGGTTGGATGGGGCTTGGAACAACCTGGGATAGTGGAAGGTGTCCCTGCCCAGGGCAGAGGGTGGCACTGGATGGTGTTTAAGGTCCTTCCCAACACAGCCCTTCTTTGATTCTGTGTTACTTAAAAGTTAAGTAATAGCTGAGATCAAATCCAAGTTGAGATCAGTTTATTTAGATGTACACCTGTCAGACTATCTCAGGAAGACAGATGAGGCTGGCAAGAAAGGTGCATATTTTAATACATTGTACAGGTATTTGCCATAAGCCGCCTAATTTTAAATTTACAGCTGAGTTTGAGTTTTGTCATCCCTGCTGAAATGTGTTTGGAGGAGTATGTGCTGATCTGGGTGAAGGAGAGTGGTTCAAGAGGGGGTTTGTGTTCTGGGAGAGAGGCTGACGTTGGCTTGTAGGGCAACAGGCCTGTGCTCTGCACTGCATTGGAAAACTGCTGCGTTCCAAACATGAGGAACTGAAAGGAAAAATGTGGTTGCAGAAGTTAAAAGGTGTGGAAAGGAGCTCCTCAGAGAAGTTCTTTGAGTGTCCTGAATACCAGGGATTAGATCAGGTGTGGGGGAAAGAAGAACCTGGATTTAGGAACCAAGATTGTATCTTTGTGGTGAAGATGGGCCAAAGGACATTCTGAACCATCTATTTTCACTGGTCATAAGGATCCTGATCCTTCTCCTATCCAAGTTTTCTCCTGCTTCATAACTACTGAGATAAAAATCCAGGGCTTTCTTTTTTGGGTTGTGAGAATAATCTACTGCAACTCTGTTCAATATTAAATATATTATTTACTAATGTCGAATCCATGCCAAACCTGCTATGGAGTAGTTCTCTTTTGTACAACTCCAAATAAGCAGGAATGCTAAGTCATAGGAGGCACCTCATTGCTGAACAATTAAACAGGAGTTTTGTATTAACTGGTATGTGTCCTTTGGAAACAAGTTAGTGTCATCTTTATCTTGTGAGGCTGTTTGGTTAATTTGCGTGATTTTTTCTTAATTGCAGCCTTAACTGACACAGCTGGAAGTTCTTGCATTGAAGAGAATTGATAACGTTGATAATGTTTGAAAAATAGAGCTAATTCACACTGAAATAATTTTACAGTCCCAGAGAATGAAGAGTCTAATTCTGTTTTGTAACACTCAATAATCCCGTTTATAGTCTGAAAAAGTAATGTGTGTCATGTAGCCTTGGAGGCTGGTACTTATCAGCTGTTATTCCTTCTGAGTATTAAAATTGGGTTCTAAGTCAGCACCTCATTAAAATAGCTAAACCAGCTCTTTCCAAGCTGATGGCTTCCAACTGGAAACTTAAATAAGTCTGTGATAAGGGAGTGCCAATGGAGACATTGTGAGCAGCCTGGATGTGTGCCATGAGGTGTTTGTTTTAAAAGTGCAGTAATCATGAGAACTGTCAAATTCCAACGGAGTTAAAACACTTGTTCTACTTTTACCTTGCTGAAATGGCAGACTTTCTTGACAAGAACATTTAGATACCAAATCCATGCTATAACTGAATTACAGCCACCACCTGGCCTCCTGAGACACTCTGTGTAGCTCTGGCTGTCCTAAATACGCCCCTAAATTTGAGACTGTCATTCCATAAAAGCTAATTTTGCCTGTAGTGCTAAGTGTTTACCTGCTGGCATGCCATTCATGGCCTGAAAGGCAATTTTGAATGTAAATCACTAGTCATAAACCAAAGCAAACAGGCTGTTGTGCACACATCAGAAACCACTGACGTGGAATTACTGAAGATGTTCCTCCACAGTTATTGTTTAGAAAAGTGCAAGTCTGAAGCACCTTGAAGTTAGGTGGGAGGGGTGTTCTGGGTAGGAGGACTTGGGATGGAAAGTGGCCTGGCAGCACAGGAGCTGCAGCAGCCAGGGAGCACTGACATGGGCCGTGTGGGCACTCGTACAGAGTTTGTCCTTTTGCACAATTAAATTCTTTTTCCTGCCAGGAGAAATCCATTTTTCTGTGCGTCTCTTATTAGTGGATTTTGACTGGATTTGCTGAGACAAGGCTGACACTGGCAGTGCTACAGGCTCCTCCAAAGAGTTGGGTAAATGAGTTCTCTCTGTCCCCACTGGAGTGGAAGCCAGGAAGACAAAATACACCAGAACTTTTGTTATGATCTCCAGCTCTGTGTGTGGGTGCTGGATAATGCAGCAGAGTGCCTGAACTTTATTCCTCAAACCTTTAAAGATTTAAGTGGTATCATTTGGTGTAGTAAAGCTCTTTGCCATGTAGCTCTCAAAAGAAATACTATTTTTTACTCACGGGTAATCTAATACCTTTTACCAGCTCTGGAGGACGGAAAAAATATTTTTAATATACTTTTGAAAATTAGAAGAAACTACAGGTGAAAAAATAAGGGGTCTAAGGAGCTTTGATAGGCTTTTCCTTTAGAGAGCTCCAGGATTTTCTGTATTGGGTGGAGGTTATGCAGCTGTTTTTATCCTAATGTTAACATATTAGGTTACAGGAATCTTTCCACTTAATTGAACAAACACAGGAGAGTATTTATGTAACTGAAGATCTGCAACTGCCAGCAGAATTAATTAGGAGAGGAATAATTAGGCAAATAGTAGTGTCCAAATGGTCCCAATAGAAAAATGTATTGCAATCCCAATAGAAATCTCATTAATGTTGTTGTTTTTGATGAGCTGTGCCTTTTGCAGTATCATAAAGGGAGGCAAATGTTGAAGGATCTCAGTGGGGTGTCAGCTTGGGTATGAGGCAGAAACAATATCAAGGTTTTAAGCTGTCTGGTCTCATTATTGTCACTTAGTCACGGCTGCAGCTCCACTCCCTGCTTAAAAGCCTCCCATGACTGAATGAGCCACTTTGGGGTGAAGCAGGTACAGAAGAGAACATTTCAGGTTAGTATTTGGTATGGAATTGTTGCTTCATGCATGGGAAACAAGCTGTCTCTTATGCTGAGCAGACAACCCAGGAAAAAATGAGACAAATGGAGCTTACTTCAAATACTTCTGCTTGAATTTGTCAGTTTACTGCTTTAAAGAAAGGAAAAGTTAACGAGCACATTATCTTAGACTTTCCACTGTAATGTCACTCAGGCAGAGGAATAAAAGAAAGGTTAATTAATGTGATGTCATATTTATAGTGGCTGTTCTAGGAAGCAGGTTCCTGGTCTGCAGTAACAAGGTTGGCCACATGGTCACTGAGGGAAAATACCTGAGAAATAGTCCTCCAGCAGAGAAGTTGAGTTTTCCCTATTTCCCCCTTCTTGTGTCACCTGAGAATCTTTTTTAGCTCTGTTAGAAATTACTGTATTGTAATTCTCTCTGAGTGCATTTTCCAAGCTTGTTTCATAGGTGCATTGGAATGGACTAAATAGTATTGTACTGGGAGAATAGCTTTAATCAAAACCTGTCAGCGAAACAAAAGCCTTTCACAAATAATCCTTCAGAGATCCCAGCTTGGAAAAGTGTTACTTCCTCAGAAGTAACCTTCTCCATGCCTTCCAGCTGTGGCCTGGGGAGGTTAAGGGAGGTGTTTAAGGGTCACAAATACCATCTGAGGTAACACTGCTAATACAAATTATCTCACATAACTCCAGGTTCTAACCAAATTGGAATTATGGCCTTTGTTTCTCTACCAAGGAGTTACAGGGCCCTCCTGAATTGATCTGTTAACAGGGCTTTTTTAACATTTTGATCAAACTAACAGCTGAGTAGTAAATTAATTAGATTTTTAGTGATGGGTAAATTAATCCACATCACAATGTTTTAGGCTGCCAACTCTGGAAAAGTAGTGCTTCTCCTTGCCACAGTGAAAGTTTGTGACAATGGTTGTGTGCATTTTCTATTTATCTGTTCCCCTTCCCCTGTTAGCTATAGTTGCTAATATTTTTCATTAACTTGGCTTCCTATTAAGGCAGCAGCTCTTATAAATATCAGTTAGGCAGGCCTCTTATTTATGTGCATGTCCTTAAAAAGTGACTATAAAATATTCATTAATCCTGGATTCCTGGGGCCATGTTCAGACACACACATCTCCTCCTTAGTGAAGAGAGAGAGACACTCAAGTGAGATTTTTGTGACTTTGACTGTAGACATGTTTGAAAACAGGGTGCAGAGATGGAAACAAGTGACTGTCAGTCTCTGAATGTGGCCTAGAGGAGAGGCAATGCTCCATGCTTTGCTGTCCAGTCCAGAACACCTGGAAATGTGGTATTCTGATTTCTTACAAGACACTGAATTTGATGCCACTTGTTACCTAATCATTTGTAGCGTTAATGACAAAATCTTTCTTCTGCTGCTTTCTAAACACAGGCCTTTTGTCCTGCAGCCCAGAATTTCCAGGAGGGTGAGCAGAGGAGCTGTGTGAGGAAGGAGCAGCAGGCTGGTGCCTCTGGGAGGAGCTGGCTGTGCTGCCCATCCCGGAGCAGGAGTGCCACACGTGCAGCCATTCCCTCTGGAACACCCAGCACCTGCGTCAGGGACACCGCAGAGGTGACAGATGTGCAGCAGCTCTGGTGCCTGTAAAAATACCAGCTGCTGTGCAAACACTCTGCAGCTAAGGAAGGGCTGCTTCTCTCTGTAGTGTTCCTGAACAAAACCATTCTGGGGGTTGTGCTGTGGGAGCGTGGCTGAGGCCAGGACTTCCTGGAATGAAGGACCTCTTCACAGCCAGCACAGAACTGGGAAATCCAAAATGGCCTGGGTTGGAAGGGACCTTAAAGCCCATCTCATTCCCACCCCCCTGCCGTGGGCAGGGACACCTTCCACTCTCCCAGGTTATTCCAAGCCCCATCCAGCCTGGCCTTCAACACTTCCAGGGATGGGGCAGCCACAGCTTCTCCAGGCAGCCTGTGCCAGGGCCTCACCACCTTCACAGAAAGTATTTCTTCCCAGTAGCTAACCTAAACCTACTTTCTGTCAGTCTGAAACCATCCCCCCTTGTCCTGCCTCTCCAGGCCCCTGTAAAAAAATTCTCTCCATCTTTCTTGTGGGCTCTTTGCAGGTACTGGAAGGCTGAAATGGACTTTCTCTGCTCCTAAGACAGAGCTGGACAGCTGAACCCTCTAGGGCCATTGGAATCTTGGAAAACTGGGAGAAGTAGAAAATAAACTTTAAGCCAGAGAAGCAAGCAGAAAACTCATTTGTGTGATTTTTTTTTCTTTCACCAGAAAGGAAATGCTTCCGGAAGCATTCAAACATTTGCTCTGCCTAAATTTTAACCCTTTTTACCAGGCCATTTTTTTCTGATATCCAAAAGTATTTTTTCAAAGTAGAATCCAGGCTAATGCAAGGAGAGGAACTGTAGATTATTGAATAATGGGGAAGTCAAACTAACGGCCACAATGTGAGTCTCAGAAATAAACAGGCAGCAGAAAGTTAGCGCTGGAGAGTATTTCTCAATACCTCATGAAAGTTAAACAGCTCAGGTCTCAGTAAGTATAACTTTCCTCTGTTGTGTCTCAGCTGATGAGCATCCTCCTTCTGGCCCTACTGAGTGTATGTCCTGCCTTGCCTTTTTCAGCAGTAAGTCAGAGACAAATTTCAGGTTCAGGTTGTTAAGCCATTTCCACTGTAAGCCTCTCATGCATTGGCTTTCATGTCCTCACAAAATCTCAGAAGGAAAAAAAAAAAAAAAAAAACCAGACCAAAACCAAAAGAACAACCCAATGCAGAGGCTAATGACGGAAAAATCAAAAAGGGAAAAGGGACTGAAGATATGAAAGTGAAAAACACAGAGTTACTTAGGGAGGAGAGGGTGAGGGCAGGTGTTCAAAGGGTAACACTGCTCAGCACTAACTGGTGTTATTTCTAGAAAAAACACCCTCCAAACATTAACAGATCTGGTCATGCTGGTGTGAGGGCAGAGGCAGCGAGTCAGGGGGTTAAATGGTGGATACCACTGAGCTGTGGTTGCATTCTGTATGTGACACAGGCATTCCTGACAGGAATCCCTACTGGTAGGATTCTAATTCCACTGGAGCAGCAAGAGCAGCCTTTTCTAACCCCGGTGCTGCTCTGCCCAGTGTCAAGGCTTCTGACCCCACATGTGCAACTGAACTTCATTGGGGTCACGTCTGCAGGGGTTAAATGGCTGGACTTGACCTCAGAGGTCCTTCCCAACCTCCGTGATTCAATGAATCTGCCATGCAGAGGCCCTCTGGGACCTGTTGCACTGAAAGGACTCTTCAAAACGTGTGGTCTTCATGCATCTCACAAAATGCCATCCTGGGACCATGGCTTTGGCACACTCGGGGACACTTTGCAGGCTCCCCGGCCCCCTTTTACAGCACAGACAGTCCCTTTGCGATTTACACAAGTGGAATTAGCGATCACTTGAAAATGTGCCTGTGCCTGCGGCAGTGGGGGGATGGCTGGGGGGCACTGCTGGCTCGCTGTGTTCCGTCCAGCCATGGAAATAAAGGGTGAGGGGTGCTGGGAGCCACCCTGGGGCTGCTGGGGGGACCCCTGAGGCGGCCAGGCTCGGGCAGGAAGCTTCAATACAGCCTGGATTTACTTCTCATTCAAAAATCACTGAAAGCCAAACTCCTCCTCCTCCTGATCGGAAGCCAATTTTTTTTTTTTTCCTATGTGAACTTAACTGTTTCTTGCTCACGCCTACCTTGATTTTAAAGCCATGTTTTAACGTAAGTTAAAGTAGTGTGGATATTTTTTCCCCCTTTTTCCCAGCAGAGGCTGGAGGATGTGGGTCAGCATGGAGGGCACAGAGCTGCAGGCTCTTGGAGGAGCAAATCGCCCCCCATCCCATTCCTCAGCTCTGCTGGGTCCTAGTGCCTCCCTGCCGCCTGTGCCATCTCACTTTAGCATCTCTTAAAACTCTTCAAAACATCACCCAGCGGGTCAGGAAGCACTGATCCAGCACATAAAAAGCAGGTCACCTCTCAGAAGCACGTGCAGATCCCATGCAAGCCGCCTTCTAAAATTAGAGGCTGTGTTAGTCTTTTGTTTGTGTTACAGAGGGGTTGTTTCCATAAGTAAGAGTTGATTCTGACCTGAAACGGAGTGATAACACATGAGGTCCCTGCTGTGAGGGGACAAGTATTTGCTCTGTTTGCAGATGGACAAATCCTGCACCCGGCAAGCGCTGCCACCAGCGTCCTGCAGCTGCAGCAGAGGGCACACCTTAAACGGGGAGAGTGCCGCTAACAAATTCTGCTCCACGCTCCCCTTCTGTTTCCCAGGTCATGCAAACTGCTGTGCATTTCAGGTACATTGTGCAGAGGCTCTGTTTTCATGTGTGAAGCATTCAGCTTGTCTTGGGTTTGGCCACTTTATTGATGAAGGCAAAGCACAGCAGTAGTTTAGAGATAAACAGAACTAGAGATTACTCCAGAGATTTATTTGCATAGATCTCTTCTGTAATTCTAATATTACTAGATAGACCATCATCAATTGATAAGAATACACTCATCTATTATCAGTGAAGAAACTTGTTTGTGCAAGGATTTTGGTTTAAAGAAGTTTTTCAGAGGAGCATAGTGTTGGCTCAGCTCTGGTTTGCTGAGCCACTGAAAGTAGTTAAATGTAGACATCTAACTTTTTCCTTTCCTGCTATACTACTGTACAAATAAGCTCTTACTTTTGTTAGTTTTTATATTTCCTGAACGTGGGAGCAATATAAAATTTGTCAAAGTAGAACCTGAGGAGTTGAGAATGTAACTATGGATTTATTTCTAAAAAGAGAAAAAAAATCTGGCAGAAGTTAGTTGTGTGTTCTTCGAGAAAGCAGAGCTCTGCACTGGTGTTTGTTTCCACAGCCTTGGAGAGTTCACAGGGCGTAGCTGACAGACACAAGGACAAAGTCTCACCTCCTGGTCAAAACCAGCCCAGCCCCAGAGAATTTCGGAGGACTGAATGCAGAGGCTGGAGAGCTGTAGGAACACAGGGACAGGCTCTGTCCTGACAAGTGCAGGCACAGCTCCTGCTGCCTTTGCCTCGCTCTGGCAGAGCTGAACGAGGTCCAAAGTGTTGGTGTAAGGCTGCTGCAGCACCAGTGCAGACCTGCCTTGCACCAGGTTATGCTGCAACACAGTGCTAAAGCTCTTCTGTCCTGAGGAACTCAGGGAATAGGGGTGATAGTTAAGCAGCTTTAGAATAGTTCCATATTTCTGATAATTGTTAAATGTTTTTAGTGTTTCCTGTATGAAATATCTGACGTGTTAAATCACACAACAGCAGAACACAGCGGGGGCTTAAATTTAAACTAGTTCAGAGTCACACAGACTCTCCTGCAGGAAAAGGGGTAGGGACAGATTGCATCAGTTGGCCTAATCAGGGATGAGACATTTGTGATGACAGATCCATGAACTAATGGGAACATTTAGCATAACAATGTGCATGTTGGGGGGATATGAGAGGACAAATGGTAGGAAGAAGATGTGTGTTTTCCTCCTGGAGTCAGGAGCTGGAAGGACCCCTGCTCTCCCCAAAAATGTATTTCTAGTGTGCTTAAACCTGGCTGGCTTGTGATTATTTTTGATCCTCACATCCAAACAGTAGGAAGGGGAAGCTGTTTCTTGTTTTGATGATCAGCCTCTGTTACAGTCCCACTAGAGAAGGTTTTAGTGTGTGGGAACTGTAAGGAGAACAAGACAATGAGAGATATGGAGGAAAGGGGAGAAATGGGATCTTTAGGAACAGAAGGGAAAGGAGAAGACTGGAGCAGCAAATGCAGTAATGTGAACACAAGAAATGATTTCCAGAAAACAGAGATATGAGGAATCCCTTCTGATCACTAGTGAGAAGGCTCGCTTCAGCTTTTAAAGGCTGGATTTGTAGCCCTACAATGACACACATTTAGGCAGTTTTCCCTCAAAAGAGCCCTGAAAGGCAGGGAATTTTACTTCCAAGCTTCCTTTTCAAGTGTACCCCAAAATAATCAATGAGTATAAAATCAGAACTAAAAGGAAATCTTCTGATTTTGTGAGTGTCCAACTCCATTTTTCTTTTAACTAATAGAATTTTGATTGACACACTGACTCCTGGCCTACAAAGGGATCAGAACACAGCAACACTTGCATTGTCTGAGTGGCAAAGGTGGAGTAAATCTATGGCTTTAGTTTTCCAAGCCCTTTAGGACCACCTTTCCTCGTGTAAGTGTTAGTGAAGAAATAATCCACACATGCTTATTGCTTCTTTCATGCTTGTATGATTTTAATGACAATTAAATAGTGCATGTCTGAGATCCAAAGGCATACCAGAGTCAAGTGTGCCTGACTAATTTCTCCTCTCTGAACAAAAATGGGAAACATCAAACCTCTGTGTGAGGCTGTCTGATGTGCAAGGCTCATAGTTTTATCCTGCTCCTATCATGCAGACATCCTTAGGTAGATACCTGATACTTGCTGAATTTTGCAGTAATTGGTTACAGGAGGGGGAAAAATGTCTTCTCTTGTGCACAGAGAGAATTTCATGATGGTCTGAAATGTGCAACTGGGCTTTTCTTGTCTGTAAAACGGATTGAAGCAAGGCTGGAAATATGCTTTTTCTCATAACATGGGTCAATGAAATAGGGACACAGGAAAACTGCTGTAAACAGTGCAAAATAATCTCTTTTAATCCAACATTTCCTTGGTATTTGTGAGACCCACTCAGAATGTTTCCTCACTCCTGTACGTGGTGTCCCTGTGCACATGCAGCTGCTCTGGTACTGAGTGCTGGTGTAGATGCATCAGGACTAAATATTGGAATAATCCATGGAAAAAGCAGGTTTCAGCAGGGATGGCACCTTCTTGTGTGTGCTTGTTAAGCTGAACACTGGAAGTACTTTAACACAAGCTACAGGATAATAACACTGGTTCGGATGTTTTGAAATATGTATTATTGATTATTTTTATTTTCTAGCTTCGTCTCTTAGGGATCATGCTGCTCCATGTATCCTTTCATCTGTCCCTTGTAATTGTAGAGGCAGGTGTAGAGATCTCAAAGGTAGGACACAACCATCATTTCTGTTCTGAGCAGGGAAAATACAGAGACTGATGCTGCATTAAAGAGCTCAACCTGTGCATCAAAGAACCCACAAAAGAAAGCCTCAGATTTACCTCTCAGTTAAAGGTTCTCTTCTCTGTCAGTTTTCAGACAGTCATCAGAGAGGGATGAACTCATGATGCAGAATTTGTGATAAAAACATTGAAAATAATTCAGTTAGCAGCCAGCCATGAGCCTGCTGCAGAACAGGCTTCAGTAGCTGCTGTTTCCAGGGATGAATTTTAGCTGGAACTCTGGTCAGCACTGCATTTCTTCCAGCAGCTGAGGCTGGGGTGATGTGACTGTAGGCCTGTAGTGTGGCAGGGAAGTGTTGCCCTCCCTTCCCCATTCCCCCTCTGGCTTCTCACATCCTTATAAACAGGTTTGCTCTCCATATTGTGTATTGATAAGGAGTACCTGGGAGTTGTGATCTTATTTTCCTTCCTGCTTTTTTTCCCATTTGGAAGCAAGTATTTTTTGTTTGTTTAAAAACTGCTGGATTCAGTTTTATGTTTTTACATAGAAGATGGTAAATCCAACTGGACACCTAGATTCAGTTAACCACAAGAAGTTTTTCACCTGGCAAGCATGCAACACTTGAAATACCCCTTCCTTCCCGATACTGAACCAAAATTCTCTCTATTTAAAATTGCATTTAGCTGCATTTTCTTGAGAGACATCTTGTTAGCAGCTCTTACATTAAAAAAGGGGAAACATTTATGCATTGCAATTGATCTGTGGTAAAACTAATTTACAAACCAAGTAACTTTTGGTTGCAGGGAAGTGATCTCAGTTATAAAAGATGACCTTTCTAGGAGCAAGACATTTTCAGGTACAAGTCACCTGTAATTTTACAAAACAAAACACAAAGGCTGCATTTGCAGATAATGAAGTTTTAGATAGCATCAGTGACTCATGGAGAGAAACTGATG
Organism: Monarcha castaneiventris obscurior; assembly: GCA_026261815.1. NCBI lineage: Eukaryota > Metazoa > Chordata > Aves > Passeriformes > Monarchidae > Monarcha > Monarcha castaneiventris. The sequence continues at coordinate 17,672,748 of JAMPIT010000484.1, forward strand.
AGAAAATCTGCAAGAGGAGATGCAATAATTCTGTGTGGATCCCAGGGCTGATCAGTGTGAGAAAGAGATGATTACACCAGAAGCCTTCAGTTCAGAGAGGAGACAACTTGGAATGCAATAGAGGTTATAAAACCATTAGTGAGATGAGATAAAGACTGGCTGTTCAGCAGCTCCTCTAATACAAGAACTTTGGAGGCATTGCACAACCCTGATGGAGTCAGCACGTGCACGTGGTGAAATACAGGGTGAACTTGGGGAGCTCATTCCCAAAGGACATCAACCTCTCCTTGCTTTGAGAGCATGAAGTGCTACAGGGAATGGAAATGTGCTGAGGACACAGCTGATTTTGAGCATGGTTTTGTTGGTTTTGCTGTGCAGAAAGATTGCTGGACATTTGAACCTCAGTAAACACAGTGAGACTTCAAGTAGGTGCCACATAGCTGGGGTGTGAGCATCCCTCTTCCTGTTCCACTGACAGATTCCATGCTCAGGGGTGGGCACTGTGGACAGGCCGAGGGTGACAAGGATGATTTCACTGTGCCTGGCAGGGGAACAGCAGAATCTTTCACTGATCTGGTAAATGGGCTCAAGTAACAGCCCTGCTCCATTCAAAGCTGCACTGAGGATCCTGTGGCAGCAAGTTGGATAAACACAGGAGGCCAAGAATGCTCTCTGTGATGTTTCCCAAGGTGGGAGGCGGGCACACCTCTCTGGAAATGGCACAAGGGGCACTCAGGGCACGGCAGCAGGCCTGGGATTAGAAGCAGCACACTTTGCCTGCACTGCTCCTGCTTTGGGGCTGATAAGGACAGGAACTGCACGACAGGGCTCATTTGTGGAGGGAAAAGGGGTGGAGCAAGATAATTGGGAAATGCTGGCCAGGACAAGTGTCTGTGGCAGTAACCAAGAGGAAACTCCCTGCTTTGCCCTGTCCGTGGCAGCAGCAGCGGCCCTGCTGCCCTGACTCACTTGTAAGCATCGATGACGGGTACATTTTTTACCCCTGACTTGGAAACAGCAAAATTAGCACATTACCATGATCTTTTGGGGCCTTCTGTGCTCATTGAAGCAAAGATCATTGACTCAGTTCCTGGCTGGATTGGGCTCTCAAGGGATACCAACAGGACAGAGCTTTGCAGCACTTCCCTGTCTGAGTCTCCTTACCCTGGAGTACTCAGGCACACCAGAAGGAAGCTCCTTTTTTTTTTTTCTTGGCAAAAGTTGCTGGTTTATATTTAAAAGAACTATTCTGGAGCTTGGAATTTTAATTATTTTGAGTCAACTTTTGATTAAATTGTTGCTTTTAAATAAAGAATTCATCATCTGGAAAAGACCTCTAACTGGCTGGGAATAATCCTGGTAGACAGTGTGTTTATTTATTTCAGTTTCCATCTGTTGCTGTTAGGCTTTGGGTTTCTTTTCCTGAAGAAACATGGGGAGGAGAGGCACATAAATCAAAATTTTATTCTGAACTAATTGCCTTGTTCTGAATTGCATAAAACATTTGATCTTTTTCACTATAAAATTTCAGGATAGAAGGATCATTAACATTAAAGATAATATGAAATGCAAAAGGTTGTTGAACATGAGATGGATGCATGATATTCTATCTTTGCATGATATTTTTATTTTTTTTTGTTTCACAGCTAAAACTGGCCTGTTGTGGGTATGATGTAGCAGCACTATGGCCAGGAGTGGTGGTGAGCAGCACCCAGTTTGATTGAAATTTATTTTCTGCATGGTGAAAAAGGGTATCCTCACCCAGCAAAAATAAATTAGGTCTAATGTGAGTTTTATTAGCCATCAGTTTTTGCCTGGAAAAGAAGACAAGAGCTAAGAAAAATTAAACTGAGACATTTGAATGTAATTGGAACACATGACAGCAAAATGGTCACTCCTAATACAGCAGACAGTTAAAAATATTTTATCACCCCATGTTGAATTGAACATCCTCAGATCTATGACAGATGCACAGTTGGAAATGAGGGGTGACAGGCTGACAATTTTCTTCCACTCATGGTTAATTTTCTTCTAGGAATGTGGCTGAAGACCTTCCAGGAGCTGTGCAGCATCACTGTTCCTCAAAAAAAAGCAGCATTTCTGCTGTGCTGGAGACTTCAAACAGCCACACACTGCTGATCCACTGCTCAGCAGTGCTGAAATGGCAATCATGAAAAATAAATGCTTCTGCCTCTTTCATGACATTACCAAACCTTTATTCTCCAGGTAAGTTTACAAAATCCTAAATCATCCTCTGCCCAGACTGGCCATAAAAATACCTTACACAGGTTACAACAGAGCCCCTTGTGTTGTGTCATCCTAGGCCTTAATTTTTCCTCCTGTTTGCCTTGGACTTCCCAGAAGTTTGTATTTATTTATAAGTGACTTCCAACTGTACCCCTAACAAAAATTCACCAATGTAAAGACTTGATATATAAGGTTCCGCTCATCACATTTGCTTAAATTTGTAAAGCTCACCTGCATGAGAAGTGTGTCTATAAAAGAAAAATCCTAGGAATGCATAAAACATTGTAAAGTTCGAGGAGTTGAGCAAGTTTGTTGGCCACGGGGTTCTTCTGGGGCAACAGCTTTTGGTTTCTTTTCCCAGCTTTGACATTGAGGAACTTGGTTGTATTTTGAATTTCAGCTTTGTTAAGTGCTTTCAAACTTAATAGTAAGGTGTTATTTGTGGCTGCAGCCATTACAAGGCAGGTGCTTCCCAAACACTGAGGAAATTCCTAATTCAAGTGATAAGGAAACAGTAAAACAAAAATTACAATTAAGCCAGATCTAAGTAACACAAGTAACACACTGAGGAAAAGGTCTGTAAGAGAATTCCCTCTGGGAAGGGAGCAAGGCTGGTGCCTGGATGTGCATCCAGGGCTTCAACACAAATGGAAAGTCTCTCTGTAATTCTGTCAGACACTGTGTGACCTGTAATTATGGCCCTGTGCTCTTTTATTAATTGACACTCCTGCTTTACTTTGCTTCTGTCCAGGCACATCCATATTACGATGCAAATTCACCAGCAGCATGAAGGCCAAGTTCCAAGTGAGTGTTCCTAAGTGAGTTTTTGTCATACCTGTTCCAATCACAAGTCAGGGAGAAAAAAGAAAACATGCATTCAAACCATTAATTTAACATGTTAGTACAGATCTAGATTCATTAATAAAATACAAACTTGCTGATGTCCAAACCAGTGCAAACTTAGGTTTCATTTACCCATGTGAGAGGTTTATTTCTCCCTGTACCTCCTTCCTGGAACAACTTCCCATGGAGTAAATTCCCAAAGTAAGCATGGCTCTAGTACAAACCTGCATCAAACAAACTGAAGTTGTATGTGTAGATCACTTGGCTATTTCCAAAGAAAACAAACATGTTGGTCTTCATGTGTTCAGCAGCATTGTTTCTTAAGAAGGGTGAAGAAAATGGTGTCTTTGGACGTTTCCTTTCATAGGATTGCAACTCAGGTACTACAAATTTCAAGTATATTGTCTTAAAATATTGTTTCCTTTGTAAGGATAAGAGTTAACTCCTGTCTCTGTGTCTTTAATTGCAAGAAACATCCCACAGAATCCCAGAATGGTTTGGGTTGGAAGGGTCCTTAAAGATCATCCAGTTCCAACCCCCTGCCATGGGCAGGGACACCTTTAGCTGCAGATCAGCATCACACCGTGTCCTTGTGGCACAGCCTGATTTCACCGTGTCTGTACGTGGGGGAAAGCACGAGGTACAGGGAACTGAGGGAGCAGGAGGCACCGTGAGAAATGATCCAAGGATGGCCCTGCATCTCCTGTTTCAGACCTGTTAAAACAATGTCCCTCTCTTCTGCCCTGGCAACAAGTTCCAGGAATGTGTTACCTGCTGTAATTTTTAACCATTTGTGGCTGGAATGGATGCCTCCTCCCTCGTTCCCTGTTCAGGGAATTGGGGAATTTAATGTTGATCAGATCTGCTCCCTGCAGGGTACTTAACCAAACTTAATCCTAACTGGCTCTGGCGAACTTGATTCAGCTGGTGGCTCTTTAAATCTCTTTCTAGACATTTCTCCCTCTGCTGTAATTGGTAAAATAGGAATAAACCTGCTGTCAGGAGCACGGGGCAGCCATGGAAGCTGTTCCCGGGGGAGCGGGGGCAGGAGCTCCGGCCAAAGTGCCGCCGGCATTCCCCAGCGAGGGAGGGAGGGTCACTGCAGAGCTGAGGGCCGATCGATGCCTTTGGTGTTTCCCTTCCCGCTGTGCCCGCACCGAGCCCAGCCGGGGGGGCCGGGCAGGGCTCCCACCCCCGACCCCTCGGAGCTGGGGGTTTCCAATTGTTGTCGCTCTTCGGCTTCTGCCCGCCCCCAAACCGCTGTTGCTGCCGCAGGACACCGTGTCCGTGTGTCACGGGCCGCCTCCTCGGCTGCCCTCCGCCCGCAGCGGTAATTAAATGACTCTGCCGTCCTAAACCAGAATCGGGGCGAGTGCCAGGGAGGCGTGAAACTTTTCCGCCGTGACTTTGGCCGTCACCGCCCCCCTGCCCGGTCACTCCCCGTCCCCTCCCTCCCTCCCTCCCTGTCTCTCCAGTCCCCCCTCTCCCCCCGTAAAAACCCAAAAAGCGCGATCCGCTTTGATCTCGCCTTCAGAAAAGTTCGCTTTATTTACAAGGGGGGCGCCGGGGGTTCCCCCCTGTTCACACACACACATTTGTAAAAGTAGCCAACCCCCCTGACAAAAACGCAAAGGGATGGCTGAGAAATAAATAAACCTCTCCCACCCTCCAAGGCGAAAAGGTTCCAAGCCAGCGGGGCTCTCCCGCCTGCCCGGCCCGGGGCTCAGGCGATCCTGCTGCAGAACTCGTCGAAGTCCCTTTCCATGAAGAGCTCGCTCTCGATCACATCGTCCTCCGAGGGGAAGTACTGCTGGCTCTCCTCCTGCGGGGACCCCGCGGCCGCACCGCCCCCGGCCCCGGCCCCGGCCCCGGCCCGGGCAGGCGGGGAGCGGGCGGCGGGTCCGGGCTCCCCCGCGCACTCCATCAGCGCCCCGCGGGCGTTCTCCAGCACCCCCAGGTACGAGTCCATGTCCAGCGGGTCCATCTCGCAGTCCGACCCGCCGCTCTCAGTGCCCACCGAGTCCGAGCGCAGGTGCATGAGCTGGTACTTCTCCCGCATCAGGAACTGGTTGGTGTTGCGGGGCGCCCGCATGCCCGGCGCCCGCCGGCCCAGCACATTGACGGGCCGCAGGGACAGCAGCACCCGCGGCCGCGCCGGGCGGTGGCAGCGGCGGAAGGCGCGGCAGTGCTGCTGCTGCAGCTGCTGGTGCTGGTAGTGCTGGAAGTGGCTGTGCGTGCGGCTACCCAGCAGCTTCCGCGCCCCGCCGGGGACCCTCCCGCGCCGCCCGGGCGGCCAGCGGGACCGGCTGCCGCCCCGCCGGGGCTCGCCGCCCTTCAGCGGCGTCGGGGAGGCGCCCCCCGGCACCCCCTCGCCGCGGGCGGGCTCCCAGGGCGGGCACACGATGAACTCCGCGCGTCGCAGCATCGCGGCCCCCCGACCTCTCACATGCTCCGAGCCGCCGGGACGCCCCCGCCGCGCTGCTCCTGCGCCGTCGCCTCTCCGGCGCGTCCTCCGCTTTTCTCCGGGCTGAGCGGCCGCTTCCCAAGAGCCCTACGGGGGCCTCTGCGGGCGCCTCTACCTTTTCACGATCCGCTCTGTTTTTTTCTTGAGCGGAGCCCGTTGGCAGCGCATAGCCTGGCTGAACGGCTGCGGGCTGCGGGGCAGCTTGACGGGTTCCAAGCCGCCGCCTCGGAGATGGTCTCGCCTACTCCCCGGCCGGGCGCTGCCGGGCTGTCAGCGCTGCGCCGGGCACGGCGGGCCGGGGCAGGGCCCGGGAGCGGAGCGAGCGAGGGGAGGGGAGGGGGCCGAGGCTGAAGGACCGCACAGGGAGCGCGCGCACCGCCCGCCGCCCCGCGCCCACTGCCGGCGCGCTCCCGCGCAGCCCCTACTTATCACCTCCGGCGCAGCCCAACTGCCGCCGCGCCGCGGGGGGATGCCGGGGGAACGCGGCCGCTCCTCGGCCGGCCTGTCCCCGCCGAACCTCGCCGTCCGCGCCCGGGGAGCGCGGGGGCTCCGCGTCACCGCGGCCGCGCCTCGTATCTCCCGTGTTCTCCCGAGTTATCCCGGGATCGTTCCCCCCGTGGGCGCGCTTTGGCTTGGCTCGGCGCTGCGGGCGCATTTTGTTCATCCCCTATTCAGGAAGGCCATTTACGCTCAGCTCCCCGCTCAAGCAGCGTTGCCCGGCCGCTCCTTACAGCGGCGCCACGCAAACCGCGTACGGGGCCCGTCCCTTGCAGCGGCGCTACGCAAAGCGCTGAGGCCGCCCGTGAGGGGCGCTGAGGGGGGCGGCGAAATGGCCGCGGGGGCAGCGGGGAGGGAGAAGGGGCGGCCCGGGGCCGGCACCGGGCGCTGCAGGAGCCGCGGCGCTCGGTGCTTGTGCCCACGGCCGCCCTTCCCCGGTAGCTCCAGGCTGTGGCCGGAGCCACCGCCGCGGAGCGGTGACCTTCCCCCGGGTCCCACAAAATGGTGCCCACGCCTTCCTCCTCAGCCGCCTCATGCCAGGGGAATCCCCTCCTGGGGCTCCACGGTGATTTGTTTTCCTTCCCTTTAGCCTCTCCAGCTGAATCGGCGCTTTTTCATCAGTATAGAGTGAAAAATTAAGAGCAGAGACATTCATTTTTATAGTTTGGGGAATGCCCCAGTTACTTGTGCTGGGCCTTGATCCCTTTACTACACATTTCCCCTGATTTTCCAATTTGTTTTGGGTTTTTTTTTCTTTGCCCTGTATGTAACTTACCTGACAGTGACTTCCCTGTTCACCCCTTCCACATGGCCAATTTGTTAATGGAAAACAAGCTCAGTGTTGCCCAAATGCTCCCAAGTAAAGGCTGTGCTTGAACAAGGGCAGCAAGCAGGTAACATTTTATTACAATTTAACAGCGAAGGACAAAGAAGTACAAAATATACAGGGGAAGACAAGGCAAACATCTGGATTTGGGCTAACTACAGAGTCAACATTGCCAACAACAAATTACCAACATTTGCCTATTTCACTGCTTTACAGTATGTATTTCTAAGCAGTCTCTGTTTCAAGTTCCATTCAGGAATTACATGGTATTCCATTTAAAGTCGGCTGGCCTTATCACCCGTGTGTTTTACAAACTAAAGGCCAAAATGGAAGGAGTTGGCACTGGAGCAAGCAGCAGCTGTCTAAAGTTGTCTAAAACCTGCAGCCTCGGAGATCTGAGGGAATGTGAGAGCAGGGGGAGGTCGCGGCGCTCTCAGAATTTGTGAGGATGTTTATAAAGAAATGCCACATCATGTGGCAGGATCCACGTCCCGAGTTGTCACAGGCTTTTTCATAGATGTATTAGGCAGCAGCATGGCTTGAATAAACTTCTGCCACTCCAAACTTCCCTCCTGGATACAGAACATCCCAGAACTCTGTGTTTGTACAAGAGACTCTGCCCTGGCAACCGCATGCACCCAGCCTCTCCTGCCCTGCTGGTCAGCCCAGCTTAGTTTGGCCTCAGTTCCCATATTCTCTTCTGTTTTTCTAAGTTTGGTGCAGATTGAGTCTGCATTTTTTTTTTTAGGATGTAGGAAATTTTGGAAGGATGTAGGAAATTTTGTGTAGAAAGGAGTCTCGTGCTACTTTAAGCAGGCGAGAATTGCAGTTTATGTGCCTCCCTTCACATCTGGATTATCTCTAATCCACACACTGCCACTGCCCTGCACGGACCAGTGAGTTCATCCTGTACCCAGCCCTGCAAATCAAAATCTAAAGCTTTTATTGAAAGCTTTTAATTGATACCTACATCTGTATTAGTAAATAAGTTTTTAGAGCCATTTTAAATCATTACCTGGAGGCAGCTGAAGGGTTTGTGCCATTTTTGATCTGACCCTCATTCCCCACGATCTGTTCTGGTCGGGGTTCAGGTGTGCAGGCTGGGAGGAGCATCCTTCTCCCTCACTCACCTCCCTGTCTCACTTCTATTTTTCCCTGTCGAGAGCCTTTTCACAGCTGTTTTCAGCACTGGAAAAGTGGAGAAAATATTATTTAATGTACCATAAAATGTTTTGTAATTTCTCACTTGTTGCCAGCCAGTGATAATTTTTTTTTCAAACCTTCTGGTTTCCTTTGACATGTGGGAACCCATCTACAAGTAGTTCTTTTAGGTTTTTTTTTTTTTTTTTTTTAGTTGGAGCACAGCAGCAGAGGAGGGACTTCTGTTGTAGTTACAGCCTTAAGAATTGGTATCTTGAAATATTTAAGTATCCCTTTTAAGGGAGGTAAGGCCAAGCTCCCGAGAAGAATTCGTTAGAGGCCCTTGGTATCCAGTTACTGGGAGAAGCCCAGTGTCCTGCTCTCGCTGGGTTAGAGCCGGATGGGGTCATCCAGCACACCCAGCACAGCTCCTGCCCGAGTTTGGGCTCGGGGCCCGCGGCTGAAGCCTGTCCTCGACTCAGAGATCACGCTTGTTTCACCCCTGTGTCCGCAGCAGTTTTCCCTGCGGCCGCAGGAGGAAATCTGGAGCCCCAGGCCCCAGGCCCCTCAGGGATCCTGCCCCGGCCCCTCAGGGACCCTGCACCGGCCCCTCAGGAACCTCGCTTCTCAGGGACCCCGCCCCAGGCCCCTCAGGGACCCCGCCCCAGGCCCCTCAGGGACCCTGCACCGGCCTCAGGAACCTCGCTCCTCAGGACTCTGCCCCCGCCCCTTAGGGACCCAGCCCCTCAGGGCCCCGCCCCAGGCCCCCAACCACCCCTCAGGGACCCCGCCCCAGGCCCCTCAGGGACCCCGCCCCAGGCCCCTCAGGGACCCTGCCCCAGGCCTCTCAGGGACCCTGCCCCAGGCCCCTCAGAGACCCTGCCCCAGGCCCCTCAGGGACATTCCCCAGGCCCCTCAGGGACCCTGCCCCAGGCCCCGCCCCGCCCCAGGCCCCGCCCCAGGCCCCGCCCCAGGCCCCGCCCCAGGCCCCGCCCCAGGCCCCGCCCAATCAGCAGCCGCGGCGCCGGCACGCGGGAAGAGTTTCCCGAGCTGCCTCGCGCCGCCGTGATGTGATGCCCCAGCACAGGTCGCGCCCAATGGGCGGCCGCCTTACAAAGCTCCTTTGTGCGGCCGTAGAGAGCCGCGCGCGGATTGGTTCTGGCGCTGCCGGTGCTTCCGGCCATGCTGCGCCGGGCGCGATTGCATCATGGCGGGACCGAGGTGAGCGGGGGGGGCATGGCCCGGGCCGGACCCTCGGCCCCTCACGGCCCCCTCACGGCCCTGCCGGCCGGGCCAGGCTCGGGGGCGGCGGGCGGCTCCGAGAGGCGAGGGCGGGGCGGCTCCAGCAGCGTGTACGGGCGCTGGGCGCGGGAGCCGGTGCCTTTAGGGTGTCCCGTGAAAGCGGCGGCTCCTGGGCCGTGCTGTCACGGCGGTGACGGGGTCTGGCCGGGCTGGCAGCTCCTCTGTGGGGTTTGACTTTACTGGCGACTTCTCAGAGCTCGTGTTCTGTGTGTACAACGTCACGTTCATGTGTGTTTCACTCCTTGGCTGCTGTACAGATTCTTGGCTTTTTTCGGCAATTTTGGGGTTACTTATAGCAGATACTTACTAAAGGTTAGCCAGAGGCCTTATTGCAGGCCTTAATACTTAGCAAGGCTTGATTTCATTAGTTATCTCTACAAAGAACTTAAAGTCCCTTACAGCGTGTAATATGTCTTAAGCATTCCCTTCAGCATCCTTTTAATGGAGGGAGTTTGGTTTTTATTGCTTTTTACTGCTGTAGCTGCAGTGACTTTGATATCTCCAGCAAACGTTGCCTCCCACACCACGGGAGCCTTTTGGAAACTGCAGAAAGCATTTTTATTCGGTTTGGTGGTGATATGCTTAGAAAGCAGCTGTCAGGGAATAGAATTTAGTTGTCACATAAAAGCAGTGTTCAGTAACTCAGCTGTCACTGGTTTCTGAGTTTTTCTTAAAAATACGTAGTTCAAAGTTATTTCAAGATAACCTAGATTTCTTTTTTTTCAAAATGATATGTTACATTTTTAATCAAAGTAGTATGATGATGACAAAAATTTCTTAAGCCATCACAAGTTACCGTGTAAAACTGGGTTCCTGCATAGCATGAAACATTTGTGTCTAAATACAGTATTAATTGAGGAGTATGCTTGTTGCTTTAACAATGTTTTAATTGGCTTTTCAGTATTAAAGGAAACCCTCCTTGCAGGAGGACAGCTGGGCTGGTGTTGAAATTTCATTCCCTGTACAAAACATTAGCACAAAGTTTTCAGAAGCAACATTTGGTTTGTAGTTTAGCATTCTGTTCCCATCCATCCTTCCTGTTGTTTTAATACGTGGTTGTTTCCCTCCCTTCTAGAAATGGAGAGTTTTGATGGTCAGGTGAGCAGTTTAGATTGATGTTACCCCAGAACAGTACCCAGAAAGGCAGAAATGGGGTGCCAGGTGTGGGTGGAAAACAGAGCATTGTTTCAGCTTGGAGAAGGCAGCTGGAGATGGGGAAAGGAGGCTCCTTGTCTTTGAAGGGAGCTTTGGTGTCTTACACAGAATAATTTGTGGGAGAAGGTGACTGGAACAAGAGTAAGAGACTCATCATAAACCCCTGGAAATGAGAAGATGTTTTGTACACCTTTAGCTCAGCCTGTGTCTTTGTACTTACAGTTTCTCCGTCAACAAAATGATTAATATGTTGAAACCCACTTTGTTTTAATCACATATCTGATGTATGTAAAGTGCAACTCTGTTTCTCAAATATGGGTTCACTTCATTCACAGCGGTGTTTTAATTGAATTTTTTATTGATTTTTAAAGAATAAATCTCAATATTTAAAAAAAGCACACTTGAACTTGCTTTTATGGTTTTAATGCATGTTTATTTTATTTTGTAGATAAGAAGCCCAGCATAGGTCTCAGACTGCTGTTGTACAATCTCCAAACTTTGACATTTCTCCTAGTGAATGTTGTTATCCTCTAGAAAAGTGAGTGTACTTAATAAAAACTTGCTTAATGGTGCATTGTCTTAAACGTTACCACTTTTTGTCAGTAGAAAATTAATAGAGAACCCTCCTTGTGTTTACTGATCTTTGTAGATGTGTCTGTAGTTTTATTAGATGTTTGTATAATAATTTCTGTAATATGGTTTGTGATGTTTTTGCTCAGGCAGTGTTCAAAGTAATGAGTTGTCCTTGATTATTTTCTGATTTAAAATACCTAGATTGCTTATAATGAGCTGCAGAGATACTCATACCTCTGTCTATAAATTGATTGTTAGATCTTGGCTTTTTTGCTCGGCTGAGGTTGAGCCATGGCAAGATTTTCAATCTTTTAAGCCAGCCCATTTAAAATTCTGGTTTGTAACTTGGAAAAAAAAACAACCAGTAGTGATGGTTGCATGTTAATTCTCAACAGTGGTTTTTTTCCCCCTGCTTCTGATGCAATAAACTTGTGATCTTGCTGAGAGTGTGGATGGATTTGTGCCCTGTGGTTACTGGACACTGCTTTGCCCGTGCAGTGCTGCAGTTGGGACAAGGGGCCCACAGTGACTCTGTGATTTACGCAGGGAGTCTGTGATCCTTGAGCAGCCTCCACAGCCCGGTCACAGGCACAGCCCAAAGCCCCAGGCTGCCTCTGAGCTGTTCAGGTGCCCAGCCCTGACAGCCTCCAAACCCTTTGCAGTTAGCACTCACTTGGGAGGGCTGAGCTTGAGCTGAGTAGAACATGCAGGTCCTTACTCCTCAGGTCGGCTGGCTTGTGGGAGATAAAAGCTTTGAGGCTGAATTCTTTTATCATTTCCATTGTCTCTGTGATCAGATCATTGAGAAATGACACAGCCTAATCAGTGCTTCGAGGCAGACTGGTGAAAACTCTCCTACAAGTTGTGTGTAGAACAACTCACTGAGCTAAGGCTGGTTATTACCCTTCTAGGAAATACATCCACACATGTCCATGTGTTCCTTGTCTCCTCCAAATGCTGTGTTGCCTGTGCACCAGGTTGTGGGATTCTCAATTATAATAATATGATAATGATAAATGATAATTTGAGCTTATTAGTGGAGAGAATGATTTGTCATGAATACAGAAACTATGAGTGGTGGAATTGGCCTGTAGCACATTTTTTTATATGGCTCAAGCCTTGAGCTGGCAGTTTCTGTGGTGGTCTGGGTTCCATTTAGGCAAATGTTTTGGAACTTCAGCTGCAACTGGAAGAATTGTCTTCATGCATTTGCCTTTGTTGCTGATTTATAGTTAGTACTTACAAACCTGAGTAAATCACAAGGCTCAGGCCTTGTGCCATTACTTGTAATTCCCTAATGCTGAGTGATGCTCGAGGCTGTAGTAGCTACTTCTGGTGTAAGTGCTCAGGAGCAGCAGCACTGAAGTGAGAGGTGGGAGCACCCTTTTATCCTGTAGCATCATCTATTACAACCTTCTTAACCAGTTTTCTTCTGTTGGGGAGCTCCTGTCTTAAACATCCTTATTCCCCACAGCTTTGCTTAGTTCTGCCGTGGCATTTTATTGAAATCTGACCCCTTTCTATCTTGTAGCAGGTCTGGAACCAGGCAACTCTGCTGTGTGTTCCTAATTATGTTGAGAATTCCTCTTCCCTCTGTTGCTTGTATGGCAAGGAAGTAGCCTGTTGTGGCTTAGTTTTAATGTACTTCTAAAACACATATTCATCTTTGCAATGTTGTTCAACTTTGTTTTCTCCAGTCTGGCTGCTTTTAGGGGCATCTGAGAATGCTGGCATAGCCTGGTGGAAAATGCTCTTTTAAACATCTAAACAGTGTGAATAAATGTACAGTGAGAAGGAGCCCCTTCTTCAGTAGTTTAAAGTGAAACTCTCTGGTACAAACTGGTGCTGAAGGGTCAGTTTGAACTTGGAAACTTTTCCTAAAGAAAAAAACCCCAAACCTGTAACCAAAAAATAATTTGCCCTTTGACTGTTTTCTCTAGGAAACAGAAAAACACAATAAAAAAGGGAACAATCATAGTTGAATGATTGGAGAATCCTTTTCCTGTTCCAAAACTTTGGTGCCAGTCAGTCCAAATTAGGCTTTTTTTAGAATAGAGTGCTTGCTTCCATGCCTGCAATGAATCAGGCTCTTTGGAAAACCAAGCTTTGGATTGGTGATAACAGATTTGTAAGATATAAGTTGTATTTGTGGAGTTACCTTATTCTCACTTGTGTTCAATATGTATTTTTCTCTTCTCGATCCTTGTTGGGAAAGAATGGTTCAACAAGTTCCTGAAAACATAAATTTTCCAAAAGAGGAAGAGAAGATACTGACGCTCTGGAAAAATCTTAATTGTTTCAAGGAATGCCTCAAGCAATCAAAGAACAGACCTAGGTAAGAATCTGTTAAAAGCTGCAGCAACTGTGTGTGGCTTGGCTGTAATTGCTCTTTGTTTTTCCTTGGTTCTGTAAACAGCAGCTGCTGCCTTTGCCAACAGCAGGCCTGGCTCATGCTGCTGTCCCTTTATATTTCACTTGGTAAAGAATCAGCAGTGTTCAAAGAGTAGCAATAATTTCCTGTAATTTCCTACCTGGTGTGTTTGTAAGAGAAATGGGGAGGTAAGCAAAGAACTCTTCCCATTGTGGCAGCTGTGGAGCACCGTGCTGGGATGTTCCATAGGGATCCTGGTAGAACTGGCAGTGGTGGGAACTGAACAAGTTGGAATGTTCCCTTTAGTCCCACTGCCAGCGTGGCACCTGGGCTGACTGATCATGGAAGAGGAAGGAATGGATATTTTCTTAGTGAAACATAAGGAGTATAAGCATACAGATAGAGTCAGCCTGTCTGAAGCCCTGCTGCTCAGTTTTTGCTTTAATGAGGAATGTTTTGTGTTGTAGGTTTAACTTCTACGATGGCCCCCCGTTTGCCACTGGGCTCCCCCACTATGGCCATATCCTTGCAGGAACCATCAAAGACATAGTAACCAGATTTGCTCACCAGAGTGGTTTTCATGTTGACAGAAGGTTTGGCTGGGATTGCCACGGCTTACCTGTGGTATGTGTCATGAATTTACCTTCAGATACTTCTGTTGGTTCTTCTTTTCCTGTTGTTCCCTGCTTATCACTCACGTTTCAGTTGCTTTTATACCTGGCATTGTTGCTAAAAGAGAAATGGAAGTTCCTTGTCCAGTGTGTTTCTCTGGCTTTTGTGTGTGGTGAGTTCAGGAGCTTCCCACTGATCATCTGCACTCTGTTCATTGATATGAACCTGTATTTATTGGGTGCATATTGCAGAAACTGTTTTGTTTATTTTTCTAAAGATACTAAAGAAACAGTCACAGCCAGGGTGAGCCTCTGAAATCCCTGCCTAGTTCAGGTGCAGCTCTCATGAAATCTCGAAAGGTTAAAGGAGGCCCCTGAGCCTCATTAGAATGCATAGGACATAAATACACTCTGCAGGGAAATTCTGAAAGCTTTTGATAACAGGATGTTTTGTTTGGTTGTTTTCCATGCTCCCAGGAATATGAGATTGACAAGACTTTAGGCATTAAAGGGCCAGAGGATGTGGCAAAGATGGGGATTGAAGCTTACAACAAAGAGTGCAGAGGGATTGTGATGAGATACGCCAAGGAGTGGGAGGTAAGTGAAGGATCAGTCCATGTTCTGCTCAGCATTTCTGGGTGTATTTGTGCAGAAGTGTTTCAGGTAGAGTGAACTTCATCCTTTTGTCTGATTATGTGCATAAATCTCATGTCTTTAAGCTGCTGTGTTTCTCCCCTGTGGTCCTGAAAGGGGCACAAAAAGAGCACCATTGTGGCTCAGAACAGAGACTGCTGTGCTGTCCAGAGGAGGTTACCTGCAGGTTACCTGGAGCTCAAAGTGTCTAATAAGATCCACTGAACAAATAATAGCTATGTTGAGCATTGTCTCTTTGTGTCTTCTCTTGTATAGAAAATTGAAAGATCTGTCTTTGGTTTTCAAATGGAGCCATTAAAGGAAATTAACATTAACCTCGCTGCTTTCCTGCTCCTTCTTCCCCACACTCTTTTCATTGTCAGAGTGCAGGGCAGTAGCTTGTATTTTTGGAAGAACAGAAATTCTCACATCTGGTTTTGTCACAGGAGATGTGGGTAAACCCTCAGTCTTCCCAGAGAATATTGGTGTGAGCTTTGCATGCCAGGAATAGAGGGAGAGTGTTGGTGTGTGCGAGTTTGAAGAACGGTCGTTCTATAAAATGATTTCCAATAAAGCTTTATCTTAACCATCTTCTTTCTTCCTAGACAGAACAGTCCTAATTTTTTAAATTTTTCCTTGTGCAAAAGCTGTTCTACTTCATCACACTCCTCTGCATGTTCTCTAGTCCTGCTGTATTTCTTTTCATGGAAAATAGCAGTTTCTTATTTGAGTATCACTTGCCTCTTGCCCTTGGGAGCATTTTGAAGTTATGGCCAGTGTCTGAAGAAACCAGAGCTGCCTTGGGTAGAGTAGCTGAGGCCTAAACCTCAGTGAGTGGCTGGATGAAAAGCAGACAGTCTGTTTTTTTCAAATGTACACTCATTCATCTACACTCAGCAATGTTGTATTTCAAACCCATCATCAATAATTCCTCGTTGCTTTTAGAAATAAAAATAGCAAGATTCATTCTGATTTGTTGTGGTGGTTTAACCCCAGCTGGCAGCCAAGTACCAATGAGTGGGGATAAGAACAGTTTAATTGAAACAAAATAAAATATTATAATGATGTTAATCATAATAATAATAGTAAAAGAGGAGAGAGAGGGAGGAATAAAAGCCTGGAAAACCAAGTGATGCCCAGTTTGATTGCTGAGTGATTCCCAGCCTGTCTCTGCACAGTGATTCCCAGCTCCTGGCCAAGTCCCTTGAGTTTCCCTGCTATGGAATGTCCCTTTGGCCAGTTGGGATCAGCTGTCCTGGCTGTTCTCCCACCCAGCTCCTTGTGCAGCTCCCTGCTGGCACAGCCTGGGACACTGAGAGCTCCTTGCTTAGGGTGAGCACTGTGCAGCAGCACCTAAGCCAGCAGTGGGTTAACAACATGATTCCTGTACTAAATCCAGAACACAGCCCTGGACTAGCTAGGAAGAAGAAAATTAACTCTATCCCAGCCAAACCTAGAACATTAGTGTTTCATTCTCCCTACCTTTTAACTTGCTGTGCTTCAGGAACTGATGTTTTTGCAGTGCTGGTTAATCCAAGCACTTGATCTTTTGGGTGTTGAATGGATTTTGGATTTTGTTTTGTTCATAAGCTCGTGCATGCTTGCGTGTATTTTAGTTGATAAATAAAAATAATGAAATTGGTTCAAATGTCTTTTGACTTGTAATAAATTCAAGTATTTTGCAATAGGGCTAGGAGAGGAATTACCAACATTCCTGTTAGAGCGTTTTTTTTTTCTGCCTGGAGTGGTTAGCAAATATTTGAGCCTTATGAAAAAATATAAAAGGTTCCTTGGCTGTGTGACATCTTACAGTGCTGAGACCAAACATAATGCTTCAACCTTGTGGGTCCTTGTGCTAATCAGTCCTAGCCTATGGATCTTACTAGTGGAGTGTCAGAGTGGCTTAAAGGTCAGGATGAAAACTGATACGTGTCAGGAGCTCAGGTCTTGTATGAAAATGTAGAGGTGAGAGAAAGAATGTGCTTTGTGTTCACTTTGCTGGTTTGCCATTCAGTGGGGGCTGTGTCTCACAGTGTCAGGACAGGTGTCCCTGGCTTGGCTGTCTGCAGGGCTGGGGGTTTGGGTGGCTGTGAAATCCCACTTGTCCCAGTGAATCCCATAGCTGGCTCATTCCTCATTAGTGTCTGCCTGCTGGGCCATGGATGTGACCATGATCTGAGCTGAGAGAGGGATGAGCACCTGTCACTCCTGGGGCTTTGGCAGCCCTCTCAGGGCTTTGGGAAGTCAGAGAAGGCAGTTGGCCCTGAGATAGTTTGATAACTTGTCACGTATCAATTTCTTCCAGCATTTCTTTGTCTTCAAGTTACATCATGTTTTCATGTAACTGAAAGCTGATAGACTTCTGCGTTTTCACTGTCTCTGCAACAAGCAGTCTTAAAAATAGAAGTAAGACCACTGTAATGAAAAGCAATTTTCAGGCATTTGAGCCTTGGCTGAACCTTGAGTGATTCACCATTTCTATCTGATGAATGATCCAAATGATCTGCCATTTCTGCTGTGTTGAACACATTTGCCTGTTGTGTGACCTTGGTTCTAAATAACCATGCTCATGGTTTCATTCCTTCCTTATATTTGCCTGTTTAAGTACACTGTTTGGAACTATCATCAGGCCAAAATATGTTATGGATGTATTTCATTGATATGGGGCAAACACTGCACTTAAAAACCCAGCTGATTTTTATTTTACAGAATAAATATTAGTAATGTATTGTGATGATATATCGTTAAGATGCCTTTCAATCATTGTGTTTGTGTCTTAACAGTTCAGTGTTACCAGATTAGGACGCTGGATTGACTTTGAAAATGACTATAAAACTCTTTACCCCGAGTTCATGGAGTCTGTGTGGTAAGTGACCATGCACTGCTTTATGGATTTGAAATGTGAAAAAGGCTTCAGTCATTGCAAACCTGTGTTGGTCCACGTATCACTAGCACTGCTCTGAAAATGCCAAATGCAGATAAAACATCAGGCAGAGTAATTAAAGTGATGTGAAATCTCTTGATGTCCCAGTGATGGAATTAATTGTCCCATTTTTCCCTTCTTCAGGTTAGCAGGGCTTTGCAAAATAAAGTGCACCAATACTGCCTTTAGTGAGCCCTGAAATCTCACTGCTCCATGTCAGCTTAGAAGCAGTTCTGGAGATCTATTAATATGTTCCTTGGTTGGTGTAGGAAATTACATTATATCTCTGCATTCTTGATGTTCTTCACACTGTCAGCTGTAAATGGGCAAACTGTCCAAGCTCAGTTTAGCTCCAAACCTCTTCTTCAAGCCTGAATTTAGAGGCTGTGAATCTGCTGTTATCTTTTTCTTGGCAGCACAGTTTGACAACTGTCTTGGACTCCTGGTGCAGAGCTAAGTAAAGTTTGGGTGTTTTGGCAATGTATTCAGGGTGCCTGCTGGGATTTCAAAAGACAATACAACCTTCCAGGCTAAGAGGATAAATCAGATTGGTTTAACACAGTGAAGAAATGGCAGCTTTGGGTCTTTTGGGTGATAGAATGACAAGGTGAATTGCAGGGAGGGGTTCAGCAGAGTAAATGCTGGCAAAAAGCCATTGAAAAGCAAATTATGTGCATATTAAAGTATTATTGAGTATTTGTTAATATTAGTTTTAATAATCAGCTTTAATCATATAGTTAGTTCCATAAAGTTATGATGATGGATTGACAGACATTTGAGATGTCCCTGAAGCCACTGCAGAGGGCTGAAGTGCCAGTGAGATTTCACTGAGATTTCAGTGAGCATTGCAAAGATGGTGGGATGGCAGCAGATGTTTAACTCACTCAGCTGAAGAAACCCTGCATAATTATAAAGCCAAAACTGACAAGAAACCTTCATTTTGTAAATTACAAAAATACTTAGTGCCACCTCAAATCCTGTTTAACTGGCAGCTTAAAAATCAAACCTGACTTGAGCTAGCTGCAGGGTCTTGCTCAGCAGCCCAAACCTTTTGTTTTGGTGGTTTGTTTCTCCCACCACCTCCTTGAAAGGCAGTTTCTGGTCTTTTACCTGTGTCACAGAGATCACCTCTTAATGCTTGCTTTGATACAGACTCTGAAGTATAAACTTTGGATCTGAAAACTCAGTGAGGTTTCAGGAAGTACGTAGGCAGACAACCTCTTAATTGTGCTTTTTTTGCTTCCTGATACTGTTGAGTTTCTGTTAAATCATGTAATGAAATGCGTTTTCTGTTGTTAAAAATTGGGTTTTTTTGGGAAAGTCTCCTAGGACTGTCTCAGGGCTGAGGGAGATAATGCTCAAAGAGAGCCCTGTCACTGCAGTGAAAGTGGTGCTTTTGACTGGGTAATGCATAATTTTCTAAAAATAAAAATAATTTGGATGGTTACCCAGGCAATCATCTGACCCAAAAGGTGTTACTGAAGTTACTTTTCATGTCCATTAGGAGTGTTAATTTGAGCTATAGGTTCTATGGTTCTGTCACAATTGATTTTATTTTTTATGAGCTCCTTTTGAAATTCTTCAAAAAAGTTTTACAATTTAGTCTCCAGCTATGTATGGAAGAGAAACTGCAGATTAATTTCTGCATTTGCCTGTCCAGTGGTTCTACCTTGTTGTTGTTCTGTCTGTGGGAGAAAAATGCTGATTTTAGGCCCAGAAAAAACCTGATTATGAAAATGGTAGTGGGCATGGTAGCCGTAGGTTTTGTGGTTAAAATATGGTAAGGAGTTTGTCTTTAGTCTTATAATCATCTAAACCAGTCTGTTCAGGTTATTTTTTTTCTGGTCTGTAGGGTTGCAGTTCTGGAGTGGTCTCAACTGGAATTTCTTTGTGACATGTGGTGTTTTCTTCCCTGTTTCTCTTTAGTTCAGTGAGATAATCTAGTACTTGTGATAAATGTTGTTTTCAGTGGTAGCTGATTTGATCTAAATTATTTAGATTGGAAATAATTTAGGACTCAGACACCAAATACATCTGTTGTCTAGTATCTCTACAAAACAATATTAATAAGCTCAGAGTGCTACAGAGCATTTCTTTTTCATCTTTTATAATTGTTCTGGTGGCAGTGACTGCTTTGTTGGCACTTTGGTGCCATGTCATATGATGACTGACTAAACTGAATTTTCAGCCTGCTAAATTTTGACTTACAACAAAACATTGATTGGTAGAATTGTGGTATCCTGGCAGAATTTTTCAGGGGAGGATTGAAAGTTGGTGTTGGTAAGAGGTGATACTGCACTGTTTTTGATATTAAGATACAGTCAACTCTCCACATATTAAATAGCTTAAATAGAACTTTTAAGTTCTAATTCTGTAGCGTTTGTCCTGCAGCCAGCTTGGATCTCAATTAAGAAGTGCCCTTCAGTGGAGCAGTGCAATGACAGTGATCTTGGGCTGCCACAAACCTGCAGTATGTTCTTACCTTTTTTTTGTATGGTCACAAGACACGTCCAGTGAAAGGGAGAGGAGTTTGATGGGAGCTTCAACTTCTTACTGAGGTGGTCTGAAAGAAACCTTTGGGGGTTGGAATGACTATAAATGGTTGTTTTCAGTGCTGGTTTGTTGCCCAGGTGTGGGGCTGGATGTGAGTTCTCCCTGGGCTCTGGGGAAGCAGCCTGGGGGGTGCCAGGGTGAGGGGATGGCTCTGCTCTTCCCAGGGTGATGCCCAAGCCTTGGCCTCTCCTCCTGCTCCTCTGAAGGGTTGCTTGAGCAGATTCCTGTCACCATCTAGTGCCCAAATGAGCAACTGCGGGCTGGGCCTGATTCCTCTTAGGGACAGTCCTGAGCTCCCCTTGGGGACAGAGCTCTGGGAGGAGGTGCCAGGGAGTGCTGGGCTCACACCCGACCTGCCCTGAGATGGGAGCAGCACTCAGCCTTAAACCAGAATGCTCTCAGAACAACAGACCTCTGGTCCTCATGGAAATCACTGTTGCATTCTGTGTATTCCATGACTAATGATTCTCTAGAGAGATACTGGTCATAAGAAATCTGGTTTATACATTTTTCTATGAGCAACCTGTATTTTTTCCTCATTCTTGTGTTTCTTTTGTGCATTAAGTTCTCCAGTCCCCTTGTTGTTACCCTTTCACCATTCCAGTCCTTGTTGTTGTATCTCCTTACCTGTATTTTGAAGGAGGAATGCACTGTAGTCCCAAGCATCACCTTTGGGATAAGTCTAGCATCCATTTTAGATATTCACATTTCCTGTTATACAGGTATTTTGCATTTCTGGCATGATCCAGAATCTCTCAACAAACTCACTGTTCCAAAGATTACAGCTTGGAGGGTAGATCTGGAGCTGGATGATCTCTGTATGCCAGGATTTTAAAGCTCTCAGTGGTAGTTCAGCATAAATTTTGACAACTTCTGTACTTAACAATTCCTAGGCCCTGGAACAAATAAATACTTTTCTTGACTTTCTTAAGGAGGTGTCTTTCCAAGATACTGTTTTAAAAACAGGTTGTGTTTGTTATTGCAATTCATGTTCTACTTAAGTTTATGCTTTTTTGATTCATGTCCAGTGTTTTTTGAGTACTTTTTTCTGGTGTTTTTTTTTTTGTCCCTAAGCATCTGTTTTTGATTGTTGCTTTCT
The DNA here is from genome assembly GCA_026261815.1 of Monarcha castaneiventris obscurior. Taxonomy (NCBI): domain Eukaryota; kingdom Metazoa; phylum Chordata; class Aves; order Passeriformes; family Monarchidae; genus Monarcha; species Monarcha castaneiventris. Next base: position 17,693,986 of record JAMPIT010000484.1, read on the forward strand.
TTTTGATTTTATCTTGTCTTTCAAGTGTTGTTTATGAGTCCCCGGAAAACCTTTTCCTCAGAAGCTCTGCTGCCTGTGATGCTGTTAGGATGCAGTGTTTGCTGAACTTTTAAATGACAGAGCTTCCTACATAGCATGGTGTTTGTGCCTGGATTTGTTTGATAGGCCCACAGAGGCTATAAAATTGTCATTTTATCTTGATAGAAACAGATGTGAGGTCACACAGCAGTAATTTTGTCTATTTACCTGAAGTACCATGGATATGTTGAAATCATAGACCTCTCTAGATCCTGCTGTCCTAATGCCCACAGAACTGTTCACAGTTCCTGGTGCTTTTTCTTTAAAAATAAAAAAAGGGGGGAAAGCACTTTATACGTGTTGGAAAATAAATCTCAGTGTTAGTTATGAGTTAGGTTTCTGGAAAGGTTGGATTAGATACTTATCATTGCAAACAGAGCCCCTTGATCCCCCAAAGGAATGGCATTAAGAATTTGGGAAGCTGCAGGATCAAATCCTTCTCTTTGATGTGAACTGGCTGTACGTGTTTGAGAAGTGCAGCTTGCTTTTGCATCTGCTGAGGACAGCGAGAGATGTTGGGTTTTGTGTGGGATGCCAGGGGTGTTTGGAGTGCTGCATTGACTGATTCAGTATCTTTTGGAAGCAAAACCTCCCTTAGCAGGAGTTTGATTATATCCATGTGGTGTTTGTGTGCTGTGTGTGTGACTTGGATGAACAAATACTGCAGCAAGGTTCTGGTTTCTTGGGAGTTCTGGAGAGAGCAAGGCTTTGTAATTGACTGGGCTTGAACCAGCTGTGTTAACCCCTCATGACACCTCAGGAACAGCAAACTGGTATCACTTTGAAAGTGAAACATTCCTTGCACCTTTAGGGACCAGATTCTCTCTTAACAAGAAGCTGAAATACGCATGTTGAATTTCACCTTTTCCCAAACTGCATTTTTCTTCAGTAAAGGTCTGAGTGCTGCTCCCACAGCCAAGAGGATGCAAATAAATTTATTTATGTTTGAGGAGAAATGTAGCAGAATTAGAGGAACAGGGTTTGATTTCTGAGTTCTGTGAGTGTTTTGTTTGTCACTAGAAAGGAGCTCTGTGGTTTCCTTAAGTTATTTTTTTTTTCAGATAGCACTGCAGTTTCAATTTTGGCTTGCAAACCATCAGCATTTTTCAAATGTAAGGGTTTAAACCATGTTTTGTGAGGTTATTGTCTAAAATACTGTGATGTCTTTAAGTGCCACATCCATAAGTGTCTCTTACTGTTGGAACCAGGCTCATCTTTGGCAGGTGCTGTGCTTGAGGTGGGAATTGCTGCAGGGAGCTCTTTGGGAATCATCTCTGCAGGTCTGGTGGTCACACACCAGCAGCTCACAGAAGCTTTTTTGTTAAGCCATTTAGGTGTTTTTTGAGATAACAAAAGAGCTTTTGTAGTGGTAACGAGGGCTGTGACATCAAACAGCAGTCTTGACTCAATTATAATTCTCTTTATTCCATTTAAATGGCTGTGTGAGGGGACAGGTTGTGATAACCTCCAAGGGAGAGCCCGGTGTGGGCTGTGAGGAGCTCAGGAGAGGGATGTGGTGTGGAAGCCCATCCCTGCTCTGCGGTGCACAGCTGGAGCCCGGGCTGTGCAATGGGATGGGATTGCCACAGGAGGGAGATGCCGGCCTGGATTGGGAGCTTGGCAGCTCCGTGTAGTGCTCACCTTTCCCGAGCAGCTCCCTGAGTTTACAGTTATATTTACAGCTGAATTAAATATGCAGTGTTTTCTCCGAGTAGTTTTTGTGTGCCGTTAGTAGGCAGTGTTCTATAGAAAGTAAAGTGGAGCCTTTTTCTATAGGTATTTTAGTTAGTGGTTTTGAAAGGCAAATAGAACACCTTCAGTAGGAATGCTGTCACTTGTCACAGGCTGCATTCATTATGCTCTGAGGGGGTAAGCATACATTTAAAGTTATTTTAACTCCCACAAAAACTTGTGCAGTTAGCCAGCTCAAATTTATATGCTGAAAGCTGGTGAAACTACATTCAGGGATCATTTTTATAAAAGACTGATCTAGATTTACACAAATCTAAGTTGATAAAAATCTCCATTGTAAAATAGTCACTCACTGCTTTGTTTCAGATTTGGGTTGGGGGTCAGGCAGCCACATTTTGCCCGTGGGTGACATTTCTTGGTTGGAAAAGGTTTCTTTGGGGTTGTGTGTAAGGTAAGGCACCTTTGTAGGAATGCACAGCTCTGAGAGATTTCTGGGTTCGGCTCCTCTGTGGCAGAACTTGATGCTGCTGAGGGTCTCTGAGGATTTTTCCATCTCAGACTTCAGATTATGCAGTTTTTCTGATGTTAGTGACCACTCATAGGAGAGTTTTTGACTTTTACTGGAGGCCTATGGATGAATCTGAGTGGACTGCACATCTTTTCCATGTGACATTCTAAATTCTCTCCAGCTGCCTAATCTGCAGTGTAAAAATTATTCTGATTAAGGCACCACAGGACTTCCATGTCAGCAAGGCAGGGCATGTCTTTTGATATTCTTATTTTGGGCTACAGATAAAATCAGTGCAATAGTCTCCTTGTGGTTTTTGTTGAAGATGATGATTTCAAGCATAGAAGACAAGACACTGACTGAAATACAGGTCCAGATTCGCAAGCACAAAATGACAGCCTGCAGAAAAAAAGTGCTGCTTGCCAGGATGGGGTTGGTTGCTTAGCAATGAGCTATTTATCTGCAAAGGGACCCAGAAAAGGGATCAGGATGGTTTGAAAACATAGTTTGGATAAAGGAGCTTTTAAAGTCAGCAGAGTTTAACAGGTTCTGTGTGAAATTCGAAATGGTGAGGCTGTGCAGCAGCTCTGATTTGTGAGTTGAAGTTGGCAGGATTATTTAAGGCTTGCCCTCTCCTGCCTTACAGCCTGCAGGCTGTGCCACTGAGTGTGCAAGTCCGTGAGACATGAGAAGCTGATAAACGTTGATGATCCTTGAGGAAACCCTGGAGAATTCAGGGTTTGTCCATCACATGGACACTTTGAGTTGCTGTGTGAAGTGTTTCTCTTCCAGCTTCCATTCATCTTGAGCATTGACTCCATTTGTCAATGTAATATGAAGTGTAATATTTGTAATATTAAAGTGCTGTCTTGATTATTTCAAGAAAACATAAAGATCCAGCCATGCCACAGGCTGTGCTGATGATTTCCTAAGCAGAGTTAAAGCTTGTGATCTTGGAGAGGATCTGAGTTCAAAGGAGAACATTAAATTGCAGCACCATAAAACAGAGTTCATCATTTTGCATGGTTAACTGTGCCCTCCTGTGAAAAATGCTCTTAGATGATCAGGATTTACTCGGGGTGGGTCGCAGGTGGCTCTGACCTGTATCTGTGTCTCTTCTGTAGCAGTGGTTACTGCAGCAGAAACTTAAGATCATGTGAGCAGCCATGTCACTAATTGTCTCTTCTCTAAATTCTGACTGACACCAGCCTTGTTAAGTGTTCAGATTTCAGGTGGTCTTTGTATTCAGGAAATCTGAGAAGGTGTTTAGATGGAACACAAATCCATATTGCTGATGAATCTCTGTGCTGTGCAGCCAGTGCATGGAATACCCAGCTGCTAGAACCAGCTAAAGCTAAAAATCTGCCAGAAATGCAGTTGCAATCAATTACCTCTTTGCCTTTTGACTTGCAAATATTGTCTTTAGTTGATGATGGATTTTTTAAAAAAAAGGTGTAATTCTGAAAGAAACTCCAGCTAGAGCAGAAACCCCATTTTGCAGTTTATTTACTAAATGTGAAACACCAAGTTATTCCTTGTTCCTTGTGTACTTCCAGGTGGGTTTTCAAGCAGCTCTATGACAAAGGACTGGTGTATAGAGGGGTTAAGGTCATGCCTTTTTCAACTGCGTGCAACACCCCACTGTCCAACTTCGAGTCTCATCAGAACTACAAGGTAAGTTGCAATCAGATTTCTCTATTCTCTTCTGTTTGGATTAGAAAAGCTTTACTGCTTTTTGCTTGGTGGTACCTAAGCATGTCATTACACTCCAAACTGGTAGTAAAAATCTAAGTAAATGGGTTAATTTTTATCATATTTTGCTGTATTTGTTTGGATCACTTGATCTTAGACTTCTTCCTTGGTTACTACTTAGAGCTCTTTGAAGTACCCACTTTGTTTTATTGGGCTAAATTCCTCCCTCTCTGGCCTCTCAAGGTGATATTGCAATGGTGGATTTTTATGCTGAATTTTAAGAGGAGAGCTGCAGTTGTCCCTGTCTGTGCACAAAAGGGTCTTCGGCAGGGTTTGAATCTTCCATGAGGGATTCTTAAGGAATGTCAAAGACACTGTAGCAGTAGGATAATGGCTCTTCTAAGAACCATTAATTTAGATTGGGAAACACCAGAAAATGTTTTCCCTAATGTAATGTAGAGTTTGTGGTTTATAAAATGTTCCTTTAAAAGTGAATGACAAGATAAGTGCAGCTTCTCACTTGAAACAAACTCATGTTCATGTATGTGAAGGCAGAACTTGTGTCCCAGTTTTCCAAATTCCACCTTAGTTGTGGATAGAGGTTTTGTATCCTTTCCAATCCTGACCCAGGCCTCCATATCATTACATTGTAAATCTTTCACTTGCATTGTGAGAGCAGAGTGCAAACACAGATTGTACATCTGGTCTCTACATCTTGCCTAAAAAAGGCCAGTTTTCTGGCCAAAAATAGTATTTTTAAAACAAATGTTTAAATAGACTTGTAGTACAATGCAGCCCACAGATACCAGAGCTTTCTCTATTACTGAGGGGTATTTATGCTGAAAAAAAACCAGTTTGTGATTTATAAAAGAGAGATTTGCAAAAATATCTTGATATTTGTGACTGTCTGACAACTGAAATAATTAACTTTTCTTGCCCTTATTAACTGACATTTCACACAGGCTCAGATTAATGAGCTTTCTGTAGAACAAAGACTATTTTGGAGGGTCTGTGTGTGTGTTCTCTTCTTCCATAAAGCCAAAGCTCTTTCTTTTTCTCTTCCTAAGTCCTGATGAAATATTTAGATGCTGTTTCTTACTCTAGAACCAGAGGTGTGTGTGGCTGCTCTGCCACTCCATGCAAAAATGATCTTTCTTACCTGCTGGAAGTGGTGTTTGGAAGGTGTGGGTCTGTGAGCTGCCAGGATTTATTCTTGGTGAGCGCAGTCACTTCTGCCTGTGAGGCAGCCGTTGCCTTTCTCACAGTGGAAAGCTGCTGTTTGTTGATTTTCTGAGAGCTGGGACACAGATCAGGAGCAACAGGACACAAGAAACATTCAGAACCAGAGCGGGGTGTCTAATGCACACTTGAGTTAACAGTGCCAGCAGCTGGTGTTGCATTAAACTGAAGAAGTGGCGTCTGCAGGTGAAATTTTAACAGCTAAAACACCACCCAATGCCATTAGCTGTCAGCCTGGATGGTATTTTTTATGCTTTGCCAGTTGTTTTTATCTACCTGGTGAGCTGAGTGCTTCAGAAAGCAAAGGGAGTAGCCTGCAGTGCTGCCTTGCCCTCGGTACAGACAGAACTGAGAGCTCCATCTCTGCCTGGTATTGAGTGCAGGCCATGGGTTATGTAATATTTATGTTTTACTGTTGACTGCACCAGATGTTCACAGAAAACTCCCTCTGGAGCAGCCCTCAGCTCAGACATAAATAGCTGCCTGTCCCATGATGCCATTAAGTGTTCCATGATGCTGGATGGAAACCAGAGCGCCTCGCACGAGACGTGCCAAGGCCACAGGAACTATTTCTGTGCCTAGGGTCGTTGTGCATGGCACCCTCTGAGCTGGCATTTAGAATTTCATCGTGGAAATTTCACATTTGCAGGATTAGACTTGCTTTTACAAGCAGCTTTTCATCATATGTGAAATGGGAAGTGACTGAATAGGGTTGTACTTGGCTGAAAGAAAAACTTGTTTTCAGGGGATTTTCTAGACTCATTCGAAGGTGAAGTTTTACAGAGTAGCTGACAAAGGTCTGCTTCCCTGAGGTTTCTTTTACTCCTAAATACTGATATACTCGTGTTTTTAAGTACCCCAAACGTTTTCCCTCCCCCTTGTTAACAACAGCTTCTTAATTAGAGATGAATCAATTTATGTGATGGCTGTTCTTCCTAATGCCTGGCTGCAGAAGAGAATGTGGAAAAGGCTTTATTTAGTAGTATCTGAGAAACTGTGATTTTCCTGACCCTTGAGATTGGTTCTAAACTTCGCAAATGGGGTTATAAGAGGTACCTAAAGGAACTGCACTTGTCTTTCTTTGGTGTTTTGGCAGTAAATCCCCCAAATCTTCCTGCTAGTGGGAGATTTTAACCCTGTGGCCTTGTTGGACTGACAGACTGCACTGGTGTAATGAAGAACTCTGTGACTGGTGCTCTGTTCTTGACTTGAATGCTGCCACTTCACCTTTTACATTACAGAGATGAACTAGGCCAGTTGCAAGATAGGTTTGGGTGCATGGCAGTGAGAGTTACTGCATCTTACATTTGCATTTTCTCACTCATACAGGCAATAAAGGCTTTTTGCCACCTCTCTTTTTACCCTTGGGCTTTATCTTGTTTTTCAGGATGTTCAGGATCCCTCAGTGACCGTGAGCTTCCCACTGGAAGAAGATCCCAGTGTGTCTCTTGTTGCCTGGACCACGACTCCCTGGACCTTGCCCAGCAATCTGGCCCTGTGTGTTAACCCAGAATTGCAATATGTAAAACTGAGAGGCAAGTGTTAACTGCAGGGGACACACAATGAGCACCTCTTCCTTCAGTGCCTGTGAATTTGTACTTATGTTTTGTATTATAGACTGGTTTATGTTAAATTTACAGAACTTTTCTGGGGTTGAACCAGTGTTAGTTTGAAGGATGAGATCCACTTTGGATGTGGCTGATGATTTCCAACCACTGTGCTCTTGGTATTTTACATGGTTTGTGAGGACTGAACCTTAAAAATACTAATAGATGGAATAAAGAATAAAAAAAAAGGGGTGGGGTGTTTGTAGTCTTTAATTATACCTTTATCTATAAGCACCCCCCTTTAAAAAAAAATTAAACAGCATAGTAAGTAGGAATTTCCAGTTCCAACATAACCACATGAATCTGTTGCATGCCTAAGGTGATGTTAAACATAAAGTTCTGCAGTGAACGTGTTTGGGTTTTCCTCCTTTTAAGAGAGCTGAGTATGTTTGAGTTTTGAAAAGTTTTAACAGAAATTTGGTCATTTTAAAAAGAAATACTGGGCACTTTCAGCAATAACACCTCACTTGCCTGAGGGGCTAAGTTGGGTTTGGATGTCTTTGGCTTGCTGCTGTGGGACAGTGACCCTGACTGAGTTGGCAGGGTAGCAGCCTGAATAAAATTTGTCATTGAAGTTAGGAAATCAGGGTGGTTTGGGGTGGAAAATGAGTTTTCTTCATAACATTTCACTTTTTTATTTTGTACTAACTTCCTTTGTTGGTATATACTTCTTTTATAAGGAAAGCCTAGCATGTAATTGAAATAGCAACTCTCAGGAAGGCTGCATAAAATGCAATCATTACCTTACAACTTAATAATATTGATTTTATGTAGTAATTGTCCATCTTCCAGTTGTTTCCCTCTGTTTCAGTTGCATTTACTGAAACTTCTCAATTGCTTTTTTATTTGGCTCAGCAGTAAGAGACAAGATAAGGTACTTCTGCCTCTGTAACACCAAAACACTGAAAATCACTGGACTGGCTTTCTGTGGTTTCTGTTTAAACTTAGCCTTTGGAAAGTGTTCTTTAGTGGCTGTGTGGGGAAGAAGTAGCTGGAAGGTAGTGAAGGATTATTCTGGGCAGTTTTACAGCTGCAGTGATGCCATCTTGCACACATTGGGAGATTTCATAATGGTGCAAATGAGGGGATTAAACTGAGATTTGTGCAACTCCTGTTTTATTTTATATTCTAGATAAGGCCACAGGGAAGATTTACATTTTGATGGAGTCCAGGCTGGTTGCACTGTACAAATCTGACAGTGAATATCAAATACTTGACAGGCAAGTACATAAATTACTACCCTTGCTAACTTCCAGTCTTTTCTAGATCAGAAGTTAAATGTTTTCAATGTTTTCAATGTTTCAATGTTTTCTGCATGTGTGTTTATATTGCAAAAATCTGTAAGAGGACTTGAAATTTGCTGGAAAAAAATTGGTCTTGTTTGTGAAGCTACAAGTAGAAAAAAGTTTAATTGGGTCCTTGTATTGTGGTGAGGAAAAAAGGTTCCATAGCCCACCCCTTTCCTGTGTGTTTACATTAATGTAAGAGTTTGAGACTATGCTGGAGCTGGTCCAAATGCCTTCTCCTACACATTCTGTAAATATTTAAAGGGAAATGGGCAAAACAATCCCATTGTTTTTAGCAAATAAATATTACTTCTGGAGTTAGTGGCAGTCGTTGCTTTCTGCAGGGTGCTTACTCATCTTGGTTAGGTGGAAAAATAGGAATTATTTAAGAAGTCAGACTGGGCAGGGGGTGCAGGTGTAAATTCTTTTAGATCAAATATGATCTTGACTTCTCTTAAACCTCTTGTGTAAACCAGCAACCTGTTAAAGAGGTCAAATACAACAAATATTTGTTTGCTCACTGTATTCAAACAAACAAACCAGAAAAAAACAATAAAAACCCACAACACAACTGCAGTAAAAAAAAGAAAGACTAGAAATGTTTTTAAGAATAACACCCTTTCTTCACTGGCATGAGTAATTTCTATTTTTGTCTTTTTATCAAGCAGTCAGAAGCTTTAAATTGAAAAAGTGGAGGATGTTTCAGCTAAGCAATTGCATGTGGTCATTAAATTAGGGAAATACAGAGCTGGAATGTTTGTTTAAGATGTTTCCTGTTCTGATGGCTCAAACTGTGGCAGTTGAATAATTTTATATTTCTGCATTGATTTCCCTCCTTCCTCCTTCTCTGAGAATGCTCTTAATCTGTCACTTGGTCTGTACCAATTTCAGCTGGTGTTCAGTTTCTAAAGATGATGCTCAGTGCTCTCATTCTTCAGGGTTGGCTGAACTTCCGATCTCTGTAGTTTTTTCCTTCCCTCTGAGTCATCAGTGAAACCACTGAACAGTGTCACTGTTAGGATGGTCCTGCCACGATAGCACTGGGGATTTTCTTTTGGTCTGACACGGAATTAACAACAGCTTTTTCTCTTGAAATGGTGGTGTATCCACCAGTTCAGATATTTGTGTGTGTTGGAATGATAAAGTGTCGAAACTCTCACTAACATTAACACCTAAATTTGATCTGCTTGCTTGCTATCCAAGCTGGTTAGTCTGCCCTAAAAAATGTGGCTTTGTGAGGCTTATTCTTGACAAATTCACATTGTATGTTCTTCTGCACTTCACTTACTGAAAACTCTCAATCACTTTAAGTTGAATCAGGTTGTTAGACCTGTCTCAGTGGTTCTTAGGTCCATCAGTGCTTCAGTTCTCTCAGGAAATACAGATACTCTGTTCCTTTTTGGTCTTTTGAAACCTGTTCTGTGTCTAAAAACTAAGCTTTCTATCAAACCACTTTATTTTCTGAAGTATTTTTTAATACATTTGCTTTAGGCTTAAAAAAGAAGCAGGTTAGCCCATATATTACATTAGTTCATCTGTTGTGTTTTGCTTCCAAATTCTTCATTTAATGCATTACTACAAATCTAACTTCAGTGTGACTGCAGTCATTCTATTTCCAGGAATGCACAGAACATTTTGGCCTTTTTTTTGATGTGGTGTCTTCACCAGAAATGTGAAAAGCCTGCTCTTTAAGGCAGTCTTACACATTTCAGAGGTTGTATTTATGCCCCTGATTAATGGTATTTCTAACTCCATCTCTCAGCCCCCCAGTCTTTCATTACTTTTAAACATTTCCTTTTTTTTAAATCTCTGCCTATCCATAAGGCTGCTAGCAAATCTCTTTGCAGAGCAGTATATTTCAATTCTTTCTGTATTAGTGCTACAGTCTCTTTTCAAGCTGATTTCTGGTTTTGGTCATGCTCCAGTTTTTCTGTTATGTAATAATTAATTTTCTCAGATGTGAAATGTGAGACAATTAAAAGGTAGCTGGTAGTTGAATGGATATTTGAAAGATTTAGATCTGTGAGTATGTAAGTTCATGGAAATGAACTTTTCCACTTCTGGTCTTAACTTTTTTCTTCCTTTAGCTCACTTTTAAATTCTCAAGCAGGCAGGCCCTTGAGGGAGAAATTCATGCAACTTAATCTATATCAGATATCAGGCTGAGGGCAGGGAATGGTCTGATTGAAAATGTTCAGTGTCTGAAGTCCCCTGAACTTGGCTGCTTTGCATTTATGAATTGGTCTGGGTGTATTACCCCAATTTCGGCCATTGAGTGGCTTCTTGTTTTATTTAGCAGTGGTAGACAGGACGTGGTTGTTGAGAATTTTCCTTCCCTTGTGTTACATTTCAGTCCTTTGGCATATTAAACATTTAATTTCTTTGCAGTTTTCCCTTGTTGTCTCTTCTTGGATTCTAAAGAATCCAAACCAGAGATTCCTGATCTCCTGAGAGTGAAGGATTTCTGCAGTGATTTGAAATGAGTCTTACCACTATAACTTAGGTCACAAGAAGGCACCGTTGTATAAATTTTCAGGCTGAAGTTCAGGACTTTGACAAACAAAGTATTTCAGATCCCAAAATGAAAACCAGGAGTGTGATCCACAACCTTTACCTTTCTCTGACTTGTGTTAAATAAGAATATAAATACTATTTTCTTTTTTTTAAAGCCAGTTCTGGTGCTTCACATTCCCACATCTGTGTGGCTGAGCACTGGGATGCTTTCCTCTCATCTGATCCTGATTAAGCACCTCAAACATTCCTAAGGCTGTTTGTAATATAAAAACATATAAACCATCTGCAAAGCTGTGGCTTAAAATAGAAGTCTCCCCTTTTCCTAGAGGATATTCTGGGTGTGCTGGGCTGAGGAGTTGTGCTCTTGAACTTGGCAGTAAATGCTGCTCGAGGTCCTTTCTGTGCAGTGAAACAGCTTTGAAGAGTCCCCCATTTTGAAGGAGTGCAGCGTTTTATGGTTTGACCATTGTTTGGAAGTTGTAGATCAAGAGGAGTGTGGGGAGAGACCACAGCTGGGACACAGTCAGAGAGCCAGCCCATCTATTAGATTCACTTACGTCGTAGCTGGGTTTTTTCCCCTGAAATTGGATGATTTAAGCACTTTCAGGAGAGTTCTGAGCTGCAAATCTCAACCTAATCACTGTCTTTGTCAGCTGCTGTCAGAAGCCTGAAGGGAGCCAGACCTGCAGGCTCCATCTCTGCCTTCCATTTCTTGTCTGACTCAGCTGCTTCCTCAGCCAGTCCTGTCTGTGTTGGATCATTCCCTGAGATGCCTGTGGAGAGTTTGGATGCCCAGTTTTAGAATAAGGAATGAGGCATCTGAGCTTTAAAAGCTGCAATACCCCATGTCACAATCTTCTGTACATAAAACTTCAGGTGTTTTGGATCATTGTTTAGTTCTCTTGGACATGCTGAGGTTTAGGGCTTTGTTGTTACGAATACTGTGTTTTATCCAGAAGATTCTTGCCCAGCTTTACCATAAAGAGCTTGTCATTAATGCTTAATTCCTCTGTTAATTTACATTGATTGATTTAAAGTCCATGAGGTACAAGTGGTTGAGTGGTAGCAGAGATACATTAAGAGACACAGTTTTTTCTCCAAGTCCAAATTAACCACAAAGGTGGGAAACAAACTTAAGGAAATATTTTTCATGTTATGAAATCAAATTCTGTCAGGGAAGTGAAGAAGCAAATAGGTAAAAAAACCCCCAGTTTTCAAGTTGTTAATTGATGTTCTTGTAAATCTTTCTCCTCAGGTTTCCAGGCATTGCTCTTAAAGGCAAGAAATACAAACCACTCTTTGAATATTTTATTCAGGTAAGATGAACAAGTTTGGTGTTTGATAGAGGATATAAAGACAAAAATAAAACCCATTCTGAGTATTCCTTGTTTATATTGTAAAAAGATCTTAAGTTCTAATAACAAACTCCAGTTTGCTAAGTTGTTAAAGTACCTTAAAATCTTAGTGAAGGTTTGAAAAACAGTGTTGACTTCTTTCTCTATTTTTTCCCCTTTAAGTTTTAAATATACTCAGAGTAAAAATTGGGTGATAAATAGAAGTTTGATTTCAGATTGCAGAGAAACTTCAATACACATTAATAAATAGGCAGTATTCTCTCATTTTCTCATCTGCTGAGTGTCTCTTGTCTGCCTCCTAAACCCACAAGCTTTGCCTTCACAAGGGATTGACTGACTTTGGATGACAATGAGACATGTCACATTTTCCACTGAAGAGTTAAAACCCTTTGTTAAAAACCTAGTGATACATCAGATTTATCTGGATGTCCTGTGCAGCTTTTAAGCAGTGCATTAGGTCTGGCATCCCAGATGATAAAAGAATGTGTAGCAGTAGGAGAGGGCGTAGAGAAATTTTCTATTTTTAAAAAAAACTCAGATTAAGAACAGATTAAATTTTTCAAAGAGGAGAAGTGCAGCACTGCTGGCCAGGCAGCTGTGAACTCCTGTGAGGGAGTGCTTGTGGCACCTTCTGTTCTGAAATATCTGCAGGAGTCAGCAAAGGTGGGAAAACCTCTGTAGGGAACAGGGGCTGATATTTCCAGAGGAAGGTCAGACACAGTTGAATCTGGAAAATTGGACTGTGGATCTGAGGTTTGGAATGGATACATTTTTTGAGTCTTGCTGCATTTGTAAGGAGCAGATGGGGCATCTATAATTTTTTGTTTTTTATACAGAATGGAGGTCTTATCTCAAAATATCTCCCTTCAGAACAAGCCAAACCTAATATTTTGTAACATATTTGGTTCAGCTGTGACTGCAGCAATTTTTTTTTACTATTTTTGTTTTAAGGAATAGTAAATAACCCTTCATTTTTCATTATCTGTATACTGAACGCACTGAAAATTGTCATAGCTTTTCTTAGAAATTTTTTTTCTGGATTTTCTCTTCTCTCTGTTTTTAGTTGGTATTTACCATGCTCTTATTCTGTGGAGGAAATAAGGAAAATGTGTGACCATAAAAGCAAACTTTTATTTAAAGGAAGAGGTAAAGGGGACATACAAAAACACAGGGAAACTTCTGTACCTTTCCTGGTTGTGTCCTCACGTTCAGGAGTGTATTGATTTGCAGTCTGCTAAGTACAGAACTGTGTGAAGATCTGTGGCTTGAAGAGTAATTGACTTGGAGGCCTTCTGGAGAGGTGTGAGATTTAATCACACTTGACACTCTTTCAATGAAGTGCACAGGTGTCTGGGCTATGGGAAGTCATTAAGTCATGTTAGGGATGTCACATTTTACTGTGTCATTGATTTTTGATGCAGTTCTTTCCTTTTTTGTGTGGCTCCTGGCTCTGCCAGGTTCTTGAAAATTCTGGTTTGCTGCATGTGTGTAAATATATATCTATATGTAACCCCCCATATTTTTGTGTTACAGTGCAGAGAAAAAGGTGCCTTTACTGTGGTGGTGGATGGTTATGTGAAGGAGGAGGAAGGCACAGGAGTTGTCCATCAGGCTCCCTACTTTGGTGCTGTAAGTGTGAACTACACATGGATAAAGTTAATTTTGTTCAGCACGTGTTGTTTGGCTTCCCAGCTCCTGGGGGCTCTCTCAGGGTGATTGATGTTAAACAATCTTCCCATTTGCTGCTTGAAAATGTAAGAATATCATGTAGTTTTGTATTCTAATGAGCTCTTCCACTTAGTGCCTGGAGATTTTTGTGTTCCTCGCTTTGGTTTGTGTTGTGGTGTGTGAGCTGAACTCACCACTGCATCTTCTGAGTGTCACAGATCTCAGCTTTGCTCAAAGTCTGAAGTTAGAGCTTCGAGCAGGGCTGATCTGTGGCACTCGCAGTGAAAACTGGCTGTGCTGAGTGATAATTTTGGTTGGGAACAGCAGTTCTGCTCAGCACACTGCCCCTCTTCAGTGTTTCAATTTCATTACTCGCTGGGCTTTTAGAGAATGAGAAAATGCTTTCAGTTGCTTTTGTCCTGAGACTTTATCCCTTGGTGTGAAAGGATTTTGTTGCACTCCATTCTTTTTTTTCTGTCTTTATTGTCCCTTCCCTCAGTCTGTTCTTTTTTTAAGGCTAAGAGGAATAATTTGTCATGGATTTAATCATGTCAGTTTTTAGACACTTGAATTAAATGCACTAGTTTAGGCTCATTGTCCTTTTTGTAGAGCGTCCTGTCTTCAGCCATTATCCAAAGATGCCCTCAAAAAACTTGCAGTGCCTAGCAATTAGCAATCCCTGGACCACGAGCTCTGTCATAATTTCCAAAAACTTGGCATTAGCAACAGGCCTCTTTGTATTCATGTGAGATAGCCCATCCTCTTCAGTCCTTTTTTCCCTACATTTTTCTGAAGGGTACATCCATTGTGGTGGTGTTTTCCTTGTCAGGATGAACGTTGATATGAAAAGATGTTCCAGCTTAATATAGCTCTGAATAAAGAAAATTAGAGTGGGCTGTGCTAGCAGTTAATGAAAAAAAATGGTGGTGGCTGGTCAAGTGTCCTCAGGAGTATAAATCCTGTAACTTCTGCTCCTCAGAATCTCCCCTGGAGCTGAGTCTTGGATGTGCCAGAGGGGTGAGAATTGGTTTAGAGTCAGGAGCTCTTGCTGTGGGAGATGGAGGGAAGGAAAGGAAGAGGCTGCCAGTAGGGAAGGAGCTCTGGAAGAAGCTTTTCCTTGGCTGCTCTGAGAGTAGTTTGTGTATTTTCACAGTCCAGCTAAACTTGTTGGAAACAGCTTGTTGGAAAGGTTGACTGGTCACTTAGAGCAGGGATTATCTGCCCTCTTTTATTTGATTTTTTAAATAAGCCCACTGAGTTTTGTAGACACAGAGGAAAAAATATTTTTTCTCTCTCTCTCCTGGGAAATCAGCAATTACTTGTAAAACATTTTTTTTTTTAGGAAAAAACCTGAGAGTAACAGTTAAATGCTTCACAAAGAAAAAAATACATAAAACATTGTGTGAGGAAAAAGTGCACAGACATCACAAACAAAAATTTGCACTCATCAGCTAAGGAGAGGTTTGAGTAGATAATGCCTGGTACAGGGGCCTGAGTCAATGGGCTGTGCTGCCTTCAGAACTGAAGTGCCCAGTGTTTGTTGCATTTCATGCTGCAGCCTTCTTTTTGGGGTGCATGTAGTTGAGTTTTGACAGCCCAAAGATTATTTCTGTTCAGAAAAGCTCACAAAGGTCCTGGTTTAAGGTCAGGATTTCATCATTTTCAGTAGGCTCTGGGTAGAATGCTGTTGGCATTGCATGTTGGCCTTTAGACAGGCTTAGATGAAAGAAGGGAGATGGTTCATGGTGGCAGACAGGATTGTCTTCCTGGTTAATTGGCTCCTCTGCACCTTCCTGTTGTGTTGAAGGTGGATAGAAAAGGGATAAGTGGGCCAGGAGGGTGAGAGGAGAAGAAATAGAGCACAGTCCTTCACAGCAAGCCTCGAGTTTTGTCTGTGTTCCTTCCCATCAATATAAGTGAATCCCTTTGATAAACAGAGATGGAAGATTAGTTTATTTATTTATTTAAATCCTACTTACTGATCCACGTTCTGTATTGCTAATAGCTTAGAAATGTATCCTTCTCCAACAAAATAGAAAGTAAAAATTCACCTTCATGTAGTTCCAGGATATGTAGTTTCATTGTCTTGTGTGATGCATTTGCCAAATACAAGCTGCCACACCATATCAGAGCACTCTATTATTTCAGTTCAAAAGACATCAAAATTAAAGCTCAAAGAACAAGACAAACCTGTATTAAAAATGCTGTAAACTCATTGTACCTCCAGATTAACATGGCACTAAAATTCAGCTGCTCAGGCATTTCATCATACGTAGATGTACCTGCAGTCAACTTAAAAAAGCTTTAGTAACACTTGAATTTGCATCCAAAGTTTTAATTTGCAATACTTCTAGTGCCTGCTCAGACTGTGACACACAAGTTTCATAGATCTGTTACTGATGCACTGTTTTTTCAGTACTTTGCAAAAATGTTGGTTTTTGCTAAGAGGTGCTGAAGGAGACTTCATGTTTCTGTTGTTTTGTTAAAATTTCAGGTTAAAAAGCTTTTGATTTCTCATAAATGAGCTGTTTAATAGTTTCTACTTATTAATTTTGTGTATTACAACTTCTGTGTGTAATCTTTTGAGGGATTTTGAGGTGATGCCTTCTCCAGCCACCTAGAAACAGAGACTAGACAAGAGTAAGGGAATAAAGGTTGGTGTTTATTTGAAAGCCTTCAAGGCACACCCTGGGGGAGCCAGAGGCTGCTTCCATAAAAATGGACCCCAAGATGGACCCCAGGTCACGAGTTCTTCACACCTTTATAGGTTTGGTTCATTTGCATACCACAGTTAATTCTCCAATTAAAGCCCCAGTTCAATGATGTAACTCCCCTCAGCTTGCTCCCCCCTTAGAGTCTTTGGTTTACATATTTTGGGCCTAGAAGAGCCTGGCTGTCCTTGAAGGCAAAGCCTGGAGAGGCTTTGTTATGTCTATCTTGCATGAGAGAGCAGAAATTACAGGCTACAAGGAGCTTAGAGTTACACTCTAAGCAGCACAGAATTTGAAAAATACAAAAGTTAAAACCTAAGGCATCAGAGGTACAAAAGTGACCACTGTAACTCCTATCCTGGAAAAAATGATGTTTGTCTTAGCTTTTATTTGAGCTTAGCACTTGTGGATTCCTTGTATGTGCCTGAATATATTCTTGCCTTGTGGTTTCTGAAGGAAATCTTCATTAAATCAAATGGCAGGTCAGTCTGGAGAGCTTCCATTCGACTTCAAGTTGTTCAGAAGCAGGGAGCTGCCTGCAGAAAGGCAGAGCAGCAGAGCCATTTGTGTATCCTTGGCTGCAGCAGTGCTGCAAGTGGGGCTGAAGCACCTCTTGACCGAGGTGCTGCCGAGGGGAAGGTTTGTTGTGATGTCTTAGCAGGGCTGTGAGCGTGCCAGGCTTTGTAGTCTGTGCTGGCTGCTGCTTCAAAGCCTTTAACATAACAACTCACTGCCAAACCAGGGCTGACACGGGCTCTGTCATCTGGCCCGTCGTTCAAACCCCACAGCCTGCTCCCAGTCCCTCAGCAGGAACAGCTGAGCCAGGGCCAGCAGAGAAGGGGCTTAGCTCAGCCATCTCCTCACTGAAGGAGCTGGGTGACCAAGTTCAAGGTGAATAAGGGTGTGAGGGCTTTCTGCAGCTGCTGGGCAGGGGGAAGAGGCTGTGCTCTGGAGGGAGGGAGTGCTGGAGCTGAAGGGATTTGTTGTTTCTCTGTGTAAAGCCTTAGAAGCAGCCAACTTCCCTGTCTGTGGATGAGCCTCATCCTTGTAAAAGTACAACAGGTCTGGCTTGGGGGAGCCACAGGGATGGTGGGGAGAGCTGAAGGTACAGGATGAGGACACAAAGAACCTGCAAGCCTTGCCCTGGCACTCCAGAGCTGGCTCACCTGTGTTGGTTAGATCAGGGAGGGAGAAGGCAGGGAGCTGTGGAGCACTGGCTTTGGAATGTGTATTTACACACTGGCTCTGGTGTGGAATGTGTATTTACACACTGGCCCTGGTGTGGAATGTGTATTTACACACTGGCCCTGGTGTGGTGTCCTTGGTCAGGCTGGGAGGCTGCTTTAGATGCAGCTCCTGTGAAACAGCTGCTGTGTATCCTGCAAGCAATTGCTGTAACTGGGTAAGGTGCAGATGTACTGTGACTTCAGACTTGAAGTTAAAATCTGAACTTTTCTATCCCCCTACTAATTTTGTTTTCATCTTTTCTCTGAAGCCATTATTGTTAAGTCATGTTCAGGAAAGTCTGAAGCAACTCTCTCTTTTTTTTTTTTAATTTTTTTAAAATTTTTTTTCTTCTTACTGCTACAGGAAATTAAAAATTTAAGTGGAGACTGGCCAGGAAAAAAACCTATGATGTTGTCCATGTGTGGTTCTTGGTCAGTAGCATTGCCTATGGGCCAAAAAAGATTGAGAAATACAGGTTTAAAGGCTTTGGATCGTTAAGAAATTCAGAAAATGGGATTGCTTATGTGAAATGCCAGAATTAGATTGATTAAAACAACCTGCCTTCTGAAAAATGCTGTGTTGGCTGGAGAGCTGGGCAGTTTCAGGCTCTGGCTGGGACAGGAGCAGGATGGAGTGGCTGGCAGTTCCTTTGCCATGCAGTGGTGTCCTGAAGCCACAGATAAAATACATGTGTGTGTGTATGTGCATTGATGTGCCTAGAAAAACATGCACATATCCCCTGTACTAGGTGAGAGTCTGAAGAAACCATCATTTTCTGCATGAATAAAACTACAATCCTATAAAACAGGACCTTTTCATAAGTATTTAGGATCAGTGAAGGCTGAGTATTTTGCTGTTCTTGTCCAGTCATCACATTTTCTGTTTTAATATTTAATTTCTGTTTCGAGGGATGGATTTTTCCCCGGTATTTTGTATTCTTACAGCTTGGTGCTTGTCTCTTTTGCAGGATGATTACAGAGTCTGCATGGATTTTAATATCATCCAGAAGGACTCTGTGCCTGTGTGTCCTGTTGATGCATCAGGCTGCTTCACAGCAGAAGTGGCTGACTTTGCTGGGCAGTATGTGAAGGTCAGTGGGCCTGGAGACAGTGAAATGACTACTTTATTCAAGATACATTTTATGTATGGTAGAAGCTTTCTTTTCTTTTCTCTGAGTTTGTCTTCAGTGTGTGTCTGTTACCTGGATAAATTAAAATGTGTTTCAACATTAGCAACGAGGTTGGAATTGTTTAATTACAGCAGCTGAGAAATGAACAAGTTGAGATGCAAGTAATGTTGTGTATCTGTAGTGAAAGGTAAAAGGAGTATCCTGTTTGCAGCTACTCCAGAGTCTCACTCTCTGCTTTTTCCTGGTGGAAATGTCATGTCCAGAGTCTCCAGGCACATGTGCAGGGCCTTCCTCACCTCTGGAGGACTCTGAATTCCCAGATACCATCATTAAGTTTCTCCCAGCCAGTTAATGTAACGTGACCCATTAGAAAGGAGAAATCCTGTCCTTTTCCCCACTTGTGGGCTGTGTTGCAGTGGGAATTTACTTGCCAGTAGATGCAAGAGAATCCCTGGAAAAGGAACCCACAGGAGCTCCAGATTGCTACAGATACAAATCCCTGGTAGGGAGTGCCTCTTAAATTCCATGTCCTGAGAAAACAAATTGGTTTTAGCCCTGCTGCTACAGTTTGATAGCAAAGCATGTTCCTGTAAACAAATGCAATACAAGATTTTAAAGTCTTTTTCAATTAAGTTGAGAATTCAATCAGCTATCTTGGCTTCCTGCTTTATGCATTAAGACAAATAAGAGGACACTGGAGGCTCCGTGTTTAGCTTTTTGCTGGTAGAAATCTGAATTTAAGGCTCTTGGAAATTTTTCTTATGATGCGGAATTTTTCACTCGTAGATATTTGCATATTTTTTTCCTTAATGTTGTATTGACACTTGTATGTTCAGCAGATTGTTTTAAATTATCAATATAGAGCTTCCACTTCCAGCTTAGCATGTAAATCTCAGTTAGTTAGTGAGGTGTTGTGAAATATGCTTCAAATTCTGAAATTTAGTCCCTTTGGAGGCATATGGTATCAGGAAGTTTAAATATTAGGTAAAAAGCACTATGTGATTTCCTACCACAAAATAAGAAGACTCAATCATTAAGATATTAAATAATGTTGGTTTTGGCTTGTATTGGTGCTTCAGAAAATTTGAATTTATACACAATTGTGTGTATGTGGAGAGTTAAGGGTAAAAAAAGGACTGATGCTTTAATTTATACATTTTAATTTATCCAGATAGCAGAGACATTGAAGACACTGTCAATAAACAGGGTTTGGAGAGCAAATAACTTGGCAAATTTGGTGTTTTACAGTGCCCCTGCGGAAAATACATAAATTTGGTAGAAGCTTTTTGACTGTGTGTTTTTTTTAATTTTTTTTTAAAATTAAGTTGATTTTCTGAGACAAATCCTGTAGTAACTGAGTGCAAAATGGATTCCAAGGGAAATCTGTGTTTCTAGGATGCAGATAAGCACATCATCCGATGGCTGAAGGAGAAGGGCCGCCTCATCCACAGCACAACCTTCCAGCACAGCTACCCCTTCTGCTGGAGGTAAGCACAGACCTGCACCTGCCTTACACTTGAGGTTTCTAACAGAGAAGTTCTTCAGGTTTCTTCCATTTTCCCCCCCTTCCCTTGCTTAATTTTCCTGACAAAACTAAAAGTAACACAAACCGAGGTTATTGATTTAGGAGAGCTCCAGTTTTGGTTTAGTCATCAAGTATTTTTTTTTTTTTTTGCCATAAATCTGATGAATTTAAGTGTAGTGCTGAAATTTATTTTCTATATATGATTTTAAGTGTGTGTTTTTGTAGTCTGTGTTGCTCATTTTTTGGTGTAGAGCTCCTAACTAACCACCTCTTGTAAAAAAGCAGCTGAGTGGTGGGAAAGGATTTTTTTGATCCCCTTTGAATTGTATCCAAATAAGTATATCACAGAAGGTATTTAGATGTTTATGTCAAAATGATAAATGATAGGTAAATGGTAAATGATAGTTCTTTTTAACCTCGTAAAATTACTTATTTGAATAAGACCAGTTGCTTTTTATGTGGAAACATCTCTAGGTAGATGTCTCTGTGGGAATTCTCCCTGTGGAATTCTCCATGAGCCTTCAGTATCAGTGAACAAACAAGTTTTATTTAAGAGGAATACAGGCTAGACAGATTTAATCTAGAAATGAAGCTGGTTTTTATTAGTGTCCTCCTTGGTTTGAAATTTCCACAAGTGCTATTGTAAAAAATCATCGGACAATGTCAAATTTAAAAAAAAAAAATCTTCAGTAATCTTTTAGTAGAGTATTAAATTTTTATTGTGAGCGAAGACACGCTTAAAATAAAATATCTAATTTAATTATCTGAAATGGCTTCAAGATTTTAAGTCATATCTGATGTATACAGCACCTGTACTGAAATAACTGTGATAAAAGCTCATCCCTCTGTCTGGCTCTGACTCTGCCAGGTGAAGTGTTCTAGCAGGGTACATTTATCTTTAATTTATAGCAAAAATAACCTTTGCTTGCTCTTGAACAGCAGGATTGGTTTGTTTCTAGCAGCTGCCTAGGGGAAGAATGGGAATTGCTCTTCAAGTGTTAATGTCCTTGATGATTTGGGACAGTTTTTGAAAAATGGCAGCCCCAAAATCAAGCAACACTTGTGTTTTTCTTGTGGAGCAACTCAAATATCCAGTCATGGCCGTGTAAGACAAAGCAGGGATGTAGAAGTGCTGATTCTGTAGAAGATCCTTAATCCTGCCACTCTGTTGACATTTTTGTTGATTGATGATAAGTTGCAGGCAGCACCTAGCAGCAAATTATCTGGTGGGAAGAACCGAACAATGGATTCTACTTGAAAAGCTCATTTCACTGCCATCACAAATCAAACCATAATTGGAATATGCTAAAAGTAGAAGAGTAGTTCTTAACTTTGAACATAGTTATAAGTTATTTTGATTAATGTAAGAAAACTTTGAAATCAGACTCTTCTTAATGTACTACTGCTTTTCCCTGAAACAAGGCAGTTGTTGAACCCTTGGTATGTTGAGAAATTTGCCTTCTTTTTTTACATCTCATGAAATTAGGGTCCGTCTCTGTGTAGTAATTTTCTGTCAACTAAACTTTAAAATACAGAAGAGAAAAACACAACAGCTTGGTAAGGACTCAGGTAGTTCTCAGTTAGAATTTGTCTTTATTGGAACTGCTGAAAACGGAGGACATGGGTCAAAACTGCTGTGTGCACATGTGAGATCCTGAGAGTCTGTGTGGTCTGGGCAGCAGTTCAGCAACTACTGAATGTGACAGCCTGAGTGTCCCTCACACTCCTGCCTGCCATTCCTTTGGGAGCAGTTTTGGGAAGCTCTTCCACTGGCAGATGTGGAGCTTTGTCTTTTCTGAGCCAGTGAAGGCAAAGCCAAGAAGCATCTTTATAGCATGGGCTCAGTTATTGATCAGTTGAGGAATAAGATCAAAATTAACGTGATTTGATTCTTATGTGTTTCTAAGGGATCTGTCTGTAAGGGGAGCAGAACTTTGTTCAGTTGAGAAAGAGAGGAATGGTTAGGCAGGAACTTTGTAAGCATCAGACTTTGATTTTAGGCCTGTCTGAGTGGTTTTCCCCTTGTGTTGATGGAAAACAAAACCCAGCAATTGGTATTTCTCATTTGATTCTGCAGTAAAATTCAGTTGAACCTGGATTCCTCAACCTGCTCACCAGTTCTGAGGGGCAGAAAGGTGTGAGGGCAGATTTTAGTGTTTTGTTCTCTGCAGTCTCCTGCTGAGGCACTGCTTGGCACTACAGCCAGAAGAAAAATATTCAGGCAAACTGTGCCCTGTCCCCTTTTTTGTTGCCTTCATGTAGGTGGAACAGAGCTCTGTGGGTGCTTGCAGTGGTTATCAGGTGTTACAACCTCAGTGTTAGGTTGAAAGCCTGGGAAATGCTTGGCCCTTTGTTCTGGATCCTTCTGTCTGAAGCCACTCCTGCAGCCAGCCCCCCCTGTCAGCTGCTCTCCCCTCACAGAGCTGGGGTGCCACTGTTGTCCCAACCTTCCTTTTCCAATGTGTTAAAACCATGTGAGAAATTAATATCAATTTTTATTCTGCTTGTCTCCAGTTACTCAAGGTCTTGTGATGGCAATTCATCATTCTTTAGCACATCTGAAACAAGATAACTCAGTGAAATCAAAACACCTTGTAGCTTGGGGAATGCTTTCCTTTTTACTGGGATATTGCTGCTGTGTGAGGAGTCAACTGTTGCCTTTTTTAGTTGTTAGGACTTAAATTTGAGTAGCAAACCATCAGTAGGTTTGCATTTAATAGCTGGGACACAACTACATTATTATCACTTTGAGCTGTCACCATTTCCTTTAAGGTTATAGGTACTTTAACACTTAAGCACATGGAAACATAGAGGTTATCGTTAAAATGAAATCTCTTCTGAAATACAGTGTTAAAAGAAGCAATGTGTTTTTTATTTTGTGCACTGTGAGTTCAGCTTTTAAGGTCTGAACAACCTTTGCTGTGGGTTTTCTTTCTTTTGTGGGTCAGGCAGGTGCACCTTTAGCAAGTGCTGGCACAGTAGCAATTTTAATTTACATCATAATCTGCAGTAGTTTGTGGATTTCAAATGTGTTCTCGCCGTGGATATAAATAAAATGAATTAAACTTTGGTTGTTTGTAGTAATGACTGCACACGGGAGATAACAGTAGTTTCTCAGGGTCTTTGCTGGTGAGTTTTTGTGTATTGCCAAGTTCTGGACCAAAGTGACTTAAACCAAAGTAGTATTTTTAAGAAATAATTTGTGAGGTGGATTGATGCTAAAGGAGAATGAGCTTTTTGTCTCAGTGTTGTTGCTGCTCCTCTGTACCCATGGACAGATCCTATCCCCTAGGGCTCTTCTCCCTCTTCAGGCTGGAATCATGGGATGGATGTGAAGGATTAGAAATGTCTTAACTCTCCTGTAGTGACTTGTGCCCAGTGTTGGATCCCAGGATCCTTCAGAGGGATGTGTGATACCTGAACAGTCAATCAAGACCTTAAGCAGTTATTATGGAGCTGATAAATCAGAGACTGGGTTGGGACACTGCAGTCAGGTGCTTGGAGATACTGATTTTACCAAGTAATTTAGGGAATTGCTCAGTCTGTGTTCTGGCCAGTAGTGTTTCCATTTCTAAGCAATCCCAAGTTGTGAAACTGCTCTCCTCCCATATGGATTTTCTTTTATTGCTTACTGAAGTAAGGAATACGTTAAGATCTATTTAAAACTTATTTTATATGCTTATCTGGATCTCTTGCTTTCTTTCTCCTCCTGGAAATGGAAATTTATTCTGGTTAACCCTGGGTGCTGCTGCTACTTTATGATTTGTGATTATTATTTTAAATGCAAATAGTAAAAACATAGCATCATGTTTCCTGGCTTTTCAAGCTTATATACACATTTAAAAAGATGCAAAATGAGCTCATGTGGAAGACTGAAATATGACTCATTTTAATGGTTACTGAATTTCATAATGTTGTACTATGTAGGAGCACAAATTTCAAATTCAAGTATCGTTTGAACGTTCTCATGATTGCTCTTGCTATACAAATTCCTTGAATTACTGGGTTTGAAGGCTGTAAAAGTTTTTTTCAGGACTTGATTTCAAAATAGTAGCTCACATGAAGTTTAACAGTTTATGTAAGTTAACAAACCAAACAGACCCCAACCTTTAACTGTGATAATACTTCAGCAACAGTGAACTCAGTCTGTGGAAAGGGGACTGTCATGTGCAAAAATAAATATTAAAGAGCACATTATAAATAATGTAGCACTTTAAAATGCTTTTGTTTGTTTTATTCCTTCCCTGTGCAGGTCAGATACTCCGCTGATCTACAAAGCTGTGCCCAGCTGGTTTGTCAGGGTGGAGCACATGGTGGAGAAGCTGCTGGAGAATAATGCCCAGTGCTACTGGTAATGCCTCCTGCATAAATCTCTTTTATTCCTTTTCCTGGAGTTGGGGGTGTAGGGGAATATCTCTCTTGAGAGAAGAATATGGGCAACTTAATGCTGCGTATATATTGTTACAAATTAAACTAATTTTTAGACAAGTTGTGGGTTTTTTCATCTAGTTGTTACAGATAAGGTTGATTACTTCTTCATAGGTGCATTTGAAGAAAAACCCACACCCACCCTCCCCCAAACACCTGCAAAAATGCTCAACCCAGCTGCCCTAATTGTTGTAGGTAAACTCAGTTACACAGGTTTAAATAAAAATATTCTGCTAATGGCAAAAATTACATTTTTACATGTATATAGGGAATGTGAAAAATACTTGTGTGAAACTTGGGTAGAAAACAGCAGATGAGTTTTAGATAACTTAAATGCATTATTAAGTGCAGTAAAAGGGACCTGTTGGTGCTGGTGGCCTTTTAGGGAGTCACTCCTGGGTTTGTGGTGTGTTAGTAACAAAAGGACCTTATCTTCTGCCCCTTCATCAGCTGTATTTTTATTTCCCTTCCTCTCATCAATCACTTGTGCCTGGGAGGCTGAGACCTCCCAGTGAGTGGGGAAAACTTGGAGATTCCAACCTCATTCAGTCTTTCCATATGAGGGCTGTAGGGAGAGCTGGAATCCCAGCCCTCTTCCAGCACAGTTGCTTCTTGTCAGCAGCTCAGAGGATGTTAAAGAAGGTGACTCAACCTTCAGTGAGCAATTACAGCTTGTGCTGCCTTTTTTCATGGACAGTAGCTGGCAATTAAATTCTCCATGAGCAGCTTTTGCATAACTGCTTACGTGGTGCAGGCACTGGAAATGCTGGGATCTGTGGGAAAAGTCAGTGATCCATAATGGAGCCTGCCCAGAAATGCTGCAGCCTGGCTTTGCCAAGCAGCACAAGCCCAGTCTGGCTGTGTCAGGAGAGTTTAGAGATTAGTAAGTGTTGCTTTCTGTTTTCCATAGCAGAACATACTGTGATCCTCCTTTGGGGGAAAAATAAGCTGGAGAGGGGGTGAAAGTGTTTGTTCTTAGCTTTAATTAGCTTTCTCAAGATGCTTTCACTGTTGGGATGACAGTAGACCTGCATACTTAATTTTCACATGAACAGGAGAAAAAATGTAATGATCCTATTAAGGAAGTGCTTGAATGGATGGGATGGATTTGCTTTTCCAGGAAGAAGCTGCTAAGTGACCTCCATTCATCCAGGAGACACTAATTAGTAAGAATTACTGATCAGTTTGAACCCTGCCTTGTGCACATCTTTGGGGATTCAGTGGTGCTTTTTGTAAGTGCTGAGTAGTGGGGTTACAAGTGGAAGCAAATTTTGGAGCTGCTGTTGCAAAGGTTGGGTGAGAAGAGCAGGAAATGCCATCATTTGGCAATATTCAAAATGCTTGGAATTGAAGGAACCATTTGTCCTTTAGGCAATTCCTGAGTCGAAACACAATTCCATAACTGAACATAAAACTGATTCCTCAGGACTCCTCTTAAAACCATGTGGTCTTAGGGATTGTGAGAAGCTTTTTGTTGGGAATATGGCTACAAGTAGAGATGTATTATCACAGAATTACTAATAAATAATAAGTATTTCCAGTATGTGACTTCATAGTAATTTGAATCCTGGGTAATCTTTGTTACTTAAAGTTGGCTTTTAAAATCCAGCTTTTTAAAGGAATAAGGGAGTGTGTTTTTGAGGTTTTCTTCCTGTGTTCTCCATTGATGGCAGTTTTGTTTGGCACTGAGACTGCTGGCCTTCTGCAATATCCATTTATTTAAATTTTGGGAACTCCATTCTTCCCCAAACCTACTTTTTCTGCTTTTGAAGAGACTTGATCTCTGAAAGTGTCACAGGAATAATATGTAGCTTTTTAAAAATTTATTTTTGGACTCTCTGGGGCTTCAGCATGTCCTGAAAATGAGAAAATTGGGGATAAATGCTTTTCAGACTATATTAACCT
Source organism: Monarcha castaneiventris obscurior (assembly GCA_026261815.1). Lineage (NCBI taxonomy): Eukaryota > Metazoa > Chordata > Aves > Passeriformes > Monarchidae > Monarcha > Monarcha castaneiventris. Next base: position 17,720,550 of record JAMPIT010000484.1, read on the forward strand.
TTACAAAATGGGTTTGACTGCATTTCTTTTTTTATTCCTGTAAATGACTGATAGGTATCTTGTCCCTTAAGAATAGCTGCCCTCTTGATAGATATCCTTTCTGATGAAATAGATTAAACGTACTTGGACAAACTTTGCAACCTGATTGCATTTCTAATTAGTTTTTTAGTGAATTACCCAACTTACAAGGCCACAGTCATTCAAAATTTATTAAAACCAGCAACTCTATTTTCATTTTTCAAAATGAATTTAACTATCACTTCCAATAATGGTTCCATGAGTAATGTGCCAGCATTTTTGCAAAACCAGAAGCCAAAAAACCCTCTCTACTCTGTCCCATCCTTATTTCAGTCAGACTGGGAATTAACTTGTGTTGGATGTTGATGAAAATGCACAATTGGAACAGGATTTAGGGGGCTGTGGTTCAGCCTTTAATTGAAGTTCCCTTACTGAATGTTCTTTACTGTGTAACTGAGATTATTTAAAAGAAAATTTAAATTAAAAAGGTTATCTTCTGTTTGGCATTCAGGCACCCACTACTGCTATAATTTGAGATGAAGAGGGGCAGTTTTGGCTGCTGTAAAATCCAGGCCTGTCAGACCTTGGCTTTCTATTCTGTTGATGAGGAGAGTTGGATGCAGCACCAAGGTGCTGTCTGGATTTCATGGTGTCACCATCATTTTCTTAAATGGTTTGTTGAAAGAGCATTTTCTATGCACCCACAGACTGAACCAGGCCACCTTAGATTATAATTACAATGTAGGACTAGTTCCTGTCATCCATGTTCAAAGTTAGTATAAGCTGAAAATGTATAAGTTGCTGTAACCAATAAATCAGTACAATTTATAATGAGGATTCCAAACTATTGTAGCTCATCCTTCTGGCAGTGGATGGAATATTTCTGTTCTTGCAGACGGATAGAAAAGACTCTGTGTTTAAATAGCAGCTTTGAACTCTTTTTTTCTTTCTTTTAAACCTCTCTGACTTAAAGTTCTCCTTCAGTAACTCCTGAAACATTTACCTCTAACTGTTGCCAAGTTTCTAATGTTAAAGATGTTGTGCAGTTCTGACGTTGTTTGCATAAGATGTGCAGCACTTGGTGTAGTGGAAAAATGAGCATCATTGGAAGGAAAGCAGTGATGGGAGACAGGGACTTCAAAGAAGCCAAACCTTTTGTTCTGGCATCTTCTCACCATTGAAGAATTCAGGTGTTGTAATAAAGAGCTTGATGGATGGTTGAGGGTATTATTTTCCTGACTTTCATTGCTTAAGCTGTTAGTTCTTGCTGGAAATGCCACCCACGACACATTTGCTGTGAGTGAAGTTAAAGTGTGAGTTTTGCACACACTTCCTGCAGCTCCTGTGTGAGCCCAAATGTCTTCTGTGTCAGTGGAGCACATCAATCTTTGGAGAAGCTTTTGATGCTGGTCATTTTCATCTTTGACCACAAAACTGTCTCCCACCTGTGGAGAGGTGAGATGTGATCAGGAATGATGCCTGTTTGTGTCAGAAACCCTGAGGCTGTGCAGGGGATGGGGCTGTGGAGCCCATCTGCAATAGAAAGCAAATGTTTATTTTACTAAACTTGTCGTTTTTGCTCAGATGAGGAATCTGGGTCTGTAGCAGGGCAACAGAATTTTAAATCATAACAGAATTGTAGAACAGTGGAAGAAAACCAGTGAATCCTTTTTCTTCCTTTTGCTGCTTTTTTTTTTCTAGGGAGTCTCATAGGACATTTTCTTTCTTAGTTTGTTAATATTAATACATTTCATCTGAACAGTTTTAAATGCATGGTGTGTGTAGATTTTTTCATTTTTTTCTTCTCTTTAGTATCACCATGCAGTTGTAACTCTTCTTTTTGAGTCATCAGTCACACTTTTCTTGCTGGGGAATCGTGAACACAAATGAGATCCTCCCTCTAGTAACAACTGTGATATGTACAGCAACGTGGAGTCACTAGATGGCAACATTTCCCGAGGAAAAATCCAAATTCGTGGCATTGCCTACAGCAGGAGGTGAAAAAAATTGCTGCAGGGCTAGCCTTCTGTTTGTCTAATTTAGAGAAGGTTTTATTACTGTCTGTTATCAGACATGGCTGAGGATTAGAAGTGAATTTGGAGGCTTGTTCACTGGATTTTGATGGCTTGTGTTCTGCTGTGCCTTAATTTTGCTGTTTCCTCTCTGAGCCTCTCGTGCAGAGATTGCTGATGATGCCATGAATGCAGAGGTACCTTTTCAGTTCTGCTGAAGGGTCACTAAAAGCTTATTTTTTGCTTCAAGGAAAAGCTTAGGAAATAAACCCCCCAAATGCCAGTTCACTGAGCAACTCCAGCACTGTTTCCTTGGGCAGCTGATAAATCTGTGACGTGAGCAGTGTGTTGAATGCCCGCCACTGTCACAGGAATGCAGATGTATTTATATATGTGGATTGAAATGGATCCTGAGTGTTGATGCCCTCCAAAAGTGCTTTGTGACAGTAAATGTTAAAATATTCCCAAGGAAGCAGTGCGGAGAGAAGGAAAGTGGAAGCTTCACTTCTCCCTGGCTTCGGGCTGCAGGGATTGTTGATGAGATAAGGAATTTTAACAGCAATTAGCAGGGTGCTGGGTCCTAGAAGGGAGCTAGAGCAGGGTTTTCAGTGGGAGTGTGTGCCAGAACTGGAGGTCAGGGCTGCGCCGCCGCGTCCGGGAGCAGCGGTGACGGGGATGCGTCTGCAGCAGCATTGCAGTCACACCACAACGTGCTGGTTGCCATGGGAACCAGGAGAAAAGAGGGAAGAGAAACATTGGGAGATCAAAATGATTGAAAGGTCTGTTCATTTAGCCCCCGTCAGCTGCACATAAACAGAAAATGCAGCGGTGGAGGTAACCCAGGCTCGTGTGGGGTGTGTGGGGTTGCAGCATTCCAGCAGCTTTCCCAGGCTGAGGAGCAGAGGCTGCTGCAGTGGAAATTCTGCCTGGCACACACTGACCTTTCCTCCCTTCCCCTCTCCTCCCTCCCGCCTCCCTCCATGTTTAATTAGGTCCATGATATAGATTGGCGCTAATTAAAGTGTCAAAAGGGCATGAATAGTTGCTTATTTTATCTCCTTGAATTAAAAACCATTAAAAATCAATTTGAGGGCATGTTGAAGGAGGCTTGTTATTAGAGTAAATTAACATAATGGAATTTAAGCCTTTGTCTTCTAAGGGTTGGTTAATATTTAAAAAAGCCAAATTCTGCACCTAAAATAAATCCCCCAGTTGGTATGCTAGGAATTTAAATAAATCTGTACATATTCAGGGAGATGACAGAGAGTAACTACTTCATCACCTTTGGTGTTGCTGATAACAACTCAGCTGTCTTCTGGAAGAGTAACTTTCTCTTTTCCAGACTTAAAAATGATTCCTGATTTCAGGTGGCACTTAGAAAGTTAGCAGCTTGCCAAAGGACAGGACAGATCTGGGACCATCTTCTCAGAACCAAAGCTGTATTAAGAGTTCTTAATCTGGTATTAGGTCCTCTGCATCACACTGCTTAAGGTAGTGTTTTGTTTATCAGCTTTATAGTCTTAACTCCTTTAATTAGCAATTATGAAGTAAATCTTACCCAATAAAGGTGCTGTGGTTTTGCAGAGAACATCATGAATAAAATTAGCTGGCGAGAAGAACGATGAAGAGTGAGACAGGATTACTCTGCATTTATGCAATATCTTTGTAATAATAAATAAAATAATAAACAGCTTTTAATGTTGAACTGATGATCAAACACGAGGCTTGTGCAGGGGCAGTGTTTTATTTTGGCAGTGCTGTTTGTGTTTACAGAAAAGAGGGATGGTGCTGCTTTGAGACAGTCCCTGCACCCTGTGACTGGGGCACGGTGAGCCAGCTCAGAGCACATCTGAGCTCTCAGATGGAATAATAAGCCAAGTTCAGTATTTGCAGTTGTGTTATGAGCACAAGAAATAGGCTTCAATATATATATATATATAGAAAAGGAGCATATGTCTCAATCCTTTTAATAAGTTTCCTTCTGGATTATGTAATAATTTAGAATATTTTTTTATTTGCATCCTGTATTATTTTTATTTTTCCTCTGGAGACAAGAGTCAGAAAGCAAATTTATTTCTTTTAACTGATGCTGTTCCTTGAGTTTTATTGCTGCTGGGCTCAGCCCATGGTAGCTCACTGTCAGCAGACCCAATCCTGCTCTGGGATTGAAGGTGGTCACTAATTGCTGTTTTCAAATCCATGCCCACATTGCTTGTGTGACTTGGATGCTGAGTGGTGCACAGACTTAGAAGGCAAAGAAGATGGTTCCTGTTATAATAAGTTAATAAATGTTGTTAAAAGACTGGGTTTTGCTGTGCTCTTCATGGGGTTTTTTGGCTTGTCAAATGGAATTTTTATTTTAGACACTAAGAAAATGAGTAGCTACCAAGAAAGGATGTGGGAGTTGACTCTGCAGAGGACTTAGCAATGCATGAATTTAGCAAAACCCCACATCTGCTTCAAAAATAGGAACAAACAGTCAAAAATGGACACGGAAATTTGCAGCAAATGAATAATTTTCATTATCTCTAACTTGTACGATAGAGTTTTGATGTTGGGAAAGTAAGAGAGACGTGAGCATTCAAACAGGTTGGAGCTGATGTTCCTTGATTCAAAATCTTCCTAATACGTGATTTGGCAAAGCAATATGTATTCCTTTGTGTTGTGAAGTTCAGTTCCCTGAGCTTTCCGACTGCTGCAGTGTCTGCATCCTGAAGTTTATTTAGTGCCTTGTCCTGGGTGCCAAGAGGAGAAATTGCAATTGTCCCACACTGTTCCACACCCATGAATCAAGAGCTCCCTGACCTGCTGAGACAGCAGTCTCCTTAACCTTGCTAAATGTCAGAGAAAGAAGTATGAAATCCTATCTGTGTCATTTTGCAGAGAAGTTTGAAGGTCAAACGCGTTGTAGGCCAGTTGGGAAATAAAAAAACCTGTTTCTCACAGCTCAGTTGGAGGAGCTGCAGCACAATGGCTTCAGGAGAGATGTGGCTGCTTTGATTTTTCACTTGCAGCCTCATGGAACTGTTGGAAGCAATGTGAAGGTGCCCAGTGCCAGTCCAGGGGGTCTGAACAGGTAGAACTGGGCTCCTTCTGGTCATACCCAACTGCAAACTCAGTGGTCACTCAGCAGGAACCTGAGATTTGTGCTTTCAAGCTGAAGGGGGCTCATGATGGATGTGAGATTAAACACGAAAAACATTGCATTGGCATATTGGGAGAGGGCTTTTCATTTATCTTCCAGCTGCTTTATGTAGATGGAAGAGTAAAAAAATCTTCCTCAACTAATACACGCCTGTGGCAAGATGGTGTCTTAATGAAAATTTAACAGCACAACTATACCAAGAAAATATCTAAGAGTAGAATTAAAAGAAACTGAAAAAAAACTCTGTAAGAACACTAACCTGGAATTGATGTAAATAAAGATCAGGTGTTAGTAACAGCATCATTGAGGATACTGTTTTTTCACAGCCTAATCAAATATTTAAGTAGAAGATACCTTTGATTTTATTTTTTCCCCTTAGGATATGTAGGTAAGTGTTAAACTGAGATATCTGGAGCTAAATCGAGTGAGAATAAGTAGAAGAAATGGGCTCCAGACTTGGAGGACTGTGCCCAGCATGGCTGTTCCTGCTGGAGATCCCTTTTCCAGCCTGATCCCAGCTGGAGGCTGTGTGTGCCCTTGGGCAGCACCCATGGGCAGCATCTCTGCAGTGGCAAAACCCAACTGCTTTAAGTGACACTTCCTTTGAGTGATGGGCTCAGAATGTGTGTGAGACACAAGCTCTTTGTGTTTGATCTGATGGCTGTGTCAGTGTTATTCCTGTGTTGTACCTCTACAGAGCCATAGATCATTGTTGCAAATGTGGCTCGGAGGAGATGAAGTGGTTTGTGTTTTATGTTCCACTGAAAACTGGCAGCAGGGTCAGACAATTTTACCAGAAGAGGTAAATTACATGCTTTCATAGCTCAGAGAGAGAGATCACACCACATACATTTTTGTGGTTAATGTCCACTTTGGGGATAAAATTAATTTTTCATGCGTGTTTTGAGGAGGCAGAGTTGAAACTCTTAGCATTTTAATGTCATTGGGGGATTGTCTCAGCCTCTAGCTATGTTAAATGGGACTAATAATTTCAGCTAATCAGTGTCTTAACAACTTCTGAAAAATGGAAACTAGTTTAGGAGTGATGTAAAGAGAAGTTTTCCACATTAGTGGAATGTTGGGCAAATGCTAATGAACTTTGTACAGTTTCCACTTGTGTTTGGAGAGAGGGTCTCCTAAGGTCACCACAGAAAGTTAATAGTAATGAGTCCCACGCTGAACCAAATTGGGAAAGCCTGTATACATTTCTAAATTTCAAAGCAGGGCTACAGATGTCATGTGAAACATGAGTCACTGAGTTTGTTTAAAATTTTTTTATATTAGATTTTTGTTCAAGAAGTGTTACAGGAGACAACTTTGCAGCTGAAAGTAACTCCAGAAATAGTGAGGGAAGCTGTGGAACTTCAGGCTGATATTTAGTGAGGCTTTTAAGGGTAGTTTTTATCCACTTGAGACAACATTGGCATCAAGAAGCCTTTAGATCTCCACATGGCTTCATCATGGGTAAAACTTTTAAAAGCGAGCAGCTTTTATTTTCATCAATAGTTTGCTTTTTTTTTTGTTCACACTTATTTCATAAATCTCCTGCTGCTGGGCCAAATCCTACCTCAGTGTGCAATGTGAATCCATTCTTTTAATTTTTCCTCTAAAGGAACCTTTCATCTTTGTTACTCTTGGGACTGATCTGTGATTAAAAAATCTTCTTCAAAAAGAAATACTTGACAAGAGGACCAAGAGCTTCAGAAAGAAAGGTGGAAGGGACCCTCTGTGCTTTGTAGCTTGGCTGCTCCCCCTTTAGAAACTGTGGCTCTCCTAATCCAGCTCAGACTTTGAGAAGGGCCTTTCTACTTAGACTGGAAAAACAAACCCAGCAAAACTTGCCATGGTTTGCTCAGTAACTCCAGTTCCAGAGCTCCTTTATTGTTGTGAGCTGCTCATTCACAGCTTCCGTGTGTCTGACACTGTCTTGAGGTTGCTCTTTCTGTGAGTTTCATTTGAGTTTGGGCTTTTTAAATGCACCTTTAGGCATGAAGGGAGCATATTGTTGACCATAAAACCCATTGCTTTTCTTCATCTGCACATCATCATTGGATAAGTAGTTAACTGTTTGTTTACATCCTGAGAAAAAACTAATGGTTCTAATCAAACCACCAGGCCACTTAGCACAACCAGGAACCTTGCAGGGCATCGGGTTCTGGTGTTAACCTTTGAGCTCCAAGACACTTTCATACAATGAAAATTTGTCTTTAACATCCCTCAGTACCCATGAGGGCTCAAAATGAGGTTTTAGCAAGCATTGATAGGGTTCTGTGGTTGGGGGGTGTGTTTTGTTTCTTAATTGGGTAATTGAAAGTGAGATGATAAACAGCTTGGGAAGGATTTTTTGTATGATCTATCAGCCTGAGTAATGTGCATGTACCTGGATACCCACACATAATCCAAGGTGCCTTTTAATGCTGGTGCTGCAGGTTTTTCAATCTTCGGAATTTCATTCAACACCAAAATCAGTAGCTTTTCTTTTTACTGTATGTAATTTAAGCAGTTGTGATCACCCTTAGCCGTAATCCTCCACTGCTGGACTGTCCTGAGGACTTTTGGCCATAGATTCATTAGGGATGAAACAATTTTATGTTGCACATGTTTTCCTGAGTTACTTTATAGTGAAATAAGCATGGTGTTTTTCACTTCTGTAGCTTGCCTGGGATCAGAAGCAGGCACTGTTGTGTTTTTTGGCAGCACCTCCATAGGCCTTGCAGCAGCCAGTGCTGTAACTCTGCTCTAAGTCGTATTGATGCCTTCAGATTTTAACTTTTATATTTTTCAAATTCTGTACTGCTTAGAGTGTAACTCTGAAGTTGCTTGTAGCCTGTAATTTCTGCTCTCTCGTGCAGACACAACAAAGCCTCTCCAGGCTTTGCCTTCAAGGACAGCCAGGCTCTTCTAGGCCCAAAATGTGTAACCCAAGGCCTCTAAGGGGGCAGCAAGCTGAGGGGAATTACATCATTGAACTGGGGCTTTAATTGGAGAATTAACCGTGGTATGCAAATGAACCAAACCTATAAAGATGTGAAGAACTCGTGACCTGGGGTCCATCTTGGGGTCCATCTTGGGGTCCATTTTTTGGAGGCAGCCTCTGGCTCCCCAGGGTGTGCCTTGAAGGTCTTTCAAATAAATACCTATCTTTATTCCCTTACTCCTGTCTAGTCTCTGTTTCTAGGTGACTGGAGAAGGCATCAGTATCAATGCTGAAATGAACTTTTTTGATGGATGAAATCACATATAACCAATTCTTACCAGCTTTCTTTGAAGTGGAACGCAGTGATATATGAATCCTTTTGTTATTTTTGGTGCAGGGTTCCAGATTTTGTGAGGGAGAAGCGCTTTGGGAACTGGCTGAAGGATGCCCGGGACTGGGCCATCTCTCGGAACCGCTACTGGGGCACCCCCATCCCTCTGTGGGTCAGCGAAGATTTGGAGGAGGTGAGTGAGGAAATGAAAGGTTCCAGTTGCCAGAAAAGCCTGTCTGTGCTTGTTGTTTGCTTATTTTGGTGCATCTTTGGCTGCTGCAGCCTGAAGTTCTATTAACATGTTTTAGCAGCATTTCTGTAGAACCCATCTGTATGTGTGTAATAGGTGACAGATCTGTGCATATTTCTGGGGGCATTTGTGTGCCTCTACAGGTTTGCTTTGCCTTTGCTTGAGAACTGCAAGCAATTTTTCTTGGTTTTTACATTAAAATTGATCTTGTCTTGTCCCAGAAGAATTTGAAGTGATGGCAAATCTAAAGGAAATAATAAATGCAGTGAGAAAATGGTGAAGAGGGGATTTATTTATTTTTTTTTTGTAACTCCTTCAAGTCTGCTTTTGAAATTCTGGTGGTTGGTTACTTCAAGCCAAATGAGTTGCTGAAGGCATAAAAGCAAGTCCACCACAGCAGAACAGTGAAGATACATATTTGTAGTGCCACAATGTGAATGTAGCAGGCTGTAACAATACGAATCTAGTGGAATGATGAGAATATATAATGGGAGTGCTAGAAATGAGCTTTGTCAAGTTGTAAGGTACCCTGCATTGGTAGCATAATGCAGAGGGCATGAGTGAACACTTTACACTATTTTGTTGGTTTTAAAGCTCTTTCTGAAGGTGAAATGGGTTTGGGGTTTTTTGTGTGTTGTTTTCCTTGGTTATTTCTATTTATTTTTTGCATTGGGTTAGTTCCATTAGACACATGTGATAAGCCTTCCTCATGCTGGAAGCAGGAAATGGTCATCAGTTTCAGGATGTCCACAGAAGGTAAATACTGATGGCAGCATCCCAAACCTTTTATTTTTATCTCTCCTGATTTGAAAAAGTTTTAATCTTCATTTTAGACCTGAAAGACCTCGAGTAGGAAAACATCTGCTAGAGAAGTATTTTATGATCTTAAACTTGCTATTGCTTAGATGTGCACCATAAAGCATTTTTTATTTCCTTTTCGTTGGGAATCTTGGGAGATATTGGGAAAGGGAGGGAGATGCTCCTGCAATTAGGATTTAAGTATCTAAGAAAGCCTTGGCATTTGGATTCTATTTATGCTGTGAGTGTGTTTGTAAATTACTGACAAACCAAGTGCTTCTGTCTCTCATATAACAGTTAGAGTTTAGTTTGAAGACTGACAATTTATACACACTTTTTTCACATTCATCCAACATTTCCAAGTCCCTTGTTTGATGTAACAATTTTTTTTTTAGGTAATAAAAAGGCTTTCAGTTTTGTGCCTGGGTATTTCATTCTACAGCTGAAAAAGATTGTGTAAAGGTTTCATTACTTCCACTCCCTGCCTCTAATAATATTTCATTTTCTGTCCAGTCTCCCCATAGCTGTATTCCTGTGTGTACAGTTTTTTTTTGCTTTTCTAGGTTTGATTTGTTAGTTTTTAATAACAAAATGATGTCTAACTTGGAAGATTGACCTTTCCTTTGAAAAGAGCTGCAAATATTCCTTAGGGCTCAGTGTTCTGAATAATGATGGAAATACCAACAGATCTATTATTTCTATCCATAGATGTTACACATTTCTGTTTGCTCCAGAGTCTGAATATTGTGCTTTAATAGCTGAGTACAGCTTCCGAACCAAGCTAAATTTCAAGTTAGGGTTGTTTTTTTTTTTTAATATTCACTCACTCTTTATGCTTGTGAGATACAGCTTGAAAAACAAATACCACTGAAACTGATGTGGAACTTAAAGCCTAGGTGACATCTGCTCTCCCAGTAATGATATTCCCTCAGAATTCCCTGACTCCAGTTTTACTGCAGCCTGGTGCCATGTGGGATTGCAGAGCAGCCTCTTCATGTCTTGCTCTCAGAAGAACACTTTGTTGCACACAATTATGCTTTGCATATTAAATCCTGGAGAAGTAATAACAATTCCTTATTTAATATACAGTAAGGTGAATTAATTGGTATTAAAGTGAATTTTATTACAAATCAATAACTGGTTTCGCAGAGTTTTATTTTAGTTTTCTTTTAGCATAATTATCAGGTAGAGACACATAATGGAAGTTAAGTTTTGAAGCTTGTGTTTATTGCCACATTTTTGCAGACAGTCTATCATTTAAAGCTTTCAAATTCCAACGATTTCCTCAGTGGAGGAACAGATCTCATTTGGATTAGATAATAAAATTTTTTAATATAACACCCAAGTTGGTAAAGCAGACATGGGCTCATTTTGTAGGACTTGCATACAAATTATAGTGTTCACTATTCAGTGATATTGTGGAAGTTCTCTGATTGTTTCCTGGCTTCTCACTCATGGTAACCCTGCCCTAGGCTGGGTGCCCACACCTTGCCCAGCAGAACAGGAGGGCTCTGGCTCTGCTCTCCTGAGGCTGAGGGAGCCTCTCCAGGTGCATTTCTGGGCTGCTTTGAGGCTGCATTAAGGCCACTTCTGACTGACTGTAGCAGTCATTTCTTCTCCTATTTAATATTCATGAGATGCTTTCTGGAAATCCCAGAATGTCTTGCTGACACACTCTGCTGGCTTCTTCCTTTCTGTGGGCACTCCTGACTCCTCAGTTATGGTACTGAGCAGAGCTGAAATGGCAAACCCACAAAAACAAGCAGTTTTATTTAGTAGGGACTGCAGGGCTGTGCCACAGGAACATGGAGTTCCAGGAATGCTGCTGGATGGCTTTATTATCCTCCTGCTGACATGGTTAATCCTGGATCTCATGTTCTTTTTGTTAGCAGTGGTTAACTTTGACCTCTGGTTTCACGTTAGGTCTTGGAGGTGCTGAAACAGGGTTGAACAGCCCCCAGTCCCAGCTTATTTATTGCAGTCTTTGCTGCTGTGAAATGTTTGTAGAGCTGGTTTTGTAGCTGGTGTGAACCATAACGTGGAAGAGGAGCTGATGCTTGGTGGGGAGAGGGCCCAGGCTGTGGGAGCAGCCATGGCTCCTGAAGGGGTGCATCCAGAGCAGAAGCTTTAATTGGAGAGCACAAGCCCGTGTGTTCCTTGCAGAAACGAATGGGTGCGGCCTAATGAGGGATGGAATTTGATTAGCATCTGTTTGCTGCATTCTCCCCTTGCCTTTCAGTATCTAATGAGCTCCCCTTGGGACAGAGGAGCTCCTTCCTTCTGCCTTGGACAGAGGCAGTTTTATTCAGTGGGGGGAGATCTGTGTTCCTCTGAGGGTTGGTGGATTTTTCATGTGAACTTGGATTTAGTTCTTCCATGAGTGATTTCTGGGTGCAGTTCTGCATCAATATTCAGAATTTTACTTCAGCATTGAAGTGCTTGTTCAAAAAGCTCTAAATAATGAGCAGCTTTTCTCCCAGAGCTTAGTGTGAGAGTATATTCAAATATAAAGGTTAGTGAAGGTGAAGTAATTGGTGTATCCAAGGGCATTTTTTTACCCATTTCTCTATTAATACCTTTTCTTCCTCCAGCAGTGCTGAACTAAGCACCTGCTGCTGCTCACTTGAGCCTGTGTGTTTGCTTATGGGGCCACATGAATGAGGAACAGGTCTGGGTTAAAAATAGTTTGTTGCTGAAGATGTATTTTTACCTGGGATCAGTCCCCTGGTGTAGTTTGTGTGCATTCTGCAGGCTGTTTTACCTGGCTGGTGGAATTATTGTCCTGCCTCACTTCCTTACAGAAAAAAAAGACAGATAAGTAATGAAAATTCACATTTCCAAAGTACTTCAACAGTAGAAGATGGTGATTAGTAGTGCAGATCAGCACTTGAATCAGACTGGGAAAATCATGTCTTAAAACCCAAATCAGACTGAGTTTCTGTCTTCTCTGTAATTCATGACAGTTTTTTGGAATTAAATACACCAAAACCTTTTAGTTAGTCACAATTTCCATGTGTATACATATGTTTAAGACTAGCTATAGGAATTGAGCACTGCTCTGATTTTTTTGTATCTTGAGAGCAACTTACAAAGTTATTTCGTATGAAAAACGTCTGGCCTATTTACAGCTTCATTATGGTGCTACATTTAACTCCTTCCCTGGCAGATCTGTCAAACCCTGGGGTTTTTCCATGGCAATTCTAAATGGGGCTGATGGTGTGTGGGACAGCATCTCCAAAATCCATCTCCAAAATACTGCAGCCTGTGGCTCGTGAGTCCTGCCAGAGGAGAGAGGCCACAGGGCTGTGGGAGGGCTCCACTTCAGTAAAACCTAAAGCAAAGAAAGCTTTGCTTTTCTGCTTCTCTCATACAGATTTTCAGAATCATTGTTTCATGATGTCTGTGCAAGTCTGGTGTGGAAATCTGCGTTTTTCTTAAGAGTGTGTTGATGCAACAGAACCAAGAAAAGTCTTTCTTAGCAACCCCTTTGACACTTTCTTCACTTGGAATAAAAAGCCTTTAACATGTACAATTCAGTGTACCTGGGATGGAACACACATGGATAATGAGCTGCTTAGTTTAGGGGAGGAGCCTGGGATCTGAAACTCCTATTTGTGTAGAAGTCAGTCATTGAATTTTCAGGGGTTGTTGGTTGTGGCTTGTTTGGAGAAGCCCCCTGCCCCAAAATCCCACATTTTGTGATAACCTGCCAAGATGCTGCTGCTTCCAAGTCTCCACTTCTTGTAACATGAATTGTATTAAATCAGGGCAGTGGTCTCTAACATCATTTGGTGCTATGTTAGATTGAGGAAGGAGATCCTTGTGCAAAATTTTTATTGTTTTTTCAGTTCTATCAGCTCCTGCTGGAGATACTGACTGACCTCTAAGTCTTCTGTCTGATGTTAGAAAAAACATGGTTGCTGTGTGCAAATAACTGGCTAAATTTCCTGAATTTCTTGCACAGGTGGTTTGTGTTGGTTCAATGGCAGAACTGGAAGAGCTGACTGGAGTGAAAGTCACGGATCTCCATCGAGAAAGGTGGGTCAGAGACGCTTCACTGGGTGTTAGATGAGAAGACATAAAAAAAAAAAATTGGGTTTTTTTTTTTTTCCTGAACAGATTTAGGGAAAATAGAAAAGTTGTAACAGGACTTGAGATTAAGACAGAAAAAAAAAGAAATTTTTTGTTAAAATTAAAGAGATTGTCAAAGGAAATGCCGAGCTTTTTGACGGGTCATTAACAAAACCCAAAACTGCTGTCATCTCAATATCCCATTACATTAACCTCTCCTAACTGTTGGTTTTGTGGGGGTTCCTGGGTGTTTTTGTGCCCACAGCATCGACCAGCTGAGCATCCCCTCCCGCTGTGGGAAGGGCTCCCTGCGCCGCGTGCCCGAGGTGTTTGACTGCTGGTTCGAGAGTGGCAGCATGCCCTATGCCCAGGTGCACTACCCCTTTGAGAACAGGAGGGAGCTCGAGGATGCTTTCCCTGCCGACTTCATCGCTGAGGGCATCGACCAGACACGAGGATGGTAATTTTCTGCCACTTTATTATGTTATTGCCCCTTGTCTAACACTTCCGTGCTTAAATATACTTAATATGCTTATTTAATAGTGTTTTATAATGCCTGTGTTCAGTACTTTTATATCTTTAATGCTGTACAGATAATTTGGCTGTTTCTGTGTATAAAACAGTTTTTTGTTATACTTATTTTATATTTTATATTTATACTTATATATATATCTAGTAAAATTAAAGTATAATTATTTTACTTATTTTATAATGCCTGTGTTCAATACTTTTATATCTTTAATGCTGTACAGATAATTTGGCTGTTTCTGTGTATAATATAGTTTTTTATTATACTTACTTTATATTTTATATTTATACTTATATGTAAGTATATATATAGTATAATTAAAGTATAAGTATATATAAGTACACAGTTTTTTATTATACTTACTTTATATTTTATATTTATATATATATAAGTATATATATCTAGTAAAATTAAAGTATAAGTATATATAAGTATACATACTTTAATGATACTAATTATACGTGTATAATTAGTTTCTTAAACGAAAACACAAGGTAGTGTAAAGCTTGGTGTTGTTGTAAAAAAGTTGTTGTAGAAATACAATGTTATACTAATTATACATGTATAATTAGTTTTTAAAATTAAATGCGGGGTTATTGCCCCGTGTCTAACACTTCAATGCTTAAATATACTTAATATGCTTATTTAACAGCATTTTATAATGCCTGTGTTCAATACTTTTATATCTTTAATGCTGTACAGATAATTTGGCTGTTTCGGTGTATAATACAGTTTTTTGTTATGCTTTTATTTTATATTTTATATTTATATTTATGCTTATATATAAGTATATATATATCTAGTAAAATTGAAGTGTAAGTATATATATCTAGTAAAATTAAAGTATAAGTATATATATGTACTTATACTTTAATTATACTAATTATACGTGTATAATTAGTTTTTTAAACTAAAACACAAGGTAGTCTAAAGCTTGGTGGTGTTGTAAAAAAGTTGTTGTAGAAATACAATGTTATGCAATTTTTAAACTAAATGTGGGGTTATTGCCCCGTGTCTAACACTTCAGTGCTTAAATATACTTAATATACTTATTTAACAGCATTTTATAATGCTTTTATTCAATACTTTTATATCTTTAATGCTGTACAGATAATTTGGCTGTTTCTGTGTATAATACAGTTTTTTATTATACTTATTTTATATTTTATATTTATACTTACATATAAGTATATATATCTAGTAAAATTAAAGTATAATTATTTAACTTATTTTATAATGCCTGTGTTCAGTACTTTTATATCTTTAATACTGTACAGATAATTTGGCTGTTTCTGTGTATAATACAGTTTTTTATTATACTTATTTTATATTTTATATTTATACTTATAAGTATATATATCTAGTAAAATTTAAGTATATATACTTACACTTTAATTATACTAATTATACGTGTATAATTAGGCTTTTAAACTAAAACACAAGGTAATCTAAAGCTTGGTGATAGAAAAGTTGTTGTACAAATACAATGTTAGCAAGAAATCTTCCCAGCTTTTATGGAAAACATCATCAGGTAACAGGGCACATCTTTGCCCTGGTAAGGAAAAATCTCAGCAGCTGAATTATCACAGAACTTGAGTTATCTACTAGAGACAGAGCTGCAGTTGAGTCAGTTGAAATGGAAGTCAGTGTTTTGAGGATTTCAAGCCAATGTATAGCCTGGTAATTTTTACCCCAAGATTAAATCTGAATTTTGGCTTTATATGAGTACAGAAAAAATTAAGTCAAACATTATGTTGTTAACAACTTACAGCTTACAAAAAAAAAAAAAAAAAAAATATCACATTTCTTAGCTGTAAACTTCTGCTTCTTTCACTCTGGATAAATCCTTTTCCCTCATTGGTGAAGATTTTTCTGGTTTTCTGTGGTTAATGTTCTCATACATTCTTGTATGCCTACATACAGTTTCAGTTTTAGCATTGCAAAGTGTTTAGTCCATGTTTGAAGTTTGAGGTTGACTGTGAAAATGGACAGATGAAGATGAATTTTTGTGTTTTCTGGATTAGTGAGTTTGACTGTGTCCAAGCAGAACTTTTCCATCCAGTAATTTGAGGTATTAAAGCTAAATGAATTCCTCTGGAATGCAGCTGGCACTTCCCTTTGCCCACTCCTCTACTCCCCCAACAAACCAAGCAACCAAAGCAGGCAGGATGCCAAATACAACTCCATTTATGATTGCAGACAAATGTCTTCACTTTTCAGCCTCTTAACTGTGTTGCAAAAAAATCATCTAACACCTTAGTATACAGTCAGATACTGTTGGGTAGCAAAAGGAGAAATAAAAACTTAATTTTCCTCCTTTACTCATTTTATCTGGAAAAAAATTAGAAAACAGTACATTTTTTCTTTTTTAATGGAAGAACTCAGGATAAGGACATTTGGTGTGAGCCCTCAGACTTGTGTGCCATAGTCAGGGTGCAAGAGGAGACTTTCCTTTTGCAGTCTGGGGTAGATTCCTTTTTGTTCTTAACACCAGCATAAGAATTCCTGGGAGTCTCACCCAGAGCCAGGTGTGTTTCACCTGTCTGTGTTGGGAAATCCAAACATTTGCCTCAATTCCTGCTGCTCCCACCTTTCCCAAGTGCTCCTGGCTGTTAATGAGCTGGGGCTTTGCTAGCAGCAAGCGTTGGGTGGTTTGGAGCAGAGCACTTGTGATTTGTGAGAGACAGAAGGAATTAAGATGTGAGGTCTAAGAGAACAACAAGCAGGTGAGTTCTGAAGTGTGGAGAGTGCAGGATGTGATTTGTATTTGGCACATCCTGTGTGAAGTGTGAAGACTGAGAATGGAGATTGGTTTTGTGTCAGGTCAGAGACTGCAGCTGCTGTGAAGTGAGGACTGGGAGGTGGGGAAGAGCTCAGGAGGTGGAGGTCTGGTGGCTTCTGGTTCACTCCACAGAGGAGGAGAAAAAATCAAGGGAGACAAGGGGAAAATTAATGTAACAAAGATCTGGGGAGGTGATATTTTTGATTACTTTCTGCATGGAGAGAGAACCAGGTGAATTATATTTGTTAAAGCCACGGGACAAAACCTCAAGAGTAGCTGGGTTGCAAGACTGGCAGCCCAGGCAGAGTGGTAGGAAAGGCTCTGTCTCTTTCTGTGGAAATGCAGCGAGATTTATGGTCGTGGTCAGAATGTGGTGGCCCACAGGGAATTCACAGCTGGAGGGTTTTGGTATGAACCACAAGATCATGAATTTAACCCACAGCTTTTCAAGAAAAAAGGGAGAAAAGATTCCCTCCCTGATTTCCCCTAAGTGGAAAGTAGAGCAAAGGAGTGAATTTCTGGCCCTGTTTCGACTTTTTTACTGTTGTAAAAAAGCTATTTATCTGCAAGGACACATCTAGAAACAGACTGAGATTTGGTGAATGGAAGGTGAAGCAGCAGAGAAATTGAGGAAGGTTTCAGGAAACAAGTGTGTCTGTGGACAAGATATTTCTAAAATAAGGTGCAGAAAGACACTCCTTTAAAATATTCAGAGTGAATGAGGTGAATTTTAAAAGCACAACCTGAGGGAAGAATCAGAAGAGTTCCATCAGAATATGTGGATCACAGGTTCTCAGAGACAGTCTTGTAGCTGTCATCAACTAAGGCACCTCATGCTGAGGCTCTTTGGGTTTGACAATTTGAACATAAAATTTGTGATGTATCCTTGGATGCATTTTTGCAGTGCCCACAGTCTGCCTGTACAATTTTCCTAATACAGGGAATTAAGAAGTGTTTTTCAATATTGCCTAAACAATATTGAAGTATCTCCTAGTTGGTTCTGCTTTGTGCTTTTTATCTACAAATTTGAGTGCTCTAATATGAGAATTTGTGACCAGTTTGCAGAAATTGCTGGGAGTTTGTCAATGAGGAACTTTTTAGTAAGTAATAAGGAAGAGCTGCTGTGTTTGTAATGAGCTGTCAGCCCTGTAGGCTGGAGGTGTCACTCATCTGAGTAAATACTCAGATATTTGTGTTTAGGGCTTTTCTTAAGGAAGTTAAAGATTGAGACAGGGATTTTGAGTGCAAAAGTTTGTGTACAGGTGGAGGAGTATTGGTTAAAATTCATGGCATTAAACTGCAGTTTAATAAAGAGACTTTGTATCCTGCACTGTGAGTTGAGGGGATTTGGAGAGTTAAGGGCCTGTCTCAGATAAGCATCAGAGTTGTCATGGAAGTCACTGAATAAATGCACACAGCAACCTCTGCAGAGGACCCTGAAGTGTCAGAATAATGCTTTTGCAATTACAGGCTGCTTTTTGATAACAACTTTGGAACATACAGATGGATTTTCTTTTTTTCTTCCCGCTGAAGTGTTTCTCCACTAAATCTTCATGCAAGTATGTAGTTCTGAGACATAACCTCCTATGCCTTATTGCAGCTTTTTTATAATCACCTTCTCTTTGAAGGTTGCTAAGCAGTTGTCAGTGTGATGCCTGTTTTGAGCCAGGAGAGCTGTAGCCCACTCTCCAGTTACTTTCTTAAAAGTAATTACCAACAGTGCAGTTCCAGCAGCTCACACATCCCTCCTTTGGTGAAGGCTCTGGCTCCTGAGTGTGAAATTACCACATCATCCTGCACTTGCACTTAATTTCCCAGATATAATCATGTATCAGCCTTGTGAACAACAGGTGCCTGTGCTTGCTCCAGCACTGATTTCCAGAGTTTATAGAGTGAGTCCCAGTTTGTAGAGGGATTGTAACACATCAAATAGAATGGGGAGGAGCCACTGCTGCCCTTTGTCGTGGGAACATTCTCTTTTTTCCTAGTGATGGCTGATTTAAGCAAATAACCACAACCTCCTTTTGATCAAACCTTTGGCTGGACTGGAAGGAGGCTCTTCCCCTTTTTGATAACTTGCTTTTATACTTTTATGCTGTGTTCCATTGCCTGTCAGGCTGAAGAACAGACAATTAACACACACATGCAGAAGTGTGGTGGTCCTGGGTGCTGTGTTTGGTCCTGACCTACCCTGTGCTCAGAGGTTTGCTGTGAGCAAACAGGAAACTTGTTCAGGGGCAGAATTCCCTTTTTTGTATTGAAGAGGGAAAATGCTGCAATTTTCTTCCTCATGATCTTCCTAATGCTTCTCATTAGAGTTTTTCTG
Source organism: Monarcha castaneiventris obscurior (assembly GCA_026261815.1). Lineage (NCBI taxonomy): Eukaryota > Metazoa > Chordata > Aves > Passeriformes > Monarchidae > Monarcha > Monarcha castaneiventris. The sequence goes on from JAMPIT010000484.1 coordinate 17,739,729, forward strand.
CCTTCCTGGACTAGTATATCCCAGCTGAGCAAACAGCATGATAATGCTACAAAAAGGAAGATCTACTTTCAATAAGCTTCTCTTCTGACTCTTTGCCACATAAATGTTCCCCAGACTTAAAATTTATCTTTGCTGGAGGAAAGCACCATAATGAAACATTAATTTTTTAATGAAGACATGCAGGCTTTAGCTTGGTGTATTTATAAAGTCATGTTTATGTTGTCTCTCGTTTTAGGTTCTACACTTTGCTGGTGCTGTCCACTGCTCTTTTTGGGAGGCCTCCTTTCAAGAATGTCATTGTGAATGGCCTTGTCCTTGCCAGGTTGGTGTCAATCAGCTCCTTCCTGAGCAGGTTTTTAGTCAAAGAATGTTTCAGATAAGTCCTGCAAATTGTAAATGGAATGTGAAATGGACTTTGGAGCTGTTAAGACTTGTCAGGGTGATACCAGTGCTGCAGGAGATAAGAGGCACCTGAGAGTGAGAGGCTCACACATCCCAGCTGCCTGCTGCACTGGGTTCTTTCCAGCAGGATTAGTCCTGCCTTGAGAGAGGAAATTAATAACAAGAATAGGAAAGAAGTTACACCTGTTATGCAGAGTAAAGGGGATGATAAATGTAGCTTTAGGTGTAATTTTAAGTTAATTATATTAGTTTCCCTTTATTTTTGAATGAAGCTTTGCCAGTGGGCTGGAGGGATTGAGTCAAAACCAGTGCATGTTCCCTCAGCTTTGGCAGGAAGGACAGATTTCCTGCTTAGATTTGAAACTTGGGAGCCTCTTGGGTTGGGTTTTGGTTTTTTTTCAGTTTCTTTTGTGGGTTCAACAATCCTACAGAAATGATGTGCCAAGATATAGATATATAAATATATATAATTATGTCTGTGCCACCAGGAACATACTAGGACAGAAAAATTGAGCTGGATTTGAAGGGCCTTTTTTCTTTATCCATGTTTTACAAGAGTTCTGGGAATTGATGCCTATGTTCTGATATTTTCTAGTGATGGCCAGAAAATGAGCAAAAGGAAGAAGAATTACCCTGACCCGATGCACATTGTGAACAGTTATGGAGCTGATGCACTCAGGTGGGATTCCTTTGGTGGATGTTCTGTGGGACCTGTTGGCTCCCTGCTCATGGCACATCCATACCAAGAGGCTGCTTGTGAGGGTTTGACAATTAGCAGCAGGAAGAAAGTTAATTTTAGAAGCTTCTAGACCACAGTGACAGCCAAGTAGTGTGAATAAAATATTTGATAACAATATTACAAGGTCACTGTGAAATCCTTGTCTTAGAGAAGGGTCTCTGCATGATGCACAAAACATTTGTTTGCTGTTTGCACTCTACATTTTCTAGAGAGAAAGTGCTTTGTTTTTGTTGATGCAAGTATATAATTTGCACCTAGTAGTAGCACCAGAAGAGCAGAAGTGGAGCAGCCTAATGTGTGTAGATAAATTGTCCTGGTCAAACAGAGATTAAACACAGTTCAAGTGGTTCATTAAAATTACAAGAACGTATAAAGTAATTAGGCAGTCACTTGGTGCCCTGCCTTGGTGCACTGACTACATGCATCAAGTGGTACCTTGAGGTAAAGGTGCAATAAAGACTTTTTAATAACTGCAGGAATGCACTGCTTGGGCATTTCTCTCGAGCCCCCTAATTCTTGTGGATATAAGAAAACCTTCAGCTACCACACATTGTGTGTTACAGCTACACCCAGAGCTGATGGGCTGAATGAAAGCTGAATGTTTATTTGGGGAAGATGGTTGTTGCTTCTAGATAATTTAAAAAAATCAATGTGAAGTTCCTAATTGTTTCAGACTTTAGCATTTAATGGATCTAGTACATGTTGGGTGGAGTTCTTAAGTTTAATTGAGGTTGCTCTTCACAAATAAACAAGGTGTTTTAGCAGGGTAGCAGTGAGTTGGTGGCTGCAATAATATGAGTGAAAAGGGTTGGATTTACTCATACTGGAGATTTTTAAATCACAGGTGATGTTTCTGTTGAAAAAAACCCCTCCTTTTTTATAAACAAACCAAAAAAATCTCAAACACCAGAAGTTACACTTCCATTATTCATGTCCTTTCTTTTTTTTTTTTTTTAAATTTCTAAGAAGCTAATTCATTTTTCTGCCAGTGTACTCATTCTTTAATGTCACATTTATTTATACCTACACCCACACAGAGAGTAAAAAAGCATTGCAGCCTGGGCTCATTTCTGGAAGGAGCTCTGCAATTCAGTTCTCTGCTTTTTCTGAGACACTTGATGTTCCCTGTTTATAGCAAAAGCTACAACTGAGGTTTTTTCCTTGGCACTGTTTCCCTGCAGAGTTACTTTAGCTTTTGCAGTACACAAATATATATGTATATTTTAACTCCAGCTTTGAAGTATTCTCAGCAGTAGCCTGATAAATAGATCAGCAGAAAATACAGCTATAAGTTGGTGAAATGAATATGGAATTGAGCAGAAAGGGCAAACAGCAGAATAGCAGCACAGTAAATTTAACAACCCAACTTCAGACTTAATGAAATTTGAATCCTGAGCGAAATCTGTAAAAAGGGCCAAACCAGTTACATTTCAGTATTGCTGAGACCTGGGCTGGAGACCTGTCCAAGCTGAGCTATTTCAGAAGGAATTTGCTGGTCATGGCATTTCCAGGCCTTTGCTTTCCTCTGTCCTGGGGTAAGAATTGCTGTTAGGAGTGAGGAGTTACATCCTCCTCTCAGCCTGGTCTTAACATGCAGAAGAAATGATGCAAGCTGCTGGTTCAGAGGGGTGAAGAGGAGATTATTTTTTCTCATACATTGTTAGCAAACTTTGTAACACTGCCTTGATTTGATGAAGGTTTTATTTTCTGCCCAGTGGCTGAATGGCTGTAACTAAACTGATGGAACTCTTGTTTTATTCTGTGCCTTCTTTGTCTTCCCATAGAAGAAATGTGGCTTTGCATTGGAGTAATTGAGGAAATTGCTCTTCTCTTAACATTTACACATTCTAAGGCAGGGTAGGGCTGCTTTATTGAAACAAACAAACAAAAAACCCAACAAACCAAAAATACCACTGCACCACCAAAACTGTGGCACACAGATAATTGTGATGGAAGGAAGGTGTGGCTTAAGGATAGACCTAAATTCTAATTTCATTTAAGGACTTCCTAGTTCATTGCCGTTAATTGTTCTGCACTTCTGTACATTTATAATTTGAATTCAGGTACAAATCCACTTGGGTGATTTTTGGGGTCCATTCCCACCCAAGCCATTCTATGAATCTGTGTTTAAAATGGGTTTGTTTTTCTTTTTTTTAAATCCAGTTCTGGAAAAGCCCATTTCTGTGCTGCATTACTGTCTGTTTATTCTGGCAGCTCTATTTTTATCTATTAGTTTTAATGCAAGAAGCCCTCTCTCCTGAAGAATTTATGGTCTGGTATTCTTGAATGTGCTGTGTCAAACCCCATTAAGATTTTAAAGCCTCCTAAAGGGAGTGCCTGTAAAGTTATATTAGTTTAGAATCATGATTTTAGAAGTATAAAAATGTGAGAAAATGGGTTAATAAATTTGGATTGAAAAATGCCACAGTCTTTAAAATGAAAAAATGTTTGGTTTGGTTTTCATATTTGGAAAATTAAATGAAGTGTTTCTAAATCAAGTTTGAATTCAAGTTTTTCTGATACCTGAGTAAGGCCTGGTTTCTCTTTGAGTTAACTTGATAGATTCCAGTTTATTTCTGAAGACAGAATGTTTATTTGGGGAAGAAGGTGGGATGAAGTATAAAGATGATTTTTTGTGAACTCAGAGACAGCAAAGAAGCTGAGGGACATTTCTGTCCCTTGTGTAAGTAGCTGGTGTCATCTGGATCCACTGTGCTTTATGCCCTCAGAGCTGTCTCTGGAGCTGAGGCACATTTGTGTTTTAGGAGGTACATACTTTGTCCCCTTTTGGGGCTGTCTTTCTTGAAAATGTTAATTTCTGCTCTTTTCCCTGGGTTTGCCTGTTCTGTTTTGCTCCTTAGTTCTGTCAAAGCTTTTCATAACTGAGGAAATTGACTAGATTGAGTAGAAAGATACCAGGTTGGGGTTAAGGAATTCAAAATATTGCCAAAACAATAGGTGCCATTCTAAAGATGAATGCTAATTCCTTGCAACCTCTGCTTGTTTTATACTGTGTTGGCATCTGAGTACATGACAGCACTTCAGTTAACTTCTAAAGTAAAAAACAAGAGTTTAAATTCAAATTTTGTATGCAGCATCTTAGAAAAACTCCTGTAGCAGTAACCAGTACATGGTTTTATGCTCAGTTTGTTACATGCCTACAATACAGTCTTCTTTGGAGTTTTTAGTGTGAAACCCTCTCAGTATGTGCAGTTTTAAGCTTTGAAGTGCTGTGCTCTTATTTTGCAGGTTGTACCTGATCAATTCTCCCGTGGTAAGAGCAGAAAACCTGAGGTTTAAGGAGGAGGGAGTGAGGGATATCCTGAAGGATGTGTTCCTGCCCTGGTACAACGCCTATCGCTTCCTGGTGCAGAACGTTCAGATCCTGCAGCACAAGGTGTGGATCTGGGGAGGGCTCAGTGCAGGGGATTTTCTGCTTCTGCAGGGTTAAAGGGAATCAGCGTTGTAGGGAAATTGAGATTGGGAGGGAGGTCTGGGCTCTGGAGGCCATCTGATCTTTACCTCCTTGTTCTAAGTTAGAGCAGGTTGTATATTACACTTGCTCTTCATTTGTTATTTGCTGTTTGTACCATGCTTTATGAAGCTGTAATCACCTGCATCTTTCTCTTCTTGACCAAGCTTATTAAATATAGAAAGGAGGAGAGGAAGGTGGGGGACTGCCAAGACATGACAGCTCTCATTTCTCAGATTAGAGTACTGTTGAGTCCCTTTTATTTCACATGAGTGGGATGCTACTGGATTCAGACTTGTGAAATTGGAGGTCCAGGCCTCTTTGTGGGGTCAGGACACACTGAGCAATTACCTGCTGCTCATCACCCCCCTGGGAACACCAGTTAAAGCCACGTGTGCTGAAGGGGATCCTTCTGGGATGTCCCTGCTAAGCCTGGGTGGATTTTCCTGTCACTGTTTCCAGAGCAGCTGTGATGCCTTCTCCAGCCACCTAGAAACAGAGACTAGACAAGAGGAAGGGAATAAAGATAGATAATTATTTGAAGGGCCTTGGGGCCTGGGGGAGCCAGAGGCTGCCTCCAAAAAATGGACCCCAAGATGGACCCCAGGTCATGAGTTCTTCACACCTTTATAGGTTTGGTTCATTTGCATACCACAGTTAATTCTCCAATTAAAGCCCCAGTTCAATGATGTAATTCCCCTCAGCTTGCTGCCCCCTTAGAGGCTTTGGTTTACACATTTTGGGCCTAGCAGAGCCTGGCTGTCCTTGAAGGCAAAACCTGGAGAGGCTTTGTTATGTCTGCATAAGAGAGCAGAAATTACAGGCTACAAGGAACTTCAGAGTTACACACTGAGCAGTACAGAATTTGAAAAATACAGAAGTTAAAATCTAAGGCATCATTTCCCCCCTGGAGGCAGCAGGTCCCTCTGCTCCTGCCTTAGTGCTGCTGCTTTGTGTTTGCTGTTCCTGTGTGTGGTGTGGCCAGCACAGCTCCAGCCCAGGAGGGTTTGTCCAGGAGGATCTGTCTCTTGGGCTGCAGGTTCCTCTGTGCTCAGAGCAGTGCTCAGCACCACCCAGCCTGAACGTGAGCAGAACTGCAGATCAGTCAGGAAAGTTATTTTCAGTAGTGGCTGCTGTGACAGTTTCTCAAGCTAACTCATTTACTGGAACTTTAATTATGAATCTGCATTAAAATGCTTAACTTGGGAATACTCAGTCCCGAATACATTAGCCACAGCAAGAAGATTGTCTTCTGTAACGTGACAGTAATTTTTTTAAAAGTTATATTTAAATGCAACTTAGAAAAAAGATTCAGAAATGGAATGGAAAGAAAGGCAAATCACAAAAGCAATAATGCTTTAGACTTGTAGATTACATTTGAAGTCTGCTGAAAATGCTGGATGAGTGACAGGAGTTTCTACACTTCCAGCATGAAAGCAGGATTAAAATTTCTTTCTTATAGTAATTTTTCATTAAAATTGAAGATTTGATGTGTATATTGTATAGTTTCTATTGAAACCAATTTTAATCTTTCAGCTGAAATTAATGACAGCAGGTTAGTGCAGAATTTTTTGGGAGAGTGGGAGCTAAGTGAGAAGTCCAAACCTTGTACTACATGTGCAGTTGCAGTGGCAGCCTGGCTGCTGGGGAGAGCTGCCATTTGAATCAATTTGCCAATAAAAGCAGCTGACTTCAGAAATCACTACATTAAACAGCAGACTTAAACAATGGGTTTTATCTGTTTCAGCAACCTCTTTGGAGAAGAAAGTTTGCTAACTCCAGATCCTAATATTTAACAAGTTTTTTTTTAGGATCCCTAGACAGCATTTATCAGACAAATGTAGGTGTTACCCCCAAAATGCACTTGTTTGTCCTGTGTGACCTTTGAATTGCCTGAAGTGAACTTCGTAGCTTTTTGCTGTGATTGCATTAAATCTTGCAATGTCAGCTCAGTTGGGGATGGAAGACCCCAGTGGAAAATCCAGGTGCTTAAGGAGATAGTTTTGGTAATTCAGCAGATGGATTTTTTCTTTCTAAATAGTGAAATCCTTCCTATGCACCATATTAGGCAAAAGAATGTGCTATTAGAGGTGATAAAGCTTAAATTAGATTTCATGCACAGGTTTAAGCAACTTTGTCATTGTATTCTGCTTCCTGTAAGAGAGAAAGCAAAATCCCAGTGTCCTGGATCAGGTATGATAATGATTTAATGCTTCTTGTAATTCCCCCTTTAATTGTAGTTGGTTAATGACTGCTGACCTCACACTGGGATTGCTCCTCTTCTGCATTTCTTTCCTATGAATCTTCTCCTTTGTACTGTGAAAGTGGATCCATAGTTTCTGGGTTGAATAATCCAAACAGATTTTTTTCATCTGGGCTCTGAGGGAAGAGAAAGTCTAAAGGCTTTTAAAACCAGCTGTTAAATACTGTTTGTAAACCTGAAGAAAAAAACCCAAACCTGTTTCCAACCTGTTTGTAACAAATGTTCAGTGGGAAAGAGACCAGGCAAAGACATGGTTTTGCTTGCAAGGCTCTGCAAAACCAGCAAAGTGATGGCATTTCTGAGATGGCTGCAAACATCAGTGCTCTGGAAAGCAGCAAAAATGCACCGTGTGCATGTTGGATGCTAAAAATTCCAGCTGGTTTTTCAGGTTGCTACGTTCATCTGTGTTTTAATGTGGTGGAATTGTCACATGTTCTTAAAAAAGTAACGGTCTTGCTTCTAGGCCTGCTCCCCAGATAGGATCCATCTGCATAGAAAATTCCTTAGAAATGCCTCAGATCCTCCTGGATGAAGGAATTATTGTAGATTCAAGGAGCCTACCCTGTGTCTGGAGACTGGGGCTCACCCTGCACACAGAGAAAGGAGGACTGGCACTGCTTTTTATCTCCTTTAGCAGGCCCAAATCACTGGCCTCCTTTGCAGCTCAAAGTTGTGGTGAGGCAGCAGTGGGAGGCAGGTTTTCCACAGCTCCCTCTCTTACATACCTGTGTCTGGAATTGAATGTTTGCTGGTAGGAAAGCAGTGTAACTCAGGGAAGATGCCAAAACAGTGGTGGCTGACAGGTAATTGGATATAGAGGTTTGATTATATACCCTGATGACTTGGAAATGTGCTTTGTGTTTTTATGATAGGATGAGGGAAGAGAGTTCCTTTACAATGAGAACACAGTTAAGGAGAGCAATAACATCATGGATAAATGGATTCTTTCTTTCACCCAATCCCTCATCCAGTTCTTCAAAGCTGAAATGGCAGGTATGAATTTTTGCTCAGGGGGTCTGGGGGTGTTTCATGTTTGATTGCAGAACTTGCCTGTCCATGCAGAGATTCCCAAATTCCATGAAAGGCTTTGATAAAAGGAAGGAAATCTTTAACCAGCTACCATGATCCATGGAATGCTGCTTTCATGGGTGTTAAGTCAGATTTTGCTATGCTTGTTCATGAGGTTTCAAAAAGTGATGAGGCTTTTTTTGTCACAGCTAATCCTGTGAGCTCAGTGATGGAGCTTGTTGCTGTAACAACGTCTGCTGCAGTGCTTGGAGCAATTAATAATATTATAATAGTCACTGAAAGCAGTGAAAAGAAAGCCAAATGGAATTTGGAGAAGCTGTAAAAAAAGGGATAAAATGGGCAGTGCTCAAGTCAGCTGAATAAAATAATTTTGAGAGGTACACGAGCACTGGCAATAAATTTTTCCCTGGTAGAGTTCCATGGAGAGGGTTTCTTTGGACTCATACTGTGGGAGTGTGTGCAGGAGGGTGGATGGTGTTAGGATATGGCATAGCTGTAAGAAGGTATTGCCTGGGTTTTTCTTCCTGCTTGTTGTCTTTTTCATAATCCCATACCTCTTGATGCTGACAATACATTGGGACACTTAATTGCAAAGAGGAGATGCTGCAAGAACCCCAGAACCCCCTGAAGCAGTTGATAAACTTGCAAATAAAGTCACAGTGGGATTTGAAGAGGTTTCTGTGCATTTGAGGGCACTGGAACCCCAGATATTGGAAAGAAGGTGGCTTTGGCCACCTGTTCATAAACAAATAATCCCCCTCATGCCTGTGGTCTTAAGTTGCCCTCAGAAGAATTTTTAGAAGCCTTGGGCTTGGGAAGGAAGGTGTTAAGTGCGATAACAGATAATAAGGAAAGAGCTAAGTGCCAGATGTGAGTTCATGAGGTCACAGGACAGTCCTGCACTGCACTCATCTCTCACTTTGCCCCCTCTGACTGATGTGATGGTCACTCTCACCAAGACCAGTCCAGTGAGCTTATCCTGCTGTGGTGGATGAATCAGGTCATTTGGTACGAGCAAAATTCATGTGAGCTCATCTAAGAACATTTCATTAAAGGTAGAAAGAATCCTCAAGCTACCCAACCCAGCGATATGATAAAAGCTGGCTCTCATTGATGAAAATGTGGCTTCTTCCTTCAAGTTGTTGTCCTTGAAATTTGATGGTGGTTTGTGTCCAGTTTCATGTGTTGCCAAGCAGAAATAAGCAGAGCCTGGGCAAGTTTATGTGCTGCATGTAAAGAGGAAAATAGTCTGATGGTCAGCAGAAAATTCATTTATGAGTTTGTGAACCTGGGGTCTTGGATCAGTGCATGGTTTAAACAGAATTATTTGTTGGAAGGTGAATGTGAGGGTAGAAACTTGAATTCTCTGCTCTGGATTTCTGAGAGCAAGATAAAGCTGACAAAAAGGGATGTGTCAGTGACCATCTTTACAAAGTAAGAAGATCCTTCCAAGCAGGAGAAGAGAGTTCCTGTTGGAAAATGCCAGTGTAAAGGCTTCCAAGGCAGCAGTGTGGGTATGAAATGCTGATGTCTTGTGGCAGATGAAGATAACATCATGTGTTCATCAAATGAGTGGCAGTCTCATTTGGAGGGGATTAATAAACAGAATTTTTCAGTTTATTTTTCTGCATAAACTCTGGATTCAGTCAGGCAGATCTTAATGAGATGCAGTGAATTTGTGTACTGTGACATGATACTCTGGTGCTAATCTCTTTTACAAACCTGTTTGGGGATTTTTTTTTTTTAAGGATTTTCTACTTCATATTACTTCAAGTAGGAAAAATGTCAGGATGAGACAAGGGAAGATTATAATGGTGACTGATAATGTCAAATGCTCGATAAAGGAGATAAATCTAACTATAAATTCCTGCAGCTGGAGGGGATGGGGTGTAAGAACACACAGGTTTGAACCTGGCAGTGCTGAGGAGACCCCACTGAGCAGGGAAATGCTGCAGCTGGGCTCTGCTTCTTCCATTTCATCCAGTGTCTTTTAGGGTGGAGCTGAATTTTACACCCATCTCCTGCCTCTGGAAAAATGTTTCCATTAAGTCCAATTTATGTTAATTCTGCCCCAGTTTCTCCTGGCACTTGGAGAGGCAGCAGTGTCTGCCCAAGTGGGGTCAGTGTGGGACTGACCTCACCTGAATAGGATGGGGGAAGGAGGTGAACCTGAGCCCCCTCCAGCACTGGGGTGCTTGGGAGGGCCTGGGAAAACTCCAGAGAGGGGGAACAGCCCTCTGCTGGTCCTGGATGGGGAGAGCTTTGCCTTCCAGGAGTGGAGGAGAGGAGGCCCAACCCCATTCCCAGTATTCATGGAAAATAGCACAAGTTACGTGTGTTGAAACCTGACATCTTTCAGGGCTGTTAAAATTCTGTATTAAAAATCAATAAGCCTTATTAGGCTTTTTATTTTCTGCTAAAGTGCCCCATGCAAGCACTTATTTTACTAAAACATCATTTCTTCTGATGACTGAAACTAAAAGTGTGTAGTGTCTCCATGTACATTCATGGCTTTTTCCTGAGTCACAAAAAAGCAGATTTCACAATTTGATTACAGCTGTTGAGAAGAGAAATGCGTTTTTTCCAGGCTCATACTGTATTTCTTGTTAAAGATACACTATCCCTGAAGGGTGAGGTTTTTGATTATTTTAAAATTTGTTTATAATGGGTCTCTTAACTAAATAATGCACAGCTAGAGGAAAGGCTAGGATTTTTTAGGAATACGAATTCCCCCCTAAACAATGTCTTCCCCACCATGGTGTGAGTCTTCTGGGCATTTCCTTTGTAGGTTTAAATCCCAGTTCTCTGTCTTTAAAAACACTTCTGTTTTACAAAACACAGTGAAATTGTGATGGAGCTTTTAAAGCCAAGATCCATTTTACTCAGTAGCTGCTTGATTAATGAAGCTGATTCAGAATGGAGATCAGGAAGCTCTTGGCTTTTAGAGAAGCTAAATACAAGTTGTTCCTTAGAAAATTGAGTCCTGTGTAAGGTCCATCCTTCCCTGCCCCCCCCCCCCCCAATTTTTCTCAGGAACAGCTGAAATTTGTTTCCCTGTTTCGTAGTGATGCTGGTGATGACCTTGGTGCTGGCAGCTTTCCATGATTTCTGTTGCACAGAACTTGAAAATAAAGCTCTGTTTATCTCTTACCTCATCAGCCTTGCTGCTGCTTCGCATTTTAGCTTACCCTGTTACTTAGAAAAATAGTGAAAACTGTAATTAATTCGGGGAGACTTGGTTGAAGTAGGTGTCTCATTTTAAATGTGCTGAGCAAAAGGAGGAAGCGTTGGCAGTAATTAAGGAAATTTTATTTTCTGGTTCTGCAGTAATTTCTGTTCAACTTGCGGCGCCTTGGCTGCGTTTGCAGCATGTGCAAATGGAGGATTTGCCCAATCCCCTGCCATTAATAGTTTCTTATCCACTATCCTCTTTCCCAGTCAGATAAAAGCATAAGGCTCCCATAGTGTCAGTTTGTGTGGGATTAAGGAAGCAATTTGGGGGGGGGTGAGGGGGGGATGTGTTTGTCTTGAGCACGAAAATGATGCTGTGCATATTCCAAATCCAGTTTTAACACGATCAATATTTTAGTCACTTTTTGGAGCTTGCTGCTGCTCCAGTGCTGTGTTTAACCCCAGGACTGCAAATAATGATGTGGTTTCTAAGTGAGGAGCTCGCAGAGGGCAGATTTGAACTGCAGGAACCATTTTCCCTTGCAGCTTACAGGCTGTACACGGTGGTGCCTCGGCTGGTGAAGTTTGTGGATGTTCTGACCAACTGGTACGTCAGAATGAACCGCAGGAGGCTCAAGGTAGGGATCAGCTGCTGCAGTCCTGCTCTGGCAACAAAGTCCTGGCAGCCCTGGTGATGGGATTCATGGCAGCTCCACACAAGATCTTGGCTTTAAATGCTGTCACTTTGTGCCTGAGAGTGGCACAAAAGTTACCTGTTTTCTCTCCTCTCTGGTTTGTGGGAAAAACCAGCCAAAATGCCCAATATTTCTGTTGCACTTGCTGGTTGGAATTGAGCAAAGTAATTATAGTTTGGAAAACAAGTGTATTGCATTAACATAGGAAACTTTTGAAGCCTGTTGAAGTGCACTTCCTGATCCTAAAATTGCTTTTTTTTTTCTTGGTGAATTCTTCACGTAGGGTGAGAATGGGACTGAGGACTGCATTATGGCCTTGGAAACTTTGTTTAGTGTCTTGTTCTCCATGTGCAGACTCATGGTAAGGGAATTACACCTCACTCTCAATAATACTTCAATGCAGTTAATGTAAAAGCATCTTTGTGTAGCACAGTTTGTTTTCCATCTCTCCCTTTTATTTGCTTATCTGCCCATGGTAGTAAAAAGAAGGCCTATATCACCTGATTGATAAGGACATCTTATAATCTCTTCCCTGATTCCCAAAAACAACATTTAAATATCAGGAAGGAGGTAAATAAGTAGCATGAATTCTATTATTTATTTCAATCTGCATTTTGAATAACAGTTGCAGACACTGTGTAAGCATTGTTTTTGCTGAACTGTCCTTATGTAATTCATGGTATTACTGATTCATAATGTACAAGCAATAAAGGAAAGCTGGTGATTGAATGCAACATTACAGGCACCATATACTCCATTTATCACTGAGCTGATGTACCAGAATCTGAAAACACTCATTGATCCAGCCTCAGTCCAGGAAAAGAACACTGAGAGCATCCACTACCTCATGCTCCCCCAAGTCAGGTAAGAGGCAGCTCTTAGGTGGCAAAATGGGGGTTTGGTTGGTTGTTGGGGAATTTTTGTTCATTTTTGGGGTTTGAGGGTTTTTGATTTCACAGAACAGTGCTCCCTCACTTGTTTAAAACTGCATAACAGGAAAACAAACTTCTTTAATAATGTAAATATTCCTCTGTCTCTGAAAAAACTTTAGGATGCTAGTGAACATGTTCTTTTTTTTGAGCACAGGATGTTTATGTTTTTCTTAAGATCTGATGAATTTTAGTCTCTTTGCTGTAGGACATTTCACTTGCAATACACCTCACACTCCACCCTCAATTTTAGCTGGGAATTTTCTTTTCCCTCCACATTTAGGCAGTGGATTTCTTTTACCTTCAAGGACTGGAGATAGGAAGGAAAGCAGTTCAGAGGAATGCATGTTCCCAATTCATAATGTTTTCTTATGGTGGGCAGGAATATCCTTTTTTGCACCTCAAACTATGTGTTGACCCAAAACTGTGGTGCCTAACTGTGAAAGGCCCTAAAGGATCAGAGAGAGCACTGGCATTGCAGTGGATTAAGTTAGTTCCTGCATTTAGTTCCTGCAGCACTGTCTGCTCTTGGTCCCTGAAAATATGAGGAAAAAAACTTCCTTTCAGCGTTGCAGCTCAGTGTGAAAACCCTCAAGGACAGGGGACCTGACCTTGATACTTCACAGTTTAAAAATTTAAACCTTCTCTAATGGTTTATCTTTTTATGGCTGCTGCATCCTTCGAGGAGGGTGTATGGTCTTTGTGAGAGCTTTAATAGTGAGAGTTACTGCAACAGGGAGCTGGAGATTGACATAATGATGGTGCTGATTTTCTGTTCCCTGGGCAAGTGCTGTGAAGAATATGTAATCAAGGAATGCCACCCTCGTCAGGGAGCTGCCAGGAATAGGTCTGAGCTCCTGTAGGAGGGAGGGAGGGAAGGATGGGGAGCTGTTTGCAGGGACTCAGTTCAGGCATGGGCTTAGCAGGAGCATTTAAAAGTGGCTTAGTCACTCTTCACTGCAGTTAGTGCTGACTTGCTGCTGTGTCGTGCAAATGTGGGATGTGTTTGAGGCTTGCACCACTTTCATCTCTAGTGCATTTTGTTTGGGTTTTTGGCTGTTACTAGTTCGTGGAATTTATTGGATCCCCTGTGTATCAGTTGTTCCCTTGTCCCATAAAAAAATGCCTTTTCAAATCCAGATTATTGTTGAAGTTTGAGTTTCAAAGCACATCATTGCATTTACTTTGAGAGTTTTCTGATTCAGCATAAGGACAAAATTGTCAATTAATTGTAAGAGAGATTTTTGGATGCAATTACAGAAAATACCACTTTGCCAGTGTGGTGAGTGCAGCTAAAGCTGAGGGACTTGGCCACTTCCACAGCTGAGCTTGACTCAACACCTGTGTTAAAACCCCACCGAGGTCATGCTTGGTTGCTCCGTGTTTGAACAGATGGCTTGCATTAAATTTTGTGGCTTTGCATTCAGTCTCTGAAAAATGCTGTCATGTTGTGGCTCTGCAATGTTGTTCAGTGATGGCAAGTAATACTGAAATACTGCCACATAATCCTGTATGAAGCTTTCGGGGAGCAAAAGATTCCATCTTTTAAATTCCAAGTTGTTGGAGGATCATCCTGAAGTGCTGGCTTTTGGAAGAACAAAAGCTTCAAATCTCAAAGTACCATCTCAAAGCCCTAATGAAGCAGATAATTCAGTTGTAAGTTTTGCTTCACCAGCTCTGTTTTTCTGGCCAGTCCTTACTGGAGTTGTGGTTTTCATCCCAGTACTTTTGCTCCTTAGATTACAGCAAGTATTCGTGTTAATTTCATTTTATTCATATTTTTCTTTTTAACCAGTACCTCTGCTCTTGCTTTGATACCTGAGTGGTTTTAAAGGAGCTGCCCAATGAGTGCATCTATTCAACAAATCAGCAAAAACACATTTTCAGAACATTTCACTGCTTGTACATTTGAAATAAGATGTAAATGTCAGCTCACTCAAAAAAAAAAAAAGCCAGAAATCAATCCCAATTCTATCCCTACTCCACCCTCCCCAAAAAAAAACCCCAAAAGGCAAAAAAACCACCAACCCTGCCTTGCCTCAAAATGGAAGGGTGTTAAAATTATTGAGCCAGGAAAGATGCTAAAACTCTAAAACATCGAGCTCAAATATCTGCAATTTCTGGAAAAGATGATAAATTGAGATCCAGTGAGTTGTTGTTACAGGAGATTCATTGTTGTTATAAGTACCCTATTTTATAATATCTTCCTGCATCTTCTTATGGTATTATTAATGTAAGTTGTACTTTTTATTGGCTATTACTAGAATAAGTCGTATGACTCAATCTTCTCTGCCTTGTGAGAGGTGCTAACAAAAGATGTAAAAATAGCTCTGCTATTTGTTTTCAGCAAGTTATTTCCTCCTCATCTTCTCCACAAAGAGCGAGGAAAAGCCTCTGTTCATTTCTCAAATTGCCCCAACCAGGGCATAATTGAGTTTGTTGCAGGAGATGTCAGTGAAGGGGGTAAGATGTTTTCAATCTGCTCAAAGAGATGTGATGAAAATGAAGCAATTATAATGTTTCCTTTCTAATCTAGGGAGGATCTCATCGACAAAAAAATTGAAAGTGCCGTTTCTTGTTTGCAGTCTGTGATTGAGCTGGGCCGAGTGATCAGAGACAGAAAAACCATCCCAGTCAAGGTTAGAACTCCTCACATCTCCTGTCATACCTTGGGAATGTGGAACAGCTTTAAACTTTGGAAGAAACCTGGGCAAACTGAATACTTAAGTTTCTGTTTTGTTTTTTTTTTCCCCCCAGTATCCTTTGAAAGAAGTAGTAGTTATCCACCAGGATCCAGAGGCTCTGGAAAACATCAGGTCTTTAGAGAAGTACGTACTCGAGGTAAGAACATGATGTTTAAGTGGATTGTGTCTGTTGGTTAGCTGAACAACTATCCCTGTTGACCATATTAACAACTCAGAGGTAAAATGAATTCCCAGGAGAGCTGTAATGAAAGGGGATATCAGTGGGTGATGTGCCAAAGCCAGTTTAGTGTAGAGAAAGACTTAATCCTGCAAACTGACCACACTGGACTGAGAGGCTGTTGGAATCTGACCATTTTGCATTCTCAGAAACCCATCTCCAAGGATCAGTGACATAAAATTCTTGTTCTGTTCCCACTAAGCCCTGGCAGTACAGGATCTGAGGGGTTTATATCTTGTGCAGAAATGGTGTGGGCCTTCTGCTGTGCCTGTTCTTGGCAGGTTAAGGATTCTTTCTTCCCTTCAGTGAGGTATCTGTGAGAGCAGATCTGCTCACGTGCTTAAACTGTGCTGTCATGTTGTGGTTGAAGTCACCATTGTCAAGATCAGCTGCTTTACCTTGACAGAGAGAACAAAAATGTGCATCTTCCCAAGGAGGATCAGCTCACCTCACTTGTCCTGCTGAGGGCAGCCGTGTCAGTCAGGGGATGTAGGAGATGAAGCAGAGGAAGACCTCTGCAACTCCTGTTACTTACAATTCCAGCAATACCAGCTTTCCTCAAGCAAAAACACACATCTGTGGGAAGTCTCTAAAAATTCTGCTGGGGGAATGAGCACTGGCTCAGAAAGTCACAGCTCAGTGCACAGGACCTCTACATCAGTGCTGTGTGCTGCTTGCTTTTAGTTACTGTGGGAGTTAAATGCTTAAGAATTGTTCACTAGAGGAGTTTTAATTAAAAATATTGTAATTGATTTGCAAGTGGGACTGTAAAGCTTTTCTGTCATGTTAACTTATTGATTATTGCTCTTAAGACTTGGCAGTTATGATCCCTTGCTTCAGAATTGCTGTTATTATTAATTATAATCATTCCAATATCTGGGTCTCTTCAACAGCAGAATTTTGTGAAATATAGGCTAGTGTCTGTCCCATTTTTTGCATCTGAAAAATGGATTTTTAGATTCTAGAGAATCCAGTTTTAAGGGAGATAAGGTTTGCTTCCTCAAATTACTTCCAAAAGGGTAGTTGCCAAAATTTGTTGTCAGCTTCTACAGCTAATGAAAGGTAACAAAAGAAGCTAACCATTTGTAAATTATTACATAATTGGATTGTACATTAATATGTTTTGGTTTGTATTCCTCTGCTACTGCAGACAAAGGGGTCTCTTCTGGAGAGATGAGTTACAACAAACTCAGATGCCTTTGTGGAAGCACAAACACAAAGTACTGTCTATTGTCCTGGTTTTATTATGTGTCTTAAAATTCAACAAGCTGCTGCTGGAGCTGAGTGTGTGTTTTATTGCACTGCATGGCAATCAATCCTGTTGTTTACTGGATGGTGCAGAGCTAAAGAGGTCAGTGATTACAGGCAGGCTGGGCAGCATTGCTTGGGCTGCATTTGCAGCTTTGTTCATCAACCTCCTGCCTATTCAGAGCGTTGGAACCTTCAGTGATTGCCAGGAGTAAATTTGCAGATGCCAGAGGTAATGGGTAAGGAGAATTACACCATTTAATTTCGTGTAGTTGCTGACAAAAGAATTGGAAAAATATACTTGTCAATTCTTCAGAAATTTCATTCATCGCTTTTGCAGAAGGAGCTGTAGTCTTTGATCTGCAGTGCTGCTCTCTCATCTTCAGAACACAGCAAGTCATTTAAATAAATGGATTTTAATATTAGAACTCCCCAGATTATAGAGTTGTCATGCAAAAATAGCCAAGCTCACAAAATGAAATAAACCCAGAAGGCTTTTAGCAACTGGACACAGTTGCATTTTATTCATTTCTATTTGAGGCCTTTTACAAGCCTGGGTCAGGACTTCTCTTCTCTGCTGCTTCCAGGGAAAGGTTTTATCTGAGTAAATTTGACTCTGTGCACAGTCAGAATCTTGTTCCCATCCAACCTTTGTGTTCCCTCCAACCCCCAGCCCTGTGTAGGGCTGCTGTAAAACAGAGAAAATTGACTTTTCCATCACACCCAGTGGCTGAGCCTGTGACAGGGCTGAATTATCTGACACAGGAGCTGTGGCTGGGGGGCCCTGCAGTGTTACATTTCTTACACTATTACATAATGAGTACTTATTTTCCTTTTTAGGCTGCCTGCTTAGAGAGCCCAGCCCAGCTGAAGCACAGCATTTCTGACATTCACTGTCTCTGTTCTGAGGACTGGGCATAGCTGGGGCACGTGGCACCAGCAAAAGGCTCTTGTATGTTCAGGCATTCCATGTACAGCTCTTCCAGCTGCTCATGGGAAGGGCTGGTTGCCTCAGTGTGTCCACATGAGGCTTGAAAGATGTATTAAGGAGCTAATTTTGAGTAATTAGGAAGATAAAATTAAGAATTATTTTAAGTCAAAGCATTGAGACTGATATAAACAGACCTAGGATACAGCTTTGCCTGTTTTTCTAAGACTCATTCTGGGTTTTTTAATGGATAATGTGTACAAAAGAATGATTTCCTAATCTAATTAGTATAGAAAACTTGTCCTGATGGAGTTGGCTTCTCTGTGATTTATCTAATCAGGCCCAAAGTCATCTTTCAATTTGTGCTATTTTTTAGATTATTATTTCTTTTCCCCCACGAGCTTGTCATGTACAACTCGTGGGCTCATTTCCAGCAGCACCCCATTGAAACTGAATTTCTGAAGTGCGTAATTTTCATTATATATCCTAAAAGATGTATTAAATAAAATTAGATTCAGTTGTGTTCTTGGCTCCTCATGTCAGTAGGACTTCCTAGGGAATTAGGCTGCAGCTCAGAGGTTGTATTTAAGCATTATTTCTCAATCCAAATGTTTGGCTACTTGCTAGTCCTGTCATGCTGATGCTGCCATTTACTTCTGCTTCCTAAATGCCTTGGAGCAGCTTGTTTGCCAAGTGCACCTGGTGATGCTGTGGGATGGTGATGGGAACCACCATCCAGTGGACATTAAAAGCCAAATGCTTCAAGTATTGGCCAGCCTGGCAGCCAAAACCTGCTGGATTACAGTGAAATGTACGTGCAGGTATATGCCTCAGGTTTTCCAACCCCAATCATATCCCCCTTCAGCTTTCTTCTCTCCAAAGAGTTCCAGCCTTGGTCTTTCCTCATATGAAAACAACGCTGTCCTCTCAATCAGTTGCTGTGTAAAACTTCCCACAGCACCACTATGTTCCCTTCAGATACAGGGACAAAAACTGCACGTGTAACTCAGAAAAATGGGCACACACGTTCCTGCAGTGTCTGGGGCCCCTCCTGAAGTCCATGCAGGTTTTGTAAAGCTGTTTTGGCTGCAGGGCACAGCCAGAAGCTTTTCTGAGCAGGGTGGTTTTCTGTGCAGTGAGGAGCTGGAATGAGCAGGTAAAGGCAAGAGACAAAATGAGGCCGTTTTGTACAACCTCAACCATAAAATGGTTGGTTATGGTTTCCTGGCTCGATGTGTACTGAAAGGACTGTTCCAGCAGAATTTTCCCTCCGGAGCTCTGCCAGGCCATTGGCTCCAGCCACTGCACACAGAGGGAATGGGTTTAGCTCTTCAGGCAGTTGTGAGGGGGAAATAAAAAGGGCTGTTGAGTAGGGGGCTGATTTGAGGTGAGAGCTGTCTGGTAATAACACAGAACTGCTTCCTGGAGGCTGAGGCTGAGGATGGGGTCTGCTGCTGAATTGGGTTGGGTTCGTTTGCTCTCCCAGCGTTGGCCAACGACTCACTCCACAGAGAGACCCCCATACAAAACTCACACTTTTCCCCTTCCCTGGCTCCCTGGCCCTGCTGTGTGCAGGCCCTGGCTGTCGCTGAGCTCGTGCCCTGTGTCTGTGTTCCTGCAGGAGCTGAACGTGCGCGCGGTGACACTGTCGGCGGACAAGGCCCGGTACGGGGTGCGGCTGAGGGCCGAGCCCGAGCACACCGTGCTGGGCCGCCGCCTCAAGGGAGCCTTCAAGCCTGTCATGGCTGCCATCAAGGAGCTGAGCAGCGAGCAGCTGGAGAGGTTCCAGGAGACAGGTCTGTAGTGGGATAAACCCCTCAGGGATGGCTGGGTATCCTTCTGTGGGCTTAGGGGAGCTTAAGGCCTGCTTCCCTCTTGTTATCCCTCTTCAGATGTTATGAGGGAAAAATTTGGGTTTATTATTTTTCTGACAGTAGATTAGAAATGGTCATGTGTGCTGATCTTAAACTGTTCCTGTCAGAGGAGGTTTAAGGTGGATATTAGGAGAAGGTTCTTCCCCCAGAGGGTGTCGAGCACTGACCAGGCTCCCCAGGGAATGGTCAAGGCTGCCAGAGCTCCAGGAGCATTTGGACAACACTCCCAGGGATGTTCAGGGTGGGATTGTTGGGGTGTTTGTGTATGAGTAAGACCCAGTGATCCCTGTGGGTCCCTTCCCTCTCAAGATGTTCCCTGATTTTAAGTGCTGCTGCAAGGCCAAGAAGAAGTAGAGAAATAAGCTTTCTGTGAGACTGAATCAGATTGGAACTGAGTATTTGTGCAGTAGCTTTTATTCTAAAAGCATTCCTTCAATTCCAGAGTTACAAGTGGGTGTGAATTTTGCAGCTATATCTGTTTAGTGAACTGCTTAAATGGAAATTTGGAGTCGGTGGAATATACAGGTTATTTTTAAGTTTTATTCCATTCAGATGGTTCCACACAAACAGTTGCTGAAGCGCCTGTGTTTTAGTGAGCTCTGCTGCCTGGAGAAGTGCTTGTGTGAAAAATAGGAATGTGGGATAATTCAGTGCTGCTCACTAGTGCTGAACTGTTTGGCTGCATTGCCAATATACGCATTGCACGTGTTTGAAGTCTGATACTTGGTTAATGCTTTCTGAATTTAAAGTCGGGGTTTTTACTTGGATGGTAAGAGATGCTCTCCATCTGCCAACCCTGCAGGCTCCATTGTTGTGGAAGGACACGAACTCCATGGGGAAGATCTCCGTCTCATGTATCAGATGACAGAGGGATCTGCCCAGTTTGAGGCACATTCCGATGCTCAGGTATTTTATTGGTTATTTCTTTGGTTTCTTTTTTTGATTAAGGGAAGAGTTCCTCTGGAAGCGGCAGGAGGATGGTGGGGTGAAAGCTGGCTTGGGTTTGTTAGTTCAGGTAGTTCAGCATGCCCCAGGAGTGTGTGAATCCTGTGGCTGTTCAATACTCTCTCCACCATCGTATATTTTACATGAGGAGCTCTCTAAAAGCATCCTGAGCTCCTGGCACTGTTACTTGCACCTCATTTCCATTTTGTCACCTGTTCATTGGTGGTGTGTGCATTTGCTCAGGTTTTGGTGCTGCTGGATGTGACCCCAGACCAGTCCATGGTGGATGAAGGAGTTGCCCGGGAAGTGATCAATCGCATCCAGAAGCTGCGCAAGAAGGTGAGGGAGGAATTGGTGCTTTGGGACAGGACATTTTCATTTCCTTTTCACCAATCTGGGCAATGTGCAGCAGCAACTGCATTTTTAATTCAGCATAAAGCCCTGTATCATTTGCTCCTCGTGTATGACTTTCTGATTGGATTCCCTTGCAAGAGCTCTAAAGGACGTGTAGAGAAAATTTTTGTGGGACATGTAATTTTAGAAAAGATATCTGTGCAGTTAAGGCTGCAGAAATCATAGATTCATAGAAAAGTCTGGGTTGGAAAGGACCTTTCTAAAGCAAAAGACTGAAAATTTACAAATAGTTACCAAAATAGTTATTTTTTGTATTTTATATATTTTAAAAAACCCCATGTAGATTATATATATGTGTGGCTATATGCACACACCTATGTAGAATTTTTCTTTTTTTAAACTAAAATATATACACACCTATGTAGATTTATATATTTTAACTTTTTTTAGATATATAAAACTTAGATAGATTTATTTCTGTATAAAATATAACCAGGAAGAAATGTGGCCATGAAAACTCTCCCATGTGTTACTGGATGATTTAAATTTAGTTCTGTAATGCCATAAGGCCATAATTTATTTTTGCTATAATGAATATCAAAATACTTAACCTTGCCTGAACTTCCCATATTTTAAGATTCTTGGTGTTTTGACAGAAGGGTGGTTTTTTTTCTAAATCTTCTGAGGAAACTTCTAACAAATGCTTGATAAATACATATATTTTTTTTAACTTAACAAGTATTCCTCTCGTGGTGTGTGATCCTGCTGTCAGTAATGGTGTGTCTGTGTGTCCTGCAGAGGAACCTGGTCCCCACAGATGAGATCACTGTGTACTACAGGGCCCTGCCTGAGGGGGAGTACTTGGACACAGTCATCCAGGAACACGCCGAGTTCATTTTTGCCACAATAAAGGCAGACCTGAAGCCTTACCCGGTGCCTACCTCAAAGGAAGTTCTCATCCAGGAAACAACCCAAGTAAGAAGGAAAAGCACTGCTTGCATTGGTTCATCTGATTTGTTTTTAACCCAACGAACTGCTCCAATTAAAGGATAATCGTGTCAATATTTATTTGTGGGATAGAGCAGATATTGTTTTCTATTTATAACTTTCTGTATTAGTGTTTTTTGATTTATAAAAGAATATAAGTTGGGTTTGGTGTGCGTGGTGTTTTTGAAAATCAAGCTGCTTGGATACCAGAGTAAATAAATGAGGCAGTTGTTTGTGTAAACCTAATACACAGTTATTTGTACTTGGGTTAGTGCATTGTTTAAACAGTCAAAATATTGTTGCTCTGATTTTAGATAAATAGACTTTTGTATTAGAACCGTCCTTTGAGGCTAAAGGCCCTTGGTACCTCCTGGAGGGATACTCAAAGGCTGGTGGTACCGAGGCAGCTGTGACCCAGGGGGTTCTCAGTGGCCCTCATGGATAGTGGAGGCTTCTCCAGGCAATGCCTGAGAGCAGGGCCCTGGTCAGTATCTGAATTTCTCTGGAAGAGTGTTCCTCTCAGGCAGATTCGCTTTGGGATTATATTTTGGGAGAGTGTCATCACTGCTCATCACTTGTGGAAATCAGGCTGTTTATTCCCTGCTTTCCTGACATCTGGTGCAGGCAGATTCATGTCTGAAGCACTGTGCACTGAAGGAGGATATGGGAAAAATCCCTATTTTATGGTAAATGATGTTTAGTGTAACAAGGCAAGATCTTAGTGTTTTTTATTGAAGAAAAATATTTTGCTGTGTTTGTTTATTAAAGCAATATTGAAACAATGATAATCTCTCTGTTTCCCCAGCTGAAGGGATCAGAGCTGGAAATCACACTGGTCAGAGGAGGGGTGTGTCAGTCTGTTGGCCCAGCCTGTGCCTACGTCAACCTCAAAGTTTGTGTCAATGGGACAGAGCAAGGTAGGAATGAATATCCCCAGCCTGATTTGTCAGGGGTGGTGTAAGGGAGACTTTGGGAAAGCTGTGGTGAATGCTGGAGCCTGAATTCGTTTGAAAGATGGTGCAGCCTCCCTTCCAATAGAAGCTTTAAATAACTCTTGAAAATAAGTTTATTCAGAGCCACAACCACACCATTCCATTATTTCATCTGAGGGAAACACTCAGGTGTGCTCAGGAGTTGTTACTCCTGCTCCAGGGAGTTTGTGTGTGAGCAGCTCTGTGGGGGTGCACTCTCTGGGTTTGGGGGTGTGCTTGAGAATTTGTCATTCCTGCTGTAGCACTGTGCAGTGGGTGAGGCCTGGATGTGCAGGAGATGGTTTGAAAAGCTCTTTTCATCAGACATGAAAAGAATACTTAAAACTAGAGAATAGCCTGTGTCCTGGGCAATGGACATGAGTGCAGTGATGTTGTTAGAAGGGTGAGTTATATATTAAAAAGACAGAAAACTAAATGCACTTAGGCAATTTTTTTCCTGCATGTGCTGATAATTTATATATGGAAGGAAGTCTGCCTCGTTGAACTTGGTCACAGAGCTGCTCCCTGAGTGAGAAGGAATCCAGCTGGAAAAGCTGGTGACCATCTCAGAGGCCACAGTCTGGCAGCTTTCAGCCAATATAATACTGCATTACACTTCAGTGACATACAAATGGGACTGCCTTGTTCATAAAAGCAGGTATTACTTGTACACTATAAATCTGAAGTACATGTCAGTCCATTCTTCTGTTTTCTTTCCAGCTGAAAAAATTTGGGAAAATGCAGTGTTGCCAGTTTTAAATTGGCTTAGAAACTCGCTGGAAGTAATTAGTGTCATTAGAAAATAATTACAATTTGGATATTGCTTCCAAACTGCATTTTAACTTCTTCCTTTTGGTTTTAGATGGTGTGTTGCTGCTGGAAAATCCAAAAGGAGATAATACCTTGAACTTCACTGGACTTGTAGATGCTGTCTCCTGCATTTTTGGTCTTAAAAATTCCAAACTGACAGTTTTTAATGGAAACACAGGTAAATGGAGTATGACAAGGAAAATTGAAAGTCTTTCTAGCAGCAGCTAGGAGTCATTTACTGTATAATTATTTACTGTGTAATTTATATCTATCTAGCTAGCTATAGAAAATTGACAAGAAAATGGGTAAGGAAATATTCCATTTTATAGTACTTAGCTTATGAGGCTGTGTTTATAGTCACATCAACATGTTTCCAAAAGCTGCTGCTAAATGGTGCTCATCTGTTATCTTGCTTCCATTGCAGTTCTCATCAGGACAAAATGTGATTTATTTCAGTGTTTCCACTGGGCCCAGGCTATGCTGGATCTTGATGGCGAGCTGCCATCAGCCTTTCCATGCTTTCTTTTCCCTAATGCCTCAGTAGGCAGGGTGAGAACTTCAGCTGAATGCAAACTGTGATCTGTAGAAGAAAAATATTGCCTTTCCACCCTGGGGAACCTTGAGGATATCTGCATTTCTTCCTTTTAGAAAAACCTATGGAATATTTTTGCAGCTTGAGCTTTGTTAAGGCACAAGAATGTAAAAAACCCACAAAACACTGTAAAAATGGTAATTGGATGGCTGCAAAAACTTTTATTAGTGTTTTTTTCATGGAAATATTACTGAAGCACATCTGAGGGGGAGGTGCTTGAATTGGGTGTTTTGGGGTGCCCCTAGGGCTGCTGAGGATCAGCAGTGGCATCCATAGGGGAACAGTCTGTATGTCAGTGTTGCCATCTCAGTCCTTAGTTTCCTTACTGGTCCTCTCCCGAGAGCATTTCTAGGAGGGTGTTTTGGGGGTTTCCCATCTGCTGGCATCCATTAGCTCACTGTGATGAATCTTCCAGGTCGTGCTCAGCTCAGCTGAATAGTTCTGTCATAGAAAAGGATTCATCTTTGCTTTCAGTTATAGGGGATTTAGAAGAAATCCTTCAGTATCTTCCTCAAGTTCGGTTGTGTTTTGAAGGAGGACATGGTTTTCCTTGAAATCCTTTCCAAGTAGGAAGGATCCAGTTCCTAGCAGTGTGGTCTGTGCCTGCAGAGGGGGTGGGTACTGGTGTTGTTCATTGTCACCACAGATAGTAAGAGATGACCTGCAAACGGCCCAGAAGAGTTGGGAAACTCCCATCTCATTAAGTTTATAAGTCCTGTGATTCCATATTTGGGGTTTTTCCTGCTGTTTATGGGACAAAAAGGTGCAGCACAAATCCATTAATGCCCAAGTCCTAAAGGAAGTGGTGGAGAAAATTGGAACCTCCCCTCTTCCTCTGCTGTAGCAACAAAGGCTTTATTCCTTTCCATGTCACTTTTGCTCCTTAGGAATCATTTTGGCACTTCCCATCTTGGCATGCTGATTTTCACCTTTCACTCTGTGTCAGTGGTCTGGGCAGAGCCCACTTATTAACCATATGGAAATTCCCTTGGAAAGATCAGATTATCAAACTGGCTTTTGTTGCAGTTTGTCAGAGATCTCAAACAAGTGCTGGTCAGCAGGAGGTGGTGCTCCCTGGGGAGTCAGAGCTCAAGGCATGTGCAAGGGAAATAGTCCAGAAAGGTGTCAGAGAACAGACCCAGAATTGCAGTGTTTGCTTTGGATACAACCCATCTGCTTTATCTGCCCAGCCTTGGTGTGGGTAACCTCAGGTGGGGCCTCGTGGTGATTGCAGGGCCTCTGTAGGTGAGCAGGGGGTGGAATCAGCTGCTGTGTCCAAGAGGAATTGCAGAGGAAGGTCGTGCACTCCCCACAAATCATTTCTGAATTGTTCCCACGTGTGTTAATAAAATTGGGACCCAGTAAAACTGTATTTCTGGCTCCTCATTCCCTTCCTGTGGTTTCTAGGGCTGTTCACTTTACTTGCAGTAATTTATTATCTTGTTCTCTAATTGTAATGAAGATTTCCTTAGGGTTGTGCAGTGGCACAGGATCAGGCAGTTCTTGTATTAAGGGAGGCTCAGATGTGTCCTGTGCCTGCTTTTCAGTGCAGCATTGGAATAATGGGATAAACATTTCCTCCCCAGCAGTGTGTCGAGGTATTCTGAGGAACTGCACAATCCCCAGACAAGGCTCTGGGACTTGTACTGACCTGCAGAAACTGAGAACAGAATTTGTCTCTTTCTACATGAAAAAAAAATTCAAAGGGAAGAAGCTGGGCTCCAGTCAGATGGTAAAAAAAGTTGTTGTCTGTGACTTTTTTTCTCTAGATTGCTGGAAATTCTCTAAACTTCTTCTTTGGGATGCTTGTAGACTTGCACTCAGCTTTCATGGAAGTAGCCCAATTGAAAAAAAAAACCTATTTAAAACAATTTCAATATGTTTATGGGAAGAAATGCATCTGTAGATCATGTAGAGCTTAAAAAAAGGGAGGGGAAGGGAACATGGGGCAAAAATCGCCCTACAAACTTCTTGATTCTTGTCTTATTTCATCTTTATGATTTTCAGATGGCTGATTCTTTAATCTTTAATTTTTAAAAGGCTGTGGGGCTGTAAGGTACCTTAGGAGAGCATTACCACTTAAACCCCAGCTGCAGGGAGAGCTGACTTTTAAAGTGATTTTGATGAACACTTGTAATACGTGCTTGCCTTCAAGTCTATTAATACATATGAAAAAATGATCCACTTTTTTCTTGCTCTTATGAGAGGGTTCTGCTGTCAGGCTCCTCTGACAGCACTGTGCCTGAGCTCTTCCCTGGGAAAATGTCAGTGGTCCTGGAATACCAAATGCTAATTTGTTAATTGGGCAAACCCCCATTACTGCAGCTCGTGCCCCCTTGCCCTGCACAGATCCACAGGGATGCTGCCAGCTGGGGAGTGGCAAACTGGGAGTTACTGGGGCCAAGTGTTTCCAGCTCTGTGACCCCCT
Organism: Monarcha castaneiventris obscurior; assembly: GCA_026261815.1. Classification (NCBI taxonomy): domain Eukaryota; kingdom Metazoa; phylum Chordata; class Aves; order Passeriformes; family Monarchidae; genus Monarcha; species Monarcha castaneiventris. The sequence continues at coordinate 17,766,488 of JAMPIT010000484.1, forward strand.
GCTCTCCAGTGCTCTCTCTTCCCATGGCCTGAAATTGTGCTGGTTTAGGGCTGTGCTGGGAAAAACCTGCCCTGGCTCCCTTCCATTGGATGAAATCTTGGTAATTCCTCTCCATTTGCTAATTCAGTTGTTTTCTTGCTTTCCTGGAAATAAAACCAAAAGCAAATCCCCTTCCTGTGCTTGAGCACATGCCTGGCACCTCTCAGAGGCCAGAGCAGTGGCTGTCTTTTGGTTTCTTTTTTCTTTAAACTTTATATACAACTTTATATACAAATTTACATACATGTATACAAATATGTATATAATACATATATACATACATAATACAAATATATACAAATTTATATACAACTTTATATACAAATATATAAAAGTTGATATTTAAAATACAGATTTTAGAATTTTCGGTGCAGCTGAGATTTTTGTGCTTCCTTGAGCAATCTTGTAAACGCTCCCCAGTGCATCCCACTCTGTTCCTGTGGCACTTGGCAGAATTTTGAGAGCTTGTGCTTGTGATTACTCTTCACTTTTTTGAGGGGTTAGGTTTTTTGAGGGTTTGGGGCTTTATTTGGGAGCTGTGTGGTTGGTTTAGGGTTTTTTTTTTATTTGTCAGTTTATAAACTTACAAAGTGTATAAATTCATAAGTTATTCCCCTTGAGATTCTTTCAGGTGAACTGTTAGAAAATGAGCTTTGTACAGCTTAGGCTCCGTGACATGTGAACAGGGCTGCAATGGAATGAAAACCTGTTTGCTGGAGCTGACAGGAGCCTGTTCCATATGTACAGGAACACATAGTTCTGACAAGAAATTAAATGCATCAACTCCCTGGATGTGATCTCTGGAGCTCTTTGCAGCAGAGAGTGATGTTATTCCTGTGTATCTTTAATGCTGTGCCCATCACAGCTGTGTTTGACCTCAAGGCTCAGGCAGTGCTGCAGAATTCATTTTGTCACAGAAACCTCATCAGCTTCTCATCCCAGGGATTGCTTCTGATGTCCTTGGAGACAGAGCTCCTGCTTTGGGTCTGGTCTTCCCCCATTCTCTCCATCTGCCTGGCTGGAGCTGTGCTGGATCACGAGCTGTGGTGGCATTGCACAGTCATGCAGGGGGCTTTATTCATGAGCCATGACTTGAGTGCTTTTGGTTTGTTTTTTCCTGGAGTTTAATATATTTAATATTAATAAATAGCCTGATGTTCGTAGGAACACATTCCCAGTGCTGCTTTGGCCAGAGGATTTTGGGTGCAAGCAAAGATCACAGCTCTTCCTGTAATGAGATAGGAATGGTTGGCTTGGGTGAATAATTCCTGCTTGTTTGAAGTTTGCTAACTGTTTTTATTACATAAGTTTCTGTGTGCATAAGAAATGATATATGGGAGCTAATTTCCACAGCAAACGAAGCACCCCCTTTGTGTTACTATGAAAACCAAATATTTCTGCACAAATTCCATCCATTTTTCCAACAGAGGAGCTCTTTCTTGAGGACAGGATTGTGAAAGGGGAGCCACTCCTGCAGTGGGGTCAGGAGTGAGACAGCCTCACTGTCAGCTCGTGGCTCCTGGGATGGCCTGACTGGTGTCACTTTGTGTTGCAGAGCTGCTAAACCAGACAGACCTGCTGGGCCTCAGTGGGAAGACTCTGCACGTGACAGCAGGGTCAGCCCCTGCCCTGCCCAGCTCCCCCGGTGCCCTGCTCTGCCAGTACATCAACCTGCAGCTCATCAATGCAAAGCCACAAGGTACGTGGGCTCCTGGGCTCCTCCTTCACTTGCCTGATGCAAGTTCTGGCCCTTTTCACTTGCTGGTGCACAGAACTATGTAGGTTTTCACTGGCACATGGTGATTTTGTTTATTTTTTTCCTAGTATTTGCTTTCTGATAAAAACAATGTTTATACTTAGCTTTTATGCCTCTTCTCCTAAGAGGAGAAGGAGAGCCAGTTTGAAATAAGGGGCAGCAGTTAAACATGAGCCCCTGGGCATTGTTTCCCTGTTTGTGACCATCAGCTCACCTGTGCAGCTTACTGTAAAAGGCTGAGTCTGACACAGACCAAACTTGAATGAAGAGCCAGCCCTTTAGCAGGACACTGGAAACAGCCTGTGAAACATTTCTTAGTGCTATTTAAAAGGAAAAAATTGTATTATTCACCTGGTCTGGGGTATAGGTATCTGTGTGTATAATTCTGTTTCCCAGCTGCTAATCTGACACTCTGAAAGCTCTTGTGGGAGCAACTGAGTTGTTTTAATAACTTGCTCTTACTCTGTGCCCTGGTATGAGCCCTTTCTGACACTACTGAGAGCTTGCAGGAGCCAAAAATGTGGTTTTTCCTAGGGGTTTGATCATCAGTAGGTGCTTAGTGAGCTTCTGCACGTAGTGGTTTCTATGTCCTCTTGAAATATTTCAGGTTTCCCAGACTCTTTTATCATTTGACTCATGTAAGGAGTTCTGCAAAGTTTTCTTCTGTTGTCATCACTTAACACTTGTGGTTCTATGCTTCATGAAGTTACTTAGTGAATATCTCTAGGCTGGTATTGCTAATTTTTCAGTACCATGAAGAAATAGAGATGAAACAGAAGAAGAAGTCCTAAATTTCAGTTTACCCAGATAAATGAAATAATTTCATTTCTTACCAGTAGTGACTCAGCTGTTTTATCTTGTCCAGAATGCCAGAAAGGAACAGTGGGAACTCTCCTAATGGAAAACCCTGTTGGTCAGAATGGATTAACTTACAAAGGTCTTCTGCATGAGACAGCAAAAGTTTTTGGGCTCAGGAGCAGGAGGCTAAAGTTGTTCCTGGATGAAGCACTAACTCATGGTAAGCACAAACCTTCGGTTTGCTCCTCTGAGCTTCCTTGGAATTTGTTGTTGAGGAGCAGCTCATGTAACCTGAGATCCAGTTTAATTACTAAATCCTCACTATTCACACACTGGTTTGTAATTTTGCCCAGTAATTCAATATTAGCATAATAAAATCCTTTAAGCAAACGTACAGATTTAGAAGTTCAAAGCTGTAATGCATTTCCTTCATGAAATGGCCAAGCCAAGTTGTGTAAAAGCTTTTTCCTTCTGCAGTAAAGGTCAGTCAGCAGTGGGAATGGCAGTGCCCTGCTGAGTGACTGAACAGTGAATCTCCTCCTGGAAGTGAGTGAGTCTACAGTAGGAATGTTTTAAGAATCTGTTCAAACTTGTAACATTCATATTGTTGGAATATCTTGGGCAGTTGGAGTGGGTGGAAGAGTGTTGGATCTCTGTTAGAGCAGTGTGGGTAGGTTGGACTCAGTAGGGCACAGCCATTTGGGATACCTGGGAAGCAGGAAGCTTCAGCACACACTCACAGGTCTGAAATGCTAAAGAACCTCCCAGAACCACAGACAGGTGGGAAACAAAAATCTCTGATTCATGAGGAAGGTGTGACTAAGCTGTAGCCACCTGTGGTGCTGAAAAATTGGACCAGAGTGATTTGAGACTTCATTTGCCAGAGAGAATGGATTGGGAACTGCATGGTAAAAACCCCAGGAACTCAAAACAGGAGAATTCAGCTCTTGGAATGAAATGATGCCAAGGGCTCTGTCTGCAGTGTCACAGTGATGTGGTTTACAAGCTGTTTGGGAGGGATCCATGCCATTTATTGGCCTATCACACCTTATCTGTCCAGAAGTTGGACATCCTGCTCAAACTGGCCATCTTAGGGTGGGCTGAGCTTCCTCAGGAGGTGCTGTCAGTGGGGAGGCAGCTCTAGTGCAGCTGCTGAGAACTGGAGTCACTCAGCTGTCCACGAGGATTCAGGTGGGATAGGTTGGAATCAGAGCGAGGAGGGTTGGGGGGGTTTTGTTGTGGATTTTTGGCTGTTTGGGTTATTTTTTAAATTTTTACTTCATATGACCTGGAATGTGGTTATTCCAAAGCCATTTTTGTAGCTCAGATGGATCTCAGATGTTAAAACTTTCTAGTGGTAGTTTGAGCAAATGCCAAAAATAATGTGCTGAGTGCTGTTAACAGAGAACTGGAGCCTGGAGTGTTTCAGCACACGGGGTAAGAACCAAGAAGATGAACCACACTTTGCATAAACCCAAAGGTATTTGTGTGCAGCCTTGCTGCCTGGGGATTCAGGGATTCAGGCACTCAGGAACAAGGGATGTTAGGCACAACTCCTCTTCGGTTCCTGTCACTGTTACAGCACCAGATGATTCTGTTCAGACACTGAAATAACCACTGTAGGAAACAGCAGAGCTTTGAAAGAGGCAAGGAGCTGACAGGGCAGGAAAATGGACAGGCAAAACAGCCTTTAAGGCTCAGCTGAAGTGAGGGTTTTTAAAATGCCTTCACCTGAAAGGGAAATGGGTTAAATCACTGTAACATTTGTAGTACGGATTCTTCAGAACTGTTTAAACTTTAATTACAGTGTATAAAGTGACAGTTCACAGTGATGTGAAAGATCAGATTTGATAACTCTTTCAAGGCCAAAACAACTGATTTGGTCTCTTTATAGACTCAGAACACAGAGAGCTTGGTCCCAGAGGTTTATTTGTGCAGCTAATGCCTTGTAGCCACACTTCTGCTATCTCAGATTTAATTACTAGCATTCACCTCCCTGAATAACATTTTTTAAGTTTAAACGCTGATGTCATTGTACTTAATCTTCACATCTCTTTGTATGATAAATAAGTGCTGCATACAAAACACTTCCATGCCTCTAGAAAACATTAGGTCAATTAATGTTTATCTGTATTGTTGCAGCTTTGTAATCCCCCATTCATCTTCTGATGAATCTGTTCAAGGTCTTACCTTCAAAACAACAAAGTTCAGTCTCCTGAGTAGGTTCTTTGTGGTTTATTGTAAAAATAAAAATGTATTTGTTGTTAACTGAAACGTTTGATGAAAATAACCCATGAATTGGAAGGTTGGTGCCTGTTCTTTAAAAAGGAAAAACAATCACTTGGTGGAAAATGAGTTACTGGTTTTGAAAAGGTTATTTTTATAAATGTTGTCGGTGCAGGCAGTTGGGCATCTGCTGTCTATTGCACAGAAATTCCCCAGCTTTTCAGAAACAAACGTGGTTTTCACTCCCCCTTTGTAATGTTGGGAAACATTCCATAAATAAATTTCCTGTGGTGAGTGTTGCTTATTCATGAGCTGGAGAGACAAGTTCCAGGTACCTGATTGATCCACGATGGGGACACTTCACGTGCTCCTTGCAGCAACTGGCACAGAAAGGAGGGTGTCCCACAGTTTGTTGAAAAAATCAGATTTCCAGTTTTTGAAACTAATTGTTGTGATAAATACTGTTGAAAACAGTAGGTTTGTGTAAGTTCCTAGTTTTTCAGGATCTTAAAAATAAATATTTAATTGGAGACCAAGTCCACAGTTTGTTTGGCTGCTTCTGCAGACCAGACTTTTTTATATCCTGATGGAGCATGTTCCTGGGAAGGAAGGTTAGTGAGGGAATAAAGCCCTAATTGCTGAATTGGATTATAGCTTCACTCTTCTAGCTCTGTGCATGGTTATTCAGCTGCTTAAAGAGGAGTATTACAATGGAAGAGAACTCCTGAAAAACAGTGCCATTGTGATCCATGAGGACTTCTCAGTTCTCTAATTAACAGATGGCTTCAGACATCAGTGCAGACTCTGTTCAGTCTAAAAATGAAATACTTTTCAAAGCAAGATGGGGCAGGACACTGCAAAAGGGTTTCTCCTGGAAACCCCCAGCCAGTCTGGGAGTTACTAATGTGTCCTTTGTGCTAACACTGGTGCCAGATCTTTATATTATCTTGTATTTGCTCGGGTTGTCTGCAGGGGTTCCGGGGTGCAGTGGCACCGTGACCCCAATCCTTGTTAATCTGGGTTTCACCAGTGCTCCTGTGGTGAAAGGGTGAAACCTGCCAAGTTTCTTTTCACCCTGAACTTCCTTAGTGAAGAGGCTTCTGGGGTATTTGTTACTGAGGTGACTTTTGTTCCAAGGCTGTGCCTCCCAGTATTCCAAACACTCTCCTCTCAGTGGGGCAGTTTGCTGCAGCTGATGGGTGCTGGAAGCAAAGTCAGCAAGCACCAGGCTTCTTCTTGGGAAAAATTGCACATTTCACAATGTAATAGTGAAAGATCTCCAAGCTCTGCAGGTGACTTTCCCTAGACACAAGTGGGATAACAACCCCTGAATCAGCCTCTTGGAAATGTGCTCTGTACCTCAGAGGTTTGTTTGGACTTCATCCTGTTCCAAACTCTGTGCATGTAGCTGTGAGAAGACTTAGGGAGTTGATCCTGTATGATATGAAATTCTTCAGGCATACTCAGCAAGATTCCAGCAGAGTTTTTCAGCAGGTACTGGTACAATCCTTGCTTTACATATAAACTGTTTGTGAGGGACTTTGGCTTTCAGTGCCTTGTGTTGTACTGTTCATAGTGACTTCATACTGTAGTGTTAGAGTTTTCTGAACTAGGTACTGCTCTGTCAGGATGTGAAGGTGAGAGCTGTGGGCTGATGTAGACTGTCAAAAAGTACTGCTTTGGAACATAAAACAGGCTCTTCACCTCTTGCAGGGACACTCCTGACACGTGGTGAGCCTTCCTTTCATGCACTGGGCTTTAACAGGAGGGAATTTTGAGCTGGACAGTTTCTGTCCCAGTCTCACTCTGGTAGAATCAGCAGAAATGTCTGAATAAAGCAAATTAAAAAAAAGTTCATCGTTCTCCCTGTAAGCAAGAGCACTAACTGTTGTTTCTCTCTTCTTTCCTTCATTCAGAGATCACAAAGGACGTCTCCATGAAGAACCTGAACATGAAGACCCTGTATGTTCATGTCATACCCACCACAGCTGAATGTTGAAAATTCCTGCTTTATGACCATGTAGACTTTTTTCCACAAAAAAAAAAAGAAGTCAAAGGAAATTATTACGCTTTTAGATGAACATCCCAGTTGTATATGGTACTTTTAACATCTCTAGTGGCACACAGGATGTTTTCTACCAGTGCATGTCTAATATGCTGCTCTTTGGTTTCAAATACAATGTATTTTCATGATGTTACCTTACAATGCTGTAAAAGCTGTTCAGAAACCTTAGACATCTATGCAGTAATTTGCCTGAGAGAAATGGGACTCATACCTCAGTGATGCTGTTCTCCACCTGTCCTTTGCGCAGAGGGCATTTTTCTAAACCATGGGTTACCTACAAGGCTCTCTGATACATATCCACCATCCTACAAACAGCTTTGTAACTTATTTAAGGGTTCTCCAGATTTGTTCATTCATCCTTGCTGGATTTTCATCAAGTGTGTGGCTGTTGATTTCCAATGCTCCTTAATTTCAACACTTGGAACAATAAATTTGCTTCATCTCCAGACTCTTGCTTCCCTGAGTTCAGAGTGCTTTGCTTCCTTAGGATTTCTGAAGAAATAACCTCTTAGAGCTCTGTATGGATCAGGAACACCAAGAGAAACCTGAGATGTGACAATGCATGTGCTGAACACCAGTGGCAGTTTGGATTGTGGTGCTGGAGGGTTGGGTTTGGTCAGGGGTTTGGGGGAGAGTTGTTCTGATGCAGTTTCAGATTGAAATTACTTGGGGGTTTTAGTTTTTGTAATACTCAGTCAGATGTTTCAGTGTTCACTCATGTAGCTGCCAGCAGGGGAAGTGAGAGCCCACCTTTGCCAGTTTGGGGTGGTTTTGCCTGGTTCAGCTGGAGATTTAAGCACAGCTGGGTGTTCTGCACCTCGCTGAGGGTCAGTCAGTGTGAGCCTTGGCTGTCCACACCCTGTGTTGGAACCCAAGGCACACCTCGGGCTGCCCTGGGAGCTCAGGGCACACCTCGGGCTGCCCTGGGGCTCAGGAGCCCCAGCAAGGGGGTCCCAGCCCCTGGCAAGGAGCCCAGAATGGCACCGGCTTTGACCTCAGCCCATGGGAAAAGTTACCAACACTGCCAGAATCATTGCAAGCCACCAGAGTGTGAAAATGAGTAGTGGTTTAGTACTTTACAAAGTAAAAAAGTAGATTTTAGGGTTTTTAATATGAGGATGAAGGGTCTAAGATGGAGGATTTTGGGCACTGCCGTGTTCTTCTTCTCCTCCTCCTTCTCCTCCATCTTCTCTGGTGGTGGTGGCACAAAATGATTGGTAGAATGAAAAAGAGGTAGAAATTCCGTGTCTAGAACAGGTGCAAATGAATTGGTACAGAACAGTAACTAATAAATGCGTTGTGAAGAATGGTTGGATGATGGAAAGGGCACAGAAAGGCCGGGACAGCCCAGGGCTGGGCAGTGCCCGCTCGGACTCGGCTGCATCAGATGTGCGGCCGGAGCTGAGAGCTGGCAGAGAGAAGGAGAAATCAACAGCCTGAAACAACATCTGCAGCCGTTTCTCATCTGCTGGGGCTCGAGGTAAAACTTCCCAGAGGTGAAGCTAAGAACCAGCATTTGTGCAGAGTGCCCGACTCCCACAGCCCTGTGCTGGGCAGGAGCTGCTGCCTGCTCTGGTGGGGCTCCCTGAGCTCCTGAGAACAACGGGACCCCCACTGCAAACAGGGAGCAGTGGAGTTACAGCCTGGGACAGCAGAGGCTTGCTGAGTGTGTTTTTCCATTGCTCTGTGTTTTTCATCTTTACACTATGAATAAAAACTTGTTTCTGATAGTGCTGTATTAGTTGGAATAACTCTGAATAGCTGTTGTTTGTAACTCCTGTGCAGCAGTGGGCTGTACCAAAATTGTTCAGACTCCTTTGAAGTGAACCAACTTCCTGGCACTCAGCTTACATAAAATTATTTTTATCAGTATTAAAAGTGGCTGTGCCTCCTGAATCACACTGGCCTGTTCAGGTTAATGAATACTGGACATTGCCCTCTACTTTTACCTGGAAGTCAGCTGGGTTTTTATTGACATAGTGACAGGGAAATCCAATTTGTATTGGTTTGTGGGATTTCTTTGTCACATTAAAAAGTCCAGGTTTCATCTCCGTGAAAGCAAGATAGCTGTTCCTAAAGCAACTTCACTTTATTATTGATGGAGAATAAAGGGAGATGGTAAATAATTGCAGCCTAACCTCAATGAGCCAGTCTAAGGTCACAACATCACTTGCCTTTTTAAAGAGTTTTTTGAGATTTAGCATTTTGTCCTGTTTCATCTCACCCTCCTTCTTCACTGCACACACTTCATTCTTCCTTTTTATCTTTTCCTTTTTTTTTTTTTTTTTTTGTTTTTGTGTGTGTGGTTGGTTTTGTTTGGTTTTTTTTAACCTGATTGCTTTTAGTCTCTCAGCTTTCTGTCCACATCAGCATAGTCCTCATGGGTTGTGATGACTGGGACAGAAACCCAGGTGTGTCCTGGTGCTCCAGCCTGCTCAAGGATGGAAATGCCCATAGATGCTATTTCTGTCTGGTAGGATCAGTAGAAACAGGCAGAGGGGAAAATTCAATATACTTAGGACAGGTAATGGAAGAACGAGACCAGAGTTGATCAGAGGACACTGCTGGAAATGCTTCTGGGTCCATTAACTTTACATCAACATTTACATAAGTAGCATGTAATTAAAAAATAATTTTGTGGCAAAATGATAGTTTAATTTTCCTTTCAGCTGCCACTGTTAGATGGCTCTGATCTCTTACCTCCAAAGCAGTGAATGTTAGGAACAGGCTGTGACCCATTTGGGTGAACTTGTGCTGTCTCTACCTTCCTTCTCCACATCCATTTTTAGTATTCTTTTTTTATTATTCTGGATAATATCTAATCATTGCATGAGAGAATTTATCTCTTGGGATCTTGGAGTGGGGAATGTTTCCTAGTAATTTTTTTATTGAGGTTTCTTAATGCACTTCTATAACATTATCTAGGTTGGGCTAATAATAGTGTCTTGGCTTGATGTGATATTCTCCAGGATTTATGTACTTCAATTAGCTTCCCTCTTAAATAGCTTGTTACACAAATGAGGTCCCAGACCACTGCTGCCTCCTCACAGAGAAACCACTACCAGGGCACTCAGAGAGCTGTGTCACAGCATTTGCTGGACCTGTAGGAGTTGGGATCCTGGAATCCTGATGCTGGACCTGTAGGAGTTGGGATCCTGGAATCCTGATGCTGTCCCTGGTCTCCTGGTGTTGCCTCTCAGCTGGTGGTGATCCAGCTCTCCCCCTGCCTGGAATGTGGGCAGGAGCTGGGCTGCTGAGCCAGCTTTGTGCTGCTGGGGAGCAGCAGGTACTGATACAAACCAGATCCTCTCTCATATCCAAAAATCACAGTGCTGGGGCTTAGGAAAATGGGAGACACCTCCCACCACACGTGTACAGATTTGTGTCCCTCCCCATTTGACCCTGCTGAATCTCTGGGAGCTGGTTTGAACTCCAAGTGCTCTGCTCTGTCCCAATTCCATCAGGCTGTGATTCTGTAGCTGATCCTATTTGGCACCCTTGGCAAGGAGAGGGCCTGGCACTGAGCAAGGCTGGGGACAGGAGGAAATCCTCAGGCTTGGCTGAGCTGAAGCAGCAAAGCTCTGAGACAGGATAGCAGCAGGATTGCTCCCTGTCAGTCCTGTCCCTGCTCTTCCTCAGGACCCATCAATGTGAGCATGGCCCAGAGTCACCTCCCTGCCTCCCCCAGGGCAAGGTGCAGCAGTCAGAACTGCATTTCTGTCTTGCCTCAGTGCAGGGGAAAGCAGTGACTGGTGGTGGCCAGAATTCTGCAAGGAACTTCCAGAGAAGAATGGTTTCAAGGAGAGAAAAAATAAAACAGGTTTCTCCTCATCCTGCAATGAGTTGAGTCACTGCTGATCAACCTTTGAGCCCTTTTGCAGCTCAGAATCTTTCTGATTTCTGCCAGCAGCGCTGGAGTTCAGGATCCTTGTCATCACTGGTTAAGCACAAAGCAATTATTCAGTCTGTTAAATAATTTCTTGCTCTTCATCTGATTTCTTATAGGCTGGACTCTTGACACTGATTAAACAGATTGAAAATACACTGTCTGCAGCTGCATTACAAAAGGTGACCTGCAAAATAGCCTCAGATAGTTTCCTTTCACATCTTTCTTCCCCAGCATGAGCAGCACAGCAGCATCCACGCACAGAAGCAGCTTTGCACTGGGAACACACTTTGCTGAGTTAATTTTACCCTTGCTGTGCTGTGAGTGGTGGGGAACTGGGGTTGGAGGGAGGGGCTGTCTTCAATTATCTAATGTTTTCCCCAGTTAAAATGTTTATGTAACAAATATAGCTTTTATGTAATTGGGGGGAAAAAGGTTCCTATTTCAGTATGTCTGGGTATTTCAGTTAATTTCTAGTCTCTGTCTGTACAAAGTTCTAATTAGGGGTCACAAAGCACCTCAGAAGACTCCTAAAGTTCCTTGTAGATGGAATTAAAATTGCTCCTAACGATACTTAATTTTTAAGACTTTCTTGGGAGTTCTGTAAACATTATCCTAATTTCGCAATTTGTTCTAGTTGTCTTTAGTGTTCAAAACAGTGAAAGGAGTTGAAATCTCCCAGACAAGCAAAATGCACCCTGGCACTTAATATTTGCTGAATTTGATCACGTATGACAGCTGGACAGCTGTGCAGAGGGTACTGCCATGGAATATCATTTGTAGGCTGCCTGAAGGACAAATATCCTGGAGTTTTTAAGTCAGCAGCTTTGCAAAGGTGGAGATTATCAAAATGAAGAGCTAGGATGTGTGTTCTGTGATTAATGGTGCTGGCAACCCCCAAAATCATGGGATCTTTGGTTGCTTGCGGATGTTTTATGCCAGGCAGTGCAAGTGGGAGGAGGGAAAGATGAGGCAACATGGAAAAATTGAGGTCTTAGACTGCAAATCTTACTGATGATACAATCTAAACAAGCATGAAGGATCCTGAATATTCCTGAAGACAGCGTTTGTAAGATGAAAAAGAAAAGTTGCTCACTGTGTCAGCTGAATGAGCCAAAACCCAGGCTCAGGCTCTTGGAAACCAAGGGCTTTACAGCAAAGGGAGCTGCCACAGATTAGTAATGAAACAAGGACTAATAATTCCATATTCTTGCCAAAGAACACAAGTACCAAAAAACCCAAGTGCTGTGCTGCATAAACAGGATTGTCTGAGAGATGATGAAGTAATCTTTCCACTCAATTACTGATAAGGCTCCTCCTGCAGCCCTGGGTCCAATTTCGGGAACCCTGCAATGAGGAAGATGTTGACAATTTGGAGGGAGGCCAGTGAGGAGAACCAGGAATAAAGTCTGGCAAAGATGTCTTGTGGGGAAAGATTGGAAGAGCTGGCATGTTTAGTCTGCAGCAGGGGAGACTGAGGGTGAGATGTGACGAGTCTTCCAATAAATAAATACTAATTGCAAAGAGAATAGTAATAAACTAGTCAAGAGGCCTGCAGTGAAATGGGCTGGGAATTCAGGCCACACATGAGGGGAAGCTGCCAAAGAATTAATCTGTCCCTAGGATGGGTGGCTTGGGAAAGTGGCAGGATTTTTCTGACTCACTTTTGAAATTTATTTTTTCACTTAAGGAAACGACGGGTTTGCAAAAAAATTCTTGACAAATTTCAGCCTGTCAGTAGCTCACCTATGAAGATTACTGGAAACAAGGAAAGAAACTGGTTGTTAGTGCTAAAATGTGTTTTTTGTTTGCATGTCTACAATAATGTGTTGATCATGTTGATGTCTGGACACCTCTGGGGCACTCTGTGGCATCCCCATCAGCTGCTGGACGTCCAAGCCGGATACACAAACGGATTTTGCTGGCAATATTTGGGTACCTTCAAGATTCTGTCATTCACCTGGTGTTAAACACCACCTCTGTAAGAGGAATCAAAGTGACAGAAATAAAGGCACAGAAAGGGGATTAAAACCCCCAAACAACACAATGTATTTATTTCTGTGTGTGATGACTACTTGCCCCAAAGGACAGCGGAGGAGACAAACCCAAACTGGAACATTTAGCTTACACTGCAAATCCCTGGATGATACTATCAGTTTTTGGACTTGGAAGGAGCTTACTCCTGATCTTAATTCTGCAAATTAATTAAAAAAGTGTCTTGGTTCCCCCTTTTAATGGTGTTTGTAAAAAATTCCTTTCTCAGCTGCTTTGCCCTCCTCTCAGGCACATAAACTCAGAGTTCAAAACTAACAGAGGAGGTGAGCTGGTAAACAGCCAAAGGTGTTTCTGTTTCCTCCACTCTAAAATGAAATTAAGGAGAAATTGGGTATCTCTTTGAGGAAAAATGTCCCAAAGCAGCCATGTGGTGTCTCACACAGCGGTGGTGTGGGGGTGTAAGCACTGGTGCCATGGTACCAGCACATCTCCATTGACTTGTTTCAAGGGTATTGATGGGCAGGACTTGGATTCTTTTCTAAGCTCTGTTTGCTGCTCCACTGCCTGAATTTGATCGTACAGAGTTGTGAATCTCAGTTTTACAGAAGGCTCTGAACCTCTTCCCCTCCATGGCTGAGCCACTGCCCTGCAAACCTGTGCTTTTGCTTTTAGCACTTGTGTACATTAGCCAAAAAACACTGGCTATTTCAGGCCACACGCCTTCCAAATAAATGCCTTCCTCCCCCCGAGGAAAACAGCAAAGGACCAGTAACATCCATCATTTTAAAAATGGAAAAACCTACGAAAAGATACTGCAAATAGAGACTTAATGGTCTGTGTCCAAATCACATTTTGCTGTCGGTACCATCAAGTACGAGACACAAACGGCTCACTGGGAAGAGCAGGAGCAGTCTCAGCCCAACAGAGTCGGACAAAATTGTCAAATATTTCGTTTGACTTGGATTATTGTGTAAAACCCTGTTTTCAGCTGCCCTCTGGGTGGATGCACAGGCATGTATTGGGTAGATTTGACAGATGTGCCCCCCCGAGGTGGCACAGCACAGCCCTGAGGATCCCAAAGTGTTGCTTCCCTGCTCTGTGTCTCCCTGGGCTCGTTGGCTGCACGTGGGAACGCTGAGCTGCTGCTGGCACCGTGGGTTTTCATTCCTGCATTTCCATTCCAGTTCCTGCTATGGACTCCAGGGATTCTCACTGTGTTTGCCAAGCAGGACTGGTCTGTGCTGAGGCACCAAAATTGTCGCTGCTGCCAGGGGGTCCAGCCTTAACACCTTTCTTTTCTCTCCTCACCATCAGTGACACACCTGGAACCTCTTCAGGCCCGTACTTATTTCACTTTGCTGTTTTCCAGAAAGGCATTCTGCAGCTGACAGTTCAATATTGTGTGCTTATATTTTTAAACATTAAAGTGTCTCCTTGAAGACCAGGCTCTTGGTCCGTCCCAAGGCAATTCCTGCTTTCAGATTTGTTTGTGATGTGCAGAGAAAAAGTTGATAAACTCATTAATTACATCATGCATAAACGGTGAAGTCATTGAGGGGGAAAAATCCAAACCCAGGGTTTCTTTAAAGGCAAAGAAATATGCTGATTATTTGGTTTGCATTTTAGAAGTGAGCACAGGAACTTGAAGCCTGTGAGACTTGTCCTGTTTTTCCTTAGCTCAGTAGCAGAGTGCAGGCTCTGGCTGCTGGATCCTCCCCAAGCTGCCATTCAGAGCCTGTATCCAAATTAATCTTCGTTAGATGATGTCAAAACAGAAACAGAGAAACTGACCCGGGAGTCAGTGGCAGCAAGTTAATTCTTAAATAATTTCCATCACAATAGGAGAGGGAAGAGACTTTTCTCAACAAAGTGGTGGCAAAGTGAAAGATTTCCATGCAAGTGTATATAATAAAGTGAAGGGAAGATAAGGGCACCAAACACAGAGTCCATGTAGCCTCTTTATTGCAAGGTTGTCTCCTTAAGCTGCTGGTTTTAAAGTATTAAGAGTTGCAAGAGGCCAAAGTAATTTCCATGGGGCAATAATATCAAACAGGTTTTATACACCTTTGTAATAACATGCCTAAAGTATTGCCAGTTTAAAGCCTTTTCTTGCATGGAATAATCACTTTGAAAAAAATGTATTATTCCCCAGCACTCAAAGCATGGAAAAGCTGCAATGTGTTATATTAATTCAGACACTGCAGAAATAGAGAGTGTGATACAAAGAGGTGCATTTGGGGGAATAAATTTTTATAACTGTTGGTCAGACCTATATAACTTAACCAGGAGTTAATCCTTTGGAAATCAGGAGCTCTGTAATAATGCAATACATCACAGCAATGTGTACAGCCAAAAAGGCTGTGGGGGTGAGGAGACATTAAGTCAAGGAAAATGAATAGTTGCACGAATTAAAAATGTTTTTTATTTTAATTAGTGATTAAAGGTCAAGGACTTGAGAGCTGTGGTTACTGGTACGTGCACTTGTCTGAGTGTCATGTAGGGTTTTCTGTTCCATGGTCTGTTTTCCCCAATATAACAACGGTATTAAAAATCACTTCCCACAGCTTACTCGTATTTACCATTTTGGGAGACAATTTAATATTTTTCATCCCCTCATTCTTTGCATAAATGAATGAGGAAAACTTAAACCTGATCTGCTTCTGTCAGCTGAGGCTGAAACTTTGTCCAGGAGTTCTCAGCAGAGCTGAGTTACTGAAGTAACTTGTTAATATCATAAGTAGAGTATTTTTTCAGATATTGCTGAAGAAGAACGTGATTTTTTTCAACTCCTTGAACTATTGCGTCCTTCCCAAATGGATAAACAGAAGCAACTCTTACCATGGTGTTCCTTGATGCAAGGAGGGTTGGTTCATGGGATACCAGATCTTGCACTGTTGCGTTTTCCATTGCTACACAAGAACGGGGAATAAAGCATGGAATAAAACATTCTCTGTTGGTGGTGCTGGAAGGATGGGAGTTTGTTCTATCCTTGGTATCTCTATTCACTTCTTGCTTTGCCCTGTAGCTAATAAGGCCTAACTTAAAATGAGATGTAGCAAATGATGGAAAGGCAAAGGGAGCTGGAGAACAAAAGTCACCCTGAGCTCTGTGGGACCCTCAGCTTTGTGCACAAACCCTCAAGCTGAAAAGTGTCCAAGGGTTTTCCTTCCCCTTCTTCACCTCCTTCTGCCCCCTCCCTCCCTTTTGCTCCACTGTAAAATGCTGCAATATTTCACAGCCATTATGACAAACATTGGTACATGGGAACCTTTGCAGAGTTGTTGTCCCTGCCTGTGCAGAACGTGGGTTATTGAGGGCTGCAGCTCGGTGAGGAGCATCGGAATACACGGGCACCACTTTGCCAGGAGGAAGGAGAGTTTACTTGTCTTTGCACACTTTAAAGTTGAGTCATTTCCTATAAATACACAGCACATAATGAGGATTTGGGCATGAAACAGTCTGTACTAGTGTTTTAAGAACCAATTTTGTATTTTTCATACACTTGAAATACATGCCAGGCTAATCTTAGAATGCCTGCTCAAGCTTAGCAAGGTCAAATAAGTGCTTTGTGCAATCACACATGTAAGTTGTATTTAACTTCTCATTAACTTTTCAGTGTGCTAAAAAATATGCATAATTCATTTCCCTGCTGTTTTTATGTAACCATATGAGGAACGGAAGGGGGGGGGGGGAAGATGAGAGACTGGCGAAGCTTTGTCATGTAAGCCTCTCACTGAGGAACCACCAGCCCTGCCAACTCACAGAGCCCAGTAAGTTACATAATTAAAAGAATATTAATCTGCACCAAGTGCATCCACCCCAACACCCCCTTAGAAGTGGAATAATTACTGCTTTAGTAGAGACTTTCTGATTAATATATGTCAGTCCAGCCCATTAGGAGTAACGTGCATATGGAGGCTGTGAGAAGTTTTAAGGAGTGTATGAAGATTTCCTGGTGTTATTTTGCTGGGCTATGGAAGGTGGTTGTTTTCTGCTGTGGGTTTACTATTGTATAATAAAGCGACCGTTTAAAAAATGTTGTATCTTCATTCCTGGGTTTGCTTTCTTTGGTCTTAAATAACTGAATGTACCCTTGAGCCTGTCCTCTGTGGTTACAGGATGATTGTAACCTCTGGGCAGGTACTGCTCAGCACTCTGGGAGTTGATTTGCTGCCTCATCTAAACCTTTAACATTTGCCTTCGTGCAGAAATTCCTGGATTTTCCTTACTGAAACTCCCCTAGCACTGAATCAAATGTGTATTTTCAATTTTGCCAATTGTTGGAGACTAAATGCAGACACAACTAATGAGCATTGGTTTAACCAAGAAATAAACCAGAGACAGGAGAGAACTGAAAGAGGAAACAGAGATAACTTAATTTCCAGGACCAAGGCCTGGCTGCCTCCTTCCGCTGGGAACAGCACAGTCCATCTTTGGGACCTTCCTCTGTGCAGAGAACTCGCTCCTTTCCTCCTCACAGAGAAAGAAAGGAAAAAGTCTGGAGTAACCAGAGCTACTGGGGAGAAGTGATGATGCTTATCCCAACCTGTTCATTCCAGGCCAAAACAGGTTATGGAACTGCAAAGGAGATGATTTCTGAAAGCCTCAGGGACCTTTTAAGTCTGAGCAGTCATCCCAGAACTGTTCTGGTGAGTGGTCATGGAAGGGCTGGCACCCCACCCACCATGAGCTTTTCAAGCCTTGTTCCAGCTTTTGTTTTCCAGCCTATCCCAGCTCACTGCTGCTGCTGAGATCCAGGCTTTCTATGATAATTGGGACAGCTAGCTGTGTGCAGTAACATTTGTAGTTGCCACGTTCAGGGAAGATGGGACATCGAATGATTTTAATTCTTCTATTCAATCAAAAATTGTTAATTTTGGTGAGGGTTATAAATTGTAATATAATGTAGAAAAGTACTATTTGCCTCATTATGAAGTGTTGGTGAGTGAGGACAGAGTGTGCATCAGCCTGGGAGCAAGAGCAGAGCAGCAGGACAAGACCATTTGCAGAGAAGCCCAAACCATTCAAATCCCACTGTAAGAGAGTAACACTTCTCCCAGGAACTTGTGTTGGGATTTCACTTACACATAATAAAAAGTTTAAATCATCTCTAAGAAGTAATTAAATCTTAAAACTTCATGGGCTGGGGGATTATTTTTGTACAATGCATTGATGTTCTGTGTCAAACAGTATTCCCAAGGTAATTTCTACCCAATTATCACTGGGAAACGCTAAAGATAAGGGATTATTTTCAGGATCAATAAGTCTGCAGAAACTCAGACCACTTCAGAAAAGCATTTTAAAATAAAATTCATCCCAGTGTTTATCCATGGTTAATTAAAAGTTGTGTAGAAAGTTATACTGAGAGAAAAACTGTGGTTTGGATGCACTCTGTCAGTGTATTGTTGTTGACAAGGTTCAGGTTTAAAGCTTTAAATTACAATTTTCATGCTTCTAGAAATAAGAAAGAATCAGAATTTATTGGCTGAGGAAAAAAAAAGTAGTTTTTAACTGGGAGTAATTTTTTGTCTAAAAGTCCTAGATCAATACAAATCAATATGTTGCTGAAATGCTACAAGAAAATGAAGTTGAATGAAAAATAAGAAAAGGTTTGTAATTCTTCCATCTGTAATGTAATCCACATGCACATCTTTGCCTTCCTGCTGTTTGCACTCATCACTCTAATATATGCCCAGGATCATTAGACAGATATATGGATTTAATTATAAAACATTATCAGAGGTTAATTCTTAATTAATCCTTAACTGCATAATTTAGGTGTGTAGGCACCTTAAATTCACTCTCCAGATAATGGAAAGGTGGAAGTGGGGACACTGAAGGCATCTGAGGAGATTTGGAATTGCAATCCAATGCAATGTGCTTTTTTCTCTTTTCATTGTATTTTATCTGTGAGTGTGTACATACATATATATATACATATATATATATATATTTTTAAATATATATACATAGAACCCACTCTTTTCAGAGCTGAAGGCTGCAGGTGAGGCCACCCAAATGCCAGGTCTGTACCTGCTGAGCCATGAAGGGCCTCACTGCTGCCGTTTCCACACGAGTTAAACCTCATCCACCCCTGAAACAGCTCAGCCCATCAGCACATGGGTAATTGTGGGATTAATTTGGGAGTGCTGGGTAATTGTGGGATTAATTTGGGAGTGCTTTGCTGGGAGGTGCCCGAGTCTGACAGGAATTCCCGTGTTCATCTCACCTCAGGGCTCATTTGTAGTGATTGTGAGGAGATCCAAGGTGATTATTTATAGAGCGCAGTGAGAAATAAGCACTGGGTTCATTAGCAGGAGTTTTGGCCAGAAGCTGCAAAAGTGAAAAAGCAGATTTCACTGTTGATAAATTGCAGAGCAGCCTAACAGCATTGTTAACTTCCTTCTGCAGTGACAGGGGTCTCCTGAGTGCATCCAAGGGCTTCCTGATTGTTTTTCCTGGCATCTATGACTTAAAGCAATCACTTAAAATGCATGTTGGCAGATTTGCCTTGCCCTGGTGCTGGTTTTTATTAAGATTTGAAATATGAAAGGTAAGTGGGCTTCCTAAAAAACCAGCAGGATTGTAACTTACAACCTTCAGTCCAAAGAAGATACTGTAAAATGTTGTTATTCTCCAATTGTGAATTATTCTTACCCAAAGAGCAGCAAGTTAAATCTAGGATTTATGAAATGACCACTGGGACCACGTCGAGGTTCATTTTGCCTCGCTAAAGTCACTTTGATTTGCAACATGAATTCTATGTTACTGATAAATATTTTCTTTTAGGTATTTTTGTGTGGTGTTTTCTCTGGGAATTTCTCTTGCAGCCATTGATGACAACTAGTATTTTAATCAGTGATTCTGCTTCCCCTTGGGAAGCTGCTGTAGAAAGCAAGGACTGACTTTTAAATTTATAGGAATGTTGAGACAAATTTGCCAATACTCAGCTGGTTTTCCAGTACTGACCTTTAGCTGCTGCTTTGTTTACACTGCTTTTTTTAAAATTTGATTTTACTCTTGTTTCTGAAATGCCCCACATCCCATGTCCAAGGATTTAATGCTCTGCCACATTCAGGATCTTTGGTACTTGCACTAATTTTGCAAACTGGTGCCTACTTCAGTCTATCAGGATTACTTCTCAGAAAACAAAGTAAAAAAAGTAGTTGAAAAATCAAAAGGAAAGGACCATGTTTGAGATTATTTGTGATAATTATACAACTAGAAATTGTATTTTTTCTTCTTAACTGTAAAATGACATTGCTGTGACTGAATGTTTGGTAAATCACCATCTTTTGGCTCTCAGAGCGTTTTCAGAGTTTTTAATCCAGCCCTGGGTCCACTTGAGCATTTTCCCTCATGTAATTCCTTGTTAATAAATAAATAAAACAAAATATGTCAGTTGTTCTCAAAGGAATGTTATCCTTACTACAGCTTTTAATTTTGCCGACTGATTTCTCACAGTAATCTGTGGGATGGGTGGTATATAGAATTTGGGATTTTTTTTAAGCACTCTTGCTGCATAATTTAAGAGGATTGTCTCAGTCTGTTGCAAAAAGGTTTGGATATTGCAAAAAGCCCTTTTGCACAATTTACCCTATGTATATAAAAAGACTTTGTGACTGCTAAGGAGTTCAGGGGTCAAAAAAGTTATTCTGCCCCCTTTTATTTACATATAATTGGCAGATTATGACAAACCAAGTCAGATTATGCATCTGGCAAAACTAACTTGGGGCCCTTTCAGAAAATATGTAACTGTAATATTGCATTGTCTCTATTCACCATATTCTTTTCTGACTTTTTTTCTTGTGGTGGTTTCTTGTTGACTGGTAGGGGTCTTTAATTAAATTTTTTAGAAATTTTTTTCAGAATAAAGGTGTTGTGGACACCGAAAATGGCCTTTTATGCTGTTTCTGACAAAGTGCTTTTGGTTGCAAGATCATCAACGTTGTCACGTTTAACAAATTACAGCTTGAGAATTCTTTATGCCAGAGAAGCACCAGATTTGGTTTATAGAGAAATCCATTGGTAACTTGTAGCCAATCTTATTTCTAGCCAGGGTCAGCAGTGCCAACAGCACAGGAACTTTGTGTCTGACCTGCAGAATTGCTGAACTTCAGGTGGAAGTGGAAGTCTCTCTACTTTCTGCATGGCTGAAGCTGGGCCACAGCAAGGTAATTTCATTTAAGTGCAAACATAAATGTGCCCTTTGCACTTGACTATTTTTGCTTTGATACTGAATTAGAAAAGCAAAAGGATGGTTCCAGAATATCCCAATATACCTAATAATCCTCTGGTCAACCTGTATTTTTTCGAAACAAAGCAGAGGGCAGGTTTTTGTTATCCTCTCCTGTGGTGCACATGATGTCAATACATTAAACGCAAAAAGCCATTTCCTCATGTTGGTTGCTATAAGACATCATGGCAGTGTCACAGGGTGTTTTACTGACACAGCCTTTGTCTGGTGCTACTTTTGCTCTTAAAAGCAGCAGATATTTAGGGCTGGGTGGCTTTTCACTGGGAGGCTGGTGTGAGGGTGTGAAATTACTGCAGCAGATCTCGCTGCCGATTCACAGGGATACATTTTCTACTCTATCAGATGCTGGACTTGTGCCATGGTTTGGTGGCATTTGACACCCATGGGAGTTTTTCCTTAATAGAAGCCACGGCTGGGTCTGAACATTCTGGCAATGAAATGTCCCAATTTGTTAGAAAAGAGTCAGACTTGGTGGCTTGGGAGTCCAGTGTGGGCATTCCAAAAGTCCTCCCTGCTGCTCACGTTCCACACAGCTCCGTGGGGTTGTGGAACCACTCCTGGTACAACCTCTCTGCCTGAAGGACGAGGACAGCTTTTAAGATTGCACTTTGCTCTCTTGATCCACAAACTACCACGTTTCTGGCAGATCAAGTGTTCTTCACTTTCATTCTCAGTGTTGCCATTTGGCACCAACAGCAGTTCAAAGGTAAACTGTGAGTGCATAAGGGCTCCATGGGATGGAAGATGTTATGTTTGTATAGGGTATCAAGACATCACAGTTGTGTCCTTTCACACACACATCTATTTTTAGAAATTTCCTGAAGGAGGCTGAAATACAAATAGCTGTTTCATCCTAACGTAATACAGCCAAAATCCGAGTTGCTGAACTGGCATCCATTATTCACTTCCTTTCTGAAATTTCCTTGAAATTCCTCTCCTCTTTTGTTAGTGTGGAAATTAAGCCCCAGGTTGTGAAAATTATGTGAAGCTAAAACCAGAGAAGAAGGATATGTCACTATTAGGTTATTCAAACTTGAGGCAAGCATAGTGCCAGAGTTTAGTGATTACATGATCTCTGCTCCATTAGATCCTTTTGGCAAAAGAGGTGACCCCCACTACTCATATATTCCCTCATTAACCAGGAAAGTGAGGAAGAATTTAAAGGAACCTCTAAACATCACCTTAGGTGAGAGGAGGTGCAATGAATTTAGGGAAAAACATAACACAAATGGTCCTAATCTCTAAAATATAATAAGAAGCGTTAAATTTAGTCATTAGTTGATGTTGTTACTGTTAACATCGTACTTCAAGTATTTTTAAAACCTGTATGTAAGAGGTTGAGTTCCTAGGAATGCTGTAGTGACAGAAAAGATGTGCTGAGATCCCGTCATGTATTCTACAAAAATATGGGGACAGCTTCTAAAGCTGGCAGAAATGTACAAAGCTCTACTTCACTGCCTGCATGGGGATTTTCATAGGCAGAAGATCTTAAAATGAAGAAAGCTCTGTCATTCATTGCTTATCACAAGTGATAAACAGCCAGACACTTCTGCTATTTCACCACGATTGACAAAGTCAGTTGTAGGGGCTAAACATCAGAAGATGAAGAGGAAGCAAGGAAAGCAATAATTTGTTTGTGCTGCTCTGGTGTTATTAATTCCAGCTGCAGTAGCTGACCCGGTGAGGATGTTCTGATGTGAGGAATCACAGGATTGGAGACTGTCCTTCTGCATGAGATTTAAACCCTGAGCTCTGCACTGTGAGCCTTGGTGTTTAACAGGTGTGTAGCTGTGTGTGGAATTTAGTATTTCTATGAAAACAGTCTGGAGGATGTAATGTTTTTGTGCAGCACAGAATTACCAGCCAAATGCATTTGCAGGCAGCTAGTAAGAATGCACATCTAATGCTTTTCAAATGGCACTCCAATCATCTGCTTTAAATGATTAATAAGCACAAGCTGAAAATAGCACCGCATTTACCTAATGTTTGCATGATTATTTTTGTAAACATTTCATTCAGGCTTTCTCTGCCATCTTTCTAAGCATTGTCAAAACAAAAATGTTGCCATTCTTGATTAGTTTTTCTCAGTTGGTTTGATCTTCCTCATGACCCAGGGAAACGTGGCAGGGGAAAGCACCTTTGTTCACTCTCACTTGGCAGTAAGCATCTGGTTTAAGATCAGATGAGAAAACCAATCTAGATATTTGCAGAATACTTACAGGTTTCTGATTTTCTTCCAAGGATGGTAACTGAGCTTGGTGAGACCTACAAGTCTGGATTTTGTTAACAAGCTTGTCTAAAAGCTCTACAAATATATGGTAATATCTTCTCCTGGGTTTCAGTAAGTTAGAAATAGTTTTAGATGTGGAGGGATTTGTACTTTTATGTTGGCTGTCCTACTTTTTCCTTAAGTCCTGGCTGAGATAAGGTTAAAACTGGAATTTAAATGGTGTTAGGAAGAAGCCGAGATAGTAATCAGAATATAATTAACAGTGTATCATCTGTCAAACAACCAGGGCTAGGCAGCGCTGCTATTCACCAATAAAAAGTGGTGGAAGACTTCCAGTCTTCCAAGTAAAATGCTGGTGTTGTTTGCCACAGCAGTCTACAGGTGTTGTGTGATGTGTGTGCATTCTTTACACGGCGCAAAACCCCACCCCACCTACCAAATATATTTTTCTGCCCTTCAAAATTCTGTCTCAGTCCAACTTTGGAGACATTTGGTAACTGGTTTTAACTCTCAGGGTGAAAAGATTATGTGGCACAATAGAGCTGTTATGAAAGTTAACTTAAGCCTATGTGTAAAACCAGAACGTGTTGGTTAAATACCCAGCATTAACTACTCTGGCAACATTTCAAAGATGCCATCCTCTTTGCAAACAAAAGTAGTATCTTCAAATCTAAGTCACGGGGTGGGGTTTAATTACTAATTTTCTAAATCTGGAGTGCCGTTGCTCAGTCTGTGCAACACACATCACCTGTACATCATAATTCCATTTCTCGTCCTTCCCCAGGTGCTGCGTCCCAGGTCGGGACTCTCCATCTCTCACAATCTGCCTCAGGCGTTCCCCTTGGGATTTTTTGCAGAATTCTGGCAGAAAACTGGCGAGTGTTAAGCCCCCACACCCCTGGGATTTTTCGCAGAATTCTGGCAGAAAACTGGCGAGTGTTAAGAAAAAAAAAAAAATGGGGGAAAGCAAGGTGGTGGTGTTGAAGGTTTGGTGCCCAACACAGGCGGCTGAGCCCCGTCTCTCCGGGGCGCCCCAGAGCCGCCCTCACCTGCGCAGGGTCCGCGCACCTGAGAGAGCCCCGAGGGAGCCCTGAGGGAGCCCTGAGGGAGCCCTGAGGGAGCCCTGCGCGGCCGCGGAGCGGAGCCGGGGCGCGGCGCAGCCTCTCCCCGCTGAGGGGAGCCCCAGCCCCGCCGGGGGAGGCTCGGCTCGGCTCGGCTCGGCTCCGGCACCTCGCGGGGTGGGGAGAGGCGCTGCCCGCCCCCCCTCAGGGCTTCCCCGCTAAGTCTGCCGGAGCCGCCGCCTCCCAGCGCAGCGCAGCGCAGCGCAGCGGCCCCGGCGCAGGAGGAGGCGCCGTGCGCGGCCCGAGTCCCCGGGCGCTGCCGCCGGTGAGGGGCCAGCGCCGGCTCCGCGCTCCCGGCGGCTCCGCTCCGCTCGCCGGCTCAGGTAGGAGCGGGAGCCGCGACCCCCGGGGCTGCCCCGAGCCGCGGTGACCTTGAAGGGGGCGGCGGGGGCGGGAGCGCTGCCGGGGCCGAGCCCATCCCGGCGCGGGGCCGGGGGCAGCGGGATGCGGCCGGAGGATGCGCTCGGGCGGCGGATGGAGGCGGCTCCGCGGGGCGGGCGGCATCGCTGGCAGCGGCTGCGCTGCTGCGGGAAGCCTCTGGTCTCAGCCCGGCACAAGCCCAGAGGGCTCTCAGAGATGGGAACGGGTCGGGAGGCGGCGGCGGAGCCCCGCGTTACCCGCCCGAGGCTCCGCGGTCCCCGCTGCGCCCGCGGCACCGCGCCCGGAGGGAGGCTCGGCGGCCCCGGGGACGCGCTCGGGGCGCCGGGTTCCGGGAGGTGACGCTCCTGCTGGAAATATTAATTTGAGAGAGTCCTAAGGAGGTGGTTGCCCGCAGCCCTGCTCGCTCGGCGGGGCTGATGGAAGGAGAAGCGCCGTGTCCCCGCCGCGTCCCCGGCGCTCGCCCCGCTCCTGCGGTGCCGCTCAGCTCTGCTGCGGACGCCTCGGGGCTTTTTTTTCCCCTTCTTTCCCACGGGGGGATTTAAATGTTTTACAAGCAGTAGTTTCCAAAGCCTCGCAGTACTCAGCGGAGCGGTACGAGCGCCTGAAAGCCCGAGGAAAATGCGGCGGGAGGTAACTTTGCCCCGGTCACGCAGTGCAGCAGCCCCGGGATGCCGGCTGAGGTGGCCGCTGTAGTCCCGCTCGCCACCGCCTTGGCGTGGATGCCGTCAAGAGGTGCTTTCCTACCGTCACTGAGCATAATGGGTTCTTCTCCTAAAATCTTGGTTTGGAGACTGTACTAGAATCGTGAACGGAGGAGCACAGTTTTCCGTTCTGTATCTCTGAGTGGTCTCCTGTATTGTCGGTGGAGGAAACCTCTCCTTTGCTGAATTAAACTGTCAAAAAGTTTACTTCTTTCTGTGTATTTCTTGCTGATTCTTTCTGCTTGTGGGTTGTTTTTTTTTTTCCCCTATCTTACTGTGCAGTTTTATCACGTTACACCAACCTAATTCTGTGCTAATACTTTCTTTACTTTCCTTTTATTTAAAGCGTATTTTGTAAATAGTAAAGTGCTATTTGAGAAGCATGGGTACCAAGATAAGGTGCTGGGAAGATAGGCAAGCTGAAAGCAATGGTGTAGAGTAGGACTTAACTGCTCCCAAAATAAGCTAAAATGTAAGTTTTTAAACAGTGTGAAAGTTGATACTGCTGTAACTCAACTCCCAGACAGTAAAAGGGGATCTTTTAAGGAATACTGTGTGTGGCTGATAGATACTGTGAGCCCTGAGTTACGTAAGCAGTTCTTTGAGTGGGACTGCGTGCACACTGTCATGTTCTCCAGCAGCACTTCGTTTCTGATCCTGTCCCCTCACCTGCACGTGACTAATTTTCATGTGCTGACTCAAACAGGATTCAGCATTTTCATGGCTTTTCTGTGGAGAGGTGGTTTTTCTGTGTATCTTCCTAAGAAACCAGCTCAGTATTCTCTGTAATGACTTCATGATCTAATGTTAAGCTGCGTTTTCAAAGTGAACATTGTTGCAAGTTCTTCCTGAAGCAAAAGAATATGGATTAAATGTTCAGTTTAGTGTCAATATTAACATAGCTACTTTAACACTTAATGGAATGAATGCAGAGTATTCTGTTACCGTGAATTCCTATTTGATACCACTACCAGCACTGTCCCTCGCTCACATGCTGTAAATCCAGGACCACAACCTCTTGATTATCCAGGCTATTGAATGTGATATTGATCCAAATGTCTGGCATGTCTCTCTATCCCAACCATATCTTTTAACCATTCAATTGTCTACTTCCTGATTATGCTAAGTACATTTTTATTGTTTTTGACAAGCTCCATGGGGACATAGCAGGGATATTTGTACTGTGTCCTGTGGTGCTGTCACCTCGATAGATTTGATTTGGAGGAGTGCAGTGAGGAGATTGAATGGAGCACTGTCATAGCCAGTGGGTTTGGCTTGGTTTGGTTTCCCCAAAAAGGTGTTTGGTGTTACTGGAGATGCCTCAGGGTTCCCCTCCTGGCCTTTGGCACTGCTTCAGAGCTCTGTGAGTCTCCACCGTGTCCCATGTCACATATCAGTCACCACAGGGCACCTCTGATGGTGTTTGCTGCCTTTTTGAAGCTGGCTGAGGCAAACTTGGTGCATTTGTCTGGTTCCTCATCCTTGGTTAGCCAAGAATAAAACATCTCAGGTCATTTACCACAGAAACTTCAGTGATGGGACTGGAAAGTAGGACTGTTTGTCTGGATATTGATAATCCTCTAAGTGCTTGGAGTTTATCTGCATCAACAAAAGCTGCGTATTCTGCAGTCTGTTGTAGGCAGTCTAAAGCATACCAAGTGAGGTTAAAAAGAAAATTCTGGTACTCAAAACACTCTAAAGCTTGCATAGTAACTTAAGAATAGGTTCGGGACTGCAGCTGGGAGAAAGTCATCTGCATTTGAGGACCATGAGGAAAAAGCAGAGTAATTGTACAAGAGATAAGTGATTGTTTTAGTGGCAGTCTGATGGGAGATGATAGTGGAGGAGATAATTGGGAACAGAGCGAATGTTTACATTTAAACAAAACTGTGTGACTGCTGAAATCTTTTAAAACAAACAAAGTTCAAACTTCTGGTGAAGCTTATCCTTGGAATGTGTGTGTCAGACATAAGGATTCTGTTTCCAAACAGCTTTACATTTAATGCACACTGCGCAGTAAATGTCTGCAATTTGCAAAGTTCAGGGTGGAACTTAAGTTGTCCTTTGAAGGAAAAAGTTTGTAAAAACTAAGATAGATAGAAAAGCAGATTATTGTATGAATAGAAGTGGCAAATGCAAAAGGATAAGTAGTTTTAATTATCCAAAAAGAAAAATATTAAATATTTGTGAAAGGAAAAGCAAGCATGAACAAGAAATGTTTGCATGTAATTGGATGAGAGGAGTGACAGCAATGAGTGTCACAGTGGCTGAGATCCAGGCTGGTCTCAGGATATTCATGCTACAGGATTATCAGTTAAATCACAAATGCTTATTTTTTGTCAAAGCCTACTTTGAAAAAAGTTTCATCTTCATAAATGCAATTATTTAGTAGTGAAATATTTCAGACTACCATTTTATGGGTGTGACCGATTTTTAGCATCTGTGTGATCTAAGACAGCATTTCCTAAGGGATGTGAAACTGCCCCATTGCTGGATGACCCCATATCCATCAGCATGGACTTGTATCTAAGGCTCATCAAGTAAAAGGCCTTGTTTTCACATATTTTGAATGTTATGCTCAGAATTCTTGAATATTTTGTAAACATCTAAATAGAGTAACTGGTGTGCTGCAGGGATGCCCTCTGCATACTGGAATGTGAACCAAAAAAGCTTTAAATATTTCTAGGAGGCAGGGGTTGCTGCATCTTTAACACCTACAGTAGGAAGTGTGTTCTGGAGGGTTCATTGCACACCTTTAAGTGTGCAGTAAAGGTATTTCTGAAGAGCCTGCTCAGGTCACTGCCCTCAGAGCCTCAAGAGCAATTCTCTTGTGGGTGCTTATTCATCTGCTTCCAGCCCTTTCTCTCCTCTGCTCGAAAGGCCTTGCCTTGCTGGCAGGATCTACAGTCTCTCCATCATTCCTATTCCAAGGCCATACATCCCAAGAGCTGCTCAGCTTCCTGAACTTGCCACATTTGGCGTGCCAAAGGCTTGGGAAGGCAACGTTGTCATGCAAGAGCTGAAACTCCATGAAAGAGCAGCCACAGCGGGGTTGTGTGTTGGGTTGTCTGATTGCCATAATGCAGGAACCTCTGTGCACAATGAATTAATTTCCTGTGCAGTGGAATGCCTTTAAAAAGTCACAGCAGTGGGGTTTTTAGAACCAGACCTGCCTAATTTCATTGGTGCTGGTGGAGGAGGTTCTTCTCCTGCCTGCATGTAGCAGTGGGATCATGTATACATTGTATGTGGATATGGAAATTGTCACAAGGGCTTGCAGATTCATCAAGGATTGATATTAATCATTGAAGGGACAGGATTTGGAGCTGCAAGACTGAATTACATTTCCCTCTCACACTCCACAGCAGTGTGACCTTGGCTGCACATTTCAAGTTTTGAAAACCTTTTGTGCATTATGAAGCCAGAATAATGCAGCTGTCTCTGTTCAGCGTTTCTGTTTCTAAGACTGATAAATCATTAATTCCACAGCGTTTGGGGAATTGCCTTTAGCCCGATTTATTTATTAACAAGGCTCAAATAACTTATATTGAACTTATGAATATTATGCCTACTCTAAAATCATCCATCAGGGATGAAGATTACTTAAAGATATTGCAGCTGCTGTCCACTCCACATGCATCTCTTCATGACATGCTTCAGGATTTTAGGATTCAGGAGTTTTCTGGTGAACAGGATTTCTCTTGATGGTTATCAGTGAGCCTAATGCCCAGCACATTCCTTTTGTTATCTCATTATGAGCAGGAGATTCCAAGCCTCTGGATAGCTTTCCTGTGCAGAAAAAGTCACCTTGAAAGTATTTGCTGATCCTGTATATTCTGTCCTGCTTATTGAACAGCCATTCTTCATTAGGGGAGGTTATTCCCACTGATGGGAAATCTTCCATCCTGGAAGGTGTGACTGCATTCAGCACAGCAGACAAAATAGGGCCATATTTTAGATGATCCAGCATTTCATTTTTTGTGACTCAGGTAATTTCTTGGTATTTTAAACCTTTTTGTAATGTTGTTATTATTTAAAGTGGTTAATACTGTTTAAGAGGATTGAAATAACAGGAATTTTGTTTTCAGGGAATGCTCTTTGTAGCCCAAACTGAAAACCTCCAATAGGTTGATGGGTTCCTAGAAAGTATTCTAATAGGCATTTCAGAATATTTTTAAGCAGCAGTATGAATGAGGAGATTTATGATAAGCAAACAGAAAAATATTCTTTGCTATCATCAGATTTCTTTGCAATTGCTGAAGCTTAAAGTAATTACTCCAAAAGACTTAAGATTTACATACTTTGTCATCTCAGGAAATGGGTATGTGCATTTTTAGGTGCTGGGCTACAGTTACAGGAAAAGCAAAATGGAAGTTTTGAAAAGAAATTTCATTATTTAAAACTAATTGGTGGAATTTTTAGGTGTATTTACAACTGCTTTGTTGCATTGAACTTGTGGTCTTAGGTTCAAATGCAGTGTTAGTGCATTGCTTTAGTCTACAAAGTCTACATGTTCACCAGCATTTTTCTGATGTGTGAGGTATTTTACAAGCTTTCAATTAGTTTATGAGAACTGAAAATAGAAGACTGGCATGAGTTTTGGCCTATAAACAGTAGAAAGTAATTACATGAAGACAGAATGTCAAAATTTTACCTGGAAGAGATTCTATTCCACATCATTGGGTTTTTCTTAATTACAGTGAGTGCCAAGCATCCAAAAGCCCTGACAAAAACTGGGCTCGTTTTTTAGTTCAGCTTGAAAATGCCACAAGAATCAATCTGGAAGATGTAGAATGATTCTTCTTGAAAGGTTAAATACTCTGAAAAATTAATGTGTTATATACAGTAGCCCTGGTGATTCTGTGTCAAGTGCTAAAGAATTGGAGAGCAGTAGGAACACGAAAATGCCATTATGGCCTGTGAAGGTTGGTGTTAATGGGTGTGTTCCCTCCAAAAGATACACTATTACACTGCTTTTTTGTGACCCAACAGTGCTCCCCTCATATTTCCCCTTGGCACTGCTGACATTTATTGCTCCCCAGCTAAATAGGATGACAAGACACAGTTGCATTTTCTGGGAATTTTCTTGTGATTTTTTTTCTTCGCTCATGTTCTGCAAGTTTCTGGAGTGTAGAGAAAAATGGGAAGGTTACTGTCTGAGTGGCAGCCCTGTTAGACATCCTGGCATGAAATACACCTTTGTAAAAATACCATTATACCATTTTTCACTTGTAGTCAACAGTGGCTTCCAGATCCCTTCCAACAGAACTCAGCTTATCTCTATTTAGTGTTTTTCTTGATGTTGAGATTTGCACTTGTTCTGCTCACACTTCACTTTGCAACAAGTTCTTCAATGCATTAAGTTTTAGTTAGAATTTTGATCTCGTTTGCTTGTGGACTGGAGGTGATGTGAACCCTACCTGTTTACTTCACAAACATTTTTCTCTCCTGGCATTTTCTAATGTATGGAGCGAGTTGTGAGATGGATTCCATTGACAGTGAGTTTTAGTAAAGACTTTTAATTTGAGTGGTGGTTTGGTTTTCTTTTTTTTTTTTTTTTTTTGAGAAACTGAGCATCCACTAAACCGCTGTTTCGTACCAGTCCTTCCATGACATGAAAATATCACGTTGGCCAGTTACAGAAAACCTTCCTGCAGCCAGTATAAACTGCCTGTTACTGGGTTTTCCTTCTCCATAGCCCAGTTACCATACCAAAAAGGAAATTTCATTGGTTTGACATCCTGATTATTTTCAGGCACTTAATCCTACAGGTACTTCTATGGTGATTTAACTTGTTTCAGTGTCTTCTGTGGTGTAAAAGGGAGCTGGTTGGGTTTGCAGTTCCTTCAGTAGCCTTGCTTCTCCTTTTGAAGCTGCCTACTGTTTTTGCCTCTCTGCTGTCCTTTGGGAACTTTACCCTCCC
The DNA here is from genome assembly GCA_026261815.1 of Monarcha castaneiventris obscurior. Taxonomy (NCBI): domain Eukaryota; kingdom Metazoa; phylum Chordata; class Aves; order Passeriformes; family Monarchidae; genus Monarcha; species Monarcha castaneiventris. The sequence continues at coordinate 17,797,866 of JAMPIT010000484.1, forward strand.
TTTGTGCATTATTGAATATAATAGCTAATGTTTGGGGATGGCTTTAGGTAGTTCCTTAAGTACTCTGCAGTGAACTTCATCATTCTCTAGCAGACTGAGTATGTCTGGCTTCTTTTGATACTTTTTAGCCTATTCTTTTTTTTCTTCAAGCCTCTAGTCCTGTCTTCTCAGTAAAAATAACTTTAGAAATATTTTTGCTTTTCATTATCCTTGAGATGGAGACATAAAAGAATATGAAGGAAGCACTGAGTGCTTCAGCTTTCTCTTTGCCATCTGTTATTTTCTCTCCTTTCCCATTAAATACTAGAGCCTCTGCTTATCTTTTTCTCCCACTTAATTCTGTTGTATTTATAGATCCTTTCCCTATAGCCTTTTTATGTCCCTCATTAGTTGTTGATCCTTTTGTGTGTTGGCTCATCTGGATCAGAACTGAGACGTTTGTGCCATTCTAATACTGATTCTTTGTTAAATGTTCTTGTTTCACCTTTTGTACAATCTCTTCTGATAGTCAAAGCCTTTAAAGACTCTGAGTCTCTTCCAGTGTTTCCTACATTCCCCTGCACTGAGATAATCTCTTGCACTATTTTATACACTCTTCATTGGTAATTGTCAGTTTTCCTGAATTCCTTGATCCTCTCTTTAAGAGATGTTACAAATCACTTGACTGAGTTTGCCGAAATTGTTGCCCTGAATTCCACTTCTTTTTTGTGCTTCCTTCACATCTTCCTTTCAGTGTGTTACTAGTGACTTCTCCTGACTTGTGATAATGCTTACCTGAAATGTGTTGCTGCCCTTAAGATCTCAGCCAATGCTTTCCTGTTAATCAGAATAAAACACAGCTGCAGCTTTAGTAATGCTTCCATGCTCATACCTTTATCCTGTTAGCACAGCTCCACCTTGATGATATCCCACGTTTCCTCCTCAGAGAAAGACTAAAAAAATGCAGGTATGTGATGGCTGTGGCATGGGTTGGGAGAACAAATTGTGCCTCGTTCCCTGCTTTGTTAGGGGACATTTTGTGCCTTCACACACATTTCTTGTCTTTGTGGGCTGTTGCTTCAGATTTATAATTCAGCTGCTACAGTGTGCACATGACCTGCCTGTTTCAAGGGTTAATTAATCACTGCTTGTAAAGCTGCTGGGAATTTTGGATGGAAAATGCTGCTGTAAGCGCAAAGCACTGTTTGTATCTGCAAGATATTTGTAATGGTATTCAGTAGGAGCATTAAAGCCATTGACTTATGTGGAAGTCAAGTGTGATATGCTGTACATATACACAACCAACCAAGTCTCTTCTGTACATGAAAATATCTGGATTTTTGCTGTTCTTGAGGACACCTTTCTGAGAACCTCTGCATTTCAAACAGAAGAACCTGCCTAGAACTGAATACCCTGTAGTTAAAATTTCATCCTGTCCTAGGGAGAGAATTTGTAAACTTAGCGCCAAGGGTTGTGTTCTGGTCAAGTAACATTTATGGCCTGATTATCAAATAAGTTATAGATAATGCAGTAGGAAGATTTAATGTATTAAGGGCAGGATTTTTAAAAAGGGGAGGAATGGAAGCCAAATGGAATTTTAAGTCCTGTTGGCTTGTCAATGGGATTTGTGCATCCCTAAGTTGGATGTTTTTGAAAATAGCACTGTAAATTGGTGACTAATAGAGATCTTTCCATGATAATGGCTTACAAGTTACCATTAATAATTCAGCTGAAGGTTATTGCAGTCCAGCTCAGACTCCTGAAAATGGTGAAAAGCTTCTCTCTGTGATTTTAGTGGCTTTGGGTTATGTTGTAAGGGCACGCTGATGAAATAATGTGCTTTTGAGAGATGATTTTTCCCCTTTCATTGCATCCTGGGAGTCAGAACTGAAAGTCATGAATTACAGGAGAAATGGATGTTGGAGCCTTCTTGATGCTTCTCATGTGCAAGTATTTACAGGGATGTATAAGATCCTGTTCCCCTGAGCGGAGGGAGAATCAAGCAAAGCGAGTTTCTCTCTGCCTGCTTTCCATTGCCTTTTCCTTTGCCAAGGCTCTGTGGTGGATTTCTTTGGGAAGTGGGAAGGGGCTGTTCAGCTCTGCAGCCCCCTGCCCTCCTCCCTGCAACCCCCTGCCCTCCTTCCTGCAGCCCCTTGCCCTTCCTGCAGCCCCCTGCCCTCCCTGCATCTCCCTGCAGGCCCCCTGCCCTCCTTCCTGCAGCTCCCTGCCCTCCCTGCAGCCCCCTGCCCTCCCTGCATCTCCCTGCAGGCCCCCTGCCCTCCCTGCAACCCCCTGCCCTCCTTCCTGCAGCTCCCTGCCCTTCCTGCAGCCCACTAAAGCCCCCCTGCAGCTCCCTGCCCTCTCTGCAGCCCCCCTACCCTCTCTGCAGCCCCCTGCCCTCCCTGCAGCCCCCCTGCCCTCTCTCCCCCCCCCCCCCCCCGCAGCCCCCTGCCCTCCCTGCAGCCCCCCTGCCCTCCTTCTGCGACCCCCTGCCCTCTCTGCAGCCCCCCTGCCCTCCCTGCAGCCCCCTGCTCTCTCTGCATCCCCCTGCAGCCCCCCTGCCCTCCCTGCAGCCCCCTGCCCCGGCACTGCCGCTGGCTCGCGTCGCTCCTTCTCCGTCCTTCCCCGTCCGCCTCTCCTCTCTCAGCTCTCTCCCTGCATTCTCAACAAACACCAGCGCCAATCCTTTCCCTTTAAACCGTTTCCGTTCCTAAACATCCTTACATTTGCTGTGGCTTTGGATGGAAGCACGCCTCTCCCGGCTGGTTTAACAGAGGGAGGGCACTTAAACCCTCCGGTTTTCTCCAACCACATTTTCAAGCATCCCAGAAACACAGCGCTGTCTTCGGGTAATCTGTCTACAAATACAGAAAATAGAAGCCCCCTGTGCATATTTATGGGGAACATAAAATCTGTAAGAGAACAACAGTATTGTTTAAAAAGCAGGTGGAATATTTTGAGATTTCTAGGGAGATGTAGATTTTTTGCTATTATACCAATATCGGTGAAAAGACATTGATTAATTAAAACAAGGGATTGGTGAAAACATGTTCATCAACACTGAAAGATGGGCTGATAGGTCCAGGTGCCTCTGTAGTAGAGGGATATATTTTTCTAAATGAAAACACAGAGGTGCTGGTGTTGAACTGGAAGTCATTGGGAAGTATTTTTGTCTCCTCACAACAGCACTCAGTGCCTGTTAGCAGTCTGCCTCTGCAGCAGCAAGGGCTGTTCAGCACTGATGGCTTTTCAAGTTCAATAAAATCGTGCCTCAGACACGAGTCTGCCTGAATTTCTCTGTGGAACAGAGGATTGCCCAGCGAAGGACACCTGGGGAAGATGGAATGAACACATCTGGGTGCACACATTAGTGTTTGGTTCCTCTGTGAGGGCTTCAGTGCTGTGGGTGGGATGGGATTTTTCATCCTGTTATTACACACAACTTTTGTCTTCATAACTTTCCTACTGTTCAGCCTAACTTTTTTTTTTTTTCCTATTTCCATGTAAATATGATGAAAAAAAATGATGTAATTGGAGGAGCTTATGATATCCATTCTGATTTTAAACCTGTTACTTCTGGAAGAAGATTGCAGCCTTAAAAGGTTTGCTGCGTGAGGGGAGGGTTTACAGAAGGAAAAGCCATAGGATGACTTGAAGTGTTGAACAATAAAACCGGAACAAAAACCTTGCTATAAATAGTAGCCTGGTCCCAGTTCAGTGAAGTACTTAAGCATATGCCTAAATCCCTCCTTGTTCAACAAAGCACTTACATGTGCATTTGAATTCTGCTGGAATAAAGCATTAAACGTCAGGCCTGAGAGCTTGGGGGAATTAGGAGCTGTGTGTACCCGGACAGAGAAGGGGGGTTTCCTTCACAGCCCCCTGGTGTGCTGGGAGCCTTTGTGGGGTAACATTCCATAGGCAATTTCTGACCAAACTGACCGTTTGCTGACCAATTAACTTGGGGAACTGTTGGGCATCAAAGTATTGGAGAGCAGTTGTGTTCTGATATTCCAAAACTGACCAATTAACTTGGGGAGCTGTTGGGCATGAAAGTATTGGAGAGCAGTTGTGTCCTGCTATTCCAAACATGGTGTTCTTGTGTTGTTTGTGAATTGATCAGGCTGAATGATAACTGCTGCTTTTGTGACAGTAGGACCTGTATTACCCACTGAAGTGAATGTCCATTTTCCTTATAAAACTGATGGAGTGAGGATTTTCCTCGTGACATCAGTGAGGCAGTCTGCACTCAGGAGTTCAGAGCATTGGCTCCTCCATCCAGGTATCCCAGTTAACACTCTCAAGGAGTTTTCAAGTACATCTAAAAACCATGTAGCTCTCAGTTTTAGAGTTGTCTGCATAAGAGCTCTTACAAAGGCCTATGTTCTCAGAAAATACTTACCATCTCTTTTCTTTTAATGAAATCTAGTTAACCATTCCAGTTTTTCAAAGTATTGCCCACTATACAACTATTCTACAGGGATCCTAACTACTGACAGCTATTTTTAGTCATCTTATCTCTGGAAAGGCTCCACATAAATTTCATAGTGGTTGTTGTGGCTGGCTGGATCCATCAGAAAGTGATAATTAAAAACTGTGTCTCAATCAGGCGAAAATAATGAAAATGTAATAGATCCTGTTTTTTTACAACATGGAAATATACAGCCAACCAGACTTTTTTTTAAAATTTGTTGGAATATGAAAGTTGTAAAACATACATTTCCATTGAGATGGAAACTTCAATGTGTCAGTCCCTCATCAGGGATTCTGAGGTACAGATTGGCTTTTGAGAAACCTGCTCTGAGTCCCTGCTCTGACTGACAGTGCAGCTTTCACATCTCTGATCACTCAAAATTAATCAGCCCGGGATTCCCCAAGTGCATTTCAGTATATTGGTTATCAGTCACCTTCACAGCTGGGATAATTCTTAAGAATTTTTCTTTCCAATGGAAATCTGGGCGAACTAAAGAGTAATTGGATTTTTGATAAAACAAAGGTTTGACCAAAAAATATTGTGACATTTTAATGAAACAGAGTTACCATGATGATTTGGTGGACACACAAACACACACACAGGTCAAGTCAATCTAGAAGACCACTTTAAAAATATTTTATGAAGTACCAGGACTGTTTAAAAAGAAGCCTGTAGACCCCAAGTCATACCTGGTGCCAATTGTCTGTCAGTCACAGTGCTGGGGCTTTGTTTACTTCACTATTTCTCTGTTGAGCAAATCTCTGTACCTGTTTGGTGGGGGTGCATTGAATCTCTACCAGGAAAAGCACACTGTAAGAATGGTTAATTCAAATGTTATATATTTGAGCTGATTAAAGAAATTCTAATCTGGATCCTTATGTAGGAAGTTATAAAAGGCTTTCATAATTTAAACCAGATCAAGTCTATAAAGTCATAATAAGCTCATGTAAATCTCCCCAGTGTAATAGTTGAAATTTTTCAATTGTATAATTAAAAACACCCCTCTGTAAATATTTGAGTGAAAGTCCCTTGCTGCTTTACATTCTATTTGATTAGACCAGATAGAGCTTTGAAGAAGGGCCATTTTGGGCTGATTTAAAGGTCAGCTGTTGCAAATCCTGGCCAATGTCAGGATGGGCTCTGACTCTGTGGGCTGCACTTGGCACTTTGAGTTATACAAAGTAAGCTTTATCTCCGTGAGCTTCCTACTGCTTGAGTGGCACTTTCTGTACCAAGGATCAAAACTTCTGTTAGAAACAGGGTCAAAATACCAAAATCAGGCTGTAGAATGGCACATAACTTCTGTTAAAATTAATGGAGTTTCACTATGGGATGTAATTAAGCAGGTTGGTAGACAAGAAACTAATGAGCTGGTCTTTGTGAAATATGCAGAGGGAGTAACTTCCAATAGGGTATTGCCAGGGAAATGAAGGATTAGAATGGAAATAAACTGATGAAGTGTTTGATGGCCTGATGTTGAAATGCACATGCAATGAAGCAAAGGAGTTCTGCAAAGTATAACTCTGTCAGGCTTCCTCTTTGCTGAAAAGAGCTGCAGCGTTTTTAATTAAATGTTCCGGAGCTGTTTTGTTAAAGCTGCACAGCAAATAAATTCTTTCATTATTTGGTCAATGGTGGTGCCAGGGGCCTTTAAATCTTTCCTCCAGGAGAAGGGAAAATATTTTAAGCTATATATGAAGTACCATCACTAATTTTAAATACAAAAAAATTATAGTTGTTATCAAGAAAAATTATCCAATAAATGGAATTGTCTTCTGTTCCTTTTAGGAAAACCTCCCCCATTTTTCAAGACAGAATTTTGTATGTGTTAGGGAATATTGTGAGCAAAGTTGAACAAAATGTTCATGCTTATTTAGTTAACAAAAATATTTAATAAAGGAAAAAGCAGCAGGGAAACATGACCAGCCATTAATTCCTTTGCAGTGCCTTCTGTGCATTTTTTCTGCAGGGAGCTTTCAGCAGACTTTAACCTAAGCAGGGCTTCATCAGCTGGATACATTCCCCTCTCTCCCTTCCTCCACCTCCTTGGGAAATTGAAATCAAATTGCATTGTGTAGCAGATTAGTCGTGAGTTGAGTAATCAACTTGCAAGGCAGTGATGACCTGGAAGCTTGGTTCTAAGTCCTCCCCCTCCCCCAAATCCAGTGCTGTGGCTTTTTCCTACATCCTTATTTTCTGTCTGAGATGACCTACAAGGGAATATGCAAATGCACACACGAGCCTATGCTGAGGAATAGGAGGGAAAGAGTGTTCCAAGGGAGGAAAATATGTATCTGTCAACTTAGAGTGATTTATTCGCTCATTTCCAATTCTTCTTGAATGTGGAAGGTTTCCTTTGGCCACATTTGTGTTCCAGCTCCTGTGTGCCTGTGCTGGGCTCCTGCTTTGGGAGGATGGGATTGGTGGCAGCGTTTTGTATTCACTCTTCTCATCCTCACACAGCAGGATTGGAGATGTTGAAGGTGCAGTGACAGTGCTCAAAATAGCTTTGGTCTGAGAAACACAGAGTATTTTCAAGTTGGGTTTTTTTCCTCTCTCTTTAACATTTTTTCCCCATTTTTCTTATCTAAGATGCTTTTTTAGCAGCACAAGGGTTGGTAGGAATTGAAGTTCTTCACAGATTAGTCCAGCTGTGGCAATTTGTGCTGGATGCATAGAAATAACACAACACTATTTTTTATTTATATGAATTGTTGTGTGAGATCATTATAAGGTCAAGACTTACATTTAAATACATCATACATTAAAAATACACTTCCTAAGATGCTTATTAACATGCATAAAAATGTCTCAGCTTTCTGAGGAGCAAGTAACTTCTCATGTATGTTGAAGGAGGAATTACAGGGAACTTCTGTGAAACACTTCCTATCTATAAATATTTGTGAAACCCTATCCAGTTATAAATAGCAGCAGGCTGCAGGCTGGAGACGTGATCTTAGAAGACACCAGATTCAGTGAGGATGGTGCTGGAGTTCTGGAGCCAATGAGGCACCAAAGAGGTGCTTTTTATAGATGAGTATTTGGCCCTGATGACACACACAGATTACTAAATTGATTAATTTTCTGTTTCTGGCACAAGATTTTCTGTGCATCATCTCCATCATATGTGATGTTTTCTTGTAAGTTGTAGTTCCTGGAAACATATTTCTCTTTTTCTTTGTCTTGCCATTAAAAAAAAATCCTTTATAATTGTGTAGAATAATATTTTGAAGTGCTTCAGATGTTGCCTTAAAAAGAAACAAACTGTCAATTTTTTTCCCCTTCTTCCTCATTTTTATAAGGAATGACTAGATTAGGATTTTTTTTTGCCATTTCTTGGTAATAATGTCTCTACAAGATAATTCTGGGGCTGCTTTGGAAGCCAGTTCTCTGCTACAGTAGTCAGCATCAATACAGCTGCATGGAATTCCTGGTGTGTATCATTGCCCTTTTAATGTTCAATTGAGAGTGTAAAATAGCATTTAAACTCACTGGGGCAGGAAGTGTGGTAAGGTGGAGTATCCAGTTGCCAGCAGGTTTACAGACACAGAATCATTTAATGAACTTGAGAAAAGCAGCTGAAAATGAAGAAACTGCATATTAAGTTGAATCCTTGATGTGCTCTGTGGTGCTGTTGTACTAGAACAGATTACAGAAATCAAGTAGGAGCATTTAGCATTTTCCTGTACTTAAGAAGAAGAAAGGAGAGCACTTTTCTATAGAAATTAAATCCCAAGTTCTGCTAGATTATCTCAAATTTAGTATTGAAGCCCCATGAATAAAACTTTCCTATCAGCTATGTTATAGGGAATTTCAGTGTGATTATGATGAGCAGAAACTGGTGTTGGAATAAATCCTCCAAACAGTATTGTAATTGTAGACTTAAACTTTCAGAGGATTTGCTTTTCTTGGTAGGCTATTTAAAAAGAATATTTTCTATATGCAAAATACTTTTTAGGGAACAATAAGGGTATAAAATGAGGTAGTCCCAGGTTAGGATATCCTGTAATATTTTCTGGGCAGCCTCAAGAGTGGCAGGGATCCCATCTGAGCTCGTTATCCAGCACAGCCTGGATGACTTCTGTATATTCTTGTGCTACAAATATGACAAGGATCTCTCCAGACAGCAGAGTTCAGTGCATTGTGTGTGTTTGCATGGGGGAAGTTTCAGCTCTGATGGCTGAGTGAAGTGGATGAAGGCATAAAAAACGAATTGTATTCCCAGGGCTCTTTCAAAGGAGCGTGCAGGGAAATCCTTGGCTGAGTCTGCAGTTACTCCCAGGTGTGGGAGAGTGAGTTCAGTGTCTGCATTCCTCAGCATCCAGCTTCACTTCCCCTGACTTGCAACACTGGAAACTGGAAAAAAACCCCCAATATTTAGAAAGCTGGGACTGAATAGGCCACGAGAGCTGAGTATTTACCTGAGGCAACCAGGCCAGGGCAAGTGAAAGAGATGCCCTCACCAAGAGAAAGTTGATGGAAGATGGATGGAAAATTTTCTTAGTTGTTGTTTTTTTTTTTTTTTAAGATCTCAACTCAGATAGAAGATAGCTCAATTACTCCAGGAATTGGATAAAAAGAAAAATGTCTTAGATATTGAAAATCTTTTGAAAATGTCTTTATTGAATCGTTGACATGAGTGAATTCTGAGGAGAATAAGAGGAAGAGGCAAAACCTTCACTGACCATCATGCCTAAAACTCCACAAAAAACCCACACAGAGGCAGAGGGGAGTGGCAGAGGTTTATCTACAGCTATTTTTGTGCTGGGTTTTTTTTTGTCCTGTTGAACTGAAGATGGGCAACTGCTTATGAGACCTCTCTGGGAAAACGACAGACAGAGATGAGATGTGGGTATTGCAGCTGCTCTCCTGCCTGCGTGTCCACACTTACTCCAGGTATGGTTTTCCATTTCTTCAGTGTTCTGGGGACTGCAGGCAAAATGAAGATAAAGGCAAATTCCTAAGTGCCTTTGAACTTGGTGGGCGTGCTTGATATCTCCTCAGTGTTTATCTGCTTTGGCATTTCTGATAAATCTGTGCTTTTCTTCAGCAGAGTTGTTTTTCTAATCTGGTAGTTTATGAAGCCTCTCACATGGCCATCAGTGGACCAACAGAAGGTCAATATGCAGCATAAATTAACAATCTACTGCTGTGCTATTGCATTAGAGAAATTAAAAGTAATATGAATAAAGTTGTCTTTACAGATAATTAATATATGAAGTATAAGACAGACAAAATACTCACATGAAGATAAGCCCTGTTACCAAGAACAATAATATTGTTAGGCAGAGACATTAGTAGTGTGTGTAAAAATCACATTTTAATTACAAATGTTTCTTAGGAAACATCAGTCTGTTGTTCTTCTTTTGCCTATCCTCTGATGATGTGATCTTTTGTGATTCCCATATAGAAGCAGAGAAGAAAACATTTATTCAACAACAGTAGGGTAGGAACATGGCAATTAAAGCTGAATGCAATTCCAAGCTATTGAACATGTAAACAAAATTGTCCATACATCCTATTTCTATTGGTGCCCTAATCTCTGAGTCTGTACAGATGGACAGCCTGTTTCTCCTTCCTTAACAGGTCTTGCAAAAAATAAACTTGCCTTTCAATTTCTGCTGTTTAGCGTGCATTAAGCACCTTTAATTTTCAGTATAGTTCCTCTTTATGTAGCTGTTTTGCAGGATGAGCTATAAACATTTATAAAACGTAATTATAGAGACGTTTAATTGCTGTATAAATAAATGGGTTTGAACACAGACATAAGAATTCTCCATGGAGTCACTTGATGGTGTGCGTTGACTCTCAAATTCATTTTCTGCTGGGTAAGAGTAACTGGCTCGGAAGTGCAACCAGTCCCAGCACAGCAAAGCTTTCGGGGTTGCTGTAAATCTGTCACTGCCTTTTAGCAAAGATTGTAACCTTACTTTGGTTTAGTGCTGCTCCAGTCCCGTTGTTAACCCCAGGTCAATGATTCAAAATGTTTCACGGCATCGCAGGCAAATTTAGGAACGCCAAGTTATCAAGGAAAGGATGTGAATGAGAAGAATAATGACTTGTATGAGCAGAGAGGATAAACCTCTGTGAAAGTGTTCAAATGACTCAAAGGCCTTGTGAATTGCAGTTGCCGAGGCAGGGCTGTGCTGTTTGAAGAGTTACCAAGTATTAATTGCTAACTTTTCAACCATGACAGATTTAGGAAAGCCCAAAACCTGGTGCATTTGGTCTTGCTCTTTGCTGATTTTCCTGTTCTGTTTGTTCTGGTTTTTGGGGCTCTTTGATTTGGCCAAGATAAGTGTGTGTGCATACAAACATGAAATCATTTAATTACCACTTGGGGTAAATGGTGAACGTGTGCATGCACATAAACACACATGCTGCCCTCAGTATCATCTAATTACTGCTCTGAGCAAATAATCTTCCTGTTTTCTGTGTCCTGGGGCACAAAAGGAATGTTTTCTTCTTTTGATTTGTTTTAGGGACAGTAGGCTAAGTGTTTTTCTGGAAGATGTTGTTTCATGTCTGAGCACAGAAACATAGTAGAAGTGACTGTGAAAATTAGAATAAGTTGCACTTTCTTGTAATTTAAATATTTTTTTTGCATGAGATTGTTTTGTGTGTCTCCCTTGCATCTTGCTAAATGTTTGACATTTACGTGGACAGCACCATGATTAAAAATGTGATCTTGCCTAGATACTATAGAAATACTGTGCATATTTATTCTTTGCATGTGGACATAGACTTTTGTATATGCGTATTTAGATTTCTGTTTCTCTTATCTGTTTTGGGTTTTCATATTGTTGTTTCAAGGCTATTAACAGAAAGCATAAATATCATATAGCTCTTATGAAATGCAATGTTTGGCCCATTCAGTGGGTAAAGGGGCCTTGGCCAGTTTACCAGTAAATAGATGTTTAAAGCAGACAACTAAAAATAAGATTAGAAAGTGATCGCTAATTGGTATCCTGTAGGTTGAGCAAGAGACTACTGAGACAGAAATAATATTTATGCAGTGCATGAATATACCACTGCAATAAAAATGAAGAATGACTGAGCTGCTTTCTCATCCTTGGAAGTGGCCCTTCCACTCCTGGGCTGGGGGCCTGTTTGTGCAACTCTGGGGACTGCCCCTGCTCTAGGTAGGAGACTGCAGGCTGCACAACCTTTTAGCCTCGCTGAAATATTAATTCTTTTCAGCATTCCAAACTATGCACAAAGGAATCAAAGTACAAATGCTAATTGTTGAGGAAGGGAGGAGTCTGTAGGAGAAGAGCTCAGAACTCACGATACCTACAGCAATGCTGGTTATTTTCCTGTCTCTTCTTCGGCTGTTTCCTTGGCCCATCCTTCCTCTGTATTCCTCTTAGAGGCAGAAGACTTTCTATTTTGCCTTTTCACTACTTAAATATTTAGGAATGCCTGCTCTTAATAATGAAAGTCCTTTGCCTTAGTTATCCCTGCTGAAGTTTTGTGTTTGAGAAGGTGAACACACCTGAGTCCTGGAATATACATTTACCTGTCTACCTGTTAATATTCCTGTTAATATTCCTGCCAGCTCTGCCTGCCAGCACAGGTACCAGCTATGGCCATGCTCCTGTGTTAATTGTATGGGCCCCTGCAGGATCTCAGTGGATGATTTTACCCAGCTATGAGGAGCAGACTTGCATTCCACACTGGACTAAAATCCCTGTGAATTATCCCTCAGCTAAAGTTGGTAAATTCTGTTTGCTTTCATATTCATAGTGACCGAAACAAAAATTTTGAAAGAAACAAAACCAGAATTGAACTGAAACAACAATTACAGTATTCTTGGCAAAACACTGTATAAGGCTTTGCTTTTCAGCCTAAAATTTTCCAGCTCAATTAAAACTAAATGTTTTCCAGATTTCTTTGAATTTAGGTGAATTTTGAAAGGAAAAATAAACAGTAGAAAAGATTTTAACATGAAATATTAAATTGTCAAAAAAGAAGTATTTCACTTGGATTTCAAAATGAGATCTTTTACATTCTGAAACTTTTGCTCTCACATTTTTTCCAGCTTAGCCTCTTGGTCAAATACGACTTAAATGGGAATTGGTTTTAGTCGTGACCTCTTTCTCCTGCTCCCTCACGGCCCGGCTATCCCCAAGACAACCCTAATTTTTCCTGCTGGCTGTGTTATCACTGATCCCACTGCCTTCTGCAAAATGTTCCTGTGCTAAGTGAATGTCATTTGGAGAAGTGACATGCTCTTCACTGAGGTTTTCAGTCAACTGCAGTTTGACTTCTCAAGAAAACTCAGCCCATTTACTTCCAGCATGCTGCTAGATAATTGCTATGGATAACCCCTTCCTGAAGTATGGAAAGGAGGAAAATCTGAGATGTCTATATTTGTTCATAGTCTAATTCTCTAAATGGATTAAAACTCTAAAGCATGTATTATTTTTAGGTTCATCAAGAAAAGCACACATCCATAATTCAGACTAGAGTAGACCTGTGCTCTGTGGCAGGGGCTTTCATCTGAAATAAGTGCAGCTATTTCTTCATCCAGGGCATTTCCCACCATCTGGTTACTGCAGTAGCTGTATGTGCTATTTATGATGTGTATAGCAAAAGCAACATATGTGCTTTTATCTGATAAGTAGTCAAAAAGCTTTTTTTTTTTCCCCCTCTTTGTTTTACTGTAATTAGAAATGCTGCCATTGCAGACTTGGATTAAAATTGCTTAACTTTGGAAGAAATACGTAATGAAGAGTTGCTGAAATGAAGTTTCAGGTGGGAGAGGATGAGAAGAGGAGCAGTAGAGAGCTTCAGTCTCCCCTTGTGCAGCAGTGACCATGGTGCCCAGTGGCATTTCTGTCATTTGCTCATGAGGCCTCTGTGTATGTTAATGCTCAGCTGTTAATGTTAATCATCATTCCTGGTTTTAAATGCAAACTCTTCCTACTTTGATCTCCAGGCTCTCCCACAGTCCTGCCTAACATTGCTCCTAGGCAGGCTTTTCACAGGCCAGATACTATTTGTCAAAAAACCAGGAGAAAATATCTGCCCACAAGTTTCTTATTTGCATATTCATCTGGGCATATTCCTGGCTCAGCCTGGGCTTCTCGTTCTTTTCCTTTCATTAAAATCTTCTGCTGTGCAATGAGCTCATCACAGCACTTTTCCTCTCCCCATTCCTTCTGGAGAAGAATTGCCTGTGTAAATCACTGAAATGGCATCACTGATTGCCACAGTCTTGTAATGTAGCTGCAACTCTCACAATGATTCATCTTTGGATCTGCTCAAGGTCTCCAAATATGAAAGAAAGGAGAAATAGTTTGAATTATATAGAGAAAGTTCTGCTGAGAATTCTGCACACTCCTTGAAGCCCACTGACTAACTCCTGCAAATGATCAATATTGTCTATCAGGGCTTTTTTACCCAGCCTTCCAATTAACTTTGTCTCCCAGTGATACGTGGGAAAAATGAGACCTGAGTTTTGCTGGTACCTTCAGACTCTGCAGGTATGTTTTACACCAAGATCCAAAACAAAAAGAATTTTTTTTTTCCCCCCCAAACTTGAACTATCACAAGAAGGACAGCAAGGGACAAATGACTTATCTAGAAGACTGAATTAGAATTTCCTTCAGGAAATGTTTTCCAGACACCTCTAGGCCTAACAGAGAGGAGGAATGACTACCAGCTCTGTCAGATAATGCACAAAATGCTATGGCAAAATTCTGCTGTCATTGCCTCTGCGTTGGAACATAATTACAAAGAATGGAGCAACTGGGTTGCTGTAAGGGAAGTGTAGCAGGAGTTGTGTAATCTTTCCAAACCCCACAGTCAAACAGTGGAAGTGGAAGCTGTCAGAAAAAATCCCTGGCACAAGTGTGTGGTGGGCACTGTCTGCTGGAATGACAGAGTGCTCGCTCTAGTAAATGCTGATAGGCTTCTTTTTTATAAGTATTGGAAATAACCCTCCTCTACTGTGCCACACTGCTGGAAGTACCTCATCTCCAAAACACAACACCTACGAGACAGATTTAAAGACCTAAAATTCCCATAAGAGCTATAACCACTGTCCTTTACTTATTCTCCAAAAGTTCTTAAAATATGTAAATGTATTCCCCCATATTCCTCTGCCTGCAAACTGAAAAGAATCCAAATTTTCACTGCCAGTGAAGGAGAGAGGGAGGAACTGGATCTGAGGCAAACAAAAATGTTTTGGTGAAATAGGATTAGTTCTTAAATCTCAAAAAAGCTTGTGGAGTCATGCAAAACAGAAAAGAGAGGTTTAGCCTGCATAGAAACAGAATCACATGAGTGCAATATCATTCAGACTTTCACTCATGTGACATTTGGTTGTTGTTGGAGACAAATCTGTGAGAAAAGAAGTACAGTAGTTTTTATAGATAAGGAGCTCAATTTCCTTAGGTTTTTGCAGTACGTGAAATACAATTATTGCAAGAGGGCTGAAGTGGGAATATGGAAAATACTCTCCTAATTTGGCTGCACGTGTGTTTTCTTTAAACAGTGAGTTGTTACTTTCTTATTTAGGGGAATGTGTGTTGATTTGTGGATAGGAACTCCAGGTGCAGCATGTGCCACTGCTGGAGCTCCATAAGGGAATGACAAGGCACGGGGAAAATTAAGAGCTGCCATAGTGAAGATGAGTTTAAAAAGTCTGATCCTGGGGAGAGTGGCTGGAGAGAATGAGATTTATTTGTTTCTATGTGGGAACTGCACAGTCCCTTCCATCATTTCCTCGCAGACCTCTTTGAATAATTGTCTCCATCCACAGAGTTTGCTGCAGGTTGGATCTCTGTGGCCATCAGCACCTGCAGAGTGCTCTGTGTTTGTTATGCTGTGCACAAGAAGGAGTGAAGGAAATAGTGCATTTCCTGGGGCTGAGCTGCTCTCAACTGCTCCATTCCCCAAATGAGTGCTGCGTGCCTTTGGACTGCAGGAGTGTTTTGTGTTAACAAGTTGCTTGTTAAGTTTTTCTTGGTGTTTTTGTAAACCTGGGGCTTGCCTGGAATAAAGTTTACGGCTTCAGCTTATTCAAAGGAGGCATAAAAACCCCACATTGTGTTTCCTGGGGTAATGCTGCACCTCCAGATTCCTCAGTTTAGATTATCAGTCGTATTGGAACAGGTCGAGATAATATAGTCAAGTACAGTAGAAGTCTGAGGGAGTTCAAGTGGCAAATTTCTCATAAAAAGGTTTTTTTAGAAAGAAAATTCTCCTGGTGCTGCCTACACTGCGTCTGTGCTGAGGCTTGGGCAGTTGTTGAAGGCACTCTCATTATGCACAGGGTCAAAGCTCGGGTGAAATACGGGGTTACAGGTGTCAGAACAGGCATTTTGTTCCCTTCTCTGCACTGGAACTTTCCCCAGCATAACCTGTGCTGCCTGTGCAGGGTTTGTGTGCCTGCTCCTTCCCCTCCTCAGAACCTTTCTGAGAAGAAATGAATCGATGGCAGAACTTTGAGGTCTCCCAAAGGCTGTGGTTGTAAGGGTTCTTCAGGGCACACTCACCTGACCCTTGGTCTCTTGTCTCTGGAACTGAGAGAGAGCTGAGCTGTTTTGCTGTGTTTATGGTCCTGGCTCACAGTGTGAATGACAAAAGAGCATTCTGGTCAAACTTGTCTCAGATTGGGTTCAGAAGCAACAGGAGAAAATGCAGGGCTCGCTGTCCCATAAGGCAAGTTCTGAATTAACCCCCAGATGAAAACTGGTGATACCAGCTCTGAATGCTTCCCAGGAGCTCTTTCCTGAGAGCTGCCATCCTCTGGCAAGCAGGGACAGGAGTCATAATGATTCCTTTCCTTTGCCTCAGAGGTTGTTCTTGGCCTTTTGTCCACTTCCAATGTGACAAAAGTCCACGTTACAAAAATCACTCCCTGTGTGCCTTTTCCTGCCCCCAAGTTCAATTTTCACTTGCACTACCAAGGATTCAACATGGAAAATTTTATCCACGCTCATTAACGTGAAATAAATAATGTTCTGATGGGAATATGATTTTTTTTTTCCTGGTGTATTGTATCATGCTCTCCTAAACTCTGTGAAGCTCCTAGGCACAGCTTCTTGCAATTTTCTAGTTATTCATAATAATCTGAATAATCTGTTGTCTTGCCTTGTCTCTGATGCTACAGTAACAGCATAGCAGATGGAAGGTAATGTCTTCTGAAACCTGCTCTCAGACACAGTCAAAGTTAATGTTCCTCTTGAGTTCTTCTCCTATCATTACCTGATCGCTGGTATTTTGCTGATACTTTTTTTTTTCAAGTCTACTTTATAGGAGAAATATTTTCTATTTTTTTCCAGCAGAAATGAAGTACAAATATAAAAGTGGACTGAGGCAGTATGGTTGAAGGAGAAAAATATGTGTTCTCTGGTTAATAATTCTTACAGAAAAGTAAGTTCAGCTTAAAGGAATCGCTGTAGTGATGTTAAATGAATGTTTTATTTAAATGAAGTAATGCCACCAGCTATAAGTCACTTGGTGGTTCTGCCTTGAACATTTTTCTCTTTGGGTAGATACGACTGATTTCTAAAGGCAGGAGAGGTTTATTTGCATTGATCCCACCGTGCTGACCTCAGGCTAAGTGCCATCAGCTGCGAGTTTAATCACATCTCTTCAGATGGATTTCACATGATGAAACATTTTCATACCTTACAGATATTGAAGCTTTCCTTTCTCTTCCTACAAAGAACAAACAGGACTGCAGTATTTTTTTATAAGAGTGACAGCCAGAAGTTCCAGTTGAAATGCCTTTTATTTTGTAGTGAAGAAGTAGCCTCTTATTTCAAGCATCAGTTACCCAGCTCTGAAGAGCAGCTCTGTCTCAAGAGCCATCCCTCCAGCACAGCCTGTGCTGTACAGGGCAGTGGCACCAGGATTTGCAGCTCCTCCTGAAAATCCCATCCATGCATTTATGCTGCAGAGAGAAGGTGCTCCAGGTCCCAGCTGTGCCCTTCCCTGCCTGCCCAGCTGCCACTGGTGATGCTGAACTTGAGAGAGACACAGATGGAGGTGTTTGAGGGTTCAAACCTGAACATCCTCATTGTTCTGGAGGGAAGGCACAAGTCAAATTAGGTTTAGTTTGTCTCTCATGCCAACAGCAGGTTCGTGCTGTGCTCTTGACTGACCCTATTATTTGAAAACTGAGAATGCTAAAAAACCCCAGTAATTAAGATACTGTAAATTAACAGGTTTTCGATGCAGCAGATTAAAACTGAAGCCAGCAATGTGGGCAGAGAGCTGCAGATAGATGCAGCAATGCAGTTGCTTGTACTCCTCTGAAAGTGCTGCCTGGAAGCTGGGATGCTCCCTGGGATGTCCTTCCAGAGAGCAAACAGGACATGGCTAGAGAGCAGCAAATATTTTCAGCCCCACACAGATGTCAGCTGGGGTCTGAGAAGAGCCAGGTACTAAAGCAGAGAGTACCTGGAGTACCTGTGCCTGGTGAGAATTTGCCTTTAATTCCCTAGAACAGGAATTTTAATCATCACAGCAAGGAGAAACCAACCTGGTGAGCTGTTGGGGTCTATCAGAGCAGTAATTGCTCAGAACATGGATAATAACTTTTGAAAAAAAACCAGGGCAAACCCATGGGGACAGTATTTGGCAGGCCATGTGTTTAATGGTGAGAGCTCACTTCACTGATATATGAACAAGCAGTTACTACCAGTTGTTCGTATCTGGCTTCCGAGGCAAGGAACTGTCATGAAAGACCAAATCAGTCCAAAATTCTTCAAATCTAGATGGCAAAAGAAGATTTTATTTCACTGAGTGATCTGGAACTGGAAATTAGTCTTGTTGCTTGCACTCCTTGGTGATTTAAATCAATCACGGCCGAGTTGAGTGGGCTCGGAATTTCACCCAGGCTGCTTTTCCCTCTCCCTTTGGTTCCCTTGTTTCTCCCATTTCTAGTGGCTCTCAGCAAGTGCTGGTAGAGAAAAGGCCTTGGCACCCAGCAGGGACAGAACCCAAGCAGCAGCAGCAGCTTCTGTGCTGAGCTCACACAGAGCCATTTATAGCAAGAAGAACTTGTAGGCAACAATGGGCATTTCAAAAGAACTGGCAAAACTTGGAGCTGTTTGACTTGGAGCTGTTGGAGTGTTCTGGTTGCAAGCTGCAAAGAGGATGAAAGAAGGATGTGCAGAAGATGCCATGTTCCATTTCCCAAGGGATGGGAAGACCACCAGTGAGGAGGAAGGCCCAGTGGAAGTGTTAAAATTCCTGAGACTCACCTTTTTTGTTCTTAACTTGGTCCGGTCTCTGCTGTTCCTGTCCAGCTCTCTCCTCCCCTCTCTGCTTACAGAATGTTTTATGGGACTGCCATTGTTTTCCTCTGGCAGCTTAGGTTGTAATTTCAGACTGTTCCCACAGTATATTCAATATGTTTCCAGTCAGTGGATTTCAGTTAAGGAGATTAGTTGCTCTTATAGAATGCTACTGGACAACATTAATACTTGGGAATTATTGTGTAAAATAAGGTTTAGGCTCCCTGGGTCGAGGGTGGTAAGCTGTAAATTTTTTTTCTCAAGTGCTTAATTTTCTTGTTTGCTCCAGATGGATGGTTTCAATTGATTTCAGGCAAAGGTATTTCTGCTGGGCATACATAATGCAGGAGCTTTGTCTGAAAAAAGTAAATATTTTTTACTTTGCATGGTTATGGATGTCTTAAACCCCTCTAGTCTAGGACTGTTGCAGATATTTTCTGGCACTTTTATTTATGTGAAATAATTTAAATGGATACTGTAGGTGACAAAAGTGATGGGCTGTTATTTTATGCTGTCTTTTAGTGTATCACTGTAAATCGGTTTAACCAAATATTTGCTTGAAAACCCCAAAATAGCACATGTTATTTCAATTTTGGTGTAAATGGGCATAATTTCATTTGACTTTATAGCATGTCCTCTGTCCTAAAATTAGCCCCCATTTCACAAGGATAACTCCAGGTTGCCTGTTGGTGTAATTTCTGGAAAGCAGAACTGATACTTCAGGAGTCTTCCTTGGAACACAGACAGAAATACAAATTTTCTGTCTTGATTCCTTTCTCTTCCTCTTCTGTCCCTTTTCCCCACATACCTTGCTCAGCATGTGGGATTTCAGGGTGTCTGTGCTGGGTGTGAGCTGCCCTACAGACCTCCAGGAAAGCTGGTCTGGCTGTGGGAGATACTGGATTGGAAAAGGCTGGGGTTGAACTGCTTTTATACTGAGAAGTGATCTTCACAAATATATTGCTTTAATGCCTCAGCTTGCTCTACAATACCCTTATAACTTTGTCAAGAGCACGGTGAATTTTCTGCCTAAACATCTGTGTGCCAGTTCCAGCAGCCTTTTCTGGGGCACACTGGTATTTCTAGCTGCAGAAGCTGATGGTTCTGAAATGTCTCAGGGAGTCCTGAAATCTGTTCCGTGCAGCAGCGACCAGACACGTGTGTGGGCAAAGCTTCCCTTCTGAGGGCTTACATCACCTCCTGGTTTTGTTTTGCTCCTGAAACGCTTGAAATGACCTTTTCTGTGCACTGTGCTGGACTCCAAGGCATGTGAGAAACCTGCCAGCAATGGCTTTATGGGAACTGCAATGGCTGCAGGTTCAAGAGCAGCAAGATCTGTTGGGAGAAGGATTAAATTTTATGAAAGCAGTTGGTATCACTGTAACTTGTAAATCTTGAAGTGTTGCGTGTGAGTGGGAAGGCAAAACTAAATAGAGCATACAGTTGGCCTTAAAAAAACCCCAAAAACAACAACGAAAAAACCCAGGGCAAAATGTAACTCTCGGGAGTATAATCTGTGAAACGCTTCTTGCTTGGAATATTTTTTCTTATAGGAGTGGGCTAGAGCAAGAGAGAAGACTTAAAAACTCATTTCTGTAGCTTTGAAAGATCTTTAAATGCTTCTTTTTGACTTTTAGCTATAATCTCTCTTTTTTAAGTTTCTTTTTTGGACCAAAAATTTTTAGTTACAGTGCAGTTTTGCTTCTCTTAGAATAAAACCCAAAAATGTGGCAGTTAAAAAGGACCAAAGTATCATTTGTATGAGCTTCTAGTTATTTGGTACCGGCCTTATGCACTTACTAGTCAGAATTTCTGTTGCATTTTGCTCAGTAGTGATAATGTACCAACTTTGGGTACTTTATGTGTAATTTGAGACTTTCCACCCCCCACAGTGTTCTTCCTAATGTGGGAAATTCTGAAGCTCGTGCTGCCACGTATCAAAGCACTGAATTTGCTGCTTTTCCAGTGTTTTTATGGTGCCTACAGAAGGTACAGGAGAGGGTGGACAGGCAAGTTTGCATGTACACCAGACCCTCCCTAGGATAGAAATGATATTTAGCTCTTTCTGTGAAGGGTTAATGCGATATTGTTGTTGTATTTGCACATCAGAACTTTTATCAATTATCGCTGCCTGTCTCTCAGTGGACATAAACCAAAAGGTGTTTGAAGAAGTAAAACATTTGTCTTGCTATTGAAGGGTCTCCAACCCTTCAGCACCACTGATTGTTTATACAGGAACCAAACCAGCCACAAACCCGATCTTTGCTGAGGTGGGAGGTTGATTTCTGTGCAGTGGTTAGTACAGAGCAGTCACCTGTGGTGGTTATGCCCAGTGTGTGAGAAATCAGCTTGTTCTGCTGCTATCGTGGCATATACCAAAAAATTTTTTACACTCACATGCACAGAACTATGTCACCAAACTTGTTTTCATATTTGAGACTGACAGATACCCCGGACATTGATCTTCTAGGCAGAGGCTGTGCCCAGCTGTGACCCTTGCTCGTGGTGAGGAGCTGGCACTGCTGGTTGGAGTTCTGGGCTAGCTCTGCTCCTGCCCTCGCCAGCACCCAAAAATCCCTCGATGTGTGTCTAGACAAACGTAAGCTCGCTCTGCTCGTGCTGACGCAGGATGCAAAGGCTGTGGCACCAGGAGCGAGCCGAGATTATCAGATCTGTGCAGAACCATGCAGCTCGAATTTGTGTTGCAGCACAGGCAGTCTGAACACTCATTTGATTGCAAATCGTTATTTAGAGACGCTCAAAGTTATTTGAAAAATTCTCCATTTACAAGAAAAAAAAACCAACCCACCCCGATGAGAGACTGGTGCCACCCCAGCCCGTGCTTACATTGGCTCAGTCCATCAGCAGTGTCTGGTTTGTGTTTGCTGAGAGACTAAAGACATCCTCTTTCTACAGTGGGGAACTAATACAGAAACTGGGGCTGCTTTTTTTTTTGGGGTTTTTTTTTTGGTTTTTTTTTTGTTTTTTTGTTTTTTTGTTTTTTTAGGCTTCAAGAAACTGAATGTTTTATCCAAACAGAGACTCCAAATCCCTGTTATTGATACTCCAGTCTTGGCATTTCTCTGCTCACCCTCACTTGTCAATGGCTAAATGAGTACGTGTTCACTGGGTGATCACAGTGGTTGTTAGTGTGTGTTTGTCATTCCTTAAACCTAGGGGTAGGTTTGTCCCTGAGCTTGATTGCTAGGTTTTCTGAGCTGTTAAACTCTATTTCTTCAGCCAGGTGTCCTCCTTATGTGCATGTGTGAGTACTAATACGTCTCACTCCCCTTCTCCATTTAATGGCATTTTTCTCAAGTGTGTGCTACAGAAAGTCCTTGGGTTGTGATAGGGCACTCACAAGAGAGGCAGTGAACACTTCCCTCATCCTTTGCCTTATCTTCAGTTCTGAATTATCTTTTATTGAAGACTGTATTCAAACTTCAACTATTGAGTTGACATCTATTTAAGATAGAAGGAATATGTCTTTTGAGCCATTATTGTTAAAAAGGCGGGTTTTAAGATCCAGGACAAAAGACTGGATGTTAAACCTCCCTCTCTCGCAGAGAATTCATTCAGTAGCTGATAATGCAATCTGCTCAGGATAAATGAAGATAAGACGTCCAGGATCTGTCAGCAGCCTCAGTCTCCCGCGCTGTTCTCTCTGGAGATGTTGCTTTTATTTATTTTTTTTTTTTTTCCCAACGCTGCTTGGACTCGCAGCGCTTATCGGATGCGGCTCCTCTCAGGGCTGCAGCAGACGCGGCTTTATTGCTCACTGTGCTGGAGTGGACAGTGTTGGAGCTATTGGCCGTGGGGCAAATCCCGGCTCTGCTGGTCCTCGGGGCAGCCCAGGGGGGCTCAGTCCCAGCAGCAGCCCGTGCTTAGCTGGGGGAGCCTGGTGGGGTGTCCCCAGGAGCCCAGGGGGGTTCTCGGCCGGAGCCGGGGCCGCGCTCGGAGCCGGGACCCGCGGGGGCCGCCCCGGCCGCGGCCGCGAGAGGGCGCCGGGAGGGCAGAGGAGCCCCGGGCTGCCCGGTCCCGGTCCCGTCCGGTCCCTTTCGGTGCCGTCCAATGCTCCCCGGTCCCGTCCGGTGCCCCCGGTCCCGTCCGGTCCCGTTCGGTGCCCCCCGGTCTCGTCCGGTCCCGTTCGGTGCCCCCCGGTCTCGCTCGGTGCCGTCCGATGCTCCCCGGTGCTGATCGGTGCCGTCCGATGCTCCTCGGTCCCGTCCGGTCCCGTTCGGTGTCCCCCGGTCCCGTTCGGTGCCGTCCGATGCTCCCCGGTGCCCCCGGTCCCGCTCGGTGCTGCCCCATCCCGCGCCTGGCGAGCGCCTCTCCATCCTCCCGGCGCTGCGGGGCCGTTCGAGTGCACCGCACTTTATCACCCTCCCACAGCCGCCTTATCTCTGTTTCCCGCTGCCTCATCTCTGTTTCCCGCTGCCTCATCTCTGCCTTTCCCGCTGACTTCGGTGTCCGACCCTCTGCGGATCGGGGTCCCCCCGCAGCACAAGCGAACCTCGAGCTGCGACCCCCAGGCCGGGGATTTGGGGGCCTGGAGGAAGGGAAGCTTTCCAAGGAAGCCAGAATCGAAGGAGGAGTTTAGAGGTGCCTCTTGCCCCGTTTATAAATCTTTCTGGCACCATGTTAATAGTGTTTTGTGTCGGTAATCTCCAAGGTCCCAGATACCCGGTTTTCCTGGTGCGGAATAAAGCCCTTAGTGCTGAGCAAAGAGCTTCTTACTCTTTCTTTAGAATGCAAGCCCCGGAATTCTGTCCCCGTTGAAACCCCAGATTTGCACTGCCCAGCGCTGCCATTTATTTAATGCCATATGGAAGGAAGAAATGGGGCCTTTCTGAGCCTTACATGGTCTCCTTGAAGTGACTCAAGTAACTGAGTAAACACAGAACGTTTCTTTTCTATAATCTGTTTTCTAGCGTAAAACTACAAGTTATAGCAGCTGATCATATTAAATCCAATTACAACTAAATAGCTTTATATGGAGTCTTCTTTGCATTTCTTAAATAATTCCACGTTCAGGGGACATCCTGAGAGGAGATGATGGCAGTGTAACACCTGTATCCTTTGTAATATTGTTACCAAACTTAAAGCCAATCTTCTAAATGTATTTTTTTTCCCCAAATGTTATCAATAAGGGTACATCACTACATGAATAATTCCTAACTAAAATGGATGAAAAACAACCACAACTTATTTTAAATTTTAAAAATCTAAAATAACTATTAATCTTCACAAAACTCTAGTTCTGAAATGAAGCATCCTATTGGGATAAAACAGTGAGTGTGTTTCTTATGGTGAGGGAGAAGAGAAATGTATTTGCTCTCAGCTTGCTCTGTTTCTGTACCCACTGCTGCTGGCCTGTCTGGAAACATCAGGCTCTCTGCTACACAGAATTTTTGCCATCCACTGCAGGCAACCTGATTGTGTATTGATGAGCATAGACTTTTTTTTATAATCAAGGCACCTTCCTGCTATATCCAGCATTATGGTGTAAACAAACAGTTGGGTGGCCTGAAAAAGGTGGAATTACTTTTTATTTTATTTTATTTTATTTAAGTTGTAGCTGGAGCTAAAGAGAGAGCTTTTAGCTTTGGGACAGATACTGTGGTCCAGGATCTGGAAAGTTCATCTGAGGTTTTTGAGAGCTCTGCTCAGAGCACTTTTTAGAGGAGACTCTTCAAAATTTCTCTGGCTCTGGGAAGCATCTGTGACTGGGCATCTGAAGCACAGACACGGATCCCAGGCTGGTTCAGAATTAGAATGTGACTGTTCTTTCCAGTTTAGCTGTGATGCATCTGCTCAGCACGCTTAAATTGCTGCCTCATTATGTGACAATTAATAGTTTTGTTGATGTTTATATACACATGTTAATATTTTCAACAATACTGTCAACCCCATATGCATAGTGATGAAATGAAATTTCACCCCCATTTAGCATTTTTAATGCAGCATAAACAGAGCTGTTTGTTTAAGTTTAGGCACACTCTGCTTACATCAGTACAGCTCCTGGTTTCACCGAAGGCTCTATCAGTAAAAATGAGATGGGAAGCTGCCTCCAAAAATGTGAGTTACATAACAGGTAGAAATCCTCTTTGGCTATAAAATATTTATTCAGTATTATGTAAGAAAATGGAAAAGCTTGGAGGTGGAGAAAAAAGAGGAAAAAAAATCTAATATAAGATTTGAGTGGGAAACCGAAGCAGATAAAATCTGAGAAAGTGAGCCTGGTGATGGTGGAAAACAGAGTCTATTTAAGGTTTCCTTCATGACTTCACCATTAATTCCCAAAGTTTCCAGGCTGAGGAGAGAAAAGAAGTGTACAGGGTCTGAGCTTTCCGGTGCACAGCTCTCATGCATTCTCAGACTCCAGGTAGAGGAAGAAATGTCTTTTATTTGCTCCATAAAGCTTTCGTCACGTCGTGTGAGGAACCATTGGCAGCTTTTCCAGGAAAGTGTGACTGAAAGCTCCCTGCCCTCCGTGCCACCCCCTCGCCTGGCCCTGCTCCTGCCAGGGGCACGGAGGGATGCTGGAATACCTGCAGGGCTCCTTCTCCCGATGCCAATTAACACTTCCAGGAAAGCCTGATGTGAAGTCAACATCTTTAAATGAAAGTTGTTCAGCCTGTGACCTAAGTCCTGCTGCTCTCTGCTTCCTGTGACTGGGCTGAGCTTTCCCCACTGGGTGTTTTCTGGATGGCTTGGAGCAGGAAGCAGCTCCTGAGTTAGCTTTCTCTCGAGGCAGAGGATTTGTACCTGGGTCTCTCTCTCAGTGCATGTACTTGGGTTTCTTTGTGTTCTGCAGATAGGTAGAGAATATTGGCTTCAGGATTTTTTAAAACTATTTGTTTTTAAATGAGAGGTTCATCTTATTTATATCCAGTTTTAAAGCCTTGTTGGTTTTATGGTCTCTTTTAACTTAAATCTATAGTGTAGGGGTAGGAAAAGCCTTTAGTGGTTTTATTAGTGTTTTTCCTTAATGGTTGCCTTTCCTCCTGCAGGAATTACAGTGGAAAGCATGGGTGACACATGTCCTGTTAGCTTAGTAAATGATTGATTTTGAATATTTGGCCAGAAAAGTAGGGATGAATTCAAGTGGATGGTATTCCTTGGTTCCCATTAATGTAGGAGCAAAGGATTCTCATCTCAGTGGGGAAAAAGCTTTGATTCCCTTATCTTGCTGTCAAAGCACATGATGAGGAAAATGAAATTAACTTGTCAGAAGCAAAGTTTGGTGAGAACTCATCTGTGTGCAGAATAATTCCTGTAAGCATGACATCTTAATTTCAAGATGTTTCTGACACTGCACAGAGAATTTGTCATGCAAATGAGATCGTCATGAGGAAGTAATATTTTTGGAATACTTTAAGCAAAAGAAAAGTGTGTTCTTCTAAAGGCTTTCTGTACACACACAGAACAACTGTTTAGAAAGGAAGATCAGACTGGACATGGCTGTGATAACGTGAGACAAGTGTTTTCCCAGATCATCTCCTCCTCAGTAAATCTAAATCTGGAGTTCCTACATGACCCACCTTGCACAGAATGTTATGCTTTAAAGGCCTAGGCTTTAATGTTCAAAATTGAGCCTCCCTATAGTGCACCACTGGATATCCTTCCCAAGCATTTAATCCAAAAACAAATGGGTTTGTAACTCCTGTTTTTGAGCCTAAAGGCTTGGCTAGACTGAGAGGGGCTTTGTGTTTTCTGTGTCTCAGTTGTGTTTCTGTTGGCCTTGTTTTGTAGCACAGGTATTTTGTAGGTAATTTCCAGTCCATTCCAGAAGCTGAGGAAGTTTTCTGTGTGTCAGCAGGAGGAGGCTTGACTTTGCTGATGACAGGAAACACACGGGCTCTGTGCAGTCCCCTGTGGTGTGAGTGGCAGAGAGCAGGAGGTGATAAGAGCTTTTGCTCAGTGAACTGTCCTGAACCAGCTGCAAGAACCAGAGGAATCCTTTGCCTTGTGCATTCCAGCAGTGTGAAGGACAGAAATGATGAAGGTGTTATGGGAAAAGTGGTGATAGAAATCAGGAATTCAGGTCACTGGATGGTAGGAGTGACAAAGAAGAAATTAATTAGTACTCACATCACATTTGCTACTCTGGCTCCCTTGTTGATGAGACCAAATATGTATTGTTAAGGAGGAGCAGTTTGTGTGAACTTCTTATGCTGTAAATAGGAGCAACTGAGTAAAATGAATGTTCAGTTTGGTGTCAGTCTCCTGTGAAACTGATAAAGTATCAAGAGCTGGGATGGTCTCTGGTATCTGTCAGCCTGAATATTTGAGTAGCAAGGTGTGTAAGCCCTTCAGTTCTGTGTGCTTAGAAAATGTTTAATTGATTAATATGGACACTTCTCAAGTGAAGTAATCAGAACTTTTGTCAGGTGGGTTTGGGGTCTACTGTTCACCTGGAGGGCATTAGAGACAAAGTCTGGAATGTGCTGTTCCTGGCCAGAATGCCAGGTGAGCATGAACTCCACTGTTCATTCATATCTCTGCTGAGATGCAGTACTCTGATTTTCTTTTAATATAGATCCTGATATTACTGAATTTTGAAGTAATTTTTTTTTATTATAATCATCTAAAAAACCCAACTGTGAAACTTCTAGCTAGAGTAATGAAGTAGTTTCTGAATACTTCAATATTCAGTTTTGTATGGGGCTTGATATAATGTATATTATAGAGATGAGGTTTGGGGTTGAGTGTGTGCTTTTACTAAGTGAAGCAATGCTTCTTGCAGCTACTTTGATGGCAAGGAAACAAATGCAGTTACTGTTGAGGAGTGTAATGTTCACTTTGAAACATGCTCTGGAGTCTGGGCTGCCTTTATAAATTGCACTCCCTCCTTGTCTGAGAAGGATGCTGATGTCAAAGGCTGGATATTGGGCTTTGGTGAACCTCTGTGTGCAGGGAAGGAAGCAGAAAGTACCCTGGGAAATCTGGTGACGTGGGAGAAAGGAGCAGAGAACTGCAGGGAACAGGCTCTGCTCTGTCCACAAAGGAGATTTCTCCTGGTGGGGTTTTGGTTTTGTTCAGGGAAATGGAGTTTTATCTGCGTGCTTTAAATAACCACATTTTCTTTTAAGGAAATCCATCATTAAAAACCAAACAAGCAAAAAATCAAAACAAAGTCAACCCCTCTCAACCCCAAATAAAAACCACGCTCCAAAAATCCCTCTAAATCAAACAAACAAAATAAAAAACCCCAAACAACCAATCCAATGAAAACCCCCCAATGCCGTGCTCCCTGAATCCGGCTAACTCCAGGAACAGTAAAGTAATAGTGATTTTAGTTAGTGGCAAGTAGAAATGGAAATTTTATCATCGTGATAGCAGTTCCTAGAGGGCCACTTAAGCATTGTTGAATTGAATATGCACATAATATATCTGTATTTGAGAATCTACAGGTAAATAGCATCTATATGAACAAAGCAGTAATATGCACTCAGTCAAATGAAAGCATTATTGTTATTATTATTGAAAAGGTAAGGAAATGGGAACAGAAATGGCATAGAAAGGGTAGATGGAAACCCCAATAATAAAGGAAATAAGAGATGCAGGCAGGTATTTGTGTGTGTCTGTGAGAAAGTGCATCTCAGTGTGGTGCTCTGAGCCCACGTGTCCCTGAATGCTGCTGCAGATTCTCACAATGCTTAATGAATGTACTTTACTAGAAGAGTTATTGACTTTTGGGGGGCCAAGCCTGTGTCTTTGAGAATGTGATGGAAGAGATACAGAGCAGTGGGGACCGTAGGTGCTGCATTCCAGGCTGCATTCCAGCTGGCAGGCACCTGACACCAACACTTCACCTGCCTGCAGTGTTGACAAAGATAATTGCAGCATTTCTGAAGGGAAATAATCCAGTCCCGTGGCAGTCAGCTCCAGGGGGATTCCTTCCTGAGGCACTCAGTGCAGGTGGGCATCTGTTCTGTGTGACAGAGCTTGGCATTGTCACCCAGGCGCTGCTCAGGTGCTGCAGCAGGAGCAGAGTGGATTTTTGAAGGTGCTGCAGAGAATAGAATGATTCTGCTGGGCAGAAATGCAAAGCTTTCCTTATTCCCCTTGCTCGTGGTGTAGGATATGAGGGGCCAGCAGAGCACGTGCTGATGTCACCTCTGTTATTTTAAATGAATATTTTATGTTCAGGGCTCTGGTCACGGTCTGCCAGACTGTGCAAGGGCTGGCACAAGCTGCCTCCAGAAGTGGTGAGCCTGTGGCTTGGATGCCTTGGGGAATATGGCACTCTGTGGATTTACTGCTAAGATTCACATCCTGATTGATTTTCCTGAAAGGATCAACCCCAAAGGCATACATTTATCAAAGGGAAATTGAAGAACAAATATGATTCCTCAGTAAGGTGCTGTTCCTTCGAGGGTAATCCAAAGTTCTGAGATGTAGATGGCTCAAGTCTGGTGGAATTTCTGCAAAGTCTGTCTGGAGTCACAAGCCATGGCTCTCCAGCTGGAATTGTGTCGAGAACACAGATCTCCTCCCTCCAGTAGTGGTACCACAGGGGACAGAGCTGCCTCTCTTACACGAGCAGAGCAGCAGGGTGAGTGACTGGGCATGTAAGAACACAAACTGAGCCAAGGCAGGATGATTTCCTCAAGGTCAGAGGCTGTCCTTGGGTTCAGGCTAGGTTCTGTGGGGCTTTGCTTGTCGTGTTGTGCTTTGTTGATGCAGTACTCAGAATAAACAGCTTTTTAAACTGGGAAGCACAAGCGACAGAGGATGAATTTTGTTACGCAAGCACCTAACAGAGCAGTAAGTACAGAAAGAAGGCGTCCTCTTGCCATCAGTGTTTTATTTTTTAGGGTTAAGAAGTGCTTTTAGATAGGATTAATTCACTAGCATGTACAACAGATTTCTATATATGGAGTATTTAACAGAAGTTTAGTGATTGCTTTTATTAATCTAATAAAGTAATTTTATAGATTTTTTTTCCTTGTCAAATATAATCATTCAAATAATACCTTAATCATGGAGTAATTACCATGATCACAGACTCTAGTCTGTAAACACTACAGATTCTCATGCTTTTAGTAAATCCTGGGTTACCACAATAATTAATCCTGGGTGCTCCAGCAATTACAATTGCCTCTGTGCTCTCTGCTTAATGAGTGACAGAAAGTACAAACCATTTTGAACAAGGACACTCAGGTGTACTTGATGAGAATTTAAACTTTCCCATAGCTGTTCATTCTTTGAATTCCCATACCAAAACTAATCTGGGAAGCTGTATTTTTTTGTGTTTCAGGACAGATTTCCCATGACCCTGACTATAAATAAAACAAGATTATTATTTCTGCAGGCTGACTCTTTCTCTGAGTATTTTTTCATGGATGCTTTCTTAAAATTAAGACAAACCAAAAAAAAAAAAAAAAAAAAAAAAAAAAAATTAAACCAATTTTTTTTCCTGTTTTCACCCATTCATTGTCTTTCTGTGAATTGAATCTTAACCCTCCAACTGAGGCTGTGCTGACTCAGCAAAGTGGTTTGCTTTTGGTTGTTTGCTCTTTGGAAAGGTTGATTGTAAATATGAGGAAGGTGAAGACTTGCAAAGTCAAAACCAAAGATGTGTGCAATCATTTTGCATTCAAGATCCAAGGCTGGCTGTGTGCTGTGTATAAAGTTTGCAATTCCTATTTCTCAGCAAAGAAGCTGAACTGTGGCCCGTGTGTTCATGGCTGGACACTGCTAAGTTGGCCACAGTTAAATTTGGACAAGGTTAAATGCAGGTAAAATGTAGTCTTAGACATAAGCTTTATGGCATCTATCCTTGATGAATTTTCAGGGAAAAGGTTAGATTCTGATTTCCAGCAAGATACTGGAAAAAGAGCTTCCTGGACTTGCTCAGAAATGATTTATACTTATGGTGTTATTCTGTAGATAAAAACCTACAAGACACATCTGCAGGAGATGTATTTCTGTCCCTGCTGCTGTCAGGAGGGGGGAAGAAAGATCTTGTGCTCTGAATTTACTGACTCCTTAATGGAAAAAGGTAATACAGGATGATTAGAATATTGCATAGGCTCATGAGTAACACAAATTCTTTAATGAAAATTTAACGTTGGAGAATGCTAACTGCAGCAATATTACTGATGCTGAGATCCCCTTGAGCAAAGGACTTGGCTTTATTTTTTATTGCTATTCAAAGGTAAATAAGGCAACCAAGTGGGGAGATTGAGCAGTTTGCAAAAGCTGGTGGCCTTGCTTGAGAGCTGCTCTGGGTGTCCCTGCCTTGGCAGGAGGGTTGGACTAGGTGGTCTGAGAGGTCCCTTCCAACCCTCTGTGATTCTCTGAAAGCTTTGAGCCGAAGATATTAAAGGCAAAAGTTTTAAATCCTCCGAATAAGATTCACTGTTATGGGTTGAGGTAAACAAGACCTGAATCCTGTTGGAAGAGAGCATAAATGGCACATGGACTTGGAAAAAGAGTTCCAAACCAGTACGGAATTGTCTAACACAGCTCGAGAATGGGGTTTGTGCTGTCTGAAGAGTTATTTCTGTAAGCAGAGCAAACCACAGCTGTACCATGAGGAGAAACCAAAGTGCACCTTCCCCTTGTGCTCCCTACAGCTGGATTGAGTCAGGGAATGTCGTTTCACTGGGCCAGAGGTGCTGCTCTGTGGGCAGGAGCTGAGCCCAGCGTGCTGGTGGGAACTGTGGGACAGGAAGAAATTACTTTGGGGCACGAGGCCACCCTCTTTGCTCTCAAGTGTCCACAGAACACCAGAAAGTGTCACCCTGTCTGTTCTGTACCTTGCAGGACAGGAACACCTTGAGATGTCTGGTCTGCAGCTTGAGCTCTATAACAAGTAACCAGCAAACTGTAGCTCCAGTGGTTCCCTGGGAAAGACAGGCAAGGACTGGGGCTTCATCCATGTCCTTGGTGCCTTCCATAATTTCATTCCGTGACTTCTGCTGCCCAGTTGAATAAGATTTCCTGTATTTGATTGCAGATGTTTGTATTTCAAGGTCAGAAAGTTTGAGGTGCTTCAGCCTTATAGGTTCTAAAGGAAAATAACTCCCAGCAAAACTGTACGTGACCTCAGAGGCAAACACAAAATAAAAGAATCCCTGGGATCTGCAGACTTAATTTAGAATGCAGAACATTTCCCAAGGAGTGTTTTACTGTTTTGCTGAAATGATGGAGCATATTGTTAATGTCTTGTAATTTTTAAGAGCATTTAAAGATTTATTTTCGTAACCATTATTTTGCTTTGTTATTCTGAGATTGGGTTGAGCTTGTTTTAGGGCTGTCATGTTGATTTTTTAATTCCTTATCAGGTCACAGGTATTTGATAGACATCTCACTAGGCTTGCTTTTGATTAATCTGGTTGTTTGTTAATAGTATTTTCTGTGCTACTCATTTGCAACAAAGGTAACAACTAATTATGGAAATGGTGTTGTGTGTTTGTTATGTCATCTCTTTCCCCTCATGTTTATGGTTTTGTTTTCTTTTTTTTTTCGTTATTACATTTTCTTCAAAAGAAAATTTTTCAAAGTTTAATTCTAAACCAAAATTTCCTCATAAAAATACACATCTTGTTAAATAGTAATGTATATAGGATTTATGCAAACTCCATAAGTGGTGTTGCATAGGAGTTTTTTGATTTATTGTTTTTACTGAAGAGGTTTTTCCATTAATAAAAATTTGTCTTTTCTCACTTTATTTTTCTGATTTGCCAAGTTGATTCTCATGTTTTACAAATATGTTCATTTGGAAAAGCTCATCGTTATTAAAACCTTGTAACAGAAGCTGATTTTGGCAGTTAAGTTGCTTTTTTTAGCGATTTGTTTTCTAACGTTATTTCATTTTCCTTTGCCTTGGGCTAGAGAATTAATTTTGTTCTGTTGGGGTGAGGAGTCATTTGCTTAGGCTGTTTTGCTATCAGAAGAGGTTATGAAGCAATGAAAGACAGTTAATTTGGAGAGGAAAATAAAAAATTATGCTGTATCTGGGAGCGCCTTCCTTGCAAAGTGTTGTAATGTATTTTATCTATAAAATGGTATTAAACACTGCCACTCTGAGACAGGTCCCTGGCTTTAATGGAAAAAAAACCACCCCAAACCATGCTTTGGTGAAGGGAACGGAGAGAGCTGTGGTCCTGTGGCATTATTTAGTGAAGTTGAGATGCGGTTGGGGATAATGAGATGTCTTTGTGTGAGAGGCAGAGAGGAGTTCCCAGGTAGAACGAGCAGAGCGAGGCTGTTCCTGTTCAGGCTCCGGGGTCACAACTCTCGTTGTGCTTGGCCTCGGTGTCACAGCCTGGCCTGGCTGGGAAGGGACCTCAAAGCCCATCCAGTGCCACCCCTGCCATGGCAGGGACACCTTCCACTGTCCGAGTTCTCCAGCCTGGCCTTGGGCACTTCCAGGGATCCAGGGGCAGCCACAGCTTCTCTGGGCACCCTGTGCCAGGGCCTCACACCCTCACAGGGAACAATTCCTGCCCAATATCCCATCCATCCCTGCCCTCTGGCAGTGGGAAGCCATTCCCTGTGTCCTGTCCCTCCATCCCTTGTCCCCAGTCCCTCTCCAGCTCTGCTGGAGCCCCTTTAGGCCCTGGAAAGGGCTCTGAGCTCTCCCTGGATCCTTTCTTCTCCAGGTGAACACTCCCAGCCTGTCAATATCAATCACAAAGTCCTTGATTTCATTTTTAGTGCCACAAGTGAGCGAGACAGACAGATGTCTTTCAGGGAAGCCTTCGCTGTGGACAAACAGTGCTCCTGCTGGTTCTGCAGCAGGAACTGACGCCAGCCCTCTCTGCATGCAATAGTTCTGCTGCTGCTGTGCTGCAGGAGATGGGATTTTTGTTCTTGTAGTTACAAGTCACAAATGGAGATTTAGATCAGTTCACAGTTCTTTTGTAACACCCACTTTTGTAATACCCACTTATTGAGGCTTTGGACTTTATCCACCCTTTTCTGAATGTGCCTTTTTTCCAAATTGCTTCATTATGTGGTTTTTTAAATTTTTTTATTTTTCCATTTAATCTCGGTGTTTAAAAATAGATAATTTTCAGACATCATTAAAACTTCTGCCTCCATGAAATTTTAACAGACGTGACATTTGAGAGGCTCTGTAGTGGGCAGCGATCATTTATCAGGCAATGCTTTTTGAGACCTGCATTATTATTCAGTGATTAAAAATTCACAGGAGTGAAAAGATACCTTTGTAAATATTTTATTCTTTCTTTATTTGTTGTTATTTTGGGTTTTTTCCCTACAAGTTTTTTTAAGATGATAATATCTGCTACGAAAGGCTGCTAGCAGCTGTGGGATGATTTTCTGTGGACAATTCTGGTGCCGAGGTAGGCAGTGGGAGATGAGAATTTAAGGGAAGGGCTCAGCATGTGGAATTGTTTCACAGACTGCACCTGGCCATGTTCTTTTGAGAATGAGCAAATAAATACTTGTAGTAATGGGCATATTTTTCTTGTGGTGTTTGGTTGAGATACTGGGAAAGCTTTGACATTGAGTGGAGTTAGGAACTGCTGGAAGAAAATGCATACTATTAACATAAAATATAATAGCTACTGCTAACTCTTTTTGGAGAGGTGATTGGCTGAAGCCTGTGCATTGTTTGCCTGATTTCCACTTCTTTATTGCTTCTCTTTCTGTCATTCTTGGGGTTTTGGACATTTGAATAGAAATGTTCACCTTTTCCTCATGTTCCACTGCAAAGTTTTAAATCTTGTATGTGTATTGCTAAAAAGCTGGTTTAACAGACTCTTTTGAGGGGGAGAGGGGTCAATCTGTTTGCCTTTAATTTTGTGTTTGGTAACTATTTAGCCATAGTGTTGTCAATGGGATGAAAATGGCAGAGTCAGCTGTGGTGGGAGCTCCTAGAATTCCAAATCACAAGGCAGTAAATTTCCAGCTGGTTTACACCTGGAGTGTTGTGTCACTGGAGAAGTTGGATCACCTTTCTTGTTTAGAGTTTTGCTTCTTCTGGCTCTAACATCAGCATCTTGTGTCGACCAACTCCCAGTAATCACTATTGGAGTACAAAGCTCCAAATGTTTTACTTTCTGACCTCATGTCTTAGAATTTGACTGAGTCACCTGCTTTTACTATTTCATGTAGGAAAATACCCCATTTCTTCAAAATCCCTTGTAGAAAGGAATATCACGTATAGAAAATTTCTCAAAGTGTGCATGAAGTATGACAAGGCAATGGTTTAAAATCTTTCTTTGTAAAGCTCACTTGTAAAAACATTGAGAGTAGAAAAGATTTCCTATGAATGGAAAAGACTGAAGAGGAGTGGACGTGTGTGTCGGATCAATAGAAGTGCCATCTCATCCCTTGTCAAAATCTACTTATTCTTTTTATAAAGCACAGTGGAAGTTAAAAAATGAATGTGGGTGAATAACGCTCTGTCAAATGTCTCTAACAAATGGTATTTCCAACAGTGTAGTGGAATCAGGACTAGTGAGATGGGACAGAGCTCATACTCATGGAACTAGATACAGGAATTCCAGCAACATTCTAAGGATGAGCTTTCAGCTTATTTATTTCCTGTTCCCCTAGGAAAAAAATCTCTTGCAGCAGTGGAGCAGCGTATGATTGAATTGAATTGGCATCTTCCCAGAGCAGAGAACTTGTTGTATTGAGAGTGTATATATTTCAGCTGAACAATTTTAGTTAAGCAGTTTCCTTCCTGGAAATGTCAAGTTTCAGTAGTAGTACATTTTGGGGATGGTAGCTGATATTTAAGATAATTGTACAGCAAGGATGCTTCTTTTTTTCCCTTACTGTGCGTAGATAAATCCTTAAAGGAGACTTGAAGACAGGCACCTTGGATTAGTGCAGGTTTAGCTGGATCCTGTGTTTTATTGAATATTGTACTTGAACTTGTCCCTGGCCTGAAGCATGAAAATGGCAGATGAACACGAGGAAGATTTGTCATGTTGAGGTTGTGTTTTTATTTTGGGAAGCAGCGTTCTGGTTGGAGAGCAAGAGAGAAGCACTGCAGGTGAGGGGTTAGTGAGGCTCTGTCTGCCATGGATATTCACTTCCACATGTTCCCCTCAGCTCTGGGTTCATCTTTTCACTGCACACCAGTGTCACCTGCCCATTCCTGAAATGAACATTAACACACTAAATATTTTTTAAATTGTACTCACTTCACTTGCCCAAAGATTCCAAGCGGCAAGAAATGGTCTGAATCCCTTTCATGCTGTTCAAAGCTCTCCCTTTTCCTTTGGATCAGAGTGATGCAAACCCAAGTGTTTGTTTTTCCCTTGCAGTTTAGTTCTGTGGAGATTGAATCTTTGATATTCTGGGTTTTCTCCTCAGATGGAATAGCAAGGCTCTATTTCAAGGGCACTGCGGGGAATGTGTGATACTCAGAGAGCTCTTCTTGAGTAAGGAGGAAAATTATTTTAGAAAGTCAATGAGGCCAACTGATAGGATTAAACTGGCACACACCATATAAAGAAAAGCTGGTCAATCAAGAGAGAAAATACCTTTAAAAATGAAAAATAGAATTTTTTTATTATTTAGGTGTAATGCCCTAGTTAAATACTATTTTTTCCCTCTTGCATTCTTGAATAAATGACTGGCAGCAGAATGCAAAATACAATTGACATGTTTATAATGTTCTTGTGAATTTTGGCCTGGTATTTCCTTCCCTGTTAATCCCTCAAAGACTTCTAATAAAAAAATTTAATGGTACCAGTTGTGTAGTATTTTTTAAATGGAGACCTTTTTTTCCTGCTTTTGTTGGATCCATCTCAGCCAGAAAAGCAAATGCCTGCTGTTTTATGGGATTGTTGTTTCAAACTGTGTGTACTGACAGAATAAATATTCAGCAGACAACATCATTTTGTGTGTGTGTATATATATAGGCAAGGGTTTGTTTTTTTTTCTTTTTGGCTGATTTCTTCTTGGAAGAACAATTGTGGTAACTGCTGTGGGCTGGGGATGTGTCTGCAGTGAGGGCTCCTCTTCGACCTCAGCATTGGTGAATGTAGAAAGCAATGTTTGCACTGACAGTGCATTTGTGTCTCTGTGAAAAAGGTACTGAATCGTCCTCATTGTGCTGCTGTTCCTCTGAACCCATTCATGTTTCAAACGATAAAAAAAAGGCATTGTGAGAACCAAACACTTTTATGCCAACATAACAATATTTGAAGAAGATAATCAAAGCTGTTTGTTCTGCTTTACTGATTTTGCTTTGTCTGCAGTTCAGGTCTTCATTATGAAGCAAGATGGTGTCTGAAACACTGTCTGTGAAAGAGGTTAAAAAAAACCCCAAACCAGAATAGATCTGGGACTAAAACACTGAGGGAATGGGTATTGGCTTGCTGGAATGTTCCTGGCTGTGTATTCTGTATGTTCATGGCCTGGTGTGTGCCAGGCTCCTACAGGTGTGGCTGTCGGCTTTGGAAAGAAACATTCTGAAACCTTCACATGGGAATATGTTTTTATATATATATAAGGACATAAATATCTATAAATGCGTGTGTGTATATATGTAAGAATTTGTTTTATTTGGAGTTGCACTTAATAGAAAACCATTGAGGTTTTTATCTTTCTTATGATAGGGCTTTCATGTAAAATAATGATACTTCTGCTTTGTTGTAGAGGCAGAATTGTTATTTAAACAGTGCTATAATAATGATTGGTGAAAGCTTCAGCAGAGCAGAACCCTGGAGTTGTTTATATGTAGAGTAGAAGAGACAGTGAAGTACCAAGGGAGCTTTTGCTAGCAGTATAACTCCTTCTGTCATGGTTTTGCGCTTTTTTCTTTGTCTTGTGGGTTTGTTTTTTTGCTGTTGTTGGTCCTTCAGCCTTTTGCTTAGTTGTCAGAATAATAGGTCATATGGTAATTGAAAATATTAATAGAGAATAGCCAGAGCATTTGCATGCAGAAGACAGCAAGGAAGACCTGCATATAGCACAGGCTTGTGCATCCTAACTTGAAAGTTGTCTTCATTTCTGATGGGCTATGGAAAGGTGTATATATAGAGAGAGGTGGGCTGGTTTGCTGAGCTTTTCTCAGCCTTAAGATGGTAATTTTCCCAGGAAATTTAATGCAGTAAGAGAGCATTCCAAATAAGTACCTGTAGCCACTGACACTTTGAATAAAATTGTACTGAAATAGATTTGGCTTTTTAAAATTTGAGCTAAAAGAGGTGTCTTACTGGCTGTGTGGAATTGGGAATTAGTTTGTGGGGAGGAAAGATAACTACAAAAACCTCCAAATCAAACCACCTAATACCTATTCAAAACCTCCCTGTGGATCACAGAGCTTTGCACTTCCTGAACCTGTGTTTGGAAGGAATGATGATGATAATAATATCAAAATTCTGATTGATTTTTTCTTTTAAAGTCAACTGCTTAATTATTCCTGGAAATTAAAAAGTCAGCGCTAAAAAAATACATTTATGGAAGTGCCCTGGATGATTCCAAATGTTACACCCAGGGGCTGAAGTCATGCTTAGCAATAGATTGTCTCATATAATTAAATGCTTTGTTGGGTTAGAGCCAAACTGTTTGCCAAGGTGTAGAACTGACCTTTGGCATGGCACAAATATGAGTCTTTTGTACTCATTTGTATTTTGTATATTTTCCTTCTCCCAGTCTTCTAGTGCTCAGGTCTTTGGGGATTTTGTGGCAGATTATGGGAGCTCTCTGGCAAGCTGGACAAATAATTTGTGATGTCTTAGTAAATGCCAGTTAATATTTGTGCTGTTCACACCTGTTCCATTAATGTC
This sequence comes from Monarcha castaneiventris obscurior, assembly GCA_026261815.1. Taxonomy (NCBI): domain Eukaryota; kingdom Metazoa; phylum Chordata; class Aves; order Passeriformes; family Monarchidae; genus Monarcha; species Monarcha castaneiventris. The sequence goes on from JAMPIT010000484.1 coordinate 17,836,307, forward strand.
TAATCTCCAATCCTCTTGGAAAATCAAGGTATCCATAACTGTGGCTGAATTTGGCTCTTCCTTTTAGATGAGGTTGATGTTCACATGTGAATGGCTGAAGGCCACAAAATAATTTGACTTACCAGACTCAGAGTATTGGAAATGTAAAGGGGGGGAAAAAGAGAACGTTTTAAGACTTCTCATGGTAATTTCTTTGATCCAAACTGTAGTAGTGTTTTAGTGAAATAAAACTGGAGATTAGGGATGGGGAGGGATTTCTTTATTTGTTTTATTTTGTCCAACTTTCTGTAGTAGCAAGGTGAGACATGAGGCAGCAGAAAAGCATTGGAGGTTTAAAGAGGAGGGGTTGATGCTACTGGAATATCTGCTGGACATTAACCAAAGGCCATATACAGTTATTCCCAAATGTGGTAATAAATTCCAGCATAGTAGTTTCTTTTCAATAGCCAACAATTAATTATTCCAGTTCTCACAAAACTAAATGTCACCTTAAGTATATTGTTTAAAACGTGACATGTAATGTCTGTTGAAAAGCCTGAGATGGCAGGAAGACAGGGAAAAAGAAGAGAAATTAAAGGGGGGACTGGTAATGATTTTGTTACCCTGAAAGTGACTGCATTTTGCCACTAATTTTCCTGACTTCAGCACTTAAATGCTTTAACTACAAATTAAAATACTTAATTTTTTTGTGCTTTCATTACAACTGAAATGTATAAAACAATTTGTAGTTTGATGTGGAATTTTTGCCAGGGGAAAGCTTCACATCACTTGTTTAGTCTGCTGAGAGAGTTTACTTTTTTGTGGCATGTACATTAAATCTTCACCCAAAGGCCCAGAGGATGTGCTGGGATGTTCCTGCTGCCCTCTCTGGTTCTCCTGCCCAGGGATCTCCTGCAGCCACGGAATTCCAGTGGTTTTGTGTCCTCTCTCCTTCCTGTTTTGTGTGTTAATTTCCTGGGACGTTATGATGGGTATGAAAAATGAGAATGGAACCTGGGAACTGTAGCTTCTACTCACTTGATGTTTTAGTGCTCAGTGAATTCAGCAAGTGGGATTTTACCAGAGCTGGTTCAAGGGAATATTTACCCAGCTTATTAGGAGATGAATGGTTGTTTGAGCTGAACTTTGTCCCTGCGCTTCCAAGTTTCATAAAGCACTTAATGATGACTGAGCTGGCCATTAAATCCTGATGATTTCAGTCTTTGGAAGGGAATGTTTTCCAATGACTTTATTTAGGCTGCTTTCAGGTAGAACGGTGCTGGGGGTGTAACGTAGCATATCCTTTTTTCAGATTTTATGCAATACATCTTCATTTTTATTCAGTGAGCAGTATCTGGTTGATGTTCTTGAGCAGCAGTTGCACTGATGGGCACTTGGTGGTGATTCCTTTGCATTTGGAGTGCAGGTGTGTGACCTCTGGGCTTTGACAGTGTGGAGTGCCCAGTGCATTCAATACCTGGATGAGCCCAGCCAATTTATTTTAACCATGACCCCGTGGGAGACTGGAGTGCTCTGCTGCCGTGCTGTATCCTGAGAGAATTCCATGTGGGAAAGGGGAAGAAGGACCAGAGATGGGACAAAAACCCACGGGTGTTTGGGGTATAAAAACCATATTTACCATTGCACACTGCTTGATCCAATCACACTGCGGACAGGAGGGATTTTACGAGGATGGTTTGACATTCCTGTCCAGAACTCATCCTTATGTAGGTCAGAAATCAATTTTCTCTCCAGCCCCAAATGAATCAATTTATTCATGTCAAGATCCAGACTTGAATTTTTATTTTACTTAGGATATTTTCCCCTTGTTCTAATAACTTCTAAAAAGAAAGAAAAGTAGGTGTCATTTGGAATTTAATTGCTGAAACATTCACTGCAACAACAGGGAGATTTGAGCACGTAGTTATGATGTACTACAAGAATAAATGTTAAACTGAACTTTGATTTTTAGCTGCCTGGTGCTAAATTATTTATCTGCTACTGAAAGAGTTGGAGACAATAGGTTTAATGAAATGATCAACTCCAACTTAAGAAAATGAAGAAATTTTCTCACATGCTTCTGAAATAAGGCTGAGAAGCAAAATGTTTAGTATTGAGTAGGGGTCAGAGAGAAGGTAGATCACAAGGATAATTTTTGTACGTTTGAGGTGATCAAGAAGGTATTGCTGAGCACTTCTCTTTGCTTTCTGCTTGTTTTCCTGCAGAATTTACCCTGTGAAATAGACTAAGCACTAGAGAACAACCCCTCTTCCCATTTTGTTCTCTTTCAAAAATTTATGATACTTTCAGCCATTGCTGGTTCTCATAATTGTGTGAGGTGAGGACTTGACCTTTCCTGAGTAAACACTTGTTTACATCAGTCAGATCATGCGTCTGTTTTCTTTTCTACATTAGTCTTTAAGTCACCATTATTTCTGACAAACCAGTAGGACTAGATTTTTTAAAAAGCTTTTTGTTTTTTGTGCTAATTCGAAGTAAGGAGTTAATCAACTCCATATGATTGACAGTGGGAATACAGATTATTTCTGGGGATAAAATACTGTCACACTTTACTCCCCCCCACCTCACAAAGGAAAACTAGATGGTAATTTGCAAGGAGATCAGCAGTGTTTAACTTCCTGTGAAAACCTAGGCTCCTTATGGTAGTGTTTGTTCAGCCACTTGTAGCTCTTCTGGTTGGGTTCCAAATCACTTGTACAGTGATTTTAATAAGCTGAATTCTGTCCTCCTCCAAGGAAAGAGGTCTCTGCATTCCTGGAAAATCTGATTCCTTTGAAGGTGTTTTAATTTTTCTTGAAATTACTTTGGGAAAGCTGTGAGTTCCTGTGTGTTCTCAAAGGTTTTTAACTTGTGCTATTTTGAGCAATGCCATGTGATTATCTAAGAATGTATTAAAACCCCACCACCTTCTTTTATATTCATCTTTTTCTGCCAGATAATCACAAACACAAAAGGGTGAGTTTTGAGCTCATCTTAGGCTGATACAATTATTTTATTTAATCTTAAGTCATGAAGCTTTGGGGAAAAAAATACAGTCACCAATAGTTTGTTCCAGAAAATGAAGACTATGTTAATCTTAGGTGGAAAGTATTGGCAGAACTGTTGACAATTAGGTTTCTTAAATGATGACTCCTGGAGGTGTTTGTGCAGACTTTGGGGCTCTAGAAGAGGTGGGAAGGTTGGAGGTTTCAGTCACACTGCTGGCTGCCTGCGGGGATGAATTAACTTGCATCTCTTGTACACTGAAAAAGAGGTTTATGTTTCAAGAACTACTCAGCTGTGGAGTAGATAATGAACCGAGCTATTGTAAAATAAATAACTAAAACCCAAACCCATTTAATTCTGATAAGCCTGCAGTTTGTGCTGTCAGGCAATGATTGCACTCTTACTGTAACTGCACAGAGTCGTGGAGTGGTTTGGTTTGGAAAGGTCCAGAAAAGTTCATCTGGTTCCAGCCCCCTGCCATGGCAGGAACACTGATATATGAACAAAGAAAAGGTCCTTGGTTTCACGAGCTGTATTTGCCAGAAAGGAACAAGGAATCTGTTTATTGCTTCTGGATTAATTCTGAGCTTTTGCTTATTGGAATAACAAGGGGGACACGCCCCTTTCATTCTGGTTCATAAAAGAAAGAATATTGTCATTGGCAACGTTTCAGCATTTCAGATACCTGGAGCTGAGTTAGTTTGAGCAGTAAGAGCTGATAAGCAGCTCTGAAGGTGTGCCAGGAAAAGATCTCCAACACCTCTCCCCCCTCTTTCTTCTGCTGTTCCAGCACTATCTCTATGCTAGATAAAGGCCTTCCCCCACAGATCGATTATCTTTGTCCCTGGAGAGAAGCAGCCAAATCTATTAATTATTCCCATTTCCTTTGCCAGGGAAAGCAAGTGCAGTAGTCAGAAAAGCCATCTATTTCAGAATTTATTTTTAATAAATTCCTCTATCGTATTATTGTAAGAGGTTATTCACTTAATGTTCTGTTTATTTCTGACTGACCTCTGCACTGTTTAGCTTCTTTAAAAACATTCATCAAAATATGCACAGCACTACTAAATGGATTTAATTCTTCCTTACCCGGCACTTGTACTCCCAGACCCGTGTTTGACATTAATGAACATTGCTGGGATCGTGCTGCCACACTGGTAGGGATTTACAGAGACAATTATTAGGTGATCAGGCAATCTTTTTTCTTTTTTTTTTTCCTGTTTATTTCTGAAATGGGAATTATTCATCAAGGTCAAGCATTACACAGAGGAATATGGTTGGTTGCTTTGTTTGATTGTTTTAAAAAAGGAAGAGATAAACAAAGATGCATTTTCTTTAAGGCTTTTAGATATCTTACGATATTTTCCTTAGAAAAACCTGTTCCTTTACTACTGGATTTTGATATTTTGAGTCTTCCTGGTACGCCTGAGCCCTTGGTGGATGTAAGTAAAGAATGCAGTACATGATATTTTGCCATAGCTAAATCTGAGATGTGAAGCAAGATTTGTGTTTATTTCTGTCGAGAGGGAGGAATGTGGCTGTAGTTGTTGTAATATGGTAATGCTGCCCTTTTACTGACCGTTGTATCAAACTTCTTTTCATGATCAAAATCAAAGCAAGCTTTGCAGTGACAGAATCTGCTGCTTTAGCTGAGAACCTTTAGCCTGCTGCCAACACTGCAGTCGAGGTGGAGGAGGTTGCAGAGCTGTGCAGTTGATAGATCTACCCAGAGCTATTTTTTTAGTAGGAAAAAATAACTTTTTCTGATATATTTTTTCCCCTTTAACAGATATGCTTGATTTATTCTGTCATAATTAAACTTATCTTTTGGTGGACCATGCTGAGCCCAAAGATTGTACTCTGAGGCTTGACAGATGGCTGTGTGTAAGCAGTGCCTGTATACTGTAATAAGTTAGGAGAAGAATTAATCCCTTGTATTTCTTCTTGTTTTATTTACTTAATTTGATGGTGCTTTTAATGCTTAGTTCAAAATAAGACCAGAATTGGGTTTGTTCAGCCTGGAGAAGAGAAGCTTTGAGGTGGCTGAATTGTGGCCTTCCAGTACCTGAAGGGAGCTGACAAGAAAGATGGAGAGAGACTCTTTGCATATGCCCGGAGCGTCTGGACAAGGGGGAATGGCTTCAAACTGACAGGGAATAGGTTTAGATTGGATATTTGGAAGAAATTCTTCCCTGGGAAGGTGAGGAGGCCCTGGCACAGGGTGCCCAGAGAAGCTGTGGATGCCCCTGGATCCCTGTCAGTGTCCAAGGCCAGGTTGGACACAACCTGGGGTAGTGGAAGGTGTCCCTGCCATGGCAGGGGGTGGAATGAGATGATCTTTAAGGTCTCTTCCAACCCAAACCATTCCATGATTCTATGATAAAATCAGTTTGGCCAACAAAAATTGCCCAGTGAGATTCTCTGTTTCTTGTTAAATGTTAAGAATTGCTCTACTCTCCCTCATGAGACACCATTAATTTCTGTCCCTTCTCCTGTAGTAGATGCTTCAAAGAGCCAGCAGCTGGTAGCCCTCCACAAAATCCAGTGAAAGTGAATATTAAACCCCAAATGGCAATCGAAGCTCCCAGAAACAAGGTCTGTGACCAGTGATGGCACTGTCACTTTCCATCTCGCCTGGGAGTGCTCTGACCCAGCCCCAGAGCTGGTGTCAAAGCTACCAAGAAGGTCTGGCTTGAGCAAAAGCACCTGTAGGACATTACCTTGGCCCTCTGGATGGTGTCCTGCAGCACTTCTCACTGACTTTTCATCACTGAGTTTGAGGGAGATGAAGCTGTTGCTAAAATGCCTGAGAAACAGGACGGTGTCAACCCTGCAGCAGCTGCCAAGGTGTGCTGGTGGTTTATCTCCTAACCACAGGTTGCATAGTTATAAAAATTTGCATTAATTCTGCATTTTTAAAAAAAAATTTCCAGTTGTACGATGGTTTTCACACCTTGCCATGCAAACTACAGCCAGAAATTACTCAAGGCTGCACTTATTCCCATCACGGAGAAAACTGTACTGGAGTCAGGATTAATTCAACCTCACAACGTTCACATTTGAGGTGGCATCATGTAGTGTTAGATCTCCCTGCTAGTCTGGGAACTCTTTGTAGGAGGAGATGCCAAGAGAGGAGTGTGGATAATGCAGAGGTGCTGTTTGTGACCCTCAGCAGAGATTGGTTTGCAATGTTGTGCAGAGGTCACACAGCCCGGCTGGGCCTAGCGGGCTCCTGGACGTGGGCCTGGGTGGGATTCAGTGTTTTCTGAAGGCTGGATACAACCCAACATTGTTTTTCTTGCCATCCTGCCTCCCTTGAGGCATATCCTGAGCGTGTCTGTGCCCCTTTGTTGCAGGAGGGGATGCACTGTGCTCAGCAAGGCAGCTGTGGGGAGCAGCTCTGCTCCCCCTGCCCACACAGCCATTCATTTTAATTAACGCGCAGCCACTCGCTGCCTGCTGCATGATTTGTATAAATGACTGACTTTAATTTGACCTCCTGGAGTGTGAAGGGATTTCAGCCTTCAGTTAAATGTTATAAGTTGCTGTCTTTCCTGGAGTGTGCAGGGAGTGGGGACTGATGAACCATTGCTGTGGAGAAACACCTGCTCGAGCTCAGGCACGGAGCTGGGTGTGACAGGGCTCAGCTCCTTCTCCATTAAAGCGTAAAATGAAAATAATGATAGATTTATTGTGGTTATAAGGAGCTATCTGGCATGAAGGCAGCCATTTATTATATCTATTATAATTATAAGCCTGAACTTTTGATATAATTTTAGCAAAATACGCTCCTACTTAGATCCTCAGGATGTGTTCTTTGGAGGCTTGGAGTACGTCATTTTTTAATGCTTTCTCAGCTCCTGCTTCCAGTGTGCCGCCCCCATGGAGATGTTTTCCTGGCTGATCCCATGGAAAGTGTCCTTGAGGGTGGGAGAGAAGGGCTGGAGTGCAATTCCAGCTCTGCCAAGGCCAGAGGAGGAACTTCAGTTTAACTGGGACATTGCAGACACCGACAATTCCTTAAGGCATTCCCGTCACTCACTCGGGGTTAGGATAACCAGGATAACTCGGTTTTTTAAGGGTCACAGAGGTAATTCAGTGAGCCAGGTGAGCTGAACATTTTCTAGTGAAGGGGCAGACGTCACAAGGAGCTCCAGCTCCAGACTGGGAAGCCTCTGAGTTACACATGGACATGCTCAGGAACACATGGAATGTAGAAAAGACTTCTCACTGGTCGTTGCTAAAAGGAGAAGGACACTATGATTTAAACCATAATTTCTTTTCTCTAGTAAAATACTGAATAGCTCATAAAGCTTGGAAAATGAGAGGTAAAGAGGCATCCCTATGTGAACAGCTAGGATCTTGTATTTAATAATGATTCTGTTTGCATGTTGAGATGGTCCTGCTTTTGTCAGAAGGAAGGCTAAAATTCCAAGCTGATTTCCATTTTAAAGGAAGAGATAGAGGGCATGGAAACCAAGTGGGAGCTTACTGAAGGCAAAGAATTGAAAAGCTGATTCCAGAACAAGCAAGAAGTTGTGACCTCAGTCACTTAGAAACCATCATGGTAGAAAAATACCAAATGTGGAAGGAATCTTTTTTTCCTCACAGATGAGGTACTTAAAAGCCCAAACCCCTAAAGCATATTTTTTATTATGTTTTTACTAGCTATAAAGGTGGTGATAAAATTTTAAACTTATTTTCCTTTTTAAAAAATGGTTATTGCCTTTCCAATTTTGATGAGTGAGGGGGAAAAATGTGAGAAATTTTTGATAAATAATGGTTTTTGTTGCTCTTGGGACTGCACAGACATGGGAATGTTGAGCATGAAATACAGCCCTGTGCCATCATTCCTGATTTCTCAGTGGCCAAAACAGAGAGTAAGTTAACTAACATGAAGATGCTTATGTTTTTTAATTTTCTTAATTGTTATTGAATGCTCTTCTCTGATTTCCTATTGGATTGAAATTCTGGGGAACTGTAAAGGAACCTGTGGTTATACACCAGTGCCTGTGGTACAGTGGGCAGTGTTTAGTTTTATTATTCATTGGGCTGGATATACATGGGGGATATTTTGGTGAAATATTTCCAATCTGAAAGTATTTTTCAGATATAATTTGAGTCTTTAATTTTAAAGCAATCAGAAATAGATGCAGTATATTCTTCCAAATCCCTCTGATACTCTGGTTTAATCAGGTAGAATTTTTGTCTTTTAGGGGTATTCAATGTTCTGGGCTGCTTTGTTTTGACTTTATCTGTAACTGCTCTCTTGGGGTGCTTCAGATTCAATGAGATATAAATAATGTTTAGAACTGTACAGAGGAATGTGACTTTTGTGAACATTTGGATTTTCCTCTGGGTTTGTGCTTTGCACCTGGAATCTGATTGGCCACCTCCAGTCTGCAGAATTTGTCTTGCTGAGAATTCTTCAGTTCATCTTCCTTGACTGCATAAGAACTAATTGCATGAGTAATTTTTTATTAATTAAGAGCATCTAAACCAAATAGTTGCAAAACACGCTCCATCAGATAAACTTAATTTCACCAACCTTCTCTTAAAGGATTGTAAAGTACTATATTTAAAAATGATTTTTCTGTCTGGTTTTACCCCACATTCTTACATTGGGAGCTATTTTGAAGACCTGGCTCATTTCCCAGGTATTTTATTTAAAACTCAATAAAGGAGGTTTAAATTCCTTTCCACAGAATGTTTTAATTCTGTGTTACAATTCAGATGAGTTTTTTTGGATATGGAGGATGCTGCAACCTCCTCTTCATCAATATGAAAGAAAGCTTTCCTCCTTTTACAGATGAAAATGTATTTTGTGTGCTGGCTTTACTTAGGTATGAAGTGTTAATTGGAGGTTCTAATTTGATGTACATATTTCTGATAGGCATTTAGGTACTGTGATGGGATGAACACTAAATAGGAAGCACACACAGGGGCTGATGTGAAGGCTCTCGATGCTGTTCTCTGTCACTTTTTTTTTCCCCATTGGTTTTTGGAAATGATTTTTCAGGCTGTAGAGCATCACTGACTTGCCATTACTCCGTAATTCTTGGAAGAAGCCTGGTGTTTCTGGAATGCTGGGGGAATATTCCCTCCGATTTGACAGAATGAGCAGTGACAGGGTTACAGGTGTTGCTGGTGATTTTCCTTCTGTGAACAATAGGGAATGATGCCTCTGACTAGAGAGATGCTGACAAGCACATAATTGGTGTATCTTTGCTTGTATTTCCAATCATGCTGAAGGAAAAAAAGAGCCTTTTCACCCAGACTGTGCTATGGGTGTTCATTTAGTTAATGTGTGTTAGTTCAATAGTTCTGTAAAATTCAGCTTGTGACGTGACAGTTTCCCACCATTTTGGTGGGATCAAAATGGGGATGGTGCTGAGGATAATTTATATGGAATTCTGTGTGGTTCATTAAAATCAGCTATTTTGGGAGGTGTTTTTCCTGGGCTTCTGAAAAATCCCCTATCATTTAATGAACTTTACAGCTTGGCACTGTATTTTGCTTAGATTTCCTTAGTGCTGTCTTTCCTTTTGTGCATTAAGAAATTCTCTTCCAAAAGTGTGAGAAAAGTGCCTGTAATGTTCCCTTCCCTTCCCTTCCCTTCCCTTCCCTTCCCTTCCCTTCCCTTCCCTTCCCTTCCCTTCCCTTCCCTTCCCTTCCCTTCCCTTCCCTTCCCTAATGTATGTTCTAGTACTTGATCCATGTGGGATTTTATAACCTCAACTCAAGCACTGGTACCGTTTTCTGTGGATGTTACAGCTGCTCTTACCCACACAATCAAGAGATAACAGGAAACCTCTGTACTTTGAATTTTGCTTGGCTCAATTATTTTTAAGTACTGAATTCATGTAAAGGCACCACGTGCACCTTCCCCCTCTTGCTTTTGCCAGAACCCATTTCCCATCACAAGCTCAAGTCACTGCATGCTGGGGCACACTGTGGGCTTTGAAAATGTTTGGAGTTAGGTGGCATTGAGCTGAAATATTTCAGGGTAAAAGGCCAGAAACATTTTATCCAGAAAATCATGAATGTACAATTTTTTGCCAGCCTTCTGGCAAGGATTAGGGTTACAGGATTTAAATTGTGGCAACCATTTTTGCCTACGTTAATTTAAATAGTGCTTCTCCCTTCATTATCAATGAAATTAGAGGGGCTTTGCTGCACTTGGTTCAGATACTCCTCTCTGTTTCACAGCCTGTCATTTCAAATTGTCAAATATTTACTTGTCTCGTGTTTGACTGCAGTGCCAGGCTTTGTGTGTAATTTGTGTTTGTGTAGGTTTGCACCTGATGCTTTGATGCTGTCAGGATTTGTGTAATGTCATCCCTGGCTTCCCCTGCTCCTGCCTCACCCTCTAACTGCACATCATCTGCTGTCACTCACTTGGCCTCGCTGGCAGCTGCAGGAGCATTGAGAATCAATCCCAAATACTCCTGGGATTTTGTGCTCTCTGTGTGCTGTGCCTTAAGAAAACACTAATCCGCCCTGAACTCGGCCAGTTCAGGAGAAAAAAAAAGAACCCATTTACTTTTGTAAGAAAAGAAGAGTTTTTATCTTGTTCTTCATCAGGTTTTAAGGCTCTGCCAGCTAACGATGTCCAATTTTGAGTTTTGCCATGTTAGGGTGAAGGGAAATGTGCTCTGTGAAGTCAGTTTGCACCTTGCATCGACCACAGGAGTGAGTTTAAACATCTGAGCTATTAAATGAACAACCTGGACTGCCTAGCTCGGTTTTTCCTGGGCAGCTTTGTCTGGATTTTTGGGAGGAGGATTTGATTTTCAAGTGGTTATATATGGCAAAATTAGATTTTGAGTGTTCCCTTTTTCTTCAGTCTGTAGCTTAGATATTAAACTCACTGATGCTTAGATATTAAAGAGCTGAGGGTGTAAATATTGGGATGCCTGTCCTTGGGCACCAAACCCTGTGTTCAGGCATTAAAAGGGGGCCCATTTTTCTCAAGGTTTCTGTATCAGATTTCATTGATCTCTTTATTTGCATAAAATGGGGGAATTGTGGCTTGCAGTGACTGTGTATTTGTATTTGAACAACAATAGAACATAGATGGAGGTGTTAAGGGACCTTCTGACCCGAGTCCTAAACAAATATAATAATTCATAGTTTGGCACAGCACTGGCTGTCTTTGGAGAAAGTTCTATACCTGCAAGTTTATTACTTTTTGTTGTCCGTTTTGAATCACTTGCAATCATCATCGGAAGGTTTATGAATTATTTTTAGGGGAGATGAGGGTGCCTTCTGACTGCGTTTATTTGGAAATAAACGTGCTTAATTCAATACAGCTCTGAAATTTATGTTTTTTGAGTATGTCAGGGTTGAACTCAAGTGAAGTCACATGTGCCAGGGTGAGTTTGCAGGTCCTGAGCCCACCTGGCAGGGCTGTGCTGCTTATAGGGAACAGGCCAGGATCTCTCACTGGATCCCTCCCCACCTCTCTCTTGTCTCTTTTTTTGCTCCAGCTCAGATTTGGTAAGAGCAATGTTTGCGGTGTTTTCCATTCATTGTAAGATGTTAAAAGAATCAGTAGAATCACAGTACTGCAGATCCTCCCCAAAGATGACCATGAGGCTTCACTGTCAGACTCTGTCCTCTCAGTGTCAGATTCACTGATTTTTGTCCTGTGCTTCCAGTGTTGAACCATTTCTCTCATGAGCTTCCTCATTTCCAGTGGATTTCTGCTCAAAGGCAATGCCCACTTTTGAGGCTCCCCTTGAAACCACACCACCTATTTTCTGTTTGCTCTGTGTTTCCTTTTTGCCCTGTTTGCACAGGTTATCTCAGGATTCAGGAACCTTATCCTGGAAGTTATGAACTCCACACCAAACCGTGCTTGTGCACCATAACCATACACACAGAACCTTGCAGGCAGCCTGGGAGGGTTGTGGCTGCTCAACCCTCAAGGCCAGGAGAAAGAATTTCTGTCCCCACCAAGGTGTGGTTACCCTCAGTCCCTCAGAGCAGGGGTGGAAGGATGGCACAGCCTGGATTTGTATTTCCAGCCCTTGCAGCTGTATTCACTGTGAGGTTCCAGCCCAGTGGTGTTCAAAAGGAAACAGCATTATCACAGCTCCTGCTGGGAAGCTGTAGGGGAAGATCATAAAGTATTATAGTTTGTAGTCAATCATGTATTGGATGGTTTTTATCCTGAAAATCTGTTTAGAGGCATTTCTTTTTTTTCCCCCTCTGGTTTCTGACAGTCTGGAAGAGAGAGTCCTAAAATATTTTATGTGCTTCTGGGAATTTCATGCAGCTGAAAATAATGATTGACGGAAAGGAGCAAAGTTGTGAGAAACACAATTTCACTGTGCCTGCCCCATGTCCTTAGGCTTGCTAAACTAATCCCTCTCCCTGGATTTGCATGTGGTGCTGATGGCTTGGGTTTCTATTTTCAGCCTTTGTAGTGTCACAACCTGGAACTGTGGCTCTTCCCACCGAGTTTTCACTTCTGACCCTGGATAAATTCCATTGCTAACCCAGGACACCCCTTTGTCACCTGTGCAGAAGGGACCAGGGGCACGGGGAGCTCCTGTGCTCAGCACCAGCTGCCACAACACCTGCACATCATTGATTGTTCTCTGGATGTAGAAATCTCTTCATAAAGTAGAAACCAGGAACTCCTGAGTTGTTCCACAGCAGCCCTTTCACCAATATATGGCATTTTTAAACGCCATATTCCAGAATATGAAGCTTAAGCAAATGGATTTTTCTCTGTGAGACTCCTGTCAGTTGTTGGTTAAAACCAGCTCCTCTATCCAGCTAAAAGGAACCAGAAAAGGCACAAAGAACATGAATTAATCCATGGATTATTCATTTATGTACTCTAGATAAATACTCTCTTTTTAAACCATTTTACATCAGGAGGAATTTAATGTAATTCAAATTATATATATTATAATCTAACTTGATAATAAATAATGACTTTCTTTCTCCATAGAAATCCAGCTGCACAGACTAAAATTCTCTAAGAGATTTATAATGCTTTTGAAAAGAGATTTTCTTGTCTGACTAAATGCTAAGTGTTAGTCTGATTCCAAATTTGAAGTTGTCCTCTTAAAAAGTCTGCTGAGGTTGGACATCACTTTTTGCTGTGCAGGGAATGCATTATTAGTGCACAGAAGTTGGAATGAATGCTGGAAAAAATGAAATAAATGCTGGCAAGGTTCGATTTTTAAAAACATTACTATTTTTTAATAAAAGACCCTGTTTTTATAGTGATGTGTTATATTCAGGGCAGATAAATGGAAGATAGTTACTGTAGCTCAGTTTCATTCCTTAGCACAGAAGCCAGCAGAAAATAGCTGATATTCAAACCCTCTAAAGACAGGGTCCAAAACTTGACATAAAGAATAAATACTATTTATTTTAATAAAATTTCCAAAGCTGTTATTTTAACTATTACATAGCATAGAAGATATTTAGGCATTGGAACTGTGTTGCAATCCTTTGGAACCAAATTAATGTCTAGTGGAGGTTGAGATCTGAGGTAGGTGCTTTGTGTGGAACATGAATTGAGGAGATGACACCACACTGCCAGTGATAGAACAATCTGCCTTAGGTTAACTGATAATTGAAAAATAATGGTTCAAACTGTCTGGTTTTTGTGAAAACAGATGAATTTCCAGCTCCATGCACAGCAACAGTTCTGCTGGTTCTGGTTTTGCTGAGGATGAGACTCCAGCCTTCCTTGCAGTGGGGAGGATCTGAGAGACGTAAGATAAAGTTAGGTTGTCAGGATTTAAAAATATTCTGTAGTATTTAGGAAATGATTTGTAACTCAAGTACAAGTGATAGAGGGCTCCAGGCTGTAAATTCTGAAGTCAGATGCATGTGTGCAAAAGGCAGGCATGAAATAGATATCTCTGATTTCTGTCTCTGATAAGAAATTGTTTGAAGTGCCAAACATTGCTTAAATAGCTACAGCTCTGTCCCTCTGCTGGGAAAGTTTCAAGCGTGGATCCAGAGCTTCCTGACAGCTCCACTTAGAGATGCTTTTGTAAATGAATTAACTGTGGTGCCATGGAGCTCTTGCCTGGAATTCCTGGCTGTTGGGCAGTTTATCTGAGCAAGGAATAAGGTCTGTGGTATTAAAAGGTCTGTAAATACCATCTGCATTATTTTAAGTGTTTTTTGTGGTTTTGTGGTTTTGTTTTGTTTGGTTTTTTATTTTTCAACAGAGTAGTGATATGAGCAGGTGAGAACAGATTATGAGTAGTTCTGACACATCACTCTAAATAATTACAAACTTTCCTGAATTTTGACACTCTTAACTTTATCAATTTCAATACACAGTTCCTTGGATTTTCAGCTTGTAAGAATGTCAGGAAAAATAAATTCTCTGTTGCTGTTGGCCATGAATAACTTGTGTTAATCATGAAATTTCTGTCTTGGCTTTATAAATTCAAGATACTTTTAGAAATACCTGAGTAAGGGTCTGTTTTTTACATAGGTTGCTGGGGACCTTTTGCCCTAGGACCTAGTGGGAAATCACTGCAAGATCCTCTAGAAAATAAATCAGAAATTGCTAGAAACCCTGTGTGTGTATCAGCTTGTCAGAAGGAGAAACTGAAATCTCATACAGTCAATGTAGTGTAAATAGCTGCAGACAATGTTTGCCAAAAGGCAAAATTAACATATTAGAGGCCCTTAACTGACAGTGTGTTGTTCTGAGTTACAGTGATTTGCTTCAAAATTAGGCTCAACAGTTTTGGTTCCCTACAAGCTGTTAATTAACTTGAGAAAACCGTGCTCCAATTAAAAAGGCTGGAGATAGTAATTGGGACTTTTTTCCATGGGCACTGTCTGGTCAAACGAGTGATTGCTATCTTTAGGCCCACGAAGGAGGACGTGTCTCTTTCTTGTAGTGAGTGAAAGAAAAGAGCAGATGATTTGGACAAAGCTGAAGCATGGAATATCTTTCTTCTTAACCAGTCCAGAAAAGATCATCTAGAATCAGTTGCTTTATTCAACTTCAAAATAGTACTGCATGCCTGAAAGTAAGAACATGCTAGAAAATATTTAGGTAATTTAGATGAATTCAACTTGGTCAGGCCCAGTGAAAATACGTTCTTTGCTATTTAAGGAATTCTTTAAAGTACTGTATGATTTACTGCCACTTGACACAGAGAATTTGTTAGGAGGAAGAATTCCCAGAGAGCTACATGGGGTGGGTGGGTGGGAAGGCAATATTGCTTTGCTTTCTAGGATGGTAAAGAGGGCCTAACTGGGTGTTTGGAAAGATTCAGAATAAATTTTTAAAAATCTGAGTTTGACGGGACATGGAGGGCAGATTTCATTCAAGAGTGGTCAGGTTTTACTGAGAACCCACCTCCTGTGTAGCTCTGAAAGGCTGGCTGGGAGACCAAAAGAGGGGAAACACACAAATGTGGCTTCAGGAGGGCATTTGACATGATCTGTTCTGACATTTTCAGAAGAAAAATCCGATTTAGGTGAAATGACTGCAAAACAATTGAGTGTTTTCAGGGTAACAGCCAGTTTAGAAGAATATTCAGAGTTCTCAGTTATTCACTCTCTTGTTGGAATGGGTTGCTCAAGAATATCTTCAGGGCCTTTGTCTTATGTGTAATTTTTTTATTAACAGGCTGGTACTAGAACAGAAAAATGCATGCAAAGATTAGTGCTTTCAGGAGAGATGCATTTCAGAAGGATTTTGCAGGGTAATACTGGAATTAAAACAGCTGTTTACAAAGAGGTGTGGAATTAACACCACTGAAAAACAAAAAGGAAATGTATTAATCACTATTAAAAGTGCAAACCTAAAATAAGAGATAATTGAGTAGGTGGGAAGGAATTGGGGTCAGGGTAGGGTGTAGGATTATAGCAGACTTTGAACATGACAGCGTTGTGTTTTGCAGAATTTTTAATCTGGGATGTTTGGGGTTACCTCTGTAACATGCACCAGCTCTGAGCTCACCCTCAGAGCTCATGAAGGCCCACTTAGCTCCTAATTTGGGCACTTTGAAAAATGTCAAAGAGAAGGTAAAGCAAAGGAGAAATTGTGGTGAGTAGAGTGGCTAAGGGAAAAATAAAACGTCTGGGGAAGGAGCTCTGTGAGGAAGAAAACCCTGAGAGAATTGGAAAACCATCAGCTGGGAACACAATAATTTAAACACAAGGGCTCTGAAAAGAGGATGGTGATCAGTTGTTCCCTGTGTTCCAAGAAGCAGAGCATGAAAAGTCATCTTCAATAAAGTCTGTAAGGAAGATTTCAGCGGGGTGAGGGTGGGGGGAGAGGGGAGAGCTGAGCTGTGCTTGCAGTGGGTGTTCTGGGGGCTGGGCAGGATTGGGACTGGCACTGGGGCACGGCACCAGGCAGCTCCAAACCCTGGGGAAGGACTCAGGCTCCTCCCAGCCTGTTGGCTTTTCCAGGTGAGCAAACCTCACCTTGCACTTCCTGCGTGGCCCCTTTAGCTCCCACCATTTTAGAGGAGGGCTTTGAGGAAAGAGGAAGGGAATATTCCCCGAGGAAGGGGAGCCATCTGTTCCCCGGGGTGCAAAGATGGGTCCCCACAAATATGGGCACCGTGTTCCTTCTTGTGAAGTCTCTGCATGGGCATAACGGGAAACCCTCAGGCATGCTCTGGATTTCACCCTTTGGGATCCAGAATGTTCTTTGCAGATTTAAGAAGTGCTGTTGCACCCAACAGTTGTATTATTTTACTTTCAAAATTCAAAATGAACCAAAATGAGACAGCAAATCGGTGTGAAGTTTCTCTGAGTGTGTTCACACTGCTGAGGCTCTGCTGCTGCATTGAAAGGTCAGAGGATTGAGTGCTGATATTGCCTTGGATTTAAGTGGATCATTTCCAGATATTGGAATAACCAAAGGTGGCTCTGGCGCTTTCCTCAGACCTTCAGAGCTTGGGAGTTAAGCACTAAATAACACTCAGACCTCTTCTGTCATCTGAAAGCTTAACAACTTCACATGACTTCGAACCCGTATGCCTCACCTGCATATTTTGAAGTTGAATTGTTTGAAGCTGTCAGGAGATGACGAATGTATGATCTCTGTTGGGGGAAGGGGAGGAATATAATTATGTACCACTTAACAGAAAGAAGCAGCATTACACAGCATCAAAGCAAACTGCAATGCCTTTTGGTGATGAAAATGAGTAATAAAAAAAGGTTATGTACTTAAAAAAAGAGCAAGCTGAGGAATTATTTTTAATGTAAGTCTTTTCAAATGAGGTCTATTAACAGCTTATAACAAGTTCACAATCTTGGTTGGACTCACCACGTTCCATTTGCTGCTCTCCCTCTTGCAAAGCAGCAAAGCCAGGTTTTTCTGCAGCGTATTTCAGAAAGCCCCACAGTTCTCGTGATCCGAGCATTTTTGTATTTAAATCATTCAGGAATGTTTAATCTAAATAAATATGCCATTCTTTCCATTAGCCTACACTCATATATTTGTATGATCCGTGTTTAAGCAGCTGCTTAAATGGCTGCTTGCTGCTATATACTAATAATGTCAAACAAAAATTAATTAGACAGCTTAACGACCCAAAGTAAACTATTTATTTCAAGTTACCCTTATGTTTACTACTTTCACATTTGAAAATCTCTCATGTGACTATGTCTTGGCCTCTTGCCTTTGCATGTTGTGCTTTAGGACAAAGTGAAAAATCTGTTTTCAGAGATCTTGTTAAATGAAGCATAATCCTGCTCGCGTGCTGCGTCTGAAGCAAAGGGACTCATGGAGGAAGAGAGGCACAGGAAGGAGGAGAGAGCAAACGAGTCCCCAGTATTTGGAGCTGTTCTTGGGGATTTCGGTTTGGAGCGGTGACAAAGGCGATGATTGGCAAAACGCTAACAAATAGCAAATTCTTACTTCGTGCTCAGCAAATTTTCTTGAAGACAAACTTAGAAATGTGAAGAAAACACAGCAGCTCTTTGGAAATGCACCCTCGGTGTGAAGAGGGTGGACAGGTGGGATGGATTGATTGCAATTCTCTCGATATCTTTGCATTCCTGAGAAGGAACAGCACCGTGAGAGCTGCCTGGTGGCCTTTTGCTCCTGAGGCTTTTGTAATACCTGAAATAGTTCCCAGCAGATTCTTGTACAAATCCTGCAGACAATGGTTTCTCGAGTGCTTTGCTTGACCTTCACCCGTGGAGAATATTAAGCAGTGAGAAGACCAATGCTTGAAACGTGGGAGACTCAATTTCAGCTCTATTTATGTTTTTTACATGGTTCAATGCTAAGAGTTGAGAGTTCAACCTACATAAATAAAATGTGCTGCTTTCTCTTTGCAGTAGTTAAAAATATATATGAAAAATGCATTTCTGCAAGTGGATTGCCTTTGTCCTTTGGAATTCTCTGAGGCAGCAACCCTGAAATGTTTTATATTTAAAGGGGTTTTTTCCATTTGGAATTTTCAGTGCTTTCCAAAGGAGGGAGCTCAGGGAAACATTCAGTGTCTGGCAAGGGTAGAGGATAACATTTAAAAAAACCCCAACCAACGAACCAAATGAAGAAAAATTAAAAATGAAATCAGTGTTCTGGGCTTGTTGTGGACACAAACAGGAATTGCTAGCAATCTTGGAGCAATTTAAATGTATATAATGTCAAGATGTATCAGAAAGGAATAAATCCCTTCCATATATTTGATATCCATCAATCCTGTGAGGCAGAAATGTTTTCATGTGTCTGTGTATTCTGGAAGGAGGTATTTCCCCCATTAATAATAAAGGTGTTTGTGGGATCTTTCAGGCTGATTTAGGTTTTGGGATAGGTTCACTATGTAAGTTACCACCTGTTCCTGTTAGTGTCACATTCCCCCTAAAGAGGTTGTCAGATATAAATTGCTGAGAGTGCTGATAAAAGAGGGAAATAAAAATAATTGATAAACAGTGCTAGATCACTCAGTAAGCAGATTTACAGCTGTTTTTACGTGTTTATGTTTAATTTTATATAAACATAAACCATTGCTCTTTGTCATCTGCATTCTTCTGAG
Source organism: Monarcha castaneiventris obscurior (assembly GCA_026261815.1). Classification (NCBI taxonomy): domain Eukaryota; kingdom Metazoa; phylum Chordata; class Aves; order Passeriformes; family Monarchidae; genus Monarcha; species Monarcha castaneiventris. The sequence goes on from JAMPIT010000484.1 coordinate 17,855,293, forward strand.
GGAAGAGGGAAGCTTTTACAAGGTGCTCCTGAAGCAAGCCAGGCAGTGACTCTTTGCTTTACACAACCTTTCATTTTTCTGTGTGAGAAAAGAAAAGCTCAGCTAAAGGGGATTGGGATGTTGTGGTTCTGTTGCCTTTCACCTCGCTGGGATGTCACTGTAAGAATGGTAGAGATTATCTATTCTGTCAAAATCTTTCTGATATGTGTTGTGTTTACTCTTAGTTAATGATGTTGCTATTTCTTAACTATAATATTTGTTAGAAACAGTATGTATTGAAAAAAATCCAGGGCTGGATGTGTGTGGTCAGCATTATTCAAAATTAATGTTCTCAAGCATTTGCTATCCCATAACATTTCCTATTTGAACTTGTCCTAATTGGTCTACAAATCACATAAGCTTAAAAACTCCCTGTTTTGATTAAAATGATATTGGAGGCAGCTGGTCTGGGTATTCCTTTTCAAAATTTTCTGATCTTTTTGGGACTATTGAAAGGCTTTACTGTTCTCTCTAATAGTTCTCTGGAAGCAATTGCAATGGTTATCTTAACATTTGGAGTTTTCCTTCATTCAGGCCAGGACTAACTTCTGAGTGACTTTCCCAGTTAGAATAAAAAGCTTAAAAAAAAGTTTTTTCAGGAATGGTTTCATAAAATATGCAGGTGAATATTGCAGTTGTATTTTTCAACTCATCCTTTTTGAGACAAAGCTTTTACTTCCTCTCTTGAAGCTTTGGTTATCAGTGTTCGTGGGTGCTTGTGTACATGTGGTCTAAATATTTTGTATGTGTTTATACACGTAGATTATTTTTCCTTTTTTAATAGCAAAATATTTATGGCTGTTCTTAAACTCTCTTTGTTTGGAGAGGCTCCTCTTTTCCCACAATTCCCAAAATCACTTTTGCAAAGAAGTCAATATTGGCCTCAAAAACTTCCTGATACTTCCTTTGTTCCAGTGTCTGAGACCTATAAATATTTTTGAATCAGACACCAAAACCCGTAAAAATTTAAAAGTGGCTTCTTATCTGCAGATAAAATTTTACCTACAAATAAAATGTAAAGTTGAAGGAAAATTTCCCAATAGGGCTATTTTAATAATTGTTTTTTAGAGATTTTGCAATGTATTTGTTGGTTATGTTAAGTAAAAATTCATCTCAACTTTCAGGTTACACACACTGTGTTTAAGGCAGACTCTGTACCATGCTACATTCAAAACAAAGATTTTGCATTTCTCTGAATGAAAAAAAATAGCTTAGGCTGCAATACAGCTGATATTTCCTCAGCATCTGCACAATCTTTTTATTGATTCCATGTAATTCCCTACTTAGGCTTTTTTTTTTTCCTTGCTAGAACAAAAAGGACACAAATGTAGTAGTCTTATTTGTTGGATTTTGGGTAAAAATGTACTTTTAATGACAACTATGTTTGGAGGGCCCTGTTGGCTCAGGTCTGCAAGCTTTAATGGGTGTTACTGACAGGAATGGGTCTGTTTTTCACCTGTGGGTAACTAAAGAGTGTTTGTGTCTGAGACAGAGACAGGATTTGATCGTGGTGGTGTTCCCCAAACTGTGCCTTTGGAGAGTTGAACTCTACTGAATTTGTAGAGTTCAATTAGAAATTGGTATTTAGACATCGTTAATTTTCTTCTGGTTAATTTATTGTATGAGCCACAGAGGCAGCAGAAAACAGAATTTCTTCTTCTGCATTACATGTTTTCCCCACTCTCCCAGGTACATTTTGTACATTAATATCTTTCCTTGACTCAGTGTGGGGAGATGGAAACAGTCTGCCCAACCTAAATAATTCTGTAACTCTACAGGGCATTTCTGTGAGCTGAGAGAAACCTGGTCTGACTGGGAACATTCAGAAGTCATTAATAACATTTTTTCACTTCCAGTGAATGTGTGAAAGAGAATGGGAAGGGGAAAGGATCTTTAGGAAGGGGAAGGGTTTGTGGGTAAAATGTGAGCTTGTATCAGCTTTGTTTAACAGGCTGAGAGACCGAGTCAAGCCTGGAAACTTGAATGTGCCCTCATATTTTATTTTGCTTTTTCTGGTCTCTTGGCCTGTGAGTTGAGGTCAAGGATCCAAGGAAAAAACCCCATGGGTTGGCCTAAAGGTCAAAGCAGAGATTTGTGCCCACCTTGCTGTGAAAGCTGTGGTATGAGCATCGTACCCACGTACGAGGCACGGCACAATTACTTTATTATTTACAGAGTTTACAAACAAAACAAATACTTGGATAATTGTAGGAAAGCAGCTTCACCTCTGCTGTACAGCATTAAATACTGGCCTTTCATAAAGTACTAATAGTGATGTTCTTTCCTGAACATGAATTTCAGGTTTGAAATTTTAAAGGTTTGTGGTAGAATCATTGCATCAGGAGGGGTTCCCTTCCTCCTGGGCTGCTGCTCTGCCTGCAGGATGGGGAACTTTGAAGGCCTTTCCCTGCTGCCTGTGTTTTCACTGCTTACTGCTTGCATGGTTTTGTTCTCTTTAGAGCAGAAATATTTGCCTTATAAGCAACATTTTGAAGCACCAGTAAGGATTATGGTCTCATCTTCTCAAATGGTATTTTCATGCACCATGCCACTGATGAGTATTATGTTGAGTATTGCTTAAAATTAGTCTTATTTAAATATGCTTTCTATTCTGCATTTGCTATAGAGTGCCTCAAATCTAGCCGGTAGGACTTGACAATGGTAGGGATAGTTGTTTCTACTTCTGATTTGCTTATTTTTTCATTATTAGCTTGCAAAACCATGATTGTGAAAAGGTAATAATGCTGTTTTTTCAGTGATGGCAGTGGGACTATAATCTGAAATTAGCACTGCCTTGAGTAGTTCTGAAAGTCACTTTTGGTTTAAATCGATTTCTTACTCACGATGGTGTTACCGAGTTCAACCCCCACTGTCCACTGAAGAGTTTTTTTGAAGGAATTGTACTTGCCTGCCTTTGGTTGTGTCAGCATTTCTACAGGAAGGTAACACTGCACTGAAACCTTGAGACAGTTGGAGCTGTACTGAGGCACAGGCACTGAAGGGTTTCCAGAAGGTGAAACTTTGCTTTGTTTCATCAACACAGGGGACGAGAACAGGAAATCACAAAGAGGTAAGGAGGTATAGAAGTCAAAGAGGGAGAAGGAGTTCGTGTTGTTGTAATTCTAATAATGTTAATTAATGCAGTTGAAATATTTTACAGGTAGAATTCAAGTTTTGTATTTAAAAAAAGGTGATGAACAACCTGGAAAAAAGGGGGGAGTGGATATTTACGTTGTTGGTATCCTTGGAAGGAAGAAAGCGAATATCAGTAGTAAATACTAATTCCCTCTATTCAGTGATGGAACAGGAAAATTGTTCATCCCAAATGAGAAGTGGAATTGCAGCAGAAATCATCCTGCAAAGGGAGACAGGCTTTTGTTGTGTGCTCGTGCTTTGTCTCAGCCATAGCTGCGACAACAGCCACTGATTTTCACCATGGTGGGAAAGTTATGGGGAAGGGACAGTGAGGAGAAAGTTTTTGCTTTCCTGTTTTGAGGATGTTGTTCCAAGGCTTAATCACAGATGGATTCTCTCTCTGTGTGATGGAATATTCCTCAGAAGTTTTGCAGTGAACGTGGATTAATGAGTGCACGATAGCTTAGCAAAGTGTGTGCCCTCAGGAGGAAGGGGGAAGTGGTACTTGCATATGTTGTGAAAAACATATGCAACTAAATTTAGCTCGTACTAGCAGATTCTACTTATTTTGAAGATTGTGGGATACTTCCAACCTTGGATGAAAAAGGGCATGGGAAGATTTTTTTTATTTCTATTTGGGCTCTTGCATCTCTTTCTCCTTTTTCCCTCCCCCAAGGAAAAAAAGCCTCTGAACAGAAGACAAATTATTTCTCTGCCTACACTTGTATCTTAGTAGTCTGATTTTAGCACTATGTCGTCATGCTGCAAGATTAATTGGCATATGCTGGTTTTTGTTTTTAGACTTCTCCAGTTTTGTACAGTAGCTAAAGCTTCTCCCACAAATCTCAGATTTAACTGTGAAGGCTTAGCTTATTATCCAAAACAATTTCTTCCCTGTTCTTTTGAAATGGAGGAACATTAGCAACTGCTGTTTATTGTGGGCAATATATATTTTGTGTATTTGGTACTAATACTGCTGGATAAAACCAGCACTGGATAGCTTAATATTTATCTGCTAGCACTTTAGGACTGTTATTAACCCTTTCAAGTGGGTGTGCTGAGCTGTGAGTGCTCTGAGTGCAGTTCACAGAAATATGGTGTCAAATTGACCTCTTCAGTTCTTTTTTTCAGAAATTATATTTTCCTTCCTCTCTCTTTTTTGGGGAGGTTGAACACTAGCATTGGATGTAGCATGAACCTTGCTTTGATCTGGTTGGAAAAGCACTGACTGCTTTCCCCTTTGAGGGGAAAAACCCCCACTGATATTGTAATTGCATGTCTCAGCAGCAGCTGAAAGGAAAAAATACTTGTACCCTATATTCCAAACTTCCCACAAAAGATACTTCCTCTCCCTGCAGATCATGTTTTGCATGTGGTGTGCTGCTGCCTTTCTGTCTCAAACTAAACAAATACTAGTTAGTTGAAATAGATTTTAAGGATTCTAATTGTTTATAATCTTCTTATGGAGTCAGTGACTATAATATATTCAAACTCAGGGATTGTACCTTGGATTTTCAAGCAGTAAAATGAGGTTGTTTACTTGCTGCTCTGAAGCTTTAGAAGATATTCAGAGAATTCCCTTTTAACACTGCACTTCATAAAGCTGTTGGTATTTCTTTCTTGACAGCAGGTTCCCTTAGGTGTTGAACCTAAAGATTTTTGGCATCCAGAGGCAAAAGGATTTAGAAGACAATTCTAAGAAGGTCACTAATGAACGCTGAGTTGCTGCTTTTAGAGGTGACTGTCTCAGCTGCTTTTAAAGCTTGTCCTTTGTCTTTGGAGGACCTCGTTTTACAACAGAACTGCTGAAGGTTGAGTCAAGTTTGTTCAGAGCTGTATCCCCTGGAAACATATTGGCAAGCATGATTTAGCACTGCTTGTCTTAATCCTGTACATTCCTGGCCATGGCAGGGCTGCACATTCTGTAAGCTTTCTTCCATGCTGTACTTGGAGCATTTAAAGTGTGGAAGCCAAAGGCGTTAAAAAGATCATCTGAAAAATGAGTTTTTTTCTTTTACTGTATTGTAGATATAGACCTCAAAAGTCTCAAAAAGCAGCTATTACATAATATGAAACTATAGTTTTTGAAGTAGCTTAAGAATCAGCCTGAAATGTGAAAAATGTGTGAAGTGACACAACTCTTTTCAGCACCACTGGACCCTAGAAGTATTTGGGGCAGTTCGTGCCAACAGTCCCCGTACATAAAATGGGTGTGCAGATAAGCTTGGTGCAATGAGTGCTTCATTTAGGTAAAAGACCTCCTCATAACCACCCTTTTCTCATAAAGGCAAGCTTCTGGACAAATTCAAAAGCTTCCAAAAGAATGGTTATTCAGTAGGTCTGCAGAGATTGAAGAGGACACTTATAAAACCCCAGTGGCTTCAGGCAGACCTGGCAGGGGGCACTCAAATGGTTCTGACTTCTGTCAGTGTAGAAATGAGTAGAATATGTTTGTTCAGGGTCTAATTATTGCTTTTAAAATAAGAGAGTTGTAGCAGGACTCTGACTTAGAAGACGGCCTGGGTTTCATTGAGGTTAGGCCTGGGCCACATTGGATGTGATTATGTCTCCAGAGCAATCCATTTCTTTCAGCAAGCTGGGCCATGCACCTCAATCATTTAGAGAAAACTTCCTACAGTAGAGTTCTGCAGAAAACTGAAAAGAATTCCTTAGGGAATTCTCCAACACAGACCTGGATGCTTTTGGGAGATCCTAGAGTGGAAGTGAGCGTTACCACTCTGTTGTATTTCGTGATACTTACACCAGTATTTATGGGACTACCATAATATTGTGACATTATGTGACTCAATAGCTCTGAGAAATAGGGGAATCACTCCTGTCTACAGAGACAAAATGAGTCACTCAATCACTTGAGAAACTGGGAGATCTCATGGAGCAGGGTAGAGTCATTCCCTGTGCCAGGGGTGCAGCAACACTGAGGGGACAACAGGACTGCGAATGCAGCTGGCCTATTTCTGCTGTGTTTTAGCCCATGATCTTGTTTTCTTTTTCATGAAATTGAAAAAAAAAGTTCAATAAAATTATTATTGTATTGTCTAAAAGTCTGAGTTGGTGAAAGGAAATATTCCAAACAGTATTTTCTTCCTGAGACAGAATCTGTAATTTTACAATTGGGATGAAGTGAGCAGAGGGAGAGTGGCTGTTCCTAACTCATCTAAAATGTTATTTAAGGTGGTTGGTTTTGATTATTTATTTCTCTTATTTACCAAAGTTTTATTAAATGAATAAAAGTAAAAATAGTTCTATTGTTGCTCCTTCCATGGAAAAACATCCTGATTGAGTACCACCACCCTTCTTCATTTCTTCCTTATGGCAGTGCTGGCTTTGGGAAGGCAGGGCCAGGAAGGAAGCAGGGAGCCCAAATTGCTGGGGAATGAGCACTTACAATAGAATCTGTGTAAAATCCAGTTCCTAACGTTCCCCAGTGTTCCCCACAGATACTGCAGTCCAGAATGAAACCCTCACATCTTCACTGCTTGCAGCTGTTGCTCAAATGTCAAAACATTCTCCAAAGGATGTTTTGTTACAGAAAATGTGGGTTTCTGCCCATGAAAAATTGATTTCTCAGAGTTTCACTAAATACAGTTTTCTGGGAGAAATTTTCATTTTTATTTAACTGTTTTCCTTGGTCTTTCAGACCACCTTAGTTTGGGAAGAAGGAACAGTTGAGAGGTCTTTTAAGGATAGGAGCCCCTTTGTTGCAAAAATTATGTGATGGAGCATCAGGGAGGAGCTCCTGGTTCGTGAGTAGAATCTCGAGCAGGTATTGGAGCAGGATTGCTTTGAAAAGTTCATTTGTTTTTTCCTCCCCTCTCAAGCTCAGTTTAAAGGCACAAAACGAATTTTTTGGCATAGAGCCGTGATAGGGGATACACATCATAGAGTCACCCCAAGACATTGGTACTGAACCCTTCAGCACAATCCTTGGCCACTTGCTGTGGTCTTTTAGCCTTGGCCACTTCAGAAGAGCTGCAGTTCCATCAAAATGCACTGTCTCGTTTCAAGGGACGAGTGAAATACTGTGCTCAGTATCCCCATTTGGATTTGGAACTGAGAGGTCCCAGACATCACACAGAGGCATTTCAGATTATTACTGCTATAGGCAAGTTTGTCTGTTATTGTAACTGTATGTAAATTGGAGTGAAAGTAGACTGAGCATCTGAAAATCTCTGTAAAATCCTATTTTCTCTATGGGAATGTTTTCCTGAAAGGAAGTATTATTATTAATTTAAAATCAAAGGAATACACAAAAAAATTACATTATGGAGTGTCAGGGATGGCAACATCAGTTTTCTTCTCTGTTAGTACAGATGAATAAATGCAGTTGTATTTCTGTTTTATTGTTGCTTTCTGTTGTCTGATTGGAATGTCAATATTATGTATAAGGTGAAAGTATGAATGCTACTCCAAATATTAAATGCTTTAATAAATCATATTTACTTCAAGTGGGAAATCCATTAAATCCCTACAAAGGATCTTTGTTTTGAGATGTGTTGCAGTTTTTTTGCATCAACAGTAGCTTCCAGTTGAGGACAGAAATCCTAGAATAGTTTGGATTGAAAGGGAACCTAAAGTTCATTTTATTCCACCCCCTGCCATGGGCAGGGACACCTTCCACTATCCCAGGTGGCTCCAAGCCCCATCCAGCCTGGCCTGGGACACTTCCAGGGATCCAGGGGCAGCCACAGCTTCTCTGGGCACCCTGTGCCAGGGCCTGCCCACCCTCCCAGGGAACAATTCCTGCCCAATATCCCATCCGTCCCTGCCCTCTGGCACTGGGAAGCCATTCCCTGTGTCCTGTCCTTCCATCCCTTGTCCCCAGTCCCTCTCCAGCTCTCCTGGAGCCCCTTTAGTCCCTGGAAGGGGCTCTGAGCTCTCCCTGGAGCCTTCTCCTCTCCTGGTTGGACATTCCCCACGTCTCCCAGCCTGGCTGCAGAGAAGAGGGGCTCCAGCTCCTTGAGCATCTTTGTGGACCTTGCATGGACCCTCTCCAACAGCTCCATGCCCTGCTTTTGTTTGGAGCCCCAGAGCTGGACACAGTGCTCCAGATGGGGTCTCACTGACACCAATTACCCCGATAAGAACTAATCACTCTGGCACTTCATGCTTGCCAGAATCAAGACTAATCTTTTAAAATCCTTGTTCCAGCAATCTGTTATCTGTCATAATGGTTTATATTCCACTTGACATCCGTTCCCTAATGGAAAAGCTGTTGGAGACTGAAGTAAATAGTTTGGGATGTGGTGGATCAAGTTTTTCTTCCAATAATTACTCAGCCTATTTCCCTGTGCTCCTGGTTGGCTGGTGCATGAGAGGAGGAACAGTGAGCCCACGTTTAGTCTCTGTTTGGAGGTTGTTCTGTGAAGTTTGATTTGTATAAAATGCACAATATGGAAACACTCTGCCACCCTGAGCTTGGCAAATAATCCATTTTTGTGCAGTGAGTGACGAGCAGAGCTATTTCCATGGCTGCAGCAGGGACAGCAATATCTGCATTGATTCCTCCTGCAAAAATGTAATCAATGGTTTTAATGAAAGTAATTAATTTGTTTCTGAAATTACTTAGTTTCTTTCAGCAGCAAGGGATAATTATTGGAGGTTGCAATAACACTTTCTCTAGCAGATTCTGGGGGGCGGGGGGGATCTGGGTTTGTAATTTTTATTTCAGAAAGAACGTATTTTGATGTAGCTCTGTTGTGTGGGTGTTGTGCAACATCAAAGCCAGGGAAGGAACCAGGGCTTCTGTGCTGAGATGTCAGTAGGTCAGTGACAGTACACTTCTCTTAATCTTTTAATCATGAGGTAGCCAAGAAAGAGAATCTAATGTTTTTATGACTCAGAATGCAGACCAGTGTCACCTTCTCAAGAGCATTAACTTGCAATGCTGTCAGTCCTTTGAGAAGTTTTTTGTGTATTAACAGAACTTTTGCTGCTCTGGGCTCCAACACCCACCTTGCAGTTGTGTCTGGGAGGTTCAGCCAGCAGCTGCAGGTTGGGTGCACAAAATGCACAGCACACGATCCCTGAGCGTTGGTGAAAAATTCTGCTGGCTCCAGGTCATGGAAGAATTCTGCAAGAGCTGCAGAGGAAGGACCCAGCTGGCCAGAACTGCACAACAAATTCATTCTTTTTATGGTTTTTAATTTGGTGGCAGGAATGGTGGAGACTTGCGACAAAACATTTTTGGATGAAAATATTCAAATTCATTGTGATCCCAAGTGTTTGTGGAAATGGATCCTTTTGAAATTGTAATAAAGCAGCCCATTGGAAACTGCTCGTTTCCTGCTGGCTCTGCTCTGGCTTGGCAGTGGCACACAGAGGCTCCATGACATTGCTGTGATCCCAGCCTGGCAGCTTGGGTTGGAGGTGTCAGGACAGGGCTCCCTGGTTCCCAGCAGCACCTCCCAAAAACTGAGCCTCCTCTGCTTTCACCCTGCCATGCCTGGCCCTTCTGAAAAGCCAGGAGTGTCCAGAGGCCACTGGTGACTCTCAGAAACTAAGCTGTGATTGTTGTATATTTCAAAAACTATTTTGATTTCTTCTCCTGTGGGAAGTTTTGCAATATCTGTTTTTCAGCATTTCTTGCTAAATAAATTGTTTGTTCCTTCTTTTGCAAATCCTGTCAATAAATGAGGGAGGGGAGTGACAACACTTGTGCTCTCAGGGCTAAATTAGCTGAATTATGTGAATTTTTTGTCTCTCATTATTCAGGCACGTGCCCAGCTTTGTTTTGGGTGGAAGGATGGCTGGGGCAGGAGTGACCTCTGAGGCCACTCGCAGTGACACAAGGCATGGGCAGGTGACAGCTCCATTCCTGACCCTGAATCACAATGATTTCACCTCACCACTTGCAGACTGTGTGACTGAAGTGCATAAAAGCAGCATTAATCCCAGTTATTCCGAATTCATTATTTTGCAAGGGGTTTAACTCCATGAAAAGGTTCGAAAGCCAGGGTTGTGTGAACTAGAGTTATGCCCCTTGCCAGTGACATTTTACCATATAGAAATTTTATTCAGAGAACCCAAACCCATTGGTATTTGTGCAGGAACACCCTTTTATCCTGGAGTGATGTGTTTCTGGAATTTTTTTGGTGAGTTTTCCAAATGCTCACCTGCTCAGGGTGTCCAGCACCTTCTGCTATTTTAACTTGATTTTGCACCAGGCTCAGTGGAGCAGAGCAAGTGTCACTGCTCTGAATATTTGATGTTTTCGCTGGAAAAGTCCCAGCTGGAAGGTGCTCCTTTAGTGGCTTTTGTTTGGACTTTTTTTTTTAATAAAGAGACAAATAAGGGTGAATGTGACCTGCTTTGAGTAAAACAAGAAGCTGAGAAATTTTAGGAAAACTTCTGTGGTTATATGAACTTTTTAAAGTTTCTAAACTTTTCGGTGCTTTAGAAATCAGGAGTTCCAAGTTTTTTTTAGCACTTGAAGTAATATTTTTACCAGGTGTAGAGGTTCATTTACGTGAAAATGTTGTACAGTCTTGTTTTTTCTAGGTTTTTCCACATGGAAACAGGCACAGGAAAGTGTCACAATGCAGGTACCAAATACATGTGCCTGACTGTAGAACTCAGATAAGGAACCTTTATCTTGAGTGTAATTATTGTTGATATTGTTGAACAGTAATTGCAAAGTGTCCCAAGGTATGTAGAGGTAAAGAGTTTAATATTTAGGCTTTAATTGCTTTTTCTAAATTCTGTAGTGTTGTCAGCCTGTTGCTTTCCTTCATTATTATATGTTCCAGCAGTTATAATTCTGTTTGTGACTGTTTCTTTCAGTGTTTTACTAGATTTCTTTTTCAATTTTATTTTGGCAAATTAGAGTTTACCACCTTCTTTAAAGTGATCATAGAAGTTAAAGACCAAGAAGTTAAACCAAGAATATTAGACTTGGTTATGTATTTTGAAAAAGAGCAGAGTCTGATGAAGGAAAAATTAATGTGAGTGTCCTGAGCATAGTTCAGTGGTGCTTGATTTGGAAATACCTTTCCTGGCAAATCAGCCTTTTTGTTGCTTTTGTTTGGATTCTTTATTTCTGTTGTTCTTGTTAAAAAGCCTTCAGTCAGTTTGAGAACAGCTTTAAAAGCAATTCCACATCAGTTTTCATTTCTACCTTTAACATTGAAGTGTGTTATGCATCTGTACTACAGATGTAACATTGAGGTTTTAACCCAGGGAAAAACCAGCAGAGCTGATAAATCTTTGAAGAGCTCTCATAAAACAGGTGGTTTCTCTAGGACCTCTCTCTCAGAACTGCTTTTACCTCTCTGGTGTAGAGCACCTCTGTACTTAGCAGGCAGGTTTGAAATTTCACAGATACCCGTAGCTTCCAAATGTCTTATAAGAAAAGCAATAATTATTATTATTATAATAAGAGGAAACATGAAGGGCTTTTTCCTTTGAAGTGCGTGATGCTTTCTGTACGATCTGATACCCTACATCAGTGGAACAGTTGTACTCATTTAGAAAATGTCTTTGTTGAGGCAGCTCTTTGGAGTTTAATAATACTTCAAGGTGGATCTGATCTGTCAGCCTCAGCCCTCGTGCCCTGTTATTTCACAGGCATCTCAAGGAACCCCGAGATGAAGTGAGAGCATTGAATGCTATTGGCTTTTTAAAACAGTGTAATGGAGCTTTCCTTTTCCTTTAGCGCTATTTAATTTCTTTGCTGTGCTATTTGCAGACCATATTGACTTAAAGCCCAACCCAAACAAAAGCAAACCAAACAAAGCAAGCCCACTGCTTTTTATGGCAAAATAACCTTCAGCAGAAGTTCAATCCAGAATTTGTTGTTGGTGCTGAAGAGGGTGGATGCAGCTCAGTTCTCCAAAGGAGCCTTCTATCAGACCCTTAAGGATGAAAGAAAAAAACCCCAATTTTCTTGCCACTATAGTTTTTTGCTAATCCTGTATCACTTTCTCTGTGACATCACTGAACATTTACAGCCATGTGCACAAATTGAAGGCAGCCCCTGGGTAGTTCTCAGGTTGTCCCAGGTCTGGCTCATGCTCCACCACCTCCTCTGCAGCACCAGTCTTGGCTCCTGCTTCTGCAAACACTTGCAGCTCTTTTGGAAGAAGGGTGGGTTGTGTGTGTGTGTGTGAAAGGCACAGCCCAACTTTTTAACTTGCCTCCTTGAAACTAAAAAATGAGTGGGGTCAGAAGGGCCTGCCTGTCATTTGTTGTTCCATACAGGGGTTGTCGCCATGGCAAAATTCAAACTGAAAAATCCCTGGCCAGCCCAATTGCTTGGTGTCTGTGCACAGCTGGGATGGTTATTGCTGTATGTTGACAGCAGTTTAGTAGCTGATTTTTTGGCTACTGAGAGATTTGGCTGTGGTTACTGTGCTGCTTCATTCTGCTTTGGAAGTCAATTATCCAAACTGTCACACAGCTGGAGAGGGGCCGGGGCCATTGGAATCAGAGCTTCCTGAAATAATTTAGCTCAGGTGAACCTCAAACCCCGTGGCTTGGAGAAGACAGGGAACACCAGTTTTATTCTGTGGGGAGGATGCAGTGATTATCGACTCAAGTCAGAGACAAAGCAAAGGCTTTTCCCAGGCACTGGCAAAATACTGAAAGGCTGAGTTCACCCCGCCCTGCTCCTTTGCTGTGACTGTCCTGCTCAGGTGGTTTCCTTGCCAAAGCCATTTTCTGCCTGGCATTCCTTCTCCCAGATCTTGTCCTGGTGGTCCATGTGAATGACAAAAATCACCTATTTTATGGATCTATTTGTAAGCCTAACTTATGTATAAGCAAATCTGAACCCAGGTGAGATCCACACAAATACTCATCTCTAGCAGTCTCTTCGCTCTTGCTGCTATATCAATACACTATTTCCTCAAAACACATTTTTTTAGCTTACAACTGCATTTAATATTTTCCCTCAGAGAGCAGGGATTGGTTGTTCCATGTGAGTAATCCCATAGCATTGCCATTTCATTTTCCTAGCAGTTGTGTAGCAGCTAAGGTATTGTGACATTTATAATCAACAAGAATTCAGAACTGCTTTAGGGCACCAGGCTTCTTTTTCTCCCCCTGAGTAAAGTGAGGTGTTTTTTTCTCTTCACTACATTTCCCCTGATTTTTGAAAGAGAGAAAACACTAATGTTTGTGAAACAGCACTCATTTTTTCAGCGGAAAGCACTGTTTGAAAAATACGAAACAGGTTGCAGCAATGAGTTATCTTCTTATTCATGGATGAGAAGCTGCTCTCCCCCAGATCAAGCTTTTTGATGTAGAAGATCATCTAAGGCCTTGTGATGTTCAGCACAGCACATCTTCCTCCAGCAAGTGAGGTATCTCTTCCTGCAGTCAGATTATTTTGGCTGATCAAACTTCCCTGGGCCTCGGAGCTGGGTGACAGTTGCTGCAGTGAGAGGGATGTTGCTCATGGAGAGGAAGCTGCTGTCCAACTTGGAAGAGAAAGGATTCTGGCAGTAGCAGGACCATGCAGTTCAGGAACGATGGTGCTGGAGAAACAGAAGGGGAATTTTCAAAAATTTCGTTTTGGCCTTTATCACCAGAAGAGTGTGAAGGAAAAAATTTGCTTTCCACCCACCAAGTGTGGCATCCTGGTAGCAGAGAGTTTGTCAGCATGGCAAGGAAATGTTCGTGCAATCCTGCTGAGCAGCGTGGTTGGCATGGCAAGAAATGCCAATAACGTGACACTTGTGGCACAGCCTTACAAAGCCATCACAGGGTGGTAGTAATGAAGTCATCCCAAGCAGATGTTTCCCTAGATATGCTCGCATTTTTGTTTTCTAATTATCCCATTCCTCAAAGTTAGAGGCAAATAAAAGTAGCTATCCCATTAGTAATTTAAAAATAAGCTTTTAAACGGGGTTTTTTTGGTGTTTCCATTATAATGTTTTAGTGGCAGTATGGTGGGTTAATCAATTTGTGTTCTAGAAAGCAGGGTTTGTAATTAGAGTCACTAAAAGTAGGTTGTTTTGGCTTTAATTTTAAAATTATTTCAAGGGCCATTAAAGGGTTTAAGGCAAACCATGAATTATTTCCTCAGTCATATATTTCTCAAGATCAATTATGTTCTCTCATCATAGATCTTGTCCTGCCCAGGTCTGGTTAGACACTGGAAAATACCAGTCATTGGACAATAAAGCCTCTTCCAGTGCCTTTAGCTGAAGTCTCAACAGAATAAGATGTTTATGATCTGAATCTCCTATTCGTCTCATTTTTAGGCGTTCAGCTATTCAGTCCTTTCCTTTCCCCATTCTACCACCCCTTTCTTCTCCTTTCTTGTTATGATTTTGCCACAGCACCATCAGAGCTGCAGCAGATTCACCTTGGTGGGATTAAAGTTGCAGGTCAAGTGTATGAATCAGATATTCAAACCCAGAAACGATGATTTCATCAACCCAGGATGATGCCCAGAGAATATTTATATCTGTATTTATCACAACTACTCATGCAAGTGTTGGTCAATAATACCCAGATTTCAGCTCGTTTTGTCTCAGGTTTGATGCCTAACTAGCAAAGAAAAATATTCTTGCTCCTCTCCCGTTTCTTTCTCTTTTCACTTGGTTGAAAATGTTGGTCACAATGAAGATGTCCCCCAGGGGCTGTACCTGCAGCATGGTGCTCTGGAGCAACAGCAGCTCTCTATTATTAGACAATAATTCAAGTGAAGCTACCACTGTGGGTCATTTCCATACATTAGATATATTTAAAAGCATATACTTATTTAATTTGCATAATTAATACTTATACAAAATTCTCCTTTTCTGAGCTCAAGTGTGTTGAATGTTAATGGAGCTGCCTTTGCAGAGCGCTGAGGGAGATGAGAACGGGGGCCTGCTTGCTTTGATTTGTTGTGGAGAAAAACCCTCCAGCAAAAGCCTTTGACTCCTGTGTGCCACTGTTGAAACCTTGCAGGAAAAATGCACTTTTCCTAAGCCAGCAACAGCTTTATTTCTAGAGCTGGTCCTGTTGGGATGTTTGTGACGTCAGACCAGGAGCTGGGTTCTGCATATCTTTAAGTGTGATAGAGAAAAGTTTAATTGATACTTTATTAAAATTTTAGCTGCTAAAACCCTTCAAAAAATGATGCTGGTCTGAGACATTTACTGAATTATCTCCAGGCTTTGAGAAGTACTTAAATTTTCCTTGTTGTAAGACCTAAGGTGGGAAACTGCCAGTTGGCTTTTAAACTGTCATTGTACACTATGCTCCTCATGAGGCAGGGGTGTGTTTTATAGTTTAAAAGGGGATTCTGGTGATTAAGAAAATAAATCATTTTTATTCTTAATTAGATGACAGAAAGTCTCCCACCAAGTTATTTTTGGTATAATCTCTCAAGTAATTGATGTGTCCTCAATTAGTGTGTAAGTAACACAGCCAACTAGTTACCATACCAGCAGAATTTTAAAATGATGTTAAGTGGCATTAGACCCAAATATTTACCCTCTCTCCTCTGGAATCTTTTATAAGATAAATAATGAACAGTGTAAGTACTGAATGTCTCTGGTGGGCAAAGCAGTAAATTTCACTTTGCCTCTAAATGTTGCTTTGTGATCTGCTAATGTCCATCAGAGATCCCCTGGGTAAAAAAGCTCCTTAGTGAGACATGGAAGAATGTAAAGTAGAGGGAAGCAGAAGAACCAGTTTTGGTTTTTATTTGTAAAATATATGTACATTGGATTATACCCTCCATCAGGTGGATGGGATAAAAAATATCATTGCAGGGGTTCTCTGCACTTTCAGTGATCAGCCTTGCTTCAGTTAGAACAATGTCAATTATCTTCCAGATAAATGGAAGATAACAAAGCACTGAACAAAGCAGTGGGAGCTGCAATAGCAGGGGCTGAAGGCAATAGTTGAGGCCTTGCTCCTTTTACATGATAAATTAGTCTCAAGAACGTTTCCTCAGGTGTGGAAGCTTTTACAAATCCTTATAAAAAGAAGTGCCTCTTCCTAGGAAGTTCCTAAGATCTGGGAAGGGACTCCAGATACAGACACTTGTGTGTTTTCCTGGAGCATCTTGTCTCTTAAAGTCTCCTGATTCATGTCCATAGGGAGGCTGTGTCCTTAAAACAGAACTTGGGCTGTTGTTGGGGAGCAGAGACCTAGAAATGGGGTAAAACCTGGCTCAGGTTTGCGCCTTGCCCAGTGGGGCTTTAGCTCCCTTTGGGATCCAGCCTCCAGCTCTCTCTTTTCACAGCTTTAGTGACTTTTCCCTGGAGACTTGGAGGGTTGGGAGGAGAAGGGTTAACTTGCTGAGGAGATATTACAGACACATGCCCTATCTGTAGGTGCTATTATGAGAGTAAGGCTGAGCTGTGATGAATTAGGTAATTCCCTCTCACACGAGAAGAGGAATGAATTCTTAACAGCTGAGACTTGGAAGGCAACCTTATTTAAGAGGCAGAGGGAAAACAGGCTCCCAAAAAGGCCCTGTCAGAGTCCCTGGCTTGTCACGTTGTTTTCTGGAGGTGGGAAGCAGGTGAGAGTCTGATTGAGAAGCTTTTTATGAACTTAAGCATAGCTGAGAAAGTTGAATCATGGCATTCCATCTTCCTCGTGACTCTGGCTCTCTGACCTTGGCTTACTTTTAAAGACAAATCATTATTGATCCACCAGAATCTTTCTTAGAGATTATTTCATGTCCCCCTCTTGAGGAACTCCTCACAGGCAGATTGTTTTGTATTGATGTATAAACCATTGCCTGCACATCTTACCTGCTCATTCAGCAATGGAGGAGATGGTTGGAGGTGGAGCTGGATGTGGGATAAATCCTTAACTGATGTGTTTCTCCTGGGGAAAGTGGTCTGCAAGGAAAATTGTTGCTTCCTTTGTAAATATTGATGTATTGTTATTGCAATGGTTTGGGAGGTAATACAGACGTGGTGGAAGTGCTGGAGAGGACAGGACAGAAAAAGCATTTGAAAGCTGATTGGCAGCCTTGTTTTTGTACTATTTGGTGTGACAAGCAAACCTTTTCTTTGGCCATTTCTTAGGAAGAATGAGTCTCAGAAGAGGGGCAAGTAGGAGTTAGGAAAAGTCTTTTGCAGCCCTTCAAAAGTTCAAGTTTATTTTTATCCCTACCTGGGACTCCCTGTGCAAAGTTGGTGACTTCTGCCTACTGGGGCCTTGCTCTTGTTCTCCTTCCTCTGAAAGTTCTGGAGCCTCTGTAGGAAATGCATCTTCTTTGTCTTGTGCATGGTTTGTACATTTTTAGGTGCTGACACAGTATAATTAAAATTGAAGAAGGTAGGGAAGGCATTTAGAAACAGTAATTACTGGTATGTCAGTAACAAAATTAGTGGGAAGTGAGTATGAAAAGATAAATCATCCTTCTGTGAGCAGCTTTAGTAGATGTCTGTGCCTATGGGCTTAAAATGTTATGTTTGAGCTGCAGGACCACAGATGTACCTGTGGCTGCCACTAATGATAAAAAGTCTCTTAATGTCAGGGAGGGAATTAGCTGACCTTTCCTTTGCATATTAAATACTCATAAATTAATTGATCCCACATTGATATGCTGGTGCTTATCATGCGAGTCCAGCGTGGGTGGCTGCATCACAAGAGGTGTGGGCCATGAAAGCATCTGTGAAGGCCTGCTCTGGGCTCCCAGCACAAAAACCCTTCAGCTCTGCTGAATATGCATGAGCCTCGCTTGCTTGTTAGCCCTAAGCCTGCAGGGCTGTTTGAACGTTTTGGCAGAACTTGGTTTTCCAGGATCAAAGAAACCTGAGCCAAAGCTTAGCTCTGCTCTGGATGCTGGTCCTGCAGCATTGCAAGGGAAAGCAAATAACATTATTTGCTTTCAGGCTCTATAAACCTGCCTGTTGTAGCACAGTTTGAAAATCAGTTTACAGTCAAGTAGTGCAGGAAAATAAGTGGGTTTTTTTTTGCCTTTTGTTGTTGTTTGTTATTTATTTTAAAGGAAGATGTTGTACATTTTCTACTTGGTTTTCTTTCTTCCTTTTTTTGTTTTGTTTAAATGGAGCTGCTTGGATCTCTGTCAGGTGTGTTAAGATAAGCATGTAGGTAGTTACTGTGCCCTGATCATTCCGCTTTGGCAATCAAATCTGCAGAACTTAAAAATTACTGTTTTGATTTCAAAACCATTTCCAACTAGCATTAGTAAACTCCATGTTTAAATGTACATTTAAGTTTAAAAAAAGCTTTATAAAGACATAAACTCCACAAAAACTGTGTACTTTGAATTTTGAAGTCATTACAATTCCTGGCTGCCTCAACATTCCCACTGCAGAGTGAGTCAAGCCTGTACCTTGGGAGAAACTCCAGGCAGGTGAGCAGCACTCTGAGAAACAAGTTGCAAACACATTCCAGTCCAAATTCTGATTGTGTGAAATCAAATTGGACACTGAAGAGGCTTCAAACCCTGAGAAATATCTGATCAGCATAACAAAATCTTGGGAGCTGCAGCTCATTTTGCCTCCTTCTGCTGTTGGAACCAGAGCTGACATGAACTTCGTTTGCACTGAAGGATCCGAAGGGAAATATTGGATTCTGACCCTACAATGAGTTTTGCATGGGCTCATTACCATTTAGACAGATGGGATACATTAGAGTTTCCATTTCTTGTTTCACTGTAGTAATAAATGGTAGCTTTTTTAATAGTTTATATTCATGAAACACTATAATTTTTATTGCACTTAGTGAGATTTGCAAGCTGCCATTGAAATGAAAACCAAAAAAAAAAAAGGGGGGGGCAAGTGATTGTAAAGCTGAAAGAAGATTTTAACAATATTCAGCTCAGGTTATCTAAGATAATGTTTAATTTTGCCATTTCCCTTTCCCTGTTAAGCAACTTTTCCCAGGAGCTTGTGCTACTACTTTGTCTTTGGGCTGTGTGCAAACCACCCAGGCTTGGCGTGCGTGTGTGAGGGCAGTGATACATGCAAATGCTGGCATGCCAAAAGGAATTCCGAGATTTCAGGTGGTCTCTTCTTCCCTTTGCCTTCTTCACCACCGAATAAATTCCCTTGTGCAGCTGCTGCATTTAGTGGCGAGGTGAGCACACTGCTGATTGTGTGCCAGTGCCGTGTGAGGGCTGATTGCTCCATTGTGGTGCTGAGCGCTCCTGAGCGGGGGGCTGCAGGCACACAGCAGAGCCTGTGTCTCATCCCAACCTCCCCACGGGCACATCAGCCCTCCTTTGTTCCCTGGGTTTGATTTAAACCTCTCTGCTGTGCACTAAAGGTGCAGCAGGAATAATAACTTGAGCGAATCAGTCCATAAAGCTGAAGAGTATTGATCGGTGTCCTATAGAATTAGGAATTACTGGCTTGGAGAACAGTTTTCTGCCCTAAGAATCCCTGCTTTGTCTTCGTGTAAAAGGGTTAAAGTTGTAAAGCCTTACCATGATAAATGAGAGTTTCCTTCTACAACTCCCTGCCAGGAGGTTGAGCCAGGTGGGGGTCGGGCTCTTCTCCCAAATAACAAGTGATAGAACAAGAGCAAATGGCCTCAAGTTGCACCAGGGGAGGCTGAGATTGGCTGTTAGCAAGGATTTCTTCACTGAAAGGGTGGTCAGGCATTGGAACAGGCTGCCCAGGGCAGTGCTTGGATCACCCTGGGGGTTCAGAAGCTGTGTGCCTGTGGCACCTGGGGACAAGGGTTAGTGGTGAACGTGGCAGTGCCGCATTAACGGGCGGAATAAGTGATCTTGGGAGTCTTTTCCAACAATTCTGTGAATCCTCTTGGTTTCTTACCTCAAGCCTCCGTATCTAGAAAAGCCAGACAATTTATTTCTATACTGTCAGTGAACAGTTCCTGTCACAAACAGCAGGTGCTGAGGAAGCTGTTCTGTCACTGTTCTCACCGTGACCGAGTAGAGAAATGACACGAAGACCAGGCCCAGGGTCCAGTGGAAGCAGCAGCAGCAGCAGTTTAATGAATTCTCAGAAAACTTTTATATGTTAGTTCACAAAGCGTATTAAGTGGCATAAGGTGATTGGTTTTGCCATCCACCCCCTAAGGGGATTGGGCAAGTTCTAAGACACCATCTCTGGATGTTTTCCTGGTCAAAGCCATGACAATACTGCAAAATAAGCCACAGGTGCAAGAAGTTTACAATACTGTAACCATGTTTAAAGTAATCTGCATGGGAAAGACAGAACTCTCACAAACTACTGCAAAGAGCTGAAGAAATTCTCTGCTGAGGCTTTTTCAGTATCCATACTGTTCCCCTCAGCTGTGCTGTGCAGCCACTCGAGCGAGAGCTTTTGTGTCCTGCTCCCCTGTCCCTGCTCCTGAGTTCCACTGGGGGTGAAAACCTGGGGGTTGGGTTTGGCTATGTTATATTTACATTGCTTCTAAAAACACAGCATATTGTAATGAACGCTAAAAAGCATCTTCAGATGCCCCAGAGAAGCTCTCTGAGGACGTAACATTTATTATTACGTTACACAAATTAAATACTGTAAGGAAGCAGTTTTCATTAAAAAAAAGGAGGACTTATTCTTTCACTTTTAAGGGAAAATGTCCACTTCATACAGAGTATTCCTTTGCAACAGGGTCCTGGTTATGGGATATTACAACAAAATACACATTTTCCATTTGGCAGCAATGAGTATGGGTCACTTAGGAAATCCCTGAAAGCTTTTTATTTTGCTAGTTTAAGGGGAATAAAAGCAAGTGAATGAAAAGATGAAAACCAAAGCTACTGTGAAGCTTCTTACTGATTTGAAATGGTCATTTTGAGATGGTTGAAAATGGACTTACTTCAAAACTTCAAACAATCACTTTCTTCCCTGCTCATCCAGAAATTGGCCAGTTTGTCTGTGTTTTAGTGAAGCTCAGTCTCAAGCAGCAAGAGTAAGAAGTGAGAGTGGAGTGTAGCAAGACAAAATGTCCACTATTAGGCTAGATATGTAAGTACCTAAAATGGCAGGAGAGACATTTTAAGTAAAAATGCATTCTTGCTTTGAAATGGGGAGCATTCTTATGTATGACTCTGGTGGGAAATTTGATATGTTCCTTTGGCCCGTGGAAATAGGACTGGTGAAGAAATATGCCTTTATGTCAGAATACCTGGGTACTAGTTAACCCTTTTACTCCTTAAACTGATGTCAGAGATTTATCTGGAGACAAGGGCCATGTGTCCTCAGTGGGAAATAAGCAAACTGTCTGACAGAAATGTTTTGGGTCCAATGGTTGAATGGACCATGATTAGCTTGATCCCCTATGGATGGAAAACTTTATGGCCTTTTATATGCTGGAAATAAATCCAGCCTTTTTCATAAGTGTATATTTAGTGTGCCACTATAAATGTATCAAGTAGTAAATATAATGTGCTATTCATATGAGAAATATTTGTGGGAATGTGTTCCTTGGAGCCCTTGGCACTTAACACAATATAGGAGGTACTGTTTGGGAGTAAGATTTACTGCTAAGGGAACATGTAATTATGAAAGTCTGCTAAGATTGAAAATATTACAAATTTTGTTGCTTTTCACCATGGCAATTTGTACTTATGGTTTTCTCTTAAACAACTGGAGCAGTTTTGTGCTTTTCTGCTTGTGGTTTAGTTTTTTTTTTTTTTTAAAGTTATACCCCAAAACCAAACAGAGAAACTGTTGGAGACATAATTGGTCCTTCCAGTACCTAAAGGAGCCAACAAGAAGGATGGAGAGAGACTTTTTACAGGGGCCTGGAAGGACAGGGCAAGGGGGAATGGCTTCCCACTGCCTCGGGGCAGGGTTAGGTGGGATATTGGGCAGGAATTGTTCCCTGGGAGGGAGGGCAGGCCCTGGCACAGGGTGCCCAGAGAAGCTGTGGCTGCCCCTGGATCCCTGGCAGTGCCCAAGGCCAGGTTGGACGGGGCTTGGAGCAATCTGGGACAGTGGAAGGTGTCCCTGCCCATGGCAGGGGGTGGCACTTGAGGGAGCTTGGTGATCTTTAAAATTCCAAGCCAAAACATTCTATGATCCCACCCTGCTGCTTATTGGAATTTACTGTCTGAGGGCAGATCATGGCTGTTGAATGCTGCTGTAGTTTGGCCTGGCTGTGGAAGCAGAATCCACCAGCAGCACCCTGCTCTTGGGCAACTTTATTTTGTGGAACTGGTCCCAGCTATGGGTGGTGCATAGAGATGTTTCCCAGTTACCAGATGGAAATGATAATGGAGGTAGAGAAAAGTAAATGACTTTTGGAGGAAGTGAAGAAAGGCTGTGCATTGCTTTTCAGCTGCAACTTGCAGAGGTGTTGCAAATGCCTGGAAAAGCAGCTCTTTGGGGTCTCTTTGTAGCCCTATTAGAGGCTGAAGAAATGGCTTTTCTGGGAGTGCTGGAGGTGTCTGAGGAGTCATCTTCAGTTCAGGCAGTAAATCAAGGCAGACTGCAAAACAAAACCAAACCTTGCTTATGCTGCACATTACAGAGATTAGAGGGACCTGTGAGTGGAGCTTTGCTCGTGGCTCATTAACTGAAGGAATGGTGACAGCAGTGGGGAGAGGCCTTGAGTTGTTGTCTGGAGGGATCCATATGGGGAAACCTGGGATAATAATGATGCCATTACTTATAAATAATAGGTGATGCCCAGTCATAGCAACATAAGCAGTGTCTGCAGGGGCTCTAGGCTGAGTTTTGGGGACAACTCTTGGTTCCAGTTTATCTTACTTGCTGCAAGCCCGACACATTTCTACCTTTGCTGCAGTTGCTGAAAAATAGTTCTGTATTTGTACACTTGTATTTGTGTCTCATTTCTCCATGTTGTGGAGACTAATAATGATGTTTTATGTTGCTTTCCAGCTTCTTTAATTTGGCATGTGGGTGCTTGTTGTGTAAAGTTAAATATTTGGCATCAAATGGCATTTGCAGTGATCTTAAAGCATTTTCATCATATAATCATCACTGATATGATAAATTTCTCTGAGCACCCTGTGCAGGCCTTTCTAATATTCTGTGAATGCTGAAGCTTACGAGGATCTGGATGTTGATGGTCTCAAATGAGGGCCAAAAATCCCTCAAAAATGTAATATGTCACTTACAATTCATTGTATCACATCTCACAATGTGATATATCTGCATTTATTCTGTGAATGACACATTTTACCAAAAAAGGTTATTCAAGGCCTCCAAATCACTTTATGAATAGCATTTTTGCATGTATTTGCATTTAATATGTCTAATCTCTGGTACAACAGAAATCATGTTACATTTTCTGTAGATGATGGCAGGGGTTTTATTCCCTTGGATCCCTCTTCCATTTTTCTCTTGTCAACATGCATACTTTATCAGAACAAGAAGACAAATATATTACAGAGTTAGAACATTTAAAACAGGATGATTTGATGCCTGTATTTCCTCAAGCACTTGTTCATGTGCTTGGAAATGATCTTGAACAATGGTTTATGGTGCTGTGTACCCTAAACTAGAGTTTCCCCTGCACAGTAAAGACAATCAGTAAACCCCAAAGACTCTAATCCATAGTAAGGAAAACCAGTGTTGTTTCCTCTGCACAGAAAGACAGTCAGTAAAACCAAGAATCTCTAATCCATAACAAGGGAACTTTTTTTTTTTTTTTTTTTTAAACTGAGATGTTTTACAGAGGTAAAATCTCCTTGTCAGAAGAAATTTAAGCTGAAATATGTTCCAATGGCTGTGAAAATAGTGGTGACTGATGGGTATGTTGAGATAAGGTGATTAGTGGGAAACTAAGGTAGCAGAATCATTTTTTTGTGCTACTACTCTGAGGAATAAGGTCTGTTCCCATTTTTCTCTCCTTTTGCAACCCTCCCATCCAACGTCCCCCCTCCGAGGGGAAGCAGCACAGTTGTCCTACTTTTGGCTCCCGGAACACGTGGGGAACACCTCCAGAGAGCAGAACGTGTTTTGAGGGCAGCCAGGGAGGAGCTGGAGTGGGATGGAAGGTGCTGCAGCCACCCTGCTCCTGCATCCCGGGGCTCAGTGGGCTGGGAGCAGCTCCAGGGCTGCCAGGAGCTGTCTGTGGCAGCTGCTGGGTCCCCAGAGGGAGATCCTGACAGTGCCACTGCCGTGGGAAGCGCGGAGACGTCACGGCAGGGCCTGGCCAGGAGAGCCCAGTTTATCCCAGCAGAGTTTTTCTGGATCTGTGTGTGGGTGGCTTCCTGCTGGAGCCTGAAGAGCTGTCAGCGTTGCCTTTTTGTGACAATGGTGTGGGGGAAAGCTGTGCAGGAGAAGGCTTCAGAGCTAAGGAGTGGTTTAAAATACTTCTCCTTCACACTGTGCTGAAAGAGCCCTGCTTTGACTTTAGAGAGGTTCTAATACTTGGTTTCTAAAGAGAGGATTTGGTGGCGTGCTCCAGGGAATTCTTTTATGACAATCCTGCAGAGAAGAGTTTGACATGACTTAAAATCCCAGAAACAAACCAATATTCTTCCAAGCAGTAAGCATTTTTTCATAGGTCCATCCACTGAAGGTAAAGGGATCAGTTTAGGAATGGAGTTACCTGTCAACCACAGGGAAGTTTTTCCACTGTTAGTTATATTTCTTTTTCAGTAATTCATTGTATTTGAATTGATAAAATTGATTGCTTTTGAATAAAAAGAATTCACCCTGAACCACTTCTGGATGTGCCATGGAAATAATTTCAGTATGCTAGTTAATCAAAGAAAAATTAACCTTCTTTTTTTAACTTGTGTAACTGACCGGACTATACTGGCAAGATACCTTGCACTAGTTCAAGTTGTAGCATCTGTAATTGATAAAAATTTCAATGAATAATTAATGTGTGTGGTTACTATAAGTGATGGGGAAACCAGCTATCACAATTACATTGAAGCTAGTTTGGGAAAATGTTGGAAAGCATCTTTGCACAAATCACCTTGCCTGCAAGTGCTGTCACCATGCTTTGCTGGTGCTTTGGAAGACCTTAATAGAGAAAAGGAATGAATTTGCAGGTAAAACTTTATCAGAAAAGCAGTTTAACCACAGCAGTGTGACCAGGGAGGTGTGAAACCCTCTCCCAAATCCAGGATGTTTGGATGCACTTGTACCCATTCCTCAAGGCAGGGATATGGATAAAATAAAAAGCAAAAGCATTAAAGCCTTCTGGGAAGTGCTGGGGATGCTGCTCATCCTCTGAATTCCCAGTGAGATGCTCATGGCTGTGCTTGGGATCTGCCTGCCTGGCAAACTGCTGTAACCTGTGTTTTATGGCTTTTTCCTGTGAGAGGTGTTTAGCTGAGCTGCAGGACAGCCCTTGGCAGGCCCTGCCCCTGGATGTGACCTTTCCACTGCAGGATGCACGCTCTGCTGCCCAGCAAAATGAGATGGGAGCAGAACCAGAGCCCTTTTTCTTTTTGGGCTTGACTCAGAGTGAATGCACAATTTTCTCTGGTGGGTGAGGGAGGTTTTCTCTTGAATGAAATTATGTTCCTGTGTGCATCACCTGAGAATGTTCCTGGTGATGAAGGAGCAGAAAGAAGCACAAAAAGAAAATCCCTGTTGCTCTTTAATAGCTGAAAAAGGAACAGCACAACCCAAGTCCCTCGTGGCACAGCCTGTGCAGTCGGAATTGGGGATGGCTGTGTGAACCTGTGCTGGAACAGCGAGCAGAGCAAGAGTTGAAACCTCTTTCTCTGCATTTCTAAAAAGGTTAACAGCCTCACTACACACTGTGGGGTTAATTTAAGGCTGATTCATCTCTTCTTACACAAAGCCTTGCAGCACTGCAAGCTTTGGAGATACGGCTGAGTTCAGCACAGAAGTGTAGTGTTAAACTCACTGCAGTCCTTTTTACTAGAAGAATGTTGCAGGAATTTTCCTTCCCGTGTACACGGCAGCATCCCTTTGTTGCAGTGTCATAAATGTATTTACAGTAAATTGTAGCTAACCAAATTTTCAATACATATTTTGTTTTTTCCTTGGGAGGGGACAGGAGTGATGTATTGCTCAGCAAATCTTTGAAGCTCCTGAAGAAATGTACTTTGATCAGCATCATTCAGGGAGGGTAACTTCTTTCCCCCTCATTAATTCTCTCTTAAACATGGATTTTAATGAAAAACCTTGAAAAATGCTTTTGGCCTTTTTTTTTTCTTTTGCCTTCAGTCGGTCATTTATATTCTGCAGAGACTAGAATAGCACTGTGGGGGGAGCACTTAAATAGGGAGTAGATATTTGTCATCTGTCACACTCTGAAATTAAACTTTTGATATCGAGTTATTGCCTTAGAAATAACTTCAAAAAATTTACATGCAGAGAAAAGTACATGGTGGGGGAAGCTGTTGAACCAGTTATTGCATAACACTGTGTTAAATCCTCTGTCACTGAGCAGCCTTTAAAAATATTTCTTCATGAATAAATTAAAAAAATACATTCATACAATGCACATTTCCATGACCACTTACGTGGTTTTTTTTTTTTCTATTAACAAAATCACAGAGAGGAGGCTGAGATTTCCAGAGCTGCTGCAGAGATTTCTAATTAGAAATTGATATCAAGTTTTGTTCGGTGCTTTGAAAATTCTTGTAGTACATTTGCATACATTAGGGAGAGAATGGGGCCAGGTTCATTAGGCAGTTGAGGAATTAAAGCTCATCAGTACCAGAGGCAAGTGGTACAGGAAGGAAGTTGGGAGGAATATTTTATATTTTATAATGGCTACAGTGGAAAGAGTATTTGGACTCTGGCATGATCCCTCTGCTTTGTGGGAAGATGTTGAAGGATTATAAATGACATGAAACAGCTTCTCCACAGGCTTGGGATAATGGAACTGTTCCTGGCTGATGAGTTTAAGACCACTGAGGGAGAATGATGGACTCCTCCTTCCCAGAGCCAGCTTTACTTCAAAACGCTCCCTAAAAGCAAATACCTGTTGGTGGCTCTGCTCACTGAACCTGTCATTTACTGTGACAAGTGAGCAGCTTGTATTTTTGGCTAAATCAAGTTCTTTACTTTGTGGTTTTGCTCAGCCCCCACAGGGAGCCTCTGCCGTGGTGCTGGGGGCTCGGAGGCACCTTTAGGTGTCCCTAAAGCAGGGCACAGCAATCCCATTTCCTGGCACTCTGCAGGATAGATCTGTCTGCTGCAGGGACAGGAATGAGGGATCACTGCCTGGGAATGCTGGAGAAGCAGCATTTTGTTAGTTCTTGACTCGTGCTTTCAGATATAGGAAAATATGTGGTTTTTCCTAATAAACCCCCCTGTTTTTCCAACATGATTTACGTTTTTTCAGATTTTATAGGAGTTGAATCTGATTTGGTTTTGAAGCAGCTTTTATGGGGTGTTTATTGCACAGCCTTAAACTGTCCAAAAGTGTTACTGGATCACTGAACTGATGTCTGGGAGAAAACATTCACATATCTACATTGAATATAGCTGTAAAGCTTTGTAACATCACATAGTTGTTATTATCTGAGGATTCTTCTAGTCCAGACAATCTCCTAGAATCAGAAAGCCGAATTATTAAAGGAATTGGTAATAACTGTAGTTTATGAAGTGCTGGTAAATATAAATTGCAAAGGAGTTTGCAGATAAGCTGGGTTACAATTGTATAATATTCTTTGATATTCAAGTTCTGCTACAAATTCAGCCCCATTTGTTAGAAATAAAAGGGAATATTTAGAAAATATCTGTCTAATATGACTGAGGGAAAGATATTACTGTGCCTTTTGAGCTACTGAATTTTCTTATAACCAAAACGATTTCAGAAGAACAAAAGTCCAATCCCCTGGGATATGAGCAGTGTGCAGGCAAATGAAGGTTGGACATCACCCAGAGCCTTTTGAAATACATAGCTTTGATTCCAGCGCTTAAAATCTTAAATCCCTGTTTCATTATTTATTTTAAAGCTGAATACCTCCAGGGGAACAAAATGTTTATTGTCTGGAAGACCCTTACATGGTTTTTTTTCCTGTTTTAAATCTGTAATAGATGGCCTTTGGATAAAATAGACAAACCAGCACATCTTAAGCCATTACCCACACCAAAGATCTAACTCACACTGTGCCTAATGAAATTGGAACACCAAATTCATCTGGATCTGTTGTACAATTTGGGTAGAGTTGCTCATTCATGCATTTTATGTGAAATTAACATACAGAATAGTCATTGTATGAAATACTTGGGGATTGAAGTCAGTGAGGTTTGTTAGGTGGCGAATGCCTTTTTTTATCATTCAAACTCTGCACCTCTGAAATAAAGATAAGCTAAAGAAATACAGAAAGAGGGGAAAACCCCAAGCCAAAACCCAATCCCAAACCCCTTTCTGCCCCTTTTCTCCATCAGAATAACACTTTGATTGACCAAACCTCCCCGGAGAAGTCCCCAGCACATGGTGCTGTGTCAGTCAGGACTCCTGTGTGGCACTGAGGTACTGCCAGCTGTGCTGGGGCATTGCACAGGAGCACTTTTATCATCAGCTCTGCTGTTCTCTCATTCCCAGCAGCTCAGGTCATTGGTGAAGGGAGGGCATCAGTCACCTCAGGTCTGCAAACAGAACAAATGGGATGATTTTAAAGAACCATCTAGAACTTTCATGACCAAGCAGAAAAGCTGTGTTGTCTGTTGGGTGCCTACAACCCTTTGCTCTCTCCAAGAGTGTCTCAAAGTGTCTGGGATGTCACTCTTATTTTAATGTCATTAATTTTGATAAAAGAAGCACCAGGTTTGCATGTTTCAAAACCTGAGCACTGTGGGGGGCAGCGTTTTCATCTCCCATTTCCAGTGAGGACTTGACTGAGAGACAGAAGAACTTCTTTAGAAGAGCATCTTTGACTCATTTAGTAGAACAAGGGAAGCCATCACTTGCTGGTTTCAGCTTGCTGCCCGATGAGAGCTGACAGTGGCTGTGGCACAGCCATGGAGAGGCTTTGCTGCCTGCCTGCCTGACAAACAGAGCTGACACGTTGGCTGTCAGCTTTGTTTTGTAATGCTGTAATTACAGAAACGGAGATCCTGGGCAATTATAGGGAGAAGGAGATACATTTCACACTGTGAGCCAAACGTGGAATAATGCTGCACTTATGGAAGGTGGCAGCAGTGGAAGGTGGAGTAGAGGTCTGCATCGCTGTTGTAGGGGGGTTTAGGGGAAGATAAAGCCCTCAAAATGACCATCTAATTAAGAAAAGCAGCGATTTCTCCTCCTTTCTTGAGTTAAAGCTGGGTTAACTCACCTTGAGTTAAATGGTGATGCATTTTCCAAGTATCAGTGTGGTTTCTCTCCTGTTGTCCTCTCTCTGGTTCTCAAGTGTTGTGATTCCGTTTCTGCACCAGCTTGAATTTCAGATGGACAATTCATTGTGGGCTTTCTGCTAACACCACACTCATTCCATCTTCAAACATTAGTAAACTTTGTCCTGGGATGCCAGAGCCAAGTGGAGCAGGGTTTTGAGGTCTGTCCCATGGCACAGGTTGGAAGCATGGCCAGCAGGACACTTTTCCTCCTGGACATGTCCTAACACAGCTGACTTTTATTTATCCCTGCTTCACCCAAAGCTCTGCCACCTTTTATATGAACAAAAGTGCTGTGCTTGATTCAAAATCTCCATTCATGCTAATTTCAATAAATTCAATTTGTTTTGTTTGTCTTAAGAAATGGTACTGTATGGCAGCAGGATTTGAGGACAATTAGAAAGTAGAAAGAAATTCAGTGGCTGTCCAGTGAACATGTCACTGGAATTTGTTGTAAATTGAAGAACACAAACAACTTAGGCCTGACCAATCTACAGTTTTAATTTCGGCTTGTTCAGTGCCATGCTAAATATTGATGCTCACTTAAATTTAACAAAATCATGAAGATCTTACGGGGATCATTCTCTGTATTGTTATACCTATGAGTTGATGGATGACACATTTTTCAGCCTGATCCTCATGAATTTGTGCATCAAGATAAGAATCTGCCATCCCACCTTTGCAGATCCCATTTAAGGTATCTTTTTTGAGCTACAGAATCACAGAAGAGTTTGGGTTGGAAGGGACCTTTAAAACCCTCCAGTTCCAGCCCCCTGCCATGGGCAGGGACAGCTTCTTTGTCCATTGGCTGAAAAGGAGTAAATCAAATAAAGGAAATAATGGAAAATCTTAACTATCCAACTGCAAGGGTGCACATACTGAGTAGTGGAAAATCCTGCAAGTGGAAAAGCTCTTTTTAGGTGTTGGAATAATTGTACGTTGCTCGAAACACACCTAGAACAGTTTAAACAGTTATTAAAGAGTGTTGCCAGATTTTATCACTGCAGTCATGCATATAGATCAGTGATCCCTGAGCAGCACTGCAAAATGTGTGAATGAGGTGCACTTGCTAAAAATAACCCTACTGAGTGCTGCTCCTAATTGCCACGGAATCCTGGGGAAACGAGATGATTTCGGCAGCACGAAATTGACTTAAAACGTTTAAGTGTAGCGTTACACTTGGTTTGTGAGAGATGATAAAATATTTGCTAGACCTTGGTTGTTGTCATTTAAAAAATAAAGCAAACAATCACCAGATTAATCATCAGATTAAACCTGAAGCCCTTTGAGTTCTGTTCTTGTCTCACTTGTAAGAAATGGTGATGGGTTCTGGTAGTGTGGAAAACCCTGGTGGGGCTGCAGCTCTGGGCTGGAACTGCTCTGCCTTACCTTGTAAAGCCACTTCAGCAGCCCCAAATAGAAAGAGAAGAGCTTGTGAATTTGTTTTTAAAGAAAATAAAAAAGTTCTGAGGATGTTTGGCAGCAGCTGAGCATCCCAGAGCTGACAGACAGAAAAATGATCCTTTTCTTTCCCTCCCCTTTTAGAATTTCTTGTAATACTTAATCAAGTTTCCCCCATGCCTTTGTACCCCAAACAGAATCTATTTTCCTTTTCATAGGAAATGGGTTTCTTGATGGAGAGCCTGCCATTGCCACCTCAGTGGCTCTTCCAGGTTTTTAGGATATTAGATAAAAGGGAACTCATCCTCAGTTATAATTCCATCCTCAGTCTGGGAAGGTGAAACCTTTCCCTCATCAAAACCAGTCTTAAGAATCAATAATGGTCCTTTCTTTCTGGCAAATTCTTTGATTATCCATTTCTTTATGGTTATTAATATTTTTAGGCAGCTGCAGCAAATGACTGATGTGCAGGCACTCTGAATTTCTGCTCCAGCAAGGGTTTAAGCTATTTAGGGAAATGAATGAAGAACAAAGGTTTTTATTTAACTATAAATTTTGTATGAGTTTAATTTTTTTCATGAGTGACTGGCTTTCTTACATCAAACCCCTTCACAGGGAATTTTACAGCAACATGCAGTACCTTTGACAACTATAATTTTCTAAAACTCTGGGAAAACCAGATGAAAGAATAAATAAATATTGGTCTGGCTGAGGTTTAGGTAATCCCTGATTAAAGTGAAAATGCATTTTGAAAGTCGCATTGATTACTTCTGGACTCTGGTTTTGTTATCCTTCCCAGGCTGAAAATGTTGAGTCTTTATAGAGTCAGAGAAATATACTGAGAATACCAATAAAACATTTATTTTAATTTACCACCCTGGTGTTTGAGCACTTTTATGTTATCCTCTGAATTTATACTCAAACTCGGTCTCACAGAAGTGGGAGAACTTTGCTGCTGAGGCAAAGGGAGGCAGGAAGTTTAAGGACACACCCCTGTACTGCTGGACACTAACAGTTTTTACAACCTAGGCCTCCAAGAGTAGATGCTGGAAGTGGGATTTAGTCAGGACAGAGCCAAGTGTTCCCATCCCTGGCTGCACTGGGTCCTGCTGGGAGTTCCCTTCTCACTCATTTAATTGACTTTGCACCATTTCCATCCCCTCTGGTAGAGATGTTGTGACTCTCAGTACTCCAAAGCTCTGGCATTCTGGTATTTCCCCCTGCTGTCCCCTTGTTTGCTGTTAGTTCGATTCCTGGAGTTACCTGCTGGTTTTTGGGATTGGTATCCAATACATGAATTGCATTGTCAGCTCCTGGACAAGATGGACTTGTTTTTTGCTCAGCTCCAGCATCGTTTGTGCAATTCAGAGTGAGTGAGCTCTGGTTTTCAGCTGTTTTTGTGCATTTCTACGATGGGGAATCTCTGGAATAAATGTGCTAAAGAGATGTTGGTAGCCCAGGTGGTGGAACAAGATGTTTGGCTTGGAACTCCTGCAAGCACTTCTGTTTCCTTGAGATGGGAGAGAGGCATTTTTATCACTTGTAGTGCTTACACGGCTCTTCAATCAAGTGGGTTAGGCTTCTTTTTTTTATTTCTTTCCTTTTTTTTTTTTTTTTTGGCCAGATTTCCATTTAATTCGTGATGTGTCACCTCCCTAACTCAGCTTTGGCTCTCAGAGCTGAGTGGTGGTGTCCTTTTAATTTCTGGCCAAGCAGTTGCACAGCAGAACCCGGAGAATCCAGGAATTGCTTTTTGGCTCGTAATAGCACAACGTCCATTCCATTTGTGCACCTCTCTCTGATGCTCCAAAGTGCTTTGAGAAGTCAGGACAAAAATTGCTGTCAAATCTCTCTGTCCTGAAGCTCTTGGAGGGCTGGCACTGCATAAATCTGCTGGTTTAGGGGACATTCCCTGAGCAGTGTGAGGGGCTGTGTTTAACAGACTGATTGCTTGGCAAGTTGTGTCTTGACGAATGTGCTGCGCACAGGATTCTGTCTCTGCTGACTTAAAATCATCTCCAGAAGGGGTTGAAGTTGATTCTTTGTTGAAAACTTAATCCTGGCATTAGATTTGTGAAGCAGGAAGATGCCTGTGTGTTTGTCCTGATGCGATTCTTGGAAGAGATGTTTGTTCTCATCTCCAAAAGGAAGTGCCCTGATTTCATGTGCCCTGATTCATGCAAGTATTTATTCAGTAAACATTCTCCCTTCAGGATATTTGGTTCTAAGAAAAATGGAGGTTATCAGTTCTGTTGAATACTTGTAGACCTGAAGGCTACTACAAAATAATTATAAGTGGCAACAAGGATGATAGCTTTTATGTGTATTATTAGTTTGATTTTTCTGGAATGAGGCAATATTTCATGCCTCAGTTCTGTTGGAAGGTGTGTCACAGTTTGCTTTTTGATGGTGTGTTAGACTTTATTTTCTTAAGAATCACTTTTAAATTTTCTATGGAGCATTTTCTATTTTTTAAATTTATTATGGAGTAACACAGTTGATATGAGCTTAATCTTATTAATTGTGCAATAAACCTGTTTGGATCTAAAGGAAACAATTTGCTTTTTAATGACTGAACTGCCTTTTCCATTGATTTTATATACATGATATCCAGTCACAATTTAAATTTCCCAAAAGTAAACTGCTTTTTTTCTTTGTTTTTATCAGGTCTTGCATGCTGTGACACAAAGATCCCATTGCCTGGTGTGCTATGTTCATGGTAAGCCTGATTTCCTCCTGTTATCCTCATCCTCATTCCAGGGATTATTATATCAAGGGGATATTATGTTGTTTTAGCAATCAATCATTTGAAATGATCATAAACACATGGACATGAGTTTAGGCTGGTTTTTTCTGAATTAGTGGCAAATCTCCAGTTTTACACAGCATCCAGTGCAAACTGAGTTTTAAGTAAAGGATCTAATAATGGCCTTAAAGTTTCAGTGGTCATGGTCAAAATTGCAGACAGGGCAGGATGGGGCCAATTTTGTACTTTCAATTAATGCAGAGGCATCAGAATTCCTGACAGGTCCCCACATGAGGAGATCTACAAACAGCAACACAAAAGGCCCAGCCTGGGTCCAGTGAATCCCATTTTGTCCTGCCTCCAAATCCTCAGGCTCTTTAGCTGTGCTAAGGAATTCTCTGTGGCTGCCAACTTTTTGGCACTTCTTAAAATAACTCAGTTAAATATATTTCATAAACTCACTTTGTATAGGCAAAAGAAGCCCCTGTGCTTCTCCTCAGCAGCACATCTTCCTTCTCTTTCTCTTCTCCAAAATTACAAATTATCCTTTTTATTATGATATGAAAATAAACCAGCTTTTGGGATTAGGCCTCACATTTATCAAGTTATTTCCTACTGTGTTCTGATTTTTTTTTTTTTTTTTTTTTTGAGGGGTTAAGTATCAAACATCTTCTGTATTTCTGGGTTTACTGATACATATTTTAAAATTGATTGTTTTCCCTCATGCTTTTTACTGGAAATGGCTGGAATCCTCATGTGATTCCACTGTTGTTTTTAAATTTTTTTCCCCAATTTTTAGTTTTTTTTTTTTCTCCTGGGTTCTTCCTTACCTGCCCCAGGATGTTTGAGCTGCTTGATGACCTCCACCTCTGAGAGCAGAAGTTAATAAACAGCTTTCCCTCGCTGATGGGATTAGGGATGTCAGAGGAGTGGCCAAGGCTTTAGGGGACACGGATTTTTAATCTTCTTCCCTGGTTCCCCTCAGTGGAATCAGCCATTGGAAATCTGTCAGGGTAATCAATAGCCACGTTCAGCTGAGCTTCCTGGCATTTCTGACAGCCAGAAATGTGCTGCAGCTTCCTGAAGGAAAATGTTCAATCCTAGGATAACCCTTGGTGTTTCAATAATCATTCCCCACTTCCCAGGGGGAATCCTTTGGCTTGCAGGGTCTCCAGCAGCCCCTGGGGAAGGGCTCTGGGCATCTTTGAGATCGTGACCAAGGACGAACCCTTGCTCAGTTGCACATCACATTTAATTACTCAGTGCTCTGCAATGAGAGATGATGTAAAAACAAAAGCTTAACATCTGTCAGGTCTTTAATGCCAACATTTCTTCATTTTTTTTTTCTTTTTTGTGGTTTTCCGACACTTTTCTGACATTCTAGTGGCTTTTCCACCGTCTCCTGTCCGACATGGTGATGTTTGGAGCACTTCTGGAGGAGCTTGCTGGAGGTTTGGAAAGGCTGTGAGGATCCTAGCCCTGACTCTGAAATTAATCTGGGAGCCCCAGAGACACAGTTAATGGCTCCATTAATAACTTCACTTTCCCATATTCTCAGGTTTCAAATATTAGACCAATGTTTTGAGGTAGGATAGGAGTGTCCTTCATTTTGGGGTCCATCTAGCAGGGATCCCCTGCAAGCTCTGCAGATGCTCTCTGAAGCACAGGTTCCGAATTTTTCTTGCCACAGTTACTGCACAAGGCCCCGAGCTTGGCATTGCTCAGCTAAAATATTTTTTACAACAAATACAATAAACCATTGTCATCTCAAGGGCTTACAGTTAAATTTTACTAATGCAAATTGCTTTTGAGTCAGGCAAGTCTGACAGTGTTATTGTTTGTCTTTTAAAAATACATTTTATCAAGGCTAGCACAAACCCCCAGATGAATTGAACTGTAACTTTTTCTGATTTTGATGGAAAAAGAACACTTTATGATGTTCAATCTTTCTGTAATGATTTTGAGAGGGAGAAAATGATGATTAAAACAGAGTATTAAAAATTCTGCCCACGAAATAATTTGTGAAAAGGAATTGCAAATCTGGTGGCAAAAAATCTTTATAGCCAGATAAAACTGCTTGGGGCTTCCTTTTGTTTCTCATTTATATTCACAATAATAAATGAGGCTGAAGTAGCAATCAGATCAATTAAAAGTATCAGTACAACTGGTTTTAAAAAAGAAAATCTGTTACCAGTCCATACTTTTGAAAATACAGCGGCACAAGTTTTGTGTTTGGATTCTTTTGGCAAAGAGCACTGTCCTGTGTGAAGGGAATCAAGGCTAAGCATAACATCTAAATCATAAATACACAGCTAATCCTTTATTATTTAACATCTATTCAGGTGATGCTGAACTTCTCAAAATATTTTTACCAGGTTGCAGCTTCCAATGTGGTTTAAACCCATGGTGCTTTCGTTGTGCAGCCCCTGGTTTTTTTGGAGAGCCCCATGGCACCTGGAACTGGAGCTGGCATTCTCATTCCCCTCCTGGTGCATGGCTGATCTGATTAATGTGGTGTGGGGACTGTGATGACTTTGACTCGTTCTTCATCTTTTGTCTGCTGTAAATTTTTATTGGAATTTTCTTGTAGAATGGCATTTATGTTGCTGAATACAGAGGGAATAAAGCACTGGTGAGGCAGGGAGTGGTTCCTCTATTGATATTCCCCTTGCTGTGTCCCTTCCTTGTACCCCAGGAAGGTTTCTTGTGGTAGGATGGGGCTTAGAGCTGACTTTTTAAGAAATTCTGTGTATAAATAAGAGTTGTCGAACCTCTGCAGAGATGGGGCTTTGGATTGCAGGTGTTCATAATTAGATTAATTTACAAAGTAGATCAAGCCAATGAAGGAGGCATGGCAAACTGATGGAGGGCTTATCAAATTAGCTAAGTAGAGCAATTAATCAGACAGGCCTTAACTGTTTGGTTTCTATTTTTTAATGATCATCTGGAGCAGTTTGCTTTTGGCTTGCATTAAAGAAGGCATTGGGTGCAAGGCTGTGTTTGGGGAGACACATCCCTCTTTGTCTCCTTGGCACCTCCGTGTCTCGGGGAGTGGCAGCAACGTGGCCCCACTCAGGGATCCACTGGCATTCCCAAGGCACAGAGCAGGCTCCTGTAAATAAAATTTAAAAAGAGTGTTTAGCATTCTCTGTGAAAATACCAACAAAAAAGGACCAACAGTGGACAGGGGATTTTATCTCAACAGTAACTTGTCAGTGGAAGTGATCAATAGGCAGCTCCTCAGGAACTTCTGGTTGCAGTTTGGGAACAATTACCCTGAAGGTATCTAAAAGCACCTTAGAATGATGGCTTTAACAAGTTGTTTTTAATTTCTAATTGAGTTCATTCAGTTAGGGGGGTGCTACACGTATCAATACATTTTTTTTTGCTTTTCTGACTCTAATTGTAAACGATCTGGTATTTTAAGTTTGACTTTTCCTGCCTTTCTCTGCGGGAATAAAAAGAAGGTTCCATAAGGTTATCCCAATGTCCTGATGTGTATTCCCTATCACAGCTCTATGCCAAGAATACTTTTCCCTGTTTAATTTCACGATAAACCTCTCTGGTAGCTGTCAGGTTTGGCCCTGAGAAAGTGGCCTGAGGCCCCAGAACGTTGACATGGAATAGTGAGCAGAGACCTCTCTGCAGAAATGACCCTCCCAGTTCCCTTTTCCTTCTATTCAAGAGGTCAAATCATTTCTTTTCCCACATCCACAATGAATCCTAAAGCATGTCAGAAAATGGGGGAGAATGGAAATTAGCACTTCTTCCTCCAAAGCTGAAGAAAGATGATCTGATGAGAACAAGACCTTCCTTCAGATCTCTCTAAATACTGAATTGCCTCTGGTGTAGAGGTTAAATATAGGTTTAAGATCATTCCTTTTGCCTTCCTTTAAAAAAAAAACCCAATGAACATTCTGGCACACTAACTTTGGGCATTTATATTTAGGAATCTTATCACAACTTAAAATGCTGCTGTAAAACTGGTTTCTCCTCTCTATAAGTCCTCAGCCATTTTATCTTAAATATCCAGAAATGAAAACCTTAACCAGGGTTATCAACTTAGGTCAAGCTTTGAAATCCCTTTTAAACATTTTGAGTGATATTTTTCATGCCCTTAACACTGAATACTTCAAACCCCCAAATGTCCTGTGCTTAAGAGTTCTTTTGAAAACTACAAAATCCTTGAACAGCTGAAGATTAAGAGGAGGTTTTTGGGTAACTATTTCAGGACTTTTTATAGATTGATCATCACATTTGCCTCAGGAAGATAAAGGATAGATCTAAAAGCTGCTGCCTGAGATGTGTATGATGCATTTTCTTGTATATCTCTGGAAAAGTAGTCTCTGGTTTTTCTGATGAATTTCTGTCTCTTGCCTTGATTTTTGAATCACTGAAAACAAGCTACAACTTCAGTTTTAAGCAATATGGGAAACTGCTAAAAAGCCTGTAAATAGGAGTAATTAACACCCACCTCCAATGTTTCCTTTTTCTGCTTGTTTAAATACAGAATTTCTAGGTCTAAAAGCATGTGAAAATAATTTATATTAAGCACATATATGTGCTTTCAACGTGCTTCAATCCAATCAGTTATTCCTTGGGAAGGCTGAAGGGCTGGGCTAAACATGGTCTAAATTACTCTGGTAGTGGTTTAAACCCAGAAACTCTTTCATGTGTTTATTTGGAGCTTCTGAACCAGTCCAAGATACCTGGATGTGACTGCTAAAGGGATCAATAGAGAGGGAGGAATGATGGATGAGTTGTAAAGCTGAACATTGCTCCTGAAGAGCTTGTGCTTGTGCAGAACCCTGAAGTGCAGACTCGAGGAGGGTATTTTGCTTTGTGGAGGCTTGAATTTGTTGGTTCTTTTATCACTCTGTCGAACATAAGCTGACTGTTTCTCTCTTAAAATGTCTTTGTGGGAAAATGGCTGTTTCTTGTGGAGGTGTCAAGGCCTAAACGCACTAATAAGACGTGATCTTAGTTAATAAACCATAAATGCTGGTGAGTTGGAAGTTCTGTTTCTGCAGAGTCTGGAGGGGCTCAGTTCATTGCACCACTCTGTGAAAAATAAGCAGCATTTCCCAAAAGTGAGGCTGGAGCAGCTTCCACAGCTCTGAGGCTGCACACATCAGGAGCCCTGACAGCACAGTTAAACACCCGACAGGAAATGTCACTGAGAAATGGAGACACAAGCTCAGAAATATCTGTTCTGTGTTTGTGATGGCTTCACTCCTGGTGACATCAGTACTCACAGCTCTGACCCAAGGGAGCACCAGAGCCTGAGCTGTGCTGTGTGAGGGGCAGATCAGAGCCCCAGGCAGCTCCCAGCAGGTTTTTGGGAGGGAGATGAGCAGAACTGGGCTGTGTTGGTGCAGGTTTGGCCACAGGGGCTGGAGGTGAGAGGGGTGAGAGGGTGAGAGGGGGCTCTGCCAGCTCAGATGCTCTCAGTGCAGGGCAGTCAGAGGTGTCTCCAGCCTGTGAACCAACACAGGGCTTGTTTGGACATCAGGTGGCTCTGAGCATGGTTAAGTGCTCTGGAACTATCACACTTCTGCAAGCCTTCCCCCTGGACAGCTGAGGCAGCTCACTGACTGCTATTCCACAGGGCACTGTAGCTTTCTCTTTGATGCAGAAGGAGCCTGGTCGTGAATTTGAAACTACTTCTGCCCTTTGAATTTTTTTCCCCAATGATGTAATAAAACGTTTAAAATATCAGCTTGAAGAAAAGACTTGAGAGCCATAGGAATAGGGAGAGAAATCATATTATGCAATAATAATTACATTTATGATGTTCTTTTCATTTCAATGACTCTCTACGTTCCGCTGGTGGCAATGTTCTTCTGCCATTCTAAGTAGTAAAGCTGGGACAGAGGTGATGCATTAATGGCAGTCAGGAATTATAATCCTCCTGTCTCATTTCCCATTGCACGTAAGCCATTATTTGCAATTTTGTTTAATGCTCATAATATAAGTTTGGTATAACTGTTTATTATCCCATGGTCGTGTATTTGTCCACTTGTTTTCACAATAGCTTGTGCATCACACAAGGGATGTATTTTGCTCAGGAAGCTTAATCCAAGGTCATTGTTATTTTTGGTTTGGTAGTTGGGTTTTTTTCTTCCCCATGAAGTGTATTAATTTTCTTTGAGAACCTTGATGTCCTGCTGTAGTCAGTAAAAAGAAGGTGGAATAAAGTCCCCTTTTTTTGGTCTGAGGTTCACAGTATGAATACATCTATTTTAATTTTTTTTTTAAACTTACTGTTTTCTATCAAGTAAGAATGCTTTTACATTTGCCTAAACACTGCATCAATATTTCCAGCAAAATAATTCTTTTCCTCAAATTTCCTATTTAATAAAATACAGCCTCTTTGAAGTCCACAGACCTCACCATCTGTTACTCAATTTTCACTCCATAAAATTTTGCTGACATCTGTTTAATCAAATATTTTTTTATAGCCATGGAGAAATTTAGTTCAAACTTGATATTATCCCATTCCTATATGCCAAACAGAAAATATGAAAATAATGAACAGGAACTTATGGGAGAGGAGAGGGAAACATTAAAGTGGAGTCTGTTACCACTTAGGGCACCCTTGGACCTGGAAGTGACGTTCCTGATAGTCCTGAGGGTCTCCACAGGCTGTGGAGCTCCGTGTTCCCTCAGCTCCTGCTTTCTCCAGCGTTCCCTCAGCTCCTGCTTTCTCCAGCGCTCCCTCAGCTCCTGCTTTCTCCACCTTGGCCAAACCTGGCTGTTCCCCATGGCCAGAGTTTTGGAGCAGCTGCTAGGCTTGGGTTTGGAAAGCCAGGACTAAGCTGATGAGGTTTCACCAGCCGGTCTTCATTCCATGCCCTCACTGTCCTCATCCTTGTGCTTTATTCCTTTATCTTGGGGAGGTAACTCCTGTTGGGACTCCTCTCCCGAGCAGGCAGGACACCAGTGTGGAGTTTAGGAAGTCACACAGGGAGGGGAGGCAGTTGCTCCTCTTGGATCCATCTCTGCACATTCTCCAGGGATTGGGCTCTCTGGATTCTTTGTTTTCCCATCAAATGTCATCGAGCTGAGGTTTGTGGGCGCTGTCACCATCACTGAAGAGATGATGTTGTGTTAGTGAGCCCTTCCTTTCAGGCTGGCTTTCCAAAGCAATTCCTGGCTGTCAATCTGTTGATTTGGTTATCTGTCAAGCTTGATTAGGAGATTTCCATCAGGACCGTGCTCCGACAGACCCTTCCCATCTCCCATATGGCATTCAAAATGAACATCTTTTAGAAACATTCATTTACAACATTTGATAACCAAATAGCAGTCTTTGCTCCTGTCGGTTATCACCACTTTTTGCCCATTCTCTTGGTTTGTTGAGGTATGAGATGATGTACCACGTATCCTGGATTTTGGATAACTTGGTGTTGTGGCTTTTCTCTTATTTATTATTTCCTCTGTTGCTACTGGGGTTGGTGCAGAGACAACTTCCAGAATGATTGAGCTGTTTACTGCAGATTCATATTGTTTTGCTTGGAAACGGAATTGATATTTACAACTGAGTAATAAATTTAGAATATTGGTTTTTAATTGAATCTGCAGCAGAATATGCTGATTAACTTGAATTTAA
The DNA here is from genome assembly GCA_026261815.1 of Monarcha castaneiventris obscurior. NCBI lineage: Eukaryota > Metazoa > Chordata > Aves > Passeriformes > Monarchidae > Monarcha > Monarcha castaneiventris. Next base: position 17,896,388 of record JAMPIT010000484.1, read on the forward strand.
TGATGAAGAGCAATGCTTTTTGAATTTTTCATGGAAATCCCATTATATGCACATGTAGTATTTATTAAATTGAAATTATCTCATATTTTAAAATAATATTTTGTTCCCCTTCACAAAGAAGAAAGGCAGGTTGTTGATGTTGATTTTACTGATTAGGTGGACAAAATCAATTGGGATGAAACATGAGTATCATTTTGTAATACCTAGAGCCCTTTCCTAATTCTTTATCCTCCAAGACACTATTTATCTACCTTGAAGTTTTCTTTATTCAGGGTAATTTATTAAGGTATGCTTGAAAGAAAAAAAACATCTGGAAGCATTCTTTGGTTTGTTTAAAACCTGCAGTTTATTTGGAAGGAAAACTTCTCAGCTGATCTTTCCAAAGCCTTGAGAGCAAAGCGAAAGCAAAGCTGAGATGCCAATGCTTATTTCTTTGGGGTTTTTTGATGGCAGATTACAAGGGGGGAGTTTGTTTTCTGGCCATTTTGCAGATTGTTTATGGTAATGAGCATGCTGTAGAAGTTTAAACTCAAATTATAAGCAGAAGAGGTTTTGGCTGGATGTTAAAACTCAAGCACGCTCTTTGTTGTGTGGCCGATAAAATCAGATCGCCCTCGTATTTGCTTATAACGAGATCAGCACGCTAAAGAAAACCAGCCTCTCTCTTAGCATGGTCTGTGTGTGCTGCTCGTTCAGAAAACATAAACGGAGGGAGCTGGGATTGATTTCGGATGCTTGTGTTGCTGTGAAGGGTTGGTAGGACTGGAAATTCAAACCCTGCAGTGCAGCAGCACTTTCCAGCCTCAGACGAGTATCCAAGTGTGGGATCACCTGGCAGCCCCACCCAGGCTCTGCTGTGTGTCAGGGAGACAAACTCTCTGGGTTTTTTTGTTTTGGTTTGGTTTTTTGTTGGGGTTGGTTTTTTTTTTTCCCAACTCTATCTTTTGCTGATATTTAGAACCAAACAAACCAAGCTGAACCATGACAGGAAAATCTGCTGGGCATCAGCTATGAACTCAGGCTTCCAACTGATAAAGAAACAGAGGAATAACATCTCCCAGGGTCTTGCTCCTGTCCCCAGCACAGGCACTTGGGAGGGTCCTGAAATGTTTCTCCAGGGACAGAATGGGTGGGTGCAGGAGGATTCCTGAGGTGCAGCTGATCTCTCTCACCCTCAGCAGATTCCTGCTGCTGCTGCTGCTGCCGGAGTCACCGAGGGAGAGCTCGGGTGTGCTGCATTGCAGGGGCAGGAACTGGGTTCTGCTCCAGTTCTGCTCTGCTCTAACTCCAGTTCACCCCAATTCCTCCCTCACTCTGTTCTACTCCACTTCTTGCTCTACCCTAATTCCAATTCTTGTTCTGTTCTAAGATCACAAAGAAATCTACCACACTGGTAACCTTATACCTGGGGCAGGAGAAAATGGAATAAGAATCACGAGGAAAAGCAGCTGATCTGGGGATGGGTTTTTTGGTTTGTTGGGGATTTTTTTTATTATTGGTTTTGATTTTTTTTTTTTTTAATTTGACAATAGAAGAAGCTGTCCTGTAGAAACATTTAGAGAGTCAAGTTGTGCAGCAATCCATAGGAGAAGTCCAAGCAGGACAACGAGCCCCTGGCACCATCCCTTGTCTCAGGCACATGCAGTGGGACCAGGTGTTTATTCAGTGTTCTGCAGTGAAGCTCTTTAAGATTATTTTAATACAAGGCTCCTGGTACAGAGGACTTTTTAATATAGTTTGAGGTAGCAACACATGGAATGTCCCCAATTCTTGCATTTCCAAAATGCCAGCTGAGAAGCACAAGCAGAAGAGGGAAAAGCAGAATATCTCAATAATAAACACTTGGATTTGTTTTAGGATAGATTCAGGGAGATGGCAAAAAAGCAGAAGGAGCACCATGATCCATTAATCCTGACTGTAAAAACTTTTAGCTGAGAAAGATAAATTCCCATTTCCTTAAGAATACAGGCTATCACAATGAGAGGATAAGATATATCATGAATTAAAACCTAATTAGAAATTAGAAATAAAGTGAGCGAATTAAATGGCCTATTACTAATGCTGCAAAAGTGCTTTTAGGATGCCCTGGGGATCAAGGCTTTAATGGTGATTTGTTAGTGAATTGCTGAATTTAAGAAAAAACTTCAGGTTGCACTGGGAATCTCTTCCTGCCACTGCAAAATTTTCCCTGAAACAGTGCATTTTCAAGGTTTTTGTTTTCAGGTATTCATAACAGACGTTTTAATAATTGGTTTTATAATTTAACTCATTATTCGTGCTTTTGATCTTGGGCCAATTTTAAATGTGCCCATTTCATTTTGTATTCATGTAATCAATTTTTTTTTTAAAGTCTATTTTCCCTGATTTTTTCTTAATTAAGAGCCTGGTTTTTGACTTGGTGAGTTTGGGGTTAAAAATGTGTAACCACCTGCTTCCCATGGCACCCATGCAGGGAAGGAATACAGTCAGTGCCACACAGGGATGTGAGAAGTAAATTACTGTGAGAAACGGTTTCCTGCGTGCTGCTGTCACTACAATTTCATTTTATTTTGATTGTTGCTTTGCCCTGACATCGGTGATCTCATGGTGGGTTTTGGTTGTAATTTGGCTTCGTTAGGCAGAGGGAAATGCCCTTGCACTGATGGAGAGATCCCAGCTTGCTGAATGAGTGCAGTGCTGAGCCCAGAGGGGGCACTCTGTGACTTCCCGTGGTTGTTTTCACTTCCTTAGGAGGCTCTTGGAACCGGTTTTGTTGGAGGAAAGCAATGGTAACACAGTGCCAGAATTGTTGGCTAACAGAAATACGTTTTCGTTCCCCCTCAAGTTGAAAAACAAACCCAGTGTCTGGATTTCCATGCTCCATGGTTTGCTGGGTTCTGGAAGTGTCTTCAGATAGTGCCTCCAACATAAGAACTGCTGGAGCAAATCCAGGGGAAGCCATGATATTGATAAGAGGGGCTGGAGCACCTCCCCTAAGGAGACGGGCTGGGAGAGCTGGGGCTGCTCAGCCTGGAGGGGAGAAGGTTGTGTGGACATCTCACAGCACCTTCCAGGCTCTGAAGGGGCTACAGGGAACCGGAGAGGGACTCTTTGTCAGGAACTGGAGTCACAGGACAGGGAGTAATGGGTACAAATTGAAAGAGGGGAATTTTAGGTTAGATATTGGGAAGAAATTCTTCCCTGTGAGGCCCTGGCACAGGGTGCCCAGAGAAGCTATGGCTGCCCCTGGATCCCTGGAAGTGACCAAGGCCAGGTTGGATGGAGCTTGGAGCAGCCTGGAATGGTGGAAGGTGTCCCTGCCCACGGCAGGGGGTGGCAGTGGATGGTGCTAAGGTTCCTTCCAACCCAAAGCATTCCATGATTCCAAACAGAAAGAGGAGCTCTGAGTGGGATTTGTTTCCTCCTGATTCTCTGTCACTGTGAGAGGTCCATGCTCAAGTGTTCGTGGGGTGAGCCCCAAAGGGTGGCTGAACCCTGTGGTAACACAACCTCCCCATGAGAGAAACCAGGCATGGCTCTCTTGTGATGCACTAACTGTGGAACATTAAAGAATCTGGAGAAGAAAATGGCTTATCTGCAGGAAGAAAATGGGATTTAGTACTGGTTTTACTGAAGTTAGCAAATTTCACCTCAAAATGGCACAATGACCGTGCTGCATTTGCTTTGTTGGGCTGCTTGAAGAACCACATGAAAAACCAGGTCGCAAAAATATGGAAAGAGGATAAGGAAGATAAAGGAAGAGAAGTAATTTAAAAAAAAATAACTACCTCTGGACTTAACTTGGTCTATTACTAAAATATAAAAGTTTGCAGAATGGTCTCACTTTTTTTTTTTTTTTTAAATTTTCCACCCCAGCTTTGGCCACAACTTCTTGTCAGATTTGACACACATCACAGGATAGTTTAAAATACAGTAATTATTTTCAGATGAGTTCACTTTTATGGAAAGATATTTCCAATTTTTATGTCTCATGGCTGATTTTAAGACTTTAAAAGTGAAGTTTAAAATACATGCAAAAATATTAAGTGTCCTTTCTCTTTCTAAAGTTAATCCAAGGTAAAGTTAATGGAAGGCATTCACTTTACACTTAGGTGTGGAAGAGAATGGGAACAGTTTTATTTTTTTCTATAAGTAGTAACTTCATGGGATTATAACGTCATATTTCTTGATAATACATAAGTGCTTTTACTCCTACATGTACTTTCACAAAATGTAAATTTAGTGAGTCACAGTCAAACTACAAAGGCACTGGGAGTTTGAAAGATTATTTTGCTTTATGCAGCAGAAACCATTATTTGGTAGCAAGCCTCCAAACTTTTAAATCATCAAAGTTACAAAAGTATTGCAGTAATTATAGTAAATACTGTGAATAAGCTACTCAGTTGATACCTAAATTTAGTTTATGCAGAGAATTAATAGACATTTTTGTTTTACATTTGTAGAATAATTTTAATTAGAAGCAATTAAGTAAAATTACTTTACTCCAAAGTAAATTGCTGCTTTCCAAATTTCTTTAAATCTCCTTATATTCCATTAATATGTGAAAGCTTACAGTAATTAAAGTTTGACTTGTTTATATTTTATAGGAAGAGCTAGAAAGGAGTTCAGGGAACCTTTCCATGTGGAAGGGCTTTATCAGATTGCAGACTGCTCTGATTCCTCTTATTTGGAGCATTTTTGCTCCAAAGCATTTGGTACTGCCACTCTTGGAGCCCGGAGAGAGAATTAAATGGACAACTGATGAGGCTCTAATGCCAAATCTCTGATGATGCTTGTGGTGGTGGCGTTGTCTCCATGTTTTATGTGTCTGATATTTCAGCTGGAGCAAGTATCTCAACCAAAAAAGGCTCCTCCAAATGTCTGCACAGGAAAGGTTCCTGCTGAAATTTTTACAGCACGGTTATAGCGGTGCCTATGTTATATCCCACATTAAACTCCTTCCTTTCCCATGACCATTTTAGCAGCTCGCTTTTGCCATAAATACTTGTAGGAACAGCTCAGGGACAAAGCAGTGCCTCTAAAGCCTCTTCCTGTGCCTTGTGACTCAGCTGTGGATCCTTAACAGAAAGTCAGGATTTTGTTCAGGAACGGCATCCGTGCATTTATGCTCATCTGAACAATGAGCATAAAATAGTAGGTGGGATACTTGGAATTCACTTTTATGGCCTGAATGATTGGAAATAAATGAATTGGTTCTCCAAAAGCTGTGGAGAGGAGGAGGTGACTCCTGCTGCCAGCAGTAATTGCAGCTCAAACAGGTCCTTGCCAGTCACACGAGGAAGGGAGCTGGCCCAAATGTGTTGGCCACTGCTCTTAGGAGTGCAAGAAAATGTTGTTTTGGCACATCTTGAATTGCATTTCCCTCTCCCTGAGTGGGGATTGGCAAATGAGCTTGTGCATAGCAGGCCTTGAGATGGGCAACAGCATTTAATGCATGCTTCAACCTCTTTTTTGGGTAAGTTTTCAAGATTTTAGAGACAAAAATTAGGTTTTCACATGAAGAAGTTTGATTTTTCTAATGGAATTGTCACTGCCATCCTGTCTTCTCCATCTTTAGGCAAGACAAAATCAAATATATGTTCTTTTCAAAATACTCTCTGCAGATGGATCAGTAGTGGTGTTAAGATCCAGGTGCTGGGAGATCCAACATGGAAAATGAATATTGCAAGTGTGATTGTAAATATCATTAAGTTGGCCATAAAATTATATTTTCAGAATCATTATTATGGTCTTCTTTTTGTTTCGTTTTTTTCTTTTCTTCTTTGTGATTGTTGAGTATGCAAAGCCAAGAAAGAAAGAAGAAACAGAAGTTAGAAGAAAAAAAATTAAGAAGAAACAACTTGGGAGCTATTTTTTATTGTATAGGGTGAGGAGCTTTGAGCTACATTTTGAGAGAATTTAGGTGTTTTTTCATGCCTCCTTTTGCATTTTCATAGTGGGTCACGGTACCTTTCTTGGAGCTGATCCATGTGATATTTTTAAAGTTAGTGGCAGTAAATTGTCAGCTCTGTCAAGTGCTCTTCAGTCTGCAACAGCTTTGGAAGTGTGGTCCTGAGGCCACGTTCCTTTTGAGACAGGAAAACCTGGAAGGAGAGTGTGTAAAATGATAGTAAATTAACACACACCTGGGCTTTTGCTTCTATGTCTTCCTGAATTTGCCTTGGCTACTCTGATCTCTAACTCAATATATAACCTAACTCAAATATATATTCTTTTATATATATATATATATATTTTTTTTTTTTCCTACTTGTCCCCACCTTTTTTGCCATGTAATATCCTGCAACCAATACAAAAGAATTTAGAATTATGAAAGCTGATGCTGTCTTCTGGTATGATCAACGTCTCTCTATTAAAAGAGAATTTTCTGACTAGCTGAAAACATGGAATTTAGTTCTTGCTATGTTCAGGCTGTGACAGGTCCACCAGCTATTTTATTATAGTTTGGTTGGGAGGCTGGTAATTAAAATAAGTGAAATCCAGGTATGACAGCTGGTAGTAAATCTATTGAAGTATCTTGAAGGCAGTAGGCAGACATTTATTAAAGTGCTCTGAGCAATGCAGGTATTTCTCCAGTGTAGAAATGGGCAGAAAATGGCTGTTTTTGCACCGTGCCCTAAAGAACGTCCATTTTTCCATGACAAGCTTTGACTTAAGAAGATCCAAGTGGGGATGATGTTGCTGCAGGAATTTCAGTGGGGAAGTCTGCTGTGGTTCTTTTTCAGTCTGTCCTGGCCAGGTGAAATGGGTGCCCACCTTCCTGACAGAAAGGCAAATTTCCCAGTCCAGGCAAAGCAGCCAAATCTGCTGGGTATTTCTTGTGGTTTGTGCTACAATTCCCATAACTGGACATGCAAGTTCAGCAGTGGAAAAAGTCATTTTATTGTACAGCAATATTGAATATTCTCATTTATTTGAGGAAATAGAGGTGTTAGGGATTTGCATCTCCTCCTGCTCTGGTGATGCAGGGTCACTGCATTAAAGGCTAAAGGCTTCTCACCACAACTCTATAAAACACTTCCCAATATCCTCTTTTTTTCTGCCTCTTGGGAATGGCTTGTGCCAAGCTGCCTAAGAGCAGCAGTTCCATATATCTGCCCTCGCTAGAAAACACATGAAAAAGGAGGTTTATTATTGGGACTATAAATTCAAAAATCTTTCCAATGTGATTGTGGATGTCCTTTGTGTCATGTATTTCATGTACCTGAGTGCCTTTTGATATTGTAGTGAAATCTGTTATATTTCAGGCTGTTAGAGAATTGAATGATTATTTTAGTCACTTGACAGCAGTATTTTTTCACCTACTAGCAGCTAAAAAGTCCATAGCTCAGGATTTATTCTTTGAAAATTATTTTTCTGTTCTTTAGTAATAGAACATTTTCCATGGAAACTTAGACTTTCTTTCATAGCTTAAGGATTAGAACCAGAAAATACTATTTTAAATTGATGACTTTTATTCTTATTACCTTTCTTCTTGTCAAGTTAAATGTGTTATGTAGGAAATACAAGTAAAATTGAAAATGCCTAGATATGTTTTATTCCATATTACTTCCTGTTGCATTTGGTGCATGTTACATAAGAGGACATTAAACAGACTGTCTATATTCACTTTCAAAGTGTGAAGAAAATGATGGATAAACATCTCTGCCAAAGAAAATTTCAGCAGCTTTTATGTACTGGAATTTAATGCCAACCTAATTACCTCTATTTTAAAAACATATAAACTAAGCACTGTAACATAGGATATGGCAGACTAGTTAATGAGGCTTTTTTTTTTTGTTTTCAATATTTAAATTTTCTTTCCATAGTTTTGACAAAATTTCCTTAAGGTTTATGTGAAATCATCTTAGGCTGGTGGTGCTGGTAACTCAGGTTAACTTTAACTTCCAACTCCCACCCTTGAGTTCTTAATAGTGTTCAATTTTCATCTAATCATAAACAAAACAAAACCTGCGTATCAAGCATCCTTTTTGAGTCAGATGAAACAACTTCAGACTTTTCTCTCTCTTTTTTTTTTTTAATAAGAAATAATTTTTTAAACTTAAATGGTGATGCTGCTGGAGTTTGTCCATCAGTGGCTGTCACAGTCCTGTCACCCAGACAGTGCTGGGTTGTTACGAGCTGAGGGTTTGTTTGAAAGAGGAAAAATCTGTGTAGTGCCCATTCCTCTGCTTAACAAGAGAACATGGAACACCTTCACTTTTCAGGCTCGTTTTGGATTCCCAGCAATAAGTGAACTTTAAATGAAGTAAAAGTTGACTGTATTTGTAAATATTTCTGGGCAAAGTCCAGCCACTCACAAAATCATTGTGATCAATGTGTGGGATAGTGGCAATTAGAAACCAGAGACTTTCAGCTTCAATGAGGATGCTCATTCTGAGTCCCATCTTCTAGCATTTGCTTAAAGACCTGTCCAGAATCCTGTCACTGTTTTCATCACTCTGCCACCTGTAGTAGTTTCTGCACAAGGATCCTCTGAACTAAAGGCTCCCCATGCCTATTTCATAGTCAAGGTTATCCTTGAAAGTTCTCTTTTTATTACTTTCCTTTAGACTTCAGCCAGGAAACGAATGTTCAAGGAAAATTCATTTCAGAATGATGGAGGGCAAATCTGTAAATAACCACAGACTTCATAAGTCAAGGCATATATAAGGCTAGTCAGAAAGATTTAAGGAAATGAGATAAACTGGTTTAAATTTCCTTTATGATGATCCTGCACAACAGTCTATAAGAATGGTACAAAACTGAACTCCCAACAAAAGAGAAGCTCACAAACCCACATTGTAGACTAGTCTGTGTTATTTTATATCTGTAATTATTGACAACTTAATCCATTGTGCTGTTTGGAGATAAATACCTCTCTTTGATTTGTTCAGTCAATGCTTGTCTCAACTGATGGTCAAATGAAATTCCAAGATAAAATGGTACTTGATGCCCATGGCAGGGAACTTGCTGTGGTGCAGTTTCTTTTATGTTCACATTATGGAGCACAAAAAAAAAAAAAATCCTCCTACAATCACTCAGCATTTAGGGAGGCAGCTCAAGTTCCATTTTCCATATTTCATCCAAATCCATGTAGATTTCTTGAATCTACAGAGGCTGCAGTTATCTTCCCAAAAGGGAGAAGATGCACTTAATTAGTTGATGATATTCTGATGTCTCTAATAAACAAACCACTGTGATTCACTCCTGGTTTTGTGTGTAACTGGGGATGTGGGACTATATTTGTATTCTGTTCTTCTATTAAGCACCTGGTATCTGTTCAGAAATATCAGAGACATTCATACTTACACTAAACTTTTATTTTTTATTATTTCAGGGTTTATGTGTGTGTATAGACCTCCTGTGAATTTTAGCATTCTTAGAGCTTGATTATTATCTTCACACTCCTGTGTAAGAATCACTCATGCAATTCCATGCCTGCCCTGTCAAAGGGAAACCTCCTTGGAAACGTTCTCACCCTGATTCTGGTGACCTCTTTTCTTTTAGGGAAGAGAGAAATGGAAGCTTTTCCCTTGAAGAACTCTACATACAAAATTTTTTAATCCCTGAATTCTCTCAGCTGGCTCTTGAAATTTGAACGAAAGAGAAATCACAGAATGGTTTGGGTTGGAAGGACCTTAAATCCCATCTCATTCCACCCCCTGCCATGGGCAGGGACCTTCCACTATCCCAGGTGGCTCCAAGCCCTGCCCAACCTGGCCTTGGGCACTGCCAGGGATCCAGGGGCAGCCACAGCTTCTCTGGGCACCCTGTGCCAGGGCCTGCCCACCCTCACAGGGGAGAAGTCTAAAAAAATGTAAAATCAGTATTGTGCAAATGCTGTTCCTTCTTCCCTGAGGTGCTGAGGGCTTGGGCAAGACTCGTGTTGCTCAATGAACATTAACACTGGAGCAAACCAGCCCTTTCTGACTCCATTTAGTCAGTAAATCACTGACAGGAAAACTAAAGAATCGCTCCCAAATTCCTTGATTTAGGTTCCAATCTGAATTTAAAGTTGGGGTAGATAAGGGGGTGTGGATGCTTCCAGAGACAGTCTCCAAAATCTGTGTGCATTTTTATGTGACCACGCAAAAGGGCACACGTGCATGCACAAACACATGCAAATAGAAATGGAGTGTGTGCTGGCAACTAGAAATGGTGATAAATGATGCTAAAAATTGTTAGCACTTTGTCCTTTCCAGCACTAGGTAAGCTTGTTGAATTAGTCTGGAGTGTTTTTGCCTTGAGTGTTAAAGCATCACAATTTAAAGGTGTTTAATTCAGCTTCATTAGTTGAGGGGGTTGTGTTTGAGAGGGTTTTTTCTGTTTGATACCACTACTGATAAATATTCTCACGTGTCCATAGTGGTGAAAAGGAAGAAAATGTTAAGTGACTTAAGACTAGTGACATTTTTACTGTATCATCACAATTTCAAGAAATCTGTAGGTCTCAATGGCGAATTATAAACTCCAATCTGCGTCAGAGATTCTGTTTCAATGTGCATCCCAGCATTTCCTTGTACAATATTTCAGTGTCCTCCCAGCATTTCAATGTGCATCCCAGGACTTTCCCTGCTGCTGGATCATTACAGAGTGTTTTGCCATCTGAGTTAGGGAAATCCTGACTATTTGGTGAAGAAACTAATCCAGATAGGAATTCGGGATTAAGGATTAGCTGAAATGTTCTGGGTTTTACAGAAAAAAATGTATTTCCAATTTTTAGAGTATGAGGAAGCTATTTTGATCATAGAATTCTTTATGTCAGAATTCTGAAGGACCTTTTTTCTCCTACTGCTCTTATTTTAGCACTGATGGGCAATTAGGAAAGGGGCAAGGAGAGCAGAAGAGGCTGGAGGAGCTTGGCTTGGCATTCAGAACCTGGGCAGCACCAGGAAAAGTCTGTGATCCTTTGTCTCCAACACTTCCCCCTCTGCTTCCCTAGTTTCTGAGGAGAAGGACAGTTGCTGATTTTTAATTTTTTTTTTTAAAGAATCTCCTGCTGAGATAATTTTTTTCCCTCCCCTTGGTGCTAGGCATAAACTATGCCTCTTTCTATCTTCAGCTTCCCATCTGTTAGCAGAAAGTGATGAGTCTGAGGAAAACTGCTCTGGAAAGTAGGGTAGCTTCCCTCACGAGGAGGTGCTGGGAAGGCTTGACAAGTTCGTTGTGACCATTTGCCTTCTTTGTCCTCATTGCTAATAATCAGCAAATGGCTTGGTTTTAACTCGTGCAAAGTATTTGTCTTTTAATTCCCTTTGCTGGGCCTAAAATAAATGGAGTTTGTTGGGTTTTCTGTTGCATATGGATGATTTCTTGCTGAGTTTCCAAAGAGGAAAGAGTCTCATGAAGGGACGTGTTGAGAAGGTGATTCATTCCCAAAACCCAGATTCCTTCTCCCGACTTGGTGCTTCTGAGTGGGGGTAGGAGAGGGGAAAATGCGAAGCGAGGAGCTGAAGTGGCTGAGGAGGAGCTGCAAAGGTTTGGTGGTTGCTCCCCTTGGAAACATTCAGATCAAATCTCTTGGTGTGTCTTTGCATTCATCCCTTTTTCTTCAATAATTCTTGCATCCTGGGGCCAGTGTGAGTGTATTTGGCAGGCAGGTAGGGACAGAAAACAGGGAGTTCCTGCCAGCAGGGAAAGCAGATGACCAGGCAGAGGGGAAAAAAAGCCCTAAGAAAAAGGCAGATGATCCCTGCTGAATACCAACAAGCTGCTGGGGAATAAGATCTCCTGAGATGTCACTAATTTGGGAAGAAAGCTCCATTTTAATCTTGCGTACAATTAGACAGCAGAGAAGCAAGCGAGGCTTCATTAGCCCAGCCAGTCACAGAGGGGGTTTCTTGATTTCTGCCTCTCTCCGTTGTGTAACCATTCTCCATTCATGGTCCCTTCTCCGTGGCTTCTCATTACTGGCATTCTTGTCTGGCTGAACTTTTAACTTAGCTTGACTTAATTTATTTGAACTCTTGCTGCTGTTGCAGCAGAATGCAGAGCTGTGTGTCCTCAGGAGCAGGAGCCATGGAAGGTCTGTAGCTTTCCTAATAATTAGAAAATCTTGATAATATTGGAAATCTGAATTTTACTTATTTTTGCACTGAAAGCTTGGACCTTATCTTGTATTCTCCTACATCTTTTCTTATTCCAAATCTTCTGTTATCTTATCCATGGGCTTTAGAGTACACACTGGCCTTTAATTGCAGAAGCTTGTTTTCTGTATGAATTTGGATTCCTTTAATAATCCTAATAATTCTTTTGTCTATCAGGGAACAACTTTTTCTTCTTCTGTAGTTTCCATGTAATGTTTTTTAATAATAATGAAATAATGAAGCCTTGTTATTTTTCATTATTTAACACAGATATCTTATAATTCTTTTGACAAACCTGATTTGATTTTGTTTTGTATTAAAAATTGTTTAGCCCCAATACATGGCTTAATTAAGAAAAACCCTGTAGGCTTTTTTTAATGGATTAATTAATTTTAATTAATTAAAGAAACAGAAAGCTATGCTTTTATACTCACATTTCTGACACTGGCAGCAGCCACGAATTATCCATGTTTGGTGTGTGCTTTCCTTGCTCTTGTATTTACACCATTATTTTCCTAGTGACAGGATGGTATTGCCTGCATTTCTCTTATATCCATTAAACAAACACCCAATTTCCTACTTATTGGTGTCTTTTGGCATCCAGACATTTTCCAAATTGCATCATGATGTGGAGTTTGTAGGTTTGTTCCCATGAGGGAAATGTCTGTTTGTCTTTATGTTGTTCCATCCTCAACTTCCTAAACTCTCCTGATGCTTTGCTTTCCATATTCCGGTTTATTGTTTTGTCATGGTGTTTAATGAACATGGAAATGGTCACCTGAAATACTCCTGAGTTTTCTATTTGACCTTTTTAGGGAATATAATCCTTCCTGGTATCTGATCTTGCTTGAATTTTAATTCTATTTAGCAGTTCACTTACAACAACTGTTAAGACATTGCAGTGACTTTAAAGAAGCTTTAGACATTTTGTGAAGACCTCTCTCTTGATTAGCTTTCACTTATATTTAGCATTTGTGACACAGATCAAGTTTAGGGGGGTTTTGCATTGGGGACCCTGCACTGTGACAGGTAATGGAGTTCAGCTACATCAGGTGCTGGTACCTGGTGTTCAGAATAGGAAATACAGGCATTTTTGGAAGTGGTAGTGCTTTTTTTGCACCTAAATACCTCCAGTATCCAGTATTGGGTTCCTAAGCCCTATTGAAGGCTGCTTGTTTGAAGTCCTAAATGCAAACGTGACTCTGCTTCTCCTGGCTGCATTTATGAGAAGATCCTCCAGCTCAGTTTCACCTCTGCATTAATCCTCTGTTCCTTGCTGTCTGTTTAGACAATTTAAAGCTCTCCTGTGCTGGGTTTCTCAGCTCTGTGGGTGCTGTTACACCATCAGCCTGCTCACCAGGACTCCTCTTAGCACGACATCAGCTGCTCCAGCAGGAGCTACCCAAGGCTTGACCCTTTTCTTTTTGGATATCTGTGCCACGTGGTGTTTGGGCTCCTGCAGCTTTCTGAGACCCCTGGGATCATTTCCATTCAGGCCCCTAAACACAGCCCTGAGGAAAAGCCTTGGGTTGTTCTGGAGTGGAATTGGGCACTCTGGAGACAAATAGCAGTGTCTGGCTGGCAGCTCTGCCCTGGGTCTCTTTCTGTACTGGCACACAGCTCTCAGCTCTGTCAGACACAAACCTGCTTCACATGGCTTCTGCACTTGTTTTACATTTTCCTACTTTGTGCTTTATTTCTCATGCTACACCCAGTGCTAGAGAATACAAAAGATTTGGTTTTATCAGGCATCAGGATATAAGACTTAATCCGTTTTCAGGTCTTTAAATATATTTTGATATACTCTTTAAAACGGTCTTCTGGAAGTGCAATATTCACCTCCCATGCAGGGGTCATGTGAGGTTCTTACTGCCTTTTGTTATGTTTTTCCTAATTTCACTGCAACTTTGTCACCTATGTCCCAAAGCCAACTTGCAGCAACCCTGTGTTCCACTTACATAAACTTCATTTTTATATTTAATGAAACTTGACTTCCTGCCCAGAGATAAATCTTTGATGCACTCCGACCTGCCTGCATTTCTATTACCTGTGTTTGTAAAATCAGTGTTTAATAAATAGTAGTAAATAAAAAAGAAAATCTTTGTTGAGAATATTTGCTCAGTGAGCAGGGAAATCACTTTTGACATCTAGAATATGCATTGGACCTTAAGGCAAACAAACAAAAAAAAATGAATATATACAGAAGGGCTTTCTTTTCCTTTCTTCCCAGAACTGCAAGGGAGGTCGATGGGGGAAAGTAGAGATGAAAAATACAATTAGATGGCAAGATGCTTTATGTGGCCTAAAGCACATGTACAATTTACTCATAAGAAGTAGTCAATTTAATTATGTTTATAGAAAGCCAGGCATAGGAGAGAGAATGAATCCATACAGTGGCCAAAAGAAATTTCTGTGTCTAATCCCGAGTGCTAATTGGTTTCCTTTTCCTAAATGCTCACTGGGAGTTACTATTTTATTTTGCAACTTTGTCTTATTTACGACGCTCAAAATTAGGAGGCCTGCAGGCTCCAAATGCCATTTTCAGTGCTTGGTTTTTTCCCCTTTGTTCCTTTCCTTTTTCCTGCCCCCTTCTGCTTACCTAACTGCAGCTCTGTCCTAGCCAGGTAGTCTGGCCAAAATAGCTGCAGCCATCTGGAGCAGCCACTGGGAACCTCTCGGTGACTTCCTCTCATTGCAAATGTCAGCTTGAATCTCCTCTCCCTTGCTTGCTGCTCCTTAATTTTCTGTTCATTTTGCTATTCATTATTCAACAAGGTGACTGTGGTGGTTGATCGTGGTGATGTACAGTGTGCATGAAAAATGCTGTGCAGGAGAGAGCTCCGTTCTTCCCCCTCTGTCTTCCCCGTTATCCTAATCCTCATCAGGGTCTGCTTGCTACTGATACGGCATCTCTGCTGTGAGAACCATTATGACGTATTGCAATTATATTTCAATTCAATATGAGTGCAGAGCCCTCGAAATTTTGTTTTAAAAGATGCAAAGAAAATAAAATTCAGGCAAGTCATTATTTTTCAATTAAGATAATCTTTTTTCGTATCGTTCCCAACACGTTTTTGTGTTTTCAGGTGTTTGGTGAATTGCTTTATTTCCTGATAAGCAAACCAAGCCTTGCTTTCTTTCCACGATGGTTATTCCTGCCATTTGCAATTAGATGGGAATGTTTTGTCAGTTTTGTTCTGGTTTTGAATAAGCTATGCTTATATTTGTAGAGTTGTTTGAAATCATTCTCTAGGACCTTGATGAGAGAAAATTATGAGCACATTATAAAGTAATCCTTGCATTAAGTTAGTTTAACAATGATTTTAAGACAATCTTCTGAATAAAAATATGAATGTTTTAGGTTGCTCTTTTGGTGAGTGTTGGGGCTGGGGCAGAGCCTGACTTGTGGTTCTGGATGGTCAGAGCTGACAGCATGAGGTTGTTGGGCTGCACTTGGCTGGGCAGGGTTTAAGCAGTGAGGTTTAACTCCACACAGCTCTGCCAGCAAAGCTGAGCCCAAGGTTCCTTGGGGGCAGCAGTGACAGAGGACTGCAGTGTTTGATTGCTTTAATGGTCTGGAGAGCAAAGTGGTATTTATTACTAGACCTGTTTTCCTGAGCATTTGCATGATCTTTAAGTTGTTGTGTCATCTGTGCTTTAGATATTCTAATTTTATTGAGAATTGAGGAGTAATGTGATGGTTTCATCTTCCTTTTTGGGGTTTGTGCTGTCCTTTTGAATTCTCTGCACTTTGGCAGCATTCACACAATCCATCCAACGCCTCAGACTGTAGCTGTAGCTGTCTGTCATTTTCCAAGAAGAATTTTCGGGGTGTAATGCAGATCCATCATTTACAAAGGGCTATTTCCATTCCAGCCTTCACTCTTGTGTGAAATCCATCTTCTCTGGGTCAAAACTTTGAGAGCAGAATGGAGTGAGGGACAATAAATGGTGATGAGAGAAGGTTACTGCTGAACGGAATTTTGGTTCCTTGGGCAAATGTTGGCATTGAGATGTTACTGCTCAGGAGGGGAGTTTATAGAATCACAGAGTGCTGGAATGGGGCAGTGTTGGAACCCAAGGCACGCCTCTGGCTGCCCTGGGAGCTCAGGGCACACCTCTGGCTGCCCTGGGGGGTCAGGAGCCCCAGCAAGGGGGTCCCAGCCCCTGGCAAGAAGCCCAGAATGGCACCGGCTTTGCCCTCAGCCCATGGGAAAAGTTACCAACACTGCCAGAATCATTGCAAGCCATCAGAGTGTGAAAATGAGCAGTGGTTTAGTGTTTCACAAGGTTAAAAAGTAGATTTTAGGGTTTTTAATATGAGGATGAAGGGTTTAAGGTGGAGGATTTTGGGCGTTGCCCTGTTCTTCTTCTCCTTCTCCTTCTCCTCCATCTTCTCTGGTGGTGGTGGCACAAAATGATTGGTAGAATGAAAAAGAGGTAGAAATTCCGTGTCTAGAATAGGTGCAAATGAATTGGTACAGAACAGTAACTAATAAATGCGTTGTGAAGAATGGTTGGATGATGGAAAGGGCACAAAAAGGCCGGGACAGCCCAGGACTGGGCAGTGCCCGCTCGGACTCGGCTGCATCAGATGTGCGGCCGGAGCTGAGAGCTGGCAGAGAGAAGGAGAAATCAACAACCTGAAACAACATCTGCAGCCGTTTCTCATCTGCTGGGGCTCGAGGTAAAGCTCCCCAGAGGTGAAGATAAAGAACCTGCATTTGTGCAGAGTGCCCAACTCCCACAGGGCAAGGACACCTTCCACTATCCCAGGGTCCAACCTTGGACACTTCCAGCAATGGGGCAGCCAGAGCTTCACTGGGCAGCTTGTGCCAGGGCCTCACCATCCTCACAGGGAACAATTTCTATTTCATTTCACTTTTTTCTGCTACCCAAATGGCTGCTTGGTGTCTGGGTCTTTGCCAGAGAAGACTTTCTTCATGACCTTCCTGGTTTTTTTCCCAGCTATAAATCCATTGCAGAGAAATGTAGGCCTGACAACTCACAGTCAAAACTTCCTCTGTAAAAAAATGGTGTTGCTTAAAGAATTAGGAGTGAGTCCTTGAACTGCATTTGGTATTGCCTGTGAGAGACTCGATATGCCCCTGCCGTGTGACAGGATGGACACCTTGGAGAAGGCAGGGAGGCCCAGTTTGTGCCACATCGAGCTGATGCGTTGTGCTCACCCTGCACCCAGCCCTGCTGAACTGATGCACGCAGCAACCACTGTGCCCAGAGAGAGCTGCAATTTCCCAGGCAGCTGGAAGTGAGAGGGGAAAGCCACAACCTGTTTGTGACTGCTCTTGCTGTAGCAAGTGGATGTTCCATGTGCCAGCTGGAGATAAACTGAACCTGATAGTTTGGGGATCTTCCTGTCTGCTCCCTGCACGCAGAGCTGCCACTGAGAGCAGCCCTGGGCTGTGTCCTGCCTGGGGGAAGTGAGACACCTCACACTGCTCCTCTTGGTGCTTGCATGTACCTTTTTAAAGTCGTTTCCTCCTGGAACAAGGTCAGGAGGGTTATTTTTTCATGTGCCCCATTATGAGATTTCTTCGCCTCATTTACAGCGATCCCCTTGAGGAGTTAAGCAGATCAGGAAATCCTGCAGGATATGGAAGGTGTTTCTTTAATTTTAGGTGCTAATTTTAAAGGAATAGACATTTGGGCTAGTATTATTACTTGTACAGAGGCTCTTTCAAGTACTAGAAGTCTGGAACTGCCTCTGTTTCAGAGGCAAATAAAATTTGCCTTTTTTTCCCTGAGCCAGATTGAATTAATTGGAAAGAAATGAACCTGTTATTTCTGACTGATTCAGATGGGCTTAGGAAGGCAATTTTGAAGGTTGGTAATTCCGAGAGGGGCATGGGATGGCATTTTGCATGAAATATCTAAATTATTATTGGTGATTACAATATCCAAGTCAGGCTGATGAGCTTGGTGCAAGGCCATCATTTAGTAATCTGCAGCAGCTCAGTGAGCAGTTTGTGCTTTATTGGTGGCTTTGGGTAACAGTGTGAGGGAAAGGAGGGTTGCAGATTTGCAGAGCACACAGAAATGGCTGTAAAGAGGGAGGAGACAATGAAAACTGCCCTGGTCCCAATGGAGCTTTGCAGGGAACTCTTTAAACTCCTCATCTGTCACATTTTTTCCCAGATAATTGTGCTGCAGTGCCCAGGATGTGCTGCTTTAGACACTCACAGTGACAAAGCCTGGAAAGGCACCAGAGCCATGGTGACTCTGGACTCCCTCTGTGAGGATGAGCGAGCTCTTGGCTCTTTGGGAGGGTGCTGTTGCTTAGGGCTGGGAGAGTGCCCTGATTTCCAGGGAAATGGTGTCAAACACTTCCTGCAATCCACAGGGCAAATCAACTCGTGTGGGACTCTCTCCTCCAAGAGGCTTTTTTGGTTAACTTGACTGGAGTTGGAGGGAGATGAGAAGTTTTGAACTTGGTGCCTGCTTGTTCTTATATATATGGAGAGTCTGTCCTCTCTCTTTAGCTGCCCTGGGTGCTATTGAGGAATTTATCTTATCTATTTTGTTCTTATGTGTTTGCTAGATAAGAAGAAAAAAGCCTTGCACCTGATGTTTTCAAATCAGACAGCAAAGAGTAAATATTTAATGTTATAAACAAGTATAAATACTGCATATAATGGGATTGGATTTTTCCTTACAATTTTTGACTGCAGTTACTCAGATGCCCTCCTGGGAGGCTTCAGGATGGATGGTGCTGCAGGATGGTGCTGCTCCTTCCCAGCACAATAATACATATTTTAATGTGTCACTTCTGAAATGATAAGGTATAGCTGCTGACAAACGTACCCCTTTTGTTTCCCAGAGCAACAAGTTTTTCCACTGGTTTCATATTTATCCTCTCAATCTCTGAAAATTATGAAAAATACTCTTGCAATCTAATTTACTCGTGGTAGAAGACACTGCTGACAGCACTTGTTTTTCTCCCACCACTGAACACCTGCTGGGAGGGTTCATGCATCAGCTTTTCCCCCTCAAGAGTTTTCTCTCTTTTACTTTTCTGCCAATATGCAGCACCCCTGCCTCCCAAAAGATGAGTGCCAGGGTGCCCTGAGGAGCGTGGGTGTGCCATTGTGCTTCCTGCTGTTCCCAGCTGCAGGAACATTCTTGCTACGGAGCCATTGTCTTATTTTCCCACCTGCTCTTTCCTTAATTGCCACAAATCCCAGAATTACACCGGTCCAAGGCTGGGTGAGCAACTCAAGGCAGGGCTTTAAACACCAGCATGTGCACGTGGTTCTGGTATTTACCTGTCTAAGCCTTTTAAAACCCCTGAGCTTCCCAGGCTTGGGAGGGACCTTAAAGCTCATCCAGCACCACCCCTGCCATGGCAGGGACACCTTCCACTATCCCAGATTGCTCCAAGCCCCATCCAACCTGGCCTTGGACACTTCCAGGGATCCAGGGGCAGCCACAGCTGCTCTGGGCACCTTGTGCCACCTCCCAAAAAGCCCCATTGCCTCCTGCCTGCTGTGGGTGGTTTTGTTCCTCCACCACAAGCAGCTCCCAGCTTTCACTGGATGGAGAGCTGGGACTCGTAGCAGGCCTGTGTTGGTCTCCCCTTTGGTGCAGTGAGAAGTGTTAAACTCACCGAGTTTGGGTCGTTTCCTTGGGTAAGTCTGGCCTGTTAATGCTCGTGCACAGAAATTCCTGCATTAGTACATTTTAGCATTATCACGTATCAGTTCCGCCTCGGTCCCGCCGAGCGTGAAGGCTAATCCAGATCCAAAAGCAAGTAAATGCCAAGAAAAAAATTGACATTTACAACAGAACCTTCTATACAAATTGTTTATTTCATCCAAGCATGGAGCTGGATTAAAAATTGCTTAAAAGTCCTCTTGCAGCTGGTTACTCAAATAATGCTTTGGTAATGTTGACAAGGACTTGGGTGCTCAAACAATGCCTGGGGACAGGTGGCCCCTGCTTCTTGATGGGCTTCTTAAAATCACTTAAAATTGCAGGTTTGCATAAGGAGTTTAAGTGCACTGGCAGCAATTAATGGATCTGTCTTACACATCTTTGTGTGAGGTAAAGGCGAATCCCAACCTCCCTCATCTTTCCTTGGGCTTTTGGCATCTGTTAGGAGCTCAGAAACAACACTTCATTTCTTTTGTCTTTATCACTTTTCTCTCAAATAGTTTTCCTCCAGGACTTTACTTCCATTATTTCCATATATATTTGAAATTTTTGCCTTCCAGCTGAAATCTTTGCAGTGCCTAAATCAAAATGGCCCCATTATAAACTTACAGTCAGTTTGGTAATGTAACAACTGAACATTATTATACAAACATGTTTCTTGCGAGAAAATTTGTTTTGAGTGAAACCATATGCACATGTTAATGGAAAATATTTTTCACACTTCTGCTTTTTTGCCATTCTTTGTATTTGTCTCAATACTTATTAATAGCATCCTTCCGAAACTTCTCTGATGAGACCATACAGCAGATTTTTTTAAGCTGTAACTGTACAATTTTAAATGTCTTGGATGTGATTCCAAAGAGAGCTGTACGAAAGTAAAATATGTAGTCCCTGATTGATTCTATAGCTATAATTATATGTAGGGACTGATATTATATAAACCACTGGAGCAAAGCTCCCTCAATAGATAAACCATCACTCACTGTCTTATGTGTAAATCAATCCATAAGGACTTCTCACTGTGGAGCTTCTGCTGGGGAACTTGATATAATGATCTTTATTTGAGTTCACATTGTGTTCTTTGGAGAGGTTGCAGTACTCATTTGGACACTTTCCTACCTTTTTTTCCTAAGTAAAGCAGTTGCAATACTTTTGGGGAGGTTGAAGTTGTGAATGTTGACAGGTTTGAGGTAACCTCCATTACTTTCCAACACGACACTGTATTTTGTTTATCCTGAAAATCGTGTCTCCGAGGAAGATCTGCTTGGCAAGCAATGCTTCCCGGTGCCTGGTGTCTCACACCTCAGTTTTCTGGGAAATTTAGTGCAGATGATTGTTTAGCTGTCAGCATTGGCTGTCCACTTGATTTAAACCATACTGCTTCATCATCAAGAGATTTTTGTCCAACCTACAGGCAGTGGGTTGTGGATTGGGTGGGGAGGGACTTTAAAGATCATCTCACTCCACACCTCTACCATGGACAGGGACACCTTCCACCACCCCAGGTTGCTCCAAACCCTGTCCAGCCTCGCTGGACACTTCCAGGGATGGGGCAGCCACAGCTTCTCTGGGCCAGGGCCTTACCCTCCCCACAGGGAAGAATTTCTTCCCAATATCCCATCTAATCCTGCCCTCTGCCAGTGGAAATCCATTCCCACTTGTCCTGTCACTCCAGACATTGCCAAAGTCCCTCCCCAGCTTTCCTGGAGCTCCCTTTGGTACTGCAAAGGGGCTCCAAGGTCTCCCAGCAGCCTTCTCCAGGCCAAGCAACTCTCAGCCTGTCTCCACAGGAGAGGAGACAAACACTTGCCTGTTTTTTGCTCTGTGTGGTTGTGTGAAAATGGGAGGGAAGTTGTCCCATGTGAGGCCGTGTTTTATGTCACTGTTTAATCCCAGGCTCACTTCTCTGGGGAGAGGATCAGCTCAGAGCTCCCCCATTTGAGCAGTAACTTCAGGGTTTGTTTTTTCAGGTGTTTACTGTGTTGTGGGGAACCTGTGCTGAAATTCATCTCCTGCCTTAATGTCCACTTGCAGCTGGAAAAGTCTTTTCACTCTTCTCCATGGCTGCCCCTCCTCATCTGAGCAGGAAGAACATTGCCCCTTCCCTCAGCTCTGCCGTGTTGCTGCTGCTCCTTTTCCATTTCATGTTCTCTGGAGAGCTCTGCCAGTGCCCACTGCAGCGAGGGCTGAGCTCTGCTTCCCATATTTTCACCAGATTTTTCTGAAAAGCAAAGGCCTTCTGTATTATCTCGTAGTGCCTTAGTTTTCATGGGACGCCCTTTGTGGGAGGCAGTTTGGAAAGCCTACAAATATCTATTGGATTTTAATATATGCAAATAAATGAATTTTCCCTCATCCACGTGCACGTAGCAGGTCGTGAGCGATGACTTCCTTTACCAAAAAGGAAAACTGAATTTCCTCCTTTTTTGTCAATAAAATAGATTTATCTATGTGTTTATCACAAGAGGCAATAATTTCTTTTTATTTTCCTGGTATAGGTGCCAGGATTGCTCATCTGTATTACTTCTGTATCTGCTATAAAACTTAAAAAAAAGAGAAAATAATGACCCCCCCACCTCTCTCTGCTGCTCCAGTTGTCTGCACTGGATAAATATTCCCTGTCTCCTGTTCAGTGGCAGCTGCTGCCTCTGTACAGCAGCTTCTTCTAGACCAAGTTGGTTTGTGTTACACACAAACTTATTTTCATAAAATCATTACTGAAACCCAAAATGTGGCCTCAAGCTTTAAAATATCTTTAGTTTTCCTGGGTTTAATCTTTTGGATTTTACACTTTTGATACCTAACAGGTTTATTTTTCCCAAGTCCTCCTCCTCCTGTAATTCTTTTTAATCCTGCTTTTCCATGCATTTTATTTTTTCCTTTGCATTTTATTTTTTTCCCTGAGTTTCTGCCCAGATGGAGAGTTTTATATGGTCTTAGCTGTCAAGTTTCGTTGTGCAGGGTTTTTAACAGCAAGGTCAGTCCACGGGAAGTTCTGTTATTCCTAATGAAGGATAGGTGGCACTCTTGCTATTTTTGTTTGCTTCCTGAAATAAATCAGGTGTATGTACTCTCTCAGATTTCTTTTTATAGAGTAAGTGCTTTAGAGAGTGTTCTTGAACATGAAGAGGATTTGATTTTATTATTTTTTTTTAATATGAACATGTACTTCAGTTGTCTGAGTCTGTGGCTGGATCACAGTACTCTCTAGGAAGAGAAAATGTTATTTTTGTGAAGTCCTTAAGGAAGAGTGCTCACCTATAAACACTGCCTCATTTTACATGTACATTTTTGGGATTTTTTTTTCCTATTTTCTTAGTATTTCATAAGTCAAAGAAGAAAGCCAACAAAGCCTTTAATGTAATTTAAACCCCAGTGATTAATACTTTTATACTTTGTATTTTCTTGTTAGTTTTGGATTTGAAGCATAGGCTTAAGCTGGCATGATAATCCTAGCACTGCATGTTAGCAAGTCCTAAACAGTCCAGAGAGCCTTTATTCCTTAAAGCAGGGAAGTAAATCTGTCTTGCCCTAATTCTATCAATTCATTGTAAAATTGGATACGTTTGTGAGTTTGAGCGTTTTCTCTTATGCTCCAAAAATCCTGAAACACTGTGCAACTCATGCTGGTAGAGGTATGACGTGCTCAGGGTTTTCTGGAGCTTTAAAGGAAGACTCATTTTAGGTCCCTGGGATGTTTTTCCTCCTCAGGAACACGGTTCCATGGAGGTGTTTTTTAACCTCGATGCTCGATTAGGGCAAATCAGATCGATGTCGTCGCTCCTGTGGGCTGCCAGACTCATCTGGCTGAGGCCAAATGCTCGGGTGACCTCAGCCCCATTCCTCTCCATCCACTTGTCAATCAATTGATTCTGTTCCACCTCTTCCCAGAAAGGTGCCCCGTGGCTGAAAGGATGAGCAGAGATTAGAAAAGTTTCCATCCTGCTGTCGCACTTGGACACAAAAAGAAGCACGCAGACTCAGTTCAGGACAGGACAGAAGATGCCAGGGCAATTAGCCCCTAACTGTTTATTTCAGTCATTTATATATGTTTTTAGAAACAACCGTGGATTGGAGGATGAGGTT
This sequence comes from Monarcha castaneiventris obscurior, assembly GCA_026261815.1. NCBI lineage: Eukaryota > Metazoa > Chordata > Aves > Passeriformes > Monarchidae > Monarcha > Monarcha castaneiventris. The sequence continues at coordinate 17,920,213 of JAMPIT010000484.1, forward strand.
ACCACCTCTCTGACCACACTGGTCAACTGACAAGTCTATCATTATTTCTCCACCTCAGGAGAAAGAATAAAAAACAATAAGGATGGTTAGCAAAATATGATATGTTTACAGAAAAGTGCGTGAGAAACTCTATCACAGAAATGAAAACATCGAAAGACTGCAAAACTCAGGGTGACAATCCTGTCTCTGTGCAAGAGCGTGAATCTCTTCCATGTGAACATATAAATACTCAATGTTTTGTGGCACGTTCTGGCCGTGCAAACATCTCTGTGATGGGGTCAGGCCTTGTCCAGTGCCGCAGTCCCTTTCCCAGGAATTTCTCAGCTGAAGCCCTCTAAGTCGAGCCATTCCCAAGCTCTGAATCTCCTGTAGAGCTACTTTGGTCTTGTGGTTCAAACAAAAGATAAAATAGGAAATGTGGAAAGAAAAGGAGATGTTGATTCCCGACAAAAAAAACCAAAAAAAACCAAAAAAACCCCAAAACCACCAAAAAAAACCCCAAAAAACCCAAAAAACCACTTGTGTGGATTTCATTGAAATTTTATAATAGGTGTTACCCCCTAAGCATGGCATAATGTGCTTTGTGGGTTTTAATATTTTTTTTTAAGCTTTAATTTTAGTTAACTGCGGTTTAGATTTCTGGACTTGACTCTATGCTGGGATGGTATGAGCTTGGATGAAAGCAAATCTCTCTTGAAAGAGTTTCCAATCTAATTTTAGGTTTTAGGTATCTTCACTTCAAAATATTTAGTTAGTATCTATTCACTGGGGAAAGAGGGTTTGATTTTAATTTTCGTGGTGATTGGATTATGGAATGAGAACTTGATTGAGCAAGTTATTTTGTTTTATTGGGTGAAGGAACATAACTCAGGAGATTATTTTGCAGTTTATATTTTTGGTGCCATCTCATGTAACACGGGCTCATGTATTACTCATCCCTCTCTTCTCCTGCAAAGTCTTTTGGATTTTTTATTTCTCTTTTTAATTTCAATACCCTGGAGTGTTTGAATTGAAGAGTCTCAAATAAAAATCTATTTTGGGGCAGGAAGTTTTCTTGATGTTTTGGATAACATTTACTTTTACTTTCTAATGCCAAATCATCTTTCAAGCTGATGCCATTAAGGCACAGAATTCTGTGGTTTGTATAATAATACAAGTCCCAAATGGTGGCAGTTATTGAAGTTAACACTTTTTGCCCAACTGTGGGAGTACCAGCATCTTTGAGAGATTCCAATTTTGGTTCTTATTTATGCTTGACATTTAATGTGCTTGACATTCTGATTATTTTACACCTACCTAATTTCTTCTAGCTCCAGGGATAATGACAATATTTTAAGCATCTGTGAAGTGTAGCTGTGTGCTATTGAGCAGGTGCAATGCTACAAATGGAAGGAAAAAGTCCTTAAACTATTTCTGGAATCATTGTTTTTTTTTTGGTGTTGCATATCTCAGGGTCAGGTAGAGTTGCTCACCACCTTGGTCTGGTTGCCAGTATTAGATTTGCTAATATTTAATATCCTTTTATTTACAAATATATCTATTTGTGTGTGTATAGATGCAAATAAATCACATAATGTGGACTGGGTGCTTACCTTGTGTACTTTATGATCTCGGGGTGAGGCATTATAAAGAGAGTTTTCCAAGTTGTTACAGAGGATTTATATTTTTCCTAAACTTTGAATTAAATTGGACTGTAAAAAAACATATTCAATATAAAATTCAGCCCTTTAAACTGAGCTCATATGTCCATGGCACACCTTTAGTGTAGAGCTTAGAATGGCCCTGTGTCTTGGTTTATAGATAATTGGGATATAACCTGAGAAATGAAAATATATGGGAAAAAATGACCCAAAAAGTTGTAAGTACACTCTGTGTAAAATTTTACTCTCCCTTTGCAAAGTAATTTTATGAATCTTTTTGAGTTGTATTCCCATTTAATATGTGGTTCCCTGCAGTCATGTCAGGTTTTAGGCTCTTTTGAAAAGGTCGAAATTTTTATCAGGGAAAGAGGGAGCAGGACGAAAACAGTGGGAAAACCAAGTTCTTCAAAGAAGTGCAGCTGGTGGCCACCATTTCCTTTTTTATGCACTGGGAGTCTCGTGCTGCATTTGACTGTTGTAGTTGTGAGTAAATTAACTATGAATGATAAAGAGACGTTAAAATACTTTATTTTACAGACCCATGTGGGTACAAGTTAAATACTTGCCCAAGTCCCCCCAGAACAATCACCATGGCCCAGCAAGGGGTCCTTGAAGCAGCCCTGACTGAAGGGGTTATAGGGACAATTTAAAAAACTCCTTTATTTTGCAATCTTGCCACCTGGTGGTACAGCCTGATAGTAAATGCTTGTTTAGAAACCTGTTCCAAAAGTCGTATTTTCTTTGGTAGGCAAGGTCTTAAGAGTGGAATTTAAGACTGGATCCTAAATAGGTTCCTGTTTTCAGCAGGGGAGTTCAGCGTGTCCTTCCTTCAGTGTGTCAGGGGCAGTGCAAGACTGTGCATCCCTTGGCATTAAATATCATAGAGCCTCATCAGAGGGTGCCTTGGCTTGGAAGAGACCTTAAAGCCCAGCTCATTCCACCCCCATTCCACTGTCCCAGGCTGCTCCAAGCCCCATCCAACCTGGCCTTGGACACTTCCAGGGATCCAGGGGCAGCCACAGCTTCTCTGGGTACCCTGTGCCAGGGCCTGCCCACCCTCACAGGGAAGAATTTTTTTCCTAATATCCCATCTAACCCTGACCTCTGGCAGTTTGAAGCTATTTCCCCTTTTCCTGTCGCTCCAAGCTCTTGTAAATTGTCTCTCACCATGTTTTTTGTGGGCTCCCTTCAGGCTCTGGAAGGCCACAATTCAGTCACCCCAAAGCTTCTCTTTTCCCAGCTGAACAATCCCAACTCCCAGTCTCTCCTCCCAGCAGAGCTGCTCCATCCCTCTGATCATCCTAGAACCTCCTCTGGGCTCTCTCCAGCAGCTCCAGCTCCTCCCTGTGCTGGGCCCCAGGGCTGGGGCAGCTCTGCAGATGGGGTCTCACCTGAGGAGGGTGATGCCTTAGGTTTTAACTTTTATATTTTTCAAATCCTGTACTGCTTAGAGTGTAACTCTGCAGTTCCTTGTAGCCTGGAATTTCTGCTTGCTTGTGCTGGGCAGACACAACAAAGCTTCTCCAGGCTTTGCCTTCAAGGACAGCCAGGCTCTTCTAGGCCCAAAATGTATAACCCAAAGCCTCTAAGGGGGGAGCAAGCTGAGGGGAATTACATCATTAAACTGGGGCTTTAATTGGAGAATTAACCATGGTATGCAAATGAACCAAACCTGTAAAGGTGTGAAGAACTCGTGACCTGGGGTCCATCTTGGGGTCCATTTTTGGAGGCAGCCTCTGGCTCCCCAGGGTGTACCTTGAAGGCCCTTCCAATAAATATCTATGTTTATTCCCTTATTCCTGTCTAGTCTCTGTTTCTAGGTGGCTGGAGAAGGCAGCAGGGGCACAGGGACAGAATCCCCCCCATCCCTGCTGTCCATGCTGGGGATCAGCCCAGGGCACTGTGGGTTCCTGTGTGCCAGAACGTGGCTGGGGCATGTCCAGCCTCTCATCCACCAGCACCTCCAAGTTCTTCTCTGCAGGGCTGCTCTCCATCTGTTCATCCCCCAGCTCCCACTGATTTCCACAGACATGAGGGGAAGTCTGGAGATATGGTGTGGTCCTGGAACACTGCCTTGTGCATTCAGCTTCACAATATATTTGAAGTGTAGCTCACGAAGGAATGGTGTCTGTGTCCTGGAAGTCCCAGATAAAAATACACAAACTGAACTGACCTAAGTTATGGTAACAATATTTAAGGGATGTTGTTATACCTAAAAGAAGTCCTACAAATCCCAGCAACATGGAACTTAAATGTATTTGGATAGATTAAATGTTCATTTGGGCACAAGGTGGAGACCAAATAAAGCCCATGACATGCAAAACCTGGCAGGGCTGACACTTAGTGGCAGGAGCATGGGGAAGCTCCCTCCTTTATGCTAATCCAAGATGAAGCAGATGTGGTCTTACTGGTGTCTGCAGGGAAACCCTCATTTATAATGAAACATGTTTTCACATAGTGTTCAAAGGGCCTTAAACAATCCAGTTTTTGCAAGCTGAATCCAAACATGATTTACTGAGGGGTGTGATGAATTGATCATTAGCTGGAACTTACAAGTCAGAAGTGGATGTTTTCTCTCCCAGGAGTGTCCCCTCCGGCTCTGCCATATGCTGTGGTTTGACACGAGAGGAACCCAACGTAATTCTGTGTCTTGGGTCAGAAATGGCATCGTGCTGGAGCACAGCAGTTCCCTTTTAATACAGAAACACGGATTAAAAATGGAATAAAAAATGGATTTCTTTTTGTCTGTCCCTATGGTGCAGTGGGGATGTGCTCCCACTGGAGCACTTGTACCTGTCCAAGGAGGGCTTCTCCCTGCAGAGCTGCTGCCTGTCCTTTCCATGTATCCTCCTGAGCATCTCCAGTGAAACCAGTCCGAATGTCACTTGTCCATGATGACATCTCTGTGCTGACCTTAAAACCTCTCAGTTATTCACTTCCAAGTTCTTATGTCATGCAAGGAAAACCAGGGAAATGTCTCCCCTCTGCTCCTGCCCTCTCTGCTGGCCTTTTCCTCTCACACAGACACAACACGTGAAGTTTTCAGTCTCCAAAAACATTGAAAACAACATTTATTTGCAAATATGAGAGGCCAGAGGGCTACAGCTCTGATAAATGGATAAGAAGAGATATCATTGGGACTGAGGCCTGCAGTTTCAAGCTTTTTTTTCACATCTTTGGTCACAGAGTTGGAACTTTTAAATCACTTCATTTTACTGCAAAATGTCCCTAACTATTTATGACACTGAATGTTTGCTCTTGGATCTGTTTCTCCTGTGGGGTATCCTTTAGATCAATCCTTGTTTGTTCTATTAATTTGCTTAATTCTCTGGGGTTTGTCAAGTCTAATTATCTTCTTTCTGTCTTCCAGTTTTGAAATCAAGATTGATTAGCCAACACGAGAAGACCCAGCTGGGTATGTGACTCAGAACCCTGTTTATGAAGCACTCGCTCGTTTTTACAAGACAACTGTAAGTTGTTTCTTTTTCTTTTTCTCCCTCAAATTAAAAATCTACTGTTGTAACTTCAGAGAAATTCGAGAAAATTCCTGAGGAATTCACTTTTATTGGTAAATACAATCTTGAATATTTGCTTAGTGACACAGAAGTGCTCTGTTCACTTTATCACACCACTACCTGAGATTCTTTTCCACCTAGTGATGGTTTCACGTTGTTTAAGGAGAGATTCCCTCAGTTAGGAAGATCAATCTGCTGTCTCTTTACGCTGTGTTTTATGAAATGTGGGATCAGGGAATGTGACAAATGTTCTGGGCTGCGCTGCTGGTGGGTTGTGTGAGGGAGATGCTGAACCCCAGCATGGAGACTGAAGAGGTGCAGCAGGATTTGGCACCTCTGCAAACAGGTACCTCTGGCAGAATTCTGCATTCTCCCACAGCCCCCAGACCCTGAGATTTTGGACTGAATAATGCTTCCTCCGTACTTGATTTTGACAGTGTTTTCCCACAATTATAAATTCCTTCTTCATAAGGCAAACCCTCAATTTTACTCGCAAACAAGAATTGCTCAGGTAAAATATCAGAGTTACAGTCTGGAGAGCAAGTGTGGGTATGCAGAAATGAAAGTTCCAGCAGTAACATTGCATGGCTTAATTATTATTTTTTTTTATATATATCCTGAACTATGTTTTATAAGCTAAACTTAATTAAATTATTAGACCCAAGTGGAGTGCTGATACGTTTGTCATCATGTTTGATGTGGTGTGAATCATATTTTATCCTTTTTCAGTTGTGTGAAAATGTTCTGCCTTAGCAGTGATGAGACTTTAATTTCTGTAAGCAGGTGGTGGGGGGTTTAATTACTGAATTTTGGAAGCCATACATTTACATGATGAATCCAGCCAGTGCTGTCAGGTATGGGGCCGCACCAGATTATCTCAAGTTTTTCTTTAGTTGTAACTGCACTGGAAGCCAGGCAGGCTGGGCTGGCTGAACTTCATAATCTTCTACAAATGGCATTGCCCAACTGCTATGGATTGTATAAAAATTCCATTATTTTGTAAATGGAGGGAACAAGCTGGTATTTATTCTGAATTTTCTCTTGAATAGCAAGTGATTCTAGTAACTTGCAAATAGTGATACAATGCATGTAAAATCTGTATTTTCATTTGTTACCTCTCTTGTTACTGAAGGTTCATTAACCAAGGAGGGAAAATTAGGTTTAATGTTCCAACTATTAGAGAAAAAAGGGAAAGTAGCAATCACTACCAAGTAAGTTTTGGGCTTATGAAATAGTAGAACCAATAAAGAGAAATCAGTAAGTATTAACTGTGAACTAGAGTTTTGTAGAGTGAAGTATAAGCTTAGCTTTGATTTTTATGATTGCAAGATGTCTGAGCAAATTTGCTTTATGACAACAATAAATATATTCGGAATATATTGAGATTAGTTAGCATGTCATTAGGGAAGAGAGAGATTCACACTTTTTTTTTCAACAAGTAAACATGGGAAACAGAAAGATAACAAGAGCACCCTGTTGCTTTGGGAGTCTGTTCACAGAACTCTCCCTCTCCTGTGGTGTGTGTGGAACAGACTAAAGGCTTGGTAGGAGAAGCACAAAGAAATGAATAACTCAGATAAAAAGGCTTTGCTGGTTTTCTGTGGGTAATGAAGGAAGCTCTCCATGGATTAGAGCTCTAAGTTCTGTGTGGCTGCTCTGCAGAATACTGCACAAACTTGTTTTAGATTAACTTTTTTATACTGTATATTGAAAAACCTGAAATAACTGTTGTGTTTGGGAAGTTTATAAAAATAATTACATTATACAAAGTGGTGCTTGCACAGCTTTAATGCATTCAACATATCATGCAATGTAAATGTGGAGAGAAATTACTCAAGGGTTTGCTCTCTTTTTCCACTGGTAATTTCCAGATGCATTTCCACTCAGGTGATGAGCGTACCTACAGTTCTCACCTCCACGTAAATGTTTGGTGGGCTCTTTTAGCTAAAACCAAGCCAACTTATATCAAAATGTTCTACTGAGTGCCTGTATTTTTTGCAGGATGGAGCAGAATGAAAACATGGTCATAATGACTGTGTGGGCAACTGTAACATCGAGTATTGCAGGGTGCTCAGCATCACTTCTTCCTGACAGCAGCCGTTTGTCACTGGTGCTTTAATGAAGGTTTTAATAGGTGCCACAAGCTGTGCAGACCAAATATTGTGCTTGTCTTTCAAAGTACTACAGATTCAAGCTTCATTTTCCCCCCAAACTCTTTAAAACAAGTAGTCTATAATCTATTTGTCAGACATTTAAATGTCTGGAAGAGACTGAAAAGTGAAGACAGACTTACTAGAGAGGGAACTTTCTTAGTCATTCAGCTATTAAAAAAAAAGAAAAACCTCCCCAAGGTTTTTGTCCTTTTTTTTTTTTTTTTTTTTTTTGCAGAGAACTAAGCAGAGGTGGAAATGCTGTAATTTTCTCCATTTCTCAGTATAATGGTTTCAATTCCTGTTGTGGAAGGCGAGCTGCCAGGTACAACCACACAATTCAGTGAGCTTGTGGAGATAAAAAAATTGTAACCCCCCATAAAGAACCTGTGCCTTCAGCCTCTCCCATCCCATTCCAGAAGGATAAAATGGGCTGAATCCCTGGGTTCCTCTGGGTTTAACCTCCCTCCCAGCCAGAGCTGAGGCTGCACACATGGAAGGTGTTGCTGTTTGCACTGATGAGCACAAAGCTCCTGCTGTGGTCAGAACGTGGCAGGAGCTTTAGACATGAGCCAGGAGGTCCCAGTGCTCTGGAAATGCTCTGGGAATGCTCTGGGAGAGCTCTGGGAATCTGTCTGCTGAGCTAGGAGCCCACAAGGATTATTTTTTCTCAAAGGCAGCTGCAGGTGTTGTCCTCTCCTGAAGATGTTCCCATGTGAAATCCTTCCCAGTTTTGTTTTGTCATTCCTGTGATTGATTGGAGTTATTAAGGAGATACTTTGGGCCGTGCTGTTATTTCTGTGCTGCTCAGCACTGAAATGCCAGCTGGAAGTGAGGATGGAAAGCTGAAGGAATGGTTTTATCTCGTGCAGCTACACCTGCTTTCCCCTCCTGGCTTGTAAATGTGGAGCTCTGGGAAGCTGCTGGAACTTTGGGCTTTTCCAGCAGTGAATTAACCTTTGGAAAACAGCTTTTGTCGCTTCTGCCACCTCCACTGGAGGCAAAGAGAAAAGCATGGGGCTACAAGTCTCACTTCACTGCAGTTCCCAGCACCAGTTATCCATCAGCTCATCCCAAACAATGAGAAATGGCAGCAAAATCTGGTTTGCATCAGGGACAGCCCCATCCATCTCCTTCAGTGCCACTTTGGTCCCCCATGATTGAAGGGGAAGAAGAGGCTGCTCCATTTTGTGTCACTTGGTAGCTGTGAATGTGAGGATGCTCCTTCAGATCTGTACCCACAGCCACCTGTACATTCACCTTCTCCTTGCACAAGGAAATTCAATATATAAATATCTGTGAATGAATCTGAACTCTTCCTCCTTTGAAGAGCAAACTTCCTTTAATTAAATACTCTTTTCTCTGATGTTAGTGACATTTTATAATCAGACAATTACTGCTTCACTTCAATTTTATGTTATTTCCAGAGGTCAGGAAGGGTAATATTCCAACATAACCACATTCAGTGAGAGGGTAACAGCTGGCAGGAGTTCTTGCATGGGGTTCTCATCAGTAGAGTTTGAAGTGCATTAGAAAAATATGGATTTTTATCTCTGTTTTAAAGGTGGTGGGAACTGTGGCCCTGTGAGGTTGTCCAGTGTGGCTGTGAAAACCTCTGCATGTGTTCTATTGCCTAAACATCCCATTCTAAGAAGTCCTGAGCAATAGATTAAAATACAATATGGAAACACAAAAGCTAAAAAATTTAATGGCATCTTCATGGAATAAAATTAAGATAATTTAAAAAAAACTCACAAATAATTGAAGATATTCCTGCTAAATTCTGTATTGTGTGTTTGGTTCAAATCACCTCTTGGATGGATTAACGTGAAGTTAATAGATAATGACCATTTACTTTCTAATTAATGAGTGTTGCCCTGGGATTTAAATAATTCTCACTTGTCTTGGTGTGACCTGGCTGTTAAAAATGGCAAAACCCATCAGTGTCACGAGCTGCTTTTCCTTTTCCTCTCTGGCAGAGAGAACAGAGTGTTTGTGCCCCCAGGATCCCAAGGAATTGAGTAACACTGGGGGGGAACAGCCCAGGTGAGATTTCAGTGCCTGCTCAAGGGACAGGAGGAACTGTATTTCATTTATATCAGTTTATAAATGAATATAAATGACAGCCTGGCCCTGGCTTGACTTCTGTGTGGCTGTGGGAGCCAGGCAGGAGAATTCCTGCCATGTCCAGGAAGTAAAGTTTCTGTGGAATTTTCTTGCACATTAGGACACGTTTGAAAGATTTTATTTTTTCAATCCCATTTTAATACCGTGTTACTAACTCCTGAAGTCATTAGTGTTTTTTCTTTCTTACTACTTTTGACATGCTTTTCTGATTTAAAAATCTTTTAGAAATATTGAATGTAACTCGAAAGATAAGGGCTCATGGTAATAATGAAAACATTTTTATAATATTCATTTCATTACAGTTTAAAAAAAATCAGTTTTGCATGTTGGAGATAATTTTTTTTCCTGTTTATTTAATGGATTTGCTTCACTATCACCAAAAGAGCTGCTCTGAGGATTGCCATGAAGTGGTTAATTACATGTTCTAGGTGTTTCTCTAGGGTGTTGCTCAGTAATTTTTTTGGAAAAAAGCATTTTTTCAGGACTTCTGCACTGGCCACCTCTGTAGGCACAGCAGAAGCTCTGTGCAGGTGCTGTTGGACACATTTCCCTCTCTGAGGAAAGACAACGTGCTCCAGGGGGCAGCTGCAAATGAGAAATTCCTCCTGACTCTGGAAAAATCCTTGGTAATATCAGTGAGTTGCTTGTGATCAGTTAAGAGCTGCTGTCCATGGAGGGAAATTCGTGTCTGCTCTTTGCTGCTTTAGGGTTTTTCTTGGCAGGCTCTTTGATGGTGCAGGGTTTGTAGGTGTGTTCCTGGATTTTTACTGGCTCCTGGCTCTTCCTAGAGCCCGGATTTCTGCTGGTTTCTCCTAATGAAGAGCATAGAAATGGGAATTTTCTTAATGTGACACACAGAGGGCTGAGTACAATTCAAATGCTAATATGTAGGAACCAAATCTCACAAAGGAGTGTGTTAACATTTGTCTTTATTCGCTATATTTCAAAGGATATGTGCCAAGTCTTGCCTGACACTCAGAGCATTCTACATCGTACAAATTCACCCCTGAAAGGCAGAGAGAAGCATTTCCTTTTTGCATCGTTTAAGTCTTTTGATCCCATGCAAAAGTGAGTTTTTCCTTGCATGACCCCACCTGAGCCTGCTTTGCTGATTCCTCCACTTTCTCCCACATTTCCGTGTTAAATTTCCCTTTTTCAGGGAGAAACTGAACTGAATACATCCAGCAGAGACTGGAGAGGGGATTTTTTTCCCCCCAGCTGATTTTATTGCTTTCCTGGGTGCTGGGAAGTCTCTCCTTTACTTTGGTGTTCTTTCCTCTTTTTTCCAGCTTGCGCTGCAAGTGCAGCTGCTCGCTGAGATCAGCTTTAGCTCCTTTTAGGCAAAACACAAGTTCCTTTTTCACCTCATACAGAATGTATATTGAGCTCTAGATCTTGCTCAGCAGCTTTAAGGTCTGTGTTTTGCCTGCTCTTGATCGTGGCTGTTGGAATTCCATTGACTTCAGGAATTGTAGGTGAATCTTCTGTTTGTTTTCCCTTGGCTGAGCCAATCATTTCCCATTGCAATCCGTTTTACCCCGGAGAGTTCATCTGAGCCAGGGATATTAATCCCTATCCTGACTGGGTATTTGATGCTGCCCAGCTTTGCAGGGTTCTGTAATCCACTGCCCTTCCTGCATGGCTTTCCCTGAGCTGGAGATTCCTTCAAATGCAGCTGGAGAGGGGTTTGTGGTTGCTCCAGGACGGGACCTCCCTCCATCACCTTGGCCAGCCTCAGGCTTGGCCCTGACTTCAAGCTCCTGCTGTCTTTGTCCCTGACCTATCCCTGTCACATTCCAAGGCACAGGTTTTGAATTCTTTGGCTTCTCCATCATTTGCACCATTCAGATGGATTGAGTGACTTGTTCCTAAATCTCGTTTCAGATTTCCCCATAATCTCTCCCTGCAGATGTTGGTGCTTCAGTGCTCAGTGAAGTGATGCTTTGCTTTTTACGTGCTCAAGCAACACATGGTCTGCAGCCAGCTCCTGAAACTCACCAAGTATTTAAGAATATGTTTAAATGCAAGGTCTTACAGAAAATGCAAATTTATTACTTCTCACTTGATTCTCATGATAGATTTCTGGAGAGTGCTCTGAGGCTTTTTTTTATTGGTGCTATCTCTGCTTTGCCTTCATGCTTATGCTGATTTTCTTTCTTTACCAGAGCCCCATAACACTTGTTATCAGTAGCTACAATTTCCTGCCACCTGTGGTGGAATATATTTCTTCATTATGAGCTTTTTGCTGCTTCCTCAAGTTTTGTCTTTGATTAGCTGCTATGGAATTTTTACATATCATCATCACTTGTCCTGCAAAACTTGATTATCTGATAGATATGAAAATTGCTGCTTCCAGCTTCTCTTGGCCCAGATCATTTAGTGCCAGTTCCGGTACCAGCACTGACCTGAACTGATGCTAAATCCAGTGCTAGAGAATGTGGTGGAAGGCTGGGTTTTATAGGCTTTGTTTGGGATTTATGGTCGTGGTTTTTTTCCCCTTAAAGTGAAAGAACACTGGGAATGGCAAGGCTGGGATCAGTGATTTACCTGAATTGAGCCACAATATAGCAGAGATTGTAACTTTTTAGTTTGAATTTGGTGAACGTTTTCTTAATCTTACTTGCAGCACCTTTACATCTCTGGTTTAGAATCTTATAATTTTAGGGATCTATTTAGAAATGAGAATATTTAGCAGAGGATTGCCACTCACTGTTAAATCTTCCTGGAATGATGTGCTGTGAATCCTTCTGCCCAGATCCAAACAGAAAAGAGCATAAATTGCATCAGCTCATGGCTTTGTAAATACCAACATGGATCTTGTTTTTGTCCATTAAATGGGTTTTCTGGACTCAGTTTAAAAACCCAAACTTTTTATTGCAGGAGCAGCTGCCCAGCTCCTCCTCTGTAGCAGGTCGTTTCTTCACTCCATCAGCATCATCTGGGAATGAGGATAAAAACTGGGTTTGTCAGAGTGTGATAAAAGGAGCATGTGTGTATCTGAAGGCAAATGTAAATTTCCAGCATCAAAAAGAAGACTTGGCAACTGCAGATGTGTGGCTTCAACACTGTAGGAGGAGAGGGAAGGAAGGGTTTTGTTTCTTTGTGCTGAGCTCTGCTGGAGCAGCTGGAGCAGAGCTGAAGTGGTGTTGTAGGTGAAGCTGCTGCCGCTGTCTGGGATGCAATGATCCAGCTGATCCTGCTGGGAAAGCACTGCCCAGGGGGAGTGCTGAGGGGAAAAGAGAAGAATCATTTGCTGTAATCTTTATTGACACTTATAACCTTACACTTTCTAACCTTACCAAGCCCCTGGGATGTAAATTCCAGCTTGGAGGGGATGAGTCCTCGTTAGTCTTTAGAAACTTGTGTTAGGCAGGAGAGCCCTCGAGGCCTGGTCATGAAATGACCCCTGGCACTGCTGGAAAAGCTCTAAGGTTGGCCTCAATGGGTGTCCCTGTGACCACTTTTCCCAGGTCCTTCTGTCACCTTGTGGGCTGCTCTGGCTGATGGCCTCTTGCTTTCTTTGTTTTTTTGTTTTGGAGTTTTGTTGTGGGTTGGTTTCTGTTGTTGTTGTTTGTTGGTTTGGAGTTTTTTTTCCCAGACCTCACTGCTGAGGAATTCTTCCTTTCCCCATCATCCCACAGGTCCCCGGAGAGCCCAGTCCTGCTGGAGCAGGTGGTTCACCCCTGTGGATGTCTCTGTCAGTGGTGCTGGAGAAACAGTTCCGAAATGGAAATGAAATCAGTGCCCATCACAACTGAACTCTTTTCTTTTTGGCGTGCAGGCATTTCTCCCCTCAGCGTGGGTCCTTGGGGAATGGCATGGCCATGGAGCATGTGAGACTCAGGGAGCTGCTGAATCCTCGTTCTCTCATAAGATTTTTTAAATTTTCGAATGTTGTGGTTTAGGATAGCTGGTTGGTTTCGAATGATGTGGTTTAGGATAACCCTAAATCCCATCAAGTAGCATTATTGAAAAATTAGCAGTGTACGGTTTCTAAGGAGAGCTAGTGGCACGTTCCTTCTTTATGGTAAAGGAAACTTCTTTTTCCATGTCCTGTTCCTGAGAGACTTTCTGGATCAGAAGTGGCATCTAAATCAGAGCTTGTCACCACCAGGAGTAAGTCCTTTGTAGAGATGATTGAGGGAATTGTGGGGAGAGGTTGGTTGGTGGATTTTGCAGGGTTGTGGGGTTGCTTTGTGTGAACAGATCAGACCAGGCTGTGATTGTTGGGAACTCTGCAGAATGGGCAGCCAAGAAGGTCCTGTCAGAACAGAGGGTGAGTGCTCCAGCTCAACAGCCCATGGCAGGGTCCTCTGGTGTCACTGGGAAAGAAAAAAAGGAAAAGAAGAAGGAGAAAACCAACCTGAGACAATCAAATTACAGACCCAGTCCAATTGTAAAGGAGGAGACTGCAAGAGTTCAAACATGAGATTTTTAAGGATCAGAGAATTTTCTGTCTTGTCTTCATGGAGTTTGAATTAATTTTGGTAAGATATGGATGGGTAAAAAGTAAAATTTAAAAAAGGAGAAGCTGAAAAATAATTTATTGCAATCTGAAAGAAAAATGTCAGAAACAGAAACCCCTCCAAATCATCATTACACTTTGAATATTGAGAATATAAAAAGGGCTTTAAAGCACTGGATTTCTTTGCAGCTGTGTGTGTATGAATACACAGGGGTGCTGCTGTGCCTGTTCATACATGCACTGCTGGAGTTCAACAGCAGCCCCAAGGTACAGCAAGATTTAAACCTGTGAAAAGCTTCAGTTGTTTCCCATCTGGAGGCTCATTTGAATCCTTTGATTTTGCTGGAGAAACCTTGACTGTTGTGATATTGTTATTTTTTTTTTCCATAAATTTTCCATAAAAACCAGACTTTTGTTAGTTCTGTGGTCAAATTAAAGTAAAACAGATAATTTTCCTACCACAAATAAAAATTGGTGTAATTTAGATTTTTTTCACTTTGCTTACAAAATGCAGGTTGTGCTCACAAAATACTCTCTCATTATACAACGTTTTAAGTTCTTGTGATGGTGGTTCAGTCCTTGCCTGTTAGGAGTTGGAAACTTGTATGAATGATTCATTTTGAGCAGCTATTTTGGGGGTACTCACATCATCTTGGATGTGGCTTCACATGAAATGGATGGGAAAATGGGAGTTTATATCCCTCCTCCACCTAGCAATTTAAATGAAAATCCATAACACTCGAGCAGGAGACTGTCATTGGGATCTCTTTGGGAAGAACACGCTTTAAAAATACAGCGGGGAAAAAACAAGGCAGGATCCCAGGAATGGGGAATGGTGGGAAATTGAGGAAATCCTGTGGGCAGTATCCAAAGTCACACTTGGCTTCAAGCCACAGATGTTTGCAGTGCCTGAAGAGAAACCCAGCCAAACCAGCTCCAATGAAACTAAAACTGCAGCAAGGCAGGGGAGAAGCTCTGTTTATGTTCTCACACCTTGAGGCAGAAGGATCTGCTCCCAAAAGGGGCTTGGGGTTGGTTGTTACTGCTTGGGAAGGATGGAGAAGAAAGGGGGAGCACAGATCTGTCATTAGAGCTCTAAAAGATATCCAGAGAAGGTCCCTTTCCAAAGAGAGAAGTCAGATGTTTTGTAAAATGGGATTTAAAAAAACCCCACAAACTTTTGCACTGGGTAACAGTTGTGTCATTTTCATTACTGTAGCTACTGGCTTGGAGTTGCTGTCAGTCTGTTCTGCAGTGTATAAAATTCAGTATTATGAGCAAATGAAATACTGTGACAATATTTATGATGAGCATTTCTAAAGTGCAGAAACAAAATGCACTTTTGCTCACATACAATCAAAATGCAGCAGTGTATTGAAAAAAGTTTATTGCAGCTTTGAATGAGCAGTGAATTTAATGAAACTTCTGTTACACTGGCGTTGGTTCCTTGTTGATTAATGAGAAATAATCCATATTTCTCAATGCAGGAAGAAATCATGTATAAAAATACAATTTTAATCATATTTTTCATGCAAGCTGTGAATTATATAGTTTAAGGGGTTTGTTTAATCTCTCTGCAGTGGTTTTTTTTTTTGTTGTTTATAGGCTGGAGCTGTAACTTAACCCAGGCAGAAGTCCTGAGATATTACCCTTGCCCACTTTGACCAGTCAGCTCTGAATATTCACTTGTTCTGTGAGCAGATGGGATTCCAAGTCTGTGCAGAAATCCTGTCAGAATTATTTCCTTTAGTACTTATGTTCCAGCTATTTCACAGCTCTCCCTCCATTTGGGACATGTTTGGTGTGGGAAATCTGTGTTCTGACAAAATATTGAAAGGTGAACAAAGAGGGAGTGTGCTCAGAGAAAGGAATAACTTTGTCTTCTCCTCACTGTGAGAATGCCTGGCACATTCTTGGTGTGCTCCTGTGTGCTGAGTGCTGATTTCCACCTGGATGGAAGGAAGTTTGGACTCTTCAGAATTTTGGGTGGGGAGGGATTAAGGTTTGCTGTGTGGAAAGCAGGAACTGGTCTCAGTGAGGAGCAACTTTTTGCTCAGCTTTGTTACCACCAATAAATGAGTTGTCCCCACTGAAGTCCTGGATTGCTGCAAAAGAGAGGTTTTCTCATAAATAAAGCTTTAATAAATCCAAGGAAGTCTTGCCAGTAATTTTACAACGCCGGTCCCATGGAGTTCTGAGGCAACGCAATCCACAGTATTTATAGAACTTCATTAAACATCACACCTGTTAATTCCCCATCAAATTGAGGACAGGGAACGAAAGCAACTTAAAATGAAGAAAAACAACTCTGCCGTGAGACCTTAATGATTCTTTCCATGTCTTAAGTACAGTCCCTGGGATTATTCTGCTAATTTTCTACCTCTAATTGGTTGTTAAATGAACTTTTATAAGGTGGTGGTGTACATCAGACTGTAAATTGTTTGGTGCTGGAGTTATCTGGTTGTGTGAATTTTGATAGACATGACATTATTTGCCAAAATGTAATTTATATATCTGGAGTGATTCTGCCATCCAGGATTTAACAGCTCCTTCTAATAGATCCCTAAAATTTAATTTCTGTAATTTCTACCTTTTTCTAAAGTAGTCCTTTCACTCATATTCTGAAATGGAAGGAAATTCTCCTAGAAGCAATTCTTTGTGCAAGCTCTCTTCTGGGGAGAGCTCCTATTGCAAAATTCCTGGTATCTTTACTGCGACTGATCTGAAAGTGCAAAAGGTCAGAAATGTCCTAATGTGCTTTGGAAATCCACGTGTCAGCACAGCACGTTTCAGAAGAGCTCTTGGGGCTTTGTAGAAATTGCATTTTTCCTTTTGATTTTAATTTTCTACCTGGAAAGGATTAGGGGAAGGATTCAGCTTACGGCTGAGTGGTAAAACAGAAAATATTTTTAGAATGGAAGATGCATTTGGGAAAAGATTGGGACTCGGAGGGATGTGGTATGAGGAAATATTTATGTAGTTTAATTATGAGTAATAATTAGTGAGTGAGGTAGGAAAAACATTTTTAGTGATTTTTTTCCCATCTCCTGTGCCAGATCTCCATGTTTATTTGCTCCTGGTTAGTGCAATATTATTCTTGACCTTGTTCCCTACTGAAGAGATATCTCACAGCAGAGTATCTAACCAAAAATATAATTTCCTAGAGAGCAATATTGAGTCATTGATTTAGTTACTCACTCTGCCTTTCCATCACCTATCATTTTGCCAGAGCTGCTCCCTGGTGATAGTGACCTTGCAAGATGACAGATTAATTCCAGTGTCTGGGAATTTGTGCAGGCTGCTACTCAGTCTGCTCTTTTACAATATGTGTGTAGGAAATATAATATTCTTTAATTCATTAAAGCAGTTTAACTTTGACCAACCCAAAATCAAAAGCAGGAGAAGCTTTAAAAACTCATCCCTTTTGTTTTTCTGCTCTCTGTTCTTAAGTCCCTCCTGTCACCTGGAAATCCTTTGCCTCCAATCTGTTTGGTGGCATAATGGAGCAGCGTTCATGGAATTCCTGCAGTGCCTGGCTGCAAGATCCACCCAAAACACGTCACAAATCTCACAATGAACGAGTCTGTGGGGGCCAGATCTCAACTTGTTGATGTCACCTGTCGGGAGGAGCTGCCCAGTGCAACGAGCCTCATTTCAAACACCCTCATTTCAGGGCAGTGCAATTGGGCTCTCCCGGAGCCTCTGGGAGAGTGCCTTCAGTAGCTGCTTTAGAAAAGCAGCCACAACACCTCCAGTCCTCCTGGCTCCTCCCCAAAATCTCTGTGACAGCTTAACTGCTTTGATTTTAATCAAAATGGCTTTTGGGAAACTGCTTCACTGTCACCAATTAATGGGATTTTAAAATGGGATTTTTAGAACCACATTTAGGGAAACTTTTTGACCATTTTCACAGCCCTGATGAAAACAGTTCTGGAGTTTGCAGCCAACCTATTTTTGATTGGGTTTGTTTGTTTGTTTTTAACTGATCCATATGGTTGTTATAAATACATGGTACAAAAGGTGCTGAGAGGAAATATTAATAACTGGCAGCACGTAACTTCATTAAACATTAACTTTGCAGTTGTGGCTGTGCCAATGCGTGTTCTATTTGCTGCTGTGGGAAATATTAGTGAAAAGCTGTGAGAACTTAGAAAAAGAGGCTGTAACTTCTGAGGGATAGAGAAAATTCTCTTTTTGTGCACACCATGGAGTTTTCTGAGCAGAAGTGATTTATATTTGATTTTGCCCAGCAAATATACACTCTACATACAGATGTTCTCCACTGGGACACTTCAATTGAGTTTAACAGCTTGAAATCAGAGACACTTTGTGGTCAGTGAGGAATCATCATCCATGGCACAATTACCTTGTGGTGGAAGGGGATGATTGACCTTTGTGAGGTTTGGTGGGGTTGAGATGTGTGGCTGTTCCATCACAGCTTCAGCTGATGAAAAACTGGGGTTTGGGCTTTTTGGTTTCACCTCCAGGGTCCCAGTCCTGCCTTGCTCTGGCTCCTGCCCTCACCTTTGAGCTGATCCAAATCCTGCTGAGGCTTCAAAGAGCCCATGGTGGGAGCAGCCTGTCAACTACCTGAAGCTCTGAAGTTGAAGGAACAGCACTTAGAGAAGAGTTTAATTCCTTAAAATGTAGGATGTTGATTCTCTTAAAAGGACTCCTTAATGCAGCAGTTCCATAAGATCACACATAATTTTAATTGGGATTAATACCCAATTAATGTTCTGTGGTTAATGCACTTTCAGCTACATTTGCATTTAAAGGAAAATCTTTACTTCTTCATAATTTCCCTCATCCTGTTGTATTATTTTTTAAGAGGAGTCATTATTGCAGAAAGCAAAATCCAAACTTGTGCATCTTTGTGAACTTAAATTTGCATTTGAGCTGTTGCATTTGGCTTCCAGTTGGGATTTTCTTATTCCTGGAGCTGATGACTATCAGCACACTTGCTTGGGCACTGATAATGACTCAGTGGAGCAGTGGTTGAAATTAAGATCCATGAAGGAATGTTTGTTGACAAAAGCAGAAAAAGAATCCCATTCCCTTCTCATTGAGCATCACTTCTTTCCTGCAGTTAACCCTGCAGTGAGCTCGCTGGGGAAGGGAAAAAAAAAGAAGAAACAAAGCAAAAGCAGAGCTTCAGAAAGACAGAAATGAAATTTCTGTAAATCAAGGTCTCTGAAATCGATGTCTCTGAGGTGAAAACGAGCTCCAGTGGTCCCACATGGGGAGCAGGGAGAGGCTGCACCGAGGAGGAGGATGTGGCAGCTCTTGGATCTGCTTGGGTGTGCTCCACTCTGGCTCTAAGAGATGCTCAACTTCCAAACTGAACTATTGCAGGGTTTGAGTTGTCAGAGAGTGTTGAAAGGAACCTGTAGAATCTGTATGCAAGCAGAAAGATTAAATGAAACAAGAACTAACAGTATTTCTATCGTGAGATTGTTCTTGGCTAAGGGAGCAGCGTGGCTCTCACTGAGACATTAATTTGGGTCACGAGGTTTATTTGTCACCTCTGAGGGAGAAATCTGAGTGCACAGAGACTGCAGAGCAGGAGCAAACCCTCAGCTCCACACGGCAGAGTTGTGCAGAGGTTAACTTTGAGATTGTGGCCAGCCCTCATCTAATGTGATAATTACCTTCGGCACCTTTGAGTCTAGGCCTAATTCATCTTGCAAAGATAAGGTAATAATTTACCACTTAACCTCATTCTTCATGTGCCAAATAACACAATTGTACAATCAAAACTTCGATGTTCAAGTTGGGAGTAGGGAATGGAGGCCAGTGTCTTGGGCAAAAGCACTGTTTGGACAGGAAAATATGCAGGAGTTGGGGGAAATTTTGCCTCAAAACAAGTCTTGCCTCGGGATTTTTAGTCGTAAACTGAGATTTGCTGTGGCGAGACGTGTCCAATTCTCCAGCAAACATTTGTGGATTTCCAAAGAGGCCATGGTTCAGGCAGTATCTCCGTGCCTTCGGTGGTATTTTATGGCAGGCTCTGTAAAGTTACATGTGCCTGGTTAATTTTTAGTTTTGTGCTATGGCTCAGACACACTTTGTGCAAATATGCTTTGATAGAGGCTGAAATCCCCAACTCCAACCTGAGACAGTCTTTAGTGTATTTGAAATAGGAGTGGCACAGGTTAGTCCAGATAAAGAGGGGAATATTTAAGAATTCCCGAGGTGAAGGAGACTGTAATTGCTACCTGGCACCTGAAGAGGAGATCTAAGTGTAGTCGATAGCTGTGTTGATGATTTCTCCATTAACTCCTGTGTGTGTGAGTTCTGTTAACAGCTGAATAATTGTTTATATGTAAATAAAGCTATTGCATCTTTCTTTCCCTCTGTAAGGACAGTTTTAGCTTAATTACGTCGGAGAGAGATGTGTGGGGAGCTGGAGAATGTTCATCTTGTGATTCATTTTGAATTTGCTTCCTGTTTATTTGCTACTTGCCACACTTAATTGAGTTGGGTTTTCTTTTTTTTTTTCTTTCTGCATGGAAAAATGTGCATTCCTTCCTTCTGGTTTTAATCTAATAGGTGACATTTTCATTCTTTCTGGAGAATTAATTAAGGTGAACTGTAGCTTCTTTTCCAGGCACCCGAGTGGGCTGAGATACTGCTGTCATTTTTCGTTGTGGATGTTTGAACAACTGTAGAATAGCTTTAGAGTTAATCGTATTGGGGCTTTTTTTTTTACAGTGTGAGAGAAGAGAAATCATGAATTAATCTCTTCAGTGGACCTTGGCTCCTCTCACAGCAAAGTTTCCCTCCTGTAAATGCTCGGTATTATGTCAGCTCCCTAGAAGTGCTCATTATCACCTACACACTGGGTGTCAAGTGCTGCTTTCTAAAGAGATTAGTACCTTTTCCTCCTCCTCCTCCTCCTCCTCCTCCTCCCTCACTCTTGCTCAGCTAAGGAGAAGAAAATCCAAATTACCGCAGCCATCCAGGATGGGAGATGGAAAATAATGCCCTGATTTGGTTGCTGTTTCAAGGAGAGGAGCGAGATCCAGGATGTGATTCCTCCTCAGCAGCGCTTTTGTGCTGACCTAATTTCACCTGACGTCAGGAGCTTTAGCACGAGAGCTCTGAGCAGAGCAGGGCTTTGAGTCTCCCAAACCCTCTCTGCACACCCAGGGTGCTTCAGCAGGGAAAAGGGTGCTGTGAGCCAGGCAGGCGAGGAAACCCAGGTATTTCCCACTCTGGGATAAGGGAGGGAAGCAAAACTGCCATCAAAGCAACAATAAAACCAAATCCTAATCAAAGGGGACCTTGAACCACAAACGGATTTTTTTCTTCTGGTTTTCTTTGTGGAGTCTGTAATACACCTTCACCTGTGGGAAGGTTTGGCTGGCTGGGCCCTTATCAGTTATTTGCCAGCCACCTGGAAAGAATCACTCACACCTCTCCTACAAGGGCAGGAATTTGGTGTCTTTTACCAGGCAGGACTGACAAAACCAGACCAGTGCAGGTTAAATAGGGAAAAAAAGGAGGAAAAATTCCATTTGCTTTTTTCCACAGTTGATATCCCATTCCCTTGGACACTACCTGTGCCTGCAGTGAGGATACCCAGAATGAGAAAGAATGGATCACGATGGGAAAAAGCGAATAAAAACATTCCAAGCGAAACACACTTGTACCAGTAATGCCTGCATTTGTAGAACAGGAAGAATAGCAGCGTTCTTTGATTTCAACTGTGTGTACAGAGGTGAAAGAG
Source organism: Monarcha castaneiventris obscurior (assembly GCA_026261815.1). Taxonomy (NCBI): domain Eukaryota; kingdom Metazoa; phylum Chordata; class Aves; order Passeriformes; family Monarchidae; genus Monarcha; species Monarcha castaneiventris. The sequence goes on from JAMPIT010000484.1 coordinate 17,941,842, forward strand.
AGGCAACACAACGAGCTTTTAGGAAATAGGACATGCTGTCACATTGGAAAAGTGCAGGGAGCAGGAGGAGGAGCATTTTCTTTCCCATCTCTTAATTATTTTGATTTCCAGCATTCCAGCTAAGCACTCAGTCTGGATCTTCCTGCTGGAATCTGCACTGAAATAGTTCTGAAAGCTTTTATCTGTTTTTGCTTCCTGTTTAGAATCACAGGATCATTAAGGTTGGAAAAGACCTCCAAGATCATGGAGTCCAAACTTTGAACAGCACCTTTTCAGCCAGCCCGTGGCACTGAGTACCACGTCCAGATGTTTCTTGAACACTTTAGCATTCCTTTGAAACAAATGTCTGGGATTAAGATTCCCTGTTTCTGTCTATTCCTGCTTTAAGCAGGCTCCTGCAGCCAGCACTGTGAGATGTGATGTTTGGATAATTCATCCTAATAACTCAAAGGCTGCAAATTCAAATTCTGTGGAGAAATACAGTGACACCAGCAGTCTGGGCAATGGCATTTCAGCCTTTTCCATGGAATTTCCATGTCAGAGTGCTTCATAGGTCTGTGCCACTCACGTTTTCTGGAGGATTTCATGTTTTTGGAGCAGAAGTTTTTCAGCTAAAGTCTGAAGCTGGTGCCTCTGTGCAGGCTGTGCCTCTGCCTGGTGGCTTGGCCTGCTTTGGTGCTGTACCTGCAGCAGGATCCCTGTTTTCCTGCTATTATCCTGCTGAACCTAGCTGGTTGGGAGGCCACAAGTTCTGGGTCATGGGCAGCTCCTGCAGGAGCCCTTGGGCAGAGATAGAGGCACTGCAATGGGATTTGGGATCTGTGGTGAAAATGGGAAGGGGCTCTGGAGGTGAGGAGGGAGAGGTCCCTCTGCCAGGGTTCATGTGGAAGTAAAGGAAGTTTGCAAGTCCTTCCCTGCAGGAATCAGGGCTGCCAGCATTACTGCTGTTTCTCAGATTTAAACATTGGGCAGATGGATAAAACAAACTCTTCAGGCAGTGCTTGCTCCTAGGAACTCATAAAAGACAGAAACAGGGGCTATTAGCAAAAAACCCCTGATACTGGAGGGTTTTATGGCATTCAGGAAGCCCTGCTCTTAAAGGTCTTTTCCAGCCTGAATCATTCTGTGTGTGGGGCTTTGAGGGAGCTGCTCCAGGCGTTGTTCAGTGTGTACAGAAGCTTTACATCCATGCCACACAAAAACAGTGTGAGTGTTCTGAAGAGTGTCGGGTTTTGGTTGTTTGGTTTGGGGTTTTTATAAGATATCCCAGTTGAAAGCTGAGGAAGCAGGAATTCAGTTTTATATCTGAAGAGATCTAGAAATGCAATTAAATTAATAGGGGTAATTTCAACGCAAGGAGCAAAGAATATGGGATGTGGAAGGTAAGCCAGAAAAAGACGAGCTGCTTCCTGAGACCAGCCAGAAGAACTGGGGCTGGGATTCCTTCAGATCTCAGTTTTGTGTTGACTTTCATGTTTGATAAATCGATAATCTGAGATTTGACCAGAGTATATGTAGGTTAAAAACTGGGAGAAAGGCCCCCTGAACAGTCCTGAGGTTTTCTAATCCATGAAAATAAGAGGAAATATTCAATGTTTCTAAAAACTCACTGGAAAAAGTCTGTAATCCTCCTCATCTCTGTGTTACATTCAGTAAAACATGGAACATTGAATTTACTCCTCTGAATTTTTGCTGCAATGTAATAGACTGCAATAAATTCCCCAGTGATTTAGCTACTTAATATTTATTTTGTATTTACCCAGTAGATTGTATCTGCCTATGGAAGGCCTTCAATCCCGAGAATTTATCTGGGTATTTAGCAATCTTCTGTTTGTCCTTGCTGGACGTGTGGGAGGTGATCTATCGTGGATGTATTTAGGAAGCGGACACGGTGAAATTAAATCACTCGGTCAAGGTTACGGGCAGAATTTGAGATGGATGTTGAAATTAAGCTTAGATCTTCCTAGCCCTGAGCTAATCCTGTTGCAGCACGGTCACCCTGTGTCTGGAATCTCTTTTGTCATCACGGGCTTGTTTGTGGCTTTGGCTGGGTTTGCTGCAGCCATGAAGTGTCCGTGGTACCCCAGTGGGGGCACGGCAGAAGCTGAAAAGGAGCAGCCCCTCTCCCCCCAGCCCAACTGCTGAGCAGAGTGAGCCCCTCCTCCTGGGAGAATTCCCAGTGGTTATGCAAGTTTGGAGCTCAGAAGAGCCTCAGTTAATCGTTCAGTTGGATGGAGAGGAAGCACTTCATTCCTGAAAGTATCCTGAAGGCAGGTTCAAGAGGAGGGGTGGAGCTGGGCTGGGAATTAGGGTGCCACAGACCTTGGTGCCAGGCAGCTGCCACCAGAGGGGTCAGTGCAGAGGTGAGGAGCAGCCTGCAGAGCTCTCAAACTTGGCTTTTAAGTGTCTGGCTTGAGTCCTGATCCCAGAATTGGGGCAGCGTGGAGCTCAGAGCAGACTAATTGCTCAGCTCTTCACTCCAGGATTTTCCAGGATGATATAACCGAACAGAAGCTGTGCTAACTCCCATTCTTTTACAGCTAAATATACATCTCTGGAGTCTTGTGGAGCTTGAGCTGATTGTGTGGTGATGGAGAGGCAACGTTTTATGTAAGGCGTGTGTAGGAGATCTGAGAGAGATCTCCACAGGGATCATATTAGAGCCTATAAATGTGGGAACGGTTATTTACAGCCAAAGTATGGGGTGAGAGAGGAAGGGATAAAGGATCTGAATCTCTCTGTTACATTACCTCCACAGAAGTGCTCAACATCACACTATGAGCTCAGTATCAAATAAAATTGATACCTGATTTCATTAGGTGCCATATTTATAAAAGATGAGCTATTAGTTTGAAAATTAAATTTCTAAACTTTCTATCTTGAGGTCTCAAACCCTGAAAAAACTAAAATTCCGGAGCCCTTTAAGGTTATCACTAATTTTTTTAAAAACTGCATTCCTTAAACTTAACTGGATGCTGGTTTTGCTGCATCCAACAGCAAATTTTTTAGTTCCTCTTGCTGGATGCACAAGTCAGTAATGATGTTTAAAAATAATTACTTGGATTGGTTCTGCGAGGGATAGAAAAATGTGCCTGAATAATGTTCGTTGCCTTGTACTGGTTAAACATTCCCTTCCTAGAGATTGAAATCCCTCCCTTGCTGCTCCCGTGCTGATTCTGCAAACACTCCCAGAGTCTTTCACTGATGGAACACCAGTGCAATCACTTTCCCTATTCATGTCGCCCAAATAAACCATGTGTTTAGGTTTTCTCATAAACCAGGAGAAAAGAAGCCAGATTTTCGTACAAGTGAGGTAATCTTGTTCTTTACAGACAGTGATTTTAGCATTTATTATTATTTTTGCCTTCCAGGAAACACAGGATCCAAAACTTGTATAAATTAAATATCCCGGCGTAGACTCTAATGCTGTTATATCTCTGAGGTGTATAATTCATGCTTTTCCAGTGCATTCCTTAAATACCACACTGAAGGATTTTAGATGGTCCTTCATAAACCATGGCCAGCCTTCCTTCCAGGGCATTCACTGAGCTTCTTTCCTCAGCTAGTTTAGAAGTACCTCCCTTTACACCCATTGAAATTGCATCCTCTAAAAGAAATTAACTTCTTCTGTCCTTAATAATATGATAGACTTAATTTCTGTGTAATTATATTTAACTTATTTTTAGTTTGGACTGCCAGAAAGCAAATGATGTAAAGCAAAGTTTTCAGAAGTGTCCGAAGTTTTTCATAATCCTGTAGGGAGGAAGAAGAGGCATCCCAAAGATGCTTTCCCAACTATTTTAGAAGACAGACATAGGAAATGGTTCTTTTTAATTCCCCTGGTAACAAATGATCATTCGTGGGTCTGTTTCCTCTGGAAACCCTTCTGGGCTCTGGGAAGGGCTTTGCTGGTGTCAGTGGCACCACTTCAGGGGACGTTAGTGAGGGGTTGGGTACAGATGTGCTGTGGGATGGGCGTTCTGGGGTTTTGTGTGTGAACAGGGCACTCATTTGGCTATCAAAGGGCCTTTCTGACAGCCAAGGGACGCCTTTTTCTCTTGGGACCAATGTCTCTGGACAGCTGGAGGCTCTGTAGCTCCATTAATTAACAGCTGGGCTGTGGCCATGTCCAGCACCGTGCCCAGTCCCCAGGAATTTTTGCCCAGCCAAGCCTGGGAATGCACACTCTGTTTTCTTCCTTTTGAAGAAGTGAAATTGCCTTTGGGAACTGAAGGTGCTGGACCTGGCCCTGCTGAGTGCCCTGAGTGGGATCAGGCTCCTGGAGAGGAACATCCCGGGCAGCTCGGACACGGTTTGGGGCTCCCAGAGCGGCTCCATGGGATCCCCAGGCAGCACCAACAGGGGACACTTCAGGTGGTACCTGGGCTCTGTCAGTGCTGGGGGCACCCAGAGGGAGCATTCCTTAAGGGGGACCCCGGGATTTCTGTAAAACAGGGAATCAAAAGCTGCCAGCTTCTCTAAAATGTTCCCTTGAGAAATCATTGGCTTTTTCAAGGATACTTGAGCTTGGCATTCAGATGTTTCTTTAGAGAATCAATTCCTTGAAAATCAGTGCCAGCAGACATCCTCTCAGTGGTTTGGGGAAACTTCTCTATGAGTCTTCTCTCCCAGTCACAGAAGTTACCAAAAATTCCATTATTTTAAAAGTAGAAAACACAGAATTCCGAACAATGTTTCATTATGTATGTTACTATTTTATCTCTTACACATATTATGATCTTCCATTGCTGCTCCTGAGCTAGAATTAATGAAATGGCAAGAGGAATAAAACCTCAGTGGGATTTAATTTTACGAATGATGTGCTGAGGGTTCTCATCACTACTTTATCTAAATATAACGCTGTGAGCATCTCTGGTGCTTGTGAATTAGAGGATGTTTGGAAGCTGCAGCAGCTCCCGGGAAACCCAATTTTCCTCTCCACAAATCGAAGTTAGGAGTATTAAATATAATTAATATGGAATATCTGTGTTTAACTGCTTTATGGTATGTAAGCACAGAACATTCAGATGTCTTTAGTGAACTAAGCCGAGGACACGATGCAGGACTGCACAATTTATTTTCGTCCTCAAGGTCAACTAACATCTTTGAGCACTGACATCAGTGTTCAAGAAATATAGGTCTTACTACACAATTCCCTTCAAGGTTAGGAATTTCCCTGTATAAATTATGTATGCACAAATAAATGCATTGCTGATTATCTCCTTTTCCTTGAGCTTTTGAAAATAAAAGCTGCATACTTTTACAGACTGGAGTGTCTGACTTAGAGAACAAAACTCCAAGATCCGTCACAGAGGTATGAAGTTGATCTTTGTAGGACAGTGCTGTGTTAAAGAAAAAAAGGCTATTTGTATAAAAAAATTAAGGAATCCTTCCAAATATGGGAAATTCCTAAGAAGAAATGTGGATTAAAGTAGAATTTGTGCTTATCAGATGGTGCTGGACACTTTCAGAATTATTAAGCTGAAATGGCAGATGAATTCTTAATGGTCTTAAATTATCAGCCATGCATAAACCACCCTGTAACACTTTAAAGAAGAGAAAAGAATGATGCTCTTCTGGCTGTTACTGGTTTGCAAGTGCTTCAAACTCTCCCTCTTCTCTTCCCTTTTATGGAGTGATTTAAGCAAACTTTGCAGATTTATTTTCCCAACCTTCCAGCGAGGCTTTTGTATTTCTTTGCTAGTAAATTAATTTTTTTTTAAAATTATTTTCCCCCATTATCCCTTTTTCTGGAGATCAGGATGGATGTGGTTGATCAGGTGAGGGCACACACCAGGGCCCTCAAGGAGGGGTGGTTTCTGCCAGCCTCAGACAGGAGGAGGCTGTTTGGGATTTTATCACTATAATCTGCTGGTTTATTACTGGACATTAAGACATCCAAGAGATTTATTGAGAGCCAAAACCTTGCTAAGTGATCATGTCTGTGAGTTAGCCCTGGAAAAGGGGGATGGTGATGTTCCTCTTCCAGATGGACAAGTTCTGGGTGAGGCCTTGAGTTCTGGGCTCTGGAGTTTGCCTGCTGGTCCTGGAGCACTTCCCAGTGGTCCCTCTAGCCCTGTGGAGCAGAATTTGGCTGGATTTGGGATGTGAGCTGATGAATGACCCCCAGTGAAATAAATCAGCAGACTTTTATTTCCCCTGCAAAATGCCGTGTCCTGTTCTCAGTGCCTCAAACAAATTGTTGCTGGTGCAGAAAAGAACAATTCTGGCTCTGAAGAAAGGGAGGTAAAAATGCAGTCAATAAATCATTGAAAATTTAATCAGGAGATCATTCAAACCTCCCAGGCTGTGCTCCCTGGTAGGTTAAACCTGGCTGTGATCCAGCCACAGCCAGGAGTTGGGCTCGATGCTCCTTGTGGGTCTCTTCCAACACAGGATATTCCGTAATTCTATGAAGTAATGATTGGTTTGGGTTCCTCCTTCTTGATCTTTTGGTTCTTGTATTTCCTGGCTCCTTTATGGTGTCCTTGGGGAAATAGGAGAGGTGCTACTGTGCATTGTTTGCCCCTAAATCCTTTCTTGAGCCATTTCTGATCGAACAAAAGGAGGTGTGGTTTTTAACTCTTCCCGAAGGAATGGAACCTTTCCTCTTAATGAGGGTATTCTGCAGCACGTCAGTGTTGTTGGTGAAAGACAGTTTTAAAATAATGGATAGTTTGAAGGGTTATTTAGCTAAGGGAAATACTAGAAAACATGTCAATTTTATTTGGATGTGAGATTATTCTAGACTAGATATTGGGGGTGATTTTTTCTCCAATAACATTTTTGTTCACATGTTCAGTCTTCTGTGCTGGACAGGCTCTTTTACTCTCCAGTAATGTTTTGGCAAGCCCTAAGCTCAGTTGCTTCAAAAAGTTCTGATATTTTGGCAAAATTGGCATAACTGTTGTTTCATAGTGTTGCATCTACGGTTAAGGAACAGCTCATGGATCTTCAGGACATGGCTCAGTCTGGAAGCCAAGCCTGACACCAAAGTAATTTTCATTTATAATGTATTTTTATTTCCTATACTGAATCTGTTTATTACAATAACATTTGGGTCTTGTATTTAGTTTAATATTTAATAATGTGAGTATTTTTGTGCAAATTATATGTCCTATCTAGAAGTAAATTTTCTATAGCAATAATTCTCGATGTTTTCTTATTGTAAAGCTCATTCTCTGCTAAAGAATTTGAACACTTATTTCAAATCCAGGTATAATTGTGAATAAAAATTCTGAGTTCTTGTAGGAGCATATTTATATCTAAAAGCCACAAATAGCCCTTGTGATAATTTCAGATCAGGTTTGACTCTATGCTTGCTTGAACTCTTGGAATGGCTTTTGTGAGAGTTATTGCCAGATGTTCCAGTGGGATTGAAAGGACCAATTTATTGAAGTTCACACATTTTTTTGTTTGTTTTGGCTCAAGTGGAGCCATTCTGTCAACTCCTGCCACGCAGGGAAGGACAGGACTGGTGGGAAATGTCTTGGGCTGTACCAGTGCATTCCAGCCCACACCAGTGAACCCTTCCGAGGCTCTGGGACCAGTCTGAGTTCCCACAGCGAGTGGGGTGACATCAGCAGCACAAACTGACCCGTTTTCCCCAGCTGGAGGTTGTGGCACAGGGAAGAACATCCGAGGTTCTCAGTGGTTCTTGTGATGGGCGAGCTCCAGTTTCTCCTTCCACGCGGAGGAGCACCAAGATCTGCGTGGCTTTAACGGGGCTTTGTGGCCCTGCAGCGAGGAGACCCCGCTGCTGCTGGGCTCTGGGGACACCATCCCAAGGAGGTGGCTCTGGGATGGCCCCGAGATTGCCGGGATGGGGCTGCAGGCAGCCCTGGGGGCCGCCCGTGTGCGCACGTTCCGCGGGCAGGATGATCAGCAGGTCACAGATACCCGCGGCTTACCAAAGCTTAACAGGTCAGATTGCTTTGCCCACCAAGCTAAACATAGGCTTTTATCTCATTATATTGGGAAAACTCTCTCCTCAACAGGAGGTAATCGCTGCAGGTGATTAATTACTAGGCAATGTGTATCAGAGTTGGATTGTTTGCTGAGCTATAGAAAGTCCTTTTTTCATAGTTTGTTAAAATTCTGTTCTGCCTTTTGAATTGTTGAGAGTGATTGAACCTTGTCCCACCGTTGTTTCCCTTTATGTTAATAATTTGCCTTTATTAGAGAGATATATAAGGCTGATCCAGGCTTCAATTCAGAGCCATTTGACAAAAAGGCTACGATGGCAGCTACTCTGTCAGCCTCATGAGATTTACAGTCAGGAGACCAAGGTATGTAGGAAAAGCCCATATATAGAAGAATGAAAGCTTTAAGTTCTAAAAGGAGCATGCATTTCCTTAATAATATTGATAACAGTCCATATTTGCAATTTAATTCTCTGCTATTATTTCTTCCTGTCTAATCTGAAATATGACTGGAACAGTTGAGCAGTTTAAATAGAGTAATGGTGGGTTTCTTTTTTAAGGTGCAGTCCAAGGTCATGGTGTAACCTGGCTCTGTAAAGGGGGCACTTGAGGTTCATACCTATGTCACAGTCATACACAATTTCATGGCAAAGGATGCTCCTTCAAAAGCATCCTGCTCAGAATATTCTTTTCAAATGGAAGATAAGTGGTTTCCTGTACAGAAGTTTAGCAAATAAGAAGGAAAAACAACCTTTAGAACGTTGTGGTGGTATTTGGTGTCAGTGTTACCAGAAGAAGGTACTGAACCAAAATTCTGATTCCAAATGTTTTTTTTTTTTCTGGGAGAATAGCTCTGGTGCAACAGAGGGTGAATCCATGTAACCCACCTCCTTGGGCAAAGTTTCATCCCTATTTTCAAACATCCGTCAAAGTCAGGTTGTCTGAAATCTGTAGTTTGATAAGAGCTGATGTGACTCCTTTTAATTGTACAGTCCTAAAGTTTGTGTTTAAATGAATTTGGACTAAATTTCTAATCTCCATCAGGACCAGTGATATGAGACTGCAGGGGAAGAGTAACATTCCCTTCCAGAGCACAGGGAAGGGAATTCCTGCTGTGGAAACCACAAATGACTCGAGTCCCTCTCCCAGTATCACTGTTTTATGTTAAGTAAACAGATTAATGCTGCAAGGCAGTTGGCACAAATCCTGTTTTGAGAACTGGCAGGGTTCTCAAACTTTATGGGGTTTAAATGCCCATGGAATGAAAGGGGGATTCCTTTGCTGCCTCTGCACAGTTCCTAGAAGTTGTGGCACCCTCACAAGGTTGCTCTTCAAAGCTCTTGTCAGGCCACTCTGCTGGTTAAAATTTGTTCTGAGTGTCAATAAATATTTCCTCTCATCTACATGTGAGATGGCAGATTCTGCCTTTAAGCTAAAAAGAGGGTGGAATGGTGGTATAACACTGGTTTTGTATTCTTAGGCCCAGCTTAGGCTGTTGAGAAGCTGATTTCAGCAGTGGATTCAGGTTTAGCTGGATCAGATGTTGCAGATCCTCGCTCTGGCCAGGGCAGATCCCTTCGGAGGAGGCTGCTAAGATGCTTCTCTGTCAGTGCTGTGCTTAGGCTGTGGCAGTGAGCCAGGTTTGCTTAGGCTTTACTGGGAAGCTCAGGCTAATTAATGCTTCTGCCTCAGTGTTTTTTTTGTTGTTGGAAGAGCCTAATGACCTTTCTTCCTGCCTGGGTGATCCTGGGAGCCTGGTTTTGTTTTCTGAGCACTAAAGCTGTGGCAGGGACAGGGACAGCAATGGCAGTCCAGCCTTGCACACATCTGCTCTTTGTGGGCATGGCTTTTAGATGGTGAAAGAAGAAAAATTGGGATATTTGTAGATATCAGATGGTAGAGATTGAAGCAGAGCGGGGAACTGCAGGGCTGGCTGGCTGGTAGTTTTCCTTTCAGATATTGAGAAAGTTGGGATGCTGGTCAAGGAAGTGAGCTGATTGGAGCTGCAATAATTTATCAGTCAGAGCAAGTGGTAATTTGTTCAGGAAAATAAATGTGGCAGATAAAATAAAGAGTTCAAGGCAACCGTGAGCTTCCGCGGTTTAAATCAAACAGCGAATGGTTGGGTTTGGACGGGAGCTCTGGGGCTCACCCAATCCAAACCCCGTGCCTGTATTAGCTCCAGAACCTCCCCCAGCACAGCCAGGTGTGTCCAACACCTTCCCCCAAGGGCAGGGAAGGGTTAAGCAAGCAACCAACTCGGAAGCGCTGTGATTTAAGCTCAGGAATACACTGGTTTTATAGTTAGGGAAATGGAAGCACAGTGGGATCAAGTGACCTACTAACATCTCCCAGTCAAGAAACAGCAGGGCAAGTCCTTGAGTGTGAGTTCTCCGAGGTCCCTGTTCTCCACTCCTTTTATTAGGTCATGTTGCTTCCCAGGATAACAACATGTTTGCGCAGTTTGGGAGCGCAAGCTGTTTCCTTGCAGAAATATTGCTGCACTCTGTTCCCAAACTGGAGAGACACCGAATCTGAAAACAGATTTAATTCTTGTTTTTAAAACGTAGCAAATGAGGTTTAAAAATACAAGAGGCTGCCAGTCTGCTGTTCTAGTTTAGGTATCTGGGTTGTGATTAGGAAAATATTAAAAATCTGCTGCTGCTTTCCAGTGCCGTTCCTCTGATTGGACAACCTCACTGGAAAGGAGGTCTTGGTCCCCAAGATCCTGAAAGAGGAATTAAAATTATGTTCCTGTGTTTCCTGTCATTAATTATCTCATAAAGACCTTGAAATGTGCTTACGGTGTCTATCACCAGCACATATGGAATTAAATTTTTCTCCAAAGAAATTAGGTAGGTTCTTTTGCCTCCCAATATAAATTTGTCAGTTGAAGTTTGACTGGGGAAACAATTTTTTCAAGTTGCAGTTCAGGCTCAACAGCTGAAGTCTTATTCCTTCTACATCCTGTAAGTGTTGTCGTGTTTTTTAAACTTAGTCCCAAAGAGCATCTTTCTATTTTCCATTCCATTTTTCTGCTCCATTTCCGCTCCTTGCCCCCAAGTTAAGGTGTTAAATTGTTTTTCTGTCAGAGCTAAATAACATGCTGCTGGATGCTTTAATAGGCATGAAGATGTGCTGACAAACCCTCATTTCAGATGGTGTCTTGCTTTGCTATTAAATTTGATGATGAAATATCTCGAAAAAGCACCAGCCAATGTTGCAGCCATTTTGAGCTGCACGTGCTGGAAACCAAGTTGGAAAATGCTACTATTTTCACAGTTCTGTCCAAAATTTAATAATAATAACCCCGCCAACCCTTTAAATTCTGAGCTCAGAGTGTTCCTATCAGGGCTCTTTACTGATTTCTGAGGGTGGAATTGCTGTTCTTAACTTTGGTTGTAGGGTTCCTGCTGTGGGTAGCAGGTGTTCCTTGGGATTGTGGCCTTGTAGCTTGGAGGGTAGTGAGGAGCAGGTGCCAACCTGGAACCAGAGAGCTCCTGGTCCTCTCTCAGCAGAGCTGGGGCTCAGGTTGGGGGCATTTCTGAAGAGTTTGCACTTGGGAGCTTTAAATGAGCACAAACACAACGCTGCCTCTTCATTCAGAGCTCCTTGATGCCCACCCAGGGCAGGCTCCAGAGCAGTGCAGAGCCCATGGCTTGGGAGGTCAGCTCCAGAATGTGCATCCTCTGGGGCTGAGCTCAGCATTAATGCCTGGCCTTGGACTGAGCTCAGCATTAATGCCTGGCCTTGGCTGCATGATGGCAGCACTGTGGTGGAGGTAGAACCAACACAAGCCTGTGAGCAGGCTCCAAACAAACCTCCAAAAGGCTTCCTGGCTTGTCCATCTCCCCACGTGCTCTGGTGCTTCAGAGGCCTTGAGTGAGCACTGGGGATATTCATGTGTGAAGTTGGTTGGATTTGGTATATAATGAAATGTTCAAACTAAATTTTTTTTCCCTTTGGAACATAGGGGTTTTTTTGTTATGTTGCTCCTCCTCTTATTCCCTTGCCTATTCTGTTAATTAAAAATAAGAATTAGAGTTTTTTTCTGATATAGACCTTATGGGTCTGTGCCTGGCCTGAAGTTTCTGTGGTATGACAGAAAGTCTTTGAGCGCAGCACTCCTCAAACTGGCAAGAGCCAAACGTGTGGAACAAGATTTTTATGCTGTGTTGAATTTCTTTAAGCTATTCCTCTCTTCTTTCAGGAAGAACAGTGTAAGAAAAAAGTCTTCTTTAATGTATTTTGGTACTGTGTCAATCAACTTCCTATTGCTTTTCGAATTATCTTTAAAATTTCTACCAAAAAAATGAATGTCAGTAGCCAGATAATTGCAGATGTCTCAGTATATTCCTGCTTTTCTGACAGAGCAGTAGAGGTCACCAACATTTCTGGGTCTGGGACCTCAGCACAAGAGATTGAATCCAAGCACTGCTTTGTTCAATGCTGGGATTTAGTTTGAGCTGTACTGCAAACTCCTTACAGCTGCAGTTTGTACTGAAAACTTGTTCTGAAAAGGGGACACGTCTCTGCTTAATATAACCCAAAGTCACTGCATCTGGTGTCCTGGCATGCATGTAATTGCCTGTAGCTTCCTAATGATAAAGGCAGTCTCACATGAGAAAATTCTGCATTGATCCTAGTCCTGATTTACATTTTACTTCATTAAGAAAAAAATTGATCAGCATAGATAAAACTCCTGATCAATGATCCTAGCACTTTTTTTTTTTTTTTTTTTTTTTAATAGCTTCCATTTTGGTGCAGTGCAGACTTTTGGTTTAACTGGCTGAATTGATATTCTGAGCAGCGAGTAAGGCAGGATGACAGAGCATCAGCACAGCTACTCCTATTATTGCTCAGGGAGGTGTGCTCTGCCCACTCTGGCCAAGGCACAGGCACGTCAGGAGCCACTGCTGTCCTAGGATGCTACAGAACACATCTCAACTTTTATCTGTACTGGTTTACACGTTCTTCACAAAAAATAATAGGTATTTTCTTGTGTTCAGTCACTCTCAGGATTGCGTGGTTTGAGGTAGGGAATTTGAAGTTGCAGTTTGGACGTGGTGCATGTACTGATCACAGTTTCCTTTGAAAAAAACAAACTATTACACAGAAAATGTTCTGCTTTTCAAAGGACTGAAGCCTCTGTCTCATTTTTGATACTTGGGTTTGTTTTGGACTGCCACAACACGGTATTCCATCGAGAAAGCCGTTTACATTTCTGAATCCTGTATGTGCTAATAATTCAAAACAGCAGATACACAGTAACTCAGAGTGGATGGGGAGAAGCTGTAGATAAAATGCAGTGATTCCCCAAAGTGCAGGCTGTAAGGAAGAAAGGAAGAGAAGGGCAGAGAGCTGCTCTGGGATGTGTGTGTGGTTTTACTGCACATGCTGATGTGACCAGATTAAACGAGGATATTTTGCCTGTTCCTCCTGTATGGTTTTGGATTTCTGGCAGGCATGGCAGGCACACAAACACAACACAAACCCCACAGCGCTGCGAGGCTGCTTTTTTCCGCTATTTCCCTCAGAATCCCCATTGTTCTTACATAAACAGAAAGAGCAGGGGAGGGCGAGCGAGCCGGATCTTTGCAGAGGGTGATTACGAAGTAATTTGCAGCACGGACACGCCGCCGTGCCGGGCTGTCATTAGCGGGCACAGCCCGAGCATCGCCGGGCACTGCGGGCTCCAGCCCCGCCGCATCCTGCGCCTGCTCGGGGGTGCCGGGGATGCGCTGCTCCCCGCGCTCCCCGCGCCCCCTTTCCTCCGCGGCCTCTCACTCATCCCCCCCTTTTTCCTCCTCCAGCGGCAGTGATAGGACTTGACAGCCCTTGTCCTTGAAGGTTTCTCCCGTTTCTGAGTAAGTGGCATATTCCTGGTCGCTTGCCATCTTCCGTTTTTGTCATTATCCCAGGGGAAGCATTAAAAATCGCAAAACAACAAACATGGTGGTTCAGTCCATATTTTTTTTTTTTTTTTGCCTTTCCCCCCTCTGTCTCTCTCTCTCTCTCTCCCTCTCTCTCTCTCTCTGTGCCGTTCCTTCCCCCCCGTCCCCGCGGCGGTGTGGCGGCCGTGCGGCGGCTCCGCGGTGGCGGTGCGGGGATGCTGCGGGCGCAGCGCGCTGCCTCCCCGGCGGTGCCGCGGCGGTGGTACGGTCTGCAGAGGGGCTCCGCGGCCGCTGCGCGCCTGCCCGCGCCCATGCCGAGCCCGGAGCCCTCCGCCCGCTAGCCGGGAGCAGGCTGCGCTGGGGAGGATGTCTTAGCCAAGTAAGTAGCGACATCCACAGCATGAGAGCAATAATGATGGTGGTGGTGGTGGTGATGGTGATGATGATGATAATAAACAACAACAACAACAACAAAAAAATCTTTCCCCTTTCCGTTCTGAGCTCGTTTATTTGGCATTTTGCTGCCGGGGAAGGCGCGAGCTGATGGGAAGATGGTGTGGGGACTGGGGCTGAGTGATGCATTAGGTTTTGGTTCGTGCCCTGGGAATCTCTGCAAAGGTAATGCTGCGACTCGTGGAGATTATTCTGTAAGGTCAAAGAGAAACTGCATAGCTAAAAGGCTCTCTTGCATCAGAAAGCGTTCGCTGGGCTTCGGTAGGTTGAGAATTCAGCATGATCTTGTTGTTTTTGAACCGTATGGGCTTGATTTTGATTAAATCAGTTCTTTAGTGATGAGGAAAACACGTGGATGGGATTTTGCTTTTATCATTGCTGGTAAGAATCGGATGTGCCTTTTTTTTCCTTTCAGAAGCTCACATTTCACTAAAATGTGAGCAGCACACTTTGACTATTGTATTTTTCTAACTTTAATGTTCTCTTATGATAGGCAAAGCTATCTCTTGTTAAGAGAATCTGTAATCCTCAGCTGGGTTCCTTTATAGAGCTGTTTATAGTTTTTCAGTGCGTTTGTTTGAAAGTAAAGGGCACACAGGTTAAAAACCCCAAACATTACCTTTGTATTGAGATGGATTAGAAAATAATGTGGAAGAAACCAGGAATTTTCTGTAATTCCTTTTAAACGTGCATGATGTTTCCTGTGGCAAGCTGGGGAAAGGCTTTCCTTAGGTGTATGGCACAATAATTAAGAATTCTGACAGATAGACTTTCATTTTTATTTATTTATTTTTTAATTTTTATCAAAAGAAGAATCAGCTCCCAACCCACCGAATGCTGCATGGAAAAAGCTTTTGGCTGCTCACGAGGCACCCAACGCTTTAAGAGAAAACATAAGATTACAGGAGTCATTTCCGATTATGTAAAGGGAGATTCTGTGCGTTTGATCCCTGCCTGCGGCGCTGGCAGCTCCTGTGCCCCGCGCTCCGGGCAGCCCCGAGCTCTGCCCCAGCCTCCCATTTCCTGACTTTAAGTTGTCCTATCCGAGCCGGGCCACTTCCCTGAGCATCGCACGGCGCTCCCAGGGCTGCCGAGACCATGGCTGTGGGCAGTCCTGGAGCACGGAGGCAGCCAGGAGCTGATGCTTAGCCCGGTGCTCCCCGTTCCTTCTGCAAGGTGAGTACTGAAGTGGCTCAAAGGGAACGGCTCCGCTTTCAGGGGAAACCGGTTCGTTTTGCATCCCCAGAGCTGCGTGCTCCTTAGGGCTTCTGGTCTCTTGACCTCCCGATTGTTTTGTTTTATGGGGCTAGGAGAGGATTGCAGGGATATTACACAAGTTGGGGTGTCTGGAGGGGAGCTGGCACTCTTAATATGGGAATATTGCGCTTTTATTGCTGGCGTTTGAGGTGGATATTAGATATTTGTGGGATGAAATTGATCACGAGCTTTTTTTGCTAGTCTTTGCTTAGAAAAGGGATTACAGATCGACTTCATAAGTCCACATGTTTTTTTTTTTTTTCTTTTACTGCTGAGATGCATTCCTGATTAGCATTTAATTTGTGAGAGGTCATCCATATGCATGACTGGCTCTTGTACCTTGCTCTGGAATAACTGTTTGACTCAGGTATCCAGCAGTATCTTTGATCACAGACAGCTTTTACTTTGTTCATGCTACTCTCATTTTAATCCAAATTGCTCCCTGTGAAGAAGTGCTTCATATTTTCCCCGTAGTGCTGGTAAAATGAGTAAGTTTGTGAATAAGGCAATAAAATAAAGCTTGTAGATAAGTTGTGTAGAGCAATGCAGCATGAAGGTTTTTCCTCCTATTTTTTTTCCCTCTGTGTGCCCCCTTTTCATCCTTTTTGTGCATCTGTCTTCATTTCTGTGGAGAATTGATTCTGGCCCGCATCAATGCTAAATATACATTCATTTTCACTGAAAAGGTCAATTTTCTTCTCTGCTGCAAATCAAAGCTGCATGATATTCCTCATGCTTCCTGCATATATAAAAAGGTTGCATGCATGTAAATTGAAACAGCTTGGAAGAGTTTCACGCTTCCCAGTAGGATTCCAGGTTGCAGAAGACATGCTAATGATGAACTAGGTATCATACTGTTCTTCTTAGAGCTGCCATGAAGTCACTTTTGTGAGTGCTTTTTTTCCTTTTAAATTTCATATCATGTATCCAGGAAACAGCTTTGGAAGATTTTCTTTTTCTTTTTTTCCTTTGGTCTTCCCCCAGCATTTAAAATATACAGCGTATCTTTGCCAGTGCTGTTGGATTAGGGATGCAACATTTTTTGAATCCTACTAAATATATATTTATATCTCTTCCTGTCTGAATACTGCAACTGCGAGCATATATCCTGCTGATATATGAAAATGTTAAAAGTGTTTTTGCTTTTTTTAAAATTTTTTTTCCCCATTTTCATCCCTCGGTTCACATTGTCAAATGCCAGTTGTGTACGTAGTAATTCCTTGTTACATTTTGGAATAAATGTAGAAGTCGTGACCTTGTAACTCCCTCTCCCGAACTCACTGAGAGCCCATTGCACTGCAGCAGGACTCCAGCAGTGGGGGTTCTCTAAATGGAACCCACCTCCTTGGAGAAATGGAAATACTTTTACAGCTTGCACCTGAAATCATGTTCTGAAGGGAAGAAAGTGGTTTATTTGATTAACCTGACTGTGAAGAGAATAAGCTGCCTTTTGCCAGGTTTTTCATTCTGTTTTCAAGGAGACACAGTGAAGGATGTTACAGTTCCCTGGAATTTAGCAAGTATTGCTCTGCCTTTTTGGCTGATTAATTATATTCAGATTATACATTATCTGACCAAATCACTCCCCTCCCGATGATTAAACCCACACATTTCTGATTAATTTTAACACGCCAGTTGAAAAAGGGGTTAAAAAAAAAAACAACCCAAAAGCAGGCTAAGGATTCGAGAGGTGTTTTTGTTTAATTCATATATTAAAATATGATGCTAAAGCTTCAGCCAGCCCCTCTGCTGCTTGCACTGGGATCCTTCCCGTGCTGAGGCAGGCAGGGAGCGATGACTCCACTCTGAATGGAGCCTCCCTGCCGCTGCCAGCGGAGCAACAGAGCTCCCTGTGCCGGGATAGCTCTGCAGCGCCTGCAGTCCGGGCTCTCCGCTGGCCGGGCCAGCCCCAGCCCCGCTGCCCCGGGCCGTGCCCAGCAGGGATGGTCCACAGGATCCATCCTTCCCTGTGCTCCTCGGGATCCATCCTTCCCCAGCTCCACGGGATCCTTCCCTGTGCTCCACAGGATCCATCCTTCCCTGTGCCTCACAGGATCCATCCTTCCCCAGCTCCACAGGATCCATCCTTCCCTGTGCTCCTCGGGATCCATCCTTCCCCAGCTCCACAAGATCCATCCTTCACTGTGCCCCACAGGATCCATCCTTCACTGTGCCATACAGGATCCATCCTTCCCCAGCTCCACAGGATCCTTCCCTGTGCCTCACAGGATCCATGCTTCCCTGTGCTCCACAGGATCCATCCTTCCCTGTGCCCCACAGGATCCATCCTTCCCCAGCTCCACAGGATCCATCCTTCACTGTGCCATACAGGATCCATCCTTCCCCAGCTCCACAGGATCCTTCCCTGTGCCTCACAGGATCCATGCTTCCCTGTGCTCCACAGGATCCATCCTTCCCTGTGCCCCACAGGATCCATCCTTCCCCAGCTCCACAGGATCCATCCTTCACTGTGCCATACAGGATCCATCCTTCCCCAGCTCCACAGGATCCTTCCCTGTGCCTCACAGGATCCATGCTTCCCTGTGCTCCACAGGATCCATCCTTCCCTGTGCCACACAGGATCCATCCTTCCCCAGCTCCACAACCACAACCACCCGCTCCACAGGATCCATCCTCCCTGTGCCACACAGGATCCATCCTTCCCCAGCTCCACAGGATCCATCCTTCCCCAGCTCCACAGGATCCATCCTTCCCTGTGCCCCACAGGATCCATCCTTCCCCAGCTCCACAGGATCCATCCTCCCTGTGCTCCACAGGATCCATCCTTCCCCAGCTCCACAGGATCCATCCTTCCCCAGCCCCACAGGATCCATCCTTCCCTGTGCCCCACAGGATCCATCCTTCCCCAGCTCCACAGGATCCATCCTCCCAGCTCCACAGGATCCATCCTTCCCCAGCTCCACAGGATCCATCCTTCCCGTGCCCCACAGGATCCATCCTTCCCCAGCTCCACAGGATCCATCCTTCCCTGTGCCACAGGATCCATCCTTCCCCAGCTCCACAGGATCCATCCTTCCCCAGCTCCACAGGATCCATCCTTCCCTGTGCCACACAGGATCCATCCTTCCCCAGCTCCACAGGATCCATCCTCCCTGTGCCCCACAGGATCCATCCTTCCCTGTGCCCCACAGGATCCATCCTTCCCCAGCTCCCCAGGATCCATCCTTCCCCAGCTCCCGTGCCGTGCTCCAAGGTAATACATCCTTAGTGGAGCAGTTGCGTAAGAGAACAGCCTTTCTCTCTAGGTAGGTTATGCTCTGCATGCTGGATGGTTTTTTATATGCCAATAGAGAGAAATAAAGGGCGTTATGGAGGTTATAGAAATGTACAGGCTTTAATTTCATCCACGAAACAATGAGGAGGGTCGATAGCGTTTTATTGTAATCTTTTTTTTTTCAAAGTTTGGTGCCCTTTTGTAGGAAATGTAAGTGCAGGGTACAATTTTAAGAGCTGGAGGGTTTTTGTTTCAAGTTTTACTGGTTTTACTCATGTTTAGGTTCAAAAGCATGGTTTTAATGTTATTTTTGATATATAACCTTGTATTTTGCATTAAAACTGGGGATTTGCAGTTGAAGGAAAAGAACCAATGGATAAGGGAAGGGTTGGGAATGAGGCATATTTTAATAAATTTAAGAGGCTGTCACCTCTGTAAAAGGCAGGACGTGTTCCCTCTGAACACTGCAGATGAGTGAAAACATGGAGCCTCGGAAGGGATGTGGAATTCCTGCTCAGGTACCAGAGTTGGCAGAGTTGGGAAATGGTAACCAAGTTACAAAATACTTCCCTTGTACCACACCGTGTATGAACAAGTTCATCCTGCTGGTAATATGTTTTTCCTTGTTTTGAAAATATTCATGGCACAGTTAAAGCATCTGAGGGTTGTGCAGCAGGCTCTCAGAGAGCCCTAGAAGCTGTTAATGGGAAAAGCTAGTAGAGGACCAGCAGTGAAACTGGGATTTCTATGGAAGGGTTTGTGCATTTTTTAACTTTTGTCTCCTTTGCATGCATGGTGAAGGTGAAATGGTTGGAGAAAGCAGCTGATTTCAGAGGCACACAATAGTTGAGGTTGGCAGGGACCTCTGGAGATGGTCCAGCCCAACCCCTCCTGGCCCATGTGGAGTCACCTAGAGCAGGGCAATGTCCAGTCAGGTTTTGAGTATCCCCAAGGATGGAGACTTCACAGCCTCTCTGGGGCACCTGTGCCAGTGTTTGACTGCCCTCACAGTTTTTCGCCTTAAATGGAATTTTCTACCTTTGCTCTCCTTGCCTTTTTACCTTTCTCTGGACACCATTGAGAAGAGTCTGGCTCCATCTTCCTCACTTTCTCCTCACTTCCTCCCATCAGGTGCTTCTTGATAAGGTTCCCCTGAGCCTTCTTCTCCCCAGGCTGAGCAGTCCCAGCTTTCAGAACCTCCCAGCTGCTGTCAGGTGCTCCAGTCCTTTCCTCACCTCTGAGTGCCTTTGGAGGACTCTCTCCAGGAAGTCCAGGTCTCCCTTGTTGTGGGAGCACTGGGATGTCCCAGCAGTGCTGGTGGGAAGGGAAGCTCCCTCTCCTGCCCTGCCTGGCGCCGCTGGCCCAGGAGCCCTTTGCTGTGAGGACACACTGCTGGCTGCTGCTCAACTTTGGGTCCAGCAGGAACCCCAAGGCCCTTTCTGCAGAGCTGCTTCCCAGCCAGCTGGCCCCCAGCCTGTCCTGCCTCAGGGGCAGGAGTTTGCTGTTCCCTTTGTTGGCCATCCCGGGATTCCTGTTGGCCCACTGCTCCCTCTGAGAGGCAGCTCGTCCGTCTGGTGACACAGCCACACCTCCTCCTTTCCCCAGCTCCTCCATGCCCTTGCACAGGGTGCTCAGCTCCTCCATCCAGGCCATCAATAAAACACTTGGCTATTGCATCAAAAGAAATCCCTTGGAAGGAGAGGATTAGAGCTGGAACTGCAGTTTCAAGATTTAGCCCAGAATTGAAGTGCTGCTTTATTAAAAAATGCCAAAAAATTGGTCAATATCCTGAATACGTTTACGGTTGAGAGTGTGGAATTTGCGATATTGAATGCCCAATACATTGCATCAGCATCCCAGGGTCTGAGGATGAAATGGGAAAATCAGTGATTCAGATTTACTAAGAGCTTATTTTATATATTAAAGAATGAAGACTCACAGCTGATGAAGTAATTTCAATTGATAATTTCATTCGCTGCATTTCAATTAAAGGGAGTTAAAAATAAAACCATATGAAATGAATTAAAAATAAAATGAGATTTAGTCCAATCTGATTTGGATCTTGCTGAAAAATCTGTCGCACAGAATGAGGAAACAGGATAGGGAAGATGCTTATCTGTGAGATGTTGGGCAAAGTGCTATTTCTGTAGTCATCGCCTGTCCAGTTCACTGACCTTCCCAGCTCCTGACCTCTGGAAATCGTTAGGCACTTGGAGAAAATGACACTCCTCATATATACACTCCATCTGAGGAGATTTTACTTAGACAAGAGCTGTCTCAGCCTGATAAGTTATCTCCTGTGCTTTGGTTTGGATTGTGTTCCACAGTATAATTCTGTGTAGGTTTTGGACCTCGGTTTAGGATGAGATGCAGCATTTTAAATGGGGTTCAGGGATTCCTCCTTCTGTATCCCCCAGCTAAAGTCTCGTATGACAATTGCCACCAGCTGTCACAGGTGAGGCAGGGAATGACAGCCCACACTGGGATTGGATAATGGAGTTTATTCAAGGTTCAACAAGTTTTGGGCTTTTACACTGCTTGATCTCACACACAGCTTGTCCTACGCATCCTCCTGGCTTTTGTCTCCACACATCTCAGAACTCCAGGATCTCCCCTTACTTGTCTTTCCAAACTCCCCTTGGTTTTCTGTCCAATCTCCACTTTTTTTTTATCCTGGATACCCTTCTTTACTCAGAGACCACTTTGTTCAGCCTCCTTTTCCTTCTGGAGCTCAAGGGCCCTCAGCTTTCCAAATCTCAGTAATCTGGGCAGGACCCCTGCCACGATCAGTCCCTTTGGTGGTGCTGTCTCATCCCTCTGCACGAATTCCATGCTCCACTGTTTGCAGTCCAGGTATTCTCAAAACCTGCAGCCAGCCCAGTGAGGCTGGAACCTGCAAGGAGCAGGCTCAGGCAGGAGAGTGGAACACTCTGGGACATTTTAGAGCCTCACTCACGTTCTGGGATCTGCTGCGCTCTGTGCTGAAGCCATTTGTCACCTGTGACTGAATGGGGGGGATCCCCATCCCCGTTCTCCTGGCTGCCTCAGCTTTCCAAGCACAGCTCCTGCCATCCACACTGTTTGTTCAGCAGCTCTCTGTGCCTCAGTGGGCCTGGAGGGAAGAGTGGCACTTCTCAGAGGTGTGGTGGCTCTTTGGCTGGTGCACCGTGTCTCGCTTGTCTTGGGGCTGGATGAATTCATTGCAATGGTTGTGCTCAGCATCTCCCTAACCTTGACACCCCCCCGGTGCTGATGAAGCACAAT
This sequence comes from Monarcha castaneiventris obscurior, assembly GCA_026261815.1. NCBI lineage: Eukaryota > Metazoa > Chordata > Aves > Passeriformes > Monarchidae > Monarcha > Monarcha castaneiventris. The sequence goes on from JAMPIT010000484.1 coordinate 17,963,867, forward strand.
AAAATGCTCTGCCACCGATCTGACTTGTCTTTCACAGTGGTACACCTTGTGTCACACAGGTAATTAGAAGAGAACAGCGTTCCCAATAAACCGTTCCAGTCTCCTTGGGAAATGTGCAATCCCAGATGTCAGGAGGCAGCATTGATCTGTGTCCTCTGGAAGTCAGTTTGGGAAGAAGCTGCTGTCCTGGCTGAGGACAGCTGTTTAATTTGCACTGCAGGCTTCCCACATCCCTTTCCTCTGCTTGCATTGTAATGAACATTTTGCACGTTGTTCTAAAAATACCTCCAAATGATGTTTGATATTAAGGGACCAGCGAAATGCAATTACAATGAAATGATGGTTTCGTGGTGTTTTTCACAATGACACGAGATTGTCATCCTCCCTCCCCCAGTGCTTGAAGCAATACCTATTTATGAGTAGTTGAGCTAACCTGGGAAATTCCAAGAAGAATTGCAGACGGCTTCTGAGATGCAATGCAAATTGTTGCAGTACCCATGGAGGACATTTGCATTATGGTAGGACTGGTTGTCTCTGTAATGCTGTCGTGGTGATTGTTATGCAGAGAACTGCAGGATAAAATGGTAGTGCTAAATCAGCAGTGCTGAATAAGATGGCTGAAAATGCCAGGAAAACAAACTGTTGGAGCAGGAGGATTAGAGGAGGAATGATGTGCCTAATTCCCATGAGAGACACCTCTTGGCTTTCTTGGGGACAAGCTCTTGGTTCTGCAGGTTATTTTTGTGGCTCTCACTGTTTGGTGCCTCACACTGCATGAGGCAGGACAGAGCTCCTGTCATGGAGGGGGAAGGCTGAGGGGGCTGCCCTGTGTGTCTCACAGGACGTGAAAGGACTGCCCTGAAATTTCCATTGCAGCATCAAGAACTCCCCTGCAGGGCACAGGGGTTTTGAGGGGAGGTTTTATACTGAGTATTTGTGGGGAGCTGTTATCCCCAGGGCACGCTGTTGGTGTGTTCGCACCGCTGTTGGCAGAATCTTTGGTTTATTTGATTTTAAATCTTGTTTTGGTTCATCCAAAATAGGACTGGGCATCTCTGTCTGTCCTGTGTGGTGCCTAAATGTTAGAATGTGGAGAGGTTGGATTTATTTACATGCTTGGGCTGAAATGGGAAGACAAAAACAGGGAGGATCTATTTTTCCAGGAATATGTGACATGACCAGCGGTGACATGGACAGGGACCACTGGAGCCTGCCTCAAATGAAGTGTTTTGGACATGCAGATGGGACCTGGCTCGTCCCCAGGCTGGGGGAAGCCTGGGTGGGCCAACTGCTGCCTGTGGCTGGCAACAGCCTTGACCTTGGAGAAGGGAGAATGTGTTGAGAGAGACAAACTGTGCTCAGACTGTTAAAAAAAAGGGGCCTCTCTGCTGCAAAGCTTGAATTGCTGCCTATTGCTTTGGTTATCTTCTTATAAATCTTAATGTAGCTGTTCAATTGAAGCCACCACAGCTGGGATGCCATTCCCTACCTTGGGATGGATCCTCCCCTCCAGCAGTGTTTACAAAATAATGAAAAAAAGAAGCAGCAATCTGAGGAAGGGACATATAAAATCTGCAATGCAGAAATAGGATTATATATTTATCTGAGTTCTCATGTAGACAGATGATTAATACAGTACCAGCTACAGGGTTTATAGCTTGCTGTATCATTAAGGTTCCCTGTAACTGTAATGTGAAAAGATAATAAATTAAGTGTCCTCTTCCCTGCCCTTGTCCTCCTTTTTCTAGTTTAGAAATACACTTGGAAGTTTTAATCTGAAAACTTGATTCTGGTACCAGAACTGAGGATGGAAAGGAATGAAAGGGAAAATGGAAGACATCTGAAGTGGTTTTTTTTTCTTGAACCTTTTTAAGAATTAAAATTGAGTGCACGAGGTCTTAACATACAAGCCTCATTTACATATCTGCTTTTGGATTAGGAGGGTATCTTGAAAAAAATATTGCTAGGAAAGTATTTTTGGGGATTTTTTTTCCCCACTTGTTAGCGAAAACTAAAATAAAATTTCTTAATCGGCTCCAGCTTTCTTCTAAGGAAATCTTGTTCCCCTCCTCTATCTTACCTGGAGCAGATGAAAGCTGCAGATACAGGACATGTTAAATTCTTTTAGTGTCAATAATCTAAGTAGCAGTGCTTTCTGAGCTTTAATTGCCAAGCCCTGAGAGAAGAATAATTGCAATATTTAAAGTAAACCTGAATTAGAATGCTGCGAAAGAACAAATGTTAAAGTAACCAGAAACATTCAAACATATTCCTGGTAAAGAAGGCGCTTTATCTTGGGAGACAGTCCCAGTGAGCTCAGCGCTGTTGTGGGCACTGGGAATCAAAGAGGATTAGGGTCTGGGATCCTCTGGAAAGCCTCTGTGCTGGATTTATCCCATAAGTGAACTAACCCCGCTGCCTTTAGGCACAGCATGACCCGGGCTTGTGGCAGTGGCAGCAAATCAGAGTGGGGTGGCAGTGCTGGGAGTGCTCACACCGACCCTGCAAACGGCAGAAGGTTCCTGAAGGAGGGCAGCTTTCACTGCGAGGCTTGGGAGAAGTTCTGCCCATTGCTGGATTGGGGAAGGGATAAATCCTTGCACATGGACACGAAAATCCAAAAAATTTAACATATCCTGTATCTGCAGCTTTCATCTGCGCCAGGTAAGATAGAGGAGGGGAACAAGATTTCCTTAGAAGGAAGCTGGAGCCGATTAAGAAATTTTATTTTAGTTTTCTCTAACAAGTGGAAAAAAAATCCCCAAAAATACTTTCCTAGCAATATTTTTTCCAAGTTCTGCCCATTGCTGGACTGGGGAAGGGATAAATCCTTGCACATGGACACACAAATCCATAGGTGCGTGTGTGCACACATGTACACAGATGCATCTAAAAGCACCCAGCAGAGAGCAGCTGCTCTCAGGCCCTTCTTGCTCTTTGGTTTACTGTGTATTTTGATTCCATTCAAAGTTAATCTTGCAGTGGTTCACTTGAAAACAATACCAATTTTGTGCTGCCTCCCACACACCAGATCCACTCCCTTCCTCAGTAATTCTTGTTTGACCTCACAGCTGGTTCTCCAGAAACTTTCCCCCTAGCTGCCAGATATTTCTATTCAGGAGTTACCCTCAGGAGCAGCAGTGCATTACCATGGGGGTCTGGCTTTTGTGTTTGCTCTGTAGTGAACACAGAGCCTCAAAGCTCCAGGCCTTACTTAATTCAAAATTTTGCATGGATTTGACTTTCTCTCCCATGACTCTGCTTTTTTAGCAGCACCCCAGTTCCACCACAGCAGTAAGAAAACAAATACGGGAACGCTTGTGATTACTTGAGATAAAAATTTCTTCTTGGGAACTGTGGGATTCATTCCTGCAAAAGATTGAACAGACCAGGGAATGAACCACGTGCCCTGTTAAGTCACAGAGCACCAAACATCTGTGGTGGTGGCCATAAGGGCTCCATGAAGCTGCTTTTGGTTCAGCTCAGGAAGGGAGAGGCAATAGATCCTACTCTTTTTCACCTCTTTGTGAGGAGAGCAAAGCAAATACAAGTGTAGAGATAGGGAATCCCCTCAAACCTGTTATTCCGTGACTCCAATTGAAGATGGATCAGCTTCCATGGGAAAGGCAGAAAGTGGGATATTCCATGTGTGCCCACAAGAAATAGCCTTGTATGGAAAAAATATGTAGACCAGCATCAGTGGTTTTTAATCTGCATGGAGGATGGAAAAAATCTCGTAATTAAGGTATTTCCGAGGATCTCTGTTATCAGTGGCAAATTCTTCTGTCTGCAAGCTGAGGTCTTGACCCTGGCAAGCCCCAGGGGTGTTCCTGTGGGAGTTTCTGAGTGCAGCTGTAGGAGCCAGCGAGGGAGGAAGGGCTGTATGGCCCAGCTCTGTGGTCCCACCGTGCACACACCCCAGCACTGTGGGGCTCTCACCCGAGGAGTGGAGTAAACACATCAGCAGCTGGTGACAGGCCAATAAACCCACCCCAAACCTGGGTGTCTGATGGGAAAATCTCTCTGGTGCCTTCTCAGAACATCGACAGAGTAGCAGAGCTGCTGTCAACCCATCCTTCACCCCCCCATGCAACCCCCATGTCCCCAGAGGCTCGGGCAGTGCTTTTCCTCCCTGGAGCCTCCCCATCAAAGCCCAGCAAAGCTGATTTTTAGCATTCATCTCTCTCCTCGATGTACACCCAGAGGAGGGAGGTCATTTGCTGTGTGTCTTTGCAGGACTTTTTGAGATGAGTTTTGAGAATTAGGGTCGTGCTAGTTCAGCCTGTGCTCAGGTTTTCTCCACAGCCAGTGTCTCCCTGGAAATCTTTTGTCTGGGATTTCTTGCCTGACTGTGTGGAGCGGTCTCTCCCTGTTTTTCAGACTGATGGATGGATTGGTTGTTGTTTGTGGATCTTCTTCGGCATCATCTGCTTTCATTAGCATTTTTGAACAAAGGAATGAATCAGAATAAATCACAACTAATAGAAATATAGGAACAGATTATCATTTTGCAAAGCTGAACTCTCTCAAAGGAGATTACGTATTTAAATTGAACAAATACAACTTCATAAATAAACTAAATTAAACATCATCTAATTTTACTTTTGAAGCCAAGCAATTTTAATCCGTACTCAGCTTCTCGTATAAATATTTCCCAACTCAGTTTTATTCTTTGAAGCATTCTTATTCATATTTAAAAACCAAAAATGTGCCAAATTGAACCACAGTTGTGTATGCTGAATAAATGTAAAAGCTTGGGCATATTACGTAATAATCTGAGAGTTGGCAGGAGGGAGTGATTGCGTTTGTGAGTGTCCAAGTCGTGTAAAAATGCTTTTGCAGAACCTAATATTTGTCTCTAAAGCTCTCTGACTGATGGCGTGCCTGAAAAATCCTTTTCATAAATCCCTTATGTATCATTCAAAAGGAAGCAATAGATGATTAGAAATCTATATATTTCCCCAGGGAAAATGGATGCAGAAACTGTGGTGCTACAAGCGTTGCCCAGCTGGTCTGGACTGTGAGCAAATTCCTGCTCATAGATGGAAGAGCTGTTTTACTGCAGAACTCATTCTTAGGACTGGGAGCATTTAAACCCCCCAAATATGTCACTGTGCCATTGGAAATGCACTTTATCAATCATCTTATTGGACAAGAAGAGCCTTTAAAAAAATACGTGGTAATCAGGTTGAAGAATTTTTGTTAAATGTTTCAAATGATGTTCACAATGCTGAAATATAATTTCAGTCCACCCTGTGTTCAGTCTAAAAACCACAATCAAAAGCCATTTTCCAGAAATAGGCTTAAATGCAGTTCTTTCTGCATGTTCATTAAATCATTATGTGCAGTTTGCAGAACTGGCCTGTCCAAAGACTTCAGGGGCTGAAAGTGGTTAATAATGCTTTTCAAAAATACCCAATTTCTAAGCAAATCAGATGTAAAATTGCCAAGAACTTGGTTTTTGTCTAATACCTTGAAGATGGAACAAAACAAGAGAAGTGAATCAAACCCATTTTTTTCCCTGGTTTTAATATTGAGACATTTATTTATGTAGCTTTTATTTAACGGTCAAAAAAATCCTATAGGTGAGATTTATTTTCATAATAAAATCTCCAAAATAGATAGTTTGGGTAAAAATTCTGCTTTTCCTACCGCACTTAGATTTTTCTGGGAATAGTTGAACACAGCTTTTCCCAATGGTTGAAGTGAGCATTTGCTGTGTGTGGCAGCAATCGAGCAGAGCTTGCTACAGCTCCTCAGAGCTCTGGCAGCACCCTGTGAGCACTGGGGGAAGCTGCAGGGCTCAGAAAGTGATGCCCACAGGAGGCTCTGGTGGCAGGTGGCTCTGCCATGGCCATGCAGGCTGAGCTCTGTAGTCCCTGATGGCACAGCCCCGATGGCACAACCTTGATGGCACAGCCTTGGTACAGCCCCAATGGCTCAGCCCTGAAGGCACAGCCCCGATGGCACAGACACGATGGTTCAACCCTGATGGCACAGCCTGATGGCACAGCCCTGATGGCACAGCCCTGATGGCACAGCTCTGATGGCACAGCCTCAATGGCACAGCCTCGATGTCACAGCTCTGGGGCACAGTCCCTGATGGCACAGCTCTGATGGCACAGCTCTGATGGCACAGTCCCTGATGGCACAGCTCTGATGGCACAGCCCTGGTGGCACAGCTGCGATGGCACAGCCCTGGTGGCACAGCCTGATGGCACAGCCCGTGATGGCACAGACACGATGGTTCAACCCTGATGGCACAGTCCCTGATGGCACAGCTCTGATGGCACAGCTCTGATGGCACAGTCCCTGATGGCACAGCTCTGATGGCACAGCCCTGGTGGCACAGCTGCGATGGCACAGCCCTGGTGGCACAGCCTGGTGGCACAGCCCGTGATGGCACAGACACGATGGTTCAACCCTGATGGCACAGCCCCGATGGCACAGCCTCAATGGCACAGCCTGATGTCACAGCTCTGATGGCACAGCTCTGATGGCACAGCCCCGATAGCACAGCCTGATTGCACAGCCTGATGGCACAGCCTCAATGGCTCAGCCCTGATGGCACAGCCCTGATGGCACAGCCTCGGTGGCACAGCCTTGGTACAGCCCTGATGGCACAGCCCCGATGGCGCAGCCCTGAAGGCACAGTCCCTGATGGCACAGCCCTGATGGCACAGACACGATGGCACAGTCCCTGATGGCACAGTCCTGATGGCACAGTCCTGATGGCACAGTCCTGATGGCACAGCCCCGATGGCACAGCCTTGGCACAGTCCTTATGGCACAGCCTGATGGCACAGCTCTGATGGTACAGCCTCTGTGGCACAGCCCTGATGGCACAGCCCCGATGGCACAGCCCCGATGGCACAGCTCCAATGGCACAGCCTCTGTGGCACAGCCCCTGATGGCACAGCCCGTGGCCATCGTGGTGCCAGGATGTTCCTGCTGTGGCTGGGAGCTGCTGTGCCAAGCAGTGCCAGCAAGAGCAGGGCAAGGACGCCGTGCCTCACCAGGCTGCCCATGGGCAAGGGCTGGCTGGCAGCAAACTGCTGCCAAGCTGCTCTCTGCAGGGGCTGCTGCAGGACAAGGGGTGCCATGGGCAGGGCAGGGCTCGTGGGCAGCTCCCAAACCTCTGGGACAGAATGGGAGGGCTGGAATGACTGGATTTGCTCTTCAAAATGCAAAGCAGCCAGGAACAAGGTGAGGAAATGGGGGCTGCTGTTGTCTGTTCCATCTTCCACAACAAATGACAGCTCTGGACAGCTCTCCTGGCTGGGAATTTCATCACATAGCAAATGAAAAACATGCTCCTGTTGGTTCTAAATGCAGGCAGGTCCAGCTGAAATGCAGGTAAATTGTCACTTCCCTCATTAAATGTGCAGCCCTGGATAAAGGAAGGTTCCTGAGGATGGTGTGGGCACTGCTGCGTTAGTGCTGCTCCACATTTTCAGGATGTCCTTGAGTAAGTTTGCAGGGATGGGGAGATGAGAGGAGGGATAATTTCATTAGGAGAATGCAGCAACAAATGGCTCAAGAGCTGCATGAAGATATTTTGCAAGTGAGATATTTTAACAGCCCTGCATCTTAGAGATATCACTAATATCAGTGCTTGTCCCCAGACCATGTGCTGGTGACAGGCATGTGCTCCTCAGGGTGGGGCCAGTGGGAGAGGTCAGCTGCAGTGGGATATGAACATTAAATATGAACATTAAATGAAAAGGATTTGTGTTTTCTGCAAATAGCACTTAGTAGATTTGGATAATTCTTGGAAAGCAAAAATGTGGCATAGTAAGTTTGGTATTTTTGGTAGTACATCCACCTGCAGAGAAAGAAATGTGAGAGCATAATTTAATGTAAATTGTCAAAACAATATTTTGACTCTTCTCCTGTGGACTGTAATCATTCCCTTGCCACCAAACTCCTGGATGCATTCCAGTCTCTATCAATATACCTGTTATTTTGGACATGATTAGATCCTATCCATCAACTGTCTGTTAACGGCAAGAACAGAGTTTTGCATATTCAGGCCTTCCAAACACATTGCTTACAAATGAAAAAGGCTGAAAAATCCCCATATTTTTTAACAGACAAAATAGAATCTGACCTTTAGCGGTTTAGTCACCATTACACATAATCAATATCTTTATAATTTAAAAAATGCTACTTCTCAAACAGCTGGTTTTTATAGCATGACAAGGATTTGATATTTGAATAATCGAGGCATGGAAAGTGTGGCTCTGCCTAGGATTCAGACTAACATCTTGGTCTAGAACATTAAATACTATCTTATGCACAAAATGTTAATTATTTTATTAAAATCTGTGTGCATGAATCATTCCCTGACACAAGGTAATGTACTTGCAACTCAAAATAACCTCATTTGAGCAAGTGCTTCTAATCAAGGGGAAGTGGCCTGGTATGATGCTGCAGAATTGTTTGCCAGAGTTGTGCAAAGAATATTTTTAACTGTGTTTTTGGGGCTTGGTGAGGTTCCTGCAGGAATTCTGACCAAGCCACTGGTGGGTGAGGCTGCCTGGTGCCTTTACTGGGATCATGTGGGTAAAACCCAGCAGAAGGGAATGCCAGAATTAGCGTCAGACTGGGATTGTGCCATGGCAGTGCTGGGAGCTGGGTGCCTGTAACTCCTGATGTCGTGACTGAGTTGTCATCAGTAGATTGTTCTGGAGGGAAATATTTAACTTCAGGCCTTGACACTGTGTAATTTCCTTGCTTGCTGTCCAGCAGGGTGCAGATCTGCTGGAGGGCAGGGAGCTCTGCAGAGGGATGGGGACGGGCTGGATCCATGGGCTGAGGACAGCGGTGTGAGGGACAAGGCCAAGTGTCAGATCCTGCCCTGGGCTCACACCAAACCCTGCAGCTCCAGGCTGGGCATGAGCAGCTGGAAAAGCTGGGAAAGGCCCTGGGGGTGCTGGGGACAGTGGCTGGACACAGCCCAGGGGTGCCCAGGTGGGCAAGAGGCCGATGGCCCCTGGGCTGTGCCAGCCATGGTGAGGCCACAGCCCCAGGGCAGGGATTGTCCCCTGCGCTGGCACTGCTGAGGCACCACCCCAAATCCTGGGCCACTTCTGGGCCCCTCAGGACAAGGAGGACCTTGAGGGGCTGGAGCGTGGCCAGGGAAGGAGCTGGGGAAGGGTCTGGAGCCCCAGGAGAGGCTGAGGGAGCTGGGAAAGGGTCTGGAGCCCCAGGAGAGGCTGAGGGAGCTGGGAAGGGTCTGGAGCCCCAGGAGAGGCTGAGGGAGCTGGGGAAGGGTCTGGAGCCCCAGGAGAGGCTGAGGGAGCTAGGAAAGGGGCTCAGCCTGGAGAAAAGGAGGCTCAGGGGGGACCTTGTGGCTCTGCACAAGTCCCTGACAGGAGGGGGCAGCTGGGGATGGAACAGGGACAGGAGGAGAGGGAACAGCCTCAGGCTGGGCCAGGGCAGATTTAAATTGGAGATTTGGAAACATTTCTTAACCAAAAGGGTTGTCATGCACTGGAAGAGGCCATTTTTTTTTTAAACAGGCAGGGATGAGGTTGGAAATAGCATATTTTTTCCCAAATTGACTTCAGTGCTGCCACCTGAACTTATTTTAGGGACTGGGGAGGAGAACTTCAGGCCCAGGTGTTGTGTTCACAGCTACAGTGGTTTTGTCTCCATTTGGGTACAGCAAGGCTGTGTTTGGGCAGGAGGAGCTTTCAGGGCAGCTTGCAAGGATTTTTGTGATGCAAACCTTCTGACAGACTCTCCAGGGGAGGACTTGTACCTGCAAATATAGTGATAAATTGCCAAGCAGTTATTTGGAGTTTAGAAGGCTGAAAAAAACAGCTTTGAGGGAGAAGAGGGATTTTCTTAAAGGAAACTTTAAAAGGTCTTGGAGGTTTCTTCTCTCAGTTCCCACTTGGTGACAACTTCTGCTCAGCACTTTTCTTCCTTTGTTTAGTCTTGATGAGCAGTGATGGGGTTTTGGGGTTGTTTTGTTGTTTTTTTGGTGGTTTTTTTTTTTAAATTTTCTTTATTCCTTTTGAGCATGAGCTGAAAAGAGTTGGTGCTTCTGAATACCATGAAAGCTGGTGGGGAAGGAGGAGGCAATGCAGAGCGTTTGGTTGGGTTCTGATGTTGTGGATTTTTCACAAGGCTCATGTCAGGTACATCCTCAGCGAAGGGGTAAAGGCTAATTAGGCAAATATATAATTCACTGGGAGTGGGTAAACCAGCCTGGAAAATCTAAACAAGATAAGAGTGCTCCAAACTGCAGCTGAGCAGAAGTCTTGTCCATTGAAAGGGGGAGCTTTTCAAAGCTAAAGGGGCTCTTTGGCTTAAATTAACTTGCTGAAGCTCCATCCAGGGTTTGCCTCATACCAATCCCATTATTGTCCTGCAACTCATGAGAGGAGCATTCAGAACATTTCAATAGTAGTTCTATTTCTTTTGTATTTTTATCTGTGGTTTATTCTCAGTGTGCTGCTTTGACAGAGCTGTTGTTTCACATAAACATGGGCTAAACAAGTTATTTAACAAGCAAAGCAGCTTCTGAAATTGCTTGGAAGAACCTCTGAGATACTTTTCCATCAGTATCCATGCTGATGAGTTGTGTTCCTTCTCATCAGACCCAGAGAGGGATTCAAATATTCCAGACAGTTGTCAGACCTAAATACTTGTGAGTTCTCTCCCCTCCGTGAACTTGCTTGTAACATGAAAATGAATTTGAGATTTGTCAGGGGCAGTGGGGATGGGCAGAGTTACAAAGCCTGCAAGGGAAAGGCTTCGGAGGAAGTGATGGAGAAGGAAACTTGATTTGTGAGCATAACCTCGAATTTTGCCAGTGTATCAATAATAAACCCCAGGCATCTCCTACAGTGAAGAGTCAGCACTGTGGTGCAGAAAATCCCTGGAATTCTTGCAGACAGTCTGTGCTTGGCAGTGCTGAATGCAGAAGTGTACAGTGCTCTCAGATCCACCTTCCTACCACGGATATCAGAGCTGGCTGGTTAAAAATGGGAAACATCCCAAATGATGCTAGTTATGCTAGGCCCCAAATAATTTAATTTAATTGTGCATTACTTCAGTTGTTATAGCATCAGCAAATAAAATAATCACTTATGAAACGTTTTTGCAGCAGATGACCGAAATGTTTTATTGCTCAATACCAATCACTGGATTAGGAAAATGGATTACAGCTGTGAGTAATGAGTTCCTAAAGCCCCTGAACGATATGATTTCTGTAAATGTCTGCTTGATTTCATTAACCTTGGGCATTCAGAGAAATAACTGACTGCAAGATTTGCCTGTACCTCCTGTTTTGTGCTGAATTTACTCTGTGTATTTATTAATATACAGGGGAGATCTGACTGGGAGTCACTTCAATGAATGGACTTGGTTTGAATAACTGACAGGAACTAAAGAATTGCTGTACTCGAGCATGGTACAGCTCTGCTCAGACCTGTGCTTGCAGCAAGTGAAGAGGGAGCTTGTAAAACAACAGTAGGGAAAACGAAAAGATTTTGTGTTTAAACGAGAGCCTGGCTTAATATTTAATACAATCCTTATATGATGTTTTCTGCCAACAATTCCCTTTCTTAAGGTTTTGCCTGTAGGGATCTCTCACTCAGTGGAAGCTGAGCTCTGAAATCAGGGTGCAGCTGCCATGGTGAAATGTTTGAATTAAGGCTCAGTGTAGTCACAGGAGTGTTTTATCCTTTTCCTGTGCACCTGTGGAGCGTTCACTGCTGAGCCAGTACAGAGAAATGTACTCAGTTTTCCCTGTCTGAAATAGCAAATACACCAGCAGTAAACTGTGAGTGAGATGTAGTCCTCTTCTCCTCTGCCTGTCCTAAAGGTTTGAAATGTTTTTCTCAGATGTGAATGACAAATTATAACTTTGGTGTTGGTATTCAGTATTCCAACTGGAAAACCAATCCTGCAGGCATAAACTCTCTGTTCTAAGTCACATGGTGAAAAATACACTGTCTGCAAGTGGGAAAGAAAAACCTTGAGAATAATAAGGTTGGTAATCAAGCTTTTTGACAGTGACAGTTTGGGGGGATTGTTTTGAGGAGTAAATGACCTGCAGGACCATCTGCATTGGTGTATAACTGTAATACTCTTCAAATACCTTTCCACCATGGTGGATCTGCCTTTCAAAACCCTTTTGCTGACTAGGTGCACCTATAGCACTGGAAATGGGCCTTTAGGGGCTGGTAACTGTGTGTGGGCTTCTGTGGATGGACTCACACAGCCAGTCATGGAGAAACTTGCCATGAGCATCCTGCCTTTGGAGCAGCCTGGTGCTGCTGTGCCTTTGTAAGGCCAGGGGAAGGGCAGCCATGGGCAGCGTGGTTTGAAGTGAAGACTCTGATTTTCTGTGCATTTAGCATCTCCCCTGACTCTGTAAATGGGAGCCTGCAGCTCTGTTTAGCAGGAAAATGCCCCATGCTCATGCCAGCTCGTGCCTCCCCTCCTGAACTCGCTGTCTGCACTGAGTGTCCCACCTGCAGGTGCAGCAATTCCAGGGAGAATGGACACCACGAGGGACAGGGACAAACCCCCTCCCCTGTCAGCTCAGCTCCTGCAGCCTCTTCTGAGCATGGATCCTGGACTCTGTGCAGAATTTACAGGACAGAATTTACAGCTCCTCAGGTCATGCAGCACAGAAATGGGCGCTGGACAGCAGCATGAGGAGTGCAGAGGATGAATGGGCTTGGGGAACCTAAATTCCACCCCCCAGCACATGGATTGAAGGGATTCCTGTGGAGATCAGCACTGCAGACACAGCTGCTCCCTCTCCACAGTGCTGTCTCATCCCTTGGTTCCTGCCTCTCACAGCAGCTGTGGTGAAGGCATCAAATTATCCCACCTTTCCTTCAGGGGTTACCAAACTTTCCTCTTTAGAGACCTTGTCCCAAGAACAAACCCATTCCCGTTTGTTGGCTTCTATCCCTGACTCCTGAGGTTTGCTTTTTGCCTGGATTGATCCCGAATTTTTGTGGTCCTGCCAGTCAGATCTTTGTGCAGCTGAGTGGGAAAGGCTGGGGAGGAGCCATTGAAAACTTCCCAATTTATGTGAGAAACCTGACTGGAGGGGAATAGGCTCTTTCTGATGTCTTGTTTTGTGCAGTGGCCGTGCTGAAGTCAGCACAGGCTGGGAAATGGATGTCCTGCTTCTGCCTATTGATTTCCTCGGGAATGTTCTTCCATTTGTGCCCTTTCTCCACGGTTCCATTTTGCGGTGTGCGTTTGAAAGGTTTCAGCTAACTCCTGACAAGATGATGCATTATTTTTCTGTCTAGCTGGCTAAATTCCCGTCCCAACTTCTTTTCTGGGCTTCTCCCTCAAGTCAGACATTGCCACTTCCAAATTTCAGCCTCCACTGCCTGGTGGTAATGGAATTAATAATAACATTTAAAAACTTTTAGGATCTGTTGTCTGATATTTTATTCAAGAGACTAAAAATACACAGAGAACCCCATGCAGATTTTATGTAGAGAAGGGGGCAAAACAGATCAGATTTTACTGGGTTGCCACCAGACTGGGTTTAAATTCTGTCCTTTTCTGATTGCAAACAGAGGTCAAAGTGGCAGCAGGAGAGAGAGTGAAAAAAAATGAAGCTGTGACCTGTCTGCCCATGCAAAGCTGTTGGATTGCAGCTGTTCAGAGACCAATATTTTTAAAGCATTCAGCAATAGAACTGTTTGCCAGATCACCGTGACTGGATTTGGGATTACCAACCTTCCCCTCCCTCCTAAACACTCTCTGTTGCCTTTGCAGGCTTATTGATGGAATATTTTTGCAAAGATTGGTGTAATTTATGAGGGTTGATACAGGTTTCAGTCTTCAGATCTGTTTTCTCCTGAGGGATTTCTGTTCTCTTCTTAAATGATTTCCAAAGACTGCTCAAGTGATGATTTCCTGGTGGAGGAGCAGCAGCCATGCTATAACTTGGTACTGCAGTTGCTTTTCTGCACCTATGGATGTATAATGCCAGGTTTGAGTAGGTGGTTTAACACTTGGGCTTCACTTCCTTTGGCTTCTAAGTGTAACAGTCTGGGTTTAGCCATGATTTCAACTTTGATTTTTCCAAATTTAATTTTATTTGGTTGGTTTGTTCAGCTTTTTTTTTTTTTTTCCCCTGTTCTCTGTATGAAAATGACATCACAGAGTTCACACAGGAGATGGGATCATAGAACGATTTGGATTGGGAGTGACCTAAAGCTCATCCTATTCTTCTCCCTGCCATGGGCAGAGACACCTTCCACTATCCCAGGATGCTCCAAGCCCCAATGTCCAACCTGGCCTTGGACACTGCCAGGGGCAGCCACAGCTTCACCCTGTGCCAGGGCCTCCCCACCCTCACAGGGAACAATTTCTTTGTTATATCCAGTAAAACATTCCCTCTTTCATTTTAAAACCGTTGCCCCTTGTCCTGTTACTACAGGCCTTGGTAAAAATTCTCTTTTGTAAAACCCTGCTGTATAAATGGAGATCCCATAGCCAGGCCTTCCTGGAGCCAGAGCAAGCTGCTGCTTCCATGTGGAGCAGCATTATTCATAGGAAAAAAACCCCAAACACCTTTAATTTAAGCAATGGACCTAACCATGCTGCAGTGCAGGGAAATCCAGAGGTCAGGGTGGTTTTTCACCCATCACTGAGCCCCACGTGGGTGTTGTAAAGTACCAAAACGCTGTGTGAGAGAGAAGTGTAGTAAATCTATTTGCTTATTCTTTCAGTAAATCCATCTCGCTGAGTAGTGGCAACAATTCCTTCAAGTATCTCTGGCTCCAATTTCCCTGGAATAATAAACAGTGGTGCCTGAATGGCTTCTCCAGCCAGAGACAAGATCTATTATTGTGCCTGTGTTTTCCTGTTAGCAGGGCACTTCCAAAGGAAGAGCAAAGCTCAGTGCTGTGTTTAACTTACAGAAATAGATATAAAATCCATGTTCTATGTTTCTTCCAGCAAGAACTATGCTCTCAGTGGTGAACATCTGGAAGAGGAGTCCTTATATGTAGGAATCTTTAAATCAATTTCTTAACAGGAAATATCAGTGGAGCTGAAAAGGGATGTGGGTGCAGAGGAGCAGCTGCAGGTCTGTGAGCACGGGATGCTGCTGGCCCAGCCCTACTGATAAAGAAGGTCTAAGCTGTTAGGGGTGCTTAGTACAGCCTAAACTGGATAAACAGGGTGTAGTAAACAGATTACAGCAGTGTTTATCGGGAATTCCTTCTGATGTGGGGACTGAAGGGACTGTGAGCGGTGTGTAAATAGGGGAAAATGAAGAGGTGCTGTGCAGTGTTGAACAGTTTCCGACTTAACTGAGCAATAACTGCAGAGATTCCTCTGAGGAGAAGAAAAAGCCAGCTAGCCTGGCTTGAGTAGGATGGAGATAAACACGCCGTGGGTTTGGAAGGTGTGTTTTGAGCACTGGGGATTAAGTGGACTTGGCAGTTCCTTTGAACTTGCCATTGATATCGTAATGAGCTTTAAATAGCTGATTCCAGCTCCCGGTGCCCCCGAGGTCAGCCCCAGGGTCACACTGCACGGCAGGGACACGGCCCCAGGTGACACCGAGGCTGCTGAAAATCTGTCAGGTCATCCTGAAAATCTGTCAGGTCATCCTGACTCACTGCAAGAGCTGCTCCTGAGGAGGAGGAGGAGGAGGAGGAGGAGGAGGAGGAGGAGAAGGGGTTGCACCGTCCCCATGTGCCAGAAGCTTCCGCTCCCCAGGGCTTTGGAGATGTGGATCGGGGTCTGGAAGATGCCTGGGCAGAGGGGTGAGGAGCAGTGACCAGGGCAGCAGCCCCGGTGCCACTGCAGGGACCTCTCCTGTCACCCTGTGTGTCACAGGATTTGTTCTTAACAGCAGCAACAACTTTCTCCTTCAGCGTTTGCAGCGTTTCCTTCCAGAGCAGCCAGGGAAATTTCAATTCCTGCAGTCAGGATGTGACAGGCTGCACTCTCTTTGTTTGAGAGAGGCCAACTGACCACTGGAAAATACAGAAGCAGAACTGGCCTGGTACCTACAATGTTTAAAAAGAGATGAAAACCATCACGTTTGTCCTGCTTCAACAACATCCAAGACCTTGACATTTCTGCAGTGAGATCCTCGTGCCTGATGTGTTTGCAGATCTTCATCAAGAGGATGAAGGAGCCAGGAGCAAGCAGCAAAGTGAAATAGCAGAGAAATATTTTAGACCAGATCAAATAAATGCAGAATTATTTCAGTTAAAGTAGAGAACAAATTTCAGTGCAAATAACTATTCTCAAAAACCTTTGAGCTAAGTGTGAACCAGGCATTTTTATTCTGAAACAAATTCAGATCATTGCTGTTATTCAGGAATGGTAATTCTGGAATAGTAAATTTGGATCATCCCAGTGTGGTGAGAAGAGCAGCTCTGTGCTCTCAAGGTAAGGACCAGCAGCAACATCTATGGAAATACAGGAGTATTCCAAGAGAGTGATGCTTCCTGGGGTGCCTATTGAGCAAATAAATATTGACACCTTATTTCTCATCAGTTGTCAGGGAATAAATTGATTTTATAATCTGAATGATTGTCTTATTTTTAAAAGCTAAGTGGCCCTGTGGTTACGATGCTGTAACCTTGTTCATAACACAGGTGAGGGATGCAATAAAGGCCACAGGAATACTTTTCCTACTGTGAGTAACTCTGGAGTAGCTGGCTGTCAACATTTCAACATTTTAACTGGGCCACTGGAATTCCTTTTACAACTGTTTTGTTGTTTAAGGAGAATCTTGTGCCAGCTCTGAAAAACCCCAAACCAAGCAGGCCCATCCTCCCCCACAGCCTTGGAATCAAAGTGGTCTGGAAAACTGAATCTACTCTTGGCCCAAAGAGGATGACTTGGGGATTTGAATTTCTGATGTTTGCTGAGACCCATATTAAAAAGCCAGTTTTAAAACTGGAACAAAAGAACTTTAAGCCAGTCTCTGGAACAACTCTCTGCAACTGTTCTTGCCAAAAATTCCAGTGAGCATCTTCACTGGTTTTAGGTTTGCAGTGGAAACAATTTGTGAAGCCCAGGATGTTATGCAACTTACCCCTGGCAAAATGTAGTTTTTCTGCCTGCAAAGGCAGTGTTTCAACAGCTCCTGACAGAGTCTAACCAAAACCCAGATGGCCGTAAATAGTTACTTGAACCCAAAATTTCCATGTTTCCCCTGGGTGTGATCAAAGGGGTACAAATGGTGACTTTGCTATTTAATCTTTCTTTGGATAATTTATCACACTAGCAGTTTTTCCAAGATCACTTTTATTTTCCTGAGAGATGCAGCTGTGACCTAACATGGCACCCCAAGCACCCAATCTTTTTTCCAGCCAGAACTTCCAGGTGATGATTTTTCATGCTACAGTGGGAAGTGACAGTTTCACCTTTGCTGTCTCTTTTCTTCCCAGCAGTACAGAATAAGAAAGGTCAAATTCGACAATTTTCTGGATGCTTTTTAAACAGTATAGGCACTGGTTTGGCATTGGAATAAAACCCTGTGACATTGGCACGTGTCAGTGAGGAGTGAACTGTGAATGTTCGGATTCCACGTGAGCTGAGGTGTGAACGCTCCCACTTTGCTGAGGGTGCAACACAGAACGCTTTGGGTTTGTTTTCCTTCTAAATCAGGAGCAAATTGCTGGTCCAGAGCCCAAGTAAGAAATTGAGAATCCTATGACCAGGCCCAGAAATTTGTCCCATGACCAATGTAACCAAATCTCAAGTCATGTGTTGGGATGGTTTTTTTGCGTTGTTTTAGTGAGGATTGTTTTTTGCCCAGGCAAACCCAAGAGTTTGCAAAGTTACGGTTTTCTGTCATGGGGTAACAATAGGAGATCTCAGCACATTTGAAATCTGTTTGTCTGTTCTGAAATGTCCTTTCAGGGAAGCAAAATCCATCCTGATCCTTGGAATGGTGCAGGGAGTTCTTTGGGGCCGTCCTAACAGAATTTTGGTCATTTTGCCTCTGTGGAAGTGATGCAGACCTGGAAGAAGTGGCCTGAACTGCTTCTCATGTTGACCTTGTCATTCAAACAGAAAAAATATTTAGAAATAGATTTTCTTGGTCTGTACCATCCCTCTTTATTTTTGCCTTTTTTTTCGGCATAAAATTAAATAGAAAAAAACATCAATACAGTTCACTGGTGTTTGCAAAAAATTCTCTATCAAAGTCCTCCACTAATAATTTATTTATAAATTTTAAGATATTTACAGATGTTTTATGCTTAAGCTTTCTTGGTAATGGTGAAGCTTCTGCTTTCCAGCATGACTTTCCATTGTACATGTTACAGGCTGATTGTAGCTCTTCAATTTTGTGATGTCTTAAGCTGGTCTAAAATTCATTTTCCCAAAAGTATAAAATGCTGGACGAAAAGTGAAGGCAATCTTTGATGATTGCTAGCTTGTATTTTTGTAATGTTTTAATGCTTTGTAAGTATCAACATTTTTCTCTTTCAACTGGAAACAGATTATTTTGAGATTTTCAAGATTATTTTAAAATCGCAGTGGTCAGCATCTTATTTCCTAATTCTAGATTTTTTTTTTTTTTTTTTTCTCAGATTCTCAGGCAACCAAAGCAAACATGGATTAAATTTAATCTGGGGGGATAAATAGAAGCAAAATAAACTGTATTATTATTATTATTATTATTATTATTATTATTATTATTATTATCATCATATCGAATTTTGAATATGGAATGATTGGTTTCATATTAATCTCAAATCCCAACAGCAAATGGTTGTCTTGAGAATTTCTGAATTCCACCTGGTGAAGTGAAAATGAACTCATTTGTTCAGAATGCAACTATACTGAAAGCTTATTACACACCCTGCTTGTTCCTGAGCCCCAGCTGGGTGGGAATTGCTGCCAGAAGAGACTGGGGGGGGTTTACAATGATTTTTCATCTTCAGACATGAAATGGGCAGTGACTTTTCTTTGTGCTGTTCCATCCTTAGGAGAGCAAACGTTTTAATTCTGTGTTTCTCTCTATTTATATTTACACCTTGTGTTCTTCTGGACTAACACCATTCCAATTTTCAAGCTGCTCAGTGGCTCCCATCTTCCAGCTGAATGGTTGGATGCGAGATAAGACACTGGCAAGGAATGAAAATCAACCTCTCCTCCCCCTGATTTGCATTAATGTGTCACTGGGGCAGAATATCATCCCCCAATCCATTCTCTCCTTCTCAGCTCACTTCTTGTTTACAAGCAGTGGTTTGCAAAGTGGCTCTGGAGAAATATTCTGGGATTTCAGCAGTTGTGGTGCAGGGATGAGGCAGTGCCTGAATGCCTGTTTGCTTGTGTGAAACATTCAGCAGTTGGGGAAGCAATTCCTGTGTCACTGTGTGCTTTTATAACCCAAGAGGTTTTGTCGTTTGGGTAAGGGCAAATCGTCTGTTCCTTTGTGTCCCTGCACCTTCTGAAAAATCTGTGCATTTCAGTGGTCTGAAAGGAGAATTCTGCAGGTTACATTTCATTTTAGAAAGTGTTTTGCCCTGATGGGGGTTATGCAAGATGCTTTCCTTCCTTCTCCAGGAATTCAGGGAAGCAGTCTGTGAAGGCAGAGGTGTCTTTGGGATCTCTGTAGCCCTTGGTGCTCTGAGGAAATTTTTATTTTTAAGCTTGGGCTTCTGCTGTTCTAGCTACCTTAAAAACCAAATAAATTACTTAAAATGACTGCTTCTTCTGAAAAATACCAATAATTTTTCCAGAGCCTTAGAAAGTAGAAAACACTTTTAAAACTTTCTTCTCAGTCAAGAATTTTTTATTGTGCTTTTATTTAATGATTTTAATGACTTTCAGAGAAGCACACTAATTTATTAACCACCAGTCACCCTCAATCTGTAAAACAGAAAGGTCCATGACAGGGGCACTACAGGGGTTGGTTGTACCTGATCTGAGGCAACTGAGGGTGAAACTTCCACGCAGAGCCTGGTGAGAGCTGGGGCTGTGCTGCACCTGCTAAAGGCTCCCCGAGCAATTCAGTATAAATATTTTAACCAGAACCATTGCACCACTCAGATAACTGGGAAACACTTTCCCACGTGCTGAGGGCTGTGATTTCCAGCGCTAGCACCAGCTGAAAATTCTGATTTATTAAAAAGTTTGCCTTTGTTTTTTTTATTCCCTGTGGGGTGTTTTTATTAAAAAGAGCAGGATTTCTGTCTTACAATGGAGCTGACCCTTTGTCCCCAACACAAACCAGATGCCAAAGGATGCAGGATCTTTTCCACGTTGATTTAACTGCAGAATTGGGCAGTCAGCAGCTGCTGTTGAGGTTTCTTGGGAGTCGTTTGGTTGCCAGTCCGTGCTCCAGAGCTTATGGGCTTTGGGAGCTGCGTGGCTGCTGCGCCTGTGAAAGCTCCAGGAGGAATCTGAGAGCTTCCAGGAGCTCCAGCTGCTCTGGCAATCCAGCCTCATTCCTGAGCCACGCTGCTCTGGTGCAGGATGTTTGCTGTCAGGTGTCTGCTGTGTCTCTGATTATTCCGTGCTCAGCTCTCATGCGCCCTGCTCGTGCTTGGAATATGGAAATGGAGCCTCACTCTGCTCTTCCTGATGTACAAATCCTTATGGATATATGGAATACCCTGAGCTGAAAGGGACCCACAGGGATCACCGAGTCCAACATGCCAATAATCCTTCCCTGTGCCTCAGAACGTTTTCCAAAGTGTCCATGGGGTGCTGGACAGTTGGGATCAGAGTATGGCATCTTTAACCTGAAAATTATGGGAAATTGCCACTTAACTCAGTCTGGGAAAGGTTTGTTATCTGGGATTAGTCGTCCTTTTTAAGTGGAACGAGGATATTTTTAAAGCGATGTTTATGTTTTGGTCAAACATTTGGGACATGCTTATTATAGTTTGTATATTTTCATTGTCATGATTATGGAAAAAGCATGGTAGGGGATGGATTGGGACTGTGAGAACAGTCCCAAAAGTGCACAAATGCAATCTTTAAATCCTGTTCTCTTGCTTTAGGAGATGTAACACAGCATGGGATTAAATAATAATTTTCCTGAGGTTGAAAGGGGTTTTGCAGCTTGGGCTTCTGCTGTTCTAGCTACCTTAAAAAGCAGATAAATTACTTAAAAATGACTGGTTCTTCTGAAAAATACCAATAATTTTTCCAGAGCCTTAGAAAGTAGAAAACACTTTAAAAACTTTCTTCTCAGTCAAGAATTCTGTTCTTACATTGCAGAAAGGTTTGTCGTGACAGATGCATTTGGATGAATTTAGATTAATAACTTTGCTTGAGGAAATGGTTGATGGGACACAAACCAAACAGTGTTACGGACATCGGACAAGAGTACAGATAAAAGAAATATGTGCATATTGATAAAACAAGATATTTTTGGGTCAAATTTTGGGTTCTAATTGATAAATCTTTAGAAGTCACTGGTGCAAAATTGTTTTGTTTTGCTTATTCACCTGAATTTATGGCAAATAACCCCCTTCTCCTCATGCCTGGTGTTCCTGTAACATCTCCCAGAATGGTTTGGGTTGGAAGGGACCTTAAAGCTCATCCAGTGCCACCCCTGCCATGGAGATTTGGAGTCACCGTTCATAATTTGAAATACATTCAACCTGCATAGAGACGTGGAGTTCTAACACCTGTATTTGTGCATGAGTTTGTATTCAGAGATGGTCAGTGCTGTGGGACGGGTTTTTGCAATTATCTCTAAAATCTGGAGCCACCAGGGCTGCCTTGCACTTCTCACTCCCCTTTGGGGGGAGTAACGTGACACCTTCATAAAATATTAGTGCTCAGTTGCTCTCAGCGTGTCTGGAAAATGAACTGTGTGGGACGGCTGGGTACTGCTGCAGCAGCACAAAATCTGTGCACTTGGGTTTGTTTTTACCTTTCTGGAGGTGAGGTCGAATTTCCTCTGCACATGTGGATTTTGGAGCTCATTGTTCAGCGAGGTGGTGGAATACTGGGGACCAGCAGTCACTGGGTTACTGGGGGATGAGAGTTCGGTGGCACATGGGGTCCCCACCTCATAGCTGTGGTCAGAATTCATCGTTCTTACACCTTTGGTCAGAATTCATCATTCTTATATCTTTGGTCAGAATTCATCATTCTTACGTCTTTGGTTGGAATTCATCATTCTTACATCTTTGGTCAGAATTCACAGTTCTTACACCTTTGGTCGGAATTCATCGTTGTTACACCTTTGGTCGGAATTCATTGTTCTTACACCTTTGGTGGGAATTCATCATTGTTACACCTTTGGTCAGAATTCATCATTGTTACACCTTTAGTCAGAATTCATCATTCTTACACCTTTGGTTGGAATTCACAGTTCTTACACCTTTGGTGGGAATTCATCGTTCTTATATCTTTGCTCAGAATTCATAGTTCTTACATCTTTGGTCAGAATTCACAGTTCTTACACCTTTGGTTGGAATTCATCATTCTTACACCTTTGGTTGGAATTCATAGTTCTTACACCTTTGGTCAGAATTCATCGTTCTTATATCTTTGGTCGGAATTCATCATTCTTACACCTTTGGTCAGAATTCACAGTTCTTACACCTTTGGCTGGAATTCATCGTTCTTACTCCTTTGGTCAGAATTCATAGTTCTTACACCTTTGGTCAGAATTCACAGTTCTTACACCTTTGGTCAGAATTCATCATTCTTATATCTTTGGTCGGAATTCATCATTCTTACTCCTTTGGTCAGAATTGTACTCCTTTTTCAGCTCTGCCTGCAGAGAATTGGTGCATTCAGGATTGCTCTAAAATGGGAAAGGGAAGATCTGATATAAAGGTCACCCCTGAAACTGTAATGGATATGATCAAACCCACTTTCTAAAAAAAAAAATTCAGACTTTTGGTAGAGAGTTTTCATTTAAAAATAGTATTTTCTTTTAAGTGAGCTGTTGTATTCTTGAATTTGAAATGACATTGCTAAATTTATGGAAAAACAGGTAAAGGCTGGCCTAGTTGTTCTCTTACCCTTTTCCATTTCATTGTTTCCCAGTAGTGTTACTCAATTTGTTCTTCATCCTCACCCATAAATTCCATCTTCTCCAGCCCTCCTTATTCATTCCTTGAAATTCCACTCTCTCCTTTAGCCTTGTGCCTATGCCTTGATAAAATGATTTGATACAGATTTGTCAGTTATCTTATAAATAACTCTTACAAATATAAAAATCTGCCGCTACTGTTACAGATTTCCTAAAAACCACTTGGTTAAGAACCAATATTTTATCTGTTTGCAGAGTTATCTAGGCCAGAAAGTTACATTTACATACAGGAAAATGTGTATATAGCTGCCTAGAAAAAATAATTCCAATATAATGTGATGACAACATTCAGTTACCCTGAGCTTCATGCAAATCTTAGAGCAGTGATAAAAGTGACTTTCCTAAAATAATATCTTGAACTGATCTCGAATGTCTCTTTCCTGCCCTGTGAACCAAACTCCTCTCCTTTGGTTTTTGTAATTTTTAAACACTCCCCACCTCAATCAACTCTTCTTTTTTTTTCCTCTGGAAATTTAGATAAACAAATTCAGAGTTGTTCAGGATGGAAAGTATCACAGAGGTAAGGAAAAAAGTTAAATAAGGAAATAAGTTCCTTTAATTCTTAAATTCAGCTTGCTCCGCTCAGGTTGGGCACGGCTGCTGGTGAACATTTACCTGCTGGAAAATGGGAATGACATAAAAAGCGTTTATTTGTGTCAGTGTTGGAGTGCCAGCAGAGGCTGCTTTGAAGTGACTTTTACCTTCTGCCCGTGTGGGAGCAGCTCCTGTTGTGCTCTTCCCGTGCCAGCTCCAAGCACTCGTCATTCCCAGCTATGGACAGGGTGGAATTTTTGGCTGGGTGCACTCTGTACTCCTGCAGGTCACGGTGCCACTGGGGCTCTGCAGAATCGTGGCAGGCGTTTCTTGGGCACCTCTTGGCTGTGCACAATGTGTGCAAAGCCTTCATAAATCAGAGCTGCTCCTCCGTGGGATGGGCGGGGAAGGAGCCGAGTGGGGCTGGGGAGCGCTGGGAGCATCCTTGGGTGTGCATGGGGGGTGTCAGAGCCTGGGCTGGAGTGCAGGGAGCCCTCAGATGGAATTGTGAGTGTATTTCAGGAGAAATCAGTGTCAAATACCTGGAGGAGGCAGGAAAAGATGAGCTGCAGGTGTTTAATTCTGCCATAGCAAAGGCAGAGTGGCTCCGACATTTGGGTTTATAACAATCTGAAAGCCAGCAGCTCAGCAGTTTCAGTGCTCTCTTTCTCCGACTCTTGTTTGGACCTGGAATATGAATAAAAATGGTTTTAAATTACATAACAAATAGATCTTTATCGTATTTTTCACTTCCACTTAAGAAAGGAGTCCTCTCACCAACAGCAATTGCTTTTCAGTGCTTAAGAAAAATATTTTATGGAGGTTGCACACACTGCTTTCCTGTCAAGGTGTAATTTGGTTTTATCTTGACACATTTGCATGCCACAAATGTTCTTTTCTAACAGCTCAGTGCCATATTTTGTTCCTGTAATATTTTTAAATTCCTTAATTACCTAGATTTTTACCATCAGTTTTAATAGTTGGGTGAGACCATCTCTAGTATTTTTTGGGGTCTCTTTTTCCACTCCCAAAATTTAAGGGTCTGGGACGGTTGGTTTCTTCACCTGGAGGGTCTGTACATGTGAAATGCTCTTTTAAAATTCTGATCAGTCAAACATGCATTAACTCACAGAATCTGATTTTCTCAGGTAAGTCTGACAGTGCTTCTTTTGAAATGTCACAGTATAATTCTTCCAGACTCTATCCAAAGTCCTTACAAGCTTATAGGAGAAAATGCTACTCTTTCCAGATACAAAGGTCTGTACTTTAAAGGAATCAGAAGTTAATTTCCATGGTGTGACAGTGATAAACATGATTTGCACCATTCAAATATAATAATTTTTCCGGAGAAAATGTGACAATAATTAAAAAAACAGCAATGAGGCTTTATTACGGTTGGGTATTTTATCATTATTTTCTTTTTCTAATTACAATCCTGTCTTTTATTGGTGGGAGAAAATGTTAACCTGTGAGGAAGTGCCTGAGATTAATAATAAATAAATAAATAAAAATACTACTACTACTACTGCTACTACTACTATGAACTTAGTGTGTACATATCCATCAATATATTCTTTCCCTTCCATAAAAATATTGGTTTGTTTTTAAACGTGCATTGTCCCACTTGTCCCACTTATTTTTGTGTGGACATTTTAAAAAATTTGACCTAGTAGGAACTCTCTTTTTCCTTTCCTCTATTCCTTTAATTCCTTTAAAATTGAGAATAGTAGTTCAGTATATTTGTGTTGACTATGGAAAAAACTTGTTGCAGTTCAATTTGGGCAAGTTTTACAGAAGCAGAGGGCCAGGCTTACACCTGGTGTCCAAACCTGGGCAGAGAAGCTGAGAAATTGGAGCAGTGACTTTGCTGCCTCCCCTCTTTTGGGATGTTTCAGTGGTTGGCAGCTCAGTGAGGGAGGCTGGGATTCAGTTTCATCTTCTCCCTGATCCTATTTAATCCACTACCTCTCATTTCCCCAAATATTCCCATGCCACACAACTTGCCAGGTGCTCTGGGTTTGGGGTGAAGGCTTTCTTTGCTGCTGAGTTTATGTTTCAACACTTCAATAAATAAGTAAAAAGCGAAAGGTGGTGGCTGGAACTGTGACGGCGCCCTGCCTTTCCAGCAGCGTTTCCTCAGAGGGGTTTTGAACACTCCTTATTTCTGCTTTGAGTGCTTCTACCTTCAGCGGTGTTTGATTTGCGTGGCTGTGCTCATGTCCCCGCACTTTGGGGTGTGAGGAGCTGCCTGGTCCCTGGCACAGCATCCCGAGGTGCGCACGGAGCCAGGCTGGGTTTTCTGGGGCAGGCGCGGGGCTGGAGGGAATTGGGAACACAGGAACCGCCAGGGCACACGAATCCACCTTCCTCGCTGCCTTCCCTTGCAAACTGGTGAATTCTGCCAGAATTACCCCGAGTGGGGAAGCGTGGAAATGTCATTTTGCTGTTCACCGTTTGTCAATAAAAGGCAGCATCGCCCTCCTGGCGGTGCCTCCTCTCTCCCTGCTGCGCTCCCCGCTGCTGCCTCCCTTCCCCAGGCAGCTGGGAAGGGGAGAGGGATCCAGGGACCCGAGGGGGTGGAGAGAAGCAGGAAAGGTGTGTCCCTCCTGCCACGCTCCGGGCTGGGGCTGGGCGAGCGCCTCACATCCCATGGCCAGCGGAGCTCCGTGCGCAGGGGAGCCGGGGCTTACCTGCGGAACTCATCTCCTGCTTCGGTAACCCAACCCCGGGGGCTGCAGGGCTCCAGGTACGGGAGAACGATGCTTTTCACGGGAGCTTTCTGTGCTTTGCCATCCAGCGGGGTTATTCTGGGCTGTCCGGAGGGGTTTGTGGCACACGGGCTGTGTGGGCACTGAGTGGGGAGCTGGGCTCCTTGTGACCCGTGGCTTTGTGAGAGAGGGAGAATGTCCATTATCGGTTCGCACAGCCAGAAGGCAAATGGTAATTGCTTTGGAAATGTCCCCTGCCTTTGACTTTTGGGAAGTATGGGAATAGAAATGATTCATTAGAACGGAGCCGTGCGTGTGAGAGAAAAACGTAACTGTGAGTGATTTTGCAGGATTTGTTACCTAGAGATGATGTTGTACCTGCAATATTCATCAGTTTATTTTCTCTTTAAAAACTGTCACTTTAACCCATTACAAATGCCGTGTTTTGTGACAAATTTCATAGATAGCAGTAAATGATTGATATTGCAAGGAAAATTTTGGAAAGAAAATAAGCAGCTTACTACTGAACTTTATATAACAATGCTTATATTTCCCATAGATTTCTGTGTTGAAAATGTACATCCTTTCTTTTTAAACCTGATATTTGAAAAATGCATTCAGCACCAGCTTTTGCCTTGTCAGAATTTCACCTGCACTCCTGTTTCATGCTTTTCTTGCTTTTGGACTTTATAATAGCTGTGATTGTTATTTGTCTTTAACTTGAGCTTAGGCACCAATAAGAACAATATCCAGGTATTTATTTTGGAGGTTAGAATATTTCTGAATTAACTAAAGCTGTTAAATGAGTAAAACTAGATGAAATATTTTAGTAAAACATAGAATGCACGACTATTCCTGCGTGTTATTGGAAGTAGGGGTAGAGGAAAAGGGATGACAATATTAATTTTGATAAAATGCAGCAACATTTTTCAAGTTGTCGTGCTTAATGCAGTCTAATTTTGCTTATCCTTGAATTTTGCATGGATTCACAGTGCAGTTTTAGCTGAAATTCAAATGGTACTGAGTATCTGGATAGGGTGATATATTTGGATTTGCAAATGCTTCTATGAATTTTATCACTTCTCTGGAAGGAATTAGCTGAAAAGGGGTTCTTAAAAAGACTTTTTATTTTTAAGGGCTCAAGTTGGATGTGAAATATTGGCAGCCAATCTGCCATTCATCAATTTACCTGAGCTCTTTTCATCCCCTCCAGAGAGACAATTCATACTTTTAAAAATCTTTCTGTGTGGGCAAGTCTGTGAAACTGAATTCTGCCTGAAAATACCCAGAGTTGGTAAAGCATGGTTATGTAACGAGTATTGCATAATAATGCATTTAATGATATTCTAATAGGAGTTTACTTTTGTCACTGCTTCTTCAGGAGAAAAGGTTGCAGGGCTGTGACTAATTACCCTCCTTCTTTAAGGTTATCGGCTGTCCTCGTTTTCAAGGACATCCCTCTCTAACAGGGACAACCCTGGAATCTTGGAGGCTTTATTGAAAATGGGGCAATGTTCTAATTTCAGAGCAATCCCATGTCAGGCAGACATCTGAGCAGCTCCAGAGCTCACGTGGCTCCGAGGGCACCGCATCCGGCCGGAGCAGCACCAGCGCCGGCTCCGCTCCTGGCGCACGAGGATGTGGCAAACAGAGGTGCTGCAGCTCTGTCCCACTGCTGCACAGATACAGCAGCCTTTGTTTTAGAAGTAGAAAAAGGAAAAATAGGTTTTCTGTTCACACACGTGTTCATTTTTTCCTTTCTGTAACTTCCCTGTGGCTACAAATCCCACAGCCGTGGGAATGGGTCAAGAAAATCGGATTCGTTGCCCCATTGCACGTGAATGGAAAGAGCAGGCAGCAAATGCTGGAGCACTGGGAGGAATTTTCAGAGAGGCTGAAGCTAAATTTAAAGGAGGAACAGCTCTCTGCACTCTCTGTTCTCAGACAGTTGTCAAAAGAGAAAAGTAGGTTTCGGAAGGGTTCAGATTTGTTTGACGACTTTGTTATCTCTGTGCTTGAACTCAGACAATTTTATATGTGCTTTAAAATAAGGAAGTCCTGGGATTATGTAAGGGGTTAGCCAAGTACAACACGCAGAAAGATGCAGGAAGGATTGAAGTCTGATTTTAAACGTGTGCTGGGACATCTGTGATTGCATGGATCTCCAAAGGTTTGTGCTGTGGAAGAGATCACTGATAACTCAGTTCTGCCCCTCTAAAATAGGAATATTTGTGAGGGCCTTCCTGATCCCACTGAGCTTTCCTGTGCTTGAGGAAACCCTGCGTAATGGTGTCTTTTATTGGAATTAAAGCTTCCTAATATGTTTAGCACATTTAGACCTTAATAAACTTGAGGGCTTTATCAGGAAATTGTTAAACGATGAACTCCTTCACTTTTCTCCAGATTTTAGGAAGCGATGGCTCCACAGCCTTCATGGCACCTGGGACTTGTGCACATTGGGTTCCAGAGCAGTTGTCCTGGAGACGGAAGAGGCCCAGTGGGGTATTGAAATAGCCAGTCCTGCCATGTGGCCTGTAACCCAATGTGTGGGCTCAGTAGGAAAGTACATGCATTTTTCATGTATGATGCTGTGTCAGGACACATGGGAGACTTTCCTTTCTTGGTTTGGGGCTTTAAATATATCACAAACACACACACACACACACTGCTTGTCTTTGTGTTATAGTGACAACTGCTTTTGTAAATAAACAATTCGAGTTACCGCGGCCGTATTTCGTAACAATATCCATACTTGGTGTCAATTTATCAAGAGCTGAATGAGCCTAAAAGAACGTAGTTTTTTATTTACAGCAGCTGACTCTTACCTGGGTAAGTGACAGCTCTAGTGTCCCATTACTTCCCCTTCTGTCATTTTGCAGTGTAGAATTTCATGCATCTGCCAGCTCAGTTTCTCTTTCGCCGGACAGATTTCGTGTGCTCCCACTTCTTGTAATTAGAATAATGGTGCCAAATTTTCTCAAGGTTAAGAACACTGCTGGAACCATAAAATAGAACATGAAGGAGCTATAATTGCTTGGGTTTTAGAGTGAAGATGTGAAACTTCCAAAGAACAACCACAGTTTTTGCGGGGTTTAAGGGAAGTGTCACTTAGCCGTTGCTGATCACTGAGGGCCCAGGTTTCAGCTGAGGTGAAGGAATGATTTTGCTCAAGTGTTAGACCTGATGCATGCCAGGAAAAGCATCTGTGCAACAATTTGTAAGCTATTTAACACGGCAAAGATCAACTGAAAAGTGTTTGCATTTTCTTTAGTAATTAAATGGGGATCACTTCAGTGCTAATGCAGCGTGTGGACTGAGTCCTACACTTCTCATTGCTGCTAATGGGATTTGCAAGTGTTGCAAAATCTGTGTTCATCTAACAGAAAATGTGCTCCAGAGTGCCGTAGAAAGCTGTTCAGTCTTTATTTCTGAAACTTTGGGTGACTTTGAGTTGCCCAAATCGGGTTTTAATTGGCTTTGCCTTTAGAAGAGCACTGCTCTGAGCTTCCCTGCCCGCATCTCTTGTGAGCACCCAGGCTGGGTTTGGCCAGCAGGGTGTAAATGCTGGTCCTGTTAGGACAGCACAGCCAGAGTGCTCTGTTCCTGGTGAGTTTGGCAATATAATATATCTGGGAAGCAGAAATGAGGATGTTTGTTTCTAACCCAGGAGGACCTGAGAAATCTGTGCCGCAGAGCAGCGTTGGCAGCTTTTCTTTCATCTCAGTTCCAGAGTGAAGGCCTGTATCCATCCCACTCTTTCCCTGTCTTCTCCCTCAGGTTGCAGACATTTGGAAAATGCTTAAGGGCATCTCCTGCTCTTCAGCCACTCTTCTGACTCCTCCTTTCTCCAGTTTTCCTGCTTGCCCATCTCTCCTGACACATTGTGTGACAGCAGTGCCTCCACTGGGGCCACGGACAGAGCCTCCCCTTTTCCACAAACCACATCTCCCAGGCTGCTGGAGCTGAGCATGAGATGATGCTGCGAAATGTTTGAGAGCTAAATTAAAATCCTCTCCCATGCCAAGAGATGCCACCACTTGTTACCTGTGCTGCCACCTGCCTCCCCGTTGCTTTTTCTGGATGTGTGCTGACTTTATTTTGGTTAAACATCACTGCCACAGACTTCACGCACAAGTTCTCTCTTTACTGACGTTGTGGCCCCACTGAAACGCTGATTGTTTTGGTCCTTTGTTTTTCCACCACTGTCCACGATCCCTGCCCACCTCTCAGTGCACCTTTCCCCCAGCAGAGCCCTTCTGGATAATTTTCAGCCTCTAGGAAGTCGGCTGAGTTGTTAATCTCCGAATTCTGCTCTGATTTGCTTTTGTTTCTCTGCATATGCCTCTACCAAAGCCTCATTTTTCAAATTGTGTTTATGAAACAAGGGTAGAGGTGATTAATAATCTGCCACTGCCTTGCTCTGATCCTAAATGGTCGTGTTCAGTTTTAGATATTGCATTATCTTGTATAATGTAAAACTTCCAGTATAGCAGAACTTAATATTTCTCTGAGTATTTCTGGGAATTATGCAACCTGCTAAAGCAAGCAAACAATTTTTTTCCCTTGTAATAATCAGAATTAATTCTTTTTAGCAAGGCTGTCTTGATAGCACTGTGAATGGAGATTTGTAAAGGTATCAAACTCCTTTGCTGATTTTTCAAGTCCCTTAATTCCAATAATTTGTGGACTGAAGGAAAACAAGTTTTAAAACAATTTATTTTATGTAGTTAATCCCATATATAAGAAATATAGTTAATCTCTGTTTGCAACATTTGACCTTGAGGTTCAAATGTGTTCAGAAAATTCACTCTAGGATTAGTGTTTTGATTAAATGGATGGCCTTCATTGTATGGAAACGTTTTTTCTACCCTCTAGTGCCAATTATGAAGACTTATTCTTGATTCTGCGAATAAAATTCTGTTCCCAGGGACTTTGGCAGAGTTCATCCCAACTCTCCCTTTGCTCTCAGCATCCCTGGATAAACATGGCATGGTGAGCTCACTTTGGAACAGCAGATGCAGCTTAACTGCTCCATCAGAGATGCCTGAGCCAAGATGTGGGCATTAAACTGTTTAATAATTGTCATCTTCACTCTTTTTGACTTCCTTGCTCTGTTTCAAACTTGTGCTATTGCATCTGGAGAGTTGTGACCAGTCTGCCCAGTACAGGGGAGATGCTGGTGACTGGAGGGAGTCCAGGGGAGGGAGCCCATGGCACACAGGGAGAGGCTGGGAGTGCCAGGGTTCCTCGGTCAGGAGAAGAGATGGATGTGGTTTTATTCCTTTCTTCACTTGCCCAGTGGAGGTTGTAAAAGAAGGAAAATCCAGACTCATCTCCGAGGTGCACAGCAAAAGGATTTGAGGTGAAGGCTGTAGCTCCAGTAAGGGGAATTCTGGTCAAATATAAATAGCTCTCTCACCAGGAGGATGTTCCAACATGGGAACAGTGGCCCAGACAGGGGTGGGAATCTCCATCCTTGGGGACATTCAAAGCTCAGCTGGGCATGACCCTGAGCAAGCTGTTCCACATTTGAAGTTGGCACTGAGTTGGACTAGATGACCTTCAAAGATCCTTTCCAACCTAAATCATCCTATGGTTTTCTTAGGGACACTGGAAAAAAACCAACCCCAAAACCAAACGAGAGCTGTTTGATGTGAAGTCGATTATCAAAGTAGAAACACGGGGAAGTCTGAGCCTGTGTTTTTGTGAGTGATGGACAACTTTTAGTCTGAGGGGACCTCTGTGAGTGTTGTGCTGTGGAGTCACTGGGTCCTCTGGCAGTCCTGGAGCACTGATTTGCAATGGCAGCTCACTCCTAGCTGTTATTATGGGTTGTTACTGGCCATTCTTTATGAGACTTCTATATTTTTCCATGATAGAGTTGTGATTTTCTGTTGCTTTAATTGATTGCAGCAAGTAGAATTCACACAGGTAAAACCAAAGGTGCAGAAATAGGAGGAGTGAAAGCAGCACAATCTTGTCCTGTGTAGGGAATTCAGAAAGCGTTACTGAAATTCTTCCATTTCAGCCATTTTTGTGGAGTTGCTTTCAACAGTGATAAATGATCTGCCCCAAATTTCTAGATGACTTTTCCATTTACTGTGTGAAATTATATAAAAGTCAGGCTAATAAGGAAAAAATGTTAACTTAATCTTGACTGCTCGAGTCCATGTAGGGAGGTTTGACACTTGTTGCTGTGGTGTTATTACAGTGGTTCCTAATTAATGTCACTTGTTAAAGCGCCCTTCCTGCAAATGCCACCTTCCTTTGGGTGAGTTCTGCTGCGGTGGGGTTAATGGGGGATGCTCCCTAAAATAGTAAATAATACATCTGATAATCATCTTGATAAAGGCCTGTGTCTGAGGGGGAAATGTGGCTGAAGAGGAAAATGAGTTACGATAAAACTTGTGCTCAACTAACATAAGGTGGCACTTCTGAAACGCAGGGTGGGCTCATTAATGTTACGAGGATAAAAACTGGTAGGAAACTACTACAGCCTCTCTGGTTAAAGGAAAAATTGCTGGGGGAAGGGTCACCAGCATTCTGTGGCCTTTGAGATGTTCCTTCATCCCTGAGAGGCCTTGGGGCATAGGATGGGCAGGGAGGGCACAGGGAGATCAGGGAGGGCAGAAATCGGGGAGCAGAGGCAGATCAGGGGGAGCACAGGGAGGTCAGGGAGGGCAGAGGCAGATCAGGGGGAGCACAGGGAGATCAGGGAGAACAGAGGCAGATCAGGGAGGGCAGAGGCAGATCAGGGAGAACAGAGGCAGATCAGGGAGAACAGAGGCAGATCAGGGAGGACAGAGGCAGAACAGGCAGCCCAGGTCGGGGTGGCCACTGCACTTTAGTTCTGGAGCAAGAGATCTGACAGTCAGGAGGGTTCTGTCCCCATCTTGAGGTGTGGGGGGGAAAGAATGAAAATAAGTCATTGTGCACAGAGGCAGAGTGAGATATTCCTGCAGACAGGGGATTTCCAGTAATTTTAGGATGTAATTGTTAAAGGCATAAGAACTTGCCAGTTGGCTAAGGGCTGAAATATTTGACCTGCATTTACAGCAGTATCTGTCTTCCCTTCCTGCTAGCTATCTGTGATGCACTGTGTTATCTTTCTCTGATTAAATGTTTTTTAACAAGGCAGAGAATCATTTAGGTTGGAAAAGTCCCCTGAGATCATCAAGTCCAACCTGATCACCACCTTGTCAACCAGGCCATGGCACCAAGTGCCACATCCAGTCTCTCCTGAAACGTCTCCAGGGATGGTGACTCCGCCACCTCCCTGGGCAGCCCCTTCCAATGTCAAATCACCCTTTCTGTGGAGAAATTCCTCCTGAAGTCCTTCAGTACTGCTCCTTTCCCTGCCATTGTGGTGTTTGCAAAGGCACCTTTTGCAATGGTGCTCCTTCTGTGAAAGTTGAAAAGCCTAAACCGCTGCTGTTCCTGCTAGAAAAGTGCTTTGAATTTGAATTTTGACTCTTATTTGAAGGGTTTTTTTGTAGTGTTCCTTTTCAGTATTTTATCCTGATAGTGGATTTGCTGGTACCTAAGTTGGACTAAAGTTCTTATGCCTAACGCATCAGATAATTTGTTACAGAACCTTGTTTACAAGGGAAGCTTTCTTGATGTGAAGTTGCTGGTTAATGCAATGTTAAACAAATGATTCCATGTCTAAAGTGTCTTGGAATGGTCATTCTGGGAGAGAATTTTTAACAATTGGAGTCAGGTCCCTGTAAGAGGGAGGCATAGCTCCAAGGCTGTAATCCAAAAAGGAAATTTATGCAATCGAAATAAGAATCTGGGGATAAGACACGGAAGGTTGTGAAGATCAGTAATGCTGAGTGAATTATTTAGGAAGGCATGGGAAATAAAAAAGATTATAGAGATAAGAGGCAGAAGTGGAGTTTGCAATGTGTGTCCATCAGCAAGGCATTTGGTGCATTAGAGGTGGATCAATAGCTGGGAGCAGCCAGTGCTGAGGGCCAGGATCTGGGCAGGGCTCGTGTCTGGCTGGATTTGGTCTGAGCCTGTGGCCTGACCGTGCTCCTGCCGGGACTGGAAGCTTTCCAGAGCCCTCTGATGGTTTCTGACCCGTGTGTGCCGAGTGTGAACCTGCAGTGGGGCTTCTGCTGTGTTTTCTCCAGGAGCAGCCTCCTGCCTGGGCAGCAGAGGTGCTCTGCAGACAGAGCTGACACGCAGCCAGAGCCACGGCTGGAGGAGCTGCTGCCCGGCTGCAGCTCGAGCTGCTCGAGCCCAAAATGTGAATGTAGGGCACAGCAAAGTCATCTGGCTCTGAAGCCTGGTGTAAAAATACATCATCTTATCCTCTGCTGGAGAAGCAGAGGTCCTTCTCTCTTAAAGGAGAATTTATCAAAATGAACTATATTGCGTTAAATCCATTTTCTTTGAAGTTGATGGTAAAGCTTCAACTGATGTAAATGGGAGTAGAATTAGGCCAACACTGATCACTTAGGGGAAATCAAAATCTAGGCTAGAGAAAAGGCAAAGATCAGCTCTGCACAGATACAGAAATAGTTCCTGTGTGCTGTGCCACTGGTGGGTGGCTCCTGTGTGCTTCAGTTTGAGTTGGAGGGCTCATTTCTAGAGCAAATATCGCTGAAATCACCGCACCCACGGTGACACCAAGCCAGTGGTTGCCTCTGTGGGATGGTGCAGCTCCAGCTGCAGCCCAGCACTTCTCCCTTCTGGGAGACATTCTGCTCCCAGACGCAGCCAGAGCTGTGGTGTCAGGCTTTGAGGAGCCCTCTGCCACCACGAGAACCTCACTCTCTGTTTTATTTTCCTCACAACTTGGGAGTCAGGAAAAGCCCTTCCAACTTCGGGATTTGTAGTGCTGAGGTACTGAAGGGTTTAAGTGCAAATGGTCCTAAAGGCTTCAGCAAATGGATTTACCACCACCATCCCTCACCTTCTTCCTGTGCCATCTGTGCCAGCAGAGTTGGTCCCTGCAGGGGGATGCCACCTGCAAGCTGCCTGTCTGTTTTCCCCTGTGCTGAAAATAGCAATGCCACACAAAGGAATGTGTGGTTTTAGTCAGGTGCTGAGGACTTGAGCTCCTTTTCAGCCGCTGATTTGCTCCTTTTTTGTGTTTGGACAAGCTCTTCCTGCCCTGTTCTGGAAGAGCAGAGAGGCATCTCTCCCTGGAGTCGATGAAAACAGGCTATTTATGAGGCTCTCTGGGTCTGTGTGCTGGGATGTCACCCTGGTGCATGAAATGTCTTACACAATAGCAACAGAGCTGCGCTCAGGATGTGACTCTGGGGAGAAAACTCTGTCACAAGGAATGACAAATCCACCAGTGTTCCTTATGCAATTAAAATGGCAACTTATCTCCGCGTGATTCATGTTCCTTCCTCTCGAGCTGGTGAGCTGTTCCCAAAAGGAAACGCTCCCATCTCTTGTTCCCCTGGCTCCTGTGCATCCCTGATTTGGTGTGCCTTTACACTGATACAACCCTGGGGAGGTTTTAATCATAAGAGAATAAGCGCTTTGCGATTCCAGCACGGCTCCCTGGCTGCTCCGAGCTGCAGCCTCAATTATATTAATCTGACTGTTGCCTATTTAAGCACCGTCCTACATCTTGACTGACAGTGGGGTAAACAGATTCAGCAAATAAACTCTGCTTGCTGTGTGCTCGCCAGTGGCAGATCAGGTCAAGCAGAGCAGCAGCTCCACAGCCCCAAACACACACGCAGCTTTTCCCTGTGTCACTGCCTCCTGACTGGCATGGAAATGTGGAGCCTGAGTACACACAGTGCCACAGGAATATTTCTTCAAATGAGGTGGACGTGCTCTTGGCAGCCTCAGGGTGACACTGGGGAACTGCAGCTTCCAGAAAGGGTTAAAGGAGTTTAGATGGCAGTCGTAGGTTCTTCTTATTTGTCTGTTTTCCTGAAGGTCGCTCGAGCTGCTGTTACAGGGATGGGAAGGGTCTGTTCCACTCACTCAATTTCCACAAATCATTTCTGACAATGGGAATATAAATCCTATTTAAAATGGCTGTGCTAGAACTCGGGAAGTTTGGTTCTTGCAAGAAGTGACGAAAAGCAAGACAAACATAAGGTTATTAAGGAACACATCTGAGGAAGTGTTTTCTGTTCATTTTCAAAGGAGGCAAAACAACAATCACAGGAACATATGTGAAAAAAGTTGTCTTGATTTCAAATGCTAAAAAACCTGCACTGATTTCCATGGAGAGCAACAGATTGAGATAGGCTGAAGCAAGAGGTGGGATCTTGTTTGTTAATCCCCAACCTGGCGGAGTTGCTCACTGCCATCAGGAGTGGGCTGGATCTGCATTTTCTGATAGCATGTGGGTTAGGTGCATGCAAATCAGAGACGTGGGCTCTGCTTTGATCAGTTTTGCTTAATTTTCTGAGATAAGCTTGTATTTTTATTTTTTGGGGGTTGTAGTTAAAACTTAAAAAGAATTGACAATTCCCTTTTATTATTCTGGAGATTGTTGTGGGTGTGCTTTCTCTGTAAGGTTTCTGATTTAAAAAAACAGATTCAGAGATTGCTTCAATTATTAGAAGTGTGGTAATTCTAAGTCTCTGATGTCTGAATTATTTCAGATGGGTCCACAAAACACAACTAAGCAAACCAAAGCTGTTGCAGGAGGTGTGAGTTTGCTTCTCTAGGAAATCTGTAGGAGTTGATGGGTGTGAAAACCTTGGAAACAACTGGATTTACTTCTTGTTTACTTGCAGCTTTCAGGTGTTACATCAACGCAGGGGGTTTGATTCAAACAGATTAATCATGGAAGTCCCAGTGTCTAAAACTTCTTTTAAAACTTGGTCGACTTTCTACACACCCAGCCACAGATAACACCAATAATATTCCAGGTTATTTTGGGTAATGACTTAATGGTTATATGATTAATGTTATGGTGAATAACTTTGGCAATTTTAGACATGTTCAGCACTAGCCTGGATCTTTGGAGAATTTGGTAATTCCTCATTACCACTTCTGCTTGTAGAGGGAGAGATTTAATTTCATTGGTCCATTGGATGCCTCCACATCTATAATCCCAGAACACATTTCTTTGGGAATCCTTTACTTGTGAAATACTTGTGGGCCTGGTGTCGGAGGGAAGGATGTGGCTTTCCAGCAGCTCTGTGATGACCACAGGTGTTGGACACACTTGAATGAAGAATTCCCAGTCTTATCAAAACCATTTGGGTTTAGAAGTGGGAATCAAACTAGTAACCAACTGATATTTTTGTAGATATTTATGTGTTGTCCCTGAAAGGGTTTTGAGCCCAACAAATCAATAAAACAATGTCCCCTGGTACCAGATGGAGCTTCATAAATGGGAGCAGTCAGCTTATCTTGGTGTTTTGGAGGGTATTTCTCCCAAACATCTCAAGATACCTCTTCCAGAAATTCCCATTTAGGCATTTATTGATAGTCTGATAGGAAATGAACACAGGATATGATTTCATTTTCAAATAATCACTTTATAGTCAAAAGCCAGAACATTCTGTGTTGGATCAGCATTTGAGAGGTAGAAGCAACAGATAGCAATTATTTTTTCAGAAACTTTATTTAGATTAAAAAAGGGTGAAAAAACCATGCTAAAAATATGCTAAGTTTCTTATGATCTCAGTGTCCCTGGTGTAGCTCTTCTTACAAGAACACTTGTTGCTTTTACTCTCTTCATTTTCAGATCTGCTTGGAATCCGCAGTCACAGGTGTCATTCCTGGTGAATGCATAATTAACAGCACTTAAATGGATTTAAACAGAATGTTTCAATCTCTTATCATTAGTGGTGCCTGCTGGCTGAGGTGTTTGGGTGGAAGTCTTTCCACACTCGCTCCATCCCCACCTCCAAACCCAGGCCTGGTGTCTTGGAAAGCAGTTGTGAATTCTGCTGAAGGTTTTAGAATTTGGAGTGTTTTCAATGCCTGTAGTCTTCTCACATGGAAAAAAAATCAATGTGAACATTGGAAATCTGGGTTCATTCCCCTACTGGATTTGTTTAATCTGAGAGTTGGGCAGAACTCTCAGCTGTACACAGAATATTCTGAGTCTGGAGAATTATTTTCAGTTTCTTTTGCTGACCTCTTAATTCTGAGGTGGTTTGAGTAGTTCCTTACTTTACCTTCCCAAATAAACTCGTTATTTATCTTGCAGAATAGATACAGGATCAACAGATGATCTATTGAAGCTTGATAGCAATATGGTTATCCCGTACTCAGCACACCTAGCAACTGAAATATGTGCATGAAGAAATGCAGATTGTTCCCATGCCACCACCATTCAAATGGGACCAATCAATTACCAGTTTTTTACAACAAATCTCTGTAAAGAAAAAAAAAAATCAACCAAAAAAGAGTCACCAAAACTCTTGAAGTTAAAAAAAAAAAAAAGAAAAGAAAATTCCAGATTTTAATACAATGCCCCGAGAGCTGGCACTTGGTATGGCACTTGTGAGTAAATGGTGGTCGTGTTCCAAAATGGAAGATATCCCTGAGAACACTCACTGTCAGCCTCTCACAAAAATACCTTTTCAACTCAATTGTCTCTGTGCTTAAGGGATGAGGAGGGAGCTGCTCCCAAAACAGACAAGTCATTTGCTGGAAATAGATTTTAGATCAACACATTTGATTACAAGGAGAAATCAAGCTGAGCTCGTGCACTTTGTGCAACACAGGTCTATGTTCTCTGCAAGAGCCATGGTTAAAATCAGCAAACAATCATGCTCTGTAGCAGCTGAGACATCCAGATGGTCTCAGTTTATCCCTCATTAAAACACACTTCAGTGTTCCAGTCTTTAGATAAAGATAGGCTGGAATAGCTGTGGCAAGGCCCATATCCTAAAAGAAAGGTCACAAGCATCGAGGCAGTTGCAGAAAATACATCTCAAAGCAGCTCAGTGCCTTGGTCGTGTCCCAAGGTCATGGAATCATTGAATCCAGAATAGTTTGGGTGGGAAGGGACGTTAAATCCCATCTCATTCCACCCCCCTGCCATAGGCAGGGACACCTTCCACTGTCCCAGGTTGCTCCAAGCCCTGCCCAACCTGGTCTTGGACACTTCCAGAGATGGGGCAGCCACAGCTTCTCTGGGCACCCTGTGCCAGGGCCTCCCCACCCTCACAGGGAACAATTCCTTCCCAATATCCCATCCAGCCCTGCCCTCTGGGAGCCATTCCCTGGGTGCTGTCCCTCCATCCCTTGTCCCCAGTCCCTCTCCAGCTCTTCTGGAGCCCCTTTAGTCCCTGGAAGGGGCTCTGAGGTTTCCCCAAAGTCTTCTCTGGGCTTTTCCTCAGCTGCTGGGGCTCCGTGATTCCGATGGGAGACTTGCAGTTGATGTTACTCGTGTCCTTGTTGCAAGTGCAAGCAGCACTGCAGCAGGATGCTGAAAGGGAACGTGCAGCACTTGTCCTTTGCATTAATTGTGTTCCTACAGACCCAGAGAGGGCCTGGAACAACCCTGAACCTTCCCTCCTGCCCTTGCTGGGAGGAGGCAGCTGAAGAGGAGCAGCTGGAAGCATCTGATCCATGTGTCAGATGGTCACAGAATGCTGTGAGACTCATCTCCAGCTTCCCATCTTTCTTCATT
The DNA here is from genome assembly GCA_026261815.1 of Monarcha castaneiventris obscurior. NCBI lineage: Eukaryota > Metazoa > Chordata > Aves > Passeriformes > Monarchidae > Monarcha > Monarcha castaneiventris. The sequence continues at coordinate 18,003,726 of JAMPIT010000484.1, forward strand.
TGCTGGGAAATTAATGAGGACCCCAATTGTGCTGAAACCCGAGTACCTGCTGAAGGGCTTCACTGGACAGGAGTCTGTGCATCCTGCAGCTAATTATGTCATTCATTAATCTGTTATCTCTTGATGATGGGCACGAGAGTCACTGAGAAGGATTCAGAACCTACCTGGCCATTAAAGTATTTATTCCTTGAATTTTGATAATTCTTTATTTCTGTGCTGCAGCCAGTTATATTATATATATATACAGGCACTTATATTAAGGGATTCTTAGACAAAATTCCCATTTCTTCCTTGCTCTCCTGGGTTTTTTCCCCCATATATGCAGATAGCTAATGTAACTTAAGAGATGCAGAGTAGGAAGATTAATCTCTTCCCCCTTGCAGCTCCTAAAGAAAGTTACAGCTTTATAGCTTCGAAAGAGAACATTTTATTTTTAAGTTGCTATTAATAGCACAGAAAATTAAAAGCTCATCATGGTTAGGATGAGATCCCGATTGAACTTGACAGGGAAGAAGATATTTAATAAAAGTACCAGGCATGATGATGGCTCTAAAATAAATCTGTGTGTTAATAGCTAAATTATGAGGCGATAATCTGCTGGTCTGCTTAAAAATGTGTATGTAGGAGGATTTTTGGGATGACCCCACAGCTAACGCATGGTTGTTGGTATGTAATGTCCTACTGGTTGTATTTTTTGGCTAATTGTATGATTTTAAGGTTGGGCAGCAACATTCTACATGGCTGTGATCGCTTTTTATCCATCAATTGATGTCTGCTGCTGTTTTATCAGCTTATTTTTCTGAGCCACCAGCTAGGATAATGTGCTTGAGGGAAAATTATACCCTACATCAGTGGTTTTGTTACAGCATGTTGTACATTATTGGTAATTTGAATGCACCCAGATAAAAATAGAAAGGTTAAGTAGTTTTCCAAATGTTGCTTCTGTGAAGCAGAAAGAGAGTAATGTCTGTGCTCATGTACGTTTTTGAGGGAAGAATGGGTTTTTTATTTTATTTTCCCTTTGCTAAAATTGATGCTTTCCCTCAAGCTGAATGTAGAGAACACTCGACTTTGGAAATTTCTCTTCCCAAACTCCTTTTTTTTTTTTTTTTATTCTTCCTGATGGATGTTTAGGTTTAATGAGCCGGTTTTTAGCATTAATGTGCCAGTTCTGTCTGCATATGCCTGTCCCCAAAGTGCCTTCCCGTGGGCAGGTGGTGTGTGCTGGTGCCAGGGAGCAGGAGCTGCCAGCCCACGGTGCCCAGTGCCCTCTGCAAGTGTCCCTGGCTCTGGCAGCTCCTGGGCACGGCCCTCCCTCCTCCTTCCTTCTGCTTGGGGGCTCTCAAACCTTCCTCATCCCCCTCAGATGGTGCTGGCAGGCACAAGCAAGGCCATTTTGGTGAGGTATTTCTGCAGGGCCTGTCTGTGGTTTCTGTCAGATTGTAGCTCATCATTTCTGTTCCAAAATGATTTCATGATTCTCAGTGTAGGACAATAACCTGGGTGAAAAAGTGGGGATTTGGCTAGGGCTGCCTGGTAGCCATCTCCTTGGAATCCTTTGTGCACGTCCTATTTAACACCTCTGCAGAACATCACCGTGTGTCTTTCAGCTAATGCCCACTGAGATTTAAAACCTCCTTTTTGGCTGCTCTCTTTCTTAGGAGTGACCTTGGCTGACAGCTCCTATTGTACACCCGAGTCCTGCGGGGATGGATTTTTCCCTCTCCTCCCTTCACACGGATTCTCGTGGTGCAGACTCACCTCTCCAGCAGCTCTGCTCCTCTTGCCTTGCAGGGCACATCTTCTAAATCACTGTGGAGAAAATAGGTTTATACTTGATTTTCTTAGCCATTAAAAACGTGATGGGGGCCGTTAGGTTCTGTCCTATCCCAGTGCTTCCCCTTCTCCTCCCCAGATTAAAGGGAACAAGAATCACCCATGGTTTTCCTGGCAAGTGAGAGAAATCAGCCAGCTTGGGAGGGCTGGGGGCTCTTGGCTTTCATTTCAGCTGGGCACAGACAAGGTGGAGGCTCTTTTTCCTCCACTCTCTGCAAAACTGCAAAAAAAGAAATCTTCCCAAATCATCACTTCCATTGCAATTTATTGTTCTAACTTTGTATTGCCTGCGAGCTCGTGGCCGAGGACGTTTGCATGTGGAGCTGGAGTTCAAAGCTGCCCAGGTTTGGATCTCTCTTTAGTAGCAAAGATGTCTTGGTTCACCTTTTAAAGGGAAATTTTATAAGGCTGTGACAGTAAAAATTATTTGGGTGGATTTTTTGGAGCAAAAAATAAGAGAATATGCTTGAAGCAAATTTATCTTTTGAAGGGAAAAAAGCTTTTTCTTCTACCACATAGCTTATTTTCCATAAGATGGAGCAAAGCTAAAAAGTTATTTTCCTTTACCTCTGGTGCTTGCATAATGATGGTCTGAGAGTTCAGTGGCATAAAGGAGATTTAAAGAGATGCCAGGTTTTATAGGAGCTGAACTCTCCTCTGTGTGCTGGTGGTGGCAAACTGCTGGTAGTTTATTTTTAGCAGTTTATAACCGATTAAAGCTTGATTTTAAATTTGTTATACTTTCACCTGCTGCTTTTTAATTCTGATAAATAGGTGGGCAGGGGTAGGAATGCTCTGTAATGTGCAGGCACGCAGCAGGACAGGCTTGGGATTCCACCCTTAGTTAACTGAAATGATCTTCTGCCATAAAATGTGCAGGTGGCAACAAAAATCTCTCTGTGGTGGTCCCTGTTATAATTCAGTCTCTCTGTTCTCATTTTAGAGAACTGCATCCTATCCCAAGAATAAAACAGCCCAGCCTTATGTAAGATTTTTTTTATTATTCTTTAAAGAAAAAGATATAAAAGTTATTTTTACTGTTAACAAAAAAAATGTAGAAATATGTTCAGAAAAGCAGATTATAGCCTGCAGTTTGTTTTTTCAGCCTTTATGGGAATGGCACAAATGAAAAATGTGCCTCTTCAATTCCACTTGTAGATATTTCTATTCAGTCATTAAATAACAATTTATTGCTTGGGTTTTTGGAACAACCAGATGATTTACTTTCATATTTTGTGTTCTTCCTGTTTTATTCTTCTGCTTGCACTTACTTTGCATGGAAGCTGCATCTTATCTTATGATCTCATTAACAACCACCGGTGCTGCACTGAAAGCTCCAGTATTGGATTCATGCCTTTATACCTTTACTTATTATTAGATATAATAAAATGCCTCTGGTGGTGAAACCGAGGTGGCAGAAGAGAGGTCTGCAAATTTAGACTGGAATGGAAATTGGTTTAGTTTGTTTAGGGGGTTTGTTTTCCTTTTTTTCTCCTCCTTCCCCTGGAGCAGGTGTTTCTTACAATCTGTTTGATGCTCAGCATTTCACCTGCTGAGCAATCACACAAACATGAAAAATGGGAGGAACTCCTGGAAAAATGGACTTTTCTGCAATCAGTCTTGCAGCCACTCTTAGATAAAAGATGTTGTGTGTATAACACTGAAATTACGGCTTTTTTGGCTAAACACAGCAGTCTGATTCCATTTCTGTGTGGCTGTGCTGTGGTCTCCTGTCTTTTGGCTGAAGGTCTGCTAAATCTGCTTTGATTTTTTGGACTTTTATAGACAACAATAGTCAGCTTTTCCCTGCTAATGGCTGGGCGATCTGTGCGATGGATGCTGACAGAAGGACAGAGAAAACAGCACAACAAGGCCAGGGGTTTTATTTGTTTGCTTTTTCTTCTCCCTTAATGGTCTCCCTTGGGTTGTTATGTAGAAATTTGAACTTCTGTCTCAAGGATTTGAGTGTCAGCACTGATCACGCTCCAGCAGCATGGATGTTAAAATAGGGAAGGTGCTTTAACCTCTGGAGTTCAGATCATGACACAACAAAACAAATCTCTCTGCAGCTGGCCAGTTATGGATTTCCTCAGGTTTTCATTCTCTCTGTTATCCTGCAGATCCATATTTATGGAAAATGTGATACCCGTCAACTTTTTAGGAAAAGCAATACTAATAAAAAGTACATTTCACACTAATGAGTGCACTTCCACCATGTTTCCTTGTCCTCATGCTCCTAAGAAGGCAGGAAAAGGCTTCAATTTATTTCCAGCTTACTCAAAAAAGTACTAAAATTTGGCCTCCTTCAAGTCTTTGAGATTGCTCTTGTGACAAAGTCCTACCCAGGACTGGGATATTTCATCTCCCATTTCAGAACTCTCAAACTGGTCATGGGCTGACGCAGCCCCCGAGGCAGAGCTGGGAGCACAAAGGGCAGTGGCAGAGGAATCATGAAATGAAATTGCAGCTTATTGATTAAAGGCCTGATAGAGAGTTCTGACATAGATAAGAGTTCCTTCATTCATCTCAATTTTTAGGGTTGAAAGTCTCTGTAAAATGTTGCTAAAAAATCTGAGAAAGGAATGTGGGAAGAGGTCAAGATAGATGTGACCAATTGGGAGAAATGGCAACTTCTACCAAAGATTGAAATATTTGGGTTTGCCTCAAGGTATGAGGGTTAGAGAGACCATTGAATATTTTTATAATGAAATGATTAGTAATGGACTAAAAAACGTAATAATTAGGAACCAAACTCAGTGTCCATCCTCAACAGAGACTGAACAAAAAGCCCACAGATTTTAGGTGGGGTGGAGCAGGACTGTCAGCTTTAATCAGCCTCTGTCAAGCCTCAGATCCTATTTGTTGGAAGGAGCTGGAAAATTTATTTCTTTTAAGATGTTCTGGAGAATTTTCTGATAAAAGGAGATATAATCAGGTATTTTAGGCACACAGACTTCTGGAACTCCCTGAAATTGTGTGCACCAAGCTGATATCAGCTAAAGGTCACAGGGTAACTCAAATTCTAGATTTAAGAAATCTGGTGGTCTGTAAAACACACAAATGAAGGACAGATGTAGAATGCTTTATCTTTTTAGTGTTTATGTTTCAGTAATTTGCATAAGTAAAACAAAGTAAAGAAACTCTATCTGAATTATAGCCTGGTGAGTTTGGGCTCTGTTCTTTTACAGGGTTTTTCATCCTTGTCCTCTGGATTGATACTGTAATGACCAGACAGAACTGTAATTTTGGGGAGAAAAAGAAAGGAACCTCGGCCCAAGGGAAGAAATTTTGAATATTTTGCCCTGGAGATGATGGTGGGGAGCTGCTCTCTGACCTCCCTCTGTGGTGTAATATCACTGTGGTGCATCTTTTGGGTGGTTTCTGCTATAAAAAAGGCTTCCCCCAACTCTGGAAGTGACGCAGGAATCTGTGCTGGATCCTGGGTCTGTGTGGGGATGTGTTCCTTAGCTGATCACCTACTGCTTTTAGAGCATTTAATTTACATTATTTTCTTTTCACATCTGCTTTATTTAATGCTGAGGGTCTGAAGTCTGAATATCCTTAGTTTTTTTTTTTTTTTTTTTTCCCAGCTGTGTTTTTGATTCAATTGATAACACAGTTTGGCAGTTGGCTTTCCTTGCAACAACTGTGCTACTTAAAATCAATTCTACACGAAAACAGGAATTTTCTCAAGCTTCTAGTGGTGTAGAATGGGTCTGCAGTGCCAGAAGTACAACCCCAAAGAGTGGGGATACGTGGTGTGTAGGAAGGCAGTGAATGAAAGAAACCCCAAACCTGCTTTGCAGTGGGGAATTGGAGCCTTGAGACCATAAATGGCTGATGAAAAATAACCTTTCATTTGAGCACTGGAAGCAAAACAGAATAAATTCACGTTAGCACCAGCAGGGCGTGAGAGAGAGTTCTGAAAACTGGGGGCTGGGATGGACTTTAGTGGAAAAATCCCTTTGCAGGGCAGATCCCATCTGTGCAGGCAGAGTGAGGCTCATACAGAGGCTCTGGTGGCAGAGCAGGAAGGGTTTCCTCTGCAGGACCTGCTGCAGTCCCCCAGAAGTCACTGATGGAGTAATTTCATTACTTAATGGGGCTGAATTGATTCCTTTCAAGCAGTTTTGTTGCTGTCAGGAGTTCATTTGGCTTTGCTGGAGCCATTTCCACGAGGAGCAGGGGAAAGCAGGTTTGGTGTCAATTGTACACTGAATAACTGTGCACTGCAGAGGGGTTGGAGGTACTTAAATTCACAACTCTCATTTCAGTTCCCCTCATTATACCAGTACAACATGAAAAAAAAACCAACCCAGCCAATTTGTGCAAGATTCTGTTTGGTAGAAGTCCTAAGTAGAGAGGCTTATTTTATAACTGAAATTAATGATAATTTGTGCTTCTTTAATAAGAATTCCTTTTGTGGCAAGGCTTTTGTTGCCTTCAAATATTCAACAGGAGGCATGGAATCCTTTTTATTTATCCTACCTGATAACAAAACTGGTACAAGGAGTGTCAGCTGGCTGGAGGCCCAGGTCCATGCTGAAAGACTGACACAGTTGTTCAGGGATCAGAAGAGGTAATTTCCTGTGGTTTTTTTTTTTTTTAATGTTTTCATTTTGTAATATTTTTAAAATAATACTTTAACTTAATTGTCTTCATGCCATCCTATTAGCAGGGGAAATATATCTCTGTCTAAATACAACAACTGAATGAAGCATCCAATGTCCCTTCTGTGTGTGCTCATCGTGAATGAATGATCCCAGAATCACAGAGTGGTTTGGCTTGGAAATGACCCTAAAGACCATTTTATTCCAGCTCCTTCCACGGGCAGGGACTTCTTCCACAATCCCAGGTTGCTCCAAGCCCCATCCAACCTGGCCTTGGACACTTCCAGGGATCCAGGGGTAGCCTCAGCTTCTTTGTAGATGGACAGATTAACTTAAGGCAACTTGAAATTCTCTAAGAATTGTAGGGATGAAGTCAGGAATATTTTCAGGTAACACTTTAGCTACAAAGTTCAGTTTCCCTTTTTTTATCTGCTTTTGGATTCGTGGTATTAAACAAAAATTTCACACTTTGGAAGGTGCCAACCGGCTTTTATTCAGATGGTGTTTTTCCTTAGCTCCTTCTGCATCCTGTGCATTCCTGATAATTAAGCTTCAAAGTCAGTGTGGGGTTTTTTTAAAGTGAGTGTGAGTTTAGGCATTGTGGGGTGCATTTAATCAGCTTTGTTGGCTGCTGGATGGAGAATCCATTCCTCATTCTGCTCCCTGAGGATTATGTTCACAAATGGATGGACATTTTGGCTTTGACACGAAAAGATGGCACAACTGGGCCGCACTTGGTTTATTCCACACGTCTGGAGACCTCTAGAGAGCAGGTTATGGTTTCCCTTCCCAACTCTTTTCCCCTTGCAGAGCTCTGCTGTAAAGTTTTCCTTCTCTGGGAGCAGTTGTTGCCCCGCTGCTCCCAGCACAGAGTTCAAGGAACTGTAGCCTCAAAACAACCCCTCTTGGATGATTTTGCTCACACTCAAGGGAAAATTCCCTTAAATCTGCTTCCAGTCCTGTTTTATCAAGGAATGGTATCAGGGAATACAGATGGATCTGGTTATGCACCTTGTACTCACTGAAATGTGACACTTCTCTGCTTTTTCCTCCCTACTTTGGGATTCTTTATGGGGTCCAGGTAGAACTTTGTCTACAACCAAGTAAAGTCCAAGTGGGGCAGTGATGGTCCCTGTGGAAGGGTGGGAGCTGCGAATTTCCTGAGTTTAATTCCCAGAGAGCCAGCAGTGTGCCACCTTCTGTTGGAATCCAAGGCACACCTTGGGCTGCCCTGGGAGCTCAGGGCACACCTCGGGCTGCCCTGGGGGGTCAGGAGCCCCAGCAAGGGGGTCCCAGCCCCTGGCAAGGAGCCCAGAATGGCACCGGCTTTGACCTCAGCCCATGGGAAAAGTTACCAACACTGCCAGAATCATTGCAAGCCACCAGAGTGTGAACATGAGCAGTGGTTTAGTATTTTACAAGGTAAAAAAGTAGATTTTAGGATTTTTAATATAAGGAAAAAGGGTTTAAGATGGAGGATTTTGGGTGCTGCCCTGTTCTTCTTCTTCTTCTCCTTCTCCTCCATCTTCTCTGGTGGTGGTGGCACAAAATGATTGGTAGAATGAAAAAGAGGCAGAAATTCCGTGTCTAGAACAGGTGCAAATGAATTGGTACAGAACAGTAACTACTAAATGCGTTGTGAAGAATGGTTGGATGATGGAAAGGGCACAAAAAGGCCGGGACAGCCCAGGGCTGGGCAGTGCCCGCTCGGACTCGGCTGCATCAGATGTGCGGCCGGAGCTGAGAGCTGGCAGAGAGAAGGAGAAATCAACAGCCTGAAACAACATCTGCAGCCGTTTCTCATCTGCTGGGGCTCGAGGTAAAGCTCCCCAGAGGTGAAGATATGAACCTGGATTTGTGCAGAGTGCCCAACTCCCACAACCTTCCAGCTGCACGGGGAGTGAGCAGAGCCTGGGCTTTGCTGATCCCTGCCCTGGCTGAGAGGGATCACCCTTTATCCTGCAATGCAAACTGCTCCTCCCCCAGCAGACTGTGACATCAGAGTTGCCATAATCTCAGGTGACACTTTAGAGAAAACAGTCAAATTATGAATAAATCAAAATTTTTTTGACCAATCATGAATCCATTATTTGCCCAGACTTTAAGGATGGTGAAATACAAGTCTCGTGATTGTGCTCTGGTGAAATCTGGTTCATTACATTGCTGTTAACTTTCCTGCCAGTAGAAGCCCGAATGAAATCAGATGTCAGAATACTTGGGGATGATATCTGCATTCTAACACACTGTGAAAATATTTACAAGCTTCCAAGATGAGACTTTTCCTGATTAGGGAAATCAAAGAATAGTTTTCCCAGCAGGCCTGCAGTTAGCTCATCCAAATTGCTTCTGTTTTAATTGGCATGCATTTCCTCTAAGCAGCTAGGAGATGAAAAATATTTGACTTGGGCTCTACAGGACTGGAAGGCTCTTCCTCCAGACACAGCCACTCTGGGAAAAAAAAATCCAACCAAACAGCAGACAGCTCAAGTTTATATTGCATTTGTACAACAAAAATCCATCTTTGGCAAGACCCCAGACCAAGGTGCAGACTGATATTCTGACTTTTTCATGAGGAAAATAAGGATGGTGTTTTACTCAGGTGTTCTGAGGTGTGAAGTCTTTTGTTACCTGAGTTGTATCTAACTGGGCTGTGATTTTATCTCTGTTCCACAGCATTTTGTTGTTTTTAAACTGCACTTTGGGACATCTTTTACTCAGTTTTCTAGTTGCAGAAGCATTGGGAAGAATAAGTAGAAACAACCTTTGTTAAAAGTGATTGCTTTTGTCTGGGAGAACAAAGAACATTGAGCGTGAAATTCATTTACTGGAGTTTTTGTTTCTCTTTTGCTGAATGTGTCTGAGGGGGGATGTTTTCCCCAAAAGTTGTTCTCACAGGGAATGATGAGACCAAATCTGCCTCGTGGAGGAGGAGGGGACCCTGTTCTAGGATGATGTGGAAAGCTGCGCTCTCAGGGTTTGGGGGTGGTGCCTCTTTATGTTCCAGGAGGCTTTTGGTTATGAATTAAACCCCTGAAGCCCACTGTGGATAGACCAGTGAAAGCAGCACCCAGAGGCTGAAATCCAGTTCACTTTATTTATTGGCTCTTTAGGATATTAGCTCATTTTGATTGAAAAATGTGCCAGTACTTCTTTAATCAGGATTTCTTGGTAGTTCACCTAGAACGTGTGTACATCTTGCAAATATCAATGTTGTGTGTTTTGTAAAATAGTCCCTTCCCACACCTCCACCCTAAAGAACAGCAAACAAAAACCCCCCACCCAAACCCAGTGTAATACTGGGGTTTCTTGAGGATGAGACTCCTCATTTCCCTCACTTGTGGTAACTGGATGTATTTTGGAGATGCAAAGCCCCACAATGGGAATATTTCCATATGACAGCCACAGCTTTTCTATTCCTCAGCTTTTGGTGAGGAATATTCAATATTCCCCACTTAGGAGGGGCGAAGTGGTCGCGTGTCAGTCCTGCCAGCCTGGCAAGGGGCCTGGGCTTTTCCTGGGAGAGATTCTGGGATGGAAAGGAGCCTGAGTATCCTAATTCCACGGGATTAGGGAGCTGCATTAGCAGGGAATAATGTCAGTCACGCTCTGTGCCCGCTGCGTTTCACCATCTGCCTCTAGAAACGTGAGGTGGTGTTTCCCTGGTGGCACGGCATTAGGTGAGTCATGAGCAGCACAGACTCCCAGTGATTTGGTTTTGAAGCTCTGGAGGAAGTGTGAACTTCATATTTGTTGTTTATTGATTAATATTTCATCGGAGGTGAAATTAAAAATTAAGCAGGCAAATGACTCACGCTGAAAAGCAGCAGCACTGTCTTGCTGTGGCTGACAAATGACAATGGATTTCTAAGAATAGGAGAAAATATTTTAATTTATAGTGATAGCACAGGGAGCCTAAAGAGCTGCTTTGATTGAGAGGGGTGGACACATCCCACAGAAAGATCATGGAGAAAATGTCTTTGACGCTGTGTTTAGTACCCTCTGCATCACAAATGAAATTGGTAGATGGTTCTCTTCAGAAAATACTCAAAATTGTCTTTTCTCTGTGATGTTATGGAAGAGTTTAAGAACAATTTTATTTTATTGGAGCAATGTTTAAAAAGATTTTTTTTTTATTAGAGCAATGATTTTTGCTGTGTTCTTTTTTTTTTTTCAAATCATGGCTGTTTGAGATGCCCAGCTTTCGAAACCCTGAACTGCACTTAGGAACAGATTTATTCATTTTTTTTTTTACCACTGGAAGCAAAGAGCAGCCTGTTATTTCAGCTATTTGTTATTATTACCGTTTGCCAATCAGATCTCAGTCTGCATTTTGCTGTGGCTGACGGAGGCAGAGCCTGGGATGCTGCTGCTGGGAAGGAGGAGCACGCTGGCAGCGGAGGCCGTGGCGATTTGCTGCCTCCTGGGATGAAACCTGCCTGACTGGGCATCTGTGACATTTCTGGCCTGCAATTTTTTCCCAAATAATGCTGCAGGCTGATGCTATTTCTGTTCAGAATACTGATCCATCCTGTTTACAAACAGACAAAGCAATAGTGTGAGTAAGGCCTTTTCTTCCTGCTGTATGTGGAATTACCTCAGTGATCAAGTGGCCAAGATACAGGCATGGAGAGCTGAGTGTGCTTCACCATCTCCTTGGCAAATAAAGGCCTTTTTTAATTGCTACTTCTAGTTTCTCTTGTTGTTTCCTGGAAAATCATTTTGTGCTGAAATTCTCACCTCGTGAACGGGAAAAGCAGTATGTGAAATTGAGGGTGGCAGAAGTTCTCAGCACTAGAAGATACATCAGTAAATAGGACAGGTGGAAGAAATGTGTAGGAATTGGCTCATATTTTAATTGTGGTCTGCATTATCATAGTGAAACTCATACTTCCTTTTTTTAAAAAATTTTTCCTCCACAGAAATCAAAGGAATGTTGAGGTTTGAAGCTGTAAAGGAGAGGGCTGGAAGAGGTTCACTTTTGCTAATTGAGCAAGGTAGCTCCAAATTAATGCTCACACGGGCCTGATCTTTGTCACTGCAGAGCAATGGCAACGTCCTTAGACAGTGGGAACAGCAAAGCTATGTGTTGTGTCAACTGCAGCTGGGTGGGAGATTAAAATTATTGCACAAATATAAAACCGGGACTTGAAACACATCGGGCTCCTCTTGATGTGCTTTATCTGGGCACTTATTTCCACTGGGGATTGCTGTGCCTAGGAAGTTCAACATGTGCCCTTTGCCTGTGACAGGCTGGTCACTCTTTAGGCTGCTGGGGTGCCCTTTGAAAGATCTTTTTTATTATGAAAACTATTCCGAGACCTCTAGATTAGACAGTGCACTCGCACTAACCCGCTTGAGGCAAAAAAGAAACCTTTAATCTCTGTTAAAACTCTGCGTGCCAAATATAATAGCTGGTTTCAGCAGTATTTAAACCAACTTCATTAGAATATGGGAAGGGGAAACGGGTTTTAAAGGCTGGCTTTAGCAAGTAATCAACTGTCTCCCAGATGGTCCAAATGGGACTCGTTCAACGCTGCACATGGGGGGAAAAAATAAAATAAAAAAAGGGAAAAAGAAATAAAAAGAGAGAGCCCAGCACCATCCTGTGTGTGTTGGTGCCTGCTGGTGGCTGGGCTCAGGGGAAGGGACCTCGTGGGTGCCTGGCTGAGGAGCAGCTCTGCCTCTTCCAACCCAGCCATCCCAGTGCATTCAGGCTGTGCCCACTTGCACAGAAGGCAAGGCTGCAAGTTGTAATGTATTTAAATATATTCTGCATTTGTGATGGTGGCTCTGTAGTTCCCCCCCCCCAGTTTCATTGCCCTTGCTCTGAAAAACAGTTTTGCTTTAAGCCGTTACAAAAGCTGTTTAACCCATTTTTAACCTCGGAGCCTTATCAGGGAGGTCAGAGGGCAGCCCGGGGTGCCTGTATGGAGCAGGGCACGTACTGGGGGTGCATCCTGCACGCCGGGCTAATCGCTCACTAATTAATATTCATGACTCATCTCGTTTGGCGGCTGCTCTTGGGACTGGAGCAGCGCTGCTATTGGCGCTCGAGCTGTGGAGGGCTTTATCTAAGGCAGAGCTGGTGTTCTCCTGGGGTGGATGCTGCCGACCTGCAGCTCCTCCAGGACACCCCACCGTGGTGCTGCACGGCTCCTCTGAGATGCCAAGATCCGTTTGACATCCCCTCTGTCCCGCCTTGTAATGAGTCCTTTCTGCTTGTTCCCAAAGGTCCAGAGGAAGAAATGACCATGTAGATTCTACAGCTTGGGTGCAACATAATGGGAAATGGTGAATGGAGTGGAGCTGGTCTGCAGCCTTGAGAGCAGCCATTCTGTGACCTCCAGTCAGTCAGGGACACCCTCCACGCCAGAGGCATCCTCCACGTCGCTCGTCGGACACACGCGGGATTCTTTTTAATTTCTCCGATTGGAATTCAAGATTCCTCTCCTTCAATTTTTAAACAGTTTTAAGATTGTATCAACTGCAACGAGTGGAGCAATATAACCAGCCACGATGGGTGACATGACAAATAGCGATTTTTATTCCAAGAACCAAAGAAATGAGGCCAACCATGCAGGAGAGTTTGGGTGCACACTGCAGGAACTGCGCTCCCTCATGGAACTCCGAGGGACAGAAGCAGTAGTAAAAATTAAAGAGACATATGGGGAAACAGAGGGGCTCTGCAGACATCTGAAGACATCACCAACAGAAGGTAAGCACTTTTCACTTCACTTGGGTTAGGGGACTCTGTGTAAATGCTCTCCAGACGGTGAAAGAAAAAGGTTTTGATTCAAATCTGAACAGAATTCTCATGGTGCTGCCATTATACTCAACAATAATAAAACAAGAGTCTTGTAAGAAAGAAGGTAAAGCAGCCCAGCTGTAGCTAAAGCTGGCATGAGAGTGGAAGGAGTGCTTTTTGTTCTAACAGCTACATGCATTAATTCTTCCTTCTTAAAATGACACAAAAAATCAGCACATGTTTTAGGCATTGCAAAGAGACTTGAACCTCTGATCTTGGAGGGGTAAGAAGGTGCAAAATAGTTGCTTCAAAAGAGCTTCTAGGTATTTGGACATCTTGAGTGAATGAAATGACCTTTTGAGATGCACATTACGTTACTGTGTAGATCAATATATTTTTTATATTTGTAGATAAGTTTCTAATCTTCACTTAGTTTATTACCATAGGTAATTTTGCTTAAATCATCAGTCTGTGATCATATCAATGTTTTTTCTTAGTTGGACTTCTGTTGTGTGTAAAATTAAAGTCCTTACTTTCTTATGTTTAATAATACCAATCATAACTTTGCAGGATCTATTTTTCCAAGTGTTTTTAGAGTCTTCTACCTGCTCATCATTTATTAGTCTGGTTTCCAGTGCTCATACCAAATAGCTCCCCATAGAGCATTGACAATGGTGGAATGTTTCCCTCTCCTCACACAGTTTTCTTGATCACCAATTCTTTCTCTTTAAGTGCAAGTAAAATTCTGTTTCATTCTAAGAATTCTATTTTTGTCACTGTATTTTTATCTCCAAGGAGTATTAACACTTCTGGAAATTACACAGTCTTTCAGTCTATAATATTTCTGCAGTCTTGTAAAGTAGCCAAGATGCTCATTTTAAGTTCTTTTCTTTTTCAAGAAGATAGAAGTCTTGGCTTTGTTCCATCCTCTTCTTTCTAAAATTAATCGTTTAGTTACCTCCTCTGTTTAAATGCCTCAAAGTCTGGAATTATTGGTGTGATCATAAACATGTCAATTGTAGCGTGACACCATAAATTACCCCAGCTGAGGGGTCCCTAGGGAGCAGCTGTCAATGTCTCAGCTTCAAGAATTCCACGTTTGCAGAAAGTCAGAACTGAAGTCTCCGTCTGAGCCGAGTTCATGGCGGTGACTCCAGTCAAGTTTTGCCAACTCTTTCTAGTGGTTACCTGGTCAATGTGAACTTCAAAGGAGATGTTAATTGCATTATGTGTTCAATTTATGACATCAGGGAAACTCAATTCCTCATATCGGAACAGAGTGTATGGATCCAGCAGCGTGGCACGCTGACTCCAGCAGTAATCTATATCTGATACTGCAGATAAGGTAACTTTCCTCCAAGCATTACGTGCACTTCATCACTTGTGCATTAGGGAAAAACCTTTCCAGCTTCAAATGGCAATCAGCATAGCCTTGGAATCGTGAAGACTCCGCTGGGTTTTAATTTTCAAGTAGATCATATAATAGGAATTCCCAGTCACACGAAGTTTGCGTCTTACTTTTAATTGTTTTCCTTGGAAAAATTCTCTGAAATACGTCTTGTCAAACTTGGAAATTTTCACTGGAGAGAAAGTATCCGTAACAGAGAAACTTTAAAGGCTTATGGCAAATATAAGCTTATATTTAGTTCTAAGTCCCAAGCCATTGTTTTTCTTGATTCCAAGCTCAGTGAAGAGGATCTTCTTGAACATATGACTATTCTTAGAGGAAAGAAACATAATCATTTCTTACATGGAAATGGAATTCTAACGTCAAGTAGATACGATTTGCAAATTAATTATTGACATACTTAGTTTTATCTTTTGATATCTGCAGCAAACTGTGGATTCCTCATTGAATACCTTTATGAAAACCCACAATTTGCTACAATGCCTGAAAATCACGGTTCCAACCAGGCATCGTTTTTGGTGAATCACAGTTCACTGAACTTCCTTTGTTTTTCATGCTTTGGTGTGTTGCAAATCTTATATGGTTTTATGGGAAATGTGGAATAAGAGTTACTGCAGGGCACTTCAAGAAACCAAATGGCTGAGCAGGAGTCCTGAGTGACTGAAACAGTGAAAAGGACCTGACTGTACAACTTGGTTCTTCCTTGCCTTGTAAGCTCTCCCAGAATTTATCTTTATAAAGTCCTTGTAATTTTGTGGGATAATTGCTGAAACAGTTACCGGAACGGAGGAAAAAAAAAATGTTTCCTGGCAGCAGGGACATGATAATTCAGTAAAATGTGGTCTAACCTGAATTTACTGGTTTGTTTAGAAAGTGAGAAGTAGTCATGAGCTCAGAGTTGACTCAATTCATTTCCCATGTTAATATTTGATGTCCTTCCTATGGACTGGTAGGATCAATCACATTTAGAAGTGCCTTTTGAAACTGTTTTAAAGGCCTTGAACTTCTCAAGTTAAGATGTCCTATGTGTAACTCAGATGTCACTGACACCGTTGTGAGGTTCATTTCCCAGTGAACTCCTGTCTCAATTCAGTGTGGAGCTGGGGAAGTCTGCTGAATGTTGAGTAGAATAATATTTGCATGCTGAATGAATTAATAATATTATTATGGGTTACAAGGCTTCAGTCTCTCCTTTAAGTTTTCTTTGATTGCTCCTTTAGCTGTAGATGCAGTGGGGATCCCAGCTCTCAGTTATGCCTGAGGGATTTCCTGCCTTAAAGTGATTATATTATAATGAAAAGCTCCCATTTAAGTGCTCATAAAAAGAACTTCCCCAAAATCTATGGAAATAATTTTTACGAAAAAATACACATATGTGTTGAGTTGAATTTTCTTTAAAATTATTTATATTCAGATTAGTTTCACTTTCATTATCCTAGAAATACCACATATAGGCAGGATCTAGCCCTGTCACTTTGCAAAACAATGCTGAATCCCCCCCTGGGCAGAGCTGGGCTGACAGTTGTATAATTTTCCATGCAATTGGAGTCTCTGAGGCCCACTGGAGCATCAGTGATACCTTATAAAGGACAGCTGGTAAAATGGGATGAGTTAGTTGGATGAATACCAAATGAGACTGGAATCCACCCTCTCCAATACTTAGCTATATTTACGCACAATTTTATGTAGTGCCCACCAATTTATAGCAAGTTTTTCATCTCCTTTCCCTTATAAAAATGTTTATTTCTTATAGGAGGAGGTCAGTGAATTAATTTCCATAATTTTTTTGCTTAAAATGCTTGGATGCTGTAATTTCCAGTGGGTGCAAAAAGCGAAGAACTCACTGCCTATAGAATCATGGAATACCCTGAGCTGGAAGGGACCCATAGGGATCACTGAGTCCAACCCCTGGCTCTGCACAGACACCTCAACAATCCCACCGTGTGCATCCCTGAGAGCGTTGTCCAAAGGCTCCTGGAGCTCTGGCAGCCTTGGGGCCGTGCCCATTCCCTGGGGAGCCTGGGCAGTGTCCCAGCACAGTACAATGATGTTTTTTAAATTTTTATATGAAGGAAGAACCTTTCCATGGTGGTATCTGTGCAACCACACCCCAAACAGGAGCTCCAGAAGGTGTCCCACGTTGGTGATGATGTTACAGCATGACAGAAGTTGTTTTTCTGTTGGTATTTAGTGGATACAGAACTGGTTAAGGTTCTAGAAATGGAGCGCACTTGGGGAGAACATTTCAGCTTTGTTTTGGCTTTTTTTTTCTGGCTGTAGGTCTCAGGATACTATGAAAAGGTTTTATGGAAAGGCACAATATCAATTAACAGTTAACTGATAATATTTCTGCTGCAGAGGCTGACTTTTTAATCATCACAGCTGCCCTTAGCTGAGCTACCAGAGAAGTTCTCTCTCTTTTCAAATGCATGTTTGTTGTGTGAGGGATATAGACCAAGTATCAATTAGGCCAGCTGTGGAGGTGTGTTTATTTTTCATTATTGCAGTCTAAAAAGTCTTTCACAAATTTAAAGATGAGGTAAAAGATGAAGAAAGACTGAATGCAACAAAATTAACCAGCTGATTTTTAAGCTAGTTAGTTTTGGTTCCTCACACTTGCTTCTATAAAAATGCACCTTTAATAACTTAATAGTCTGTTTGGAAGCTGCTCTTGCTGGTTCACACTGAATTGCACTCAGGTGCGCCACTGTGTTCAGTCAGCTCCAGAGATGTGAAGAATTTGGAAAGAAATTGGGAAAGGAATGAAAAATACTTGATTCAGACAAATAGAAGTTTAAAACAGAAATATAAAATAATTGATTCTGTGATTGTCAGAGACTGAGCTTTATAAAAACACACTGTCAAAATAGACAGTGAATGTAAATAAATTTGTGATAGCATCATTTTCATTGTTAAAAGAATACACGTGATCATGTATAAACCATTAAATATTGTCCGTAAGTTCAAGATCTTCTTACATTATTTTACATTTAAGATGGCTATTATTTGATTGATTTTATAATTTTTAAAGTGATATTGCCAGCTCTCTGGAAGCAGATTTTAAGAGTTTCTTTGTGACGTTGCGCTGAAGTACTTTGGGAACCTTCAAAGCAGCATCTTAAAAACCTTGTCAGAGCAGACCCGCTCATCCTCTCTCCGGATCACCACACTGCCTAATTCCTCATCCTTATTTGTGGTGTCAAAACATCTCTTGTAGTTCAGGCCCATTTGTCAACCCCCCAGGCCAGCAGCCAAGCTCCAAGTACACATCCAGCCCTTATTTGTGCATGTTCTCCCCACACGGAAGGTTTGGTTTGAACAATGAAAACAGCCCTGGCCATGACAAAACCCCTCAGCGCTGTCAGGGCCAAGGCCTCGCGGGGTTTTTTCCTACCTTGCATGGGAAAAACCCCATGGGCAAACTTTAAACTCATATTTCACCTGCTTGTTCATGCAGTGCTAAGCATGGCTGAGCTGGTGAGAACTTGGATAACTTGGCATTTTCCTGTGGTTCCATCAGTGGGCACTGGCTGCCCCCTGAGTGCCCCTACAGGCTCCCAGGGATCTGTGCTTGGCAAAGGGGCTGGCTCTTTCCATGAGAGGCTGGCTAGGAAGGAAGGGGGTCCTGGATGCTCCTTCATTTGGAAATTGCAGTTGCAGAACCCCTCATGTGTATCCCAGCTGGGTTTGTTCCCCCTGGAGAAGAGAAGGCCCCAGGGAGAGGCCATTGCAGTCTCCCCATGTTTGAAGGAGGTCTATACGAAAGATGGGGAAAAACTTTTTAGCAGGACCTGTTGTGATAGGAGAAGGGGTAATGGATTTAAACTAAAGGAGAGTTGATATAGATTAGATATAAGGAGAGAATAAGAATATAAGAATAAGGTGAGGGTGGTGAAACACTGGGTCAGGCTGCCCAGAGAGGTGGTGGATGCCCCCATCCCTGGAACCATTCAAGGCCATGATGGGACTCTGAGCAACATGACCTAGCTGCAGATGTCCCTGCTCTCTGCAGGGGGTTGGACTGGAAAACCTTTAAAGGTCCTTTCCCACCCAGATAATTCCACGATTCTCTGCCTTTATCTCAGGGGGAGCCAGAGGAGTGCCTGACTCCTTGGGAAGGGTGGGCAGCACAGGCTGTGCACAGGCTGTGCACAGGGGCTTCCCTTCTGCACCCTCCCCGCTGGCACCAGGGACTCCTCCTGCCCCTGCTCTCCCCAGGGAAGAGCCCTGCAGCACTCCTTGCTTGTGTGGCTCTTTGCAGCTGGGTTCTGTGGGGAAGTGCTGGTCTTGTCCCAAGTCCCATGGAACCATTGTCACAGGGGGCCTTTTGGGACTGGGACCAGCTGGAAAAGATCTAAGCAAGATGGTTGTGTGTGAATAACTCGTGGCAAGTTTGCTTTGGCACACGGGGCTGTCTCAGTCCTGCACAACAGGCCTGGCCCAGCTGTAAGGCTTGGCCTTAGGGAGGTTGTGTTTGGCTCCTGTGTCCTGATGTGTCTGTGGGCCAGCATCAGGCAGATGTGCTGCTCCAGGGGTTCCTGCACTGCACTCCTGGGACCCACAGGAGCTCTGGGCTTGGGAGGAATGGCTCTGTACATTTGACACTCCTGCTGTAGGCAGCCTGTTATATTTCCATAAAATCACATCTCCGCGTTCAATGATTTGAAAGGGGTGCACGGAGCTTTCTTGGCAATGGTGGTTCTTTTCCTTATCTAATATTTCCATTGTTTGTATAATGGAACAGCAAACATTCTTCCAAAGGTTACCCAAACATAAGCATCTCAAATGAATGGCTCAGATTTTTCTCTGTGATAAGTCCAGTTTCATTGCTCGTTTTGTTTCTGGGTTCTGGCATGCCGTGCCACTTGCTGATTTACTTTGGCTTTGTTCATCTACTTGTGGAGAACTAGAGGGATATTGCATGATGCATTTTCCCCATAAAGCTATTAAAAAAAAAAAAAGAGATACCTTCTCCTTTGAGAATCCTAAATGGCTTGCAAAAAGGTTCTCTCTAGGTAACAGGCAGTGCTTTAAAGTAAGGCCAGGAAAGGCAGAAAGTGAGTGAGTGTCTTCTGCTTTTTCTATTAGGCAGCATCAGAGATTTTCTGAGGTCGGTGCTGATTTATTTATGTGATTACCCAGGACATCATCTTCCTCTCAATGATTATCTTACCTCAGCAGGTGCAACACTTAGAAAGGAGGCTATTTTCATGCAAGCTGAATTCCCCTTTTCCCTGTAAGACAGTGCATTAAATGCGTGCAGGCAGAGTGTACTGACCGCAGACACACATTCTGCTCCTGTACCTCAGATTTAAATGAACAGAGTAATAAATGGGTGTGAGATTTTGTTGCACCTATTCTGCACAGGACTAGTGTTTGTTCATTGTAGTTTAACTCAATTACAACTACAGTGTATTGTAACTCAAAGGAAAACCTGCCCCAGCAACTTTCTGTTATTCTTTCCCTCTTTGCAAAGAGATTATCACAGGTCAACATCCTCCATAACGTGTTGTGCCCCAAGTTTCTCCTTGATCTGAATGCAGTGATGCAATACAGTGACTCAAAGCCTTTCTGCTGAATTAATAAGTGATGGAAAGTGTTGCCATTATATGGGACTGTAATAAATTGATAAAGCTGTAATCTCATTCTTAGGGATAGTGGTATGAGTTGGCATAATCAGCTCTTTCATTGTGTGAGAAAAAGATGAGGCCAGGCCTTCAGCATAATGAGCACAGCATACATAAGGATGGGGGAAGTGATCTTTGTATTCCATAAAAGCTACGTCAGCTGTCCCAGTGGCAAGCTGGGATTACGTTGGTGGTGCTCCCTCGGAAAAAGGCAATTAGGCCTTTGCCTGGAGGATCAAACAGGGATCCTTCTGGGCTGGGGTGTCAGAGCAGCTCCTGCGCTGAGGAAGGCAAAGCTGGAGGTTGGATCAGTGATGGCAAAGAAAGGCCTGAAGGAGGGGTGGCTGCAGCCTTTCCTTGGCGTGTCCCTGTGCTGGGGAGCCTCTGTGAGGGCAGCAGGACTGCAGAGGAAAACATCCTTGGGGGATGCCTCCTTCCTGTTGTATTGCAGGGCTCAGGAATCCATAAATATCTATAGACTGTCAGCCTTGAGTGAGAGCTGATTTATCTTCATTTTGTTCCTGTTTTGAGGAGGCTGCAGGAAGAAAGCAAAGTCCATTACACCAAATGAATAATCCAATCGATGGAGCCAGTGTGCCCTTGATGGAATTAAGCTTTGCCTTTGCAGTGTATCAGAGACAGGGAAGGGTTTTGGCCTTATTTTCTCCGTGCCCTATGAAAACAAAGAGTTTCCATGCTGTGGTTTTGTTCTGTTGGGACTGGCCCTGCTGGAAGAGCACAGCTCCTAATTCCCTGTCTCAGCTGGCACTTACAGGGGTGCAGAAACCTGCTCCCTTTAAAGTGCCACCTTAAAATGTAGAGATAAAACAATGAGTTGAATCTCTGTGAGGTGTTCCCAGACATTTTACCAAGTGTCACTGCTAGCAGTGATGTTGCTTCCAGCTGAACTGTGGAAATTGGGGAATTTAGCTGCTAAAGTCTTTGTAAGGATCACCCGTGGGTTGGACAGGAGATGACAACGCCATTCCTCACAATAACAAAATGTTGAATTTCATTTTTCTTTTATTCAGCATTGCATTTCAGTGTTTTTGTTAAAGAGGATTGTGTTATTTGTTTTGGATAAAATGAGGCAGTGGCTTCAACATGCAAGTGTAAGCTGAGCAGCCCTGCAAGTGGAATTAGCATGATTAAATGGTCATTTCTCTTTTGAAGATAACTTTTATCAACAGACCTGGGATAAGAACAGCCTTAGGTGCTGTAATGATTTCCTGCCTCCTGCCCTTTTTGCAATTACTACTCACCCTTCAAATCTAGACTGTTCAAATTTACTGTTTCCATTTGTTTTCCAAGAAGTCAGAGGTCGGTGTTTGACATGCCTGTTATTTATAAAGGTGAATGGAAAATAAGGCCAAATATGTATTTTTGGCAGTCAGCTCAATGTGCTTCCAAGACAAACATATCTGCATTCCCTCAGTGCTGACTTCCTTTCATGTGGTGCACTCGGAGTTTCTGACTTGACTTCTAAGTATCTCTAGAAATTATTTCTCCTCTCTCTCCAGGGTTTGTTTTTGGTTTTTTTTTTTGGGTTTTTTTTTTTTCACATCTGTGTAGGTGTTCTGGAAACTGTTCTTGAGATCCTGAAAGGTGTAAGGACAAAGCAGCCTCCCCAACATCCTGAAAAGCTGATGATTACCTCAGACATAAAGAACCTGTTTTCACAGATAATAGATGACATTCTCTGGCACAGCTTTCAGCAGGTTATAGTAACTTCCTTTTTAACTTTTAAAGCAGGAAGAAATCCTTTCTGAATGCTCATTATAAGTCCCATTCCTTGTCCTTGCCTTGGAGCTGGAAAAACAATGCATTTCAATGTCCCATCCTAATTGCCAGTCCAGAACTTGGCAAGGCAGCCACGGATTCTATTAAATGCAGAGGATTTCAGTTGTGTAATAGAAATAGCTGGGTGTATGGAGCTGCTATTTCTGTAACAATAGCATTTACTAGCCCTTGTTTCCTCTTTGCTTTCAAATGAAATTCCTTAGGGACTGCAGATACTCTTTTCCTGTGTGGATTGTGAGCTGACTCAGGACTGCCAAGACTCGCAAACCTGAGCTTCCACAGGCTGTGCTGCTCCTTTGATTATTCCTTTTGCATTTTGTGTCAATCTCTCCTCCCCAGCACTTTCCACAGAGGAACAGTCTATTTCAGTGTGAGGACAGCATAGGTACAGTCCTCTGAGGTACAAAAAGTCTTGAAAAAATGAGTGTTGGGAAGGAAAACCAACCAAATTTATGGAGTAGTTCAAAAGCTGTCACGATTCTTTTTCTCTGATTAGCATTGGAGATGAGGGAAAATAGGGAATATCCCACTCCTTTACAGGTGTGCTTCAAAAGGTGAGCTTGCTCTTGAAGGAGGTACAGAAAAAGAGAGGAGAATTTTCTAAAAGCATCCAGTAAGTACCCCATGAACTGCAGCAGGATTTCACTTTGCCTCCATAAATGAGGGCACAGCTCCTTAGGTGCTTGTTCAGGACCGTGGCAGCATCAATGTGGAAGACAAATGTCTGGGAATGCTGAGGAATTGCAGGGCAGCTGTGCAGTTACAATCTGAGCAAGAGCATTAGTCTGGGCACCTCAGACAATTCTTTCCTTAAACAATACAGCAAATCCACTTGGATTTTTTGCACCATTCTCCTGGCAGTCTCAAGTTTGGAAGCTTGGGTGGCCTTTGGGGACACCGTGGGTTTCTTTGGGTTTGCCTCACTCCTGTCATGTGTTGCCCCCTCCCTTTCCCTGCACAGGAGCTCAGTTTTAAAGGATTGAGCATTCATTTCTGAGCCATTCTGTTTTCTCTTTCCTAGTTTGCTTTTGCTTGCTTTTTAATTACACCCTGAAGTGGTTTTGCCTTCATTAAAAAAGCCCTGCAGTAATAGGAATTGCTGCATTATATCATCATTATACTTGGCCAGTGGGGTCATGGCTGTTGTGTGGTTTTCCATGGATAGCAGAGATCATCCAGCTTGATATCTGCAGCCCAAATCTCTGCCTGTCTTTGAGCTGTAGTGTCTCAAGTGACTTTTTGAGGTAACAACTAAGGCAGGGACTCTATCTCTCCCCACAACTTTTAGCCCATGAAAACCCTGGAGAAAATCCCTCCTGTTTGTGGCAATGAATCCCAAGAGTGAAGAGGCCGGCCAGGTCAGAACCTGTGATTTTCACTACTCAAATTAATGAGTTTTCACTGAGAGAAAAAACTCAAAAAACTTTAAAGCCCCCGCCTGTTTCCTGCAGAAATATGGTGTAAACTTGGAAAAAGATGGAAGCATTCAGGTGTGCTCCTGGGCTGGCTCTGTGCAGCTCTCCCGTGGGGGTGCTGAGTGCCTGGGCTGCTCCTTTGTTCCATTGTTTTCTCAAGCCAGTGAGTTTTTGGGTGTGTGGGGCACAGCAGGGACAGTGTGACAGAGCTCACCCTGTCTCCCTGGGGGTGTGGAGCGGGTGCCCATTGAAGTGTTCAGAACAATTTGCTTTCCAGACTTCAGACACAATAATCTGAGGGGACCACAGTGGTAAATTGTAGGTGATTATCGGTGGTACAGGTGCATCAAACAGGAGCGATGATGGCACCAAAATCCTCTGAAAATGGGGAAAAATAACACTCTAAAACCCTTTTTTTAATGTTAGTAAGACATTACTTCATTCTTGACCAAGAGGTGGAGGGCTGACAAAGTCCTAGCCTCCACACCAATGCTGATACAAAACTTTTTCACTTATTTATGCATTTTTAGCATACAAAAACATTAATATTCACTGGTTCTAAGTGACACGATTATCTTCATTAATTAATATTCTGTCCTCTATTGGTTATTGATATTTTGCTCTTCATGCTAATTTGGTCCCCATTCTTTAGTCCTTTTATTACCTTTTTCTCCATCTTTCCAGGCCTTAGTCTCCCCTGTATCTTTGGTTACTCTGACAAGAGTCTGTGGAGAAACTTAACTAATGCTGGCTAAAAGTGGGCACTGCTTGCATTTAATTAAAACAACTAATTAAAAATTAATTAGAGTCATAATTTCCAACAATTCAGTGCAATGTGAGGCTGTTATATGGGAGTTGTAGATGGCGCTAGGAAGACAAATATGCTTTTTTTTGGTGCCTTGTCCAGCTGATGATTCCAAGCTCCAGATGCTGAAGGACTCTACAAATGAACTTTTAAAATTTACAAATAGCTAAGGAAAGTGTGAATTGTGTTGCTGGGTTTGCTCCCAAGGAAATCTCAGTGGTTGTGTTTACACCTCGTGTGCTGCAACCCCCAAAGTAAAACCCACAACCTGAGCCTTCAGAAGTGAGCCCTCATCCAAACCCATGGTGCACACTGAGGGATGTGCACGATTTGTTGTGTTAGCAGAGAAATGGAACGGTTTTAGCTGAGGAAGTGCCAAAGGTCAGTCGTGTTTCCTTCAATGAGCTGTCCCTGCTGGTTTGGTTGTGTTTAGTGCTGCAGTGCAGCTGAGTTCATTTGCTTCAATAGGAAATATCAGATGGCAGAAGTCATTAAGCTCAAATTGTCTGATTCACTGTTTTGAAGTGACCCCTCAGCAGAGGACAAATACACCCAGCTCGTTAACGTGTGTGTGCACTGCTGCTCCCAAACACCACGTGCAAGCTGAGAGTGAGCTGGATTCGTGCTTGGCTTGGATGTTAAATAAATGTCTTTGAAGAAACAGATTTGTTTCTTCAAAGAAAGAAACAGCTCCTTCAGCCCTGAAGAGTGTGCATGGTGGGAGATCTGCAGAGTTTGAGAAGATTTAAAAATAACTCTGTTTTAGCATTTGCAATAGATGAGGGCTCTTAAGGTAATATCAGAGTTGTTTTTTTTTTTTCTTCACCGAACCTAGATGTTATTTTTAATTCCTGATGTTAATCCTATTTAACAAGGCTATCACTGTGGCATGTTTTGCCATGAGATGCTGGCAGTTCTTTTTGCTGCCCCACTTTTCCCAAAGTATTGATGCTGACACGAATGTCTCTGCAGCTCACAGCTTAAAATTACAGAGAAAAATCGGGTGGGACTTGCTGTGGGGTGGAAATCCAGGCCACTCCCTGGATGGGAACATCTTTGTGTCTGCTCTTCTGCTCTCTCCTATCAATGTTCCCACACTCAGCAGCTGCTGCAAGGGACACCTCACCTTCTCTGTGGGTGTGAGATGTCCCCGTGGGGGCATCCAGCCCTGCTCTGGAGTAACATCCAGCCCTGCTCTGGAGTCACATCCAGCCCTGCTCTGGGGTCACATCCAGCCCTGCTCTGGAGTAACATCCAGCCCTGCTCTGGAGTCACATCCAGCCCTGCTCTGGGGTCACATCCAGCCCTGCTCTGGAGTCACTCCAGCCCTGCTCTAGAGCCACTCCAGCCCTGCTCTAGAGCCACATCCAGCCCTGCTCTGGGGTCACATCCAGCCCTGCTCTGGAGCCACATCCAGCCCTGCTCTGGAGCCACTTCCAGCCCTGCTCTGGAGTCACATCCAGCCCTGCTCTGGAGTCACATCCAGCCCTGCTCTAGAGCCACTTCCAGCCCTGCTCTGGAGTCACATCCAGCCCTGCTCTGGAGCCACTTCCAGCCCTGCTCTGGAGCCACATCCAGCCCTGCTCTGGAGTCACATCCAGCCCTGCTCTGGAGCCACTTCCAGCCCTGCTCTGGATGCAGGGGGCACTGCTGGCACCTTCCCTGCACAATCCAGCGGCTGCTTCTGCCAGCCTGTGCCATCTCTTCTATCCAGTCGTGTTCGTGTCGGAGCAGCAAACTGTGCTCTGAATGAGGGATTTGGAATTAAAGCCCTGAATCTGGGACCCAGTTTGCAATCCCCTGGATTTCGGTGTGATTTAGGGAGACTTTCCTTCGCTCTTACCCTTATTTTGCGTCACTTAACTTGTGCTGTTGCTTGAAAGTCCTGAATTTTATTTGTGGGGGGTTTCTTCAGTCTTCCTTAAATCTTCCTTAAGAGATTCACTTTCAGGAGGCTGCCATGGGATTTTTAAGAGAAATTTTTGCCAGCTTCATTTAAATTTGGGGGATGGAAGGAGGGGAATAGGCTTAATCCTGTTTTCATTTTGAAATATTTTGCAAAAGTTCATTCTATTATTAAAAATTGGTAGTACATCATTGCTGCCTGGGACTGCCCAGGAAAGTTGTAGCCTTGGTGGATTGCAAGGACTGGTGGTGGCTGACAGGAACAACAAAAAATCTTAAGCTATGTAATGCCTAGGAGGTATTTATTCATCTTGCAAATTATCCACATTTTCTTGTGTTACTGAACAATTGCAGGTATTGGTGTGAGTGGTCAGTGATAGAAATGTTGCCTTGAGAAATCTGAGTGATCTAATTGCCTTGTTACGAATATCCTAATTTTCCACATTTAAAATTCAGTATAATGTTCCCTCTTGTGGACTCTTCCATGTCTGAATTTATGCTTATAGACAACATGAAAAAAGAAATATCAAAATTCTGTTCCGCTGTGATTTCAGACCAAACCATTCTTGGTTCAGTTTTCTTTGCTTTCTTCCACTGTCCTTTGATTACAATTTCTTTGCAGATATATCTTTCTGTATTGCTCAGTTGCTTTTTGGTCTATATTTGTTTGGGGGTTTTTGGGGGTTTTTTTTGGTTGGGTTTTTTTGTGTATTCTACTATTTCCTGATGGTCTTAAAGATCTCTAATTTGGAATTGGTTGTGAATTTATCCTTGTGGCCTCTTTTATTGACTGAGGTACCTCTTCCACCTGGAGCCTTTGGAGGTGAGCCTGTGCTTTCAAGTACTGATGGGGTCACGCCAGGTATTTGTCCTGTTTGAACTTGGCCCTTTTGGCAGAGCTGCATCTGCTTTATCTGCTCTGCCCTATTTTTCCTCTTTGAACTTGGCCCTTTTGGCAGGGCTCTCTCTCCCTTATCTGCTCAGGTCGTTCTCCAGGATGGTGGGGATCAGTTGAATTTCCCCTGTACAATTGTGGCTGCATTCAGTCCTGGCAGCAGATTCCTTGTTGACTGTTCCAGACAAATAGTTCAGGATGACTTTAGATAAACCCACTCGAGATATTAAACACAGTTGATAACACAAGGTAGGTGCATTGAATGAGGAGCTGGATGGTCTTCTGGAAATGGATGGATCAGTTTCCAGTTGAAACTATTTTAAGGCCAGCAGTGATCTTCAAACTGGGCTTGTGGCTTTAAAAAGAAAATAAAAAACCCTACCCTGAACCCAAATTAGAGTGATTTTCATACCATTCAAAATTAGATCAGATTTTATTTCTGAATCTTTGAAAAAAATTTAGGTTGCTCTTTGCTGGAAAGGCTGTCAAGAGAAGTATTTATATAAGAAATTAATTTTGAAAACTTCTGCCTGTTTTCACTGGGTGAGATAATTAAATGTAAAAGTTACAGGCTGAAATTCAGCATTTTAAATGACAGGAAGATTGGCTACTTGTGTTCGTGTTTCCAGACATGCAAGAATTGGGTTTTGTTTCCTTCTGTCCCCTGACTTAACCCTTATTTTATTCACATCAAAGATGAAATTTCTATTTCTTCCTTAAGCAAGATAAATTAAATTTTTTACTTTTGGGCATATCACAAGAGATACTTTCTAGAAGAGATATTATTAATTTAACATCTGGGGTTTATGACAAAGTCTTTTTGACAGATAAACCTTTATAATATTGTTAAAATTAATGCATTTTGGTGCTTTGACTCTTTGGTCAACTGCAATAATCTATCCAGTCTAAGAAATCAAAAGTAATTATTAAAAAAAGTTAGCTGTTAACATACTTTCATATCATGATAATTGGCTTTGATAGGAAAAGACTGAAAGTGATAAGGTTTAATATTAGCAGATATTCTTCTGTTTAAAATATCTTTATTTAAAGTCAACTCTTCCCTACTTAAAACTTCTTGAAAAGTGCTCGAGGTAATTTTAGTTTGAGAGCTGGGAGGAACTCTGGAATGGCAATTTATAGAACCTTAATTAATTGTGCTGATTAATCAGTGTGTAAAGCCAAGGAAGCCAGGGAGCATTTCTGCTGGAGAGCAGGGACATTCTCACAGGACTTCTTTACAAACCCAAGTTCAGAGCAATGCTCCTGCTTTTCCTGCATCACAGAAGACGAATTGTACCCAGTCCTCAAAAACTGATAAACACAAAGCGGCAGGAAAAAATAATAATTTAAAAGTAGCCAAAAGTGTTTAAAAATACCCCAGCCTGTACTACTCTGGAAGTGTTATAAAGGCTGAGGAAGCAGGAATGGAAGTGTTAGGAAGTGAAAGTGAAATGTGTGGGTAATCCAAGGATTCAGGCACATTTCTAAGCAGCAGGAGCTGCGTGAGCGTTTTGGAGCACGTGCTGGCAGGAGTCAAGACCAGATAATCGTGTGGCAGTGGAGTGTGAGGCTGGGGACAGAGCTCCCTCACTGGGGAGCCAAGCTCTGGTTTGTTCGGTACCCCACAGCTCGTTAGCGGGAGCTGCAAGCAGCGCTAATTAACGAGCAAGGCCGCATCTCTTCCGAGGCGAGCACCTGACGTTGTGCTCGATTTTGAGTCAGTGCGTGCGAGTAAGGTGAGCTGGCAGGCAAAATTAATTAATGCATTCATCCCCGTTAGCAAAGGTCTTGTTCTACACTGGGGGATCTTAGCAGGAAATGCGATGGCAAATTTCACCTCGCACCAGTTTTAGTCCTGCTCGGCTGTGATTTATGGGATAAAACCATCCCAGTTTGTGCAGAGAGCCCACAATTTACATGATCTTCTCTGCTGGGGGTGTAATCCATAGAGGAAAAATTGTTGGGGCTTGGGTTGGTTTGGGGTTTGTTTATGTTTATTTTGGGGTTTTTTTTGTTTATTTTGGTTCTTTTGTTTAACATTTAAGGCAAAATTGCATTCCCAGGTACAGCCACTTAAACATCTGGGTCTGCCTGTGGGTTTGTAGCCGTGGCCAGTGTTAGGGCAGCAGGGTCCTGAAGAGTGAGTAAAGTTCAACCCAGTAATTAGCACTGCTCTCAGCTGGCAGCAGTGTTGCCCAATTTTTATTCAAATTAACTCTTGGGTACAGCAGGACTGGACCCAAGGTGCCAGTGGCTCCCTAGGGATGAGAGAGTTTCCTTTTCCAGGAGGGTTAATTGTTCAGTAAAAGAACCAGGGAGGCCTGGTCCTTTATGAACGACTCTGTTTATGCTGCTTGAAGTTATGAAAGAATTCATTCACCTGGATCTACTTTTCAGCTGGGAATCTGTTGCAATTTCCAGCTGGAGTCTACAGCTCATCCTCCTCCTTTTGGGAGGTGTGCTGGGAGTTTCCCCCTAATCCTTTTAAAATATGGAAGTTCCAATCTACAGAAATACTCAAAGATTTGACCTTTCCCTAATTCTGAAGCAGCAGCTGATAAACACCACCTTGCCATCACCTGAAGAGCTGACAACTTTATTTCAGTTATTCTAATAAACCAATCCTAAACAACCCAGTTGCCAAAATAAAGCCTAAATGAGAGCGGTAGAGCAGCAGGTTTAGAAGAAAATTTGTAGGTGTGGGTTAATTGTATCAAAAATGATGTCTGAGGGGTAAAATGGCTCTTTCTCTGTGTCACGTTGACTTCATTTTGTGTGTTCTACTCACTGCAATTTAATGTGCTGCCAAACAGCCTCCAAAATTGCCTGTTGCTTCCAGTCTGACTTCTGATGTCCCAAAATAGATGCATTTTTTTTTTTTCTTCAATCCAGGTGTTTCTGTTTAGATGGAGAGAAAATTTAATCTTTCACTCAGAATATCTTCTGTAAACACTTACAGTGCTATTAATGTTGTGTGTATGATGTTTTTATAGTATCTGACTCTGAAAAGGAACACTTTAAAGTGGGTTTGATTGCAGTTACTCATATCTATCCACCCATTTTCTGCTTCCTCCCCCCCCCCATAATTTGCAGTAGCAATAATACTTTTGAAAAAGGGAATTATTTAAATACTTAAGAACTTCTGGGAACCAAAATTGAAAAGAGATTTTATTAAAAGATATGTAACAAAATTGGGTGATCAGTCAATGAACCATGTTACCATTTCCGACTGACTAAAAACCTGGAAGATATTTTTATTTTTCTTCAAAGTTTGCAGCAGGAGAAGGAAGGCAGAACATTGGTCATGGGACACAAATTATTTTCTTCAATGGAAAAACATGAACCACAGCTTTTCTAAAGAACTTAGGCTACTTGGAAGACTGTGTTAACAAAATTAGCCTCATTTTTGGGGAATACCATGTTTGAAGGAATTGTCTACAAAAATCCAGGTGTGCAGAGAAAAGATTTAGAATGAAATCCACCTCTGCCTATCGTTTTCAGTGCTAATAATGAATTTGGTTTTGAACAGTGCAGAGATTGTCTCTGCCAAAAGAGACAGCAATGTGCATTTCAAATGCTGGAAATATTGCCCTGATTTTATAAAGTAGCACTTGCTCCTAATTTAAGTGCTTGTGCTTTATAAACCTGAGCTGCTCTACAGAGAAGGGAACATATTTCACTGTGGCTGTCGTGTTTTTTACTCTGACACACAGCAGCTCCCTTGAACAAGGTTCTGAATGAGCTTTTCTGTCATGGAAATATTGGAGATGCTCCTGCAACTCCAAAAAGAATCTGAAGGGAATTAGAACAAGAGTTAGAGATTTTATAACAGACCACAAACCAAATCCTGGACCGGCTGTGAACTGTGAGAGAGTTAACTGAACATCTGGGGGTTAGTATATGCAAACCTGCATTAACCACCAGGTGAAAACATCCATTTCCATGGTAAGGAAGAGTTCTGGATGTGGGCTGTGAATGAGGTCACTCCTGAGTGGCCTTTAGGCTTCTGAGCCATGGGTTTCCATAGCTGAATTTCAAAGTCCTGCCTCGTGTAGGGGCAAAAATTCCGAAATCTCCTGTTTTGAGGAGGAGCAAGCACAGGCAGTGTTTGAATACCTGTGAGGGGGGGCTGCCCTGCATTACTGAATAACCAAATTCTGCCTGTCTGGGACTGTTCTGTTTCCATGTGCACTTTATTGACCTGTAAATGGAAGCCAGACCATTTACAAAATCCATAGCAGCCCACATGGGAGTGATCTGCTTTCAACTGCAGAGCACCACGGACCTGTGGAGTGATCCTGGTTCTCAAACTGGTGCAAGCCCAGCTTGGGTAGCTCTGGCCTGGCTTGGGAGGAACAAGCCTGGATCAGTGCGTGGCTATTTCTGCTTGTCACAGACAGAAATGGGGCTGTTCTGCCATTTAGAGAAGAGATTTTCATCACATGGGATTGACAGGGATGAGGCAGTTGTGGTGCTGAGGTCTGGAAAAATCCACTGCAAGTCCAGACCTTTGGAAACAGGTTTTTAGAGTCACAGCAGCTGTGTAGTGCTGGTCTGATGCTTTGTATCTGAAAAGACTTCAAAGGAAAAGGGGTCAAATTTCACATCTGCATGGCCAGATGATCTGTATGGCATCGCTTTCCAAGATGTTGTCATTTTTACTTTGTGGTTTTGTAGGAAATAAGAAAACTGCTGGAAAACCTTAAAATTTTCCAGCTTTCATAGATGCTAATTGTTACAACGGACAAACTCAGCAATATGGTGATTAGGAATTACTCCCAAGAGACTTTCCTGGAAGAAGAATCTTGTATTTAGACTGTTTTGTTCAGATCATATTTGAAATGATGTTTTTTGTCTGTTGTTCCAAAACTCCAAGCAACTTTGCTTCCTTCTTTATTCCAAGTAACTGATTAGTTGCTGGGAGTTCTGAATGATGTTTTCCTGAAGAGGTGTACTGAGTTTCAGATCTTCATGTTTAAATGTCCTGCTTTTCTCTCCATCAGCTGCCTCTGCTCAGCCAAAATCACCCCTGATGTGGTGCCCTCAGCTCCTGTGAGTTGTCTTGCACAGACAGAGACTGTGCCAAGTTGTGATTTTCCCTGTAAATGTTCTGTGAGCTGGAACCTGGGATGGTCAGTTATACATAAGAGCACCTGAGAGGGCTGAGGTGTCTGTTCCCAGAATTCTATGATGAAAAAGATGCCTGAAGAAAATTGTGCCTTTAATAATTGAGAAGGCTGGGTTGGGCATGAGGTGTCCTTGGCATGCAGAACATCAGTATTAGTGCTGGATGGCAGGGTGTGCCCAGGACAATTTCCACCTGAATCCACCTGAGGAAGCTGCAGGACTCTCTTGGAAGGCAAAAAATTTTTTTTTTGAAGTCTTTTCAGAATATTCACTGATTGCAGCTTGGTACTTCTCGGAACTGGGAAGAGGTTTTGTCTGATGTGTGGGACCACAGGGGTTGCTTGGGAATCGGGGATTTCACTGGGGGAGCAGCAAAGTGGTTTTAGTGCCTCTCAAGGCTGTCCACAGCTACTTTGTTTGAGCATTTCACTGTTTTTCAGTTAGGTTCTATTCCTCCATTAATGTTTGATTTGGGGAGATCAGCATTTGCAGTAATTTATGTGAAAAGTTTTATGTTCATGTCTTAAACTCAGATCATGGGTGGTTTTGGAGGGAAAGTACAAATGCCACATTTTCCACTGAGCTAATGGAGCCACTTATCTCTTAGGATAGGAGACATAAATGTTGCTTTCTTTCACACGAACATTTCTGTTGCTCAGTGAAAAAGAGAACCACAGGTCTGCATTTTACTACAAAATATGGAATTACTTTCAAGAAGCCTTCTTAGCAGTATTGGAAATGAGTGGGGAATAGAACCCTTGTGTATTAGTATTAATTGTTATGATTATTAGCCATGGTATCTACAGGCAAAGGGAAATTTTTTTACATAACATATTCAGTTTCATCATAGTTACCAAGAAATTAAGACAGGGTCAGATGGCAGTTCCTGTTTTGGCACTTCATTTAGCTTTAAAGTTTTAATTCTGTACACATGTGTAAGATGCAATTCTGGTGAATCCTGTAATATTCTGGTTTTATTCTGTGATGTATTCCCCAAATCCTCGTTGTTTATAGGCAAGAGGCAGAGCAATATGCCAACAATGTGGTGCAGAGGTGAAGAAAGTTCAAGATTCTGTTTCAGTACATGGGTATTTATCTTTTGTAGGCTTCATAAAAAAAAAGATTATTTGTTCAATTAATTTCCAAGAACAACTTACTATTATTCCAGTAATTCTTAGCTTCACACTGTGGGCAAAATTTTTGCTGAGAGCTTTTTATGTGGAAAAACAATTGCTCTTTGTGCATTAGAATCCATGTTGCATTTGACAATAACAATGTTATCTTTATTAAATTTCCTTGTTATACCTTTTGATTTATAGCCCTTCATAAATCCTCATTTTAAAGCAACCTCTGATCTGGTACTTTTAGTGCTCCCATGCTGATACTAAATTGTGGGCTAAAATAATAGAGAATTCCAGTTGTAATCCTGAATCATGGGAACTGGAAAGTCTGAGAGATCAGTACTGAGCAGGCAGCACAATGTTTCCTGAGGGGATTCCTTTTGTGGAATTTTAATATTCTATGATGTGGTAATTTTTTATTCCTTTCAGTGTTTTTGCTCAGGTGTTAGAGGACACTTTTCAGGACAAACAGTGAGTGTCTGAGTCTGAGCTCCATTCGGGTCAGATCCTGCTCTTCTCAGTGCAGAGTATTTGGGGCACTATGAGGGATCTGTGCCTAATCCAGCACAAACCTGGGACTCCTTCCCAGGCTGGGAGAATCCTCAAGGAAGCTGAAATATCTGGACATTCACCTTGGAGTCCCTTGCCCAGCCATGCTATAAATACCTGAACTAGGCCAGGGAAGGCAGCTCAGGTGTCCTGTGCTGGAGCAACCCTGAATATTGATGTGCACCAAGGCATTTGACAGGGGAAGGGAAGGCTCTGACTGAGTGTCTGCACAAAGGAAATGGGGAATTATCTGTTGCTATTGAAGCCTTCACCCAAACCAGCTTTATGTTGAGGCCTAAGTGTAACAGGAGAGTTCAGCTTTGAATGCTAAACGAACAAAACAAATGCACAGCTCCCAAAAGGGAGCAGGAGTGCAGGTGAGCATGGAAAACTTCTGCCCATGGCTGAGAACGGCAGTGGGAGAGGCTCTAGCATATGTTGGGCATTGCTCAAGGAGGTGTTTCCTGATAGAGCTTTCATGGATACTCGTGAGGGAAAAAGGTGTAGGACTGGGCCTCAAACAAGAGCTGTTTGTGGAGGACAATTAAATGTTGCAAAATGGTGAAGGAGATGGATTTTTTCCCTGCAGAGTTCATAGTTATGCAGGGAAAGAACAGCTATGTCCAAGGCTGGCCACTATTTAAAGCTGGACTCCTCCAGTATTCACAGCATTCCAGGCGTGTTCTGCAACAGCTGAAGGGTGAAGAGAAGAGAGAAATTTTATTTCACTGTCTCTAAGCCTTTCCAAGGGAGGAGGAAATATTAGAAATTGCTTAAAGCAGAGCTGAGGCTCTTCTAAATCTAACGAGGAGCTGAGGGATGGGGGAGTGAGGATTGTGTTTGTCTCCTTTTGGCAGCAGCTGTTCCTGCACAGTGGCACTGGTGCTTGTGTCAATACTGTTCTGAAATGGGATTGAACACGTGCAAAGCTCTCCTGGACACTTCTGTGGAGGATTCTCCTTCTAAGGAGGATTCCTCAGCTCCTTCCCGTCCCTCCTTCCCTCTGCTCCCCATTAGGATTTTTTCAGGCAGAAGACCCAGTCTATTCTGCAGGTCTTTGCACAGAAACATCCATAGTGTTGTAGTTCAAATAGCCCAACATCACCTCTGTGGGGAGTTACAAAACCAAAGCACAGGCCCAGGGAATGATAAATCAGATTTGACTCACAAAATCAAAGCTGTTGGTGCATCGCTTGTCCTGGGTGCATTTTGCTTTCCCCTGCTGAAGTCACCAAGCAGCAGCCTCGAGAAACAACCTGAATGTCATCTTGACTCTTTACCAATTTTATTCTAACCTGGAACAAGAGGACAACAAAGGAAAAACGCGTGCCTCGGGACAAAACTTGCCTGTTGTCATGAGTTAACAGTTAACTGGTGAAAGAACATTGGAATACTTAGAAATCAAGCTATATTTAGAGTTTATTCAGTGCAGTGGCAAGGTCAGTGCCTCGTCCCCTGTTGCAAGTGAAGAATGCAGAAGGACGAGGGTGTTCCACCACAATTCACAGCTGAACACATCCAGGAGGCTCCAGAGCAGAGGTGCCTGACTGCCAGCGAGGGGAGATTGGCCTTGGAAATCCAGCTGCTTTTTGGAATAGCAAGGAGAAGCTTGGAATAGATTCTGGGTGCAGAAGTCAGGAGTTATCTCCAAGGTCTCTAGGGAAACACTTGCATGGTGGTTATTATCACTGATCTCACCATGGCCAAGTAGAGAAACAACACAAAATCCAGGCTCAGGGATAAAGAAAAGGCACTTTAATGAATTCTCAGAAGACTTTTATATGTTAGTTCACAAAGTGCATTAAGTGGCATAAGGTGATTGGTTTTGCCATCCACCCCCTAAGGGGATTGGTCAAGTTCTAAGACACCATCCCTAAATGTTTTCTAGTTAGAACCATAACAATTCTGCCCAACAACCCACAGGTACAAGAAGTTTACAATACTGGAATCTTGTTTAAAGTGATCTGCATGGGAAAGACAGAACTCTCACAAAATAATGCAAAGAGCTGAAGAAATTCTCTGCTGAGGCTTTTTCAGCATCCATAGGTTATCTAACTCCAGAGATCCTGCTTGAAAAAACCCAAAAGAAATCCCAAAAAAACCAACCATGAAAGCCAAGCCCACAAAGATGCTGCTAGGAAACAGTCTAAGAAGGATGCTTGTGCTTGGAAGTGTTGGGGCTGATCACCAGTGCACTGTGCTCCTGTTTCTAATGAATTTTATCTTAGAATTTGGTTATTCCAGGGCACAAAGGAAGACAATGTGTTAGGGGCTTATCAGAATAACTGGCAATTGTTGCAAAACAATTTGGTAGGTGTATCTATTATGGATGGACTGGTCTGAAAAGCAGTGCAGGACATTGTGTATCCATATTGAAATTGCTCTGAAGAGTTTGGGGTGTCTGCAACTTAACCCCAAGCCTGGTGCTTTTATTCTGCTTTTAGAATAGCAGCTTCACAATTGGCTGTGCAATTAAAAAATTCATGCTAGAGAGAAATGTGGTCATTCGCACTTGCATTTGGATATTCTTTAGCATTTACTGTTTTTGTGTGGATGAATAATCATTGTGGAACAGAATGCTCTGGCTCTTCACTGATTGCCAATCTTCTGTCAGGGAATGAAGTGCTGATTGCCTGCACCCCAGAGCAAGTGTGGAGCAGGTTTTTTTGGGATAACCTGTAGGTATGAGAGGGTTGTTGTGCAAGTGAATCCTCGGAATAGTTCCTGTTTCACAGTCCCAAAGATCTGTATGGAACCTCTACACATTTCCTAGTGATAAAAAGACCTGAATAACTCTTTTACCCTGTCTCTCAACACTTTGCTCTATTTCCATAACCTTTGCATCCTGTTGTGTCCTGCAGCTGCTTCTTGATTCACCTGCTCCTTTGGCCATCTCAAGTGAAGGCAAAGGATTTTGAAATTAATTTATCTTAACATCATTTCTAAGAGTTGGCCTGCTAAAAGTAATGTAGTGAATAAAAGAATTTCTTAAATAAAATTCCATCTTTGGAGCAGGCTGGTGAATACAGACATAAAACTCTGAGTTAGGAACTCTTGTTGACCCACTGTTTCCTAAAATATAATGCTGCTGCTAAGAATATTCTTACATATCTCAGACATAATTTGTGCATTTGTGATAAATAACTTTCTGGTTGGTTAGATGAGAGATCTTTTAAGGTAACAAGTTAAAAAAGGAAACAACCTAGTTATTAGTTCTCATCCCAACAGCTGCTTTAATGAAATAAGGATTTTAATAGTCTTGGGGAGCCTCGCCTGGGGAGTGGCACTGCTTTATCAAAACTGAGAACCTTGAGGGGAAAAGACAGATCCATTTTCTCCAGACTGGTCTTTTAATGGAAGGAAAGAATAGGCAGCTATTCTTTTCTGTAGGCTGGACTGAGAATGTCTTTTCCAGGGACCCATACATAGACATACTGCTGGGATATTGAAAAGCATCTGATTATATAAGCATCAAGTTGAATGAAAAAGAATGTTGCATAATTGTTTAGCCTGCTTTGACTTCTGCTTTGGTAAAATATGCTGCAGTTCTGGCACCAGTGTTGAGGCAAGAGCTCAGGGACCTGTCTGGTTTTGGAAATGTCAATATGCTCTGAGAGGTATTTGTAGTGCTGAGTTTATAAAATTGAGCTCCATCTTACGGTGAAGGACAGGACAAGCTTTATACTGAAAATCCTTTCTCCTGAGATTTTATCAGTTTGATACTCTGGAGGTAACAGTTTTTTGGTGAAAATGGATTCAAAACCTCCTTTTTGAAGAGTGGACTTATAAATAAAGTGTAGTCAAGAGCACCATTGTGTGCCCTGGTGAAAGGCAGGGGGACACTGGATTTTGTCACTCACTCCCACATGTCTTTGTGCTGAAGGCAGCGTGGCATTTGTGGGACAGAACCATGACAGGTTTTCAAAACCATGAGATGATTCTTGGGAATGTTTCCCAGACCTCTGGAATCTCTCAGGCACATCCCAGCCCTCTGCAGTGCCTTGGACACTGGGCACGTGCTGGCTGTGGTTCACCTTAGACACACCTTGGGAGACCTTCAGAAAGGTTTTGAGCATTTTCTTCATTTAGGGCACTTCCAGTAAATCTGTGTGTGCTCAAATAGTTCAGCTGGAGTTGGATCATCCACAGGGAGGGTTAAATGGGGTGTTAAGTAAAAAGAAGGTTGTGTGTTAACTGGCCCTGCTCTGGAAAAGAATTAATTAGTGCCTGAGCAATGGTTCATCTGTGGAGGTTTTGTTTGAGCCTCCCGTGCTCTGTGATACGAGCAGGGACACAAAATCAAGTCTCTGTTCCTGCTCCTTTGTTCTGTGCTGACACTGCTTAGTGCACAGGGAGTTTGGCTTTTATGCCGTGACTCCAACAAATGAAGACTCCAAAGCCTCCCTGTCAGGTTGTTGGAAGTGTGTGCACACATAAAGCTGGGAATGGGAGTAGTTAAGAGAAAAAAAGTCTGCATTTATTGCCTGAGATCTGAAACAATGGAAATGAAGCTGCACATTCCAGTTTTTCAAAGGTGGTGGAAGGGATTCAGAATTCTGACAGGTCCCAGTAGTCTTTGGTGAGCATTCTGTTCTCAGTCAACTGGGATTATTCTCCTTCTGTCTTCTACAGGGCTGTACACAAAATGCGATGCCCAAAAACATCATTAAGAAAATTTAAATTTGTAATCACTTAGTAAATAGTTTGTTTTTTGGTAATAAGCAGTTTGTCGGAAATTTGACATTGCATTGAAAGCTCCTGATTTAATTCTGTCTGCCTGACTTAATTTTCTGTTCTATATTTGCAATTAGTGGTAAAGGTTACACTTTAGGAGATGCTCTGGATTCCTGAAATCACATTAGTGACGAGTTATTTAATCAGCAGCACTATTTAAAGGTGCTTGAAAATAACGTTGTGCCACTATGGCTGTGAGAGAGTTTGTATGAGGTGTTAAAGACACATGCAATGAAACAGGGATTAAAAAAAGCTGTAAGTCTAAAAGAGGCAGTGGGATGCTAAAAATGTAAGGTGGTGGATGTCAAAAAAAGTCACTTGGTGGTTGCAGCCTTTTCCTGAGGCAGAAACAGAGGACATTTAGTCAGCAAAAGGAAAATTGAGAAAATTGTTGGTAGCTTGGATCTCCATCTTCTTTCCTAGCAGTCTGTAGCCATGAGACAATAGAAATATCTTTATTTTTCACTAGCAGTGTTCTGTGCACGCAGAGCAGAGGAAGATGGGAAATTCTGACAGTGTTTATAAAGCTGCCTGGTGGTTGTGAGGAATCCTAATGGCTTCTCTGCAAGGTCGAACAAGGAGGCAGCCTTCTCATCCACATTCCTGGAGGTACATTTGCACCTTCCAGAAGCAACCAAAACCCTGGCCCACAGGCTTTAAAGAGCAGTTGATAACTCATTATGTATTCAACTTCCATGTGGTGCTTCCCATATTTGTTGTTTGTCTGTCTCCTGACCTTATTTGTGGGATAAAGGTGGCAGTGAACATGGAAATTATCGTAAATACTGTGTGTGCTTGAATGGGGAGAGCAAATGAATGGCAGTAGATAGCAATGTTTATTGTGTCAAGTCTTTGGGATGTCATTTATGTGTAACTACTCCTAATTAGTGCCATTCAAACCAACTCAAACGACTCCAGAGCAGATGCCAGTTGTTGCAAGGGATGAGCCTGGATAGTTGTCATTTTGTACAGTCAACTGGCACTTTGAGCTCTGACAGATCAGAGATGGGGAAAGGTTTCAGTC
This sequence comes from Monarcha castaneiventris obscurior, assembly GCA_026261815.1. Lineage (NCBI taxonomy): Eukaryota > Metazoa > Chordata > Aves > Passeriformes > Monarchidae > Monarcha > Monarcha castaneiventris. The sequence continues at coordinate 18,043,327 of JAMPIT010000484.1, forward strand.
CTGGTGCTCACGGCCACTTTTAATTGGGAATATTTCTCTTAATAAACTCTAATTGGGGCACTGCTGCATCTTGGGTGAGAGCCGCCCTTCCCTTGGGCCTCAGTTACTCCTCGTGAGCAGCAGGAGCTTCCAGTTCCTCCTCTGTGTCATCCATGGAAAATGGGCACCATCTTCCAGTTCCTCCTCCATGCCATCCATGGAAAATGGGCACCCTCTTCCAGTTCTTACCCATGTTGTCCATGGAAAATGGGCACCCTCTTCTAGTTCTTCCCCCATGTTGTCCATGGAAAATGGGCACCCTCTTCCAGTTCTTCCCCCATGTTGTCCATGGAAAATGGGCACCCTCTTCCAGTTCTTCCCCCATGTTGTCCATGGAAAATGGGCACCCTCTTCTAGTTCTTCCCCCATGTTGTCCATGGAAAATGGGCACCCTCTTCCAGTTCTTCCCCCATGTTGTCCATGGAAAATGGGCACCCTCTTCCAGTTCTTCCCCCATGCCATCCATGGAAAATGGGCACCCTCTTCCAGTTCTTCCCCATATCATCCCTGGAAAATGGGCACTGTGCTTCATCCTGTTTGGGAGCAGCGCAAGAGAACGGGATAACACCTGATACCCATCCAAGGAAGAGCAAATCCCCAAACTTCAAGCACAGGAATCTTTCTCAGAGGAAATGTGCTGAAAAATAACCGAAATTAGTGACCTCCTCAGCCAAAACTCTGGTGATAAATAATTTAAACTGAATCATTCAGCGATAATTTTGCTTTTGATTTGAATGCAATTTATAAACATAATCAAAGAGCAAATATAGCTTTGTGTCGATTGACATCCAAATAGCAAAGGCTTCACTTTGCAGTGATGCTGCCCCCACCCTCTAAAATTGCCTTTTGTTTAATTAAGACTCTCCAGGAGGCTGCCACTCTTCCATGGCTGAAGCAGCAGCTGTAGTGCAGCGATGAACCTCAGGAAAAGCTGAACCTCTCTGCCACTGCTGCGAGTCTTGGCAGAACAATGGCAAAGATCCTCTTGGTATTGCTAAGAAAACAACCTCCTGGCTTTTACAGCAATTTTCTCAGTCATCACCATAATATTCTGCACAGGGGGTTTCGCTTTTAAACCCAGTAATTTTGGATGTTTCCCTAATGTAATTTAACGTGCTTTTTTTCAGAGGTTTTTAAAGCCATGCTCAGGCTGCCTTTGCCAAGGTAATGGTGAGAAAGACTAAATAAGATTGAGACTTGATGTTTGCACTGCTGTTAAGTGGAGCCCAGGTAGTGTGGGACCAGGGGAGGTGCAGGTGCCAGGCTGTGATCCCAAGGTCAGTGGGATTAATCTCCGTGCCCGAGCTCTCCTCTCTCCTGTTTGTTCTGTGGGATGCAGGGCTGGTAATTGCTGTGTGCCCTCATGACCCGGGTCAGGCTGAGTTCTGATTAATTTTTCTGCCTCGCATTGAGAGAAGGACTCTTGAAAACCGAGTTGAGGTGACAGCAGTAATAGCACTTAGTGCAGATGTCTCCAGAATGACTCCCATAAGGAGAAGAGGTGAACTATTAACACTTCAGAAAATATTCGGGGTATTTTGAGGCCTCTGCTTTGTGTCGAGGGAGTTCCCTTGGTTCTGTGGAGCTGTGCCAGTTCTCACAAATGTTTCCGAATAGTTCCAGCCTGATTCAAAGCCTGCTTCACTCCACCCTCGGGCACTTCTTGAGTTTCTCTTGGCCATGCTGAAAATAGATTTCTCTTTGGGATGCTTGTGTGAACCAGAGGTTGGTGGAAAGAGAAGAGAATAAATTAAACAGGAACGATGTTTTACCTTTAGTGCGCAGTGCTGAGTCGTATCCCTGAATTGTGGAGATGGAAAGCTCCAAAAAAACATTCAGTGGAGAAGAGGTCTGGCAGGAAGGGTGATGCTAAGGAGCCCCAAGGATGGTGCAGAGTCCCCCAGGATGCTGGGAATGCTGTCCTGCCACACGTGATGGGATTTGTCCCATTAGCACAGGGAAGGATTCTGGGGTCACCTCAGGTGAACATTTAGAGCTGAAGGAGTTTGGGGACCATCTCGTGAGCTGGTGGGCCTTGCATTGCTCATCTAGAGACAGGAGCTTCATGCCAGTTTGGGTCCTTACTGTATCTATTTCTTAATTAGTGTTAGCAATTACTTCCCTGAGTTGTTACAAAATTTAGGTGAATGATTATTTTTTAAGTAGGAAAAATTGCAGTAGATGAAAATTTCTCGGAGATGTTCATTCAAAAAATACCTTGCTTAGGTTAAGTGTAGACAACAAAGACATTTTGTGGTAACTAAACTAACTTTGTGTTAAATTTAGGCACGTGGGTCATGTCTCCTGCTTGGACAAACACTTAGAATGCTGTAGGGAAGCTTCAGGAATAATTATTTCCATAGCTTAGCAGCACTTCTTGCATCCTCAGTGCTCAGGTCAGGGCTCACTTGAAAGGGGTCCCAGCTCTGAGGTGGTTAAACAGAATTCTGTGCATTTTGAAGCACAACTCTGTGCAAGGGTTCATCACTTATAAAACTGAAGTGCAGTATGATTTTCCCAAGAGGCACTAAATCCTCACACTTCAGACAATAGACCTATTTCTCCTTAATGAGGAAAAATTCACTCTTGGCTTAACTCCCCTGAAGTTAATTTCTCTGACAATAAATTTGGCCCAATATGTCAATACAAACTTAACTCGCTTGTGTTCATAGAGATTAACTCAACAGCATCTTATGTATGCCCAGAATAATTAGTTTACTGTCTCTTGAGGTTTATTTAATTAATTTAGAATGCTTTCCACTTAGAAGATACTTGCTGCAGAAACAGGTCTGCTGTAGATAAGAGAAACTGTAACTACTCCCTCAATCTTGTGCTTGACTTGTTGGACAGAAAGTACTTGGAGCAGGGAAATTAATTTCCTTTTGTTCAAGCTGCTCTCTCTGAGCCTTTTTTATAGAAGTCCAGCAACCTGGAGTGGCTTTCTGCCTTAAAATAATATTCAAATACATGGGGTTTTTTACATTTTAATAGTCCTGTGCTTCCTCTGATCAGCTAAGAACCATTGCAATACTTTTTGAAATTTGTTACAGCTTCAGAGAAGATAACTTATTTATAGGAAAGTCTTTCAGATCTGCAGTCAGACGCTGAATTTTTAAAGGCAGGGTATGTGTCAGAAGCTAAATAATTAAGATACGTGCCTTCTCAGCATTTTATTTCAAATATTAAATATTACATAAGAGACTTTTCCCTGTGGAAATCAAGCCTTTAAAGTGGTGCAGTCTCAGCCAGAAAATCACTGTATTGTACAGTTAAATTGACGCATCCCGAATCCTACAAATAGTTCTAAAAAAAGTTCTTAAAATATTTCAGCATTCTGAATACTGGTTCCAGCTGCCCCTGTTTAGGAATGTGATGATAAGTTGTGGTTTTGACATCAGCTCACCCTTGCAGGGATCACTTGGAAGCTCCAGGGGAATTTTAACCAAACTTTGGTGTTTGGAGCAACCCAGGTAGAGACCAGGCTGGGGCTTTCCATCCTTAGCTCACGTAAAACTTGGGCAAGGTGTATTCCCTGCACTGCCACCACGGGAAACGTAATTCCAGATGAAACGCAGCCCTTCAACTCCTTCTGTTGTAAACCACTGTCCTCCGCTGGAAGGAATTAAAACTGCACGAATTCTCCTCAAGATCTCTGCTGCAAACTGCGAATCCTTCGCTGGGAGTGTTGCTGGCAGAGCAATCCTCTCCATCCTTACACCTTCCATAAATTCCCTAGTGTGGAATCATGTTTAAAAACCACCTGAAGCTTTGAATACTCACACGTAGTTTCCTCGAGTTTTGCTGGAATTTAAATGGCTGCACCAAACATCTACGAAATGGTGGCCCAGGAAACGGCTGTGCCGAAGTTTTCTTCTCCAGCAAAACCTGGGCAATTCAAGGCACCAGCAGAAATTTCCAGCAGCTCAGGTTGCAGCCCTGTCTCTGTTTACCAGCGCCGTGGTGCAGGGTAACGTTATCCAGCCCCGTGGGCTCATGGATACACTGGCAGCACACACTGCTGCTATCCGCTGCCTCCCGACACCAAGACTCGTTACCTTGCCACTTTCCCTGCAGGAAAAGACTTGGAAAACACTGGTTTCCATGAGATACATCTTCAGGAGGTTGGTTGTGAGAGTTATGTACTCTCCACAAATGCTGGTTCTTATCTTCACCTCTGGGGAGCTTTACCTCGAGCCCCAGCAGATGAGAAACGGCTGCAGATGTTGTTTCAGGTTGTTGATTTCTCCTTCTCTCTGCCAGCTCTCAGCTCCGGCCGCACATCTGATGCAGCCGAGTCCGAGCGGGCACTGCCCAGCCCTGGGCTGTCCCGGCCTTTCTGTGCCCTTTCCATCATCCAACCATTCTTCACAACGCATTTATTAGTTACTGTTCTGTACCAATTCATTTGCACCTATTCTAGACACGGAATTTCTACCTCTTTTTCATTCTACCAATCATTTTGTGCCACCACCATCACAGAAGATGGAGAAGAAGGAGAAGAAGAAGAAGAACAGGGCAATGCCCGAAATCCTCCATCTTAAACCCTTCATCCTCATATTAAAAATCCTGAAATCTACTTTTTTACCTTGTAAAGTACTAAACCACTACTCATTTTTACACTCTGGTGGCTTGCAATGATTCTGGCAGTGTTGGTAACTTTTCCCATGGGCTGAGGTCAAAGCCGGTGCCATTCTGGGCTTCTTGCCAGGGGCTGGGACCCCCTTGCCGGGGCTCCTGAGCCCCCAGGGCAGCCCGAGGTGTGCCCTGAGCTCCCAGGGCAGCCCGAGGTGTGCCCTGAGCTCCCAGGGCAGCCAGAGGCATGGCCTGAGCTCCCAGGGCAGCCAGAGGTGTGCCTTGGGTTCCAGCAGTTGGTTACAGAGGTTGGAGCTGGTAGCATTCTCCCCCAGCAGTGACCTGCTCTAACTTCCACAGGCTGTGTTTAGGGTTGGGCTCCTATCTCCAGAGGGTGGAAAACCCCCAATGCATTGGGTTGAGCTGAGGAATTACTTTTACCCCAAGCTGTCCCTATCCTTTTGCATCCTTTCCAAAGGGATGTGGGGGTGTTTGAATGGAGTTGGTGTTTGGCTCTCAGTTGGAGCCACTTCCCTGCTCCCCCTCCCAGCTCAAGTTGTGGTATCAAACAGTATGGAACTCCCAGTGGTCCTCTCCGACTTCCCCACGTTTTGGTGTTCTTCACATTTCCCATCAGCTGCACCTCTAACCTGGAAATCTGGTCTGGCTTTCAGTATGAAAGCATTTTATACACCTGTATAAATGTATGTTATTTTCAGTTGAGCAAACGCTGCCCTGTCAGTGCTGTATGTGATACACCCTGAAGGTTTGGGGTTTTCTCCCCAATTTATGTTTGTAGGAAAATAAACAGATGTGTGCAGAAAGGTCACATTTGCATCGTTAGAGAACTTGTGTCTGGTTTTGGGAGGGTTTTGGTTTTGGAAGGCCGTGTGTATGTGCTGTGTCATTTACCTCACCTGGCAGTCCCCAGAGCAGGGAGTGCTGGTGATGAGCTCTCTCTCATTATTTGCGAGCTCTTTGTCATTAATTATAACCAGAGCAGTTGCAATGATTGGTTGGGAGTGTACCAAGATCAGCACTGAGCAATCCCAGAGAGGTGACCCCAGTGACCCAGGGATGGACACACTGGTGTCCTTGGATCTGGCTGTTCCTACTGCCAGCCTTTTCAGTCCATCCATCATTCCCTTCTCCTGGGGATCAATCTCCTGTGCAGAGGAGGTGCCTGGTGGATGAGACAGATCTGTAGTAGGAGGAATGAGTTTTTCACTGAGTTTTCAGCACTCTTGGGATTATGAAACATCAAAGGGAACTCGCATGAGCCAAGACAGTGTGTCAATAACAGCCTCTGCCTGCTCTGCTGGGGCTGCAGCAGCTCTGGAGAGTATTCCTGTCACGCTGGGAAGCAGGTGTAACTTACCTGCTTCTGTATTCAAGGATCATCTTCCACCCTTCCATCAGCTGCTGGGGGTTGAATGGAGGGGATGAATACACAGGAATATCCTTAATAACGATAAAAGCCTTTGAAGTGCAAGTACTGGAGGGTGCTCTGGAAATGAGGAGGGAGCTCAGGCACCTCCAGGGATGTTGGTTCATCCCCAGGAGATCTACCAGGGTTTCCCTCCCCTTCTTTGGGTGCTGTGCAGGGCAAAAGCTGATATGAGTCGGAGTTTTGAGAAAAGTATTTCAAATCCATTTCATTGGCTGGAACAAATGAGCCAAGGAGAAGTAGGTGGTTCTCACTGTCATTTTTGATTTGTTGTGTTCTTAAGGCCCCTTGTCCATGGGTTTAATTGACAGGAGCAAGTCAGTTGTTCTCTGAACTCCAGGATTGCAGTATTTGTGTGTTGGTTATCTCTCTGTGCAGACTCAGAGCTGCAGAACTCAGCATCCTCCTTTTTAGGCTCTACAAGGTTTTACTGTTATGTTCCACTTGTAACATCTTAGGAAATGACATTTTTTCCCCTGGCACTACAACTTTTACAGCGCCATGCGAGAGAAGTTACAGTGTCTTACAGAAATCTTCCCAGGCGCTGGGGCCAAAACTGAGTGGTAAGAAAGATTAGAAGCGAATTTTACACCACAAGTCTTTTAATCTTCAAGTGTTTCTCAGGGTTTTTTTGTTATAAAATATTTTTCTAAATTTCATTTTTTGAGCCAGTCTTTGTGAGTAGCACAATTAGAATAGATGAATAATTTACTTGTCAGTTGCAGCTTTTTGCCTTGCCTGTATAAACATTTTTGTACAACCATGTAATTACCTTTATTGAAAAAAGAATGAATGGTCATTATTTAGAAATCAGCTTAGTCATGCAGGACAGTTGGGTAACTTGTAAGTGCAACTCGTGTTTTCCAAAGTTGTTTTTATTGGGATCTGTAAGGTTATAATTGAAGTAGCACTGAAAAATCCTGGCTACAGAGCAGATCACACTTGAAGCTGAAGTTAAATCGCTCTGCTAGAAATTGGGAATTAAAATGTCAGCATATAATAGTTAACTAAACAGAAAGATAATTATGGAATCCCGGAATGGTTTGGGTTGGAAGGGACCTCAAAGCTTGTCCAGTGCCACCCCTGCCATGGGCACGGACACCTCCCACTGTCCCAGGCTGCTCCAAGCCTCGTCCAACCTGGCCTTGGGCACTGCCAGGGATCCAGGGGCAGCCACAGCTTCTCTGGGCACTCTGTGCCAGGGCCTGCCCACCCTCCTAGGGAGGAATTCCTTCCCAATATCCCACCTAACCCTACTCTCTTTGGGAATCCATTCCCCTTTGTCCTGTTGCTCCAGCCTCTCGTAAAAAATTCCTCTCCATCTCCTGTGGGTTCCCTTTAGGCAGGACAGAGAACATTTGAAAAGAGCTAAAGGGGTAAAACAAAGAACAATTGGGGAACACTGCAATAAGAGGAGCCTGTTTGCTTTCCTGTGGTTGAGATCAGACTGTGACTTTTTGTGTGTGAAAGTATGAAATCTAAATATAACCATCCCCACGGTATTTTCTGGTGCTTTTTTATATTGCATGCTGCCAGGAATGCTTGGGATTCATGCATTTTGTTAGTTTGCTGATAATGAAAGAAAATTATTATCAGGCCAGGTTATTTGTAGTTTTTTCAAATAAAAAATTACTTTCACTTGCTTTTGCAATGTTTTTTTTTCCTGCCATAAAAGTGAGTGCGAGCTGTGGGCAAGAGCAACCTGCTAAACATCAGAGTCACTAGAAATCTTCATTATCACTGAAGTAAGATTTACAACGAGATTGAAATTAATGCAACCCCCCTACAATATTTAAAATCCTCCCACAATTGCTTAAATCCCTGTCTGCATGTCTGTTGTTTTCTCAGCTTCAGGTCCACAAGTCAGTGGTTATTTATTTGCTGACGATATTTAAAGATAATGCTTTTGTACTTATTCCTAGAGGTCTGGTGTTTTTTCCACATCTGGAGATTTATGGCATGAGGAGATCCAAAATAAAGGACCTTTTAATGTGATCTTTCAACTGTGTGTAATTTTAGAAGTGACTGGAAGTTAGAACACATTTAATTCTCTGAAATCCTTCCCATCCACAACAGAAGTGACAAACTGGATCCAACATAGCCGTGAAAACAGTGCCCTTACTCATCCTTAATTTTGTGTTGTGTGTTAGGAATGAGAGTTTTCAAACCCCACTGCTGAGCCCTCCTCATGCGTGCCGGTTAATTCGGAATAGCCTGCTTTGGATTTCTCCATGAAATCCCTGTGCTGACAGGGAGCCACAGGAGCTCTGGGCTCGGGAAAAGCTGATTTAAACCAGTGTGAGCCATGCAGGGCAACTCCATCCTCTGGAGATGTGTTTCCACCAGAGCGTGGTCCTGTGTTGCAAGGAGATCGTGTAATTATGTGCAAGGATAATTGAAAAAAATAAGTGAAATGCACTTATGTGGGTTTTACCTTTTGAGCCTGCACCAGAGCTTTGTTTCATGTTCCTCATCAGCGTTCACATTCCCTTGCATCATCCCTGTGGTATTCCTGCCGTGGCTCCTACATTTGTGGCTGTTATTTGTGTAGATTCTCTCTGTTTACATCAAGGCACAAATATGTGACAGAGCTGAGCAAGAACGAACCCTTCAGATCTATGGCATGACATTTATTGCACAAACGACTTGTAATCCACGTTGGATTAGTTTCTCCTTTTTTCTCCAGGAATAAAACTTCCTGGGATTAATGAAAAGCCAAACACTGGCAGTACCTGGGCACGGAAGGGTCAAGAAGGATTCTGCTGTTAATGGCTCGAGCATTATGTTATGCAAACACGAGAGCTGTAAAAGCCCAGAGTGTGCGGCTGCATTTGCTGTGAGGATAAACAATCCTTGCTACGAGGATAAACAGAACCTTTTGACCATCACTGGCTTTCGTACAGACCATTACCATGTAAACCCCTGCTTGCCACTGCAGTGCTGCACAGGAATCCCGTTGATTTCGGGAATTCTCACAGCACTGCTGCTTCATTCGGTGGGTGCTCGATGCACATGAACTCTTTGGTGAGGCACTGGTGGTGTTAAATGGATTTTTAGCACTTTGGATGCTGCGAGTTGGGGCTGTTGTCACTTTCTCCAGTTCCCAGTGTCAGCACAGCTGTTTAGGAAATACATCTGGAATCTTGCCTGGCTGGCTTGGGACTGGCCATGGGGTATTTCACACTTGGCTTTGGTGCCACCGCTGCATGGGAATTCCAGGGAAAATGAACGAGCTCAGAGATCCATAATTAGTCGTGTAGAGAATGGGATATGCCAAATTGAGATGTAAATGGCCTCATTTTTTCCATATGTTTGTGTTTTGCTGGTCCTCAATCAGAATTCAAATCCCCACTGTGCCAGAGAGTGCAGCAATGTCTAATCACAATTTGTAAGCACTGAGTGGGCGTAGGAGAGGGGGAGAATGTGGGAAGCTCAGATGATATCCCACAGATCACAGATTATTCATATTTATTGAGAAACGAGCAGCCTAATGACCACACGTGGTTTTCAGGTAAATAAATATGTTCCAGAAAGCATCCTGTGCTATCCTTCCTGGAACTGCAGCTTTTGGACAGCTCGTTTCATCTATCCAAAGGCAGTTTCCAGACATAATTCTGCTGGTAACAAAAATCCTCACAGTCTGCTGCAGCACCAGAACACGTGGGCCTCTGTTTTATGCCATTAGGAAAATTATACCCCAAAGTTTCCAGAAATACTTTAATATAGTATTAAAGGAGTTTTGTTCTGAGGAGCAAACATCCAATGATGGGGGCTGTGAAGAGCAAATCCAGCTGCATTACCTGCCTGTTTGCCATTTGTAATTTTCTCCCAATACTTCTATGATTCAAATCCCTCCTCCTGGGTGCTTTTCCCCCCTTTTAAGTGGCTGCTTGCGAGGCCCAACTTGGCTGTACCATTTTATTTCCTGTGCCTCAATGGAACTGCGAATCGACAGAGTGCCTTTGGAGCCAGGAAAATTGAATTGTAGATGCCTCTTTTCTTGTTTTTAAACAGCAAGAACACTGATCTGGGTGCTCGGTGTTCTCCTCCTGCCCCAGGAAGCTCCCTGTTGTCCCTCTCCCAGGAAGATGTCCCTCCTTGATGAACTCCCTGGCGCTGGGCTGGGTTTTGTGCTGTAGCAGTGAGTCATGGCTGCAGAAAGCCTTTTCAAGGGCAAGCCAAGGGTGTTGGAGGCAGCAGCTTGATAAAGCCAGGATTCAGGACTAGTTCAGCACTTTCCAGCCTCGAGGAAGATGGCTTGAAGAAGCTGAGGCCTCGGGAGGGGATCTGCTCACTCGAAATCAACAAAAGCCGAATCTTTGGATGCGGTTCTGTGTGGAAATGTTGTATTTAGGTCCTGTGACGTTGCAGCAAGAGGGGTTACATAAAGCACAGCAGCTGCAGTCTGCATTCAGGGGCAGGGGGACAGCGTGTGGCCAGAGCAGAGTGCCAGAGCACAGAGAGGTGTTTTAAAGGGGTATTTTAAGGAAAAGAATTTCTTACTCTGACACAGAGTTTAATGACTGCCTCAGCCTGGCATTGCTTCTTTTTAACGTGTAAGGAGATTTTAAATAGGATTTACAGCTGGGCAATTGCATCTGGTTTCGGTGATGTGTCAGCCCTGAGAAGTGCAGAGCGTGGCTCTTTTGGGGAGGAAGGGCAGCTCTGCAGGGAAAGGGTCACCTCTGGAGCTAGACCTGGCACTGGGCAGCATCCCTGGGCTCTGAACCCTCTGCTTCCCCCACAGCAAAACTGTTGTTGCCCTCGGGGGCGGGATCAAGCTCTAAATCAGGTGCTGATAAAGTAAACCAGTCCTGGAGGTATCTCCATGCTCACTGCAGCTGGGAATCCCTGCTGGCAGAGGTGTCCAGCTTGGTGTCCTGGCTGGGTGAAGCCGGGTGCCAGAACTGGGTACCAGCCTGGGGGGCACATCCAGGGCCCTGCTGGGGCTGCACCCCAGTGTGGCTTTGCCTTCCTTCCTTCCTCCCAGGATTGGAATGGGGAGGTTTGGTGAGCTCTGTGCGTGCTGAAGTCAGAGGCATCGGTGCCTAATGCTGCAACAGGCAGAGCAAAGCCCTTTCTGAGGGAACCAGGGGATCCAACAACTTCCCAAGCACCATCTGTGGAGGAATTTGCTCCCTGTTGGTTCTGGTTAGATGCTCACTGCATTAGTGGCTGTATTTGCTTGTAGAACATTAATGAATTTTGTGTTCATGGGAGAACAGTGTCTTGGGTGGACTGGACTGATGGTTTTGCATCAGTTAATGAATCTCCTGTTGCCTTCAGCCAGTGACAAAGGATTTCATGTTTTGCAGATTTAGTGTTTTGGCAGAGCTGAGCACTGATGCCTTAGGTTTTAGCTTTTATATTTTTCAATTTCTGTACTGCTTAGAGTGTAACTCTGCAGTTCCTTGTAGCCTGTAATTTCTGCTCTCTCATGCTGGGCAGACATAACAAAGCCTCTCCAGGCTTTGCCTTCAAGGACAGCCAGGCTCTTCTAGGCCCAAAATGTGTAACCCAAAGCCTCTAAGGGGGGAGCAAGCTGAGGGGAATTACATCATTGAACTGGGGCTTTAATTGGAGAATTAACTGTGGTATGCAAAAAACCTATAAAGGTGTGAAGAACTCGTGACCTGGGGTCCATCTTGGGGTCCATTTTTGGAGGCAGCCTCTGGCTCCCCAGGGTGTACCTTGAAGGCCTTCAAATAAATCCCGACCTTTATTCCCTTACTCCTGTCTAGTCTCTGTTTCTGGGTGGCTGGAGAAGGCATCAGCACCAAGGAAGCGCTGTGAAACATTCCTGTTTTACCAGGGCACATGATGGTCTTGTGTGCATCATCCTGACTGCATGTAAATAAATAAGTGTGGAGGATATTTATCTGCAGGCAAAGAACCTGTGTTTTCATAGCATTAATCAATTAATTAACCAATTAATCAAATAATTAATTAATTAAACAGCTGAACAAACTGGATGGATTCAAGATCATTTTCAAGATCCAGTACTTTTCATCTCAGGTCACTGTGATCAAATTCACCCTGACTCAGGATTACCTTCTCCTGGCAAATCAGTCCAGCCCAGAAGCAGGGGGAAAGGTGAGGGGATCAGACATAATTGGTCCCCTTGTTGAATGAATTGCTCAGATATCACGATCTGAATGAAATTGTAATCCCTTCTCACTTTTACCAGCCAGGTCCAACGGGTCAGAGTTTGGTAGGTCAGTGAAAAGGAGCTTGAATTACCCACCCTGGGCTGGATCAGGCAGTGAGGGCTGGCAGGCAGTGAACTTCATATGCACTAAGCTTAATTGCAAATAAAGGCTGTGGCACAAACAAAGCTCAGGAAGTTAAAAGATTAATGCTGTTAGAGTCTTTTTATGTTCTGCAAGCCTGTTTCCACAATACCAGAAATTGTTCATTTTTCTAATGAGGGGCACAGAAATGGAAAGACTTATTGGTACTTGCTATTAATAGGCTCACGTAATTACTTCTGAATTTTCCTGTTGTCTGCTGTTTTTCGTAATCGTTACATGAATAGAGAATTTTTGTTAAGATTCTCAAAGTCTTGCAATGTGAGGGATATTTTTTTTCTTTGAGAGGGCTTTTCTTCCTTGAAGAAGAAATGAGCATGGAGAGTATGTGTTACTCTTGGTTGTCTTTGAAGACACTCCTGACAGGATATGGATATTGCTCCATGCCCATCTCTCAAAATTTTGCTTAATTTGTGCTCCTGTTTCTTGCTTAAGTGGGGCAAACAAGCAAAAAACTCCTCCCAAAGAGGTGTGTGAGGTTAAATCAGAGCTCAGAGAACAGAGTGCAGGGATTAAGAAGGAGAGGGTGAGCAGTGGGAGCTCAGAGGGAAGGAGGAAGAGCTCTCTGGTATTTATCAGTGCCATCGGTTTCTTTGAGATAAATTGAAGGGCAAAATGAGGAGCATGGAAAAGGAAGAGGGGGAAGATTTGTTCAGGTGGTCTTTGGGAAGAGCAGTAGACACTGGAGCTGCGTGGGGAGGCAGAGAAAAACAGAACTGTGTTTAACAAAAGGGATATTGGAATTAGGCAGCACACACAGACACCCAAAGTCTGGCTTTGAGCATCCTGAGCATTTCAGCATTCAGCTCCTCTCTGCTTATCATTTACATAACCTGGAGAAAACAGATGCATGCTCAAGATGTCTGGCTGAAAGCAATGACTTCATCCTCAGCCCTGTCGGTTCAAGGTCTCTGCACTTCCTGCATTCCTCAGGATGATTTCATAACAGGGCAGCGTTATCAGTGCTATTTAAATTGATAACAGTCTTTAAGTGCTGCTATAGCATCCATCGAAATTGGGTCTGATTTTCTTGCCTCTTGTTTGGTGTTAATGTGTGTCGTGCTGAAGGGACGCATTAATGAAGCTTCCTTCTCTCCTGCAATGACAATCCTCTAGGCCCAGGCTCTTCATTAATGAGTAATGATGGAACAGAGGAGGCACTTGGGTCATTTTATCCTCCAAGAGCAGCGAGCAGTCCTGAAGAGAACGCTGCAATGCAGCTGTAAGCAAAACTGTACAGATGACAAAGTGCCTTTGAATCACAGGCCGTGTTTCTGGAACATTTTGGGTTTTAGGATGATTGCCAGTCTCCCAAAGCATTTTCTCGTAGGCATGGAATCTTTTTTTTAAATTTTTTTTTTGCTGTTTCAGAAAGACTTATTCCAGTGCCTTCTATTCTACCGACTTGGAAACCTGAGCTTCAATAAAAATAGAAAGTGCCTGATCCTGCTGTGTTCAGCAGCCATTGAAAAGGACTCGGGGAGACTTCTGTTTCATAATATTTGTACAGCAGTTGGCTCGTAGTAATTAGCATAAGATTTTGGACTGTGAATTTGGACTGACTTTCCCCAAAACGTTTTGTGAGAGGCAGGAACCACACAAGAAAAAATAACCTGACAAGGAGCAGAAGAGAGCAAAGTCTACTCTCCCATTGAAAATCAAAATAGAATTTCCAATTTAAGATACTAATGAGACAAGTGAACAATTCTATGTTAAGTTAGGAAAATGTTTGAAGTGCTCCTTTCCTTGGGGTGAGAATAACTGGGATAACTTCGTTTTTCCATCTCTTTTGGTGTAAAGAATGTAATTAATTCCTTAAGTGGTTGTTATCTAAATCTGTGCCTCTGTGTTACATGATAAAACTGCTTAAGTGCTTAGAATTCTGCTCACTTTTCATATAAAAAGATTGTTGGCTTTAGTTACTTTTTTTTTTTTAATCTCTTTTTGCTTCTTGGTTCTTTTGTTTCTTTTTACTTGCAAGAATTTGTTTCTAACTTAACAACGTAAATTATTGTGTTCTCTCAACACAATATTGTGTTAACACATAAATTATTGTGGCACCACGTGTGTGGATCAGCTCCCAATTTCCATCCTTCCACAGCTCTGGGATGAGGAGAGAGGGGCCTGGCTCCAGCAGCACCTTGGAGATGCTCTGGTGAAAGTGGGCTCAGCAAACTCAGTCCAAGGGATTCTCCTGTTCTCAGCTCTGCATTTATTCTGGAACATCCAATCCCTAATAACCACCATGGATTAACTCTTGCTGGGCATGTCCTTACTCTGCATTCAGAGGCCTCTTCCCAGGGTGAAGCAAAGCAATGAATTAAGGGGCTGGAAGTCAAATGAAATGGGTGGCACAATATCAACAGAGGGAACTGCTGTGCAAGGAAAAGGTTTCAAGCCACAAATGGTTTAAATGACTTCTCACTGGAGACCTCCTTTTCACAAAAAAAATTAAACTTCCAGATGTATAGTGAAGGTTAATGGATTAATTAATAACTGGGTTGGGGTTATTTGGGGGGCATTAAGAAAATGCAAGATTTGTTTACCCAGTGAAGCTGCCCAAGGGTGGTTGTTAGTAGGAATTTGGTGCTTCTACTATGATAAAATACAATGTTTTGATTTCTGCTGGTGTGTCTAACACAAAGGCCAGGGCTTTGATCAGAACTGCATCCTCAGACTGCATCCTCAAACCCTGAATGTGCACTGGCCAAAATTTTCAACTTCTCAAACCGCAGAGCTCAAAATTAAACTGGAGGAAAAAGTAATTCTTAATGCAAAGAGCACAAACACATAGATATTGTGACCAAATAAGTGAAGAGATTTGAACAGAGACCCTTTCCCACTTTTGTCCCCTTGAATGGAATTCCATTGTAGCTGAGTGATTCTCAGGGGCTTTTTGGGTTGCTGGAACTCCGTGTTTTGTATCCCAAAACTGTTTCTCACTTTTGCTTTTGTCATGACTGAGAACTGGGAGAACTTGAAGTGGGCCCAGTTTGGTGGCCATAAAAAACCCATGGAGCCCTTGGCTGCTTCTGGCTCACAGCTGCTACAGCTGGTGACCAGGAACACCTTCCTGCAGGCTCTGACTTTATAATTTAATTTAATTTTTGGTTTGCACTGGAAAACAACCTGGAGAAGTTCAGTGTTGATCAGTGCATTCAGGTTGTGTTAGTTGTGTGGAGGGCTAATCAAGGTGATTGACAATTTGTGCTTCATGGCAGAGAGAATCTATTCTTTTGGGCTTTTTTTGTGCTAAATTGGGAGATTTCTGTGGGTGTTGCGCCCCTGGTGGAGTTCTGCTGCATGGGGGTATAGGAATGAAATAATGCTCTATCCCACAGTACATCTTGGGATTGCTCTGGTCACAGCTGATATTTCCTCATCACTCAAAAATAAAGCAGGAGTCGAGAAAACAGTGTCACTTTCCATGGTATTTTTATTAACTTTATATAAGGCTGAAAGCTCTTTGGAATAATAACATTATATTGGTTCCAGTGGTGCCATCATCCCAACTAAAACACTGCTGCTGGTGGGAATCCCCTGCTCTGCTGCTCGGTGCCACCTGGACACCTTCTGTGGAATGAACTGGCTAATTACCATACGACATGGAAGTCCTGAGACTCTCCCTGCATCTTCTCTCCATTTAATCTGGGAAATGGGGCACAAGGGAGCTTGTTTGCCTTGCTGAATTATCAGTGCCCGGTGACTGCCAACTTTGAGTGAACATCTGTGTTCTGTTTTGGGCTGGTCACTGTAGCAGAGTTTGTGTTGGCATTTTGGATGGAATTTTACAGCCTCTTTCACTTCTCTTCTTCCTCTAAGCCTGTATTTAAGTCTGCAGGAAAGGCAGATGGTGATCTGGGATGTACAAATATTTACAAATTTGTGTTGGGCACATCAGCAGAAAACAAAACATTGTATTTTATCATAGTAGAAGCACCAAATTCCTATTAACAACCATCCTTGGGCAGCTTCTCCGATGAGAAGTCATTTAAACCATTTGTGGCTTGAAACCTTTTCCTTGCACAGCAGTTCCCTCTGTTGATATTGTGCCACCCATTTCATTTGACTTCCAGCCCCTTAATTCATTGCTTTGCTTCACCCTGGGAAGAGGCCTCTGAATGCAGAGTAAGGACATGCCCAGCAAGAGTTAATCCATGGTGGTTATTAGGGATTGGATGTTCCAGAATAAATGCAGAGCTGAGAACAGGAGAATCCCTTGGACTGAGTTTGCTGAGCCCACTTTCACCAGAGCATCTCCAAGGTGCTGCTGGAGCCAGAGCCCTCTCTCCTTATCCCAGAGCTGTGGCAGGATGGAAATTGGGAGCTGATCCACACGTGGTGCCACGAGAGAAAGGGGTGAGTGGGGAATGATGAGCACAGCGTCACGCAGGTGCCAGTGGCAGTGCTGTTAGCACAGGGGTGCCAGAGGTCTCATTGTTGTGCTGCTCGTGGGTTTGGGATTTCATCCTTTGGATGCTCCAGAAGCACCTCCCAGGCTGGGCAGAGTGGCCAGAGGGACATCACTGTCGCTGCAGGAGTGAGAGCAGCACTGAGCGTTGCTCACAGATGGCATCCTGATCACAGCACTGGGTTTTCCTCTGCGTTGTCACTTGATTTTAGCTCCCCCTGCCCTGGACACGCAGCAGGGAGTGCTCAGCCTCTGCAGAGCTGGGGTGAGGCCGGAGGTGTGCAGGGGACACAGAGACATCGCTCACAGGAGCTCTGGGTGACACTCACAGAGGCATTGAGAGCTGCCAAGTAGCAGCACTCGGAGGTAACACCTCAGGGAAACGCAGTTTGGTGCTATCTGGTTTATTTGTTTGTTTTTTCTAAGTGAGTTGGGGAAGGATCATGCCGAGGAGGCAGCCTGGGCAAAGTGGGTTTTGGTATTTCATTTTAACTTCCTTACAGACATCACAAAGATGCATCCCATCGGAATATAAAGTTATTCATCTGTTTTGTGTTTTTATGTGAAAGATTAAAGCAGCCTGTGAGGAATGGACTGCTTAACCTACACATGCCTGGCCTCATCAGAAAGCCCCTCTTTTCTGTGCTGGTGTTGTTGTTAGAGAATCTGTTGTTATGCTGTGTTACTTTCAACCTTTCCAATAGTCTTCATCAAATAAATATGAGCTCCAGACCCTTGGAACTGCTGATGCCACAGAAACTGTGGTGATTGCAGTGGCAAATAATAGTGGGGAAGATTCTTCACGGAAGAGAGATCCTTTCCCTCCCTGAAAAAAGAGACTTTCAGCATGCTCCAAAAGAGCCTTGTGCTGGATTTAAGAGTCTGTCTGCTGCAGAATGTCTCCGTCACTCAGGCCATGCTTTCCCAGGTTCATGTCCTTTATTCCTTTATTCCTTTGTTGTTTTCTCAGAGTGCAGAGGGGACACACAAAACCAAGAGAGGTCTTTAGCAATTTAGGGCCACGTCACCCTGAAAGCACCTTCTGGTGTGAGAGGGCAGCTGAGGCTCTCCATGGTACCCCTCAGCTCTGCTGAATTGGTCACCTGGCCACAGCTCCTGGGACATTTCACTGGCACCAACAGCCTTGGAACACAATGTGAACACTTGCAAAACTTTGAGTGATGTGAAGTCACTCTAAAAACTGTGACAAGATGGGGAAAGAATCGACAGTGAAGGCTTTTGTCGCTTGAGAAGAGCTGCCAGAGCAGCAGCTGTGTGATTGTGGGTTTGTGTGGGGTCACCCAGCAGCTGCAGTCCCCAGGCTCAGTGTCCTGCTCACACAGGGCACACGTGGCTCCATCCTTTTCCTCCCTCTCTCCTGCAGGGATCCAGGCACGGCCATTCCCAGCTCTGCTGCCTGCCCGTGACGAGCTCTGGAGCTGTGGGTGGGTTGGTGGTGCTGGACCTGTTGGCTGCACATCTCCAGGGCTCAGAGGAGCCCTCCCAGCTGGCAGTGCCCCCGTGCAGCCACTTGTGCCACAGAGGCAGAGCTCCCTGCGGAGCGTGGCTGATGGAAGTGCTTCCATTGGGACACTCACATTCCCCAGGCTGTGCTGGATCCATGCAGGCAGGCACAGAGGGCACAGGCTGCCTCTGTCAGCAGCCCTGCTCGACTTGGGGTGTGGGAACAGGGATTCACAGATGGATTTCAGGGCCTTTTTTCCTGTGGTTGCCACCGGCAATTTTTGTGAAGGAGTGAATTTTTTTTTTGGTAGGGTCCAGTGAGAACGGTGATAAGAGGTTATAAAGATGTGTTAATTAAGGAAGGCTTTTCCCTTTGACATTATGATGTCATTTATTCCTTGATCTTTTTCTTGACAAATACTTTGGATCTCCTCTGTTAAAATTCCATGGTTGCTGTGTCAGTGTTTTCCAAACCTGACCCACAGAACAACCACTTAAGTGTGTCTGAAGTGTGTCTGAAGATGTAGCCAGGGATGTCTGATTTCATTTAAATATTCAGGGCAAGGAAAAGCTTTCACGTTACCCGGAACAATCATATTGCTGTAACTCAGCACTGTAACCTCACGTTTTTGATACTATTTCCTTCATCTCCTCAGTCAGCATCATTGAAATGGTCCCACCTTACACATCTGTGCTTCAGCAGGAAGTCAGGGCTGTGTGGGTAACACAAAATGTGCAGAGGGTGTTTGTATGGTCCACTCTAAATCCTAATGTTCCCTTCTGTGGGAGGGAAATCCTGGCTTGGTTTTAATAACCAGAAAAAAAGAGGTTTGAAGAAACTTTCTCAAGGCTTTGACTACCTGGAAAGTGGCGATGGGGGAAAGAAAACATTGCAGTCCCTCATTCTCTTTCCATTCAGAAGCTGAAGATCTGTGATGCTGAACAAACCTGGAGCATCCAGTGTCTGTGAGGTATCCCACTCTGGCTTGGGATTGTTTGGCTTGGCTGCCAAACCCTTCCATAGCCTTTGGTTTAACTGTCTCTTAGTGCTGGGTGAAGATCTGTGCTGTTACTGCCCTGGTGTTTGCATATCCAGTGTAAAAAAGGGATTTTTATTGGCATTTTATTATCTAGTTGGTGACAGGTGGGATGATGGGTATTTATCCTAGATTATTAGTATTTATTCTAGATTATTAATATTTATTACAGTCATTGCCCTGAATCTAATGGCTTTATTGTACTTGATATTACATCATGACAGAGCAAAAGAAAAACATTTCCAGGAGCCTGAGGTACCCAAGGTGAGCCGTGTGTGGATGGTTTAATGATTATCAAAGGGGGTAAGAACTGAAGGAATGATTTCTGGCGGGATCATTCTCTTCCCTCTCGGCAGCCACACTCCCACTGATAGCAGAACGTTTGTAAAACAGAAATCCTCATTCCTCTTTCTTCATCCCGGACCTTGAGCTCTCACTGAATGCTTTATCAGCCTTTGCAGAAAGCTCCTTGCTCTGCGTTTAGGCAAGAAAAACATTAGTCATCTGCTGCAGCTCATGTCTTGCCTTTAATATTTGATGTCTCATCTGTTGCCCCAGTCCTGGCTCGTGTTCATGTGCTGCACATAAGTCCAGTCATTAGGTTATTATGAAATCATGGATGTCTTTCACATGAGTGGCTTTTTTGGGGCTGTTTTCAGCCACAGTCGAGAACCATTTCTGGTGCTGCTGTTATTACTCATCTTATGTAAACTGTTTGTTCCTGCTGAACGGCTTCATTTCAGGGCAATTTTACTTTAAAAAGAAATCAGAAGATGATGGAAGAAACAAAACCCCAAATGGCTGGACGGGGAAGGGAATTAAAGATGTCATGGAGCACTCAGTGCTTCTGGGCAGTAACAAACCCTGCCTGGTGTCTTGCAGCTGAATGCAAATCAGGAATCTCAGGCGATGGGAATTCACTCCCCTGAACTGCCACCGACCTGTCTGGGGCAGGAACCTCAGCCTTTCCCTGCCTCATCAAACTGAGATAAAGTTTTCTAGAGTTTCTGCAGATTGAGAGAGGCTCAGAGATAGGAATTCATGGCAGAAGTGTGAGTTGTTCTGTACCTGTGGCTACCATTTGCTTTAGACAATCAGTCTGTAAGAACACTTGTTCAGCTTTTCAGTTCCTTTATTTTTAAAAGTCACAGAATTAGAGAGGTATTTACTTACTTTGTGTGGCTTAAGTGATAGCTTTGGTTGCACCTGAAGGTTTCCAGGAGGGTTTTTGTAGTCAGGTTTGGGATTTGGGATGCTGAGGGGTGGCAGAGCTCGGAGGGCTGGACAGAGAGGTTGGGCCACTTGTTGCTGTGAGGTGTGAAGAGAGAGGATGACTAATGAGGAAATGGAGAGGGAGATAATTAATTTCCTGTTTCTGTGCCCTCTTTTCTGTATGTTGGCTGTGTGGATCTGGCTGTAAAGTGTTTGACTCCAGGAGGGTCTGAGTCCTGCAAGGTTCTACTCACAGGAGTAGTCTCAGCAGCAGCATAAAGGACAGGTGCTTGGATGACTTGTAATGCCAAAGGCTTTTAATTTTGGGATGTATTTCTTAACATTTCTCTAAAAAAAATATGCAAGTGATATTAATGAAATCAGGTAATGAGATTCATTACACTTAGAGACAGCTTTGTAGTCCTGAGATTAGAAGGAAATTATTATTTGTTGAGGTTCATTCAGTAGTGAAATTCCAATTCACCTTGCTGGAATTAGAAGATGCTCTCATTAAAATCTCTCTTTTTGATGGACAGCATTCTCTCAGCTGACTTTATTTTAATTTCACCTGAACAGAATTTCAATGTGCTGCATGGAAAATCTTTTCCAGGCACCACACACGGTGACACTGGGAGGTCACAGAGGCATCAGTTCCAGGGGTGAATATTTCTGCTTTGTGTTTCCCACCTTTGCTGTGTGTTTTACTTGCAAACCAATCATCTTGTGTCAGCTTAATGCAGCCTGTGTTTTTGTGGCATTCCAGGTGTTTGTTTTCCTTAGATAAAGGTTGGGAAGGATTCCTGACCTAAGGAAGGCTGATGCTGGATGACATCACAGTGATGACATCATTACAAATTTGGGACAAACCAGGCCTTCCCCAGCATTTGATCCAAACCATAACAGTGATCAGGGTTTACTGGGAGTGTCTCCTTGCCTTCCCCAATTCCTTAGGTAGGGGCAGTTTCCTAAGGCAGACCTCAGGAACTAAATCTATTGGTTCCAAGCTCTTCATTTGAATTGAAAATGTGACATTTCCAGCCCTTTCAGTCACTTTCAGCACAGAGATGCTGCTGGTTAGATTGCTGCTGAAGAAGTGGAAGAAAAAAAAGCCAAGCTATTTCTTGGTTGTTGAAGAGGGAAAAGCAGAGAAAAACTCTGCTTCCAAAGCCAGAGAGTCAAATCCCACTGAAAATGTTGAATGAGACTTGAATTGTCCTCGTTACCCCAGCAGTAACTGGGCTGGTATTTCTAATTTATGCTAATGATGAAGATGTGAGAGTCTGCAAGAGCTCCAGGAGCCCATGGGCCTGGGGCAGGGTCTCCTGAATTGTTATGGAGCAGCAGGAATGGCAAGGAACTCAATGGGAAATAAATGGAATTAGAAAAACCTGGCCAAGGAAATGAAATAACAGTCCAGGTGATTCTTTGGGGTGTTATATTTTTAAATTTCTGTGGTGGTGGGAATGCTCATCATGGGAGAAGAGAGTTTGGGGCCAGGGGGATTTTGGCTTAGGAGATAAAACCCAGATCTGGGTTCTCACAGGAAGAACTCGGGTGTGCCACATCTCATTGTTAGTGATCACTAACCAAAATAGTTGCCTTTTCTCTCTCCTTTCATTTCCACTGCATCCCTGGGAAGCCTCTCCTTTCCGTGCTGAACAAATCTCACATTTGATTTTTCAAATACATCATTTACATGTTTTGCTATTTGAAATTTTTATCTCCTTTTCTGGATGCATCAGAAAAAGCACAGAAGGAATTTAATAAGCAATGACTGGTTTATTTGCTCAATTAATGCAAATGTAAATTCTTCATTCTTCAGTTCCTTATTTGAGCCAATTTGAAACATTCTTTTTAAAAGTTTTTATGGTGGGGTTTTTTTCATTGTTGTGTTAGTAGTGCTGTGCTTTTGCTATTTTTGCAGCATCAGAATCATTCTGTGTTTGTCATGCTCCATTTGGTTGCAGTGGAGATGACTGTCAGAGAAATACAATTTTCCAGGCATTAATTGAAACGATGGCTTTATATTCAGAGTGCAGTAACTGGCAGATGTAGATAAGGAACAGAGAAAATTCATTAAGTGGCATTTCTCCAGTTTTGTGTTCTTCTCCCTCCAAAAAAGCAACAATGCCAGATTAAATCATAAATGAATTTAATATACTGCACGACATTGTAGAAAAGGTTTTCTATGCAATCACTTTCATTCTCCCTCAAATTTTGGTGAACACTTTTGGAAAATGAAACCTTAAGAAATTACTCAAGTGCTGGAAGCATCAGTAAATTTTCACAGTGTTTCCTGAACCTGTGTGCAATATTTGTATATAAAGTTAACCCAAATCTGCACATCTGTTCCAAACACTTGGGTCAGGCAAAGTTGTACTGCACAGCTTTGACCTAGAAAAGCACTTAAATAAAATATTCATGCTTGTGTGGAGAAATGAACCTAAACCCAGGCAGGCTGTGACTTTTATTGCCACACCAAACAGAAGATGGGAGGCTGCTGCTTGTGCTGGGAACATGTGCAATCTGAAGTCCTACTGAGCTTCTATTTCCATTCATGTTTTTTTGTCCCCGTTGGTTCTCCTCCACTTCCTCGGATGCTTTATATCCTCAGCCAGAAATGATGTTTTAAATTGCCTTCCTTTGCAACGCGCTTTCGTTGCTGCCACAGGACCCGAGGGAGGAGGGGGAAATAAAGCAATAAGAGGGAATAATTCAGGAAATGAAGTCGGTGCGTTTGACGCGATGAAAACCCGACACGCAGAGCGTAGCAGCAGGAAAGGCTCCTCCAGGCTCAGGTGCTGGCAGGGGCAGATGCCCTGTGCTGCCCTCGCTGTGCCCATTGCTGCCTGTGCCATCTGGCCACCACGAGCCACCTCCGGCCCCGCCAAGCCCGGCCTCACTCAGCCCCTAGGAACAGGTGAAATGACGTTTCTGAGTCGAGCAGCTGACTTGGCAAAGAAAAGGAGAGCCCTCCTCGTACCTTCTTCTGCATTCTGAGGATTTGTGGGAGTTTTGCAGAGCAAAGCTGTCTGCCTCAGAGGTTCAGTCCCATTTCCCCACAGCTTTGTCGTTTCCATGCACTTTGCTGGCCCTTTCTGACCTTATCTCTACAGAACTCTGAACATCTGATCTCATCAGGTTTCTCCATTGTCTCCTTTCCTGTCTCTTTCTCTCCCTCATTGTAAAAGTTCATTTCTGGCATTCAGTGGGAGTTAAAAAAATCCAGCCCCAAAATTTTGCTGAACAGGATTCTGAGTGATGGCCGGGTCACAGGAGAAGGGGGAAACATTTTGGTTTGAACTGAACAGTGGATGCCATTTTCCAGGATTTCTAAATGATTTCCAAGGAAATAAATTTCATTAGTAAAGATGAATATACTCTGGTTTTCAGATGAGACTGACTGGGTGAGTAATTTCACCAAGACTTAGAGAAAAGACTAAAATCATCTGCATAATTTACCCTTGTTTGTGGTTCTTAAGGAAGATAAGAATAAAGATGGAAGAGTCTGAATAAGTGATGTCTGAATTCCAGCATTATGTGGATTATAGACTGGAAAATAAGGATGACCACAGCTGCTTTAGGCAGTCTGTTCCTCAGCCTGATGGTGTCTAAATGGACAGATTTTTTCTTAGAGAAAAAGCAGCTCTGAGTTCCAGGCTGTCCTTGGCTTTGGAGGCTCCTCGGGTGTGTTTTACACAAATCCTGAACGTAGGACAGGAGCTGTCCTTCGTGTGCCCTCCTGGCAGCGAGGTGCAGGGTGTCATTTAAACCTCAGGAATTCAGCAGGTCTAAATGAATGTGATTGGGATCATTGGAAATTCCTGCAGCTTTTCCCTGTGCTGTCCCAGCCATCCCTGCCATGCTGGAGAGCTCCAGCCACATGCTGAGCTGCTGGAGCTGGCCCACCACAGAGCACGTTGGAAAAGTGGCATTTTTCTGGCATCTCTCCCTTCCATTCTTCGAGTTTTTCCTTCCGGAATATTGTGTTGCTGCTTGAAGCTGCATCAGATAAAAATTTCTGCCCCAAATCTCACTCAGTGGTGCCCATGGAATTTCCCCTTCATGCGTGAGGTTGAGTAGATTGAGTTTCGGGGGCGCGGTGCAAATTTTGGGTGCCTTTTGTGCAAGTCCCATGACGAGGAGCTGGGAAAGGGGCTCAGCCTGGAGAAAAAGAGGCTCAGGAGGGACCTCTGGGCTCTGCACAAGTCCCTGACAGGAGGGGGCAGCCAGGGAGGTCAGACTCTGCTCCCAGGGAACAGGAACACAAGAGGAAAACAGCTTTGAGGTGTTCCAGGGGAGGTTTAGATTGAACATTAGGAAAAGTTTCTTCATGGAAGGGTTGTCAAGCAGTGGAAGATGCTCCCCAAGTTAGTGGTGGAGTCACCATCCCTGGAAGCATTCAAAACCATGCAGATGTGGTGCTTGGGGTCGTGGTGGACCTGGCGGTGGTGGGTTAATAGTTGGATGGAATGATCTTAGAGGTCTTTTCCAACCTTATGTTGTGTGATGTTGTGATTCTGTGATTTGATTTGTGGGAATTTTGCAGAGCAAAGCTGTCTGCCTCAGAGGCTCAGTCCCATTTCCCCACAGCTTTGTTGTTTCCATGCACTTTGCTGGCCCTTTCTGACCTTATCTCTACAGAACTCTGAAAATCCTTCCTTTTGAGAATCCTTCCTTTTGGCAGCCCTCTGGTGCTGCTCAGGGTGCCCTGGTTTGGTTTGTGCTGGAGGCTGGTCCCTGTCAGTGGCTGCCCGATCCCTCACCTGTGTTGCCCGAAAGTCTGCGACCTCTGTGGGGCCACAAAAAGGCAGCTCCTCGATGGCTCCAATTCCTATGGCAGAGGGAAAGGGGTTTTCCCTGCCTTGGGAGCTGCCTGGGAGCTCTCAGAGGAGTTTCAATCCTGAAGGATAAGGCAGGATAAATTCCTGCTGGCTGGAACCTGTCTGTCCCAGCATCACTGAGCGCGAGGCCCTGCAAATTAAACCAAGTGAGGCAATAATTACGCCTTTATCTGCGGGAGGGGCTCGCGTTTCTCACCAGCTGAGGGGGAAATGAAACTTTGATGAGTTAACCAAGAGCCAGAAGCCACCCAGCAGCTGTAAGGAGACACCTGAAGGGAAAGGTGAGTCGGGAGCTGCCTGCAGTGGGGCAGGGCTGATCCGGCCGGGAGACCATCGCTTTTGTTCCGTGGAAACGGAGGCACTGGGGGGCTGAGGGGTATGGATGCTGAGGAAGCCTCAGCAGAGGATTGATTTCTCCAGCTTTCTGCAGTAGTTCGTGAGAGCTCTGTCTTTCTCACCCTGAACTATGCAGAACACGATAAGGTTTCTGTAAACCGAGTTTGCTATCTTGCACCTGCAGATATAATTAGAATTGTTATGATCTCGACTAGGAGAATGAACGATGTGAGAACTGACCAATCACTCTGGTAGTTAGTAGCAAGAGGTCCAATAACCTCGTGCCATCTAGGTAGACACTTAGAGAACTAAACACATAAAAACCCGTTCTTTATTAATTAAATAATTCCATCTATTCGCTGGACTGCATTCCTGTCTCTGAGTCTTTCTTTACTCTCCGGCCGGTGGCTGCGACAGAGGGGCTGAGGGGCCACAGGAAGGTTCCCTGACAGCTTGGAGGGAGTGTTTGTAAGGCCTCCCATTCCTGAGGTATCCCATGTGGTTTGGGGGATCAGGGATTCGCCCTGAAATGCCCAAGCCCGGGAATCCTCACAGTGCAGGGTTGATGGTTTCCTCCTTGCAGGCACCTTGCTGTTCCTCCAAGGTCAGCTCCAGGGTCTTCCTGGTGTCGTGTACAGAAGGATAGTCATGAATAAGCCACAAATAAGTCATAAATAAGCCATAAATAATGATAAATAACCAGAAATAACTTTATGTTGCTGATCACGTTCAAAACCTACAGTTTTGTAAAGCTTCCAGCTGGGTTGGTCTCCTCTCCAAACAAGAGGAAACAGCCTCCAGTTGCACTGAGGGGGGTTTAAACTGAATATTAGGAAACATTTCTCCATGGGAAGGGTTTCCCAGCATCAGAAGAGGCTGTGCAGGGAAGTGGTGGAGTCACCACCTCTGGAGGGATTGAGAAGATGTGTGGATGTGGCACTTGGGAACAGAGGGTGGTGGTGGCCTTGGCACTGCTGTGGGAGCAGTTGGATTCGGTGATCCTAAAGGTCTTTTCTAGTCTAAGCAATTCTGTGATGTCAGGTATTGTTGGCAGAAGTATGGAACACTTACTGCAGTTTTTATGCTGCTCCGAGAGATATTTGGGCTCAGTTATTTTACCCTCACACTTGCAAGACTTTTTTCTTCGTTTTCTTTATTTTTTTTCTGTTTTTCTGGAAAGACCCTAGACGTGCATTCTTTAATAGAATTAAAGAGGATGGAAAAAAGCGCCCCAGTGGATTGCTCAGCACAACCACCCATTGTTATCCCGTGTCCTTAAACTGAAATGTTCTTCAGTTGAGGCATCATGTAAAATACATGGAGCCATATTGTTTCCTTTTGCCTTTCTGTGCATATTTAACTTGTCACTTTGCCTTTTTCCCGTGACAAAAGTGTGATGCAGCTCATTCCAGGGATGTGCTGAAGTCCATTTGCAGCCAGGGATTGCTTTGAAGTAGCACAAGAGAGGCTTTATTGATTTATCCTTTGCATTCAGAACAAAGATTTGTGTGATCTTCCACAGGTATTACCAAAAGCTTCCGTCAGCTGTTCCACCTTCATCCCAAAAACCATTTCTTTGTGCTTTAGGATCTATTTTCAGAAGTCATGGCTTGTGTATATGTATATACATAGGTCTTATTAATATAAACCTCTGAAGTCAAAGACTTTTTTATGATTAAACCTGGCAGGAGTACTAAATGGAGCTCGTGAGAATTCTGTTCAGAATATCAGGACAAATCCTCTTGCAAAAGCACAGTTTAAGTGTAATATTTATGTTTATTAACATGCCATAGGTGCTACAGCTTGGAATTTTTCTTGAAGAAGTAATTTATAGGAATGCATTTACAATTTCACTGCAATTTGACCTGATTTTATTTTATTTTGTTTTATTTTATTTACAGGATTAGCCGGCACTGCTGCAGACCTAGAAAAAAGAAAGCTTATTTTTGGAAAAAATTTTATACCTCCAAAGAAGCCAAAAACATTCATACAGCTAGTTTGGGAAGCGTTGCAGGACGTGACTCTTATAATCTTGGAAATTGCAGCCATCATATCTTTGGGGCTTTCATTTTATCAGCCGCCTGGAGAAGGGAATGAAGGTAAAAACTTTTCACAGAAGTTATCTCAGTTTAAGTAAAGCGTGTCCTATATCTCAAATCAATTCCATCACCACCCTCCAGAAGGTCACCAACAGGAAATTTCCACGTGGTTTGTTCCTGATCCCATTACATCTGGTCCTGACATATTTTTCTTTTCATCTTGACATTTCTTTATGCAAATACTGAACCTCATGACGTAAGTTAAAGGAAAATCATAATGTTCTTATAAAACTGGAGTGGTTTTGATACCGTTTTCACCTCTGAGCCTGCATTTGGTGTGTGTTTGATTCATCCTTTGTGGTTGTTTATCACGTACTATAGATGAGAAATATGTAATTACTTATGTAACTGCTGGATCCCATGGCAGGCACAGGGACAAGGCTCCAGTTGACACCAGATGAAGGCTTGAACTCAGTGAGATTCACACATTTTTGTATTTTTAGTGGTGCAGCTCAGGCTCGTGAGCCTGGCTCCAAAGGCAGTATTGGAGCAAAGTCCTGTTGCTGATAAATGTTCTCCACATTCTGCAGAGCTTTTCTGGCTGCAGGAAGTTTTAACACCCTGCCCCCCTCCTTTTTCCCCTTTTCCCCCCCCTCCTCTTTGGAAAGCACTCTTGAATTCACATGCTTAAAATATTTGTTCCTCTCCATAAATGCAAGATTTCCATTTCTGGCAGCTGATCCAGATTTTTTTCTCCCCCCCTTCTCCTGCTCTCTCCTAGACTTCTAAAGCTGGATCAAACATGCTGTGTGAAATGACGTGAGCAGCTTGGCAAATGTAGGAAGAATGTCTTCCTCTAAATATAGCCCTGAAATGCTTTTTACATTTGCTGCAGTTTCCTTTGGCTGCTTTCCTTGCAGCCCCTTCCTTCTTCCCTTCCCATTCAGCAGCACAACCAGCACGTAGCTCCTGGGTCACGGCTGGGATTCTTCAACCCTTTCTGGATAATTGGGAACCTTTCAGTGCTTTTTCTCTGAATTTTCAATACCTGGCTATTGATTCAGCGGGTGCTCGATTTAGGCATGAA
Organism: Monarcha castaneiventris obscurior; assembly: GCA_026261815.1. NCBI lineage: Eukaryota > Metazoa > Chordata > Aves > Passeriformes > Monarchidae > Monarcha > Monarcha castaneiventris. The sequence goes on from JAMPIT010000484.1 coordinate 18,072,123, forward strand.
ATGATAAAGGAGTCTTTTTTTTTTAATTGAAGAAAATGTTATTTATTGGAACGACCTCATATAACTGATGGGATACCTTGGGGACGTTGTAAACCATGAGAGATTCTTTACAAAATTAGGATTTAGCTTAAACTAAACGTGCAGAGTGCCCTCTTTCATTTTAGTTAGAGGGAAAGGAATTTTGAAAGCGTGATTTACCCAGGATTTAGAAAGAGGGGAGATGTGTCAGCAGGCAGTGGTGGCTTGTTTCTGTCTTTTTCAAATTGTTATTCTTATTGTTTTGATTCTGCATTTAAAATGTTTCTTTTCCCATGGGAAGATACGGCCCAGCTGAGATTCTGAGGGAGTCTGAAAAGCTCAGCAGCACAGCCTGGGAAAATGTGTTTGTGTTTTCCCACAGCACAGCATTTTATTCAATAGTCACCGTTCTCCCTGTTTTAAGAATTGTTTTCCTGAAAGGTTTTGCTGTGGTTTGCACGAGGAGAATAAATAAAATTAGTGAATACCTTGTAATGCAATTCTTGGAGCACATTGTAAAGGTCTTCTACATTTTTTTTTTTTTAAATCTTTCTTTGAGCAGTTGTATAAATAATTCACTTTAATTTAAAAATTAGTATATCATAAATTGCTGCTGAGGATACCTTTAATTTTTTGGTAGATGACATTTTTAAAGAGTCCTAAACACTGGAAAATGGACATATTAAGCTTGATTTTGCCTTGGTGAAGGGGGGCGGGTAACCCCACTTGAAATTAATTTTAATGGGTTTGCCTTCAGTATTTCACTTTTCTGACTCTCCCCAGAATGAAACTTTCATTGAAATGTGCACTTATTTGCAAGTTTTATGTTGTTTTGTTTCCTTGCAAAGAATATATTTCCTTCTGAAAGTACAGCCAGGTGTTAGAAAGGAGAGCTGGCACATGTTGTTCTCTATTCTTGATCTTGCCTCCTCTTTTAAATTCCAACCTTTTGTTTTTTCCAAATGAAATGCATTTTCATTTTGGAAATGAGTTAACAGGACTGTTCTTTCCGCACTGATTTGTTCAATCATCACTGCCAATATTCTGAACTCATCAACTTCTTGCTCAGGAGTAACTTGAAATGTTGTCACCACCTAAAAGTGGCAGTTTTGCTTTGGAGGATTAAAGGTTATTAACATGGAAATGAGAGACTTTAGGACACAATGCCAGGGAAACACCACCCTGTGTATCTAACTGAGCATTTATCTGCCTTTATTTAATATATTTATATCTGCCTCTCACATATCCTAAACTTTTATCTACCAATGGCATTAGTGGTTAATACAGTAAGTTGAACTCATCTTTATTTTTAAAAATTAGTGTAACTCTTTCTTTTCTTGACTCTTGAAACCCACTTGTAACTTTTGATGCTGTAACAGAATTAGTGTTTAACTGCTTTCTGCAATTGAAGTGCAAAATATATTTCTCCTGAGGCTTTTGAAGGACAAATGCAGGATAAAATCCACACTTCCAAACAATATTAAGACTGCATGAACTGTTTCAGGAGCCTTGTGTAAGGGTGACCCTCATGGATGTGAGTGAGAGTTTCTGTTCTACCCCAGTTCTTCATTTCAGGTCTGGGTGAGTCTTGGAGAACATTATTTCCTGTCCTGGTGCAGTCAGGGAATCTCACCTAGAGGGAACCCCTGGATAAAAGTGCAGTTTTACTGCTTCTCCAGAAGCCACTCCAGTTCTTTTCATATTCCTTACCCCGAGTGGAGGTTTCAAGAATGTTGTTCTCAGGAGCTGTGCTGGAGTTGTTTTGATGATCTGCTTTGCATTGCCTTTCACCATCTGACAGGCCATTAGAAGCAATTGAGAACTTCTGCATAAATTATTGTCAGCCCCGTGGCAATTACTGCTCTCATTACTGAGCCACACGGAATCAGTTTTCCACCCTTTCAAAAAAAAAGTGCAAAACTGCTGCTGGGTTTTAGCAAATGCATCTTGAGAGAAAATTCCCAGTGCAGGTGTAGCCTCTGCTACAGTGAGGATCACACAGGGGTGTGGCTGGGGCAGGGAAAAATGCTTTGTTCCTCATAAAAAAACCCTTCTGTGTCCTGGGTTTGGGGATTATAGAGTGCTCCCTGGTCATGCAGGGTAGTGGGTCCATGATGTCTCAGAGCATTTAATGAACATGTGAGATGCTGGCTTCATTTTAATTTTTTTTAAAGTAAATTTGAGATAGCCCAGGACTAATTTTGAAATGTTTGTATATCAGTATATGGTGAAATTATTTTTAGGTACAGCTTGTAAAGAACTGCCCTGTCCTGTTTTTGAAGAAAGGGTTTGAGCAGAAAGAGCTGCTTTATGAGAGCAGGGAATGCACTCAAACCATTACAACTCTTGAGGAAACAGAACATGCTTTAGGAAAGAGTGCTTGGGCTCAGAAGTCCAGTGAGGGAATGAGAAATGCCAGGGCTTCTCTTGGCCCTCCCCAAATTTCTGTCTTATTGCAGCTGTAGAAGTGCAGGAGTCTCCTCCTCTACCCGGTCCTTTATTTTCGGCGAGGTTTTGCTGGTTTGTTTCGTTGTTGTTTGTGGTTTTTTAGGTTTTTTGTTTGTTTGGCTGGTTTGCTTTGGTATTTTCCTCACTCTTTTCCTTCAGACCTCTGCTGGAGCAGTCACTTCTTGCAGAAATGACCTAATGGCTCTTTGCAGCTCTGTCCCTTTCTGGAGCTGTTTTCCCCCAGCGTGCCCTGCAGTTCAGAGCAGACCAGCAGGATTCTGGTGCATCCCCCATCTATATCCATGTGAACTGGTCAAAAATTCCCAGAGCCTTCTGCAAACACCTTCAGCAGCAATTTCTGAGCCCTCTGGAGTCCTCCTCCTTGTTTCTATCTTCAGCCCCTGTATCACATGTGGATCTTATTATCCCCTTGCAAAAACTGTTGATGCCAACCTCTGAAACAAACCTTTTAACTGCTCTTCCTTGAATTCCTTCTCCTCCTGTGGATTGCAAAGGGGGAAGAAGGCAGCCTGAGGTAAGATGTTTTACCACCCCAGTGTTTACCAGGAAGCCCCAGGCACAATATCTGTTTTCCAGTGTACAGCTTTTTGCAGCTTAAAGGTGGAAAAAAAAGGAAAAGTCTTTTTGGTTCAGGCAGCTGCTGTTAAAATCCCCAAGGCAGAGCTGTGGACTGAAAACAAAGTGAAATGATCAGTTCCATTGCTTAGTGCTGCTCAGCAGGGCTTGGCTGGGTTACCCTTCCCCTTACTCATGCAACAGGTTGAAAAAATACAGGAACAGGACATGGTCCCCTGAAATTTGGGCCTCCCAAGACACTTGCATCGAGCTGTTGATGCTTTTATGCTGCTGCTGCTGCTGCCTGGGCTGGGGCTGTGGTTCCTGCTGGCCTCTCGTGACCTAAAAGAGACTTTATTCCATGGGGTTCACCACTCACTTATCATTCTTATAAAATGCCCCATTGCTCAGTGGGGACTCAGGCTGGAGATTTAAACCAGAAAGGACATCCAGAAACTGGAGAGAAGGTGCAGCTGGCCCACAGCTCCTGTGAGGATGGTGCTTCATCCTGTTCCTGTCCTGAGCCTCCCCGTGGAGGCAACGCTTCCTCGGACTCGTGGCACAACTGTTGTGGGAATGTCAAATCCCTGCACGGATGGGATGGACAGCAGGGCCCAAACAGCCAGGAAAAGGCCAGAGCCAACCTGTCAGCAGTCCTGGAGTCACCAGGCAGCAGGAAAGGTCCTCCCTGCAGAAGCCAAGGCAGCCATGGAGTGTTTAGATAAAAAAAAATCTGTAAAAATCAGTTTGAGGGGAAAAAAAAAACCCAAAGCCAAACAAACAACTTCCCTATCTCCTTGTCCATCTCTTGCGTGGGGTTGGAAGTGCTGGGATGTTCCCATCATCTCCCAGGTTCCTGCCTATGGAGGTACAGCTCAAAAAGTGTCTTTGGGCATTTCATCTCATTGAGCAAGTCTAGAAATAAGTCACAGTAGGAAAGATTTGGTCCAGCTCTTAGTGCAGGTGAAGGAAGTGAAAAAAGTAAAAATTTTATTGATATTAGAAAGACTACATCTAAAAAAGAATGTAGAGATATGAAAGAATAGAAAGCAATTGAAAACAAACTTCTTTTTCTCAGTTAGGAGTGAAAATGCTGAATGTAATACCAGCTAGCTTGAATTTCTCTGCACTTTGTAATGATGTACATTAAAAATATATATATATTCCAATCCATTTGTACAGTCTAATCCTCCTCCTCGCAAATTCCCTACCTTGGAGCTCTGCTGGAGCAGACCAGCTGCAATGGAGTGTGTGCTAGGCTCAGGTGCAATGGCCTGTTCTAAAGATGTAATGTCTGTCCCAGTCCCTCAGCACTCAGTGTGGGTATTCCTGAAAGAAAAAAAATTAAAACCCATTGGAATAACATGAAATGGAGCCATTGCTCCCTCAAACTTTTCAAAATGTTGTTATTGTGGCAGTATCTTTTTGTGGTTCCAGCTCTCAGCTTTCCTTAGGTCAGTCTGTGGTTTTCCTGCTTTTCCTGTGATGTGTAGGCTGCTAAAGGGAATGTCAGCGTTTCAGGGAAGGTGGAACAGGCAGAAAAAGTCCCTTTCTGTGTTGCCATAAGTGTTGGGACAGCCTGATCATAGATTGGATAAAATTCTTCTTTTTTATTCCCAGTTTTTAAGCTGTGACTTTCTTCCCTTCACTTTCTTTGCCAATAATTGTGGCAGAACTGCGCTCATTTCAGTAATTTCATGTAGGTGATATTCGAAATTTCTCACTCATTCTGTATCCAATTCTCCACAATTTTCTTCCCACTCTCCCAGAAACAGTTTTTTATTCTCACACTTACTGCCCAGATCAAAAACAGTCTCCCACTCTCCCAGAAACGTTTTTCATTCTCACACTTACTGCCCAGATCAAAAAACTCCTTCCATTGCCTTCCCAAGAAGCGTCGCGTCTCAGGAAATGGGTCTGGTGTATACAAATATATATATATTATTTTTTTTTCCTGGGGATTCTAGAAACCTCACACTCCGTGATGAAATCATCTCGTTCTTAAGCTGCCCGAACACAGCAGAGGCCAGGTGGGGAAGCCTGGGATCGGAGCCCCGCGAGCGCGAGCGCGGCTTGGCGCAGGAGCGACGCGCAGGTGTCGCCCGGCCAGGGGGCAGCCCTTGGATCCACCAGGCACGGCAGGATCAGCTCTGCAGGAGCTCTGCTGCCTCATCTGCTCTGGGAAATGGCACTGGGAGCTGTGAAAGCCTCTGGGGAGAGCGTTCAGCTCCTGCCAAGTGCAAACACGTCGGGGTTATTGGGTTTGGCTTCGTTGCTGTGGAGCGTTTGTGTTGTTTCAGGGCAGAAATGGCGAAGGCGGCCGTGGCTCAAGGGTTCATTGAAACGAGGAATTCTCCTGTGCCCCTCGGCTTAAACGGCCCAGGGGAATAAAGAGCTGGGTCAAAAAAGGGAAAGCACTGATTGCTGAGGAACCTGAACCCAATTTAATTAAACTGAATTAAAAGTAACCTGAGATTAATAACCTCATGAAGGTCTGGTGCCATCCTCTGAGGAATTCAGTTCATTTTCTTCATAGTGAGGCACAATTGAATAGAAACTCAATGTTTTAATGCAGCATTTATCAGTTTTTACCTTGTCTTCACCCTTTCAGCCCATCCTACATTTCCCTTAGCATTTTAATTCAGGAGGACTATTGAATGCATAATGAAGAACATTCATTTTTAAAATCCTTTGCCAGACTTTTCCATCCTGAGGGTCTTGCAGGGCCCATTCAAGATCCCAGGACATTCTCCACAGGAAAATATTGCCTGTATCTCATCGTCTCTAAAAATCTGTCACCCTGAGTTTCATTAATATGCACTTAATCAATTTGATTAATGAGTGAAAACCTCAGAAATGTCAGAAATGAGTCAGCTGAACAAAGTTAATTCTCTAGTCTTTTGTGGTAGCTTTACATCTTAATTTTTTTTTAGAGCATTTTACTTGTGATAACGTCGCTTGAATTAAAAATGCATAAACGTAGGCAGCATAAAAATCTAGTTTGTAAGGCCAGCATTAATGTTATTTTGCAACCCTCCTAAAATCATAGCAGCACACAGCCATGAACAACTGCAAGTCCTTTGCCAGCCCTCCCAGTTCTGAAGCCAAGATCAAGATGAAAAACTGATTCCACAATGTAACCAATGTCTCCCAGAAAAGTTTTTGATCTGCTGGAGATCTGTCCTCTCTTTCAGTCCTCTCCATTATACAAAACTTGTTGGAGAAAATACGAAGCTTTTTCAAAAGAAAGTGAGCCAAGATTCATTCACTTTAATACTTTGCAGTGACTGAATCCTGAATTTCACCCCGTTTCATGGCCTGTGTCTGTACAAACCAACCATCCCCAGCAGTAAGAGAATATTCACAGAATTCACAGAATTTCAGCTGCAGGTGCTGAAAACAACAATAAGTGGTGAACATCTTCCAGCCTCTGCTGTGTTTGTCTCATTCTGTGAGGCTGCACAGTGTTACATAATGTTCTCCAGGCACTGAGCAGTAAGGAATCGATGGGAAATCAGGGATATCAGGGGGTATAAGGGCCACACAGCCTTAAAAGCTGATGTGCCCTAATAGGAATCCTTTATCGTCTTTGCTGCTAAACAAATCACACTGATCCAGCTGTCACTGCACCAGAGGGTTTTATTGTGCTGCCCAGGGAGGAGCATTCTCAAGAGAAGCTGAGCTATTAGAAAATAGCATTTTTTAATGTAAAATAGATTAATCTCAAAAGCGTAGATGGTTGGCAGAGTTAGCAAAACACAATTTTTAAGGAGTGTCGTTGCACACGCTCAAATTCTTTTCTCGTTCATCATAAAAATTAAACCGTGAGATTCCTCAAGGATTTTTTAAACCAGTCTAAACAGTCTGTCAGCACAAGGGGAGGAAGCAGTTGGCAGCCTGGAACACAGGAGAAACGGAAGTATTTGCCCTCTTCAAAACAGCTTGTTCTGCCAGAACCCCCCATTTAACCTCCTTCCTCCCAAAGCGTGGATGAGGTGAAGCAGCATATGGCTTCTGGAGACATTGCCCCAATCTGTTTGGCTAAAGAAATGGAGTTCCTGGAAGAATTTGCTTTTTTAATTCCTGCTCTAGCTCCTACTTCAATGCAAGGTCTAAGCAGCCCAGAGCAGAGAGCAGGGCAGGTTGGAGTGTGTGTGCTCTGTGTCCCAGCTCTCGTTGTCACCAATTCTTGTACAAGGCTGAGTTTGTGGGGAGAAGATTGTGCCCCTCTGGGCTGTCATTCCCTGGAGACACCCCTGAATTTCTAAAATGTTTTTGCTTTTGTGTTGTTTTCAAAAGAAAGGACAAATTTAGGTCGGGGGCTCCTCCAGGGGATGTATGGGTGAGAGTCCTGTGTGATGTGGGGTCATGGGGAGCGTCCTGTGGGGCTGGGCTGGGGAATGGAAGCAGTCAGGGCTCAAACTGAGCCTGCAGAGCTTTTCCTGGGGCTTTGCAGCTCCGTGCTTGGGATTGATGCCCCTGGAGAGAGCACAAAGCTCAGACAGTGCCACAGCAGCAGCCCCCGGTGACTCTCAGCTGGGTGCTGCTGGGAGGGGGATAAACGTGGCATTCTGGCTGGATCTGTGGGTTTGGGGAGGTCCCAGCCCCTGTGGGGTTGTTCAGGGCTGCTCACAGTCAGGGATCACGGGGAAGGTGGTGCAGGGCTCACCTGAGCATGGTCCTGACAGCCAGGGCCAGTCAGGAAGGTGGGACAATCCTGCAGGGCAGGCAGGCTGCGTTTGCCCAGAGCTCCCCAACATTCCCTAAATCGGGAATGATGCCAGGAGGAATGCTGGGTGGGTAATTCAGAGAGCATCCCAGCCTAGTCCTGCCTGGCCTGGCTAATCCCAGCCTGGCAACACCAGCCAGAGGCAAACAAGAGGCAGGAGATGATGAGCAAAGCGACCTGGGGGGATGCAGGAGGGGGTTTAGTCTGTCCCACTCTCAAAAGCACCATCAATAAAACCTCCCTGACTGACTTTGATCAGACTTATCTTTAAAGGGTTCCAGGGATGGAAATTCTCGGTGTTCCCTGGATAATCTGAGTGTCCCTGCACCGAGACATTAATTCCTGGTGTGTGCCCAGGGTGGCTCTTGTAAGACTTTAAAGATATCGCTGCTTTTGTGTTTTACAAGGATGTAAAGACCAATTTGTGGTGGTTTATTCCCAGCCATATTTTGTCTGCTTGAAGACATTATAAATATTATAAACTGATTATAAATACCAGGGAATGGCTGCTTGTGGGGACTGACCCACAAATGGGAATTCCTTTCAATGGGGATTTGAAATTTGAGCAGCATGGCAGTAGTACAGAGGAATGAAAATATTGCATGAAAGCTGATAAAGGGAGCCAAAATATTATCTTAAAAACGTTTACCTGTTAAAAAAAAAAAAAAAAAAAAATTACCTTGAATCATTGAGAACCCAAAAGCTTTGAAAACACTTTTATTTTCCAAAGTTAATAGCTTATGAAATAAAATAACATAATCTAAAATACAGGAATATTGAATGTTTTTGTATCTCATTGTGATTTAAAAATAATTTTTAATTTGGCAGCTTTAAGATACCAAATATTTTTCAAGTTTGCAGAATCTTTATGATGTGAATTTTTTAATAGGAACTACTTCTGGATCAGGTTCTAGGATTATTTTACAGTTGGAGTTCAGACAAACTGTGTCACATCCCAGAGTCTGCCTGCGCTTGCAGTTCCTCTCTGTTGGTGGGGTTGAATTAGAAAGAAAAATTATTACCTAGAAAAAAAAAGCATTTAAGCACAGAAACAAACCAGAAATACCTTTTTGAACAGGAAGGCACTTTGCATATATGCATATTTTCATGTATATATATATACACACACACACATATATCTCTCCTATTAGAAAAGTAACACTTAAAGAAGTAATTTCAATTTATTTCTGTCTTGCACAAGTTCTGCCTTCTCTCTCCAGGAGATGCTGCTCCTCTTGTCTCAGTTAAGTGTGCATAATTAATATGCAGAAAATATGGAATGTACAGCCTAAATGGAGATTATCCTAATTACCTGCAGCTTTAGCTTGCTTTGCAGGTATCCATGTGAACATTTCAGTTTAGCAAATGCCTCAGAAATCCCATCTCTTGTCTGTCCCCTGTGAGGTTCACACTGCAGGTGTTTTTGGATGTGCATTCAGGGGGATTTAATCCCATCCTTTGGGCTGAAAAGAAACTGAAAACACAGTCCAGGACACGCTTCCTTAGCACAGAGACCTGCATTGTAAAATGGCTTTTATAGGGCCACAGTAACATTAGTGGAGCTTTTTGATGCCTTCTGCTGTAAGACAGAATTTTAATCTTTTTCTGACGTGGTTTCTCCCCCCTTGAAGCTTTAGAGCACGGAGGAATGAAGATGAGAAGTGTAATGAAAGCAATAAACACAGAAGTTCATGAAGGGTTTGTGGCTGAGCTCTACAAATCTTCCCTATCTCCTCTGGCCAGGTTTTCTCCTTCTGCTGCATCAGGAGCAGCCCAGGTGCTCCAGGACTGGCTCCAAGGGCACTGCGTGGATTTTCTGGGATTGCAGTTTCCCAGCTGGAGTAGTTGTTTAAGCTCCTCAATTGCAAATTTTCTTTATCAGCTCCTTCCCAGCGCTGAACCTCTGAAAACTCTGAATTCCTGCGTAGGGACCTGTGAAATCAGTCCCCTTTTCTCAGTCACCTCTCTCTGCCGGGCCTGCAGGTTGGAAAAAGTTGGCAATTTCTCTCTAAATGGTCTGGGGGTGTGAAGTGTGTCAGACATCACCACTCCATCTCTGCTCCACTCGGGGTTTTAGAAGCTCCAGTGACACATCTGTCAAGATTTCCAGGCAAAGTCACCTGTATTCAGTTTTGTTCTTGCAAATTTCTGGTGGCATTTCTGTTAAATACCCTCAGTTAGAACATCTCGTTTTAAAGCATCCAAAAACCAAACACCAAAAAAAAGGGAATATTTTTGGAAGCAAGTACATTTCATTTCTATTAGAACACAGTCAGAGAGGGGTGGAACAGCACAAGCACCCATTGCTCAGGCAAATGCCACCCCAAAAGCCTTCCTCAGTGATTTGCTCTTTTCATGCCTGTGCTTCAGACAGAAAGGGAAGAGGCTCTGTTGATAAGCACAGGACAGACAGCTCTCCATCTGATGATGTCTTTAGGAACTATTTCGTGCTCCCTGTCAATGTGGAATGTTTTCCGTGGCTCTATTTAAAGCCGAGTGCCCCGATGAGAGCTGCTTTGCTGGGAAGCATTTATTTATTTGCCCGGGTTTCTGCACTTCCTGGGGCTCTCAGGGATCTGAGTGGGAGCTGAGGAAGTGCTCAGAGCCTCCTCTCCTTCCAGCTGGATTTTGGAAGTGCTGGAAGTCGTCAGGGATTGCTACATGAAGAATGGGAGCATTCTTCTGTTTTTAGAACCCAACTTCGCAGATTTTCCTGACATTATAGATATTTTTTTCCTTCATCCATCCGTGTTAAATAAGACAACTTTATCCCAGGAGCTGCAGTGTTCCCTCTGCCATTTTTTTTTTTTCTAATAGCAAGGTTAGAATTCGAAATCAAACTTAATTAAACTTTTCCAAGTGAGTAAATGTCAACATATGGACAGCCACTTCCCTGCTAATATCAAGTTAACAGAAATTCTAATTTCTAATTGGTTTTATTCCTAATGATTTGTTTGCATTGGCACAATAGCCTATTCCAAATGTGGTCTTGCACCATGTGATCATGAAAAAAAGGGCATTTCTTTTCTCCTTCTTTTATTCTGAATTAACCAATGACATTTATTAGTGCTCCATCCAGAACTCCAGGATCACAGGTCCCTACATTGCTAATTCAATTTAGTCCACACATCTTTCAAACTGAATTTGTGTTTTGCATTGATTTTTTTTTTCATAGTTGTGACATTTAAACAACATAGTCTGAAGGGGATCCCTTATTTGTGCTGTGTGTAAATTGGTTTTTGATGCAGTCAGGACTTAAAACACTTTTCTGGGAGAGTCAAAGCAACTGAGTTACCCCCAGGCAGAGTTTCTGGGGGTATCAAGGCTGGCTGCTAAACCAGATTTCTCAGTTTATTTTTATTCTGCATTGGAGCTGAACTGAGGTCTTCCAGCTTTTTTCCACGAAAAACCCTGAGAACAAGAGCCTAAACTGAGCAAAACTATTTCAGGTTAAGACCGTGTGCACCTGTTCTGCATTCTTGGAACTGTGGCTTAAGTTTGGAGAATTTTGTAGCTCTATTTTTGTATTTCCTGGATAGATACAAAGAAAACTTCAACTTTCACCAGAATTTTCCTTGTGGACATTGATATTTGTACTGAAATTAAAAGCAACGTCAGAATCGATCGTTACTGACAAATGTATTTTTTATATGTGATTTTTTTTTTTCACTGTTTCTATAGAGAGAGTTAAATAATATTAACTATTAACAATATTAACATTATGGAACTGTTCATAGCTCTATCTTTTTGAGAGAAAATCACTGTTACAATTATCCCAACACAGCCTTCCTGGCATGGACAAAACTCTTGCACTATGGAATTGTCCTGTATTGGGAACCTGCGTTTTTGATTCGCAGTCTTAATTTCTTTCAGTTAACCCCCAAATAATCAATTACTGCCAGAATTTAAAAGAAGAAGGTTTATTTATTTTAATTATTTTGCCTTTCTTTTTCATTTATTTATTTTTTTAGCTTCAGTAATGCCTGTGAAGCTGTTTATAGTTGTTTATTGTTATGGGGTTAAACATTCTTGTGTAAAAACACTTGTCCTGCAAATTCTTACTGGGCTGCAGAAATTCAAGTGAGTGAAATTGCTCTTTTCTAAATGTTTTGATGAAGATACATTGCACTGGTCACTTTATAATGTGCCCATCTTGATTGTTACCATATTCTAAAATGCTTACAAAAGACCTGCTTCTGGATTGAGATTGCATTAAAATTTATTAGTAGAAATTGTCTTTTCTGAAGCCTCCCTATCATTAACTTCATGATTTCCTGCTTTCCTGGCTGGATATCCTGTCACTCTGTCTGTCTTTAGGATTTTCTCTTTCCCCTATTTTGAACCCATCACCTTTGAAATGAGAGAACAAATGAGGTCCTGCTCATCCAGCACAGCTTGGGGTTTTTGTGCCAATCGATCTTTTTATTGAAATGTGGAGTTTTTTTAACTTTTATTTATTTTATATTGGATTTTATTCATTGCAATCTGGTGTTGCTCCATTGCATGGAACTCTCCATTCTGTGGTGATCCCCACACCAGGGGAGCTTTGGGACCAAATTCCTGACTGGATCTTGTGCTGAGGATGGGTGACAGAAGTTTAAGACTCGAGCTGGCATCAGCAACAACACTCTAAGAACTTGTAAAGTGCAAAATGTGCACATTGTGTCAGGTGGGAGCTGCAGGTTAAATTAGTATTTCCTAATGCAGAGTGACCTACATCTGCTGCCTACAAATCTGGGTTGGGCTGCAGGAGCTGAAGTCCCCCAGCTGCCTTCCCTTCATGAGGGATGTGCAGATCCCTGACCAAGGGCTGCTGGTGGATGTTGCTCATTGCACACATTGCCAGGGTGCCAGGCACGACTCAGCTCTCGGCTGGGGATGGTGGGTAATGAGATTGAGAACTCTGGGACGGAATAGAAAATCTTCTCACATATTTTCCAGGAAGAGATCCTCCAGAAATATTAATTCTCTAAGTAGGACTCAGCTAGGACGTGACCTTGCAAGTCAAGTGCTTGAATAACTGCGCTTGAATCCTTGTTAACAAACACAGAACAACTTCCCAAGGTCTCATTCTTGCATTTGGAAGCTGTGTTTTACCTTTGAAATGTGAGGTTGTATTTACCAGACATCTATAGCTCAGAGCAATTTAAGTGAAGCTACAACAGCCCCATGTCAAGTTTTTTCTCTTGCAGTCCCTAAGAACAGGACTTGTGATGAAAAATCCCTTTTTTTTTCCCCTTTCTCTATTTTTTTCTGTGGCAGCAAAAGGAAATAAAACTGAATATAAACATGGTAGAAGAAGTTGCTTTGTCCTTTGGTGGAGTGAGGACCCATCCCTTTGCCTGATCTCTCCAAACTGCATTTCCTTGGAGGTGCCAGGCAGAAGAATCTTGCTCGACATATCCCATCCACTGAAGTGGAGGGAGTATTTCAATTAACATTCCTGGGCTCATGAGTGTTTGTGATCAGGCTGAGGAATGTGTGAATATATATATATATGCTTGCAGGGCCCCCAGATTTGTTTCCTTGCATATAGATGTCAGCAATGTGTAAATATTTAATAGCAAGCTCTGGAGTTGACAGTTACATAACAAACCCACAGGGACAGCAGCTCTTTGCTTCCCCCTCCCCGCCCCCCTGGAGCCCTTACATAACAAACCGATGGATCACAGAGCCAGGAGTTCTAGCACTGTGTCCAAAAGTCACTTTTAGTGAATGTACAAACCCCCCAAACCTCAATGTTTGCAGTGGAATTTTCTGCCACTCCCAAATCCCTCCTGTGGGGCAGGAAGGAGCGTGGCTTTGGAGAGCGCTGCTTGCTGCAGGTAACTTGGAAATGCTTGTCAGGGCTGACTAAACCCTTGGAGAGGGTGAGAGAAAGGCAGAAATCGTTGAATTTCCAGTGATTTCTGCCCCTCTGCCTGAGCTGTGGCTCTGAGGCAGCCCCTGTGCCTCCTGCTCTGCCCTCGTGGGAGGTGATTCAACATCTGCTGATGCCTCGTCACAGCGCAGGATTTGGGCCAGGAGTGGTGGTGGCAATCACTCCTGGCACTAATTGTGCAGCAAAAGACCCAGCACAACGAGCAATCTGTAGAAATAAACGCTGTGGTGTCTGCTACAGCCTTAAAAGCCTTGTTAAGGAGGGGGATTTATGGTGTTTATTGCATGATTTTTTTGGTTATTGCTCCTTTTCTCACGCAGCTAAATAAATTTGTAAAGTAAGGAACAGCAGTGGTGATGTTAGGGACCAGAGCCCTGCTCTGCTGATGAAAAAGCTGTAACTCAGAGCTGCTCAATTTGCTTTATTACCACCAGTGCTGGAGCTGCAGCCAGGGAAAAGCGTCTTTAGAGAAAGAGGTTCAATAAAAAGTTTTTATCAGGGGAGCTGTTGCCTTTCTGATGACGAAACCAGTTTGACTGACTAAAAAAATTACCTCTGGGGGTGTTAGGAGATTTTCCTAGGGAATTTAAATGCCACAAGGTATTCTCAGCTTAAAAATAGCAGCGTGTAGGTTGAAATGAGTAGCTGAGAGGTATGTGCTGTAGGTTGGGATTTAGGAATACAGATGTTCAGAGATTTTTAAAAATGTACTTTTTCTGATTTAAAAATTACTGTGCTGCAACTCAGGACCGTATAGTTTGTAATTATAACCATTATGTTATTCAAAGGAGCTTTAAGAATCTCCTGATAACTCTTTGAAATTTTAAGCAGATATTCTTTTTAGCTGCACTCAGCCCGTGTGCTTCCTTCTGTATCTGCCCAGATTTGGTTGATATTACGAGAAATATATATTCAAATGGTGTCTGTGGTATTAAAAGCATTCCAGATCCAACAGGACATGAGCCTGGCAATCTGTCAGGTGATGCTGTCTGGCTTTTGGTGGCTTTTTCCTATTATTTCCCTTTCTGGCTTTCACTGAGTTGAAATGATTAACAACATCGACCAGATTATTATTTTCTGATGCTTCTTGCTCACTGCTCCTGAAGTTCTTTAACCTGCTCTTGTGTCTCCTCCTCTCCTTCCCCTTCCCCTTTCACCACAAGCACATTCAGGTTTTTTCAACCCCACTTTAATAACCTGTGCCTTCCTTTTCTTTTTTTTTTATCCCTTCTAAACCCCTCTATATAATGAAATCCTGCTATTGCAGAGTGGGTTTCTGAGGCCAGTTTTGAATTTGCTGGCACTGAGGTGCAGCCCAGGTGAGTGCCTGGGTGTTTGCTCAGTTCTCCAGGCTCCTGGGTAGGTTTGGAGCCCAGAGCTGCAGTCCCAGCTGAGATGGAAACCCAGCTGCTGCCACTTCAGCTGGGCTCCCTGTGTGTGATGGGTGGCAGAACTTTCCTGTCCTTTCCTTCCTGAACCCTCCTTGCCTTTGGATTTTTTCCTTCCTTTCATCTCCCATCTATAGGAAACTTTCCAAGCTTTGCTGGTCTATTTCTGGTCCAGTTTTGAGCTTTTAAAATTCTGCTCTCCTTCCACGAGTTTCTGGTATTTCTGGTCCTTTCAGATGTTTTATGGGCACAGTCACCTTGGTCCCCTTTGTGTTTCTGAGTGTTCCTTGAGGCTGTGCTGCCGGGTTCTGCCTCTCCTGGGGAGTTCCAGCTCACCTGGGTGTTCCTTTTGGGATAAACTAATCCATTTTATGGCTTCCTCTGCTTTTCCTGTGCCAAAGGAACCCCAGCCCTTTACACTCTGGACTTGCAGATAATCTCAGTTTCAAACCCTGTGTGCATTTTCTGTCCTGTGAGGACGAGACTTTGGCTGTGACATGTTCAGAGCTGTGGTAGAAAAGAACTCCATATTTTAAATTTGTTTACCTCTCTGGAATTGGATTTTCTGACAGAGAGGGCCTCTGTTAAATGTAATTTAAGATGAGAACATCACAATTCGCTGCGTTGGAATAAAACCCTGCCACAAATCACATCTGCATATTAACAGCTCTTTTGTGATGCTTTTCACTCTGTGCATTTCCATAAAAGCTCAGGCAGATTTTTGGGCAGCATTGAGAACCACGTGCTCTCTGGGAAAGCAGAGCAGCAATCTTGTACCTTAACATGAATTTTTTCAAGGTTATATGAGCATTTTTAATAAAAATTAGATGCTTTCAACTCAATTTTGCTACTTAGTTGTACTAACACGGTGTATTTTATGTATTTTATCAATATTTCTTGTTTTCTCCTTATCTGTAAGGTCAATACTGGGTCACTCTGCACTGCAACAAGGACAGAAAATATCAGTGTAGAGTTAAGCAGTTTGTGACTTTTCCTCCTATAAACACATAAAATTTCTTCCTGTAAATCCATATAAGTCTTTCTATGATGTCTAGAAACCCATAATGGCAGAAAAAACCATTAAAAACCCAATTGTTTTTCCTTAAGTGTGTAAGGAATCATTAGCCAGACTTATACCAATGGAGATGCAGGTTTCCTTTATTTTTTTTTCCTATTAAAAAGGAACACCTCTGAAATAGTTTGGAAGCAAGAACAACCACATAATTCAAGAAAATGTTTCCTGAGAGATTGGTCACCTCCTAAAGGGCAGGTTGCATTTTGAAATCCTGCTTTTAATATTTTTAAAAATATCTGCTCTGAAATCGTGCAGTTGTGAGAAGCAGGAAGGTTTTTGCTAGGGTTTATTCCTATCAAAAGAACATTTTGCATTCATGTTGCATTCATTTATGTAGCACTTTTATCCCATCTCCTTTCTGCGGAGTGTAAAATGCAAAATTTTGGGAAATTCTGATGGTCTGATTGAACTCTCAGAGTGCCCCATACCCCGGGCCAGGGGATCCCCTGTGGTTTTAGAGAGGCCACTCTGAATTAAAGACTCAAAAATCCAAAAAGCAGCTCACCATTTCCTCCATCCCTCTGAAAGACTTCAGGCTTTGATGATGTCTAGCAATTAATTTCTCTGCTCCTAGAATTCCTTCCTCCCTTCAAACACCTCTGCTCCACCTGAGTTCATCACTGTCAAGTGAAATGAACAGAAAAAAAAATTAAATGCATTTAAAATTTTGTTGTTTTCATTGAGTTGTGGAGAATTTTCTCAGGATTTTAAGTCATAAACATGATTTTTTATTCAGTGTGGAAGCTTGTCAGATTTAGGGACACTTTCCAAGAGCTTGATCTAAGTTCAATCTGTTTCCTTCAGATTTTCTTTCATTCTTACAAACAATTTTTTCTTCAGCTGGAACAAAACAAATTTTTCAGCTGAAAAGTGAATTATTTTATTTAATTGTGCTTAATCTCTAAGGAATCTACAGGTAATTCCTTTTGTCTTAACTATAACATCTTGTATTATTTGCATGCTCCGTGGTGCCATTTCTGTGAATGTGGAGATCAGTTCTGCCAACACAAACACAAAATTAACTTCACTGCTCGAGTCAAGGAATATTTTTATTTTTCACCTAATTTTGCTTAATCAAGATGTATTTTTTTTTTACTGAAGTCTTGGAAATATTACTCTGCAGCAGCTCTTAGTAATTTTGTACAAGCTGGGGTAAATTTCCACCATTGAAAAGGAAATAAAATCAGTGTTTCACTGTGGCTACACCAGGCCACGTTTATTTTGTGAGAAATAAGGGAGGAGTTTTGCTCTTAAAAAACCAGAATATTCCTCATACTTAATTCTAAGTCAAATCTAATGAAAAAGGGAGAGGGAATTCTGGTGTTCTACCTGCTGAAACAGAATTACTTGCCCTAGGAAACCATTTAATACAAGCAGGACAAAAGTGAACCTGCTGGTTTGGAAAAGGAATCCAACACCTAACACAGCCCAATTAAGATGATTAAGGCTAAACAGAGCAAAATTCATTAGTCCTTCCCCAAATCCCCATTCTGCTGAAGGAGGAAATTACAGGGTTGGTTTCTGAGTTGCATTTGTGGCTGGTGATGAGCAGCTTAAGGTACAGAATTTAAAAAAGGTTTTTTAATTTCTTTTTTGAGTGCTATAAAAGTGGTTTTAGGGAGGTTCTTGTGCTGAAGGTTCAGGAGGGCCATGAGTGGAAGGAAGTCCCCTGCCAGGGCAGCCCCTGCCCTTGGGAGCAGCCTTTGCCTTTCCCTTGGGAGAAGTCTCAGTGTAAACCACAAAGAACTTGGCTAAAAACTCCCTTTATTTTAATTTCCTTCCTCTCTTAGCAGCCCTTCAATCTCATCTTTCTTCCTTTGACTTCTGGTCGTTTTGTTATTGTTCACATGCAAGAGTAATTACTCAGCTGGTTAATGAATTATGATGCTCCTGTTTGTAATTTAAAAATAGAAATCACATTGGTTGTTAATTCCCTTTAGTGACAGCTGACGAATAAACCAAAATTAAACTTCAGTCAGAGGTGGAAGTGAATTTGCTGAACCCCCTGCTACCTGGGTGAGGTGGAAAAGTGATGTCAAATTCCTGCCTGGTCCCATTCTTCATGGAAAATGGAAAAAGTTCTTCCTAGGTCACCCAGGAGAGGAGGCTCTGCTGGGCTCTCCTCTCCCATCACCTGGGGTATCTCTGGAAGGTGACTCTGGAATGTGTCCTTGGCTGCCCAGCATTGCTCCCACGTGCTCTTTCATTAAGAACGAGATCTATTTGTCAGTTTTATTTGGTGAATGCTATCTAGGAAGTCTATTTAAATTTTAATTGCATCCAGTTTTGAAATAGATAATTAGCAGATATAGATAAATTAATTCAGAATTAACAGTTCAGAATGCAGTCATTCTCTTAGCACTGTTTTACCTGTGGCAGGAATAATGTACCTGCAGTTCTAGAAGAATCCCACTGTATTTCTCTGAAGGGAAGATTGATGAATTAATATCAGGGAATTGTTTTTACTCAGTGTTCCTTAATACATTCATTATCAAATTGAGATACTGATATATTCAATTCACCCCAGTATTTTTTTAACAACTGTTCCCCATACCATAAGTGTGTTTAGCTGAGAACATTTAGAAATTCTATTGAAAATGGTTTTAAAAAATTGTGCCAAAAATTGTTTAATCTGGCGGGGTGTTAATATTGATTTAATGACATTTCTTTGCACTGATTAATGTCATTCATTCTTTTAGTCCTTCTTGTCACTTTCAGAAAATTCTGCAGGTTCTTGGTGGCTCGGGTGAAGCTCTGAGCCCTTCTATCACGTAACAGAATTGGTGCTTTCTCTTTCTATTTGTTCATCTCAGGTTCACCAAGGATGGGTTGCTCCGCAGAAAAATTAAAAGAACTAAGATTTCTGTTGATTTATTTCCTTTCTCTTTTCCACAGACCTCTTTATTTGCCCTTTTCCTCCACTCTGCCATGTTTCATTAGCAGGCAGTGCTTGGAAGAGCAGCTCCATTCCCTCACCCGGTCATGTCACAGCAGGTTTTATTTCTTGTGATAAACCCCACCTAAACTGGTCCCTGATGTCTCTGCAGGGTGTGGAACTGCAACAGGAGGAGCTGAGGATGAGGGTGAGGCCGAAGCTGGCTGGATTGAAGGTGCTGCCATCCTCCTGTCTGTCATCTGTGTTGTCCTTGTCACTGCCTTCAACGACTGGAGCAAGGAGAAGCAGTTCCGGGGGCTGCAGAGCCGCATCGAGCAGGAGCAGAAGTTCACCGTGGTGCGAGGGGGCCAGGTCATCCAAATCCCCGTGGCAGAGATCGTGGTTGGGGACATTGCCCAGGTGAAATATGGTGAGTGCATGACCTTGAGTGTTGGAACCCAAGGCACACCTCTGGCTGCCCTGGGAGCTCAGGGCATACCTCGGGCTGCCCTGGGAGCTCAGGGCACACCTCGGGCTGCCCTGGGAGCTCAGGAGCCCCAGCAAGGGGGTCCTAGCCCCTGGCAAGAAGCCCAGAATGGCACCGGCTTTGACCTCAGCCCATGGGAAAAGTTACCAACACTGCCAGAATCATTGCAAGCCACCAGAGTGTGAAAATGAGTAGTGGTTTAGTACTTTACAAGGTAAAAAAGTAGATTTTAGGATTTTTAATCTGAGGACGAAGGGTTTAAGATGGAGGATTTTGGGGGTTGCCCTGTTCTTCCTCTTCTCCTTCTCCTCCATCTTCTCTGGTGGTGGTGGCACAAAATGACTGGTGGAATGAAAAAGAGGTAGAAATTCCGTGTCTAGAACAGGTGCAAATGAATTGGTACAGAACAGTAACTAATAAATGCGTTGTGAAGAATGGCTGGATGATGGAAAGGGCACAGAAAGGCCGGGACAGCCCAGGGCTGGGCAGTGCCCGCTCGGACTCGGCTGCATCAGATGTGCGGCCGGAGCTGAGAGCTGGCAGAGAGAAGGAGAAATCAACAACCTGAAACAACATCTGCAGCCGTTTCTCATCTGCTGGGGCTCGAGGTAAAGCTCCCAGAGGTGAAGATAAGAACCTGCATTTGTGCAGAGTGCCCAACTCCCACACTTGAGAGCCTTTGGTTGCTCTCCTGGGCCTTTCCAGCGGGATGCACACGCTCGCTGGAAGGGATGGGAAAGGCAGGAGTGTGCTGCTGTCGTTGGCTGTGGTGAGGTGACAACTGACAGCGGAAGGAGAACCTGCTGTAAAGCTGCATTAGGAAATCAATTTTATTAGTGTCAACTTCTTTCACTGACCAGGGCAAGAACTGTTCGTACAAAGGTAATCCTCTATCGTGGAGGATTATGTTATTCAGATTTATTTTTTTTTATTTCTGTCCAGTTAGGGATAAGAGGAAGTATTTTTAAATGTTGTGTAGAAGGGAATTGGGTCTGTGTACTCACCTCACAAGTTGCTCCGGATCCGGATGGATCCCCCAGATCAGCTGCCTGATAATTCCATGCCATAGGGAAAGCCCTGTGCTCCGGTGGAGTGGAAGACCCCTGCAGGAACTCTGTTTTGGGAATTCCAGCAATATCCCTGTTCCATCAGCCATCACGTTTCTCCAGGACTTACCTAAGACCTTCCCGAAGGGGGAAGGGGACAGGGCAGCTCAGCTGTTAATTAGCTGCTGTTAATTCCTGTGAAGTCTGATGGAGAAACCTTTGGGTGATGTGAAGAGCACTTCCCTGCCACCCCCCACCATGGGGATGTCCACTGTGTGTTAAATGTGATCCATTTGGATTCTGGGATAGCATTAAGCAGAAAATGTTTGCAATACTTCGGCCTTTCCTTCAGGAGTGCAATTCTGGGGCTCATGTGGACAGAAACAGGAGCAATTCCTTCACTCTGCTTTCGTTTCACCTTGCCATGCAATGGCTTATTGTGATTCTTGTCACAAAAGTCAGGATGTAATTATGAAAACAATCTCATGGTGCTTTTCCTTCGCCGTGTTCTCACCACAGGTGACCTTCTCCCTGCTGATGGGATATTTATTCAAGGAAATGATCTCAAAATCGATGAGAGCTCTTTGACTGGAGAGTCCGACCAGGTCCGCAAATCCGTGGACAAAGACCCGATGCTGCTGTCAGGTAAAATCTGCCCCATCCCCTCCGAGACCCTGCTCTGCCTTGGCCCCGTTTTATTGGGGTTTCCTTTTTCATTGGCCCCGTTTCATTGGGGTTTCCTTTTTCATTGGCCTCGTTTTATTGGGGTTTCCTTTTTCATTGGCCATGTTTTATTGGGGTTTCCTTTTCCATTGGCCACGTTTTATTGAGGTTTCCTTTTCCATTGGCCCCATTTCATTGGGGTTTCCTTTTTCATTGGCCACGTTTTTTGGGATTTCCTTTTCCATTGGCCACATTTTATTGGGGTTTCCTTTTCCATTGGCCACGTTTTATTGGGGTTTCCTTTTCCATTGGCCACCTTTTATTGGGGTTTCCTTTTCCACTGGCCACGTTTTTTAGGGTTTCCTTTTCCATGAGGTTTTGGCCACCCAGGTACAGCTGAGATTTTGATCACATTCACCGCCCTTGTCTCCTTGTCATTTAAAATTCACATTGTTGGGTTTTCGGTTTTGTGCAGTTATTTCTGATCATTGCACTTATTTTATAAAGGTATAAAGAAATGAAGCATTTTCAGAGGAAAAGGAAAGTCTCACTTAGGGAAATAACAAGTGTTTCAATTCCTTGCATGTTAGTTTTAATTTCTCATTAAATTTCAAAGACTTTTAAAGTCTCTTTTGCGTGTGTGGAAGGTAAAATAAACAATGTGTTTAAAAGCAACAGGATATACAAAATATTTTGAGCTTGATTTCTGTGGTAAACTCAAATTATTTTTAATATTTGTAGTTTGTGATATAATTCTATGCAGTAAATCAGATAAATTGAATGTGATTCTTAAATTCAAATAAAGGTGGGTCATTTGTCCAAGGATTCCAGCTGATATGTGATCACAAATAAGAGATGTGCTGATATATAACAATCACCAATGTGTTATAAACTGAAAGTAATTTTCAAATATTCACGTTTCTTTGCCGCAGGGAGAGAAATTTGTCATTATATTTCTAATACAGGGTTAAATAAACTTTATACTTTTTATTTCTCTCTCACTGGATAATCTTTATGTGATTGCAAAGAAGGTGAAGAATTAGTGGGATATTTTAATAAGCACTGCACACGCTTTTGTTCCATACTTACACCGATAAATTTCGACTCAGGACATGTTAGAAAATCCCTGAGCTCTCTTTGCTCAGGAGATTGGCAGGAATTTATTTTATCCAGGCCAGACTTTTACCAAAGTCTGGTTCTGTCAATGCTCAACAGGATTTGAAACAAAGGGAACAGACCCTAGACCAGAACAAATAAACCAAATAAACCTCTTGGTCGTGGTGCTTTGTTATGTTTTGGAAATAAAAGCAAAACTTGATTAAGGAATTGGGTCAATTTTTGCCTGGAGCAAAATAGTTCTGGTTTGGTCTTAATTCACTACCAGAAAATCCAGAAAATATTCCAAGCTGGGCTTCTGGCACAGCAGAAACTTTCAGAACCAAGCAGCTGATTTCAAAAGTTCAGAATTATTTGGGTATGTTGAAATTACTTGTAAATGAGGTTTTTTTTCAGGGAAAACTCTTTTTTCATAGAGGATATTCTGATAGTTGGCTCACTTTATTATTAACTTTGGTTTCCTCTTAATAACTGCAGTGATTAAATCATGTTTAGATCTGCCCATAGAGAAATTTTTGTTCCCCACAAGTTTGCTGGGAGTAACAACAGCATCAAGCCCCCAAACTGGCATGTTCTGCTTTTCTTTTCTTGTTTTTTCAGCCCTATTTCCCTGTGTTTCACCAGTACCATTATTAGATTTAGGAATTTCTGAGTCTCACGTTTAGCTGGATTTTTGTCTGAAAAATATATCTTGTAATAAGGTCCTTATCCATCTAATGTTTCCCTCTTCCCTAACTAAACCAGTTTTCTGCCTTGGAATATTCACCATTTATCTACTTTAATTTAAATGATCAGCATAAATAATCAGTGAAAAAAAAATGTTTTGCTAAGATCAAGTCTTGAGAGGGAAGGAACTCAGTAGAGTTGTTCAACATGAAGATGAAATCCGTGTTTAGTGACAGACAAGTGGAAGACCTGCAGCTATTCCAGAATTCCAGTTCTGTAAGAACTGATTGAACTCACTGAGCCTGATTCTGTATCTAAGCTAATTTAATCATAATTCTGCTTAAATGGTGAAATTGCCAGAATTTGGTGGCAGGAGTTTTTGGGATTCCCTTTTACAGGCCTAACATTAAGAAAAGGTTCAGGAAGGCATCTCAAATTCAGAGATTTTTGCCCTCTGCAGGTGTGCAGAGCTAAGCTGGAGACGTGGTGGGTGCCTGTTTTCCTGGGAAAGCTGCTCTGGGAGCGTGGGAGTGAGTGCCACTTTCTGGAGGATATTTCTACCCACCTTTGCCATCCAATTCAGGAAAAGATTCCCTCAGAACAAAACACAGGGATACAAATAACAATTCTTAATTAAAATGTGCTGGAAATAGTGACACATCTTCAAGGAAGTTCTGATAAATTTCTGAGGAAGGTTTCAGAGCTTTTCTTTTCTGACTGAACCAACCAAGTCTGTGCTGGATTTTAAAGATCTTTTCTGACCTTTAGGTTTGAATGGAATTTATTTTTTGGGTGGTTTTTTTTTCAGGGTGGCAGACCTAATTTGCGTATCTGTGATGTTTTGCTGACACTGTTTTCTTGCCAAAGATCAACTTGGTTAGCGACACTATTTCTTTTAAAAACAGAATGTGATGTGTTGGTGATGGATGTGCAGCCTGAGGTTTGGGCTGAAGCATTAATTCTTGGTTGAGAGTAATGCCCAAAACAAGGTTTATTTTTGTTATGTGGTAATATCCCCCTCAATATGGAGTCTTCAAGCATAACAAATCTCCCTCAGTGCTGTCATAAAAGCCTTGCATAAGTTTTTACATTTATTTTAGCTCTCTGTAACCTTTCTTGCCTCTTCTCAGGTACCCATGTCATGGAAGGCTCTGGGAGGATGCTGGTGACTGCTGTGGGGGTGAATTCTCAGACTGGCATCATCTTCACTCTGCTGGGAGCTGGGGGAGAAGAGGAGGAGAAGAAGGATAAGAAAGGTAAATCTCCCAACACCAGGACGCTCCAGAGAAAGCTCCTTGAGCTTTGTGCAGCCAGAGCTCTCCTCCGCTCTCGACAAATAAATGCGATTTTTCCAACTGCCTTTTTTTTTAATGATGCATTTTTATCATCACATGTCACACAGAAAAACAGCAGAAGCTGTTAGCCAATAAATCCATTGGATAACAAGATGTTTTTCCAGTGTGAAACTGCAGGCTCCCAGTCCATACTGAAAGGCAAGGGAATACCTGGGCATGCTCCAGCTGCTGTGGCTTCTCTACATGAATCCATGCTCACCCACAGTTTGCTAAGATTTGGTGCTTTTCTATCAATGTAATTTTGTTATTTTCCAGGAAAAAAAAAACCCTGGCCATGGAAATAGCATCTGTCTTAGAGCTCCAAGACTAAAATAAAGATAAGCTGTGGCTCCATGCTAGCCCACTTGTTTAATGTCAGTGACTGACTTGAGAGGCATTTTAATTTCTTCAGGTGTAAAGGTCAGGCTAAGAATAGCAAAAGCCAGGAATGTAGCAGTAAATGTTAGCAGACAGTTTTACTTTCATGTCCTGTATCAGTTAATGAAATCAAGAAGCCTCTTTAGACGTTTCACCTTATTACAGTGTGATGTCATAAGCATTTGCTAATTAATGGGCTGCACACTAAGCAGAAACAAGATTTAATGTCTGTCCTTTGCAGTTTTTCTTCCCGCAGTCTTGTAAATTGTTCTGCTGCCACAGTTTCATTCCAAGTCTGTCCTAAGAATAGATGTCTGTCAGACATAATTAAGGGCCAATTAATACAGGGTTTTTAGACATTTCTGCTCTTTCTGGTGGTCTCCACTATTAATAAAAAAAAGCAGTTAGAGCTTTACTGAACATTTTATTTGCTGGCTGTCAGGCAACATGATTCCACTTTTTCTTTTGTTTCCATCCTTTTATTGGAAGCTGCAGATAGGAAGGCCAAATTCAAATGGTTTTCAGGACCTACAATTTCCATTTCTGAGTATGTTCAGCAAGTGGATGCCTTTGACTCCCTGCTGCTTTGAGGAAATCCCTTTTTACTTAATGAAATGTTTGTCATTTCATTTCTGCCCAGAAATGCACAAAACCTGCCAGGCACGGGGAGTTCCAGGAGGATTAAAAGGAGAAAGACTGAAACTTCACAAAATAAAACTCTTTTATGCCAGACTAGTTTTGAGCAGTACCTTGGAGTTTGCTCCTGCTGTCGTTCAGAGACTCCCAGACAGAGCCTTTGTGGGATCTGGAGGGAGAGGAGGAGCAGCTTCATCCCTGTGTGGTGTGAGAGCTGCCTGGGCTGGGTTTAACTGGGCTGGCCTCTCTAGGCTGTGCTCAGGACACCAGTGATTCTCTCAGGTTTCACTGGGAAGAGCCTGGAAAGGCAGGAAAAGAGAAATCGGGGATTTTGCACCACACTGTAGCTGTATCTTACCCAGAGACAGAGATTCTCACAGAGTTGTGTCAGAATTTGGATGCAGACAGAGAATTTAATTGAACGTGGCTCTGTAGAAGCAGCTAGAATAATAAAAATCCATAATATAGAGAATTCCTCCACATTTTCTGATGCTGCTGTGAGCTTTTTGCTCGTGCCTGGGCAGAGCTGGTGGCAGATGGAAACCCGACCTCAAATGAAAACCTCTGGTACATAAAGCTGCAGTTCTCAGAAATCCTGCCAGTCAAACACTCCTTTCAGTTCCTGTGTGCTTTTATTGTTCATTAACACTTCAAAATCATCACGCAGGTGTGAAACAGGAGGAGGAACAGCAGCTTCCAGGTAGAGTGACAATTGTACCCCATCCAATGGAGGCTTTCAGTTGGTGCCAATCAGGGGGGAACTGCTGATTGAAATAATTGTCTTGGAATCAGTCAAGTCGAAATTAAAGAATGATTTCAAATCAACAGGATTGCTGGTGCCAGATCTTTTCGGTGTGCAGGCATTGTTGGTGTTGCAAATCTCCATGTTCAGCTCGAATAATCAGCTGTTGCCCAGAAGTAAATTGCAAAGTATTGAACGTGGGATCCTTGATTTGCTGCTCACAGCTCGCTCACGCTGTGCTGGTTGGGGTGGGGATCCAAATGGAATAAAGAACAAGCACGAGTCACCAAAACACTTTAAGTCGTTGCCATCACAGTAATCAAATTTGCAATTGAAATGGTCCTGAATGCAGTTGCACAGGGTGTGTTTTTAAATCCTGGGAGCTGTTTATTTTCTTCTCCCAATTTGCCATTTGTAAACTAAAATCTTGTGCAGCCCCAACCCAGTGCAGCATGAAACAATCCCTGTGGGGCAGGGATGGAGCTGCTGGAGAGCCTCAGTCAGGATTCATGGGAGGACTTGGTTCTATTGTGAGCAATTAATCACCAGAAACGAAACAAAATGAATTTTATCTATTATTTGCAGAGTCTGATTTTTTTGAACTCTGCTCTAAAATCATAGTAAAATGATAAAACCTTCTTCAAGCTTTTCACCTTGCTGATAGGAAAGATTTCTTGTGCAATTTTCTCTAATACATGGATAGTTACTGGAAAGAAGAAGAGGGTTTTATTTTCTGATTCTCCTTTCATGTCACCACAAACCAGGAAATGTGTCACGTCCCTTATCTGGATTTAAAATAACCCATCATTCTCCTCAAGACTGTATTTGCCTTTTCTACCTAAAATATAGGAAAATTTCATGTTTCCACTCAGATCAGTGTGCATTTTACCTGGGTGATGGCAGGACATGATGATAAATCATAATGTGCAAAATGATATTAAACATAAAATACGTGCCATTGTACTCTGTAGCAGTATGTACATATATATATATATATAAAATGCATTTTTAAATGCATATTTTAAAACTACCCGAGCACTGTGTAAATTAACTCCAAAGGAAATATTTCAACCCCTTTAAAACTGTATAAATTACATTAAAGTACAAAAAAATAACACCTAAAAAGACTAAAGCAATGTGCACAGGGCTGTGCGCACTCAGTTGTCACCAACTCCATTAACTTTGTTAAACGTGTTTCATATTTATTTACTTTTGTTATTGTTGTTATTATTATTATTTGAGTTTTCAGCTCACTTTGTGACACTTTCCCAATGCCACGTTGCTTTGGAAATTTGTGTTAATTCATTTAAAACTCTTTGATTTTGGGAGCAAACAAAGCCACGAACGCTTTTCGCTCTGTCATGTGCTTTCGTTCGCGTTGTTGTTATTATTTATTTATCATCTGTTGTTTTGTTTTTGTGGTTTCTTTTTTGTTTGTTTTCTTTGTTTTTCTTTTTTTTATCCATTATTGCTCAGTAGATTCTTCCCATCCCTCCTCCCACCCTCCTCCAGCCACAGATGGTGCAGCAGGTGCAAATGCCACTGATAATGCAAATGCCAGCTTAGTCAATGGTACGTCACAACCCCCGGCTTGTCGGATTTGATGGATTTCTCTCCTGACTGTGTCAAATTCCCTCTCCCCTCCCTGACCTGCACAGATGTTGTGTGTGTGTGACTGCACTCTGAGAGATCCTACTCCACACGCTCTGCAGGAGCTTGGAAGAGAGGCCACAGGGATGCTGCAGCTTTATCCCCACGGAATCCAGCCTGGCACAGGCAGAATTTGGAATCCTGATCTATTTGCCATTAAAACTGCAGTTAAAAGGAGCAGCGAAGTCAGGCCAGTTTCAGAACTTTAGGGTAGATTCATGGGATGTTTTAGTATAAAGCTTCGTTATTTGGCATAGATCTGAAGAGGAGCTCCATGAGAAAGGGATTCTCTCTGCTTCTCCTCTTTTTCACTCTCGTAATTCCTCACACAACCTCCATGTGGTTCTGAGAAAGGGCTGGGATCAGGATCTGGCTCCATTTCAACAACACTGTGTTAGGAACAACTCTTGCTGCTTTCAGCATCTATTTCAGGGGGGCTGAGAAGTTTTGTGGATATTTGTGTGAGCCCTCAGTGATCTTCTCCTGAGCCTGCCTGTGTTAACTAAACCCAAACTAAACCCAAACTAAACCATTCCTGCAGCCAGTTTTGTGTCCCAGTACAGACTCCTGACCCCGCTTGTTAGCACGCAGATATTTCAGTCTCTCTCCTAACAGGCAAATTCCAGAGTTAAATTGAATTGAATGGGTCAATATTAGTGTAGGCATCAGCTGTATTTTGCTGCTAATCAGATACATGAGCCTGTATTTGCCAGAGGAACCTTTCCCTCTTGTGCAGTGCCAAAAATACTGAGGAAAGTCATTCTACTTTTCATCATGTTGGTGATAGAAGTTTTTTTTCCATGCAGGTCAGCTATTGTTGCATTTCACATGTGAGAGTTTCTGATAGTGCTGAGTAAGAGCCAGGGTTTACTGCTGTAGTATCTTGCTTAAAGCAGTGACACAGGAAATCTTTGAATCTATTTTCAAACCATTTAAAAGAAACACACAACCAGATTTAAAACCCATTCTGGAAAACTGGGATTTACAATCCTTGCACCTCTTTGCATGGCAGGAACCTCCATCATCCTGGTTCCAGATTCCTTAGAGACCAAGAGCCAGGACATGAATTATCAGTGTTTATTCTCTATTACTGTGAGGGTGCTGAGGTCCTGGCCCAGAGAAGCTGTGGCTGCCCCTGGATCCCTGGCAGTGCCCAAGGCCAGGTTGGACGGGGCTTGGAGCACTCTGGGACAGTGGAAGGTGTCCCTGCCATGGCAGGGGTGGGGCTGGATGAGCTTTAAGGTTTGCACCAACTCAAACCACTCTGTGATGATTCTGTGATGATTCCACTTTGGTGGGTGTGAGCCAAACAAACTCCCCTTCAGCCCCAGTGGATCCCCAGAGTTGCTGCTCATCCCTGGCAGCTGCAGGGCACAGCTCAGCCCCTCTTTGCTGCTGCTCAGCCCTGTGCTGCTCCAGCCTGGGCTCTGCTCAAAGCTGGGGCTGCCTGGTAAATCCCGGTTGTGTTTGGCCTTAATGCTGAGCTTAATGAGGAAATTGAGTTCCAGGGGATATTAGATCAGTGTCTGAATTAGGGATGTGATTTTCCATCATCCTCTCTCCAGTCAGGAACAGCAGTTACTGCCCATGTTTATCCTGGAGCTGAGAGATACAAACCCAGCACTTTACAGTGTAGAGTGAATTTTTTTGTGCAGTTGAGGATATTTTGGCTTTTAGCTCCTCTGAGGCAGTTCAATAATTCTGCTGGTCTTTGATCAACATGGGCAGGACAGGCTTCCCACAATCCAAGTGCTCTGACATTGTGCTCAGAGGAGAACTCAGGCAGACAAACTCAGATCTGAGTGCTTTGGAATTATCTGGGAAATGGCCAATGCCAGATTCCTGGTGATTTCTCAGTTAGCACTGCTGATGAGTTAGAGAATACTGAAAATGTAGATATGGTTTGCAGGGGAGAAAGGAAGGAGGGGATAAATTACAAAGCAATGAGCCCAAATTCATCCGCATTTTCCTTTGGTCTGGATGAAATGAATACTTTTTAAAAAAAGTCTGGAAATTCTTCCTGACGAGTGACTGGAAACAATCATTTTACCTAAAGTCTGATACCTTTGTATAGAAAATATCTTAAAATAAAAAAGAATTATATACCTGATTTAGTAGCAAGCTCAGGAAATGTTGTTGCTTGAAAATCAACCCATCAACATTTCAGATAAAATATTTTTATTCTTAATTGTCCATACACAATTGACACAAAAGAAAGAGTTTGTTTTCAGCCAGTGAGCCTGTAGTGATAAATTCATTTACTTTGTGACCCTGTGTACTAGGTGCTGTATCAAAGGATCTCTTACAAATCCTGTTAGGTTTTAGGAGTTGAGATCAAAATAGAGAATTGTTGCTGTTCTCATTGTTAAAACTATGGACAATAAGTTCAGTTTTGGAAAGGTTGCAAGTTAAGATCATAAACAGAGCAGATAATTTTGCAGAAAGGGAGTAATTCAGGAAAATTAATCTCATTTCAAAGTATTATATTTAGTAAAGGTAATTTTAAAAAATGAAAATCAGGGAAGCAGCAATCACTGTTTACAGCTTGTTTACCCCAAATTTGATTTCCTTCTAGTAGAGCAAATTACCCCAAATTCGATTTCCTTCCAGTAGAGCTCTGCCACCTTGTTAAATCAGGATTTCCAGGGTGTGTTGTTGGGGTGTTTTTGGCGTTTGTAACCCAGAGAATTTGCTACTTAAATGTGAATTCAGGAAATATAGAAAAGGTATAGAAATTGCCCCACCAGACCCAGAGTCGTGTCTGTGCTGGAATATTTTACATCTACAGCTAATCCCAGTGTAGGAACTGAGCTACCTCAGTTCCTGCAAAGCAATTTGCAGTTTGAATGTATTTTTTAAAAATAATTATGTTATTTTTAACTAATTTTTAAATTTATATTTAAATTTATATTTTAATGTATTTCTGAATTGTAAGTGAAGTTATTTATTGAATGCATAGAAGGATTATTTGTATTTTAAATATATATTTCAATGTATTTCTGAATTGTAAGTGATTTATTGAATGCATAGGAAAATTATCTAGAACTTCCTGTTCAGCACAGTGGTTCCAGCTCAGCACTTGGGAGCACAACTCCATCATTTTCTTCACTTGATTCCAAGCAGTTCTTCCGATTTAGAAATAATTTCCAAATGAGGGAAATAAATTCCAAAGCAGTGATAGGAGTTTGTTATTCTGTGTCTTTGGCCCTTCCTCAGGGGCTGGGGCAGGTAAAGGGGAGGCTTTTCTCAGGAATTTTGTTCGGTGAAATCCATGACTTTTAGAGTAAGAATTTAGTCAGTAAAGGTGCCACAAGACCTTTCCAAAGTACAGGAACTGTAATAAGGCAAAGGCAGGTGCAAGACATTTTATATTTGAATTCAAATCTTTCACATCAGCTGCAGGATCCAGGTGTTGTTAGAAATGCTATTCTGAACCTTCCAACAGTTCATCCTTGCTTAGAAAAGTGATAGAAAACTCAAATGGATTCCTCCAGCCCAAACAACATTCATTTTATTTATTACTCCAAACAAAACAGCAGAAAATATTTACAGAATTATGAAAAAAAATCGTATTTTTGAGGAATTATTTCACATGATGCTATCAAAATATGAATAAATACTCATCCTTCTAATGACTCTAAGCAATGCAGCGAGGACAGAAGGATGGGGAGTGTTTGTGCCTGGAAGGAGGAAGGATCTCTCAGCAGTGGTGATTCTATCACCTTTCTTTCTGTCTTAATTTCCCTGGTCATGTTCTATAGCAAAGTGCAGCTTTAAAATTATTTGGCCCAGGAGGATATATATAGTTTACAGCATCCTTTTCTTTTATCTTAATTACCCAAATTACCTTTTCTTTGTCACTCTGTCTAAATAACTGAACTATAACTACCTGTGATCACTTCCCCCCCTCAATAACCTGAATTAAGTAGATTAAGAATATTAAGAATGTATTTTTTAAATACCTAAATTTACCCTGTTGTTAATGATTGTTTATTTTGTGTACTGGTATTTTCAGGTAGCCCTTCAATTGTGAGCGTAATTTATTATGATAATTATTTATTATTTATTATCATATATCATTATAATTATTTATAAAATATAATTATAAATATTTATTATGATATTATTATGATAATTATGCTATTAAATAGCAAATACATGTCCTGAAATGACATGTTTTGTTTTACAAAGAATCTAAAACTGTGATGTGTTTGCCAATTGTGACAGTCATGTTTGGGTTTTGTTGGTGATTTTTATAATTTTGAAAGTTGAAGATTCTTCCATTTTTGCCACTCCAAGGTTTGGAATTGCACTCTGCTAGAATCTCTAGAGCAGGAAACGGAGCAGACTGCCTGCTCTAAATTAATGCTTTCCAGTTCTTGGGGAAGGCTTCATGGTCCAGCCAGAAATCCGAATCTCCAGAGATATTTTATGTCTTCCAGTAACTTTATTAAAAGCCCTTCTAAGAAAAACAGCCCCCAGGCAGGTGCTGAGTCCAACTGTGCCCCACTGGAGAAGGTTTTGTAGGGAATTTCACCACGGAAATGAGCTGGCTTTGCTCAGCCTCATGGATTCATCTCTCATGCAAAGTGTAAAGCTCTGGAAGGTGGAGGCTGATTTTTTAAAAGTTCTATTTTTGCCAGGGTGGGAATAGAACTAGAAATAGAGACGAGCAGCTGGTGGTCAGTGGTTTATTGCAGTAATTCATCCGAGCTCTGGGATGATTTTGGGTCACGAGATGTCCTTTCCCTGGCTCTGCTCCTGGGCTTTGGAGTTTCCCAGTGTGACACTGGGGCCTATTTTTGACAAATAAAAGACTGATTTGGTCACTTTTGCTCTCTTTTGAGGGAGGTTTTTAGTGCTCTCCCACCAACATGCAAGAGATGCATCGTAACTTTCCCATTTTGTTATTATTTATTCACAGCAGAGTGAAAAAATTAATCCATGTAGCACTCAGAAGAACAAGATGTACCTGCTGGTACATTTTTAATAAGTTCTGATGATACATTTCTTATTAGAATGTGTCAACAATCCTGTAATGGTGTTTTAACTTAGTTTTCCTTAGCATTATTTTTTATTGTGCATTTTACATAACTGCCAAAAACCCTGTGATCCATTCTGAAATTATGTTTGTTGTAGTCTTTTCCATAAATTCCTATATTACTGGGAGAGTTTCAAAAGGGATCCCAGCAAGAAATTTTGAATACATTTGAAAATGTTTAGTTGTTATTCTGAATACCAAAGTTTTGTGTATAATTTGTACATTTTGTCATTTTTTATCTCATGCACACTTTCAAATGACATTTCCAATTGAAAAAGGCACAAAATAAGGACTTTGGTGGGGTAAAACTGTGTGTAGAGAAAATGTCCAGCTGGAAATTAAAGAGGCACTTGGTAAATCTGTCTTTAGGATAAATCTGAATTTAGGTCACCTGGCACTTGTATTTCCAGAGGAAATTTGCTAATTAGTACAACCAAGTGAGGAAGGTGTAATTTAAAAATCCAATCTGATTTACATTTTTATTTATTCATTCAGATTTATTAACACTATTGTTACTATTTTTTTCTCAATTTAGTAACATGATTAATTTAATTCTGGAATACATTGAGAAAGTCGTACTCTATGCAGAGTTTTTAAGTCCCAGCCCTCTGACACATCAGTTCAGGACTACTATTCCAATTCAGCTTTCCACCAGATCCCCTTTCTTAGTTTCACCCTGTGAATTTATGCAGATTCCTCAAAACCACGTGCTGATATTTAGTATTTAACATGTTCCAGCCCTGACCTTGCCTGGAATTCCCTGGATGTGCCCAGCTGGCTCGGGCACTCCTGTGAGTGCAGGTGTGAGGGCAGGGGATGGTGCCCAGCTCCCTGTGATGTGCTCATGGCTTTTGTGTCCCGTTGATTTGAACTCCCATTTTCGTGTTCTGTCTCGGCTGAAGGTTGTTTACTGTCTGTTGTCTGTTGGAATTTTTCATCATTTAGGCAAGATGCAGGATGGGAATATGGAGAACAGCCAGAACAAAGGTAATCTTCTTTCCTATTCAGGAGGTTGTGGATTGTGTTGTTAGCATGTAGTTCAATCCTATCCCAAAGTCCAATGAGAACCTGTGGTTTGTGCTGTGTGTGAAACTGGCCCTTATTGTTCATGCAGAATACCCCAAAACAGCCCCAAAACAACCCCAAACAGCCAACCCCAGCCAAAAACTGACCAAAGAGATTGTAACTTCCACGGGTTGCAGATATTTAGGAGATGAGTATTTTCAATAACCCATTTATAGATGTTGCTTTCACCTCACAAAGCTCATCAGAATTAATTTTTCCTGTGCAAGTTTTGTATCCTACGTATTGTCAGTGATTTTCCAACCCAATTTGTTATGTCTCATCATCTCTGGTGTCTGATGGCATTGTCTGGACAGATTTTCATTTGCAGGGAGAAGGTAAAGCAATAACAAAAGGAAACCTTAAAGCCAAGGTGTTATTTAGCAGTGTAAAAGCCTTTTATAAGGATAAACAGCAGGAAGATTAACAGTCTTAGGAGTTTCTCATTCAATATACAATGTCAGGAAGAAATTGGAATCAATATTTTGCTTTCTCTGAAGCGAAGTCATGGCTCCCTTTTTATTATAAGACACAGCTATCAAGAGTTCTTTGGGTGATACCAAATTAAACAATAATTTTCTCTTCTCAGATAATATTAAACATTGCAAAGGTGGCAGCTCAGAAACTGGGCAGAGAAACTCATTGGTTAAAGGTACAGAAGTACCAAGTAAAATGCTACTAAATAATAAGCATTCAGGTTAGGTAGATAAATTCGATTTCCAGGTCAAACAAGCATGGTCTTGGACAATCTCTTCACGAAAGCAAAGCTGTTTCATCTCATCCTGTTTTATTTGTGGTGCTCAGTACAAAGCAGACACATGCACATATATCCACTGCGATGTCATTGCCTTTCAGAAACACGGAAAAATAAAGTTTCCTTCCATCGGCATTCTGTCAAGAAAGGAGGGATCAGCCCTGAAATCCTGTGTGGTTTTTGTGGGGGAATGGCAATGCCACCACCACCAGCCCCCATGGCTGAGTTACTTGATCACCGAATGCTTAGGAAACTTTATAGCTGGGGGATTTTCTGGAATGGTGGATGGCAGAGTGTGGTCCCCTGTCACCGAGGCGCCCCTGCAGCCACATTCCCTTCAAAATGTTTGCATTGGAAAGATGATGATGAGGGGGCATTGCATTCTGGGAGACATCCCGAAATTCCGAGAAATGTGGATCTGCCAAAGCACCTGTGCTCTGCCGTTCCAGGGAATCCTGCAGTGCTGATGCTGCCACTTCCCAAGCCACGTGCAAGGCATTCAGTGACATACATGTGTATGGCCCAGAGTGTCATGGGTGGGGGCAGGAACGAGGGACAAACCCAACCAGTGGTTTTCCAGCCCATATCCCCACGTGTCCCGAGGGCACACGGATGTGCTGGCACAGCTGTGTCCTGCAGAGCCCCACGGGTTCTCCGGGGCACCTGCCTGGCACGGGAGCCAAGGGCATCCCCTGCGATGCTGGCTGGATTCAGTGAGGATGAGCACTGGGAGAAAAGTGAGGAATAAAGCTCTGGAGTAACAGTTTTGTTCTGCATTATCAGCCAAGCAGCAGGACGGGGCTGCTGCCATGGAGATGCAGCCGCTGAAGAGTGCGGAAGGGGGAGAGGGAGATGACAAGGACAAGAAGAAATCCAACATGCACAAGAAGGAAAAATCCGTTCTTCAGGGAAAGCTGACCAAGCTGGCAGTGCAGATTGGCAAAGCAGGTATGGCTGGGTGGCACCAAACCCCTCTGGGTC
Source organism: Monarcha castaneiventris obscurior (assembly GCA_026261815.1). NCBI lineage: Eukaryota > Metazoa > Chordata > Aves > Passeriformes > Monarchidae > Monarcha > Monarcha castaneiventris. The sequence continues at coordinate 18,107,669 of JAMPIT010000484.1, forward strand.
ACAGCAGGCAAAGAGCTGCAGAGCAAATGGTTCTGAAAAGAGACAGGCCCTTTTTTCCTGCAAGATTTGGAAATGGGTCATCACAAAGCTGTTCTAAGGAGACTACGTGGTGCTGAAGATCTTTATTCTCCTAAAAATCAGCTTTGACTGTCAAGAAGCTTTGGGCAACTTGGATTGTAATGAATATTTGAATCAAAATGAAACGCAGCTTTTCTCATCGTTAATATTCCCAAGTGCAGTAATTACGTATTTAATTTCCTCTCCCCTCAGAACTTGGGAGTGCACAGTTTCAGAATCTCTAATATCACCTCAAAATATCACTCACACAGTATTTCCCTCTCACGGATTCTGAAATCATTCTGTTCCCCCCGAATAGCCATGTTCCTGCCTCCTCCCCAAACAGGACACATCCTTTGACTCCTGTACCAGAACCATCTGGCCCCTGCTGTTGGGAGCAGCACTTCCCCAGAGTGTTGGTAGAGAGTGGAAATCTTCTGTAATGGCCTGAAGTCCCTTGTTTTGTTTTGTTTTTTTGGTATTAAAGAGACTTTGATCTCAGCTCCTTGGTTGAGGCCCTACAAGATCCCTTTACCTCTGTTCTATCTCCCTTAGCCTTCTTCCCCAGTCTGGTTTTTACCCTTCCCATCCCTTTTTAGGTTCATTCCAGGAGCTGATCACATAACCCCATGATGCCAGTTCTCCTTGCCTGAACAGAGTGTGACCAAACCCGGGGTTATCATCCCTGATACCCAATTCAATGCTTTGCCCCAATTCATATTCCTCCAGCTTCTCTCCTTCGTTTCCCTGATCATTAATTCCTTAGATTAAATACCTTTCTGCACTAACTTAACTCCTGCTTTGGTATTTCAGCAGGCACGTGAACATCACTCTTAAAGTAATTGTGCAGGGATTTCTAACCAGAATGTGGCAAGGAACATTAATTAAATTAATTAATCATTGCCTCGTTTGGTTTTACTTTTTCCTTGAACAATCTATGGGGATGTCTCATGTTGTCAGGAGTATTTGCCTGTACAATATTTTAATGGATTTTCCTGTATCCTCTGGCACTGAGTGATCTCCCTGACTCATCTGTTTCCTGTCAACCTTAGCATCCTTCAGCTTTACCAATTTTTTTTTTTTTTAAAACTGCAGTCAAGACATGAGATTCACAGCGTTCTCCTTCTACTCTATGATCTCATTAGGGAGAAATTAATTTATTCCAAAATGCAGGCTTAACTGCTTCACACAAACCTGCCAAACAGGGGTGGTTAGAGCAAGACAAAGTTGAGGCTTTAATGGAAATTATATTCAATTTATATTCAATTCAATATATTCAATAATACTCAAACCCAGGGACAGAACTGTGGACCAGGAGTGTGATCCCAGCAGTCTGTGCCATTGGGGGAGTGGATGGAATCCTTGGGATACTTTGTGAATTCTATGAAATATTTCTTGGTGTCTCTGTCTCTTTTGAACCTCTGCTCGTGAAAATACAAACTCTGCAGATGTCTCCTTGAAAAGGGACACCTTGGAAACACAAGTATTTGTCTCATTAAAAAAAAAAACCACAGTGAAAAACTGTCCCATGGATAATTCTGCATTATTGTCTCTTTGTATCCACCCAGACACATCTGTAGGGCTTTTCTAGACTATTTTATGCAGCAGCATAAACTGTGGGAGACTCCTTTGGCCAAGCCTCTAAAGATCCACTTATTTAAAAGAAAGGTGTTCAGATATAGACAGACAAGTAATTTGTAAAAGGTGGGGTTAAAAGGACAGATAAATGTTGTACCAGGCAAAGTAATGTGCTAAATTGAATAAACTCAGCTCAAGTGGCAGCAGAACTCCTGCGCTGCCTGGGAAGTTTTAAAGGCAGCAGTAAGACAGTGCTTAAAAATGAATTCCCTGGAATTCTGAGCTTCCTTCTGCACTGGAATGTATGGCTGCTGTAAATATATTATGGCAATGTTTTTTCCTGGTTTTACAGTGTTTCACTGTTACTGGTACTGGTGAAAAAAGTCACAAAGAAAGAAAGAATTTCCTATCAAATCCCAAGGTAGATTTTTAATTGCTCGTGTTCCCAGTGCTGTTTGGGTTTATGGTAACTGGTGATTTCTCCTCCCAGGTCTGGTGATGTCTGCCATCACTGTCATCATCCTGGTACTGTATTTTGCCATTGACACCTTTGTGGTCAACAAGAAGCAGTGGTTGCCTGAGTGCACTCCTGTCTACGTTCAGTATTTTGTTAAATTCTTCATTATTGGTGTTACTGTGCTCGTGGTCGCTGTTCCCGAGGGACTCCCACTTGCTGTCACTATTTCTCTGGCTTATTCTGTAAAGGTAAGAGACATTCAAAATAATCCAGGGAGAAAAATGCTGTTTGCTTGAGTTCTCTACTGAGTTTGTCCTCAGCTTTTATCAGATGTGATGAAAAAGGCTTGGAAAATTACGTGCTCAAAATATTAATGAAATTGCTTTAAATTAAACTTATATTGAAAGTATTTCCAATGAAAGTGCAAATACATCTTCCAATACATCTCCTTAAAACTGCACGGTGCAGGAATATCAAGCTACTTAATTTGCAAGGAGCCAGGAATTTATTGAGCAGAATGCACTCTGAAAATAGTCCAGTCTTTTGATATAGAATAATTTTGTATTCAAATTGTCTTGTGCAATAGTACAAAGTTTTGACAAGGATTTGAAGTCTTCAGGAACATTTCTCAGAGAAATTGGAGTTTCTCAAAGAAATTAAGAGTTTCACCGAAGCTTTCATGCACTTTTCTTAAATGGAGTTGCAGTTCTTTGAAGTCAATGTAAATGGTTCTATTAGGAAATTAAAGAGGATTAACATCCTGGACTTGGGGATTACTTGAGCAATTTAATCAGATGATTTAAACATTCTGGGAATCTTAGATGAAGATGGTGTAAGGTTTATTTCCATTTAGCATGTAAACAAATTAACTTAGGAAGTTTAGGAGGGAATCTCTTGGCTTCTATGTAGCCAAACGTCATAATTATTAGGAAAAAGGAGCTCGCCTCAAAGATGGAGTTTAGCTAATAAAGAATGTAGTTGCTTTTAAAATGTTGTCTCATTCTCCTGGTGTCCTTCCTCTGACACCCTTTTTTTTCCCCCTTTCTCTTTCCCTTTTGCTTCTGCCCCAAAATGTGTGGTCCATCTGTGTGCTGCAAGAAAATATCCTGGCATTCCGAGTAGTGTTAAGAAAAAACCCCAAATGTTTGCTAGAATGATAATGTTTGAAAAAGTGCTGTTATCTCTGGTTCCTTTAGCTCATCTTGGCTGTTCCAGCTATCCCTTGAAATGCAGACCTACTGCAGGAAAATGATGCAGCTCTTTTAGTTTATCAAAGGCAAAACTACCTCGGGGATTGTCACAGCTTGGTTGTCTGGAACTGGGATTTGGGGTTATTGGCCCCACCAAAGCCCAGCTTTAGGGAACTTCACGTTCTCACCAGCAAGACTAAACATGTGCAGCTTTGCTTTTCATAACTAAAAACCTGTCAAAGCCAACCTCGAAGGGTTCCTCATTGGGCTTTTGGTGGGTTTTCCCCTCAGAAAATGATGAGGGATAACAACCTGGGCTTTTGGTGGGTTTTCCCCTCAGAAAATGATGAGGGATAACAACCTGGGCTTTTGGTGGGTTTTCCCCTCAGAAAATGATGAGGGATAACAACCTGGGCTTTTGGTGGGTTTTCCCCTCAGAAAATGATGAGGGATAACAACCTGGGCTTTTGGTGGGTTTTCCCCTCAGAAAATGATGAGGGATAACAACCTGGGCTTTTGGTGGGTTTTCCCCTCAGAAAATGACGAGGGATAACAACCTGGGGTTTTGGTGGGTTTTCCCCTCAGAAAATGATGAGGGATAACAACCTGGTGAGGCACCTGGACGCCTGTGAGACCATGGGCAACGCCACGGCCATCTGCTCGGACAAGACGGGCACGCTGACCACCAACCGCATGACCGTGGTGCAGGCCTACGTGGGGGACGTCCACTACAAGGAGATCCCCGACCCCGATTCCATCCCTGCCAAAACCATGGAGCTGCTGGTCAATGCAATTGCTATCAACAGTGCTTACACCACGAAAATTCTGGTGAGTCGGTGGTTTTTTGGTTTTTTTATGGTCAATTAAGGGAAGCCTTGCTGAGGTGGAATTGTTTTTTGGAGCAGAGTTAATTCTTTAATATCTTGTTGTTGGTTATGAAGCATTAAATGCTCTCAAAATGAGAACAGGTGCTTTAAAAACTTTATATTTTATTGGTTTTTTTTCAAGGACAGGGATTCACTTAAGAGTACAAGACCATGAGACATTCAAAAGCCTCCTGCTGTCCTTAGATCGGGGCAGCCCCGTTTTGGTGCAGATAAATTTGGTAACACAAATGTGTGGTAACGCCACTGGTTTTCACTGAGCCTTCATATGTGCAAAATGGTTCTTGTGTGTCTAAGAAATTTCAATTAATGCTCAAAGAGCACAAATTGGATTGGTTAAGTCAGTGAGGTTAATGACCTTTATTCATTCTGATTTCAAGTGAGTTACATGCAGAAGTATTTTGTTCACTCTGTACAGGAGGCCAGAATGAAAATACCCTGTTTGCTTGTGGCATTGGATTCTTTGGTACAGAGCTAATTAAGAGACTGCAAATTTTTGCAATTCCAATAGATTTGTTCTTTGAAAGGTCAAGCTGAATGTTAATGTTGCTGAACAAATAGATTTTTTTTTTTTTTTTTTTTTAGTTTATGAATATATGTATTGTCCTTTTTCTAGGTCTGTGCTGAGCTGCAGAATAAAGTCAGGCGTGCACTTCATGTTTGGTTTAAAAGTGGTCTTTTAAAATCCAATCACAGGAAACAAATACTGTCTGATAACTCAGAGTGGATATTTTATGGCAGCAGCAGCTCCTTGAATTTCATTTGTGCTCTTCAAAATCAGCAGGAGCAGTTTGCTGTTGCTGGGTAATTGCTGCTCTCACAAAGCAATGCAACTTTTGATTGCTGGGGAGAGGAAGATACACCTCGGTTATTTCAATGTTGTTACAGCCCAGGTCAGTTTAGGTGCTGCCTTGTGGAGAAAGAGAATAAAACTCATCCTGAATACACAGGATTAAGACAAGGCACAGAATTTGACTTTGGGGGGCTTTGGGAGAACATTCCCAGTGTCAGCAGAATTTTCCTCATTCCCAGGGAACAGCAGGGCAGGCAGGGGGTTGGTGTTTCAGTTCTCAGAGTCTTCTACAGAGTTTTATATTTTGCTCTTCAATTTGAGATCAAACCCAGTACCAAAGGTTTTGTGCTCAGCTTCCACACCAGCTCAGCCACTCTTAATCCCAGAGTAAATTTCGGTTTCTGAATGGGAAATCATCAGACCTTCCACATCTGCAATATTAAGTTTAATATTCTTTTTCTTGTGGTTTACTGAAGCATTTCTGGTCAATACTAGTTCTAAAATGGTCTCAATATAATTTTGATTTTTTTTTTTGCTCAGTTTCATTGCTCCTTGTTGAAATTAGTTGTGTGTGCCTATTAAAGAGTCAGTATTTCACCATTTCAGTGCTTTTTTAGGTTTGCACAGAGGCTGATTCCCTGTGAAACTGATAAATGGGTGAAATCCTCTGGATGCAGATCAGTGACTGCTCGAACTAATCTGTTTAAAATTAATGGTGATCTTTTAGATCTTATGAGGTAAAGCTTTACAATATGAACTCCATGAGAATCACAGCTCCAGCCTCAGGGGATTTCATTTCATTCACTGTTCATAACGAGCTGAAGCTGAACTTTAAGACACAAGATATTATTCCATAGCCCATTTTGCATCAAAAATAAATACAGTAAAAATTACCTGAGGGAGCTGTTTCCAGGATGAAGTATCCAGAATTCTCTTCCTTCCTGCTAATACTGAATGCACACTCGTGCACTCATTCTTAGAGCATGTTTAATCAAATTGTGAATATCAGCTGAAACCCAAAGGGCATTGTGAGGGTTCTGTCGCCAAGACTGAGTTTTGCATGTTCTATTTTTAGCTCTCCAGTTACGTGTGTGCTGTAAATTGCTCTTTGTGTGAACTTCTGTTCAGAGGGATCACATATGGGACCATAAAATTAGTCAAGATGCTCTGCTGAATGAGAAATATTCCCTCCTGCATTGTCTTTTGATTAAGGGGCAATTGAACCATTGATAAAAATATAAAAAGGGAATAATATCAATGCTCGGGATAAAAGATGTGAATTTCCCCGAGAAATTAAACACAAATTATTCCAACTGAACAATAGCACCATTAAATATAGCTCTTTTTAATGCTTTCCAAGATTAAGTTGCTGGGTGAGCTGATTTTGCATCCCATTAGCTTCAGAGCAACTTCTGTGTGGAGTTGTTCCCCAGCAAACCTTTCTTTCCAGCGTTCCTGGTTCAGATGGCTTTCCCACGTGGAAATAAAATCAGCCTTCATACATTTTTGCCTGTGAGCTGTGATGGGGACTGCAAAGACTCACTCTGAGAGCACAATTTGCATTTTGGGAATGCTTTGACTGCACTTGGAGCAGGAGCACACTGATCTTGGATATCAGGGAGTGGTGATGAAACAGAGACCCCAAACACCAAAAGCACTGATTTAAACTCTTCTGTGCAGCTCTTACTTTCATAATTTCACTTTTAATTAGAAAGGTATTTGTTCTTTTAATTTCCTAGAAGGGTGGGATTCCTGCTGGCTGTGTGGGATGTGCCTGACTGAGGAGACACCACAATCAGTGTTTGGCTGAGGGATTTTCAGCACCAGTGGAAAAGTCCCAGCCAGATCTGTTATTGTGAGGATCTAACACAGACTTTTCATTTGCTGCTCGATGGGTGCTGAGGGAGAAAAAGCTCCTTTTGCCTGTGCTGGGTGGATATCTGGGTCTGCAGGAGGAGTTTTCAGTGCTGTTCTGGGTGTGATTTGGTGCATTTGCACAGAGCGTGGCTCAATGTGGTGGCAAACCTTGAACTGAAAGAAGTGATGTCACAGGAAAGTGTAAAACATTCCCCCCCTTCCACATTCCCTCCCTCTTCCTGCAGGAAATAAAGTAAAAATATGATGGTCTATATGTTAGTAAATATTTATCAAGTTATAAATGTGACCAAGGAAAAGTTTTGGGACAAAAAGGCCATTGTTGGATAAACCCTAAAGGAGTAAATGAAATAAAACACAAAGAGCACAGACAATTTTATTGCAGCTGAAAGGCAGAGCAGGTAGGTAACCCATAATAGACAGAAACCATAAGAAGGAATGACATTCTGCAGAAATGGGGAAAGGAATGGAAATTAAGACTGATGCAAATCTGTTGCTGGTTTTGGGAACCTGGACGTGGTAACCAGGTGAAGGTTCTTTTTATTTGGGGGAATAAATTTACATGCCAAGCAAGCACAGCTCTCTGCATTGTTGGGAGACACAATGTTCCTGTCAGGAACAGCCTTTGAGAAGCTGTGCAAAGTGCAAAATATGCTTCTTTCTTAAGGATTTATTTATTTTTTTATTCAAAGACTAAATTTCAGTCATCACATACTTGAATTAATCTTGACTTTTTAAAATTTGTTTAATCAGATAGAAAAAAAAAAAGGTCTCAATAATTACGTGTATACATTATTTAGCCAACAGAAAGTTACTGCCATTTCCTTTTGCCATTCAGATTTTCAACCTTTTCAATTATAGTAAGGCCTTTTTGGAAACAGCTTTAAAGTTTCTTTGGGGAGTATGGATATTTGGAAATTCCCTACCAAATCATTTCAAAACTTGAAGTGTAGGAAGTATGTTTATGGATTTTCCCACCCCACATTGATGTGTAAAGTTATTAGAGATGGGAAAGAGGATTGAAATGTCACCTTTTTAACAGTAGTTGCTTGTGGCTCCCTAATTCTCATCTGACAGAGCACAGACCTTTCCTTTTGCTGTCTCTCTCTAAATATTTATGTCTCTGTACTTATCTGAAGTCGTGTTTTGCAAATGGAAAGGAAGAAGGGAGTCCCTGACTGTTTAGGAAAGATTCTTCATTTTTGTTTTTACAAAAGCTCAAGCCCCAGTAGATCAGATTAGGCCATACCTATCACCAGAAAATCAGGGAATTTCTGTGTCCTGAGGCTACAGGAGCAGAGCTGTCTGCCAAGGGCACTCTGCTAATTTAAACTGCTATTACATGTCCCTAGAATTCCCTTTTTTATTCCAAGGAGAACTGTAAGAAAACAGCTTTTGACCTCCCAAATGCCTTTTCGAGTTATTTTGGCATATGGAATTGCAAATATATTTTTACTCTCAGGTATGGTTTGCTGAAAACCTATTCTCAAGCCCTTTGTTCCTTGTGTGGAAATACAGATTATTTTGCCATTTATTTCTGCTGCACATGGAGGTTCAAATCATCTCTTACTTCATCCAGCTCAGTTCTCCCATTGCTGCTAACAACGGGTCCAAACAGATACTTAAAAAAAAAACCCCTCCAGACACAAAATATGAGAACAGAAATGGGCACAGAAGTGGTAAAAAAAAATTTAGTAAGCAAAGATTGAGGAAAGCTTTCATTTGGGATAATTTAAATGACAACAGAGTGATTGGCATGGCCTAAATGCTGTTTTTTCCTTCTGTTGTTCCCTGCCACTGACATCAAGGCACAAGTGGCAGCTCCAGCTGTTGATTTGAAATGTTTGGAAAAGATCAGTCATTTATCAGGTGGCCAAGTGGCCACTCCAGGCTGACCTGGCTATGACAGAGCTTTGGGAGCAAACAGAGAATGGAAAAAGGAGTGAAATCCCCCAAAAACAGAGTTGCAATGAGGGCAAATTGAGGGGGAAAAGGGAAAATCGGGAAGGAGAAAAGGAAAAAAGGAAAAAAGGAAAAAAGGAAAAAAAGGAAAAAAGGAAAAAAGGAAAAAAGGAAGAAGGGAAGAAGGGGGAAGGGAAGGGAAGGGAAAGGAAAGGAAAGGAAAGGAAAGGAAAGGAAAGGAAAGGAAAGGAAAGGAAAGGAAAGGAAAGGAAAGGAAAGGAAAGGAAAGGAAAGAAAGGAAAGAAGAAAGGAAAGGAAAGGAAAGGAAAGGAAAGGAAAGGAAAGGAAAGGAAAGGAAAGGAAAGGAGAAAGGAAAGGATCATTCTGAATTGACAGTAGAAGAGTTTGCACAAGTTCTCCACATTTTCTCCTTTATTTACAGTGTGTTTTTTCCTGTTTTTCTGCATCCTGTGTGCTTCACACAGATCCCAGCTCTGTCCACAGGGAGCTTTGCAGTGCTAGTGTTGGCACAGAAGGGCTTGAGGGAATTTTGGTGACAATTCAGCAGTGACCATCCTTCAGAATTTGTTTATCTCTGCTTTCTTTCCTCAGGCAGTGCTCAAAAGTAAATGCTCCCTTCAGATAGTCTGTCAAGATTTCATAATCTGTGTTTTAAGGATGGTGAGGAGGAGGAGAAGTGCTATTTGACAGGTATTTTATGGAAGGACAGGGCTGTGGAAGGTTTTATCCTCACATAATAACACAGGAAATCAGTAAACAGTAAGAAACAGTAATTTTTTCATCTTAGCCCATGTAATGGCTCTGGACCAGCTCGTCGTTGGTGTCACTGGTTTTGGATAAGGGAGGAGCAACAGGCTGGAATCACCTTCCTGCACTGTCCCTGGGGAATACATTTGGAGTGCTAAAATCCTCTCCTTCTGATGTAATTAAAGCCATCCAGAAAATGGCTCAGAGAAATGTACAGAAATAAATATAGGCAGAGAAATTCCAGGTTGCTCATTTTGTTCCCTGTCTGAAAAAGAAAAAGGGAATTTGTAGGAGCTCATGAAACTGCTCCGGGTTTTGCAGTTTGGATCCTGCAGCTTTAGGGGTGCAATAAGTTACTAAATATGGGATACCAGGAGAAACACAGGGGAAAATCTGCTTACAGAAAAGCAGAACATCAGTGTGTGATTTTCAGGGTGGCACCAGGAGGGTGGATTTAAATCAGGAAGGGCATCCCAGGAATCAGGTAACTTGTGGATAGTTCTGCAAGTCATTAATTGGCTGCTTTTGGCGCATTGGTTTGGTCTGGAAATTTGTGAAAATGGTATGTGCTCTTGTTTCTGAAGAGCATTAAAATATTGCCTGTATCTCCAGCTAAATGGTGCATTCGAGCCATTTAAAATGAAAAACTTGGTTGATTTGATTGAAAATTGATTGAACAGATTTCTAAAAATCTGTATACTTTGTAGGAGGTTTTATTTCCTAGGCAAAATAATTACCATTTTAGGTAAATTTATATCTTAATTTGGTTTTTTTTTGTATTTTGTTCTGTGTTACACAACTGTGCAAGCAGCTATAAATTATGGATGGGAACAGACAATGCAGGCCAGAGAATCTTTCTATATATAAGCAAGACAATCATCACCCAAAAAATTCCCCACAACACATTCTTTCAAACTTTTTATAAAGCCCTTGGTAAGCATTTTCTCAGGGTAAATTAGGCAGGGAAAAAACCCAACCTGTAGTGTCCAGCCTATTTACGGTGTAAATAATAATTATTAGGGATAATAGATGATGTAGTTAATTGTCTGTGCTTCTAGGAGTGGTAATTAGCAGAGAGTAATGATCTTCACACATCACTTGCCATTGGAGTGGTGCGGAATGAGAGGTACAAATACAGCTTTTCTCCCTAAATTAGCAGCTGACTTCATAATTGAAATAACTGTGTTTAGGCCAGGCCGGGGCGTGGAAAGCCTGGGACTCATCCTTACCCCATCCTGCCCTTCCTGCCATTGGCATGGGGGCTTTGTCTTACCAAAAAAAGGCTGGGATTTAATAAAATCTCTTTTTTTTTGTGGGTTGTGAGGGGTGGAATGGAGTCAGCTGCCCAGGAAGAGGGGATTTGGGAGCAGAAGAGGGGATTTGGGAGCAGGGATGGGAGAAGGGCCATCCTGTCCCTCATGGTGTTGATCCATGTACCTGAGGCTGTGGGATTTGGTGCCCTCGTTGCCAAATAAAGGGGGGATTCCCTGCAGAGGGACACGGATGTTGGAGGGAGAGGATGAGGGATAAATGTGCAGGGACAGAGCTCGTCCTCTCCCCACGGAGCTGTAATTGTGGATGAGCTGGGCACCAGCAGCTCCCTCCCGTGTTCCTGCCAATTCTCTGCCAAGGAAAGGGGCAACTGCCCTGCCCCAGCAACAGAGGGACAGAGGAAAAGCAGATGGATAAATAAAGCAATCCTGCTTGATTTGAATATGATCCCATATTTGTCAGAAGTTTAAATTCTATTTCTTCATTTTCATCACATTTCGTCATCTTTGTTTCGTCACATTTCCCCACATGACAGAATCCACGGTGATAAACCTCTCCTTCACCCTGCCCTTCCCTGCCTTCAGAGTTTGGTCATTGCAGATTCCATTAATTCCTGTTGGAGTCAATAATCACTGCAAGGTTTTAGTCAGTCTAAAATCACTTGGAAGCTTTTTGTTATTATAATATCATTTCATACATTAGTTTTGGAGGTTTCTTTTGTTTGTATGAAAAGGAATAAAGTAGTTTTTCAACTTGCTATGACACAACAAATGTTTTTTCTTTTGCCTTGCATAGGATTTTCTTTTATGTTATTTATCTTCATGTTCTCATCTTGCACTCGTCCTGGCTTGAGAAGATTCACTTATGGGGATAACCTCCAGCTCTTCCCAAAGTGCAGGCTTTAAAAATCAGTTTCCTGCAAGGTGCTCCAGTGTTTTCACCTGGATTTATAAATATAGCTTCTTGTTTGAGCATTTTAGGACTATTTCTGCTTTTTAAAAAAAGTATGTTGGTACAATGAGTGATTTTAATGTGCTGGGCTTCTTTTCCTGCCTCTGACACCCTGCTGAGGTGAAGCCATCACACCTTGGAGCTGATTGATGTGTGCAGTTGATACTTTTTAGGGAATATTTTCAGGGAGAATGTTTTCCTGATGGGAGCTTTTGTTTTTCCATGAGTTGGTGTAAACCAATTACTTCAGGCACATTTGCTTTAATGTTGGTTTTCTTTGTGCTCTCAATCATAGGAACAGGAAGATAATACCTTCCAATGTGATGATTTAGTACCAATTTCACAGAAAATAGTGGGGGTTTTACAATCAAAGCTACAGAAACAGGCTGGTCAGAAATCAGTGTGGTGGGTGAATCACCTCATAATGAAAGATGAAATTAATTTCCTTTCAGGTTTATGTTTTGTAAATATATATTTTATATACAATGTAGTTTTAATATGTTTTCTTTTTACTCTCTGAGCTCCATTGTGGTTTATTCCTCTGGGGAAAAAAGCCCCAATCAACACTCACCAAAAAACTTCAACTGGTACAAACTCTGAAGTACAATGGATCAGGAATAAAATCTATGACAGAAAATGCGTTGATTTCAGAGCAATTAATGTCAGGAGTTGTTTGCAGACTTGAACAAGGATTTAAATTGACTTTCATTGCTATTCTTTGTGACTGACCTCACATGTAATAAGTTCTATTAATTTCCTGGCAATGTAAGCAAAATATTATATTTCTTTTGAGTCACAGCTAACTTAGAAAGTTGGGATTAAATATACGATAAATAAAATCTATGCTTCAATTTCCCTTCGTTCCTGCTTTCTCCTGCAGGTAGAGCCCATTCTCCTGTCAGGCTTCCAGTTTTCTCTTCTTGTGTGTGAAGCCCTTGGGATACAATCAATCATTTTCTGGGTTATTTACGAGTGGGGGAAGGTGTCCAAACATCCTGGGCTTTTCTGCTTTTAGAGATGGTTCTGAATGAGCCAGCAAAGCCTCTAGGTTGGGTGGGATCCTGGAGAATCCAGGGATCCATGGGGGGCTCTGGCTTCCCAAAGGCACGGGACTGATAAATCCAGGTTCTCAGGGGCAGTTTGATGGGGAGGAAGCAGGAGATGTGTTCCACAAAATCCTTTTCCCAGCTGGAGTCTTGTAGAGGAAACAGGAATATTTCAAAGGAAGGGCTGCTGGATTATTTTAACTGAGTCAAAGCCATCCAGTCCCTGAGCATCAGTGAAAAAGTGACAGAGCTGCTGTGCAGACACCTTGCATGGAAAAATGAAGCTTCTAGAAGTTGGAAAAATGTAGGATAAATGGAATAAATACTGTGAACCTGCCTTAAAAAATGGAATGGGACAAATGGAATAAATCTGTGAGCCTGCCTTACGTGTGCAAGTGCAAACACACAGAGCAGTAGAGCGTGGCTGGCTCCTGGCGAGTCCTTGTGGGGACATTGGGACATCTTATCCTTGGAAAATTCTGGATGGGAGTTGGGCAGAAGATGTGGCTCATTGGCCATGGCACCAAAGGAAAGCCCTGAGCATGTTAAACAGCTCCACTGCGGGGTTTTTTTTGTGGCACTGTTGTTTTTCTGTTGTTTCCATTTATTCCGTCCCCTTCCATTTCCCCTCACTCCAAAGGCTGGCAGTGCTCAGTGCTGGTGTTGATAGGGGCTGAGTGTTTGGAAGAGGTGAGGAACAAGATTTTCTGGGGGAATTTTTCTCTAAAGAAGGACAGGATGTTCCAGCTCTCCATCACTGCTGTCCCGTTTCCTCCTGAATGAATAATCAGGCACAAATTGGACGCAGTCTCTGTCTGCTGCTCTGCCCAGCCAAGGCATCATTCCTGGTGTCCTGACAAGGAGAGAGCCTGGCCAGAGGACTGAATTTAGAATGAATCCCAAACATTATCCCACCAATCATGCAAAAAAATCCCTCTGAGAAAATATTAGCTAAGCATCTCTCTGACAGATTATATCCACTTGAGCTCATCCATTTGCCTCCCAAACCCCAAACGGAACAAACCAAAACCAATTTAATAATAGTTCCAGCTGATGCGAGGTAAAGAGGAGCACGTTTTGTGTCAGCCCTGAAATATCTGCTCTTGGTGTTTTTAGACTCCTTTGGAGATGGGTGCTTGAAGAACCCTTCTCCTTACCCTGGAAATGGGTACTATTAACAGAGAAGATCTGTAATTATGATGGGCTATAATCAGGAGCTTCAATCAAGTGAAAAAACTTCCTTTTTTATGGGGCTAGATTTGCTTTGCACTCACTAAATTTAGCTCCTTCGACTGTACAAATTGTTTGTAGCTGTGGTGCCATCAGAAAGGCAGCGAGGGTTAGGATCAACCTTTGCTTTGGTTTGGTCTTTCTAGAAATTTAGTTTTCCTACCTGGTTGTATTTAATAGAAAAATAGACAATCCAGAGTATTGATAAGTTTTCTGCTTGGGAAAACTGGATGGACAGATCAGCCACCTGTAAATACTCCTTCTTTTTTGGAAATTCAGGTTTTGGATGCACATATGTAAAGGTCACGCACTTTCTGTCATTAAATATAATGATTAAATTCTTGTACAGTGTGATTATTATCAGAGTTCACATTTTTCAGATGGTGGCACTGGGTTTTGCTATTTTTTTTTTTTTTTTGTGAGGGGAAGTTTGGTTGATTGGTTTTTCCACTTTTAATTAGTTAAAAAGCATAGAGAAGGCCACGCAAATAGAAATGAGAGTGGGTGTATGTAGATACCATGGAATAGATGATGGGTTTCACACTTCGCAGTTGAAATTCATGCACAGGGGCCAGGCAAAAACAGGAGCGAGATGCACTTCAGGCTACCAGTGGAGGTGTTTTTAACAAATGTGATTAATTTTGATTAAGAGAGTTAAGTAGTTAATAAAAGGTGAGGAGTTTTGATGATGGCATGGTCAGAATAACTGAATATTACCATTGGCTTGGTGGGAGAATGGCTTCAGATTTGAGGGGAAAATCTGTTGATAAATGACTAAAGTGTGTATTAGAGTGGCTCAAAGGACATTTTCCAAAGGTACAGATGCTGCTTAGACGGAAGAAAATTTATCTCTGTTTCATTAAATCTAAAAGGTGACCTTTAGCCCTAAAGCAGATGCTTTAAGGCTTTTCATGTTGGCCAACCCCACGTAAATCCCAGTGTTGGGTCTAATTTGGAAATACACTTTTTAAACTGGAGACATTGCCTTGGAACTGAGTTTTTCCCACCTGATGAGCTCCACCCCAGGCAGTTTGTGTCCTGTTTTCTCTGTCTGCAGCTCTCACAGGGCCGGTCTAGGACTAACAGGCAGTAAAACCTGAGTTTAACAGATCCAGCCCAAGGTAGCAGCTGTTGGGTGCCATTAAGGAGGCACCAATTACAGCCCTGGCATTAAATACAATTTCTCTTTTGAAATGAGAAATGCTCAGCTTGGTTGTTGTGCGTGACAATTTGCCAAATATACGGAAGGACTAATTAGAAATTGATGAAATCTCTTAATCTGCTCTTAATTTTAACCAGTTTGGTTTAGAAATTGTCCCTTTGTCGCCCTGGTCTGGGTTCTGCTGATATTGGTGACGGGGGAGAAATGCTGTGGTTTTCTTTCCAGCAGACACAAACTGAAACCTTGTAACTAGACTATATTTAAAGTAAATTAGTTGTTAATTAAAGTAAGTTCATAACAATTGCTGTGTCTAATTACTTTGATTATATAGGTTACTTATCAACAGTTGTTGCACTTAGAGCTGGGATGGCACCAGAAAAAAATCCAACAGTTGCCAGTTCTCTGGGGCTGTACAAAAGGACAAGAGTGCAGCTTTTTAGTGGCCATATTTGGAAAGGAAATAGGGAGTTTTCCAAATTTAGAGCTAAATTGTCATGAAATAGCACATTTTAATAGAGTGTAGGAATGGGTTTGATCAATAACAATAGGAAGGTCCCTAAACGCAGACGAATAATATCTTATAGTGCAATAAATATGCCAAGATTCCTCTGGGGGAAATGTGGAGAAGAAAACTGTGCCAGTAAAATTCAGTTTAATCTCATCTGGAAACACCAAGGCTGGAGGATCCTAATCATAACTAAGAATTAATCAGTAGTGGTATAAAAAGGCAGAGACCATTCTTTGCAGTCTGGTGTGGCACATCAATGTACCTCTGGTTAAATCCAGCCACGAATTATTGTCATTTGGAATGGAGAGATTTTTCAAAATTATCTTTATTTTTTAAATGAAAAGACTTCCAGCCTTCTGTTTTAATTATTTGGATCTTGAAATGTAGACTATTTATTATAAAAGGAAAAAGTTGAAATTAGAGAACCAAAATGGGTTAGGAGATGGAGAGGAATAATTCGTATTTTTTAGGTTATGGAGTTTTTGCTGAACTGTGATGTGTAAATGTAACACCTCTGTCAGTGTTTGGTTCCTTAGAATAGTATTGTTAAATCGCATGTGCAGGACTTTGTGAATAGATATTCTTAATTTTTAAAATTTATCCTTTTTTTTTTTCATAGTTTGAAGTCAGAAAACCTTGCTCTGGTCCAAATTAAATTAATTACATAGATAAATGTGGTTAAATTTAGTTTTGTTAACTACTTCTGCTAGAGTTATCCTTCTTTTTATCTGGTTGTAAAGCTGAAAGAAACAGAAATTTCTGTTTTAATTAGTGGTGAGAGTGATCAAACATTGGCACAGGTTGCTTGTAGAAGTTGTGGAGTCTCCCTCCCTGCAGATATTCAAAACCCAAGTGAACACAGCCCTGAGCAACTCCTTATTTCTTTTTTTAAAATTTGTACAAAGCAGACATATCCATCTTAAACTAGTGAGAAGAACCAACAATTTTCATGTTTGTGGCAGCAATTTTTGCCTTTTTTCTTTTAAATGAAACAAAGGCAAATTCATCCTTCATATTAAAAGGACAATTAAATTATTTGCTATTAAAATTAAGGGGTTTTTATTAAAAAACTCTCAGTGAATGTAAAAATACGTGAGATTCAATGAGAGGGGGAGTGGGGACTGACACACCAGCCTCTCAGTCTGTTCTTCATGCCTGATTTCCCCTTCTTTCAGAATCACTCGTGGGGGAATTCATGGGCTGTATCCTTTTTTCCCCTTGTCCCTGTTCTGTGAGCTGAAAGGAGCACGAGTCCATATTCACTGAGCCACATCAGCTTTGCTGCTGGGAAATGTCACCCTGATCCATTGCATAATTCCAGCTGGCCCCCTTGCAGGGGATTATTGCCTTGCTGGAGTTGCAGGCAAGATGCTGAAATGCTCCATTTTTATATCAATTTATAGCTGACCAAGCTTGGCCCCACCTCGAGCACCAGCAGGAGAATGATGTGGTACCACAGCATTGCCTCAGACTGGGCATCGTGCTCAGCTCTGCCTTCACATCACAGGGAAAACCATTCAATAATTATCCTCCCAAAAATGAAATCATTACCCTGCATCCCAGCTAATCTGAGGCAGGAAGCCTTTAAACATCCTCCAGCTGTCGTGGGAGAGCTGATTGTGCCCGTTGTACCTGGATAATTCCATAATTCCGGCTGCTGCACAGAGGAACTGGTTCTTAAACTGATGTGGTAATGAGATAAAAAATCCTGGTACCCTTTTCCAAGGAAGTTTGGGCAGACCTGATATTTAAATGGGTTTAATAACCACGCAGAATTTCCAGCTTGGGATAATTCAGGAGCCTCACCAGCCACTAGAGCAGCAGCTCAATGTAAAACTTTGTTATTATGAAATGTTCTTGTTCACATCTCCGATTCCAGTGTTCAGATTTTACATCCCTTGTGCACGTCCCGTTGTGCTTTCATTTTTGGTTGTCTAGATGTGGAAGGAGCTGACAATTCCTTACCTGTCAGCCAGGATTTGGAGTAAATTGCCTTGGTTTTGAGAGGCTTTTGATGGTGGCTGCTGCTGCTTAGAGCAAATAGTGAGAACTTGAATTTGTTTGGTGCCATTTTCCCAAGAGATGGAGCCAAATTCCAGGTGTATGAGCCTTAGGGGTTTGAAATTACAGATGTGTAATCATTGGACCCAAAAAATGGTGCAAACTGATCAAAGTCAGGGATTCAGCTGTCTTTAAGGGTTGTGGACCTCTTGTTCTTGGGAATTGAAATGAAGTGAAGGGAGAGAGATCTGTATTAGCTCAGTGTAGAAATATTTTTAATCCTTTGAAGGTAAAAAGGAGGTAAAATAATTTCTGAAGAACAGGTAAATACAAGTGGATGGGAACACCTATGGTAATCTACTCAGCACTGTGCAAAAGAGTAGAAAAAGCCATCAAAGGTTTAAAGTTTGAAATGTTGGGCTTTAAATGCAGCGAGTGAGCTCAGGACAGTGTGAAAGTCCTGCAGTCTGGGTCTCCTGGTGCCACAGAGGTTACACAACCAGCCCCAAGTTCATAACTGTTCTTCTCCAATCCCTTCTGCTGACCCCAATTCAAAGTGACTTTGGACTTTATTTTATTTCAGCAGCCCTGTGCCTTGCAGTGATGGTTCTGAGCTGGGAATTGCTGTGTGGTACCACAGAGCATCCTGCCCTGTGTAAAACACAGGCAATGCATTCATCATTAGCATGGAAACGCCACTGAAAATTCCAAACTGGGCGAGGACAAATTGTGATCAATGATATTGTTACAGGTCTGTCCTCGAGGCTGCAAAGATCAGAGGCTGCACAGACAGAAAGGCTGATTTTTATTCCTACATAAAGACCTTATGGCAATAAATTCACAGCATTTTAGGGGTGCACAGCTGCTGCCAGGTGTTTGGAGGGAAACTCTTCTTATCTCAGCACAGGGGGTTGATATATTTCTGATTTTCCTCCCCATCCCAGGGGGAAGGAGTAGTGAGCAAGAGGCTCCATTTCTGGTTGCCAGCTGGGCTTAAATTGCACTGGCACCAGAATCCCAGAGAAATTCGAAATACAAACTAAACCAGCTGAGGGCTGGTATTTTATTTCACTGCTGCCTTATTGCCAACAGAGTTTCTGGAACTGTTTCCCATTTTGCAATGGGAAACTTTATTTAGTTAAATAAAGTTTTGGATTCTTAATCCTCGGCTAAAAAGAGCTCACCCCTTTAATTTTGCAGCTTTTCTGTAAGATAAACAGGCATTTCTAAATCTTTGTTGTTTTAGCTTGAAGTCTCTTGAAGGAAGCTGTATCTGCAAAGAGCTGAAGCATTTGGCTATAAATTAGTATGTTTTAATCTTGCTTTAGATGTCTTACATGAAAATATTGATTTTAGTTATGTAACAAGGGGATATCTCTGACAGGACCACAGTTCTTTAGTAGTTCTTCTTTTTACAGTATTAGGAATTTATAAATAAATATATCACGTGGTTTGAGCAACATTCATCCTTCTTGATTATTTTAAATGTTACATGTATCATGTTTGATTATACAGAGAAAATTCCTGCACATCCTGGTCCATTTTATCTTTTGTTTGAGTAATTAGAGTATGAAGTGGAAATCTTTTGCAATTTAATTTAAATTTTTTTTTGTTTTCCTCTGTTTTCCTGCTGTGATGCTGGGTTTACATAGAACACTCAATGGTGATATGGTACTCCAGCAAAGCTCATTTTTTATGTTAATAAATTCAAATATTTACAGTCATTGTTATTCTAAAGGAGGAGTCCAACCTGTAGAACACAGGACTACATGCAACAAATTAAGACAGCAAATTATGTGTGAAATACTAAAATTTTAATTTAGAAGGATTTCTTGGATCTGCTTGCAGAATCCTCTTTTCTCACATCAGAAGGGGCAGTGAGAAAAGGGAGGTTTAGTAAAGAGTTATGGTAAAAATGGGAATTATTTCCTAATCTAATTTTAAAAGTTCCACCATCTCTTTAAGTTTTATCTTCCTCCTTAAAACCTTTTATTAGTCAATTA
Source organism: Monarcha castaneiventris obscurior (assembly GCA_026261815.1). NCBI lineage: Eukaryota > Metazoa > Chordata > Aves > Passeriformes > Monarchidae > Monarcha > Monarcha castaneiventris. The sequence continues at coordinate 18,127,346 of JAMPIT010000484.1, forward strand.
TTTCCCAGTGAAACAATTCTGAAAACTCCCTTTGTAATCCAAATTCAGTATCAGGTCAATACTGGCTTTGGATTGGTTATTTTTAAGCCTCGGTGATGCAGCTGTACTTTGACCTAGAAACCCATTTCCATCTGCTGGTTGGAACCACGACTTTTTAAACATCTGTCTGGGGGTTCTTTGACATGTGAGTAGTTCTTTGACATGTGAGTAGTTGCTTGCAATTGAAATGTTGTTGGTAAATAATCCAAAGGCTTGGGAGGTGGTGGAATCACCATCCCTGGACGTGTTTAAAAAGAGATTGGATGTGGCACTCGGTGCCATGGTTTAGTTAATTGAGGTGTTCGGACATGGGTTGGACTCGATGATCTTGAAGGTCTCTTCCCAACCTGGTGATTCTGTGTGTGATTCTGTGTGATTCTGTGTGAAATGTTTGGAAAAAGGGTCACGAGTGGGGGAAGATCCTGGCTCAGTCGCTTCCGAGCAGGTGATGGAACAGATTGTAGGTGACTTGTGGGGAGCAGAAGGTCCCTCCTGGAGCTCCCCTCGGTAAATTTCAGCTCAAAGCCTTTCCCTCTTCTCTCTTCCAAGGGTTTCATCCTCCCAGGAGTCACTGAAGCTGCTCCCAGCGAATCCTTCCAGAGTAACCCCATCGGGCTGTCCTTGTTTTCCAGGTGCCATGAAGCGCAGAATTCAGCGAGAAATAAATTTAGCTCCAGCACAGCAGGAAGTTTCAGAGGCAGCAGCAGCTTCTGCAAGGGATTGTCAAGAACAATCTGCAAGGAGGCTGCTCCTGGCATGTAGAGTTTGAGCTGGAGCAGTGCAGGGAAGGAAGTGCTCCGTGCCAGCTCTCAGCACCATATGCTTGCCCCTAATGTAACGCACAGAGAATATGGAGACAGCAGCTGCTCGGCAGGGAGGTGGCCACTTGTTAGATTTTGAAACCTTTCCGAAGTGTCTGTTCCTTTTCTTTTCACGGGGATTTTTTTCCCCTCCTTGCTTACGTATTTGCATTCAAAAGATGTTCCCTGAAAGAGATCTATTTTTAGGCCGCTGTAAGAACAGGGGAGTGTGATCTACTTTTTGTCGAAATAAAGATGATTTGAAATTTGAAATTTTTTTTTTTGTATTGAGAGATGTGGGCAGGTTTTTATTTTCTCGATGTTCATTGGTATCAGGGCACGATGAAATCCTATCTATAAATTAATTATTGTCTAGGATTGTCTGATTTTGATGGAAAACTTTGTGTTTCTTTGGGTTCCAGGAGTGTTCCAGTGGCCTGATCACATTCATATTTAATTCAATGTCAATTTTCACTGAGTTCGGAAGCATAAATGAGGATTTAGATCTAAAATGGGAAGAGCTGGATTTAATATGCCCAGAGGAATGGATCTTCCTTGGCATCCATCACTACCCAGGCACTGAAGCTGATTCCTCTGTTGCACTGAGAAACCTGAAGTTCCTGGCACATTTCAGGAACTCTGTGCCTGCAATGCCAGGAAAACAAACCTTATTTATGTAAACAAAACTGGATTTTAAAAGTTTTTTTTTTGACTCCCGAGATTTTCACATCCACTGAATTCCAGATACACCTCACTACGAGCACTTGCATTTTGAATTAGGGATTCTTAAGTGGATTTGAGAATCCAGAGGGAAGTTACATCACAACATAATGAGGTTATAGCAGGACAAGTTGTTACAGCAGGTAATAAAATTAATGTGTCACACTGGCATTTTTGCTGAATGTCAGTGTTTTACAGTGACCCTGGAGTGATGTTAAAATGTCATAGCAACACCAGAGTGACCCATATTAGTCAGTAAAAATGATGGCTCACATAAAAGAAAGATGTTACAATCCTTTTTGGAAGGATAAATCTCTTTGAGACAGAGATGTTTGGGTTATTCTGTGTTGTTCATCACAGCTGCATCTCTCTGAAATAGAAATGACATTAATCTACCTGTCACCAGGTATAAATCTTCCTGCTGATAGGGAGATGGTTCTTTTGGAAAAATTCCTATTTATTTGTTCACTTCAGTTCTAGACCAGTCTGTTACCATCTATCTGACCTTCATTTTTTTAAGCCATCTGCAATCAGTGGTTTTCTGGGATAATTAATTACTCATACTTATTTAAAAGGTCCCCTTTTCCCTTTTTGTAGCCATACTTGCTGCAAGAATTCAAAGCCTGTAGGGTGACTGATTTGCAGCTTTAATCATTCCCTATGTGAGCCCTCATCCTAGTGAGGGACAGTGTAGGGAATTCCATTGGTTAGGAATCCAGTTTCTGAAGTAAACTGGATTTTAAAGTGAAATTAAACATGGATTCTGAATACAGTCCTGCAGTCCTAATTCTGCAAAATGTGAGGTAAATGTTTAACTCACACTGAAAAGGATGACCTAGAGTCTTGGCTTGAGCCAAATCAAACTCTGCTTTCAGTGCAAATTAAAGCTGTGAGATGATTTCCTGTTTTTATTCCCATAAGGACAGTTTAGCCCTGGCTTAAGGAACACTTTCCTAATTCTACTGAGCATAAGAAAATGTAAGGAATCAATCGTTTATTGCTCACACGTTGGCCACTTGAAGTCTGGGGTCTTGGCACAGGAATATTTTGTTTGGGGTGTACAACACTTCCAAGAATGTTTGTAAAAGAAGTGTTCATTTATATTTTGAAAGGGAATTTAAAGTCTTCCTTGTCCTTCCTTCTCTCCTTCAGAAGAACTGAGAATTGGCAGAGGTTGCACAGTGTTCAGTCTACTCCGTTTTCTCTAACATACATAGAATTTATTTGTCTGAAGCAGCAGACTGAAGCAATTCTAGAAATGGGTACATTTAGACATAGAACTATTATTTTATAGATTTTTTTCACTGACATTTATTGTTATGGTTGGATCCAGATTTATTTTTACATAATAAATGCCTGGCTGGACAAAAAAAAAAAGGATAAAGCTGTCTTTTCTCACTCTTTTAACTGTGAAAATCAGCAAACCAATGAAATTCTAAGCAAGAGAGAAAAGGAAATCCTCTGTTTGTGACAAGTGAGAATTGCTTGGTATTGGGCCTAAGGAAAGTTCCTTCCTTTTTAATGGATTGCCCAACCATTACAAGCTGCCAATGGCTAATTTAAGAAAGAAGAAATGCCAAAGACGAAATGTGGCAAATAGCAAAAAATGTCTAGAGAAATGTTTCTCGTAGTGAGGAGATGCTTCAGGTCTGTTGGAGCTCCATGGAATTTTTACCTTGCTTTTAAAAAACTGGAAGACCCGTGGCTGCACAGCTCAGATCTTAAACTGTACCCCATGACTTCACAAATTGTCTAATTGCTTCTTGTTAGAGAAATTAATCTCGAATTTTTTTCTTCTCTCCAGCCACCAGAAAAAGAGGGCGGGCTGCCTCGCCAGGTGGGCAACAAGACGGAGTGTGGCCTCTTGGGGTTTGTCCTGGATTTGAAGCAGGATTACGAGCCCGTCCGGAGCCTCATCCCCGAGGAGAAGCTCTACAAAGTTTACACCTTCAACTCCGTGAGGAAGTCCATGAGCACGGTCATTAAAATGCCCGATGGCAGCTTCCGCATGTACAGCAAAGGAGCTTCCGAGATTGTCCTCAAGAAGTGAGTGCCCTGAGCAGTGGCCTTGTTCTTCCAAAATGCAAACCATTCTGACACTCTTCTGGTGTTTGGAATTTGCTGCCTGCACCAGAAATACGACACACTTTAGCAGCATAAGCTGCTGTTGTTATGTTTTAATTTTTTTAAGTGCTTTTGGGAAATTGGCTTCTTTTCTTACCATTGGCTGCCAAAGAATTGGGTCTGCATCTGGTAATTCACAAATGGATTCTTTACTTTCGACCCATTTGGAAAATAAGCACTTTTCAATTTCAGTGTGAGTTGTCAGCTCATTGATTATTGAGAAAGTAACGCATGAAGGGCTCTTGGTGTCTGTGCAGTAAGTTACAAGTTCTCTCTGCTATTTCAGTAGTGAATCTTCTGGAAATTTACAGCAGAGAAACTTAAAACCTGCCATGAGAAAAGGAAAGCATTGACTGAAATGAGCTTGTACAGGAAATACTTTGGCAGTCATTCAGGTGCACACTCAATTTTTAGTCTCTTTCCCTTCCCCAAACCAGGTGTTCCAGGATCCTCAACGCGGCTGGGGAACCTCGGATCTTCAGGCCCCGTGACAGGGACGAGATGGTGAAGAAGGTGATTGAGCCCATGGCCTGTGATGGGCTGAGAACCATCTGTGTGGCTTTTAGAGACTTCCCCAGCAGCCCCGAGCCCGACTGGGACAACGAGAACGACATCTTATCTGACCTGACTTGCATCTGTGTCGTCGGCATTGAAGACCCAGTAAGGCCAGAGGTACATCCAATTTTTATCTTACAGAGAGATGAACATGAATGACAGGTTTCTCACAGGTTTTATCTCTTTTTTTTTTTTTTTAATTAGCTTTGTCAAAGAAGCAGAAAATCAGCTTTAGAAATGGGTTTTACTTGATGGAAAGCCAAATAATTAAGGTGATAAAAATCAGCTATCAGTCAGTCAGTTGATATTTAAATAAAGGAATATAGGGCTTTTTGAACTGCAGGACTGAGATGATCAGCAGAGGTTTTGTAATGTTCCCACATGTTAAAGAATTTTCCTTTAACAGAGCAGTGATGTGCAACTCTGAAAGTAGGGAAGACAAGTGCAGTGATTAAAATTACCATGATTATAATGGCAGTTTCCACAGAAACTGGAGTTCTGCCATTTATTGTTCAAGTTGCCACTGTACTTAAGATTGTACCTGGTGACTACTCAGGAGAACTTGTTTTTAGGGTTGTATTTGGACAAGGAAAGGCTGCTGATATCATGGATATCACATTTACGTGGCTTGTACAAATATTTAAAATTGTACAAAAATTTAAAATTTCAGCTCAACTCACCGGAGTAAATCAGATTCAGGTTAGCACATGGGAAGCACATCCCTGCTGCTACACTTGTAAACTGTATTCCTACAGAAATTCAAAGGGTAGAGTTAGAGACTTCTGATCTCTCTCTCTATTTGGTGCTTGACAATTAATGGAGAGTTAATTCCGTGTTAGGATTTGGAAATGGCGACGGTAACTTTGGAACTAACACGACACAACCCCAGGTACCAACTGCACAGCTGTGCCTTGCCTCAGAATGGATTTTATTGTTTTTTTTTTTTTCTCAATATGAAGGTTAAAATATAAAGTAAATCTTGCTTAGGTGACAACTGGATGATAAACGTGCTTATCTCCACGAACAGCAGATAAACAGCATCCACTTTATCTGTCATCAGATGGTCTCTTGCTGCTAATCCATCTGTCCCCATGCCTGACATTGCAAGGCTTTCAAAATGTTGGAAAATGTCCTTTAGAAGTTCTGTCTGCAGTGTTCCTTTAATATTCCAGCTCACATACACGGATGTTTTGTAGAAAATATTTTGCAGAAAATATAGATATTTTCAGAAATATTTTGTCAGTGGCCACAGGAACTGTGAATCAGTCCTTTCCCCCTCCCAAAACTGATTCATAATCCACGTTAGAAAACAGCTTAAAGTCAGGTTCTGTGTGGTGTGACAGACTGCAGGATTGGGGAGCAGTGGGATTTGCAGTTATTATGGAAAATAGCTGCAAACTCTCCTTTCATGTGGTTGTTAGGAGGGTGTTTTGCGAGAGAACTGCTCTTATCTTGCAGGGAATAATTTCTTGGGAGCTTGAGGTAAAAGTGAATAATTCTGCTAAAAATAGAGGGCAAATCTGACTTCTGTGTAAAGAATCAAAGAGATGAAGGCAGGAAAACATCTTATTTCTAAATAAATATTTGAATATTGTATTGAATTTTTTGTAGTTTAACACCAAAACATGCAGAAACATTTCTGCTTCAGTGCAAGACACACAATAAAATATTTATATTTTCAGAATTTTAGCAAATGTTGGACATTTGGGATTTGAGACTTTGATTTTTGTTTTCTTCCACCTTGTCCCTTTTGACTGTTTCAAAGTGGCAATAACATGAAAATATTTAAACCAGTATTTAAATTATTACTACTCGGCACATTATAAGGAATAGCAGTACCTTAGGGGAAAGAAATGAACCAATAAACCCTGAGCCAGGAGTAAAACATAAAGTTCAGAAAACTCTCTAGGTATGGAATATCTGGCTTGGTTGGAATATCATAATATGCATATTTGAAATCCCCATTGTTGATGCAAGGAGTGAGATGTTGAGCAGTTAGAGGGAATATTTTGACAAAATGAAATCTGCTCATTAAACACACTCCCCACTGGAGTTTGTGAATTTTCGAAGTGCTTTCTGTAGGAAAAAAAAAAGAACATGAAAATTAAAAATTGTTCGTAAAAGTGCTGTTTTACCAATTCTCTCAGTATTCATGGATGCCAGGATTTATTCCAATAGAGGTGGGTGATCAGGTAATTCCAATAAAACAATGCCCCCATCCTGGCAGCCTTCAGCTTCCCTTCAATGGCATTCCTGTGTTTCCTGGGGAATTCCTTCATGGGGAAGGCTCAGGATTTTCCTTTTCCCTGAGATGTTGTTGGAGCTGTCCCATGGATGCTGGGCAAGGAGCTCCTGTGGCACGTGGCTCGTGTGCATCCATGGAGTGATTCCACTTGGGAATACTGGCAGTGGACAGGTCCTGCTGCCCTGTTCCAGGGATATTCTTGGGATATTCTGGGAGCTTTCTGGCACTCACATCTCTCCCCATATACTAAAAAACCCAGTGTGCATTAATTATTTAACACTGATGTCCAGCAACTGTGCAGTTTTCTCTGGAATGCCATCCATGGACACCCATGGCTTTTCCATATTCCCAGGTTAATTCAGACACCAGCTGAGTCATCAGCAGCTGCTGGATTTAGCAAGCACTGAGCTACTTGCTTGATATTTATATTTTGTGGGTGTGTTTTTTATTTTTCTTTGATAAATACACAGGAAGAGAACAAACAGAGTGATGCCCTTCTCCTGCAGAGATTCTCTGTTGATCCTGACACTCTTTCTGGCTTGATTTTAATGAGGCTGAACTGGCTCACACTGATTTGCCAAAAAACGCCTCCAGTCTGTTATTTCTGGGAGATGAACGTAAATCCCTTCCAAATATCTCCTATTTATTTGTCACCTGATTGGGAAAGATATTCCTCCTGCATTGGAGACTTTGTGCATGCGTGCTTGCACTGGAAGTTTTGCTTTGCGGAGGGAAAATAAACCAAAAAATTGTGAAATGTGTACTTAAGCTCTGCAAAACTGATGGGAAATATCTGCTTCCTCTGCCCACTCCGTCTGCCAACACTCTTTCTCCCTCACAGCAATAAAAAAATATGAACAATATTTTAACTGTAATTACTGTACACAGTATTAAATCAGATACCACCCACCAGCTGTCCAGAAAATGACAGGAGAGGAAAACAGAATGATTTCTCCAGTTAGATGTGAGTTGGAGATGTGTTTGCAACTGGGGCTTGTCCTCTGCTGACCTTGTTTAATGGGACTGGCACTTCATGGCAATAACCCTTTTTTTGCTGCTTGCACTGAAATTTATTTTTCTCCTTCCTGGTTCATCCATTGGAATATTTCCAGATATCCATCTAAATTTGCCCTGTCCTATGCACGAGGGTCACCACAGCTCCACTGGGTACCAAAGGCATTTCCAGTTGACAAATGGGATCTAGGCAGGATTATGAATGTGGAAACTGGGGAGATCAGGGGTTGTTTGCTTAAGGAACAGATTTAACCTGATCTCACATTCCCCTCTAGAAACCTATTTTGTATCACTAAAAGGCTTCAGGTCTAAATAATTTTTCCAGGGTGTACAGTTTGTGGGGAAAATATTCCCAGCTGGAGGTGAGGAAATGGGAAGATAAAGCTCTGTCCCTGAATTGTGCCCTTGATTTTGTGATCTGTACTGACAGAGTCCTTCTGCAAACAGCACATCCTGTGGATACACTCTGAGGGTGGAGGGATTTTCCTGAGAATTTTGGGAAAGTGCTGCTCTGATCCTCACTGAGGTGTTGGTTTAGGAAGGCATTTTGGAAAACAAGAACTCCACAAACTGCCTTTAATAAATATGAACAAACATGGTGTGAAGTTATTCCCAGATTGGGAGAATCCTTCTCTGTGGTGTGGTGTGGTGTAGGGGTTTAGGGTTTTCAGTGCACACCCAGAGCCTTCCTGGCCCCAGGAAATCCCTCGAAGCCCAAGATTTGCCACACTGGCTCAGATTTATGTTGTCACATAAATGCCCTCAGCAGTGTCCCCTACTTGTGGCTACAGAGGAAATGAAAATATCTAGAAATACATAAAATTAGCAGTGTGATGTTGGAGATGGTGTCTCCTTTTCTTAACGTTTTCTGCACTCATGGATGAGGTGAATCCACTCAAATTGGCATTGAGTTCCACAACACATTTCTATCTGTGCTGGTAGTTGTGATCAGCAAGGTGCACAGAATATAGATGGCCATATCCATTTTGATACCTTTTCTTAAATAGCTGTGGGGTTTTAAAATATTTTTTTTTAATAATTGTGCATTGCCATCTTCTGAGTAAGGCAGTTCACTTCCCTGTAGCTCTGTGAAGGGCTTCTGTCTTCATGATGAATCCTGGGCTGCTCTCAGACTCTTGTAGGTAAAAATGAAATTTAGAGAAGTGGTGCTGTGCTGAAGAACGACATCTGGGTTGTTCCAGACATGTTAAACACATTCCTCATTTTTTCCACATCAAATAATATTGCTATTTTTCTCTTGAAGAAATAATTCTTTCATAATAATAATAATGCAACATAATGCAAAAATGTGATGAGGCTGAGTTAATCGGTTAGTGATATTTACTTAGAAATTATCATTAATTAGGATGTAGTTTAAGGGATCAGAATTTTTTCTCCATCTGACATTGAGCTGTAGACATGGAACCTTTCTATAGGCTTCCTTCACCCAAGTAACTGTATTGAAAGAGTTTTATTTAATTATTAGGAATCAATCTTTTATTTTAATTCCACAAATTTTTCTTGGTTTTTTTTTTCAAATAATCTCTGTATGATGCCAAGCCAGAATAGAGCCCCTACATTAATCTCACAGCCCCTGTTACACCCTGAATTCTCTCTCCCTCACACATTTCCTGGGCAGCAGAAATTTGTCCCATGCAGCAAAAGGCATAACTAAAGTCAGGCTTCATTTTTATGATTTTGAAATACATAAAATACTAATTTTAAGCTCCTCTATTTAGGAATTCCACCTGTTGATAAGCATGAATGAAGTAGTGCTAAATCACAGTAACTTTTATAATAATTTTGTTGAAAGGGAGTTCTGGACCAGAAGTTCAGTCATTTCCTGTATTCTCCATTCGTATTTACATGTGTTGAGTCGTTGTGTTCAGCTTGTTAAAGGCTTAAAAACCTGCAGATCACTTATTTCTATTCAAGCCAGGAGAAAATTTAGGGAACTGATCTAAAAGACGGTTTTTGTGCTTCTTGATACAAGATTTACCTTGCCTGTGGTGTAACCCCAACTCCACAACAGCCAAGTTGTCCGATTCCTCTTTCTGCTTCAGGAATTTCTTAGCCTGAATTTTTTTCTGGATGGGAACACCCGCAGTGTGTTTTAGCTGTGATCCAGGAGCTCTCTGAGCCCTTGCCTTGCTCTCGCAGGTGCCAGAAGCCATCCGGAAGTGCCAGCGAGCCGGGATCACGGTGCGCATGGTCACCGGGGACAACATCAACACCGCGCGCGCCATCGCCATCAAGTGCGGCATCATCCACCCGGGAGAAGACTTCCTGTGCCTCGAAGGGAAGGAGTTCAACAGGAGGATCCGAAATGAGAAGGGAGAGGTAAATAGAACCCAGTGAAAGCGCTGAAATATTCTCCTGCGCTGGCGCGTGGCTCAGATCTGTAAAGACCTCTTGGAAAAATTCCTGCTTTTTTCTCCCACTGAATTTTTGCATTTCAAAACAGCAGTGAAATTCCAGTCTTTACTCTTCCAGGATCAGTTTAGTGCTGGCCTAATTCTGCAGTTTTTAGAACCGCTGCACTGCTCCACGAGAAATCAAAACTAAGCACATTAAAGCAGGATTATGGGAAGGAGGAGAAGGAATTCAACAGCGATTTTGCTCCTAAATACGCAATCTGTACTGAGAACCAGCTCCTCTCATTTCTTTAATTTATTCCACTTTATCTAATGTACTCACACCAATGATTTGCATAAAAAAATCTATCCTTTGGAAGATTTTTAACTCCTCATCAAAGATGGAGCTCACACACAGCTCTGACAAAGTAAAATCTATGCTGGCTCTTTGAGTCCATCATAATTGAGTGGACACAGTTGTTTGCTCCTTGCATTGATGGATGGAATGCTGGGAATGTCAATAAATGCAACAGGTTTGGCTTTGTTCTTGTTGCTACACAAGAAAATCTTGCCATTATTGGTGCTAAATGAAGGATTTGGGTTCTCATGTGGAGTAGAACAACAAACCAGTAAACAGGTTTGATCAGCTTTGAGAAACATCACTATCCTATATCTGGAGTGATGATTCTGGGTGGAATTATCCATAAAGAAGATAAGAAAGGCTGGTTAGGTACTGTGGAAAAATTCACCTGATTTAGCCAGCAGATGAACCCTGCTGGTAATGGCCTTGTCTTCACTTGCAGCATCGATGGCTGCCGGAATTTTCCTGTGCTTTAGGACAAAAGCTGCATCTTTGAGTAGTGAGGGGAATTATCTGACACAATGACACAAAATTTGCTCATCACAGGCCAGTGGTTTTACTTTTTGGGTTCTTTTTTTGTGTTCCCCCCCTGCAGATTGAGCAGGAGCGGATTGACAAAATCTGGCCAAAGCTCCGGGTGCTCGCTCGTTCTTCCCCCACGGACAAACACACTCTGGTGAAAGGTGGGTGCAAATTGCCCCTGTTGGGGTGGAAATCAATGCCAAAGGTGTTGGAGCATCATCTGCCTTGATTTCACTGTTACAAATCCTCCTGAGTTGTCATTTTTAACTGCACATCTCTACACCACACATGAAAGTTTTCTTGCACTCTTGTGTTTGTGTTCGACCTCAGCCTTGAGATGGAAAAGAATAGGAAAGTCCTTGGCAGGAATAAGAGAAATACCAATAAGATGTCTGGCAAATGGATGTAGGCAATGACATATTTGCCTTGTGACTTTTAATTGGAATGAGGCTTGAGTTGGGGAGGGAAAATGTGCATTTGGTGGGCAGAAAGAAAATATTGTTGAGAAACATACCATATAAACAAGAGAGGTCACAGATTTTGTTGTCTCTGCCTTGCACCCCTTCATGATGAAAACAAGAGCAATCTCATTAAGAGTGAATCCAGTCACTTCAGGGCATCTGTTCTCCCATGATTATTTTAAAGAGTATTCCAAGAGAATTCCTGTCACAACAGCAGTTATTGGGGAGGTGGAACTGGGAGCTGCCCAGTGGAGTTGGGGATTTCCAGCCAGTTCCATTTTTCCTACAGGCTCATCTGATTGTATGGTTTGCATTGGCTTCCTTTAGATTTCCGTGTTTTTAGGGTCTGTCCTACAGGAACTGCACCGTACAAACAACATTCTCTCACCCCACTGTCTGCAGATGGAATGCTCCTATAAAAGAGGGATTGGTTTGCAGTTTCCCTTTTCTTTTGATTACTTGACATCTTATTCTGTTGAATTTGATGCTCACACTTAAAGGCTGATGGAATCAGGCAGTTTCTGAGCAGGAATAACCTCATTTTTGGCCGTGCTCAGGTGGAAGCCCCATCAGCAGAGGGCTGTCTCCTGGCTTCCTGCTAAAGAAAGAGCTGGAATATTTTACTAAGGCCCTAGAAAGTCTGGAGAGCCCCTTTTAGCAAGTGGAGCAGCAGAAGTTCAGGCTGAGATCCAGCTGATCAGTTCCATGTTTTCAGCTGGTTGACTACTGCAATAATAATCATCCACATTTAGGTAGGAAATCCTTTCAGTTCCATTGCTGTGATTCCATACATGACTGAGTCCAACGGCTTTTGAGCATCATGCAATTGTTAAAAATACCTAAATGACTTCAGAGTGGAAGTTCCATTGAAATTTGAAGATTGGATCATTTGGCTCCTTTGGGCTTGAGACCAGGTAGAAACATGGATCATTCCAGGGACCTCTGGCATGGTGCTGGAGGGGGCAGCTGGACACATAATGTAGCATCTCCACCCCACCATTTCCCATAAATGTCTTATAATGTGCACAATTTATTATTATGGTTATACCTATGTGAAATTTATAAATAATATACATATCTGGGGGAGGTGTGCTCCAAAATAGTTTTCCAGCAGGGGTTTGCTGAGGACTGGAAAGGTGCAGAGGGCATTTTTATCTCCATGGGTCAGTGTTAGACCTGCACAGGGTAAGCTGAAGTCTCCCCAGTGCATCTCAAATCCTCTCAGAACAGCCCTTGTACAGCCCCACAGCTGATTTGTTTCAGAAACACAACAATTTGTGTTTCATTAAATGGATTAACCAAGTCCCTCGGGAGCGCTCGTCTGAATCAGTCAGGATTTCCCCTCAAGAGGAGAGGGGAACCTTTGCCAGGGAAATTGAAATCAATAGAGAGCTGGGGAAAAAAGGAAGGACAAATTGTTGGTGGTTTGTAGCATATGCACTTTGACAGCCCGAAAGATATTTACTCCTACTGGATGCCACATGCAAGCAACACAATTAATGTTTTAAAGATGTGGCAAGGTCGAGAGAGCAATTAAGTATCTTAACGAAGTTCAAGGACAAGGCTGTGGAAATCATGACGGAATTTTTTGGCTGATAATACTCCAAGGGCCATTAAAAGTTACAAGAAACTAAATGTTCACTAGTTTTGGGCCTCTTGTTAAAATGTTATGTTTTTCTCAGACACTTGAGGGATTGAGAGGATTTTCTCCCCTTTGATGTATTCTATCTGCTCTAGGCTAAAAACACACATCAGAAAATAAACTTTTTTTTATATTTAATTTTTAATGACATACAGCTGCTGGAGGGAATATTTTTTTCTCCTTAACATAGCCCAATCCCACCCAGCAAAAGGATCATTTTTATTTTTCACTTTTGTTTTTACTAGTGCTCAGGGACCAGAGAAAGGCATGGTTCAGCATTTCAGCTTGGGCAGACACTTGCTTTCAAATATTTATGGCTTTGAAGTAGAGGTAGATTGGAAAAACACCCATCAGAGCGTTTTATCATCACAAACTGCTTTAGTACAAAGATCTCAGTCCCAATGAAATAAAATTTGGGATGGATTTTAAGACACCTGTTGGTATCATTTCATATTTTTAACTCTATTTCAAAATATAACAAGTAAAACCACATATCATTTATACTGGCGTGAGGTTACAGTGCTGTTGCTGAAATAATTCAAAATTGTCAGTTTAGATTTTAAAAACACTGTGGGAAACAACTGTTCAGCACTGGTGGGAATTATCCTCAGAAGGTATAGAAAAGATCAAAGAAATACTTACTTTACCAATTAAAGAAGCTGTGCCTTCCAATATATTTAAATTTGATTGGAATTTTTATTTTGTGATATTAAAAACAACTGTTCTCATGTAGGGCTAATTTGTTATCAAGCAGAAAGGGAACTTTAAAGAAGAAAAGATTTTTTAATAATTACCCTTAATTACTAAAATATTTCAACTATTACTGCATGGGGTGGTTGTCTGTTCATAACCTCATTAATGTGGAAAGCCACGAGACTGGGTAGAAAAATAAAAATGCAGAAAATTGTATTAATTGATATCCTGAACTTTGGAGAGGACTATTCACCTAATTCCCAGTGCTGTCTGTAATGTCATGTAGAACATTTTTATATTAACCTTTAAATCTCTGTCCAGGCACGTACCCAAGCATGTAACTGAAAAAAATTTGAGCTTTCTCCTTCAGACAAACTTTGCAAATTCTTATTACATTAACAGGGAGCTTCCAAAAGTTTGGAAGTATTAAAAACTAGTCTGAAGTATTAAAAATAGCCTGAGGAGGATGTGTTTATGAAAATACGTGGCTGTGCCTATGTTTAGCTTGTCAAAGAAACACAAATCTGGGTGAGCCTGTGGCAGGATCAGCTTTGCTGCCTCTCTAACACCTGAGCTGGGCTTCAGCTCTGAAGTTCTCAGCTGGAGCTGAGTTTTTCCTGCTTGTTTTAAGCAGTTGAGACAGAAGGAAATCTCCAAAGCATGAATTTTTTTCTCCCAGGAGTTCCTTACTGATGCAGCTCTAAGGGTGACAATGCCAGTGAGGGTTCTTTAAAGAGAGCAGCGTTTGTCCTGTGACAAAGGGAGAACCTGGGGCTGGGTGTGATGGGTTTGAGCTGAGCCATGGGTGCAGAGGAGGTATTGTTGGTTAATATTCCCTAAATTATTATCCTGAGTGGATTTGATTTAATGCTTGCTTAGTGTTAGATGGGGGGCAGGTGGGAAATGTAGGATATATTTCAGTTTTGTACCTTGTATTTTGTGATTTTTATAATGAGTTTATGCATTTAGAGCCCCTCTTGACAGCTCTGCATGGTTGTTTTAAATATGATCTTTGCCCTCATCTGACCCAGGCTGCTTGCTCTGAGAAACTTGTGTCTTATGCAAGCTGCAGGACAAATTCCTGCCCAGATTTCCTTCCCAAATTCCTGCCACATCAGCGGGATCCCTGTGTGGAATCTGTCATGTTCTGCTCTAGGTGTGCTCCTGGGGCTGTTGAATGAAATTCTTTCTGACAGAAGGAAGTCGTGGCCAAACCGCTCCAGATGAGGGAAGAGGCCAATGAAAGACCAAAGGCAGTTTTGGCAGGAAGCTTTGCTGAGAGTTGAAGAATTCCTCATGAAAACCTGTTTTCATTAAAATTCTGTATGTAAGCATTCAGCTGGAGTAAAGCTGTATAGTTTGAAGAAATTTCTTGGTTTCTAGACATGACTAACTGATGTTGAAGCTTCTTTTGAGCCACTTGGACTGAGTGCAAAGGCCAGGGAATGTTCTCTTCACTGCCAGCCTGTTGGCTCATGCTTTCAGTCCCATTTTACCCTGATCACATCAGAGGTTGATCCCCACAGCTCAGGAGAGAGAGAGGAGAGCCCTTCCTGGGCATCCTTCTTCTCTTTGGTCTCCTCACACTGCGAATTTTATCTCAATTCTGAAGAAAATCCTTGAGGTGAAACCTTATCCCAGCCATTAACAGAATATTAAAAACAAGCCCTAAATGTGTTTGGAAGGAGGCACGTGATGCAAAGAAGGCAAACATTCAGCAGTGTGAGGAAGCAGGGAGGAGGAACAGATTAAAAAGAGCAGGCAGAAGTCAGGGAGTGTCAGCAGAGCTGTGATAAATCCTCTGAATCCCCAACAATTGCTGCTGCTCCATTTTAGAAATTTGTCTGAGGTGCAGGTGGGAGTTAGGCAAAGTCCTTCTCTCTTCCCAGGGGTAGCACTGAAATCCATCCCCACAATTCATGGACTCCCAGTGGGCACTGCAGGGGAGCTCTAGGGCTCAGATGTTGGTGATACCTGAGACCTTTTAGTGTCTGGTGTTCCATGGCTGCTGTTGATGCAGGTCTGTGCTCTGGGCGCTGTTGGGCTCATCCTGCCTGCAGAGTTTGTGGTTTTTGGGATAAAAGTGTCTCCCAAACCTTGTGAATCGCTGCTAAACCTTGTGAGTGACTTGGCAGCATGCAGGAATTGGCTGATGGAGGGCAGTTGGTGGCACAGTCATCAACACAGTCACTATTTATATCCATTTATCTCTATTAGGAGATCATTTGTTTGAGCCTCTTCAACTTGATTTGGGTTGTGCTCCCACTTGGAACCCAGTTGTGAGCGGATACTATCGACCTCTTTGGAGCAGTTAATACCTTAATGAGCCAGAGATTTTAATGACTTTTTTTTTCAGAAGCTTAAACTATTAATTTAACATCAAAGGGTGTGTTAATAACAAGAAGGGAAGACCAAGTAAATGCTTTTAACAGTAGTGACAGATGATGTTCCTGTTTATTTAGTAGTACCAAAGGCAAATCACCCCAACAAACTGGAAGCCCTAATTGTAAGATCTTATCAGAGCAATGTGCCATTTATCTGAGATCCCCCTGCCAGTGGAAAGTGAATAGGGCTTTTTTCTCATTTTCATAAGTCTGAAAAGCACAGGGCACTAACTGCTTGCACAGGGCACTGCAATCTTCTGGTGCCTGATAAGCCTGAACCTTGCCAAGAGGCAGCTATTGCTCTGTAATCTGCAATTTCCTATTTCTGCTTGGCTATCTGATAGGGGAGGGATTTTTTTTCAGAGCAGAGTGAAAGCTTTTCATAGTGGGTAGGTTTGGATAATTGTTTTTGGAGGTTATGACTTTGTGCAAAATGTGTTAGCAGAAGGAATTCTGTCATTTTCCTCCCCTAAGTTATCAATATGGAAAGGTGTTGTATCCTACACAACAATCCTGTGTTCTGGACTCATACTCAAATGGGCCTTGACAAGGAAACAGAAACATGAGTGGTGAAGGATCTGCATCCCATTAAAAGTCTGGGCTGCTTCTGTAGCCTCAGAAAAATTCTTCATTCTTCCTGACTTTCCCTATCTGCGTAAGTGGAAAATAATTCCCTGCAGCCTTGTTGTGTGAAACTTGATTCACCACGTGAGAAGTGCTTTTGTTTTTCTCCTCTCAAATGATCTAAAAAATGAAAGTAGAAATTATTTTATTGTATCAATTAATTAAAATGCTTGGTTCCAGAATTTAAAGAGTTATTTTATATCTCCTTAATCGTTGTTTGGCAGAATTGGATGTGGCTGTCAAAATGCTCCACCTAAACAAAATTCATCAATGACTTTTGTCATCTTTGAGTTAAGAAGGCCTCTTAGTAAAACTGATATTACAGCTGGGCCCCAGTTTAGGAGAGCCCTAAGCATGAACTTAAGATTTTGGCAAATCCTTTCCACTGATGTTTGATCAGTGCTGGGCTGTGATACAGAACTTTAAATAGCAGGAATCTGCCAAAAGAACATCATGAGCTGCTCTGATTCCCTTTGAAGCCTGTGCAGGTTTTGTTGATGTGTTGATGTGTTGATGATGCAGGATCAGAACTTTTCATGCAAATCCTCATGGTGATGTTTAGTAGCGGATGGTGGAGATGCCACAGCTTTCATCATTATTTTCCTTAAAGATCTGCCTCTTTAATCTGTGTAAAACTGTGTGGTGTTATCCAGTCTGTTTCATACCGACCCTGCCTTTTTACAGGGATGTTTAATCTTGCTAATTACTGCCCATAAATGTCTGTAAACACACCCGTGTATCCATTTTTTGCAGGTATTATTGACAGCACACAGGTGGAACAGAGGCAGGTGGTGGCTGTGACAGGGGATGGAACCAACGATGGACCAGCACTTAAAAAAGCTGATGTTGGCTTTGCAATGGTATCATCTCGATGTTTGTGCCATTATGAATTTGCTGTGAGGGGTTTCCCATTCATTAAATGTGAATATATTGGAGGGAGCGAGTTCTGTTGCATCAGAATCCTTTAATTCACTTGGATTCACTGGCATGGCTTGTTTTGATACTTCTTCAGGATTTTGCCTAATTAATTATTGGCTTTATGCAGAATCCTGGGTGCATACAGAAAAATGAGCTTCTTCACAACACTGGAGTTGTCTTTTGCTGTGGTAAAATCCACCACTAATCACAAAGGTGTCTTCCTTGTGTACTCTGACTATATATTAAGACATAACTCTCATTTTTGTTGCCAATTCTGTTCATGGATATTAAAAAAACATCAAAAATGACATGAATAACTCAGATGATCAGCAGTCTTTAAACTGATAACTTAAAACACTCAAAGCCGTTGATGCCTTCTGCAGCCACCTAGAAACAGAGACTAGACAGGAGTAAGGGAATAAAGGTCGGTGTTTATTTGAAAGCCTTCAAGGCACACCCTGGGGGAGCCAGAGGCTGCCTCCAAAAATGGACCCCAAGATGGACCCCAGGTCACGAGTTCTTCACACCTTTATAGGTTTGGTTCATTTGCATACCACGGTTATTCTCCAATAAAGCCCCAGTTCAATGATGTAATTCCCCTCAGCTTGCTCCCCCCTTAGAGCTTTGGGTTACACATTTTGGGCCTAGAAGAGCCTGGCTGTCCTTGAAGGCAAAGCCTGGAGAGGCTTTGTTGTGTCTGCCCAGCACGAGAGAGCAGAAATTCCAGGCTACAAGGAACTGCAGAGTTACACTCTAAGCAGTACAGAATTTGAAAAATAGAGAAGTTAAAACCTAAGGCATCACCATCACCACATGAATTCCTCTGCTCTCTGTAAATTCCATTTCTGCGGCCTAATTCACTTCAAAACCAGGCCGAATTAGCGAAATTCCAGGAAATACAAACAGCAGAATATGCTCAGCAGCCACTGTGGGCTTTAAGTATAAAGATGTATGCTGTCCAGTGGTGAATCTCATTCCCAACCCCTTTCCCCAGGGCATCGCTGGCACGGACGTGGCCAAGGAGGCCTCGGACATCATCCTGACGGACGACAACTTCAGCAGCATCGTCAAGGCCGTCATGTGGGGCCGCAACGTCTACGACAGCATCTCCAAGTTCCTGCAGTTCCAGCTCACCGTCAACATCGTGGCTGTCATCGTGGCCTTCACCGGTGCCTGCATCACCCAGGTGAGCAATTCCTGCCGGGATCCTGCTGGGATCCACTGGGATCCACCGGGATCCTGCTGGGACATGGCCGCACCCAGTGGATGAGGCCTTGCGTTTGATTCCTGCTTGGCGCACAGCAAGGAAAATTCTGGAAATTCTCCTGAGCATTCCAAGGTTCAGGCTGCTGAGGGTTAAAGAGCTGCTGGTGTCAGGCTGGATTAAGCCATCTTTGTCCCAAAGGAACTCGCTTTTAGGAGCTGCTCTTTTTTGCCTCCCTCAGTGTTGCTGTCCCTGAGCCTGGGATGGTCAGACAGAAAACATCTTGGATTGGGAGAAGGAGCAGGTTATGTGAATTTGCCTTTTCCCCTCAGAATATACTCCCTAATAAATATATATTTTTAGTAATCCAAATCCTTTTGACTGATAAAATGATTTTGTTGCTTTCAGGTAGTTCTTTGTAATTCCAGATGCAGATGACAAACCGATTAAATAACACATGGAGTTGGACTTAGACCTCTCTTTCTTTCACTCCATTAATCCCTCATTGCAATCCTGGTGCACATGCAACATGTCCAGGTCATTTGCAAGAAGCGTACCTCAAAACAAACCAAGATTTTTCCTCAAATGATAATTTTTTGGGCAATAAAATTTTTTTTCCTCTGAAGAGTAAACAGGATATATGTAGTACAGCGGAAGGTTCTTGTTTTAACGAGAAAATAACAAAAAGTGGTTTTCAGTGCTGTCACTCCCTAAAATAATGTATATTTTAGATGCTGCAGACAGGTGCTGTCACAAAATGCCCCCCTGGATTGGGATGCACTGTGGGAAAGCTGATGCTTCCCTCACGGTGCATCACCCAGATGCCCATACCTGTTTCAGCAGGTACATTTCAGCCCAGGCACACCTGAGCAAAGCAATGAATAAGTCATCAGCTCTGCTCCAGGCTAAACTTACACTGGAATCATGGAACTGATCCTTGCAACCAGAAACCCAGGTACCTTAACAAACCCACGAGGTCAAACTTCTCCTACGCCCTGGCTGACATTCGGAGGCCTTGGAGGTCCCTTGCTGTCACCACGGAGCCTGTGCTGAGGGACAAAATCCCTGGTGCTGCAGCAGAGTTGGATAAATTTTCCTTTGGAAACATTTTCAAGCATATGGAGGGAATGTCCAGCTGTGAAGTGATTGTTGCTGGTGACACAAGAACAAGGACTAAAACTCCGGGAGGTTTTTACAAGTGGTGCAAAACCAGCCAGAACAAGGTGCTGGCAGCAGGGTGGTGACAGCACCATCACTGCAGCTGAGGCCAGTGCTTCCTTTAAGACCCTGTTTTACTGACACTTTGTCACTGGGATGTCAGCTTTTATTTAAGGTGAAATCCTTTGGTCAGTGCCCAGAATTTCTTCAGTTGTTTTGTGGAAGCACGAAGGGAAACTCATTCTATTTGTTAACCAAGGAATTTTTTATTCCTGAAGTGGTGAAACATTGCTGCATCAGTGCAAGGACTATTTTAAATCAAGTCTAAGTGCATGTGGAGTGCATAATCAGTGCAAATATATTTCCTTTTTTAACTCTGGAGCTTTTTTCATCCTTTGAATCATTCCTTTGGATTCTAGGATTTGGATCAGGCCCAGTGCATTTCTCTTGCCCCAGAGGTCTGTGAGACCATCCCTGGGCATGTTGTCACTGCCCACAGGTTTTAGTGGACACCTCCTGGAACTCCTTTGTTGCTTTGCAAGCAGATTCCTGTGCAATTCCTTAATTTGGTAGTAAAGGTGGAAACCCAGAGGAGAGGTGTGGAAGGAGCTGAAGTGGAGATGGAAGCAGAAAAGCAGCAGCTCTGCCCTTTTGCCACTGTTTACACCCAGCCTGACTGTGGCTAATCTCGAGTTGCTCCCAGTTCTGTCACATTCAAGAAGGATTTTGCCTCACAAATGCACATTGTTATGTTAGGCTTTGACTCCAGCCAGCCAAAGGACATTCCGTTTGGCTCGAAAGCTTTGCTAAAAATTGCATTTGGGAACATGCTGTACCCTCTGGTTGCTATGAAAATAGCTCCAGCACAAAATGCAGGACTCTACCAAAAAAGCTCTTGCTAGGTGCACACATGTGCATCCACATCTGCAGAGCTGTGCACAGGCCTGACTGAAAGGTTTGGACTGAAACGTTTTAGTCCTTACCAAACAAACAGAGCTAAAGTCTGTAGTTTCCAAAAGGCAGCACAGTTCCCGTGACCTTCAAAATGAACATGAAGAAAGTCCACACTGGACTGAATTTTCCTTTGATTTGGGTGGTCAGTTTGGCTTTCTCTGACACACAATATAATTTCAATCCATCATTAATATTAACATTAATGGACATTACAGAGGCTGTCCTTTTGGTGGCATTTCAACACATCTAGAATGAGAAAAATTCTCTGTAGGTAATAACACCTGTTCTGTTCTTCCTCATGCCACCTCTCAAATAATCTGTTCTGCAGTTTGGAATCAGCTTGAAACACTGGGATGCTTCAGGAGGAAGCCGCCTTTATACTCATCTACTCCTTTTGATTTATGCTTAAAGGAAGTACAAAGATAATAAAATCTTTGCTTGGACTAATCTTTTTTAACACTTGGCTTGTGCTTTGCAACTTAATGGGCTTAATTTTATTCAGTTTTGGTCCTGCAATTGCTCTGGTGTACATGTAAATATGAGGCTGTGGTCATCTTCCAGCAGGACTCTAAGTGAAACCACAGCAATTCTGTATTAATGAATTAATTAATGACTCTGTGAGCACTGGTGGGAATGAAGCCAGCCCTCCAAGGGGCACCCAGAGAGTGCAGTGCCCACGCAGGAGATGATTTGTTTGTTCCAGAGCACCTTAGGGGGCCTGTGGTGAGGCTTAAGAAAAACATTAAGCAGAACCTGGGACCATTAGTGGTCATTTTAACAGTCTGCTGCTGTTTTCCTCAAATAGATTAATAAAGTGGGGGTCCTTGCCAATTCCACTTCAGGGAACTGCTGTTTAGTTAATTTCTGTTAATTTTAAGCAAACATCATTTCATTTTTTATCTGCTTCGAGATAGATACTGCTTCAAGAAGATGCTGCTGTTAGAGGATATCTACCACATCTACTATTTCTGTTTTGTCCTGGTCTTCCTAAGTGTACAAAGTGTCTGTGACCCTCTGCGCTGCTCCAGTGTCAGATAAAGCTTGTCAAGGACAAGCAGTGGGCTGCCAAAGAAGTTATTATGCCCAGGACCAATGCAAATGATTGTTTCTCTTGTCTCCCCTGGCTCCCAGCACGAAGTCGTGTTAAGGTGACAGCAATCATATTCTAAGCAGCATAAGAATTCCAGATCCAGTGTCACCTGCTGACAAGCTTAGCACAGCTGCTGCCAGAGCTGCCCCTCTGAGGGATCTCACTTACACGGGGCCCTGTTTCAGTTTACAGCAGCTCAGTCTATAAGCCACAAGATCTGAATTTTCAGCCAATAATGAACTTCAGTGTTGTGAGTCTGTGATTATGTAAGGCGCTCTGAGATCTGGGTCATCCAGGAAAACAGAGCTTGGAGAAGTCTCTGGTGGGAAGCTGAGTCAGGAGCCCTCAGTGTGGGGTGCAGGGGTGTTTTAGCTCTGTGTCTGTGTGTGCACAGACCCCGGAGGGGTTCCCACCTCTGCTTACTCCCAGAGAGGTTTGTGTGGCTCAGTGCAGCTGAGCTGGGCTCATTCACCTTATTTTTAATTAATCCAGCTCAGTTCCCTCTTGCTGCCTTCCCTGTGGTGCCCAGGGCACACTTTTAGTGTGATCAGGCTGTGGTGGTTTTGACCAGTTAGTGTGGAATTGTCCTTTCTCTTTTGCAGCCACTGCCTCCGCTGAAACCCCTTGTTTGTCTTTCCAGTGGATTTATGGGTTACAAACTTTGCTATTCTGACTTCATTCTCTGAATAACAGTTCTGCAGAGCCCCTGATTGATCCAGTGAGGGTGGTTCTTTGGAGCTCTGCCTATGATTCTTGTGAGTTTTGTGCCTGCAGTGAGTCACTGCTCCACATCTCTGGGTGCCCTATGGAGCTCTGTATGGGCTCATCCCTCTCCCTGTCCCAAACAAACCCACAGCACCCAGAGGATATCAGCACATTATGTTTGGAGCTGTTCAAAGTGATCTGGCTATGGACAAAATGAAGATTTTAAAATGCAGCTCAGTCAAATGGAAACAGTTTTTTACTGGAGCCATAAAGCAAGCAGGTTTCTCTCCGTGCCAGATTCAGTCTGTGGCTCCAAGTGTTGAGGCAATTGTAACTCTTCAAAAAGGTTCCACTGAATAAAAGGGAAGACAAAGGCTGTGTTTTAACATTTTACATTCAAATTATTATTCTTGCACTTTGAGAGAGGCTTAATGTTTTAGCAGACATTAGGAACTGAAAACAGTGACTCCATAGGACATTATGTTTGGAAAATTAAATGTTAATTAAAAGGCACTGTAGCAATGAACTGCTGCATGAATCACTGATTGTTTTTACAGATCTTGTTCGAAAAAATGAGGATGATCTATACTTACATGTATAAGGCAGTAATTTACGTGGTTATAATGTTTTACTGCAGAACTGTACTTGGCAAATTCTAAAATAATAGCACTTGCAAACTTGAAAGAGCTGTAATATAAAATCAAAGTCTGTACTGTTTAGCTTTGTTTTGGCAAGGCTTAGAGGCACAGAAATTGAATTGAGGATGCCACTTCCATACAATTAGCAGACAGTGTGATCTAGCAGCACAGTGAGGGCTGGCATTTTTTTGCATTAATGTATAGAAAGGTAACCTCCCAGAAATGCTCATTTTTGTGAATCCCTGCATGTGCTCTGTGGCAAGCGGGAGTAAAGAGGTAGGGGTGGAAATACCTTTTTGTTCCCTTGCAGCTTGTCATCTAAATCAAAAGTAACAAGCTCTAAAATTTGTGAGGCTCTGCATGTCACAAAAGATTTGTAGCTTATTTCCAGCCTTTGGCGATTTGTACTTTTAAGTGTTTCCAAGATGAAGTGTAACATCACTTGATTTAAGGGACATTTTCCTTTTACCTCTAGGCCAAGGCTAACCTATTCCAAGGTCAAGTGGAAAGGAATTTGATGAATAAGTGGTGATTTTGGGTGGTTCACATCCCCAAAGTTTTCAAAGAGGGAATTAAGAATTATTGGCTGGTCAGTCAGTGGCTAAAACACAGGGAAAAGAAGGTTGGTTTGCATCCCACTTGCACAAGTGACTCAAATCTGCAGTGGAAGCCTAAGCTCCTGAGCTGATATGTGTTTTCCTCAGTTTCCACCAACTAATCAGAAATCAGATAGAGTTGCAGTGGAAATTTCATTCCACTGCCTGCCCAGACTAATGTGTATTTAATGTTTTGGCTTCAGCCTCGAATGAGCTCTCACACTTGACTGAGCAGTGTAGCACTGCCAATAATAGATAATTATTAGGGGCACCACAGCCACCCAAGGTGATTGGCAGTGTGAAATGGTGAGAACATGCTGTTGCCAAAACTGATGGCTGCCAATTACAGTTGTGTGATTTAGAGACTGAAATAATCTGCCTTCCCCTTCTGCTGGGGATATGGCAGGCCCTGATAGACACCTGAATCTCTGATTCTGTCTGTGAAATGTAACAGGGAAATTCGGTTTTATTGATGGAGAATTCAGTGCGTGAAGTGGAAATTGAATTATTGTAACAGATCAAAGCAGAGAATGTTTCTCAGACTTATTAATGAGACAGATGAAAACATGACAAGGAAAATTCTTCAGCAGAAAAGATGTTTTCCTTTTTCCCTGTGTCCTATTGAGGGCCTGTGAGCCCCAGCCTTGAACTGCTTTTACTGCAGGTGCTCTCTTTGTTGGAGCCATTACTATTAATAAAAATAAACGAGTCTCGATTTGGGATGAAGTTTGTCCTGATCAGTTTTAGTTTTTTAACCACCTCTAAGGACAAAGACACTTCCTGTTTCTGCAGCTGCATTTCAACTGAGTGAGCTGAGCTCTTCAGACAAGCCCAATTAATGCAACCCATAACCAAGAGGTCAAGAATCTATTAATGCTAATTGTGCTCCTGGCCATGAGGAACCCAACCTGTAAGGCTTAGAAACAGGAGGCTGCTTTTCTCCATCCCTTTGAATAGGCCAAAGTTGTTGGTTTTTTGGGGTTTTTTTGGGGTTTTTTTAATAAATGAAATGTATCAAAATCTTTGTAAATGTGTTAAAAATGTATTTTTAAGGGGAAATATTATTTTATCTCAGGGGAGAGTTGGAATCTAAACCAGATGCACAAGAGACCAAAGCTCTTACCCTTGTTTTCTATAAGTCCTTGGGATACTGAATGTGTGTTGACCCTTGTTCTTTTATGGCATTTCATTAAAAATGAACATTTAACCCTTTGAAGAAAAGGGCAGCGTTCTCAGGGAGTTTTGCTGGCTTTGCTTTGGTTCGTATCCTGTCCTCTACAATTTTTTGCTTGGCTGCTGCAGCACCATGGTAATGAAATACACAAAAATAGTGCTCCCTCTTCCAGCTCTCACACTGCAGAGTAACTCAATTTCATTATGAGATTTGTCGTGTTGATGCCTTATTACTTTGGTGATTCTTTTTTTTCCCCCTCATAAAAATGGTGTGTTTGGAGCAGGAAGCAGACCTTGCTAACACTGCCTGTTTTACACAGACTCTAAAGGCACAGGAGGTTGTTACAAAAAAGATCCCTGTTTGTTCTTCCTCCCCTGGCTCCTCGAAGCATCTCTGTCCCCTTACAGCTGCCCCCATGAGTTACACATCAAAACTTTGTAAGAGTTGTCCAGCGGTCACCTGAGATCTGTGTTTGCTTTATTAGTTAATTTTGGGGTTTTTAAACATGACCTAAAGTCCTCTGTGTTCTGACCACAGACTTTATGGGATTGTGTGAGGAAAGAGCTCCTTCTAGTGACTGGAGAGCTGCTTCAGAAACTACAGCCTGCGTCAAATACCAATATTTGGGGTTTTTCATTCCATTTCCATAGTTCCAAATCTGTTTTCCTTTTACTAGTAAAATAATAGATTGTCTTGCTTTTGCACATTTGATATGGTTTAATAAATTTCAGAGTACTTTATTAATCAAAATATCAGGCTTTTTTTTTTTTAATGTCACTACTGTTAAAGGTCTTATTTAAGTATAACGTGTCAAGATGCCTCTGTAATTGTTCCATAAATTTTTAATAACTTCAAGCTGTCTCTGAAAAAAAAAAAAAAGATAGGTAGGTTTTAGTGAAAAGGAAATGTTACTTTTAAAATTGTTCTAATAGAATTTTTCTTCCAAGAAAGAAATTTGGATTATTGAGTTATCCAAATCCAGCTGAAAATTCAAGCATGATGCGTGAAGCGTCGGAGAGCGTTGCAATAGGTGTTGTAAAGGGCTACTGTTAAGCTTTACATGAGTTTTGTGGTTGCAAATGGTCCTGATTTAGATGACTGCCAGGAGATCATTTCCCTTTGCCCAGATCATTGTGCTCCTGGTCCTGCCGAAGGAGCTCAAGGAGCGTCCCAGTAGCTCAACCCTGCGGGAAAAACGAACCCCCAGCGAGGCTTTCCAGGGAAATACAAAACACAAATACGAAACTTCCCAATTTTCCCCCACAGGACTCTCCCCTGAAGGCCGTGCAGATGCTGTGGGTGAACCTGATCATGGACACGTTTGCCTCGCTGGCGCTGGCCACGGAGCCGCCGACCGAGGCGCTGCTGCTGCGGAAGCCCTACGGCCGCAACAAGCCGCTCATCTCCCGCACCATGATGAAGAACATCCTGGGCCACGCCGTCTACCAGCTCACCCTCATCTTCACCCTGCTCTTTGTCGGTGAGAAGCTCGGCCAGGCTCGGTGCTCAGCTCACAAGCAGCTGGGTTGTGCAGCCAAAACGCTTTAAATGTGACAAATTAACGTGCGGTTGTTGTCGGCCTTCGTTACCCGGCTGGTTAATGGGAGGGGAGATGCAGCAGATGCTGTGTTGTAGTCACCTTCCATGAATTGTCCCCTTGGGAATGGCCCCATCGAGCTTTTTTCCCCTCACAAAACACAGGTTTGGGCTTTGGCAAAAGTTTATATCAGAACACGGCACAGAAGGTTATGTGGAGTGTCCACCCTGCTGCTTCTACACTGGAATTTCATTGTGAGACCTGTTATCGTGAGCAGGGATGTAGAAACAAATTAAAAAAAAAAACCCACAATACAAGCCACAATAAAAATCATGTGAGACCTGTTATCGTGAGCAGGGATGTAAAAACAAATTTAAAAAAAACCCCCACAAAACAATCATGTGAGACCTGTTATCGTGAGCAGGGAAGTAAAAACAAATTTAAAAAAACCCCACAATACAAGCCACAATAAAAATCATGTGAGACCTGTCATCGTGAGCAGGGATGTAAAAACAAATTAAAAAAAAACCCCACAAAACAAGCCACAATAAAAATCAAGATCCATTTTACCAAGAGCTGGAGAGGCGAGAGCTAAATGTTGTCCACAGTCCAGAAATAATGCTGATCTAAAGTAGTATGGAAAGCAAGTAATCAGTATTAAGTGATACAAATAACGCTCTGCTTTGACATTTAATTTCTGGAATGGATATTAAAAGGGGGCAAAAAGTGTAATTTATTGGATTACTGGATTCTTCTTCAGGCCTTGCTGGCAACGATGCTTTTTATAGGTTGTATTTTGGAGAGGAGAGGGAAGGAGGAGAAATGTTTCTTGCTGCAGGGAATAGTAGGAGCTAATAGTAGATTCTGTTGCTCCACAATAATGACTGAACCCTCTCAGAGGACTGATGATTTTTTCAGTTGGGTATTGTCTTCTTGTCACTTTGTGGTTGCTGTAAAATCACGTGTTGTCTTTCAGATTTTTTTTTCTGTATATACAGACTTCCAGATAGGCTGCAAATGTACGTTTATGATTTTCAGGAGGTTTTTGAGCTCCCCTGTGAAAGTCTTGTCCACTTTATGGCAATCTGGCAGCTTATTTGGGATGCTCAGAGGAGGTGATAGTCTGTTCACAGGGGAGTTACTTAAACCAAAAGACCTTATCTTTCCAAAACTCACCACATTTTTAGTTACTCATCATGGGTTGTATCTTGCTTTTTTATTGGTCAGATCTATGAGTGAAAACCAAATTATCAGTGCCTGCTGATCAACCCCAAATCTATTTAAAACCACGAATGTCTGTGGTTTTTATCACTGATACCCTTCAATGCTTGGCAGAAATTACTGGGTTAGGAAATGGGTAAAACCTGCTGGAGAGGGGTGGCTTCTAACCACTGTAGAAAATTGCAAACCCACAGGGAATGACCTTAAGGGTTTGTTACACCTGAAAGAATTGAGTGCTTAGCATAATTCCTATGGGGTAGATAAGAGTGAGACTGAAAATGTTGTGGAGGTAGAGAGTTGTTAGATAGGAGTCAGCATTCGAAAAGCTTCTTGCTCAGAAATTTGAGATGTGTTTTGCTCACTGGTGCAAGAAAAGTTTTTACATAGAAGGGTGGTAAAGCAGAGCAGAGAAGGCAGCAGGCTAAGGAAAACAGGGGAATAGAAATCAGTTTGGTTCATTCCTGTGGGAACTTTTATTTCTGTCCTACACCTAGGTGAGAAAATGTTTAAGATTGACAGTGGGAGGAACGCCCCGCTTCACTCTCCTCCTTCCGAGCACTACACCATCATCTTCAACACCTTTGTCATGATGCAGCTCTTCAACGAGATCAACGCCCGCAAAATCCACGGCGAGAGGAACGTCTTCGATGGCATCTTCAGAAATCCCATTTTTTGCACTATTGTCCTGGGGACATTCGCTATTCAGGTAACACTTTGGGCAAGAAGTAGTAGCTACCCACCAGAAATCTACCCTAAGTTGTTTGGGCTTTTTTTGGGGTTCCTTTTTTTTCCTTTTCTCCTTTTCTTTAATTTTAAATCCAGGTGCTGCAGGAGGCCCATTGAATAATAAATCAATCACCTGGTTTCATGTATTTTCTCAACCAATGCAAGCGTTAATAGTGGAAAATGTTATGTAGCCATACCAATACAATGTCAATTTTGATCCCTGTAACTGGGTTAATTCTTAAATCAATCTTAGCATGTACAATAAGAACAGCCATTGTTGATAATGTAGCTGGTTTTTAAAGATGAAATGATTTAAAGTATATCAACAAGGCATTTTACAATTTTTCATTACTCCATGAAAAGACAAATTTACCTTCAGATGGCTGATGCTGAACTGTTCTTCTGTTCAATGCCACTGCCCAGTGCTGCTCAGTATTCCCAGCAATAATGCTCCTGGGTTGGGATTCCTCATCTTCTTTCTTGAGTTTGCTGTCCCAGTCACAAGTGAACATAATCACAGTTATACACATTTTTGCCAATTTTTTCTTCTGTAAGAATTCCTCCTGCTGCTCCTGCATCCATCCTGTACCTGATACTATTTGATGTTATCATTTATAAATCTGTTTCCAGCTTGACATCGTTGGCAGCTCAGTATTGGGAGCTTTCTCCTGGCAGGAGCAAGGAGGAGGAAAGAACAATTTGAACCTGGGCTTGAAAAGGGAAACTCTTCAATAAATTGAATATTGGAGAAAGGGCAGCAGTGATAGGGGCAGAACTTCACAGTGATGGTCTTTAACAACTAATTCAAAACCATCGGTTTAAAACTTGGAGAATTTAAATTTCTGGCTTGTGATTTCAGGTCCCTGGTTTTGCAGCAACAATATTAACAAGAAATATCAATAATATTTCCTCAGTTAGCAAAATCTTCTCAGCCCAATGACCTCCTCAGACTCTGTGTTGTTACCCTGCTGAAGCTGTGGGGTTTTCCCACCCCATTTCTCCAGCAGGACTGGACTTTTGTGGACCATGTGTCTCTCTATTATGCACATCTATAAATACACAAAAAAATGCTTATCAGAGGGAAAAATCCCTCTTGCAGTGAACATTCCAAAATAAACCACATCAGGGTCAATAAATCCCAATCTGAGAACACTCAGGAGCTGGGAGAGCACACGTGGACTGTCCTGTCCTCTTTCTTCCTTCCTGTTCATACCTGACCATTGTTAAATATGAGGCTGAGGAAGTTTATTCTGAACTGTCATGGTTTTTTCTGACCTTTCATTGGGGGTGCAGAAGTTTGTGGGGTTTGGTGAGGGGGTTTGGGGACCAAAATTCTGCACCTTTTTTCATTTGGTTGATTTTGTTTTATTGCCTTTTTCCCCTGAAGAATTGACCCTTTTTCTTCTGTACTTCTCCTTGTAGATAGTAATTGTCCAGTTTGGAGGAAAACCCTTCAGCTGTTCTCCCCTGCAGCTCGACCAGTGGATGTGGTGTGTATTTATTGGATTAGGAGAGCTGGTGTGGGGTCAGGTAAGCACTCAGGAACCTGCACACCCTAAGGTGTGACGTTGTTGATATTCCTGTTATTTCCTTGCTCTCTCTCAGTGTCGAGTGCAGCCCTCACTGAAACCCAGGGTGCTCTCTGAGAGATCCCAGGAGAGATGGATACTCCCAGGAGTAAGGATCATTTATCCCTCTGTTTCTTGGGGTTTTTGTTCATTTTCACACCTTTTCTTTCTAGCAGGGTGTGCTGTCACCAGGGCCACCTTCAGTTAGGCTTCTTTGTGAGAGGTGTTTGAGCCACAACTTAGATCTTTTAGTCACAAAAAAAAACCCCAAAAAACCACAGCAAAGGCAATTCTGTTCCTTCCCTGGAACAGAATTCCTCCCATAGGATGTGGCAGAGTTTTGGAGCTGAAATGAAGTTCCAGTTCTAGATCAACCAGTTCATTCCCTTGCTGGAACTGTCATAGGAAAAGTTTTGTCAAAGAAAAATATTCCTGCAGTGATTCTCCATCCACCTAATTCTGTATGTGAACAATGGAAGAGGAAGTGCAAAAAAAAAGAGATTTTCTTTGCTTTTAATAGTTGTAGAAAAGTGCAGTTAAATTAGTGTGTCCTTTTAAATTTCTGCTATAACCTCTGCCATCATTGGCTAATATATAATTGTGTATGGATGCAGAAATAAATGTCAATGAGATGGTATTAAATAAATTGGGATTAACTCTCTGAGTGTGACATACAGACACAATTGGTATTGTTAACATCCTACATTATCCTTTTATGTGCAAACAGATTACAAAGATAATAATAATAATAATAATAATAACAATATTTTTTCACCTCTGAATGCATTAATAGGGTATTTAAGCTGTTGCCACGTGGTGCAGTAAAGAAAAATGGGAAGTTGCATTTTTTTCTCTCAGATGTAAAGAGATTTGTAGATCCACAGTTTGCTTCGACGAAGAGTCAAGAAATTGCCAGCTGCAGTTGGAAACGGCTGTGGTTCTGCTGGAACTGCAGTGAATAAATGCTTGCTTTCAAATCTGATTATTTGGTCTCTTCTGGAAAAAAAAAAATCACTTTTTGGACAGTTTGGCCTCCTTAGAAATAAGCTCAGACTCAGAGCAGCTTTTGATGCATATCTGGGTGAAAACCACCATTACTGGAGTGTTCCACTATAATTATTACCTGAGGTTGGGATTTGACTTATGGCCTTGCAGGAGGAAGATCTAAAATCAGTTTGATAACCCCAGAAAGGAAGAATTTTTAATTTTTTTTCCCAACTGTTTGGAAAATACCAACTTTTGGAGAAGGGGGAAGTAAAGCAGGGAGAGGGAGAAGAATCCAATCTGCTTCATTCAGCTGTGAAGAATTTCCCACAGCCTTTGATCAATTTTTTGGCTTCTAAATGTTGTTATCCGTGGCTATTACATAACCACTGAGAACTAATACTAATATCAGCATTTTTTTAATCAATTTAGTTGCCCCAGGCTTATTGTGAGACCTTAGACATTAAATTAAAACCGGTATTGGAACACCTCCACAATTTTATTACTGAAAAGAAAGCAGAGGGGAAAAAAATTCTGTTTTGTGGTCAGTATTTAGTGACCAGAAGAGAAAAACGGAAGCTAAAACCAATTAATTATGTCCATACTTCCAGGATTTACAGCCTTTCTTCACTGAGATCTTCAGTGAGAAAGAATTCTTTTCCTTTGTGATGCTTCTCTTCCTTCTCAGCCTTTTCTCTGCTGCTGTGACTCATTCTAATTCAGCACAAAACAAATTTGTTATTCTTATTTTTAATCCACCTCCTGAACCCGCTGTTCTTGTGAGCCACTAAAACCAATCAAGATTTCCAAGTTTTGGTGTCAAAGCAGGCACTTCTAAAAGGAATTTAAGATGTAGTTTCTAGGAAGTCAATTCGAGATGCTTTGAGGGACAGGTTCCTAGCAGCTCCCATCACTTCTGAAAACCAAGGCTTTCTAAAGTGTTTCATGTCCCATTCCCAGAGTTATTGATCACTTTTTAAAGCTGTGTTCATTTTTCTGGGAATAATATTTCGTTCTTTAATCTGCATCCAGTCTATTGAGTGAGTGCCCTGAACTGGGTGGGTGTTGGCAGACACAGAAAATGAATGAATAATGAAAAAAGCCATGTAAACACCTTAAGAAAAGAATTAGAGCAGAATCTCATCAGCCTGGCTGAGATGATGCAGGAGAGAAATGCTCTATCACACAGAATCTTGACCCAATACAGTTATTTTTTATGAATATTGGCTTAAAAATCCTCTATCACCATGACTTTAATCAGATCCCAGTCTCCAGTAGTTTCTCTCTGTAGAGTGCTGGCATTGTAGTTTTGAAAGCTGGGAGGCTGCAGGACTTTCAGTAAGTATTTAATTGATGAGATTTACCCTTCCTTTTTCTCTGCTGTTCTGTCTTTGCTCGTGTCACACCAATTCATTCATTTTCCAGGTTTGCATCTTGTTTTTCGATCCCCTTTTACAAAGGTTTTATAGTAGTGTAGAAACTGGGTTTGGCTTGGTTATTTTTATTTTTCTAATCTGTCTTGGAAAACATTATAATAAAAGTGGCCTTGTGGATCGTGAAGCTCAAGGAGACCCTCAGCAAACTCATAGGTTTGCTCTCACCCTGAAAATATTTGGAACCTTTCCATGTGTCTTCACTGCATCCATTCCAGTTTTCCAAAGCTCTCCTCACCAATTTCCCTCAGCTGTCTTGGTTCTCTCTTCATTTTTCACACATTTGGGCTTCAGAGTTGTGGTTGCTTGCTGCTGAAACGAAGACAAAAAAAGAAAATTGCAGCAGTTTTGTGCTAAGTGGGGGTAATAGTTGACTTTGTAGGAGGTTTATTTTAAGCATTCAGTGTGTTCCAGGTAATGCCTTGTTTAAATTGCCAAGATCTGCTCCTGGTTTTATTCAAGGAATCAGAACGAAGAGAAAATGACTGCCCAGGAGGGTAACACTGAAATGCATTTAAACCAATTGTCCAGCTACAGTATCTGCAATTTTTAAAGATTATTCTCCTGTCTTATTTATTTCCAAGGACCACTTTGGTGGGCAAACAGAATAAGAGGGATTAAGTTATTGGAATTTATTGGTGATAAGGACACAGAGTAAGAGAGAGTCCTATGAGAAGTCCAACAGCCAGATCCACACTTTCAGAAAACTCAGTTTTGAGAAATGCCAGGAAAGAATTCCAACTTGCTGGAACAAAGGGAAGCTGAAGCCCTGAACCAAGGGAGTGTGAGATTTATGAGATGCAATGAATTTTCAGCTCCCATTACCATAATTCATTACAAATACCCAAACTCTAATTGAAGAGCTATCAGTCTTGTTTTCTTTCTATAATGACATTAAAATATTTCCATCTTGTTTTATTTTCTATTTGTTTTATTGGTAACAATTTTCCCAGCCTTGAACTTGCTCCTCGGTGTGGTTTAGTGGTGCAGATCATGCTGATTGTTTACACAGTAAATGAAATATTTTGGGACTAAAATGGAGTTGTCCAGGTGCGAAGTGCTGTTAGGAACAGGCTTAGCTCAGCTTTTATAGATCTTATTAAAATATAGTTGTGCTTCTGTAATTAGCAGATTGTTATGCTGTTGCTCTTGAATGAGGCTTATGTTTTCAGTACTTTTTTGTAATTTTAGGTCATTGCAACCATCCCAACAAGTAGGCTAAAGTTTTTAAAGGAGGCAGGGAGGCTCACTGAGAAGGAGGAGGTCCCTGAGGAAGAGCTCAATGAAGATGTTGAAGAAATAGATCATGCAGAGAGAGAACTCCGACGTGGACAAATCCTCTGGTTCCGAGGGCTCAACAGAATCCAAACCCAGGTATGCTAAAAAAAAATGCCCACAAGGTCTAAAAACACCCAAAGATATGTTTGATGTGAGATCAAGGCAAGAGAATGTTAACAGGAAGCCACGGAGTGTTTGTGTGTGTGGAGGATGGCACGGGTTAATTGTTTCCAAAGGAAAAACATGAAAAACAAATTAGGGGAACTGAGCAAAGGGGGTGTGTGCAGCAGAAGAGATAAACTGAAAAGATATAAAATGATAAAATGCAAAACCAGGGATCTGTGATTTGAGAATACCGTGACTGGATGTTCTTTTTCTCCTTGAGTGATGACAGCTCATAAAATTGTGCTGCTTGGCCAACGTCAGCTCGCAGAATGTTATGAAAGCTTTCTAAAACATATTGTTTGATTTGCTCCAAAAATTATATTGTTGCTGCCATTGCTGCACTAACAGAATAATTGAAATTGTGGAGTCTGAAGTATGATGTACAATTTGATTAAAAAAAAGAAATCTGTTCAGTTCTGGCACTGCCGCACATCGATCACGATTAAGAGGGATTGGTTTTCTTTCCTATTAGGTAATGAAAAATGTGGTTCTGGAATTTAGTAGGAAGGGCCTAAGCAGCCATTAAATATTGAGGAGTAAGAGTTGGCTACTAGGAACGATTCCTTAGAAATATCTCTGCCCAACTTTTGCTAAACGCAAAAATCCACGGCATTTTTTACTACACAGGATCTTTGCACCGACCCGTGGTGCTAAATATAGTGCAGGTTAAGGAGCTGTAAAATTTGTCCTGGAGTGCTGAAGAAAATCATGTGAAGTATTTTGCCTTTTCCATTGCAGTGAAGTGTTTCATTGCACTCAGGTGTGCTCTGCTTGATCTTTCTAAGATCAAGTGTTTCTGCCAGCTTGCAGCAGAGAACAGATCTCACCACATCAGATGTGCATGTTGTACATGAGCCTGACAAGAAAAAGAGGTGAATAATTAAGAAAAAGATCTTTTTGTCTTGAAAGAATCTTCTAAAGAACATTTTTGTCTCAGAAGATTTGGGGGTTTTGTCTTCATCCAAGATAAATAGCACGTTCTGCTTTTTCACATCTACAAATTGATACTTTTTTTTTTTTTTTTTGGAGGGGGGGAGATGCAGCCACGCATTTAGAAAAAAATGATGGAAAGAAGTCAAATTAGGGCAGTGAAATCTCTTGGCTGCATCTGCAGAGCATAAAATAAAGAGGGTGGGAGCTGCTGGTAGAGAGATTGAGTTGGGGAATTCCCAGGGTTCTGTGGTAAGTGACTAAATACGGATCTTCAGCTTTGAGGTTGTGTGTCTTGACTCCATTGAGTCAGGAGCACTCATCACTAGAGAAAATTCAAATTCAAATTTCACTTGGGACAAGCAGGTGCCCAGGTAATGGTGATCCTCAGGGAAAGATGACTTCTAAATGTGCATTCTTTTCTCCCTGATGGCTGTAGGAGGAGTGTTGCCTGTTGGCATTTCTGTCAGGATGTCTTTCTGGTTGGGGTGAGTGTAAACATCTTCAAGCAAAACAAAGCAAATTACATCCTTTCAGTTCTCTTTCTAGTCTCAGAGGTAGCTTTTAGTTCTGCATCTCTTTGTCCACTTAATTCACAGAGAAATGATTCTTTTGCACTACTTAAACCCAAATGAACATTAATGATCTCTCTTTGCTAACATCCATCTCAGTTTCCTTTCTGCTCTGAGCTGTAGAAGCACCTCTGGTAGGATGTCTCCCTCCTCTCTGCCAAGAGGCCTCTGTGATTTTTCTTCTCATTTTATTTACTCAGTGACTTTGATTTTTTTTGCATCTGTTTCACATCTGTGCAATGACAATGAAAGAAAGGAAAGAGAATGGGCCAGCAGGTTCCAAAGCAGTGCCCAGGTGTGCAGTGGAGAGTGATGGACTTATGTCAAATTTGATCCCTGCTGCAGGACCCCTGGGCTGTGTGTGGGGCCCATCCAGGGGGATTCATTCCCTTGTGCTGCATTTCTCAGGAGCTGCTGGAAGAAGATTGGGATGTCTGTAGCATCCCTGGGAGGATTTGCAGGAATCCTCTGCACTCCTGGAGAGGCAGAAGAAGAAGGAGGAGCATCCCCTCATTTTATATCTCTCTGAGGATGGCAGAGTAGGAATAAACGCTGGGCTCAGGACCAGATTGATCATTCAATCCTAACAAGACCACTTTTCACACTTGTTGCTGTAAATTGGATGATTTGCCCTTATTTTCTCTTCAGTCACTATTGGACAGATGGCCACAGCTCCCAGCAGAGCTTTCACTTCTGAAATAAAGGACCTGCAACAGGCTGGGTGCTGTTTTCAGGTGACCAGCACATCTCCCTGGCAGTGCTCCCATTTAAACCCATCCAAACTGACAAAACTTTGCAGTGCTAAAGAGATTTTTCTTCCACATCCCCTCTCAAGCAGAGGGTTCAATACAAGACACCAGAGAAGGGATTTCCACTGGGATTTTTCTGTTTCTGTGAAGACTTGCATAAATTGACTTGAAAGGTGTATGAAAAATGCACATAACTGAGCCAGAGACTAGCTATCGACTTCTGATTTGTTCTTTTTGGCCTCCTTTTGTTCATTTAGATATTTTGTTGTCTTATGAATATGCAGTAGGGAATCTCTGGATGGATGTGTGTTCTCCTTCTCTGGTTCCCTTACTGGAAAGCTCTCTCAAATCACCACTGAGGTGTGAAGCTTCACAAACGGCTCATTTAAATTATGCAAGTTTGAGGAGGATCTAAAAGAGATCTGAAATTGCATAAGGACAGGACTTTGCAACAGTTTTGATTTTTTCCAATTCTTTGTTGCCATTCGCACAAATTTTTCATTCTGAAGGAAGACAAGACTATCACACCCTCTTGGTGGGTCTAACAGCTTTTGGGAAGTTCACCAAGTTCACCTCCAGGCCAAGCTGCATCATCTGAGTAAAAAACAGGAGAAAAAAAAAGCATCTCAACTCTTTTCATTGTACATTGAAAGTTTCTCTAGTTCCCTCACGTCTGAGAATGGGAACATTCTGAAGCGAGGAGATTCAAAAACTTTTCAGGTTTCTCAAGGTTTTTCACCCCCAGTCTGATTCTTTCCTCTTGCTTCATTCCCTTGGCATTAAAAGGTTACATCTTAATTCAAAAGGCACCATTTATTTTCATGAACTCTTTGTTATTTTCTGCTTGGAGAAGATGAACCTTTGGGCCAAGTTCTCCTCTTCTTTCTTGGCTTCAGGCAGAGTACAGCCCTGTTCAGCTTTTAGGATTCTGGGGGGGTTGTCATCCTCACCCCATGAATTATATCCATGAAGAGCTGGAGTTCCTTTCTTCAGGAGAAAAGCAAATTACGTGGCTGTAATTCTTGTTCTCTGAAGAAACCATTAAATACAGATCTTCCCTCATCTTTTCACTCTTGTACCAAAGGCTTGCAGTTTGTTAGGAAGGCATTTGCACATCTAGGAATGCCTTTTGGCTCAGGGTTTATCAACACATTTCATGCCCTCAGTGGGAGTCTCAGAAGTCTTTTTTGAATGGTCTCTTTTGAAGAGTGCTCTGTCACCTGGGTTAGACCCTGAGAACCCAAGATCTGTATTTAATTCTGCTTTTGTAGAGCCTTTCAGGTGAGTATTGAATTTGCCCCATGAGCAATGGTTTGAGCCATGTGGTTTTTCCACAAACTTTAGCTAACAACCCCCTCGTGCCAACCCCATGTGCCAACTCACCTCACATTGTCTGATTTACTGTGAGATTTGCACTGGACATGTAAGTCTGCTGCCAAAAACAAAGCTCTCCGAGGATGTGGGGGCTGCTGAGCACTGCCCAGCCCTGGGTGTGCACAGTGAAATGGTACCAGGGCTCAGACAGAGCAAATCAGTTGGGCTTTGTGTAGGAAAATTCACTGTGCCAATTGCTCAGCAGTAACCTGGGATCCCTTTTCCAGCTGGCTGTGGTTGAATATTCCCATAAAAACACCCAGGAAAGT
The DNA here is from genome assembly GCA_026261815.1 of Monarcha castaneiventris obscurior. Taxonomy (NCBI): domain Eukaryota; kingdom Metazoa; phylum Chordata; class Aves; order Passeriformes; family Monarchidae; genus Monarcha; species Monarcha castaneiventris. Next base: position 18,165,127 of record JAMPIT010000484.1, read on the forward strand.
AAACAATGATGGCCAAAGATAAGATTAAGAGAGGAGAAACATCCGTATTATTAAAGATGAAGCCCTACAAATTGGTTTATTCCTAAGACTGACCACAGCAGAAAATCATAAATTCATTCAGGTGCTTCCAACTTGGAAAATGTAGGAGGGTTTGCACTGAGATTTGTGCTGTTTAAAGGGATAAAAATACCACCAATTTACCTTTTTCTAGGCTGGGTATCTCCAGAAATGTGGGTTGCATGATCTGGTAACAGTGGGTTACTTCAAACAAGTAGTTGGATGAATTCCCCCCGTGGATATTCCTGCTGCTTTGTCTGTCGTGGTTGCACTGATGCAACAGAGAGGACATTTTGGGGTGTAGGGATTTGTGGGATCCACTCCTGCCAATCCCTGGCTTTCCCTCTGTGCCCAGAGCCTGCTTTTTATGAGTTTATACTGGTGCCAAAGGATGCCTTGAAATACTCAGCTTTGTTTTTAACTCATCCTCTGTGGTGGGGAATGAAAGTGCTCAGGATGGATCTGTCAAACAGGGAATACAGCAGGCTTATGAAAACAAGTAGAAAATTGTCATGTTATTTGCTGCAATAGTCAATCCAGTTCCACATCATTTTCTGGGTGATTTTAAGTGCTCTGTATAAAGATAAAGTTTTAATATATTTAAACCTGCAGCTATAAACCCCCAACATTCTCTAAAACTATGCTAAATTTATGCAAACTTTCATTACAGAAAAAGTCAGATAAAATATTGGAAGAGTTATTTTATCAAACTTGTGTACTGACAACCCTGGGTTTGTAGACAAAATGGAGTCATATTTTGAGTATTAAAGTTTTTCTGTTTTGGTTGAGTGTCATCCCCATGCCCCTCCCCCAAATTCCAACAGAGGAACTGATTTTTTCTCCCCCTGGAGAGAAATAACAACAAAACTTTAATCTAAGTAGGAAAAAAAAATAGTGGAGATTAGTGATATCGAACATTCCAGTTGATTTTATTTACCTCTAAATAAAATGGTTTAAACTTTAAAAGACTGCTATTTCAAATCTTCTACTTGTTTAAAGTGATGCAGCTCCACTGCCTCCTCCAGAGCTGCCTCATTTTATCCAGACAGAAAATTTGAATAGTTTCTAAAAACATTGAAAAGGGACCCTTAAAAATACCGATTCCGCCTGAAGTAGAAGCGTGTGCACGGTTGATTTGTTGTTTTTCATGATTATTCCTGTCAGTTATGCAACTGTGTCCATACTTTAAGCAACTTGTCTCGTTCTTTCCTCCGTTACAGATCGAAGTAGTCAATACTTTCAAGAGTGGCACTTCCTTTCAGGGGGCTCTCAGGAGACAGTCCTCCGTCACAAGCCAGACCCAGGATGTAACCAATATTTCTAGCCCTAGTCACGTATCGTTATCCAATGCTCTTTCCTCTCCTACCAGCACCTCTGCTGCTGCGGCTGGGCGTGAGTGTGAATTCTTACTGCACCCGACCCTCAGAGATGCCAACTTAGCCAGAGTCGCTTCAGACTCAGCTCCTCTGCCCCTCCCCAGTCTCTGCTCTGACTTTAATTAGCTCTAAACCCGTGACATGATTACTTTGTGTACAGTAGATGCTCCCCAGGAGTTGCTCTCTCTGTGTCTCTTTGCTAACTCACAGTGAGGGCAGGATTTTTTGTCATTTTTTAGCTATTCTGAGGAGATTTCAATTTTATTTGACGGTTCTGTCAGGTTTTCTCAGCCTCACTGATGTATTTTCTACTGCTTATAAAATAGAGATTTTAAATGGTTCTAGAGCTTTTCAGATATCAGGTCATTCCAGCAGGAATCATCTATAACATGTCCAGGAAAGACATGGAAAGGAAGGAACAAGAAAATAGGGAATCTAGTTTATGATGCCAGGCTAAGGGATTAAACTTTACATGAAAGGTGAATGACTTATTTAGATTTATTCTCTCTACCTTATCTAGATTTATTCTCACTACTTTATTTAGCTTTATTATCTCTGTGTTATTTAGGTGTAGATTTATTATCTCCAAGTTCACTGGCAGGTAAGCATTGAAGCAGGAGGGACCTAGACCAATCAAAGGACAGTGTTGAAACAGCAAAATCGGTGTGGTAACAAATTTCTTAGAAGAAACAGGTTTCTGAATCCTAAAATCCTGACACAGCTTGGTTTTAGATGCAAAATATCTGCTGGAGAGGTACTGAAGGGAATGAAAAACCTTTGAGGCAGCTGATAAGGAAGGGCTGCTTCAGTAAGAGAAAAATTCTGGTTGCTCAGGAAGACTTTGGTTCTAGATTTTTATTTATCCAGGTCTGTGAGGGGCTATTTTGTATCACAGCTTTAAAATAATATTTAAATGTATAGAACTCTGTTTACAAGCCTGTCCCACACTGCAGAAGATAACATATTCCTTATCTGAGTTTTAGAGAGAAGTTGGCCAGCCAGAGAAAAAACTGCTCTTTTCTGTCTGGCCAACAGAGAGGGGGAAGGCAGACAGATAAGGCAGACAAGAGAAGGGCATAAAATTCCAGAACTCCTTCAGGAAAAAGGAAGCTTGACCTTTCCATTCCGTTTGAGTGCAAACCCCCTCAGTATTTGCACACCAAGCATTCAGACATGACTTTTATAGCAGCAATTAAATCTTATCAAACAATCACAAAATAGTCTCAGAAGTATTTGTCAATCACACTGATGTCTGAAGGTTTTTTTTTTTTGCTTTTTTTCATCTCTGGTTGATTGGTTGCTTGGTTTTTAAGAGCAGAGCACAGCACCAGAAGTTTTGTCAGATTTAAAGGAGAAACTTCGTTTTTGCTAAAGCTATTTTGGTTCTATCTTTGGCAATTTCTCCTTGGAGGTTTTTCTATATTTTCCTATTTTTTTCTTGGGAAGTTTGGCCTGAAAACTTTCACCCCAACTATTCCAGGGCAGCAGCAGGATTGGGAGAAGCAAAGTCATGAAGCTGTGCCAGGTTCCCGAGCCCAGGTTCCCTCATTTCCACGTGTTAGGGCACAAACCACCAAAATTCCAAAGCAGATTTTCACCCAGGGAATGCCTGCTTGGGATGAAATTTCTCCATTTGAGCAGGAAACTGGGAGCAGCTCGTTGTGCTGTGGGAAATGTTTCACTGACATGCTGTAGCCAGCGCTCAGGGAGGAAAGATCTAATAAAATTTAAATAGACAATTTATCTTCCCTCTCCACTCTCCACTGCAGCAAAGCAACAAGAATTGGATGTTCTTGTGTCTGGACAAGGGCCTCGCTCCTTTATGGGCTGAAGTTAATTAATAGGAGAAAGCAGAATCTGCTCCAGCCTTTGTCACCTTTCATTTGGAGAAATAAAACAGCTCTCCAGAGCTCCTCGTGGTTATAGCCACGTTTATTCAGAGCAATAAAAGCCAGATGATGGATTTGTTAAGATGCCCAGAGATAAGGATCTCCATGGCAGAGGGCAATTAGAGATTGGGATTTTAAAGTGGTTTTTCTGGGCTGCTGGTGTTTTATTACCACAGCACAATGTCTATTGGTGTTAAATCAGAATTATAACACTGAGGGGAAGTTTTGATTTATTCATACAGAGATACAAACTTATGAATGGCAGTGAAAAAACACCAACAAATAAAACCCCACCATGGTTTTTATTTTTAAATGGAGTATTTGCAGTGGGTTGTTCTTCCAGAACCCACAAAACCTTTCCTAATCCAAATTTCATAGAAATGAGATACGTTTTTATGAATTGGCATCTCTTGAGGAAATCCCAGTTGCAAAATGCTTACCTAGGTCTGCTTTTAAGCTCAGTGATTAAAATGTGTGTGGTCACACAGGACTGGCTTCGTTCCTCTGAGCTGCTCAGAGAGGCTCAGCCCACAAATCATTCCCCTGTTCCCATGGGGTGGAAGGGAACAATGGGATAATTGTACTTCTGATTTTGAAGCCTTTCCCACTCTTCAGGATTGTTAAAAATACAATATAACGTTAAAAATGTAAATATATTATGGGGAGCATCAAGGGAGAATATAGGAAGGAAAACAAGGTCTAGTTCTTGAAACTGGCTGAGCCTGTTGCAACAATTGGGATATTTCAGGTGTCATTTTGGGTGCCCAAAATGGAGAGGGTCTGATATCAATAAATACTTAGCAAAAAATTATAGGAATCACATGATGCTCTCTTGATGAGATATGTCAGTCTAATTTAACAGAGCATTTATGAAGTTCTTTACTAATTATATTTCTTTTTAATATAAAGTTAACTGTGTCACCTCAGCAATCTGTGAGATTTCTTCTGTAGGTTTATAACAACATTTTGGAATTGTTTTTTAAAATGGAAATTTTTTATAATATTTTTGGGCAAATTAATGTTTGACTCCAAGCTTAGTGCCTGCTTAAAGAGAAATCTTCCTGTGAAATGCATCCACTCCTGCAGTGGTTTGTGAAACAGGTTAGCAAGTTATTACCTGTAATTAGCAGCCACTCACAAATTTGGCCCATTCAGAGTTGTGGAATCCCTTAATTAAAAGCAGTTTGCACAAGGGAATATTTAAGACAATACAAAAGTTTCCCTAGTTAGTCATCAGGGTGCTTTTGCCCATCACAAATTACAAATTCCTGGATGTCACCATTAACTGATAACAGTGAGGTCCATGAGTCCCCTGTCTCTTTTGAAAGATGTTGCAGCTTTAAATAAACAGGGCAAGAATTCCTGCAAATTAAAACCTGGCATTTTCTACATTCTGATAAAATCAGGAAATTCATTTAAATGCCCACTAAATATGCACACCTGTTTAGTATGCAAATATTTAAGCCACAGAAAATGAAAACATGGGGAAGTTAAGGCTCTCTGTGGATGTAGCCTTAGGTTTTGTTGTGCACATGAACACTCAGATTTACACTCAAACTTCTATCATTTGAAAGCTCTGACACTGCAGGCTTAGGGGTGGGTTCAGGTACAACCTTTGGTGGATGTGTATTTTATATGCATTTCTTTCTATGTTTTATTTTGGGGGAAATAAACCCAGAACCTTGGGGCAGTGAAGCATCTTTTTTCCTTTTGAAGCTCAGAATTAGTAACCCCAAAAATTACCTTGTGCTTAAAATTCTGTGATTAAGGCTTTTAGAACTAGATTTTTTAATTAGGTCGAGGGTGAGAATATCTGACTGTACACAAAGTAAACAAGTCTTTATCCCACTCTGTTTGTCCCCAGTTCTCAGATGTTTGTGTTAGCAATAGGTAACCCCTGCAAAAGAGCACGGATTCAGATTTTCCAAGAAAGACACACATTTAATATTCCTTTGTACTTGCTCTTCCCCTCATTCTCATACGGAGCTCATCCTCTTCCCAAGTGGAAGCTGTCAGGAACTGCAGGTCCCTCAAAAGAAACTCCTCCCTTCTCTCAGAAAAGGTCGTAATTGTTAAGTTTAGAAAGCACTGGGGAAACAACAAACAAACCAAACCCAACCCCACCAAACCAAACCAAACCAAACCCCACCAAACCAAACCCCACCAAAAGGAGACCTCCCAGAGTTCCTTTTTTCTTTGTTCTGTTGAGAACCCTCAGTTTTGTCAGAGGTTGTTAGAAGTGAATATTTAATGGAATCACTTGAAACTTTTTACTACATTTAACTACATTCCCTCAAAAGAAACTCCGCCCTTCTCTCAGAAAAGGTCGTAATTGTTAAGTTTAGAAAGCACTGGGGAAACAACAAACAAACCAAACCAAACCAAACCAAACCAAACCAAACCAAACCAAACCAAACCAAACCAAACCAAACCAAACCCCACCAAAAGGAGACCTCCCAGAGTTCCTTTTTTCTTGGTTCTGTTGAGAACCCTCAGTTTTGTCAGAGGTTGTTAGAAGTGAGTATTTAATGGAATCACTTGGAATTTTTTACTACATTAACCCCAGCAACAGTGGCCTCGAGTGACCCACTTGTGTGGTGAGACAGGAGAAAATACAGAGTCACGACTCCAAATTTCATAGCAGCAGTTAAAATCTCACCAAACAACCACAAAATGATCTCAGAGGTATTTGTCCACTATACAGAGCTGGGAAGTTTTTAGCTTATTTTATGCCTGGTGATTGGTTGGTTGGTTTTTAGGAAGTGTCTTCATGCAGGAGCAGAGCTCAGCACCCTTAAGGCTGGATTTGTGCTCTGCCTCACTGAGAGGGGCCACAGCCTTCAGAATTGGGGCTCCATTTGCATGCCAAGCCAACCTTTCCCATTGCCCTTTTAATTAAAGAATAGCTGCCATTTCTGAGACGTGCCAAGAACGTGTTGTGTGCAGGGAGCAGCGTTGAACACTCAGCGTTTGCTGGGGTGGCACGAGGGCAGGAATTGTCATTTACAGGTTCAGGTGTCACCCGAGGGTTTGCTTTGGACTGGCACAAGGCCATGAGCTTCTGCAAATTGTGTCACACCAACGTGAGGCACTCAGCAAGCTGAGTTCCTGTGCTTCTCACAGCCCATTTCCCAAGAGATCACCTTAAAGATTTCATTTAACTGTTTGCAATCTGTTGTGCATGAAGAGCTTTTATATTTCTTACATATTTAATTTTCTACAAATGAGATCGTTCAGAATTTAGAGCTAAAACTTGAGGTAAAATCTTGTTTGGATGGAATTGTTTCAGGAAGAAAAATGGGAACAATTTCCTTTTAAAGAAATTATCTATTTTAATAATGCTCAGGCAAAGATTGCTGCCCAATATCGATCTACATTCAGATCCCAGACCAAGCCCAGTGGGCATTTTCTGTACAGGAAGGTATAACCATCACAGGAGGAAATGGAACAGAACTTAAACCAAACCCACAGCTAAAAATATATTTATAAAAGTTGCACCATTGAATCAGGGTTCCATACTAAAGCCTAGAACTTCCCCCTGGCTGTAACCAGGGTTTGCCAAAACCCTGCTGGGATATGCAAAAAATCAAAATCAACTCCTGTACCTCCTCCCTGAAGGATAATTAAGCAGATTTAGAGCCTAAATACAACCCCAAGCCCTCAAGTGGAGATGTGCCATGGCAAGAAGGGTTAAATCCTAAAGCACAAACCCGTTCTTTTAAAGGCTTGTGTGATTTATTGAAATCTGATACAAAAATGTCAAACTCCATAATTTTGCAGCGATCCTGCTGTGGGAAGTGGAAGCCCTGCATATGGCTCTGCTCTTGTAATCTTGTAAATAAAAAACACAGTGGAATTCAGCCCTGTGAGCCTTTTGTGGAAAGAGAATCAGCCCTGTGTGGGCGCTCTGCTTTCCTTGCTGCCCGTGGTTTGAATTTTCAGCAGCACTTGTGGGATTTACTGCATCTTTATGTGGAAAGAGGATAGCACAGATGATGTTGTGCATCTGTTTCACTCATTAGAGCAGAAAACTAGAATTCTAATTTTTATAGAAATATATTTTTTTTTTTACTTTATATTTGAATTCGCTCAACTTCTGCATCCTACTCTCCAGAACACACAAGGCACAAAATTTACAGGTGACACCAATCCATGCAGCATCTCCTGTGGAGATCTAATCTGATTTTACTCACCTAAAACTGGGAGGCTTCAAAACGAAATAAATACCAATATACTGAAGAGGTTTTCTATTTCAAAGCTTTCCACATGCAATAGTCCTTGACCAAACTCCTTTACCTTTGTACAGCTTTAGTCTTGACCTAGAATAGTGTCAGTTACACCTAAGAGTTGGCATCTCTTTGCAAAATTGACCTCTTGTTTACAATTTTATACTAATCACCTTACTGACCTTTCAGTATTGAATTTATTTGCTGTTGCAGTGCCCTACTCTCTACTGTCTGAATATTAAATGTGTTTGTTTTCCCAGAGGGCTAGAGAACATTGGACAAAAGGGTTCAGCAGGAGAGAGTGAAATAAAAAGAGGTTGTGAGTCTTTAACCTTGAGCCTGAAATGAATGTGAACCAAACTCCAGATACTTGGCTTAGATGAAGCCAGGTAAACATTCGAGTATAAGCCCACGCACTACCAACCATAAACAGCTGTTGGTGCTGACCAGGCTTTGGATATTTTGCCTAGATGGTTGTACTTAGGACTGATATTCTGAATATCACCTTTTTCTTCCGATGGGAAAAAAAAAAATTGTAGTATCTAAAATTATTTCTTTTTTTTTTTGTTTGTTTTTGCCTTTTTTTTTTTTCTTGCCTGATGCAGTATAATAAATCTGACTTTCAAGGTGGGATGAAGCTGAAGAGTTTTTTTCTGTTACAGCTCCAGAGAAGAAAGAAGTGGAAACTTATAGCAGTGTCAAAAATGTCCTGAAGTGTTGTCCCCGCAGTCTTTTGTTAAAAGCAGTTCATTTTTTTCTGTTGTCTCCATTACTGTGAGAAAAGGGAGCTGTATCTCACTGTTTGTCTTCCCTTGGCATTGTCAGTCTCATAAAGAAACACCATTACATGAACTCTACATAGTTCATACTAAACCAACACTTCCCAGGTTCTATCCATCATGGATGTCCCTGCTTTTCCATGCTTTTACAGCCATAACAACATCCCAAGTTCATCTGCTTTATTTTATCTTCAAAAAAACCCAAAAAACCTGGGGGGGCTTTGTTTCAGCAGAGCCCCTAAACATTTTTACACCAGATATTACCTCAAATCTTGAATTTAAGCATGTATTAAAAGAATTTGTTGCTGTTGGGCCATGTAACTCTGGGTAAATAATATCTTTAAATTTGGGATCAGCTATAATAAGTAGATTAAATATTGCAGTGTTATGGTAGAGAAGGTAAAATGCCACCTTTATGTGCAACAAACCCTCTGCCTTTGTTTCCACCAAGTTTTGTCCCTGCAAGCAATAATTTGATCCATTGCGGGACAGACTTTGAATGAGATTTTGAATTTTATTGTAATGCAGAAATTCTGTCACTGGATGAGGTGTGACGCTAAAAAAAAAATAAATGTTTTCTTCTGGATGCCAAGCTAAATATGCAAAATTTTAAGTTGAGGAGGGGGTTTCCTCTAAAGTGAGAAATCCGTGGAAAAGGAATATACACCTCTGTAGAGAAATGTTAAGTAAAGAAGGAGGGTTTCCACAGCTCCCTTGTGAAGAAAACTCATTACAAATCTAATTTTATTTATTGTCAGCTTTAGGAACTTGCCCAGTTTGGCCCTCACATTACCATTGCCTTCAGAAGTTGAGCTACCTCAGGTGTCAGCAAAGCTGAAGCAGTTCTAAGCTAATATTTTCAGTACAAACCAATGTGAACAAGCAGAAGCTGTTCTAGAAACATCTAAATATTCCTGCAGGACCCAAACAGTCCAGGCCAAAAATTTTGCCACACACCTTGATCCAAAGTGAGAGGCTGCAGCTCTATCTTCAGACCATGAAGCCAAAAGTCATTAGTGCAGTGCTTCCCTGCAAAGGCTCGTTAATTAATTGATTCAGGAGCCACTGCAGAGCGCCCAGTGCAGGCACGTTTGCAGAGCTGCCTGTCAAACACAACTGGGATCTGTAGCTTTCCCTGCATTGACTAAAGCTTGGAATTAAATCCAAATGAGATGCCAAATGTTGGGATTAAAGCCATGCAGATGCGTTCCCTACTCTGGGACGTGGAGCTCGCAAATTGAGATCAGTTCCTCCCTTGCTAAACCACAGAGACTTAAGTACAGTTTGTGTGATGAAGAAAAGCTTTCCTTTCACTGGGTTCTGCTGGATCTGTTCAGGATAACATCAAACCCTTTTATTCAAACAAAAATCTGCCTTCACTAAAAAGAATCCAGCTGGCAAATAGAACCTAAGTCTATGCCACAAGAAGTGGCTGCTTTCAAGATCGTGGAATTATCTTGATTATCTTGTTGATTGATAAGCTCTAGCATTCATCTGCAGCTGAAGAGGGGACTGGTATTTGAGTTTAGAAAGCAGAAATAATGGGGAGGTTTGCAGAAATGTCCCCTCATCAGCCCATCCTATAAAGTACCCACGGTACAAAAAGTTTCCCGATTTAAAATAGGGCAATATGGGAATATGGTTTTAAGGCTGCCTCAACAATCATACCAATTTTTTCCATCATTTAGAATAATTGCTCTGCACTTTAAAAGACAAGCTGGAAAGGCGGAGATAGTGAAGGAATTAGTTTGTCACCTTTCTGTCTCTAGCAATGCAGATGAATCTCTTACCCCACTCTGCTGATTCTACAGAGCCCTCACACAGCTCAGCACAACTCCGATTCAGCTCTCACAAACCCCTGGTTTTTAACTCCAGGACCTCTCTTAGGTACCCTGTGTGATTGTAGTGGGTAAAATGGACTCAACATTTACTTGTTGGGTTTTATTGTGCAAGACAATCTTCCCTCTTGCACCTCTGCCAACCTAAAATGTTCTCGCACCCCAAGACCTGGCTGAGCTGTTCTGTGCCACTCCAGTCCTCTTACCTGGAGCACAAGCAGTCACATGAACTACTTTTTGTACTGTGCCCTGCTGTTACCAAATGTATGTGTGAAGGGAAGGGAGAGTGTTTGGGCTGACCCAAGGATGTGAAGATGGCAGGACTTCAGCTGCTAAGATTTTTAAAAGATGATGAATATCCAAATTTAGAGAGCGTAAACAAGGACCGAGTTGAAAGAGAAAAAAAACCCAAGTCAGGCTCTTCCTGAAATGTGCTGAAATTCTGTCCAACTTGGCCAGCTCCAAGCACGGGATCAGCTGGACCCCGCAGCTGGAACCCCGTGGCCCCATGCCATTACTAAAGTGCAGCCTGCCAAGGAAAAGAGGAATTAAAGCTTTACAAAGCAGTGGTGTGTCAGGCCAAACCAACAATGTGCAGCATATTTACATGTAAAAAGATCCACATGCCAACCACCAAACCATTTCAAATGTGCGTGGAGAAGCTTTCACAGTACCTGCTTGCACCTTTTCTGCCTCTGCCTGTGTTTTAGTCTCCCCCCTGAGAAATGCTCAAGGTTTGCTCATGGACTACATGGAAGTAGAGGGATAGAACTCATACTTAGTCATGAAACATTTGCCAACAGATCACGTTTTGCCATTCTGTTTTTTCCTCTCTGCCCCTCCACCCCCTTCCAAAAAGTTCTGTTTTTTTCAGCAGTAACCCAGCACAACCCTTCACTTCTTTTGAGAACTGGTAGGTCCCTGGGACATAGAGAGCATCCCTCCCTTTGCCCACCCACAGAGGACGTAGTGTCCCCACTCCTCGCTCTGCTCCTCCCATTTCCTACTGGGAAAGCCGTGGGCACCATCCCTGAGAATCGCTGGGCTGAGTCTTGAGTTGATTTTCACCTCTGTTCTTACTGCCAGGTGGTTGCTGGCATTAGATGGCCCCTGGCACAGGTCACTGACCTGCTTTAAAGACTGCATATATGGCATAAATCGTGTGGCTTTCAGCATTTAACTGCACAACCGAGACACGAAACAAAACCAGCTCGCTGTTAACAATGGGACTCAATTCAACCCAACAACCAATACATTATTTTATTACATGTTCTTCTGTTTATTAACAAGCTAAATGGCTAGAACAGTGGGTCTATACTCGAGTGTTTACCTCACATCTGCATGAAGGACAAATAAAAGTTGGTTCAACAATACTATGTTCACATTATCCAGGCTTCCAAGTGTAGTTGTTGTGTGCAAGTTATCTCTGTTCATGTGGTAACTGTGATTTTATTTTTTTTTTCCCTGTGGTAGCATGATTACGCTTAGTACTTTGTCTGCTTGGCTTTTTTGTGCTCTTGGCTGCATCCATTTAGATTTTGCTTTAAAAAACATTGATATTCTAGTTTTTTACACTTGGCTCCTGTGTGTGTCTCATACGTACCCATCCAACCGTGTCCGTGTTCCGTGCTTTTCTGTTTGTGACGTGTGATATGTTATGTGTAATGGTTTTTTTTTTTTAACAACAATACAAAAGAGACTTTTTTAATTTAAAAAAAAAAAAAAAGCCTTTCTACTTACTCACTGCAAAAAACTATCAACATGCATGGTTTGACATTTGCATTCCAATTAACATGGCTTGTCTTTTACTAGGGATGTACCACACGAGTGGACCTTGGCTTTCTTTAACCACTCCTCCCCATCAGTTCTTTGATGGCTTTAAACCTTGATTTATTTTAATATTGCAGTTGGCACAGACATTCAAAATGCACATAACTGAGCCACTCGTTTATGCATATAACATCCAGAGACTTTGGACTCCAGCTGCCTGCACTGCCCTAACCATGTGCTACATTTTTCACCAAGTGTTCTCTGCCCTGGTGCTGCCCTGGGGAGGTGCCCTCTGACAGCCCTTTCCTTTTCTCCCCCCAGATCCGCGTCGTGAAGGCATTCCGTAGCTCTCTCTATGAAGGTTTAGAAAAACCAGAATCTAGAACCTCTATTCACAACTTTATGACTCATCCTGAATTTAGGATAGAAGATTCCCAGCCCCACATCCCACTCATTGATGACACAGACCTAGAAGAAGACCCTGCTCTCAAGAAAAACTCGAGTCCACCGTCCTCGCTGAACAAGAACAACAGTGCTATCGACAGTGGAATCAATCTTACAACTGATACAAGTAAATCAGCTACCTCTTCTAGTCCAGGAAGCCCAATACATAGCCTGGAGACATCACTTTAGCTGAAAAGGTCACTGCAAAAAAAAAAAAAAAAGAAATATAAAAAGTTAAAGTCGAATAAAATAAGAAATCCCACAGCAACCGAGATATATAAATATATATATTAAAAACATTGCTGGCTGAAAAGCTGTTTGAACTCTTATTCACTCTGAGACAAGTGAATGAATTGTTGATCACAATGGTTTTGGGGAAAGAATGAATGGCTGATTTACATAACCCCTCCCTCCCCGTTCCCTTTCAGAAAAACAAAAACAAAAAAAAAATCCTCCTGCATGAATGTACTGTACACTGCTGGCCCTTCTTTCTCTCTTTTTGTTTGTTTTTATTTCCTTTTTGGTTTGTTTTTTTTTTTCCTCCTTAAGCAGGAACTGCAGAGGACTTCTTTCTGAGGCTATTTATCCAATTCACTGGTCTGTGAGTTTTTTGAAATGCTTGTGTGGCATGGACTCAATTGTATAGATTAATTTAAATAACTTTTTTGAAGTTGCAAAGCTTAACTTGCACAGTAGATTTGCACCAGTTGGACAGAGGAACTTAAACATTTATGAGACTATATATAGAGATATATACATATAAGTATATAGATAATTAATTATATATATGTATATATCTATCTATATATATATAGTTATATATATATAAAGTTTCTTTGTTGGCATGTTGCCTTGTTTCTGCTCAAATTGCTCTGACTATTTTAACTTATTTATGTCCTAAAAAAAGAATGTAATTTGTTTACAAACCTGTAGATAATATCCTTAACTATTTGTAGGGTTAAGAAAGCACTTCCTGCCGAAGTAGTATAAAAATGGCTCAGCTCAGCTCATTGAAAATGTCTGTACTCTCGCACCCTGGATATTTTATTACAACCGTGCTCTGATTTCTGCCTGATTTCTTTTTTTTTTTTGGTTTGTTCTTTTTTTTGTTAATAATGTAGATACTGCTAGTAAATAACAAAAGAAGCCAAAATATAACACATTGGATGTAGCATTGTGATCCTATATACAGGGAGGTAAACCAGGCTTCCTTTGTTTCAAATAAAAATCAAAATGATCAGGTTCTCTCCTTTTATTTTTTTTTCCTTCCCTCTGATAATCTGCTTGAACTCGTTTTGGTGCAACATACAATAATGGAGGCTACTTCATTCTTTAGACATGCAGCAATGGCTTCTAAAACTATTTTTAAAGAGACATTAAATGAGTTTATAATTTAAAGTAAGTTATATTTGGTTTGTCTATATGGAGATAAAACAAATGTTAAAATCTTGTGATATACTGTGTTAATCCTTTTCAATTAGTACTTTAGGCATTTATTTCCTTCTTATTTGCAAAGTATGGGCTGTTGGCATTTTGGATGAAAATCACTGTAGGTTGTTGCTTCGATTTTTTTTTTTTTTTGGAAGAAAAATATAATTTCTGCACTATTAGGACTGAACGAATCTTTATTAATTGTGTATTGAGATGTGCTTTGTGTGATTTTTTTTTTAACCAAGCTTGTGTTCCTGTCGTAACACAGAAATACATTATTTTACCTTGAGCTTTCTACCAAGAAAGCTGCTTTGAAAACCTGCAGTACGGAAGGTGAAAAACATTTTTCAAGATGGTAACAGCCCTAAAAACTTTAAAATTATGAGCTTATACAATTGCTATGTCAACCACTTGAATGCTAAGCACTTTGTGGATCACAGATTTTTCATAAATAATTTTTGTATTTAATATAAAGTTTGCTTGGAGACTTTTCAGCATATGATTTTTTTCCATAACTGTACAGTGCAAAAGACATTTTGAATTACACAATTGATTATGCCAGGCGTGTTGGAACCAAACACCCTCCAACCATCTCGCTCGGTTGAGTTGTTAAGGTGTTTTCTGGTGGTCTTAAAAGTTGGCTCCATAAAAGTGGTGCATCTCTGCAGTCACAGCAGCTAAACCAAGCCAGAACTCTCCAAACCAAGCTTAGACTCATGGCCAAACTGCAGACTGAACTCAGATGTTTTCAGGGTGCATCAGGACTATCAGCCAGGTAAAGCTCTAAGCAGCTTCCCTTGCCAGCTTCCGGACTCTGGGCTAGGAGCTCCAATGGTTTTGGCTCGTCCTTAGCTGTGTGTGGCACAGGCTGAGCCCTCGGGGTGCCCTTGAGCAGTGGGGCCCTCCAGGAGCCCGTGGCTGCCTTAGCTGGCTCCCAGCAGCCCGGGCATGGCACCAGGCAGGATCGGTGGCTCTGTAAGGCCGGGGATTGCCCTCTGTACACCACGGATTGGCTCTCTGTGTGCTTGGGATCTCTGGTCAGAAGACAAAAGTGGGATCTATTTACAGGGAAGCCTCTAGCTTTGGACTCGAACATCTACAGAAGCTGTTAATACTGGAACAGTTTCCTTTCAGCATCTTAACACACTGACTGTTTGCCTTTTTGTTTCCAAACACTCTTCATGTTTTTTTCTTGGTTTCATTTTTGGTTTTTTTTTTTGTTTTTTGAATTTTTTCCTGTAGGAGTACCCCTCCCTAAGGTACCATTCGCAGACTTGAAAACTGTTAAGAAAACGAACACTGCATTCTGTGTATATATAGTAAAACATATATAAACTGAGATGCATAGAAAACTTGGGCTTTTGTGAGCAGAGACTGTGCTTTATGTATATGATAAATGATAGACTTTTTTTTTTTTTTTTTTTAAAGCAGAATAGCTATGACCTTTCAACTACAAGTCGTGCATCACAATTCCTTTCTTTTATTGCTTGACCTCTCTGTGATGGGAACAATGGATCAAAAACCAAAATGATCAGTTTGTTAAAATTCCCTGCAATATATAAATGCTCGCTCTCTACGTACTGTACTTAGCAGCATGAGATTTGTGGACAACAATACAGTGGTACATTGGCAATCCATCCCACTAGGGGTTATTAATATATGTTCATTCATCTGTTTTTATGAATTTTTTTATCTAGACAATAATTGTAAATAAAGAACTTACTCTGTCTGTTCATTTAATACTATGCAAAAGGTTATGCTTTCTATTGTTATTCTTATTCCTACAGTGTGATGCTGGAATGTTTGTGGTTTCAAAAAAAAAACAAACAAAAAGACAAAAGTAAGTAAAATATGTGATGTAAATTATTTTATAGTTTGAAACAAAATGATAAAGTTTTACTCTTGCTGCTTTCTGTCTAATAGATCTCTCTTGGCAGGAGCACAAGTGGAAAAATTTAAAGAAATAAATTCACAAAGCAGCATGAACAATAACGGTCTGAATGTAACAGCTTTCTTTATTCTCACCTGAAGTCACTAGATGCAGCTCTGGATTCCCACTGGGATATTTTGATATGCAGGTGGATTTAAATCTTCTGGATTGGCAGTGAGGACCCTGCTCCCCAGGCAGAGTTTGCTTTCCTTGCCCCAGGGGCTGAGGCAGCCCCCAGGGCTTTAATTCCTGCCTGGCCGGGAAATGGAGCTGGGAAGGGCTCCTGGGAATGCTGCAGGGAGATCAGCTGGAATGAGTGGGCAGCAGAGTCAGATGATGGAGTGAATTTGCTCAGGAAACAATGAGTTTAATCTCAGCCCTGAGACCAACAGCTCTCTGAGGCTTTTGCTGTCTTTGATGACAGCTCTGCACTTGCATTGACTTTTTCAGCTCTTTCTCCCTCTGTCACAATCAGAAAAATGATCTTTGAATCTTCCTAGAACTGGGGAGTTCAGTCCAGGACTCATCCTGCCACTTCAGACCTAGGGAAAAAGGGGGGAATTCTCATTCTGGTGCTCTGGCCCTGAGCCCAGTGGTTCCTTCCCTTTATTTTTCAGCTGAGATTGATGCAGTTGTTCATAAACTGCAGTGCAGCTGTGCTCACACAATATTGTTGCTTTAGGGGTTAGCCAAGCAGGCCAGGTATGAGGTGAGTGGCTGTAAGATTATCTTATTTGTAAAGGTAAAAGACTTCAAATTACAGATTATCCTGTCTTCTCCCCTAGATTTCAAACTTTTACTCACCAATTCTCTATGACAAGAAAGATTTGATAGAGGCCAAAATGAAATAATGCTGCACTGTGGGGAAAGTTACCAATAAATAAAAATGTACTCAACACAGTGAACTCAACAAAAGCCCCACAGAAAACAATTATTTAGACAGCAGTCTTGGATTAATGGAGCTTTACAGCTGCTTTGGAATGAAACTGTTTTCTGCTTTGATTTTGGGAGCTCGGTGTAGGTGATAGTGAGAAAATATTTCTCTTTTTAGTTCTCTGTCACTCATTTCCCTCCTCCTCACACACATCAGTTTCTTTGCAGCCCTGGCCCAAGCGCTTTTGGCAGGACTCTTCATCTCTGCTGAGAAGTGTCTGTGAGGTGGTGTGGGTAAGAAAAAGTCCTGGCATTGTTCAGTGTGTTTTAAGAACTCTGGGAATGTTGGAGCCTCCAAGATGGATTTTAGGAGCTGCACCTTCTCAGGAGAGTTTGTGGAGCACTTTTGCAGCACGGGATGGACGTGAGTTGTAGGTGCAAATTGGGAAGAATAGCTGGAATGAAAATCCTCACAGCACTGAATTCCTGTGTATCCAGCTGAGGCTTTGGAAAAGCACATGTTTGAAATTATTAACCCATGAGGGAGAACCAGGGCAGATACCCTGACTCAGAACAGGAATGCCAGAAGGTTTTAGCTGTTTTATGTTAAGACCACGAGGATAAACATTGTGACCCCTGTAGGAAAACCAGGTGTAGATTTGCTCTGAGGTGCTGGACTGATACAGAAGGGGGAAAATGATGCAAAAACAGTGGATGAGGCAGAGGCAGAAAGGGGAAACAAGGGAGAAAGAGGAAGAAAATGCAGGTGCATCTATAATTTGCTATAGGATGAAATGGAGTCATAATTGTTTATTACTGGCTTGATCTGGCATTGAGCTCCAACCCAAGGGAGCTCAAAGAGGGGTCCCTGTCTGAAGGCCTTTTCCAATGAAGTCCACGTTCATGAATAGGCTGAGATTCCCAAACCAGCTGGGAGTAGGTGACCTCCAGCACCCCTGTGCCACTGAATATTTGCTGTTACCCCATGCCAAGGATGAGTGGCACCCTCTGTGGGGCTGGTTCCTCCCTGTGGCAGTGAATGTGAGCACAGGGCAAGGACCAGGGCCCAGCTCTTCCCACTTCCTTCTGGTATTTCAGCATTTTTAGAGTTGCTTTTGAAGAACCACAAAAGGTAAGCACTGAATATTTCCCATTTGTGTTTGTATTCCTGCAGCAGTGTGAGAAATTGGCAGAATGGAACATCATAGTAATAATAATAATAAGTACATAATAAAGTGTATTCCTGACTCAGATCCGGACAAGGGTCCATGTGTGCATCGCCCCGGGCTATTAACTACAAATCCATGTTTCCCATTTTATGAAATCCATGCAGGGAATGCTGGGGTCTGAACACCAGCACACTGCTATAGGAGGTACTGGGAAAAATAGGGAAGTGTCTGACTCTGTTTTTCTTTCTGCAAGCAGGTTTTAACAGGCACATTATGATCTAACCTGATGGGAACTGAAGAGAAGTATGATTAAAGAGCTCATTCATTAAACAGGGCAGACTGTTGAAAAACACAAACCCAGGGAAGTGTTTACAACAACATTTTCTCCCATATGTTCAAACAAACTGATTTTTTGTGTGTCTGGGAGCCCATGTTTGCCTGGTGTTAAGTGAGGTGGTAAATTCCAAGTAAGGGAATGTCCTTCACTTCTCTCTCTGATGGGTTTGGTTGCTCTTGCAGCAAATTACAAAGCACCTCCCTCTACCCCTTGTGTGTGGGCATTTAAGAATCTCTAAGAGTTGAGCTGGTACAAAATCAGCATTTCTGGGGCACAGCAAGCAGCTTTTACAAGATTATTAAAATTAGAAAAATGAGTTATGCAGCTTTCTTGGAAAGTTTGACAGAGCATTTATGGCACCTGTTAAAGATGGCCCTTTATCCCAGAATCCCAGAGCAGCCAGGGTTGGAAGGGAGCTCTGGAGATCACCCAGTCCAACCCCCACCTAGGCAGGGTCACCTGGAGCAGGTGACACAGGAGCACAGCCTGGTGGGTTTGGAATGTCTCCCGAGAGGGTGACATGTGGATTGATAAAGCCTCCCAGTGCTTTCATCAGTGGGTTACTTAAAATTATTCCAGCTTCGAGTCCCAAAAGAGGCATTTAAAATAATTATGTAAAATTATTAAAGAAATTATAATAAACATGATGGGATGATAGGTCACAGGAATGGGTTGCTAATGTTTTCTCACCATAGCACGTCAGCTGGGAAAGCCATCTCGTGCTTCTCTGCAGATGGATAGTTAATGAGAATTTTTAATTGGATACATGTTTGGAATAATTTTCCAGAAGACAAAGATTACAGGAGTTCTAGGAGGTGTCACTGTGCACATAAATAGTGCTCTGTGGGAAGGAAGGGAATCAGTTCTGTCCCAAATGAAGCTGCTAAATGCCCAGCACTATTGCATGGCCCTGTGACAGCCTTGCTGTTCTGCCAGAAATCATCGTGCCCGGGCAGACCCTGGAGCTCCTGGGCTGGGACAGACTGGTTTCCCACTAGTTTGTTTGTTTGGGGGATTGCTGGGTGGTTTCAGTCGCTTTCTCTCCAGCTCCAGGCCTGGTCCCACCATATGGTTTGGTGGGGAGTGGTGCCCGGGCTGCTGATCAGGGAATGAAGCCATAACTAATTCAGAGTAAAATGACTGTTCTACCAAGCCTACAAAACAACCAGGGAATGGAACAGATGCCTCTCAAGCTCCCCAGCAGAGCATTCTGTGCTCTTGACTGTTTTTGTGTCTTGCCACCTATCAGAGAGAATTTTGGCTTCAGAGGCAAAGCTGCAGAGTCACAAACATCTGCTGGGAGGCTGCTGCAGAGCAGGAGGGTTCCTGCCAGGGAGATGCTCACGTGTGACAAACCCATCACACTTCCCAGAATGGGACGTCCTTGCTGGCAGGACAAGCAAGGCTGGACCTTGGGAAGCTGCTTCTGGTGCCATAGAGATCTTTTTGGAGGGCTTTAATCTGCCATCAGGAATTGAAGTCCCTTCCAGTTGGTTTTATTATCCTATTGTCTGCGCTTGGGAGGGATTTGGATGGTTTCAGTATTTCTCTATTACATTTTCTGTGCTATTTTCTGTAAGCCTGAGGTGATAAAAGTGGCCATAGTGAAATATTCCTTCTGACTTCTTTCCTTGTATTAAACTCCTGTAAAGCCTCCTGTATCCCACGACTCCTGGATATAAATTGTATTTTCACTGGATGAAAAAACACAGAGAAAACCCACTTTGGCTGAGCATGCTGCAGGGATGATTCAATTGCCTTTCTTTTCATTTTCACGTAGCAGGACAGAAGCACTCCCCAATAATGCCAAAGCATTTTGTCTCCTCGGTGTTCCTGCCCGGCTGATGCTGCCAGGACATTTTGTCCCTGAAAATTTGGAGGCTGATCTATGATCTGCCACTGGCAGAGTATCCTTATGCTAATGGTGAGCCCAGTGGAAATCTGCCTTCCCTCCAAAGAGCAGACCCCAAAAATAATGGCTGGTACAGCCCCGAGTCACCTGACATCACAGGAATATCTTGCTACCCATAGTCAATAATTAATTTAATTTCTTTATCAATGCAGAGCCTCTGCAGTCTCACCACACTGAAGTGTTTGGTTGCACCATTGAATCCTGAAATGGGACAAAGCTGCAGTCACAATTTGAGTTTCCTTTCTTCAGTAGTTTGTGCCCACACTACGTTTTACAAATCATGTATTCATTAAAAAAAAAACCCAAGAACAACATTCTTTAGGCTCCCCAGCAATCTGAGATTTGGTGGGGAAAACAGGCAGGTACTTAAACATCCTCACTGATCTCTCCTTGTAAATTAGTTCCACAGAACATCATTCCAAAAATGCTACCAAAGTGGAAAAAAAATCTGGCTGGCTCTAGAAAATAACTACTGGTCATTGAATTATCCTGGGCTCAGAAAACACCTACTAGGTTGTGTTATTATTTCTTGGGGTAACTTCTGTGTTAGGTTTTACGATGTGTTCCTCAGACTATAATGCTGAAAGAAAGAAAGTGTGCAACTCATTTTTATGCACTTGTTGTGGCATTAAAGATTGAGATGATGCCAAAGAAATGCAACAAACTGTTGCCACAAGGTTTATATGTTTTTGATTCAGACACAGGGAAATGCCAGGAACAGGTTTCTGAGTGAAAAACATCTGATTTCCAGCCAGAGTGCACAGATGTGCTGTTTGATACGGAGAGCTGAACAGAAAATAAATAACAATGTCACAATTCCACAAACGATGGTGATCTGTTCTTGTCCCGACAATCTCTGACAAACCCTCAGAGGCTCTGGATTGGAAAAACTGATCTTGTACATGAACAGAGTGACACAGAGGCTTGTAAAGCTGTCAGCTTCGTGGCACGGCCATTAACCTTCGTGGCACATCTTTGCAGGGAAACATTTGCTGCAGAGGGCTGGCGGGAGGGGCACTGGGCAGGAACCAGAGCAGCATCCTTCAGACACTCGTTCTGCCCAGATTTGGCTTGCTCTGGTTTCTAACGTCACAGAGAGGCCGTGCTTGGATCTGAGAGTCACAGGGGAAACCATTCTGCTGCAGTGCAAGAGCAGTGCCAGACTGGTGGAATTTTACACATCAGGAGCTGCTTTTGTTTACTCCTGTGCAGCCCAGAAGGGGCTGAGTGCTGCAGGGTGTGCGTGTGATGAGGGCTGTGGTGATTCCTCAGGCTCAGTTTGTGCTGCAGCCTCTGATGGCCTCACCACTGAGGGGACGGGGCATTTGTCACCGTGCCCGTGGTCCTGGCTGGGGAAATTCTCCTTCAGAAGGAGCTCAGACATCCCAGGTTGGAAGAACGTGTTATGAATAACAAGAGAGGGCAAAAGTGTGAAATCAGTGGGGTTCCAATTCCCCACCTCCCCCAGCCCACATTGTACAGCATCACCAAAGTGCCCCCACTGCGTGTCCCTCTGAGGGGTTCATGAACCCATTCCTGCTCCTTCCCCCACCTCAGCACTTCTGTGTGGAGAAGAAACACACAAATTATCTAAACCTCACCTTCAAACGGAATTTTTATTTCTCTAGAATGGAAATTCCCCACTCCCCCAGCCCACATTGCACAGCATCACCGAAGTGCCCCCACTGCGTGTCCCTCTGAGGGGTTCATGAGCACCCTGACATTCCATTCCTGCTCCTTCCCCCACGTCAGCACTTCTGTGTGGAGAAGAAATGCACAAATTATCTAAATCTCATCTTCAAACTGAATTTTTATCTCTCTAGAATGGAAATGGTGTTCGTTCCCCCATCCTGGGTGCCCTCAGCAGAGGTTAAAATGCAGCTATAAAAGACCTGTGACATTAGAACTGCATCTCATTAGGGCCATTTTGTGCAGTCCACACCACGAAAAGAGCAGATTGTCACTTGAAACACTCTCTCTTCAAGCTTCAATAATTCCCAGAAAACTGCTGAGCTTTGAAGCAGTTTCCCTTCTATGCAGCATCCCTTCCATGTGCAGCTATTCTGATCAAAAGAAGAACTGTTTCTAAGACTTGCTTTTGCTTTCTGATCTGTTTTTCTTCTTTTCTTTTCCTTTACCTAGTTTTTTTTTTTGGCTGGTTTTTGTTTTATTTTTTTTTTTTTTAATAACTGCTGTGGGTGGAATTTTGATTTTGGTTTGTCAAAGTAGGACAACCAAAAATCATATCAGTAGATTATGCTCCCATTCAGGAGGTTTTTTTTTATGAAAACCCCAACCCAGCCACACTCAGTAGCAATGCACATGGTGATCCAAATTTCTTTGATTTTTGTTTCTTTTTTGGTGTTCTTTTCCACTTGGCTTCAGTGTGGCTGCGGAAAAGGCTGGTGTAATGTAATTTTAAATCTTTGAGAAATAATGCTTAAAACCCTCCCACACAATGATTAATTAAATCATTCACATTGAGGATAGGAAAGATGAAAAAAGTCCATCCAATCATTTTTCTTTTCCCACTGAGCTGAAAGAGGAGGCTTTTCCAGATCCAGCAGTTCCTGTGTGAGATTCCCAATGTTGTGCAGGAGCACTGGATCTGCTGGAAGCACAGATAACCATCACACACCTCACTAACCCCACTCCAGAGGGGGAATTCTGTCACTCCCCTGGTGAATTCGCAGGGCAAAGGACACAGGGACACTCAGAGGTGTGACAAGGAGCCAGGGAGTTTGGGGAGCTGCAAGTGGAAAATTCTTTATTGGCTTGCAGAGTGTGCAGGAATTCAAACTGCAAATTGGGTTTTATAACCAGAGCTCTGTGCCCCAGGTACAAAAACTTAATGGTTCACACATTCTATAGATGTACTGCTAAACCCCAGACTGGGAGCTCTTCTGATCCCTTCTCAAGCAGGGGAACAGCACCTTCCAGCAGGTCTGGATTAATTTCTAATCATTTTAACAGATTAAATTTCATCTGATCTTTTAATTGTATTTGCTTATCATAGTTTTAAATGCAGGCTTTCAAATTTACCCACAATTTATGCAGGTCATCACAGCTTTATTTAACAGCCCCACTCCTGATTTCACACCTTTAAAGAGGCAATCAGGCTGCTCTTTGCTGGAACCATTGTGACAAGGAAACAGGGGCATTGCAGCATCCTGCCAGTGGAAAAACCCCTGGGATACTTATTTGTCTCAATAGCAATAGTCCATGGAGGAGTTTAGGAAGATTAAGTGAGGGTTAGTGTAAAAATTCAAGTGAGAATTGCAGAAAACCAAGATTGTCAGGTTGGTTTTTACTGTGTTATAAACGCAAGGAAAACTGTCCAGCAAACTAACTGCAGAAATTCCCTTTGCACAAAGAGATTGTTTGGAAAAGGCCTGTTCTGCCATAAAAGTGATCTCTTGGGATGGAAATTCCAAGAGCAGCAGTGATAGCTCAGGAATGGGCTGAAATCTGGTGTGAGCATTGATGTCTCGGGTGATCCTTAACCAGCAAAACCTCCATGGCTCCGTGGGAGGGATGGATGGACTTGGGAAATGAGACAGGGAATTGTGATCCCAAACTGCACCGAAGGTTGGGATACAAAACAGCTGAGCAGGGACACTGAAGGAGGACCTTTCCCAAAAGCACAATTAGATTTGTTCCTGCTGTGGGTGTCAATATGGCATGAGCAGAGCAGCTGAGGAGAAAATTGGCTTTAGGACGGTCTCTAAATCCAACCAGACTCACGTTAGTTCTGAGGGAAAAATTGCTGCAAACTGGGAAGAGGGCAGGGCAGGCCTTTGGAGAAATTGCAGTTAAACACTGCTAAACTACCTTCACTCGTAGTTTTAGTCAAGAGAAGAGCAGGATCTAATTATTAGAGACTATACAAAAGTGCTTGAATTAATTACCGAAGTCCTTGCTCATTGCTGCAACAGATGAGGCCTGCACGCTGTAACAGCCTCAAACTCTTTTCTGCCCTAAATCTTACAAGTGGGTGCCTGGGAATGGAGTCGCAGCTGAAGGACAACACAAGATGCTCTCAGAGATTTAAAATTACATTACATTACTGCTGAGGCAGTTCAGAGTGATGGTTTCTGTCAGGCTGAGCCCCTCTCCTGGAGGGTGCTGCACAATTTGTCACCCTGGGATGTGCTGGTGCATGCTGGAAAATCCACCACTGACTCCTATAAAGGGATTTTTCCTCGGATAAATTGATGACTTTGGATTGTTCAGGGTAGAAGTGGTGAAGCTGTGTTGAAATCTGTGGCATTCTGAGCTACATTTCCCTCAAGGCGCATGAGCTGAAACAAACCCTCACCCAAACATGTGTGAGGCCAGCCATGAACTGTAGGATGAAGGGATATCCATGGAAATAGGGAGGTCTGGTGTTATTGGCACAATAAATTCTGAGTGTGCACATCCATGTGGGTGGGTGAGACAGAAGCAGTGATGGGATAAGTGAGGGGGTGTGTGTGTGAGGGGTGGGCAGCAACAGACTTAAAAAAATGAAGTTCAGACTAACAGGAGAGAGATCAGGGTGTTGGACTGGGAGCATTGCCTGCTGTTTGTTCCCTAAAACCCTTGAGAAAGCACAGCTGATGTCAGACAAAGAGGACAGGACAGTGCCAAAGAAATTCCATGAAGCATTTTTCCCTTTCCAGCCCACAGCTGATCTCACCTGTCCTTTTTAAGGCAGACTAAAGACACTTCCAGCATGATTCCCTTGGTGCAGGTATTTATGCCAAGCGATTCTCTGAGCAGGTTTTAGTTGAGAACAAAAGTTCAGCCATGCTCACCACTCCATATGACACACTCCAAAAACCTGAGAAGCCCCAAACTTGCCTGCTTAGGATTTTAATTAGGAGGTGAGATCAGTTTCTTCCCAAATTATTCCAAGAGCTGACTTGCAATTGATATTTCAGTGCTCGGATTAGCCACCAAGTGTCACCCTAGACCATCACAAAGTCGAATAAGAGGCACTACTGAATCCCCAGCTTTGCAAAGTTGTGCTGGGAATAGGCTGGGAAAAGGTTTCTGCTTCTAAATCAATTTAAAAGCTTCCCAGGTGAATCCGTTTCATCCTGGGTAACACCTCTGAAGCCAGTCCTGCTGCCCAGCTCTGGCTGGAATTTTGGACAGGAGCCCCCTGCAATGTTTTGTGCAAGTTCCTTTCTGCCTGAGGGCTTGGCCTCTGCACTCTTCAGATTTCAAGAGAATGTGCTAACTCTGCTGTTTGTGATTCCTGGGGATTTCATGTCAAAAGCAGAGTTCTCCAAACTTTAAAATAGAATTTAGGTTCTGAAGGCATGCATTTGGTGCAGAAAAAGCACAAAGCCTTCAGGTTTACTCCAATAAATTACTCCAGTGATGCTTGGAAAGAGATCCCAAAACAAAACCTCCTGTTTGGCTTCCTTGTCCTTGGTTTCTGAAATTATTTGGAATACAAATTGATTTCTATTTCTGGGATTTCCCCATAGAGCTTCCATTTAGAATGAAGTTGGCCATGTCCAGATTTAGATCTAGATAAGACAAAAATCTTGAAAGAGTGATCATTTTAAAGTCTGAAGAATCAGGGGTTTGGCTTTTTTGAGCTTTGAAAGGTACAAGTAGAACAGAAAATACATTAAAAAAAATAGTTTGAAATGTTTGTAAAGAGGAAAATATTGTAAGGAGGACCAAGAGTGAATTATTTTTAATGCATTCATGTTCAAGAAAATAGCATTGAACACACATAGAAAATGGATTAGCAGCTTTCAGGCAAGACCAGTGCCCAAAAAATGTAGATTTTAAAAGGAAAATTACTTTGGAGCACTGTTTTCTTGCCAGTTTGTCTGTCATCTGTGTTTTAAAATCGACTCAGGTTCTGCATATTTCCCAGAATTGGGTATTCTAGGCCCCACTCAGGATAAACACTCAAGAGCAGAATATTTTTGACAGAATATTTTTTTAACATTTCCTAATGGTGCTATTGTAAACCTGGGGTAATTCTGTTGTCTTCAGTACTGAAAATGGACCTATTCAGTAATCAATAAATTCAGTCAGAGCTTCTAAGATCAGATGCTCTGTTTTGAAATGTTTCTTTCTGCACAGTTCTTTGCTTGTGGGTTAATAGGGGAAATCTTTGATTACAATACTCAGTGTTTTATTCATCCTAAATTTAAGTACAGTTGGATATCAGAAGGTGGAAGTCAAAACAAAATCTATGTCCCAGGAGGAAGAGAGTTCTAAATTTTTCATTTTACCGTGTTACATCCATGCATGAGATCTTCTAAAGGAAATAATTACTTTATCTGCAGGGACAGATAAAGAAATGTTTATATTCTCCCTCTAAAATCAATTTTGAGCAGAAACTCTTTATCCAAAACCACCCAAGGTTTCCTGTGGAGGTTTCAACTTGCAAGTATCAGTTTTTGAATTTTTAAGCAGGAAAAAAAAACTGGAAAAGAGTTTGAAACTTTGAAGAGATTTCTGATTTTCATGCTGCTGCATAAAAGAATTTTCCTCTTTCAATTAAATTTTTATACGTGTCATAGAAATTTAAATAGAAATGCTGGTCCCTTTTAATTCTATTTTAATGGAGAATTGCATTTGAAGGAATTTGGAGCAAAAGCTCATCAACTCCACCCTTTCTAAAGGAGTAATGAAGAGTCTGAATGAAGAGTCTTCAATGGAGAGTCTGGGACCCACCATGGCCTTGGGTTTGGCCTTCAAATGCCCTCAATTCCTGGGAAAAAACCCCCCAGAAATTCCACCTGTTTGCTTTCTAATATGGAGTCTGATCAAGCAATCTGGTGACAGCTTCCACTTGAAGAAATGCTCTTCATTTTCATTGCCATCATGAGAAACTTCTCAAGCATTTTGCAGCTAAATTGAATTTTGGGGAGTCTCTACTGCTAAGTCTCTTTTTTTTTTTTTTGAGGTTCACTTCCCACCTCCAGTAAAAGCAGTGGTTTGAAGCTGGAGTAGTATTTTTGTCTGTAAACCTCCACAGGGATATTCTCCTTATTTGAATATTTCTGTGCTGTTGAACAAAACACAATAAAGAAAGAGGTTTTTCTGGGCCAGATTTTCCACCTCATCACGAAGGCTGTAAAATAGGCAATGGCCTTGTTGAGGGGTTCTTTTGTCAGGATAGAAAGATTTAAATCAATTGCCCACTTGAACGCTGATTCTCTTTACTCAGCACGACAAATTGAGTGTGTTTAGATTAAACTACCTGCTTAAGGCCTGCCACTTCAATGTCCCTGCCTAAATCCCAAGCCCAGTTCTCGTTTTCCCTGCCTGTTATTAGGGGACAGTTAATACTGAGCACGTTATCAGCTTTCCCACTGGAGATAAGGCAGGAAGCACTTAGAGCCAAATGTGATATCCAATAAGCTGGAAATTTGCTCTGAGGCCTGGCAGATATTAACTGAGGCCTACAAGCTCTGCAGGTCTGGCTTGATTTTTAACGTGGCACAGGAAATTATGTTCCTTTTCATCAAGTGTCCAAACATAACCAGCTTAGCCTCTTAAAATCCCTGCAGTTTCTGCCTGCCTTGGCACAGAAAAATTCCTGGCTGCTTGGCTCCTTTCTATCTTGGTGATCTCCTGAATATTTGTTTTCATTAAAAATTAATGCCTGCCTACCTCAGAGCCCTCTTGTGTATGCTCCTAATAATAGACATTAGAAATTACCTGAATTTGTATCATTTCAGATTTATGGATTTAATAAGGCTTATTTGCACTTCCTATTTCTGTTTTGGAGGATTTCTTCACCTTAATTAGAATTTAATTTGATACTCTGTGGGGGATTTAATAATGTCATTTATTGTGCTAGTGTTGATCACACAAAGAAACAAAGCAAAGAAAACCTGCAGTCCATAGCTCAGAATGTGGATTCAAGTTAGAAACCTAATTACTGCAACTCGACAGCCATATTTAACAAGTTTTGATGCCATAAAAACCATCCTGGCTGTTAAATTCCAGACCTTTAAAAAGAGGGGAAAGAGCATCCTCCAAGAATCCCTTATCATTGTGCTGAAGGGTTTTCTGGAGCTCCTGTAAATCTGTAAATCTTTTTTTTCTGTATTTTAGCCCTCCACACTGGCAGGCAGGAGCACCATTTCCCTCAGCTGTGCCACACTTTGAGGTTTGCTCCCATTTTTTCCCCTTTTCCTCAGTGTTTTCCAGGTGCTCCAGACACGATCACTGGAAGCAGCTGCTCTGTCAGTCTCTGATTTCTTTTTTAAAACGACAAATCAGCCATAATGCAAACGATGCCTCCAAAGAATCAAAGTAAAAGCCCCATCTAGGGACAGCAATTGTGTAACGTCTTCATTCCCTTGTAAACTGCAGCGATCCCATCCCAAACATAATCAAATTAATTTGCCTGTGCCATGTGTTTGCTGCAGCTCACTTCAGCGGAGATTTGTATAATCTCCTCCACTCGTGGCAAGAATTACATATTTGTAAATAGAAATCAGTGCCAATCAAGTGCAGCAAATTATTTCGGATTGACGCCTTCAAAAAATTCTCTGAGGACGAGAAAAAAAAAAAAAAAAAGAAAATCCCCAAACCCTCCTGCAGTTCCTGGCAGGAGAGGATGTGCTCAGCATCGCAGTGGTTTCCGTGGAAACAAGGAGCCACATGATGCCCAGCGCTGGTGGAGCATGCTCAGTGCATAAATAAATCAGGTTCATTCGGCTTCTTTTGTTCTGAAAGCCACCCCAGGTTTGCTGCTGGGAAAAAGGGCCTCAGTTTGCCTCGTCTGGAAGAGTGAGCCCAGGTGATTGGCAGAGCGGGGGACCACGGGTGCTCAAGTCTTGATTAACGTGGGGTAAAATAACTCATGTTTTGTCCTGTGGGAAAATCCAGCCTCCCTGCACGCAGAGTTTCAAAGGAAACCTCAGCAAAATGAATTTCGGTTCCCAGTTAGAAGGGGAAAATCACCCAAATGACAGATCACAGCAGCAAGCTCTTATCTGCCAAAACAGATAAACTCCAGGTTTTCTCCCCCATTTCAATTCTGCTTGTGAGCTGCTGCTTTTCCTTGTTCACAGCCCCGCTTGTTGAACAATATTTGAGTTGAAATCAGAAAAAAACCCGACATTAGATGAGGAAAAAATCCCAAAATAAAGCACGCTGTCCTCGAGGGATTTTTTTTAGTGTTTTCAGAAAGGAACTCGTTGCTTTAAGATGGAGAAAGAGTCTGATCTCTGTAGTGCAGCTCTGGTGGTTGGCATTTGTACCTCACAGTGTGTCTTGAATACGAGATGAGCCATTCACAGACACCCACGGGCTGCTGGAGTTTCAGCCTGAATTTATTCAAGTCCATACTCAATCTGATTTCCCTAAAGAATAAGACCTCTGTTGGAGCTCTCTTGAATCACACTTGTTTTTCATTGCTGAACAGAGCTAGGTGGGCTTTTACAAATAGCCCAAACAGGGACTATAAATATAAATAATATAAATATATGTAGATGCTTTTATGTAAACACACAAGTAAAAAAAAAAATTAAAAAAAAATAAAAAACAACTTAAGATTGATGTCAGAATTTCTCTGACCTTGGTTCATGGTGGTGCTGCTGTTGTTGTTACTCTTTCCTAACTCTTAAAGTTGCCATTTCATATGCTTGGACCATAATCAAGAAATTAAGAAGGAACTCCTGAAAAAGCTTTGTTTTACTTAATAAATATTTCCCATTTTTCTAGAATTTTTTTCTTCAGCTTTTCCTTGGACCTTATAATATGTGCTCTCCAAATGCATGCAAAGGGCAGAGTTTTATAGGTAAAATAGACACCAGAATTAAAGTAATCAAGGAAAACTCTGAGTTGTCTTTCTTCCTGTCCCCAGTAAGTAATACAGGCAATGGGAAAGTTTGTAGGAAAATCAGATTTATTCTAATACTCTACCCAGACTAAAATTTCCTAATAAATTTCAGCTACAAGAGCAGGCTGTACCAATCCACCCCAAAACAAATTCCTGGAATTCCTCATTAAGAGAGGAGTCAGTAAATAATCATAATTGTGGATACTGCAATTCCACCCCCACGGGCTCCTCTTGGTGCTGTAATTCCCACTTTTTCTGGTCATGGAGAAGGCTCCAAGCTCTCTCTGCTGGCCTGGTCTCACCCTGTACAGACATTTATCAGTGTCTTGGACACAGCAAATTCAGAGTCCTTGAAACCTTTCTGGCTGGGCTCTCTCCTGGGAGGTGAATTTTGTCTGATTTCTGGCCCTAAATGCAGTGTTTGTTTGTTTGTTTGTTTGTACAGGGTGCAGTTCTGGGAGTTAGTGACTTCTAGCAGGCTTTTACCTCCCTGGGGGTTTGCAACTGTCCGTGGCAAATTCTGCAAACACTGAAATAAATCCATAATTCCTCAGTGTCCTTATTTCCCATCCTTCAAAAGCATTTTATTGACATGAACTACCTATGGCCAAACCCAGATTTTTTTTTTTTTTTAATTTCTCTATTTCCATGAGGAGCCAAATGGTTTGGTTTTGTTTGCTTCCAGTCTGTTTATTTCCATAAGTTAAAAAAAAAAAAAAAAAAGATTTACTGTTCCAGCTGTACAAACCCATAACTTTAGAAGCAATTACAGATTCTGGTTAAAAATTTTCTGCCTGTGATGGCTGGAAACAATTCCCTACCATATTTATGGCTTTGCTACATGCAGTTTGTAGTGGCCTTCTGTGAATTTATGCAGTGATCCCACCAAACTGATGGTCTGAAGGGCACAGCTGCTGTGTTTTGATATAAAACCTGATCTGCAAACCCTGCTCCAATTAAACAAAAAGAAAAGGTGCTCTGAGTTTCTCAAACTCCCAAAGCTCCGTTTCTAAACTCGAGGGTCACCAAATATTTCAGAGGGCTGATAACAACAATGCTGATAATGAATTAGCAATTTGTGTTGCCAACAGCTCCGACTCTGCTTTTGCAGCTGATTTGCAGTTTCGTTTCTCCTCTCCCTCTAATGATTTGCTCTGCAGTTAATTACATTGTTCTCTTCTGTCTGCACTGACACTCGTAATTTTACAAACCCACTTCCAATTTCAACTTGTCATCAGCAATGAGAACTTAAATTGCACATGTTGGAGGGCTGTGATCTCCACTACATCAAAGTGAAAGGAAAGGAAAATTAAATGGATCGTTGAGAGTTAGTAGCACAACAATTCGGTTGATGGAATGGTCACAGCCTCCTCTCAGTGAGTTTTAGCAATATCTGCAGTTAATTCCAGTCTTGTCTCAGTGTAAGATAATTTATCCAGTTGAATAATCAAATGTTTTCAGTTTTCAAATAATAGTTTGGTCTTTTGGGCTTTTTAAATCAAGTGTTCAGGAAGAATGTTCAGCAATTAGAGATAAGTGGTTTTTTTTTTCCTAGTCCTACCCAAAGTACCTGGTTTTGCACCAAATAGTGCAATGAGAACTTGCATTTATAAACACAGTATATTTTAAAGTAAAGCATGTTTTGTGCAAGTCACTTTTGCAATATAATTTTTTCTCTAAACTGTTCCAACCTCTTGATGCTATGAGGACAACCTTCCCTCATTTCTGAGGGGGTTTCCCACCTGAGAACACTGAATATCAAAATAAGCTTTATTGCCTTTTCAAAGTGAAGGAGAGAGGTTCTCTTCCTTGTAAATCATCTTGGAATAGAGTAAGACAAAATAAGAAAAAGCCTGATTATTCTGTGAGCTTGTGAATAAAACAGACCCGAGAGGCAGAATCGATGTTGCTGTGACAAAAATTGAATTTGTGGCTGTAATAGAGGAATATAACCCCCAAATATTGGTATTATCCAGCTGAAAGCCTCACATGCACAATGAGATAACCCAGATTTCTTGAAGGATGACATTTTTTTTTTCTGGAGTATTATCCCAACCAAAAATCACAAGTCCCTGTGCGGTGTAAGAACACTTGGGACCCTCTCTTTAACACCTCTATGACTCTACTTTAGAAAAACCGATTATTTTACAATAATTTACAATTATTTTGTCATTTTTTGGGCTGCTCAGTCACTTCCAAATCCTGCAGAGCTCCACTGTGTGAAATGCAGGGCCCACACTTGGGAGCTTCTCTGGAAATGGAACAATTCTGCCTCAGTGGAGGAATATCTTCTTTGGTCCTCACCACTTTCCTTTTGCTCACCATAAACCTGACAAAAACACCTGAGGAATGGGAAAACATCTCTCTGTTTTACTCAATGTTTTTTCTACTAAAGTTAAGAATTTGGGATCAGGACTAGCAAAAAATAACCTTGACAGGTGGGGTCATCAAATATTGTAAATAATAAAAAAAAGAGATCTGTGTATTTGCTAAAAAAATATTATCCTTCCCCCAAAATATGGTTTTTAAAATAATTTAAAAAATTATTTCCTGTCTACTTCACATAGAGGTTTAATCTTTCCCTTCTCCTTGGTCTTTGTAGGGTTTTCTCTGCATTCAAAAATATTATAGTGGAACTTACTACTGAAGGAAAGAAATGAGAATTAGTAATTTTTAATGAAAAACTATTATTGGAACAATTAATTGAAACTATTAATGAAAAACTATTATCATGAAAAACTAATTAATTATTATTAACGACAAACTAAATTTGGGGCTGCCAAACCCCACAGTCAAATAAAAACACGACTTGCCAGTGACATATTACCCCAGCTGTGACAAATTCCTGAATTTCTGCCTCTCTTTCACCTGCATATCTTAACTGGAAGAGGGATTTTTTTCCAAGAGTTGGTCTAGAACTCAAGTAATTACCAGGAAAAAATGTATGGCTGTGCTACCCACTTAGGTTGTCAAAAGAGATTATCATAGTCTGGCCAAAAAATTTAATTATTTTAACACTTTGCAATATAAATAGAGCATTCAAATAGCAAACTTGAGGGAGGAATTTGCACTTTTGGAAAACTTCCAGCTATATTTTTGGGAGGAATTATGATTTTATCTCGGTGGATGCCTGGGTTTGCTCCTGACGTGACTGACTGAGGTGCTGTGCTGAGGGTGGAGGCCACAGTCACCCCCCAGAGCAGTGCATTTCCCTGCCATGACCTTGTTGTGCCTCAAGCTAACGTGCAGTTACATTTCTAAATATAACAAATGAATTTGTAAAGTATAATAAATTCATTTATCTCCCACCAGCACCCTACAAATGGCTGACAATTGCATTTTTTGGGGTATTTCCCATCAGCAGTTGCTGTTGTCATTGCAAGCCAAATTGAAATGATGAAGATCCAGGCCCATGACAGGAATTGTGCCTGGCATTTGGCAGGTCTGTGCTGCTGAGCAGGTGCTGCTGCACAATCCCAGCTTGGAAATGCTGGGCTCTGCTCTCCTGTTTTCCCAGCACACCACTGCAAGCTGCATTACCTAGCCCTGAAATGAGAAACATTTCTAAAATGTTTTCTCTTTTATAAATCTCCTTTATAAATGTTACAGAGATATTTATCTGATTAAAGTGATTTATCACACCTTAAAGTGCAAGTGTGAGCTGTGCTCTGATATTCCTCAATTTAATGTGGATTTTAACGCAGTGGGAGCTCTGAGGGCATTCCCAGAACAACCACTGCCCCCACTCCTTACCCTGCTGCACTCCTGACAGTGCTGTCCCCCCACTTATTGACACCTGCAACTTCTTTCCCAACAAATCACTCTAAAGAACAACAAATATTCATCATTTACTTTGTTTTATTTGAGTTCAGGGGAATTAGAGGTGGCCTAAGGGCATGGCTGGAAATTTAGGGCTGACAAGTGCCAAATCCCAAGCAGAAGTCTCAGCTCTGGGTTGATGCCTTCTCCAGCCACCTAGAAACAGAGACCAGACAGGATAAGGGAATAAAGGTCAGTGTTTATTTGAAAGGCCTTCAAGGCACACCCTGGGGGAGCCAGAGGCTGCTTCCAAAAATGGACCCCAAGATGGACCCCAGGTCACGAGTTCTTCACACCTTTATAGGTTTTGGTTCATTTGCATACCACGGTTAATTCTCCAATTAAAGCCCCAGTTCAATGCTGTAATTCCCCTCAGCTTGCTCCCCCCTTAGAGGCTTTGGGTTACACATTTTGGGCCTAGAAGAGCCTGGCTGTCCTTGAAGGCAAAGCCTGGAGAGGCTTTGTTGTGTCTGCCCAGCACGAGAGAGCAGAAATTCCAGGCTACAAGGAACCGCAGAGTTACACTCTAAGCAGTACAGGATTTGTAAAATATAAAAGTTAAAACCTAAGGCATCAGGGTGAGGTCGTGTGTCAGCTCCCAAAATTCACTGAGTGGTACAAATTCACTGAGTTTGGTACAAAAGTTTCTGATTTTCCTGTGGCCTCTTCTTCCTCTGCTGCAGCTCCCCCTGAGAGCTGTGTGGGGCAGGGGCATCCTGGGCCAAGAAAACTCGGCCCCACTGAAGTTCCCAATCCCATTGAGCGGCACACACCCAGTGCCTGAGTTTCCCAGTGATCACCTCACCTCTGCTCTTACCCTTTTTTTTCAGGCAGGTGGGAATTATTAATGATAAAATACAACCTTTCAGCTGCAAGGTCTCCTTCATGGCTCTAAACGCTGAAGTACAAAAGGTAAAATCCCAAGAGTCCCGCGAGCCAACTGCAGCCCTTTCTGCATGGTGTCCTTGGGGTTTTGATTTGGCAGGGTACCTCTCTTCTGGGTGGTCTGAAGATCTCCAAGTCCTCTGGCAAGTGAATGGCCTTTTTTTCCAAAGCAACTGGCCATATCCTCTTTTTTTTTTTTTTAAAAATAAAGTTATTCAGCCACTTAGTCCTTTCAGTTTCACTCAGGAACTCCATTCTAGAGAGACTTTTGGTGGTTCTTAATTCAGCTAGACAGAAAGTTTCTAGTAACACTGCATTATGCAAAATCCTCAACAAACACAGAGGGGAGGAACAAGTTAAGTATGTTGTTAGAGGAAGAAGGATGTTTTTAAAAGTCTCTGGAAGGAGCTCAACGGAAGTTTCATGTCTTACACCCTCTGCCTCTTAACTGCCCCTGTGAAATATTTATTTTATCTTTTGCTTGCATAGCTCCATCTCCCAAACAAAAGAGTTGTCGAGGTATGAATGCATTTATCCTGGCTCCGTGGTGTGGTTAGAATGAGATAAGAAACAGCCCACCAATTGACATTTTAGCAAGGAGGAATTTAGCAGGGCAGCTTGTCCCGTGCTGAACCTCCCGGGGGAATTCAGGAGAGGGATTGGGAGCAGGGGGAACCAAACCTTGGCAGGTGCTGGGGGTCACAGTGAACCGAGGAAGGGCTGAACAGACTCCTCAGTGTGCACATTTCATCCCTGCTGGAAGTGGACAGGATGTGCAATCCAGATGGAGCAGGGAATGAGGTGACAGCTCGATGGCATTTGAACATTGCAGCCCTCCTGTTTCGGGGGGAAAAGTACAGAAAATTCCTGTTGGCCATAAAAGAATAAAAAAAAAAGAAACTTTCCATCCCTTGAGAAGAAACCCCTGAAAACGCTTCAGTGTTACAGGGCTTGTTCAGGTCTTTGCAAAGTTCTAATTTCAGCTTCTAAAGAGAATAAAAATGGAGCTAATTCCTGCTGGGGACATGAAACACTGAGGCTGGATTAGGGTTATTATTTTAGATGGTATAGAAATATATTTATTTATATATTTAAGCCATATTTAATAAATGAGCTGTGCTCTGGGGAATGGGAAGGTATCAGCTTAGAAGCAATACCAGAGTTGTCTCTTTCAGAGAATTTCTATATTTTTTTAAATTATGCTATAAACTCTAAAATCCCAGCAGCATTCCCCCTTCCCACTGTCATTCTTGATTGTGCAGCACATGACTGGCAGTAGCAAAAATGTTTTATTTGCACCTCTTGAATAATTTCAGCCAATAATCACTGAAACCTTTAAAAATAATCACCAAACAGCTCCTGATTACAGCAGAAAATCTCTTTATAGTGCAGAGTTGTGGGATCACTGCCCCATGTTTTGAAGTGGTTTAATGCACTCTTTCTGCACAGGCTGTACAAAATATCAGCTCCTCAGAGAAATGCAGGTTTTACTTTGTTAAAGTGAGGAGTGAACCACCAGACTTTCAGCACCCTGCAGATGCCTTTGCTGTTGGAGGGAGTGCTCACACCATGAACCTGTCAGAGCTCTCCCAGGAAGGTGTTTGCAACTCTTGGGTTGTGCTTTGCCATTTAAGGGAGCCTCAGTACCTGTGCTGCACGTTTTGGGGAATTAAAAAGCAATGAATTCCTAAAAAGCTATTTAGGTGCAAATTAGTTTAATCTGTCATTTGATATTAAAGCTAAATGTGGATTAAGACAATGGGGCAGTGTGGAAATCAAGGGTACCACAGAAAATAATCAATGGGATCGATCATCCCTCAGGATATATGGGACTGAAGCCGAGCTCCCTTAGGGTTCAGTGCACTCACTAATTACCCTGCTTGGGGAAGATTTAGAGTGTGATTAAAAACTGGAGCCATTTCAACAGGAAAAAAAACCCAATAAAACCAACAAACAGGTTCCCAAATTATGTTGCCCATTAGGTTTCTAATTTTCTCATTTACACTGAAATCCAAACTGCTGGATCCTCCCAGACCTCATTTCACTTTTATACACAGAACAACACACTCTTTTATTTCACTGTAATCATCATAAAGCTGTAGCATCAGGAATTCAGTTCTGGAGAAGAGATTTGCACTATAAATGTTTTGGGGTTTTTTTACCTCAATACAAGTCCAATTTTGAATTTTCTTCTACCAAACACAAATTATTACCGAAAGTTAATCTACAGCCATGCCTACCCTATTTTCACATTTATTCTTTTCTTCAGCAGGGTCCTATATGATTGAATAAAAGCAAATTAATTCAAGTTCGTCTTTCAATCTTTTTAAGTGAACATGAGAGACACCACTCATTTGAATCTGATGATTCTTAAACAGAAATAGTTATTCTGAAGGAGTCCTCCAGCTACCTAACAAATAATTTGAAATTCCTAGGGGTTTAATCAAGTACTAAGATGGCTTGAATTATTAATATTAACTCCCACCAAAAATGTCTGGCATATTAAAAATCTACTTGTCCTGTAAAGAATATATATTCTATTTAATGTGCTTTTGAAAGCATGGTCAATGAAATGAGGATCAGGACAGAAGAAATATTAAACTGTCAAAGTTTTCCGGAAATCAGCACCTTGCGCCATCTTTAAAGGCATTTTATGGATTTTAGAATGGAAAAACGAATTAAATTTTGCTTTATACATAATAACTTCTAAATTGCCTTGATATTTTTCCTCAGATTGTTGAGTTCCTGAGAAAGGTGACCCCGGGGAAGGGGCTGGGGGATCAGTCCTGAGCGGCTGAGGGAGCTGGGAAAGGGATGGAGAATTCCTGAGGGAGCTGGGAAAGGGATGGAGAATTCCTGAGGGAGCTGGGAAAGGGAGGGAGATTTAATTCCTGAGGGAGCTGGGAAAGGGATGGAGAATTCCTGAGGGAGCTGGGAAGGGTCTGGAGCCTCAGGAGAGGCTGAGGGAGCTGGGAAAGGGATGGAGATTTAATTCCTGAGGGAGCTGGGGAAGGGGCTCAGGCTGGAGAAAAGGAGGCTCAGGGGGGACCTTGCGGCTCTGCACAAGTCCCTGACAGGAGGGGGCAGCCGGGGGTGGAACAGGGACAGGAGGAGAGGGAACGGCCTCAGGCTGGGCCAGGTTGGACATGAGCAGGAATTTCCTCATGGAAAGGGTGCTCAGGCCTTGGAACTGCCCAGGGAGGTTTGGAGTGCCCATCCCTGGAGGTGCCCAAGGAATTCCTGGAAGTGGCACTCAGAGCTCTGGGCTGGGGTTGAGGTGGGCATCGGGCACAGCTTGGACTCGCTGACCTTGGAGCTCTTTTCCAACCTCAGCGACTCTGGATCCTTTGAGTCTGGAATTCCATGGCTTGTCTGAAGCCCTGGGCTTCTGGCTGAGCCTGGGACCATCTCTGGGGCTGTTCTTGCCTCCCGTGGCTGCTCTGGGCACAGCTCTGGCTCTTTCCAATGCTCTTCCCATGGGGGTTCTGCTTCCCATTCTTCAGGGAGCAGCGAGGCCATGTAATGCCCTGGCTCTGCTTTTCTGGAGTTCTTTTAAAACGACCTGTTAGACCTCAGCAATTCTTAATTCATACAACTCACTTTGTAAATCTTGACCTTCGTACTATTGCAGCCTCTGCATTTTTTTAATTCAGCAGGCACTGCAGAAACACAACAGTATTACTTTTATTTGTCTTTTTTTTTTTTTTTTAAAAAAAAAGAAGATTTACATTTCCTGATTTGGCATGTTTGTAATTATCCAAATGTGTTTCCATTCCAGTTTGCTGTTTTCTCTCTTTATGCAGCTGCATTCGGATTCTTCCCAATTTGCCATCTCGGATTGTCAATACTCCAATTCCATTTGTGCATGCAAAGATTATACCTTTTTTTTTTTTGTTTTTAATTTAAAAACCCCACAACCTGAAAGAAAACCCTCTGCAAGCTGATTCTTGTGACTCACATCAGGGTAAGAGGAAGAAGAGGAAGAAAAATCCTCTGTAAATAAGAAAGCAATTAAAAAATAAATGAGAAATAAATTATAATGATAAAGGATAATGATAAATGAGAAAATACATCAAGGGAAGGCTCCTGGTATACATTTTTCTTATGTGAAATATAATGTATTGCCTCAGCTGGAGAAAGGAAATTGTCAAGCCAGAGCAATGTGATGATCTCCAACTCCTCCTGCAAGTAAGGAATCCCTAATCTTTCATCTGTGACTTATGCAGCATCAGAAGAGGAGCAGAACAAATCCTGTCTGGCATCAGACATCGGAGTGGCAGAGCCATGGGAATTGATTATGAAACTGGCAGCATTCTTCCTCCCTGGAAGCTTTCAAAGTTACCCCTGGCTGTCCGGGGAAAGTGCATTCTGACAAATTCTGACAAGGAGAGGAGGCAGAGGGGCCTTTTCTTGCCGAGCATCTGCAGTGCAGGCAGCAGGCAGGATCACCCTCCTTGCACCCTGCATTGAGCCCAGCAGGGGCTGAGCAAGGAGCAATTCCTGCTCCCTTTTCCTGAAGATTATGGGTTTGGTAAAGCCTAACGCTCCTCTGCCTTGTGTTTCCTCTGAATAGCTCAGGGTAAAAATTGTGTGGAATCTCTAGGCCCAAACACCTCTGCCTTGTGTTTCCTCTGAATAGCTCAGGATAAAAATTGTGCGGAATCTCTAGGCCCAAACACCTCTGCCTTGTGTTTCCTCTTAATAGCTCAGGGTAAAAATTGTGTGGAATCTCTCTAGGCCCAAACACCTCTGCCTTGTGTTTCCTCTTAGTAGCTTGGGGTAAAAATTGTGTAGAATCTCTCTAGGCCCAAACACCTCTGCCTTGTGTTTCCTCTGAACAGCCCAGGGTAAAAATTGTGTGGAATCTCTTTAGGCCCAAACACCTCTGCCTTGTGTTTCCTCTGAACAGCCCAGGGTAAAAATTGTGTGGAATCTCTCTAGGCCCAAACACCTCTGCCTTGTGTTTCCTCTTAATAGCTCAGGGTAAAAATTGTGTGGAATCTCTAGGCCCAAACACCTCTGCCTTGTGTTTCCTCTTAATAGCTCAGGGTAAATATTGTGTGGAATCTCTAGGCCCAAATACCTCTGCCTTGTGTTTCCTCTTAGTAGCTTGGGGTAAAAATTGTGTGGAATCTCTCTGGGCCCGAACACCAAACGTGCCCCAGGTGCGGCATGGGCCTGAAGATCTCCCATTGTACATAAAGGTTGTGCTTCAGGCATTATTCCGGGAAAAGGGGAAGAAGAAAGAGCCATCAAGGCTTGCTGGCCTAAAAATCACAAATGCATCCAAAGTCTGGAGGGGCCAGAGCAGTGATGGCTTCATCCTTTGCCTTGATCTGATCAAAACCTGCTCAGCTCAGTGGAATAGGGAGTGCTGAAAATGATGGGCTTTGATAATCTCCACAGCTTTCCACGAGTGCTGGCTCTGCCTCGGAGTTAACGCAGGGAGTGGCACTCACAGCTCTCTGCTGCAGTGGATTTGAATATGTGAAAAGAGGTTTCCTTGAAAGAAGCAGAAATTTTACTACACTGAAGATGAAGCAAAATATGCAAGGGTTGATTTCTTGTCAGCGTTTCAATCGAGGCGGTGCATATTTTAGTGAAGGGAAAGAAACTCCATCTTCAGCTCAACTTTTCTCGTTGATTTTTTGCTGCCAAAGCTATAAATGGAGGAAAGTTCAGTAGAACTAAAGTGATACAAAATGAGAACTCCTCAGCTGTGTCCAAAAGTAAGACTTTAATTGAAGCCTGAGATTCTGCCTGGTTTTAGGGACTCAGCTTTGCTCAGCTGAGCTCAGTGCATTATGGAGTACCTGGAACTCTGAAGTTCCACTTCCAAACATGGATAGAAATAGAAATATATGAATTTACAAATAAGTATCAAATTTTCTGCAAACAGCAAGAAACTTACTGTAGAGTTTGTCATATCTTAAACTTAATGCAGTGAGGAGATGCTTTAAAGTCCCATATGCCTGTGAAATTGGGGCTCTATAACTTTCTGCATTCCTTTGGCTCAAAAAGAAGTACCATGAAATTTTGGCAGTTGCTGGAACTGGATGTTTAACTCAAAAGGTTAGAGATTTTTAATCCTTTTGTTTTATGCCTAGTGCAGCTAATTTGCCTTTTTTGCAAGTATCCTAGCAACCTATTTTTTTCCCTCCCCTTTCCCCAGCACCATAAAGGTTAGGTGAGGATTCTGGAGAGATTGGCCTAAAATATAAAACAAACTGACAGAAGAACCTTTCTTAAAGGCACAATATTCTTTAGTACCACTCTGACAATTCCGACACCTTTTAAGGGAAAGGGGACAGGAAGCAGAGAAACAATCCTGGAATAACTTCCAACACTTTGTGACTCTGGGAAATATTAAACTGAATAAGGGTTTATGCTTCACAAAGGGCTAGCTCAGAACTAGGGATCATTCCCTACGGAGACTCAGGGACCAGTCCTTTAAAACAATATTTGGTGAAGTGAAACCTTGAAGCAACAAAAAATTGTTGAAGCCTATTCAAACCCAGAGATTGTTCTGCTGCAGCCAAATATTTACAGCCAGAAGTGGGAACTAGCAAAGTTCTGGATCTTGCAGAAGCTCAGCTGAGGTTTGCATCAATAACACAACACTGAGGTGGCACGAACAGAAACCATTTCTGCAGTCCCAGGAGCTGTTGGACATCACCAGAGTTAACTCCAGTCTGGTGTGAGATGTTCTGGATGTGCTTGGGTTCCCTGTTTCAGCTCCACGCCTGCTCCTGACCTACTGGAAGCTTCTATCCACGCAGCATTTCCTGGCTGGCAGGCTATATTTAGCCATGGATGAAATTTTAACGACTTCAGTCAAAATCTGGTAGGTCTTGGGCAGGACCACATGGGATCAAGGCTGAACAGCCGAGTGCAAGTGCTGGAAGCTGTGCAGGGATGTTGGTTACACAATCACAGGGCCTTTTGTTTTTGTTTTCAAGGGTGGGCTGTGTTTCTTTTTTAAATTTTGACATCTTTTTGAGCTAAAAGATGTGCATGCCCATCTTTCCCAAGTATTTACACTTTTGGTTTGTTGTTTTAAACGTCTTTCAGTCTTTTTTTTTTTTTTTTTTAAACCTCATTTTATTCCTATACCTCCAAAAAATCACAAATATCTACTTTGAAGTAATCACAAGGATGGTAATTTTTCAAATAAAGCAGGGGTGGAATTAATAATCAGCGTTTTAAAGCATTATTAAATAAAATTACACTGTTTCACAGTTAATATACTTGTTTTAAAAGGCTTTTTTTTTTTTATAAAATGAAGATTTCTCTGTGCTTTCACAGCCTGCATAGCAACAACAAAGAGCCTGTACAACCCCCGAGTCTTTACTCATAATAAAAGAATTTATTGTTCAGTGCTTTACAAAATACCCCAGTGCTTCCCGAACCTACGTGCTCTCAAACAGGTTCCACCTCATCCAGCCAACTCCAATTGGTCGGAGTGCACGGAATACTTTTTTGGGGAAAAAACTGTCATTTATGGAAATGAGCCACCAGAGGGAGCCTGTACTTGTGCTGGTACAGATGTGATCGTGTAGGAACTTCAAACCCAAATGAACAAAAAAAAAAAAGAAAAACACCCCAAACAAACAAAACCAAACCCCAAACTAAACAAAAAGCCCCCAAGCCAAACCAGCTCGATGGATTTGTGTTAAATCTGCTGACTGAACACCCGTGCTACAAACCAACTTCAGCAGCAGCCAGTTTTAGTTTTTGGTGGTAAAAAGTTGGATCACTCTCCCTTTTCTCTTCCCAGTTTAGACTTTTGCCTTTCTCAGGTGCTAAACCAGGTGCCACCCTCAGGAATGAGCCCAACTCCCCTGTTCCTCCCCAGATCACCCATCCTGTGTTTTCTGGATGCACTGGACTTTCTGCTTTTCTGGAACATGGTCTGCTCCTTAACCAATACCTTGGATGGAAAATCAGCTGGGAACAGCAGCCAGAAAGGGTTTGGGAAACATTCCCTAGGGCCACATGTTTTTCAAGGCACCTTTTGGATGAAATGAGTGTGTGTTGCAGGAACGCCTCGATATGGGCATGGGTGACATTTATGTGTTTAATACACAGGTTATATTTAATAAAGATTACAGGAAAAAGAAGGTTGCACTGAGAAGCCTCTTTAAAGGGCTTGTTCCATCCACGATCCATTGTTTGTCCATCCTACAGCCCAAAACTGCTTTGCTGCCAAGCTGATAAATTCCAGGAACACAGAGGGGGAACATCAAATATCAGAGACTACCAAAGACATCGTGGCTTCAGAAAAATTAACCCACCAAGCCTTTGTCTTTTCCTGAGGTTAATTGGTGTAATTGCAATCAGACTCCCAAAAACGGAGCACCAGAGGGGACCATGGGATGGGAGCACTGGGAGGGCTCCTTATTGTCCTTAATCCACAGCATTTAAAGCCAGCGTAAGGAGGGGATGAAAGCTGAGGTTGGGGCTGAGCCCTTCCCTTCCCAGGCTCACACAGCTGAGGGAGCAGCTCCCACCCTGCCGTGCCCAGGAAGTGATGCCAAGGTCGCTCCGAGGTGAGAAGGACTCAAGGAGCCGACAGAAAACTTTACCACAAATAAATATCTCTACCTGTAGGTGGGCACAAGGAAGGCTTTTGCTTCCCAGCCTACTCCCAGGACATGGGGCAGGGATTTGGGATTGGGGGAGCATTGCTGCCTCAGTAAGGAGGAGTTTTCTCTCATTCCCAGAGACCTGCAGTGAGGATTTTCCTGGCACACTCAGCACAATCCAACTTTCCCCTTCTGTTATTTCCACCAAATACCCCGAATGCTTTCCAAAACCTCGTCTCAGTTCACCTTTGTCGAGCAGCTCCCCAGACACCTTTATTTTCACTTTTATGAGCTGTGTAAGGAAACTCCTTCCTATTCCAGCTACAGAAAGACAAAAGTGAGCTCCTGGCATGGGTTTGGATTTCATACATGTTCCTGTGTGAGCAGATGTCCCATTTGCTGTATAGATTTGGTTGCAATGTGGAGATTAAAGTAAAACTGAGATGAGTCAAATTAGGTCACCTCGGTTGAAGGGGGAGAATTGAATTCCATGGTGGTTACTTTGGGGATTTTAATTGATATTCTGTGTGTAGCTTCGCCAAATAAAGGGAAGAATGGGTGATGCTTAATTACCAGCACTTACTGCTGCACAAAAGCTCTTGCCTGTGTTTTCTTATCTATGAACCATCCCCAAATTCTGATTATAGTCATTATGTAATTCATCCAAACCAAACAGGGATCCTGGTCTGACTAGATCAACAATGGGCCTCCACTCTCGAGCCCCAGAACTGAAAATGCTGACTCTCCTAGGCTGGTACCCCACAGCAAATGCCAGAGGAAGGATGGAGGTTATTCTGGGACAAAAACCTGTTTTATGTTTCTAAAGTTCAGGTAACATCAGCCTTTTCTAGGAAGACCC
The DNA here is from genome assembly GCA_026261815.1 of Monarcha castaneiventris obscurior. Taxonomy (NCBI): domain Eukaryota; kingdom Metazoa; phylum Chordata; class Aves; order Passeriformes; family Monarchidae; genus Monarcha; species Monarcha castaneiventris. Next base: position 18,209,117 of record JAMPIT010000484.1, read on the forward strand.
ACTGAGGTTTCACTGCACATACAAATGAGGCTGATCAACCCTTCCATTTTCATAGTAGTTTTAAATGCTGCTGGAGCTCCTCGCTGAATTCAGCACGTGGTTTTCCAAGCATGGCTGCTGGGATTCTGCTGCTGCCATAAATGAGGGTGAGGACTGCCAAGGGCTGCCTCTCCTTCTGTGAGTGAGAGATCTTTTGTTCTCCACAACATTTTTGGAGTTCCAGAGACTCTGATCACTCCATTATGCACAGGACCTCTGACAAGTGGTTTGGCCTTTGTTTCTTAGCTATAAATTGGGAGATAACCCTGTCCAGCGAGGCTGCATAATCGATAGGTCATTAACTGAGATTTAAATATCACAGCCACTTAACAAGGACCACAGGGATTTGGAAATGAGCGCTGTGATTGTTCACTTGCAGTTTGGTTTATTTTTAACACTCTGGCCACCGTGCTGCGTGAGCAAGTGCCCTGGAGCCAGAGGTGAGCAGAGGACGTGTTTCTGTGGCACACAGATAGGACCACCCTAATTTGGAGGACAGTCTGAAAAGGAATTTTTGTTGACCATCTTAGCCTGTTACTCTTTGCTTGTTGTCTGAATGGGACAGCACCACCTTTATCTGTAGCTTGGCTTCTTACTGGGTCTGTAATTTACCTCCCTGCTTTTACTACCTCCTTAACACCTCATTAGTTACTCTGCTTGGCAAATATTTCATCTCCTTCAAGGGGACTGCAATGATAAAATCAAGGAAACAGCTGAAAACTGTTCAGTCTGCTAATCCTCACAATCTCAGCTCTTGCCCTCTGGAGGCTTGCTCCTCTCTCATCCTGCAGCACTGCCCGTGCTCGTGTGATTGACAGGAGTCAATCACTGTCCCAGTGGTTTTAAACCAGTTTATGGCATTCAAACAAACTCTGAGGTATAAAAGCTGAAATAGGATGTTTTTACAAATTTCTCAAAAAAAATTTGCTCTCAAAGGCGTTTTTGTTGTACTTGAAGTAGTTCTGCTCCTTGGGAGCCAAGATTTGCTCTCTGGGCACTACGGTGAGTGCCTGACCTGTAAGGTGAGTGCAAGGCCTCACAAGTTAATTTTCTTTTATTTTAATGCCTTTCAGTGATGCTGGCTGCCCTCTAGATGAGCGCTGCTCTTCCTGCTCGGAGAAAAAAGTGTGTGTGAGCTTCTGTTCCTCTAATAACCCCCATTAAGCTTCCCTGTGTTTATCCCAGAGATCAAACTCCTAGAAGCATGTTCCCACTCTTCCTTTCCCGGTAAGATGCACAGGGAGGAACACAGAGAAAGCCACTCCAGCCTTTTCCTTCCTCCAGCACGTTTTCTGGCTGCCTGGAGCTATTTTTCAGCGGGCACTGCAGCCCTCCTGCTCCGTGTCAGCGCTGATCTGCACCGTCACCCTTGGATCCCTGCCCGCGGGCTTCAGGAGCGCATCCAGGCTCCGGGTGACACCTGGGCCTGGCTCTGGGAATGCAGAACACACTTGGATGATAAATTCAGCTTCTAAGAATAGCCCCATCAGGTAGCCAGCAGTCCTTTTCTAGCTCAAGAACACAGGAGCACCATGCACTGGATCACTGTAAAGCTCCTCCATTTCTCCTTTTAAGAAAGGAGAACGACATGGGAAAGGAAAAGGATAAAGATGAACATATCTGACTTTTCGACAAACAATATTTTTTTTAACTTTAGAACATTTCCTTCATGGTATTTCAGTTTAGAACAGGTATTTTTTAACTCTGTGACTCAATTAGTTTTTAATTAAATGAGTGCAGGTAATATAGATTGCTTCGTGTGCCTCATCTCTGTAAAACAAACTGTTGACCAGATGGAGAACAAAAAATTCTACAAGTTATGAACAATGCTAATATTTTTATTTTTTTTTTCTTGCTCATTGAATTGTGTCTGTAATTGTGTCTATTAATTTTGTTTGTGTTTTCCAAACACTGTCTTTGGATATAGTGTGGTAATACAAGTTTCCACATACATGAGCTCTATTTATGGAGAAATATCAAAGCTCAATGCTGCCCTTAAAGCTCTGGGATTGAATGTTTCTATTGCCTGGCCATGTGCACCAAGGAATAATTCCCTAAGCAATAATTCACTTCTCACAGTGAATGTACCCTCTCACAAACTTTTGTGTTTCCCCCATGATTCACACATTTTAAATTTTCTGTTTTGAAGGCTGTGACTCTTGATTTCCATGTTTTCCACATCCAAAGGTCAGATTATTGCACAAGGAATATTGCAAGACATCTCTTTTGTGCTAAGTATGTGTACTTTTCCCACAAGGCCACCAGGCGTGGGTTTTTCCATAACGTGAGCAACTTTAGTGGTGAATTTTCTCCTGTCCAGGGGTACTCTTAAAATAAATTGTTCATCAAATGACTTCATATTGCTTTGCTCTTTCAGAGAAGTTTCATGTGAAATGCAGCATTTGTTTTCACAGTCTATATTTAGGCAGTGTTGATTTCTAATTCCACAATGATCTTTACCCTTTATTTTGACTTTTGGAGAATCCCTGTGGTTTGGGGTGCTCAAAGACTCAACTGAACCACATGGAAAATATGAATATATCTGTATAGTGGCATAGCTAATTTCCAAATATTTATGCAGGGGAAAACTGGAAAATAAATGTTAGATAAATTCTGAGAAGCTTGGTCTGCACACTGACTATTACCACAGAGTAATTCCCACAAGCCATCCCTGTTCCTCTCCAGGCACAAGGAGAGCTCTCCAGGAAAACAACTCCAGGCTTGCAAAATAATTAAGCAAAATGCTCACATCCAGACTAAAATCTGAAAAACATTGTAAGTTGTTATTGTAACCATGGACTCCTAAAGGAGCAGCTTCAGGGGAGAAACACAGAGAGGGAAGAGGCTCTTTTTGGTCAGGAGAGGTAAAAGATATTTTAATTTTTTTTAGAGGCAATTAAAATACAGAACATGAAAGCTGCTCACTCAAGGCCAGACTGAGGTCAGGATTGTTTGAGATTCACAGCAGAAGCTGCAGGTGAAATCATAACGTGCTGAATATTTCAGAGCGACATAAAGATGTTGAGGAGAGGTGAAATGAGGCTCCCTCGTTGTGCAAACATTTGGCCAGGCTTTGGTTTGTAACACCCTGTGGTTTTTGTGGTGGTTATTCTTTCCCATCACAGTTGATATTGCACCTCCACCCACAGATTTTCGGATGTTACTGCAGTGGAAGATGATGGATTTCCAGAGCAATCGATAGTGGAATGTTTTAACTCGTTAAAGCTCAGCAGCGCTGCCACATCCCGTGGGTGGGTTTTTTTGAAGTTGAACATGATTTCCCACCTCTTTTCTCCCCAAAATGTTTATCTGGGAGAAGGTGCTGCCTCACCAAGTTATCCTTTCCTAACTTGCTCTACCCACTCTCTAAATAATGCTAAAAATAAATGCAAATAGATCTCTCTCTGCCTTCCCATCACCTGCTGCTTATTACAGCCATTATTTATTGGCTGGAAGGAAAATCATAACTTACAAAGAACATTCTGGGGGTGGTTATAACATTTTTCTTTGTGGACAGCAACAGCATTTAGAAATATTTCTGTAGTGATGTGAAATTACAGATGAATTATTAAAAGTCTCTCCTGCAGTTTGTGTGCAGACATCGACTGAAATCTGTTACAGATGGCCAAGGGTCCTTATTTTTCACGAGGTATTCACCAGCCAAACCATAAAACTTAACTGCTTTTAATATATTTCAGCTAAACTTTTCTAAGCAGTTTGTTTTGCTGTAATTTCTCCACCAAGTGTGTGGAAAATCTGTGTCCTAGTAGCCACAAAACCAAGTGAATCCTCACTGAACAACTGTTGCATTCAATCACATCTAGAAAAGGCAAAAAAAAAGCAAATTCCATTTCTTCTTTAAGCTATTTTATCCACATATTGCTATTTCTTTTAGTAATCTATTAAAAACTTGTTACATATAAAAAAAAATTCTGCATGCATTATTATATTCCTGTGCATTTCAAATGATTGTGCTGCATAAAAATTTAAGTTTTGATAACTCAGAGGGCTATTACCAAAATAAGTAACAACAGCAACAGTCACAAATCATCCTGACTGTGATATAAATTGATAAATGCAGCCACACAGTGAAATTATAAACAGATCAACTTCTTGTTATTGACCAAAAATAGCCCCCTATTGTCCTATGGAGAATTGAGCTCGATAGAGTTTGGGCCAGGGAATAATGACTTGTAAACCCCATGAAGCTACTCAAATATACAATAAATAGGCTGAGAGTATAACAGCAAATGTGTGGATTTAGAGAGAAAATATCCCCCAAGTCGTGCTCAGCATTAGCAGGATTAGCACTGAACACGTTCCAGAAGATTACAGCAGACGAAATTCTTTTTTTTCCTTCTTATTTTGGCAGGGAGAAGCTGACATTTTCTGAAGGATCGAGCTAAGTGATTCTGTCCTATTACAATTGTCAGCATTTTTTAATTTTTATTGAGAGTTACTGCTGTCTTTGCCCCTTTACTGGGCAAACCCTCAATGGGCAGAGCAGGAATGTCCTTTTTTCAAACTGCAGGAAGGGGCTCAAAGCACCAACTGCTCAGTCTGCTGTGAGGAGTGAAGCCTTCTCCAGCCACCCAGAAACAGAGACTAGACAAGAGTAAGGGAATAAAGGTCGGTGTTTATTTGAAAGCCTTCAAGGCACACCCTGGGGAGCCAAAGGCTGCTTCCAAAAATGGACCCCAAGATGGACCCCAGGTCACGAGTTCTTCACACCTTTATAGGTTTGGTTCATTTGCATACCACGGTTAATTCTCCAATTAAAGCCCCAGTTCAATGATGGAATTCCCCTCAGCTTGCTCCCCCTTAGAGGCTTTGGGTTACACATTTTGGGCCTAGAAGAGCCTGGCTGTCCTTGAAGGCAAAGCCTGGAGAGGCTTTGTTGTGTCTGCCCAGCACGAGAGAGCAGAAATTCCAGGCTACAAGGAACTGCAGAGTTACACTCTAAGCAGTACAGAAATTGAAAAATATAAAAGTTAAAACCTAAGGCATCAGGAGCAATCCAAGCAGCCACTGCCCTGGCTGATAGCATAAAAATTAACATATTTTTGTATAACAGCTTCGCGCTTGCTTTGTTTGCCAGAGCAAATGAAAATAAGATGCTTCAGCTGAAAGTCAAATAGACACAATTAGTAGAGGATATGAATCCCTGTCCTTCAGTCAGGTGATATTTGTGAGCAATGCTTGATGTACATATCATGTTGGGAGTGTTGGCTTTGCTTGACATTTTCCATCTAGCAATTTTCTGGTTGAGAAGTAACTTTGTTCTGGCTGTTTCCTCTTCTGATGGAAAGAATATATTTTACCCTCTAGAGGTAGAACAGCTATATTTTTAAACCATAAACCAGAATATCATGAAGTCAGTTTAAATATGTTCTTAAAAAGACATTTTCTGAGAGCCTGCAGGAGTCTGGGAATTCAGTGTGTATTAAAACTCTGATATTTGTATCCAAATTTTTAACTATTTTTAAATCCAGGATCCTTTCAATTATCACCTGAACTGACACTCACCAAAAAACTTGATTTGTTTTGATCTGGGAATTCAGTGTGTATTAAAACTCTGATATTTGTATCCAAATTTTTAACTATTTTTAACTCCAGGATCCTTTCAATTATCACCTGAACTGGCACTCACCAAAAACCTTGATTTGTTTTGGTTATGCTGGAAGAAGTAATTCTGAAATCTTTCTGCAGTTGTGTAAGTGTTTAATCATTCAGACTTGGTACAGGATGAAAATAATCTCTTTCTCAACTTGAAATGAGATCAAAATGATGCAGTTTTGCCACCAGTAAAAACTCATTTTGTGTTTGTTTCAGCAGAGTGGTTCCAGAGGCTAAAGGAGGAGCAGCTGTCTGTGGGTGGCCAGAACAGGTCACGTCTGTGGGTAATCATTGGGTAAAAAGAGAATTTTGGGTTTTAGCTGTTTAGAGATGTTGTTATTTGGATTTATTAAATGTCTGAAGCTGAGCAGGGCTTAGGCCTTGGAGGCCTGAGGCTGCAGTTGCTGATCTCTTGAGGAACTCTGATAGTGAACAGGCAAAGGAAAGATGGGATTTCTACAAAACAAGGCCACACAGCCTTTTGGTTGCTCAAGTAGCTCACAAATTCATGATGGTCGGCATGAAAAGCCCTTGGAAAATAATCCAAGAAAGCAGTTGGGGTGAAGACAATTATTTTATACTTTTTTTGCTCATCTATCAGTGATGCAATTGATGTGAAAACGCCCTGAATGATGTTGTTATGACCACAAAGCACTGGTGAGCCCCACGTTATTGCAAGTGAATGGAATCCCCAGACCTGCTGCTCAGTTTGCCCTGTTACCACCACTAACAGCAGCAACAAAATGGGCGGTAGTGGAGCCTGAGCAGAATTATTGCTGTTTTCCAGTTGTTTTAGTCACTTGTGAAAGTGATAAATGTTGGAACCCAAGGCACACCTCTGGCCGCCCTGGGAGCTCAGGGCACACCTCTGGCTGCCCTGGGAGCTCAGGGCACACCTCGGGCTGCCCTGGGGGCTCAGGAGCCCCAGCAAGGGGGTCCCAGCCCCTGGCAAGGAGCCCAGAATGGCACCGGCTTTGACCTCAGCCCATGGGAAAAGTTACCAACACTGCCAGAATCATTGCAAGCCACCAGAGTGTGAAAATGAGCAGTGGTTTAGTATTTTACAAAGTAAAAAAGTAGATTTTAGGGTTTTTAATATGAGGATGAAGGGTTTAAGATGGAGGATTTTGGGCATTGCCCTGTTCTTCCTCTTCTTCTCCTTCTCCTCCATCTTCTCTGGTGGTGGTGGCACAAAATGATTGGTGGAATGAAAAAGAGGTAGAAATTCCGTGTCTAGAACAGGTGCAAATGAATTGGTACAGAACAGTAACTAATAAATGCGTTGTGAAGAATGGTTGGATGATGGAAAGGGCACAGAAAGGCCGGGACAGCCCAGGGCTGGGCAGTGCCCGCTCGGACTCGGCTGCATCAGATGTGCGGCCGGAGCTGAGAGCTGGCAGAGAGAAGGAGAAATAAACAACCTGAAACAACATCTGCAGCCGTTTCTCATCTGCTGGGGCTCGAGGTTTATAAAGCTCCCCAGAGGTGAAGATAAGAACCTGTGTTTGTGTGGAGTGCCCAGCTCCCACAATAAACACACAGGCAACTTGTCAGCGTGGGCACTCAGCACGGGGGTGTTTGGGCGCAGGGACTGACTGTGCCCTGGCTCGACAGACGCCGCATTTCCGAGGCACTGGAGCTCCCAGCAAAGTGCTGGAGAATGTTAATGACTTTTAGCTGTTTCACTGGGGCCGTGTGTTCTCTGGGCAGCGGGCAAGGCCAGCCCGGGCTCTGCTTTCACCCACGTCCCCCCTCACAAACGGATGTCGTGGCATCCTAGGTGGTCCCAGGGCTGTGTTTGGGTTTGCATTGATACTTTTATCTCCCTAGGAAGTAGAAAAGGTCAAACAGTTAGTGAACTGATTTTAAGGGATATCAAGTCCTGTTCCAGGCAGATATTCAGCTCTGACAACATTGGGCTGCTGAGCCAAGGGCCCATTTTGTTGTCCAGCAGCTCCTGCTGAGAAACCCATTTTGTGGATAATAGAGAGCCCACTCGAGGGTGGGAGGGGGTGGAGGGAAGCTGCTCCTTGGAAAGGTCTCTGGTTCAGTAGCTGCATGTTCAGGGGAACTTGTGCATCTCCAGCAGCCTGGGGTACCTGTGAGAGCTGCAGCAGGCAGATTTCAGGGAGGCAGGAGCAGGTTTTATAGCTGGGAACTCGAATTCTCTGCTGCAGATCACACACTTAAAAAACCCCGAATCTTTCTGTTCTGCCAGCACAGGACAAGGTGACAACAGGAGGCTTTTCTTTTAAAAATAAGTTATGTCATGAACATTCTGCTAGATCTCAACCTTTTGGGGCAGTAGTCATACAAAAAAATTTCTAATTGGCTTCTAGAGTCAGTGGGAGATTGGAGCAGACTCTTCACAAAAGGTAACAGGGATGTGATGTTGAGGCACTTACGGTTCACCCAGACAAAAAATTCCTGTGGGGTTTCTCTCCCCTCCTTGCTGCTGCCTCTCTCACTAATCTACTGTTGCACATCATCCCTGATGAATTAAGAATTCTGTATCTACATTTATCTCTGCCTAGGTGAGGTTTTGAAATCTGTTTTAAATCTGTTTACCTGCTGGCATCCAAGCAGTGGTGTGAAAACAGCTTCAGCCGCTGAGGTGAGGCCGTGGGTGACCCGAAATGTTCTGTTGGCAGCGATTCCCTGGGAAGTTTGTTGGATCCCAGCACATCTGGGCAGAGTTCAGAGCTGCTCAGGAGAGCAGGAGAGGCTGGCTTGGTTTCTTTTTCAAGTGCCAAGATTTTGTTCAGCCCCGAGAATCTCTCCTTGCAGCAATTAGGCACAGGGCTCGTGAGTTAATGACATAAATAAACAGAGGAGGTGCATTCCTCAGCAGGGAATTTTTGCTGTTTGGGGCATTTTTGCAGACTTTAGAAAGCACCTGTAGGAACAGTGTGGAAGAATATAGAAAACTGGAAATATTCCATATGAATTGTCACCTGTTACACCCAAAAGTGGAGCAAACACAGCCTGAATGGGAACAGGATTTGGTGAATCAGTCAGTATTAATAAAAAGGACACTGTAAATGGGAGGCCCATGTTCACACAATTCCAGAATGGTTTGGGTTGGAAAGGACCTTAAAAATTATCTTGTTCCCACCCCCTGCCATGGGCAGGAAACTTTAAGCCATGAGCTACAGAATTAATCATATCTAAATAAAAATTTTTTTTAAATTTTTTTTTTTAAATATATTTTAAAGTAACCTCAAGTGAAGGAACTAAATGCAAGGTGAAGCTTGAACAATTAATTTCAACATCATAATGCTAGAGTTAAAATGGCCTATAAAATATGTATGGATTATACTTATAAGTAAAATTATTTTCATGTTAAGTGATATGTTAAATAATATTAAATAATACATTACAGTATTAAATAATGCATTAAATAATACATTAAATAACTTCAACGATATTAAATAATAAATTAAAATAATGTTGTAAAACCATAGAGAGCTCTTTATGGCCCAGAGACATATTTCAATCAATGGAAAAGCTGTACTGATTACATCCAGGTAATTATGCCTTGCAAACCAATCATAAAAATTGTTCAGGGAGAGGCATTATCAAACATTAAAAGAAATAAAAACAAGAAGCTGACAGGGCAATCCAGCTGGGCTATTCCATCCAAACCATTTAGTTCAAAACAGCAAACTGAAAAATCTTGGAAGTTATTACTTTGAAAAAACCAAAGCTTTATGAAAAATTAATTCAAAGCAGAAAAAAAAAAAAGAGCCTTAATTTGTCAGGAGAGTTTTAGGTGTGCAAGGGTTTTGATGTCTTGCTGTAGAAAATCCCCAGAAAATATGGCTTGACTTCTAATAGGGACTGAAGTGCTCCAGAGAGTTTTAGGAGTATTTTAAAATGTCCTATTACTGCAATTTAGTTTTCAGTGTCGTATTCAGGACTGGGATGGGGTTTGCAGGGCCTCATTTTTCCATACTTTAGGGATGCACCAATGAGAAAGGAAATCCCATTATTGTTACTGAAAGGGAATTTTACCAGGAGCTGCTTTTTAAACACTCCACTCCCCAAATCCTTAAATAAAACACTGAGCATTAATTTGCTTTAATTGTGTGGAAATCCTTTCCACTTGAGTAAGACCCTGCCCTAAAGGGTTTGCAGGGGTATCACAGGGTCAGGAACAATTGATGAGGAAACATTTGGAAAAAAGAATTTTAAGGTAATCTTAAAGCCTGCAAACATAAGAGGAAGATGTGAAGAAACCAACTGTAAGCAAAATATGCTATAACGTAACCCTTTTTTATACAAACATTGATGCAAGATGTATTTACTTCTTCTAAAAGATCTAAATTAGCACTTGGAACATGGAAAGTTTAAATACTTTTTTTTCCCAATTTTGAGAATGTATGTTCAGTACTATGAATTATTTTAGATTCTTCATAGCTGTGGATGCAGAGTGAGAATTAATTCAGCCAAGAATTGGAATAAGATGGTGTTTGCAGACTGGAAATTGTAGTTTTGGGCAGATTTTCACACATTTTAGTGCACCTGACAGGAGCTGGTAACGTCATCTATGTTAGAATAATACCTGGTAAAACAAAAACCTTCATTAAGATGTAACTACTCATGGAAAAATAACATTAACTACAGAACTCAAGGGTGTCTTAAGTTTATTGCACTTAACTTCCAGAGTTTCCTCGAAGAAGTTTTCTTCAATATCTCATTTGTGTAAATAGGAAACTGTAATTTATATCTGCTTCAGCTAAGAATAGAGTGCTCGGTGTTGAAGGTGGTGAAAGGAGTTCCTGAAAGCTGCTGCACAGTTTAGGTGCCATTATTCACTCTGGTATTTTGACCTTTCACGTCAGATTTCGAATGCAGCTCAGGAACTTGCTTTGGCCTCTTCATTTTAATGCAACCCAAACGCTTCCTGAGCAAGCCATTAGGCAGCAGCCAAATTTTGTTGTAATCAAGTGGACTCAGAGATGGGTTGTTTTCTGTGTCTGGCCAGGATTCTGATTTGCAAATTTAAAAGGCGACTCAGGGCTTCAGGATTCTGTAAGCAAAGGGGCACTGGAACAATTCAAGGAATCACCTAGGGCTCCTGTGGTCAAAAAATGATGTACACAGGAGAGTATAAAGTATGAACAAAGGGTTTGCAGCTGTGCCAGGGCAGGTTTAGGGTGCAGGTCAGGGAAAGGTTCTTCCCCTGGAGGGTGCTGGGCACTGCCCAGGCTCCCCAGGGAATGGGCACGGCCCCGAGGCTGCTCCAGGAGCTCCAGGGGGATGCCCAGGGTGGGATCTGGGGTGTTTGTGCAGGGCCAGAGCTCAGACTGATGATGCTTGTGGGTCCCTTCCAACTTGGGCTATTCCATGATTCCCTCTCATGAATCAACACAAAATTTAATCTGTGTCCAGCTGAGGGATGGCACTGCCATCCACACTGAGGGCTCAGTGTGACACAGGCACAGCCCTGCAGAAGGGTCAGTGCTCAAACCCTGGCTGCATCTCAGTGTGCACAAACATTTGGTACATAATGGTTTGTGTCACAGTTCACAAAATCCATATTTAATAAGTGCAGCCTGTTGCAGATTTATTGGCCATGCAGCAAATGAGCATAAATTGTTATTTCTTTGAGTGTTCAACAGCACAGGAGAAAGTTTCCAAAGCAGCTGCTACCTCTGTGTTAAACCAGGTCTCACATCTGTGAGTTCTGCCTTGGTTGGGAGCAGCTGAACCATCCCAAGGGCTGACCAGCTCAGCTGGAGAGCAAAACTTTGCTCTGCTCCTTGTTCAAGGCTCTTGTAAAACCCAGGGCTGGACTGGGAAACTCTTAATCAGCTTAAAGAGACTTAAAATAGAAATCAAGTTGGAATCAAAAATCCACGTACCACTAGCAGCTGAAATGTAATGCCTTCTTATCATCTGAAATTTAATGCTTTCTTATCGTTACTAACGAGGGCCTGAAATTAATTGCACTAAGAGCTGGCTGCTCCAAACCCTCCCTGCTTTGTTGAAAAACAAACCTCAGAAGGAAACCTTGCCTGATTTAAAACCTTTATTTCTATGTGTATTACAGTTTTCTATTCTGTCTCTAAAGTTAGTAAGGAGCTGAGGAAACTCACACTTTCTGGAGAGATAAAAGCACTTACGGATATAAATCCATGTCTCCTTATTCTCAGCTACTTTAATCATCAAAACAATATCAAAGGTGCACAAACCCCTTTTGCACTGCAAACTATGAATCAAGTGCCATTTTCTGCCCCTCTTCAGCAGAAAAAGACATCTCAGATATTTAGCTCCTGAAAACTCGATCTTTATTTCTGCAAAGTGTCTCAAGAAATGAATTTCAGGCTGAATGTGCTGAAAGGTTTGTAAATGGTGCACTGGTGGAAAATTTCACCGTGTTTATTTGCAGTACAATCTGCAGCCTATAAAAGTTAAAAGGTTGTGATTATGGAGGCTTCTGCAGAGGAAATTTTCCTCTTCTGGATGCAGTTTTACTACTCTTAAATGATATTTAATCTCTGGATAATCTGGTACCTTTGTATGTTCTCCATTTGCCTTCCCAGAGGATGAGAGTCTACAGTAAACTACTCCCTCTTTTAGCTGGGAAAGACAAACAAGTCCATGCATCTTTAGTAAGTGGATGTAATGAAATTTTAGAGTATTTTCTCTTTTGCCTCTTGGAGTAAAGATGTTGATTTTCCTGGGCATTGTTGAGTGGGGATTCACAAGAATTTATTTTCCTGCTCTGCTGGATAAATTCTATTTTGACCCAATTTTGAGGTTATAAACCTACAGGTGGCAATTAACAACTGATGATTCAGAGCTGTAAAGAAAGAATTTCAGTAAGAGGAGTTTCAGTATTAAGGTACTGCAAAATACAAAAAAATATAACAAAATGAATCTATTTCTGATTAAAAACACCATTACAAAAAGCAAAACAAGTAAAAGAAATCTCTGGGCACTTTGCAGCACTGCACGGAAATGCAAGTTGGCTGAAACATCTGCAGTATCACATCACATGCTCTGCAGGAATCTTGTTGAAGGCAATTAATTGTTAATTAGCAATGTGCCAGCAGACAGCTCAGGAAAGGATTGTTTGCTGAGTTAGTCCAAGTTGTCGTCTGTAATTTGTGTGGCAGAGCAGTGGCAGCAGCTCAGAGTCTGTGGGAATGGGGCTGCTTTAGGGAACTTCACACACACCCCTTAAACTCCTGTGCCAGTGCTCAAACGCTGACAGAGCTGAAATGAAATCCTGAATAGCAAAGGGTGGGCTTTACAAGAGCTAATCAATATTTTCCAGGCAATTACTTTGCTTTTTTGACGTGCAGCTTCAGCCAAAAACACTTCAATAAAGGAAATGTTCTGAGAATGTGGGACCTCTTTTTAACTTTTGAAGCAGTTTCTGTTGCACTCTAGTTAAAAAAATAAAATGTGATTGAGTTGAAATTTTAGGGGCTGATACATATTTCTTATTATTTTGCATTGGGGAGAAAAATAAATGACCTTCATTAGGGGTTGACCTGTCTTTTGGAGTTTTTTTCCTTGTTTCAGATCTGACACAGAACCAAAGCACTCCCTCATTCACACCTGTGATTGAGTTTCTAATGGTAACTTGGTAAAAAAATACATTTTAATGTATTTTAAAGCAACTCTTGGCAGAGTGTGCAGTGTTGCTGCCACCCCTCACTGAACCTGAATATTGCACAGGTTCCCATAGTGGGAGGGTAGAGAATCAGAGGGGGGAAAAGTGGGAATATTCATGGGGTGAGAAAGCTCAGGGGCTGGGATGGAGACAGTTTAATATGTAAAGCACAGCCAAAGGATGAGTTCCCTATTTGCCATCAGCAGGGATGTTCAGCCATTTCCAGGAAGGCAGGAATTCATCCCATGGGATGTTTGGGAACACAAATGCCACTACTCAAATCATTGTCCTCCCTCCCTCTTTGCCCCGTTTTTCCTGCTGATTGTGACATTCATAGCATGGAATGATTAACTTCATCTATAAGCTGGAATTTGATTTCTTTAATTGCCATGCTATAGACTCAACCTAAAGCCAGCTTGGATTTGTGAAATGCCAGGTTTAACCCAAAGCCTGGCTCAGTGGGCTGCTTGTGGAAAAGAAGGGTACTGGACCACTACCTAAGGGCTGGGGGAGATGTTTCTTCCTGTCAGGCTCACTCTTTTCTATCAGAGGTGTGAGAGTTATTCCTTGAACTCTGTAAATCCCAACAATCTTCCCATATTGACCTGGAGCACCCAGTGCACAAAGCAACCCCTTCCCCTAATTTACAACAGGGAAGAAAGTGTCTGGGATAACATAAAGGACTTTAGGTGCCTGCAGAGAGCATCTGCAATGGGAATTAAACTCTGACATTATTCACTGAGTGCCTTTAATAATACAAAACATTTTAATATGGTCAAAAACATATCCAGAGGCCCTGAGCACAAACTCTCCTCAGAGTTCATTCCTTTTCCAGGCTGGAGCAACCCCACTAATTAGGAGTTAGGGTTGCTGGTAACATCTGTATCTGCATGAAGGCTGCAAATTCAGGCTCTGATCTGGAGGAATGATTGACTATTGATAGTTGTGGTGTTACTCAGCGAGTTCTTCTCAGGTCTCTTTGGTATTTCTTTTATTTAGTCTCACTTGTAAGTCCCATTAAAACATTCCAAAGGTGTCTTCTCATTTATTTGCTAATTTCTAGGTTTCAGTCGGGTGGGTGACTGCTAACTCTGGTGTGTTCAACCTCAGGGTTGGAGGTTCTCTCCAGGTATAAAATCCATGTTTAGGCAGCTCAAAGTACCATTACTCATTAGCAGAGGGGTGTGTCCCTAAACCACAGCAGGAGTGGATGAATTAACTCAAGGAACCCACAGTCTGTGCCCCCTTTTCAAGGAGATCAGCATAAATCTGCATCAGAAACCCCATTTTGTGGATTATCACCCACTCCTGTCTAGAAGAGGGTGTGGAAGATAAAATGCAGGTGACAAAATACAGATCTCACACTGACAGCAGGGGACAGGGGAAGGGCAACACCAAGAGATGGAAAAGTGATTTTTGCTGCTCTCCTCAACCCCAAACTCAGCATCTCACCCATTGTGAGGCAACAAATTGGATGGAGAGATATCTGCAGTGATAGAGGTTAAGCCGTTCTAAATAGCAGCCAAGCAATCAGGTGTTGCTTTGCTTAAAATGATCTGCAGCAAATAAATCTCTTTTTTTCCCGTTGCAGAAAACTGATTAGGCACAAATCAGCCTATTTTTGATTGAAGTCAGCCCACAATAGAGCAGCTAAAGGTGTCTGTGTTGTTCACAAACAGCTTTGTGATGTGAGGCTTTTGATCCAAAATATTGTCAGATTGTTATCACTGATGAAATTCTTATTGTGTTTCTTTGCTATTGTGTAGCTATTTACCCACAAAGAGTCCAGCTTTATGAAATCTCTATATAAGGGCTGTGCAGATTTTGCTTATAGCAAATCAAAACGAGGTTTTTAAATCCGAAGAGGATTGTTGTTCCCCCCCCACCCCCAATTATATTGTCACAGGGTTCTGTACTGCAGACACAACACAGAAATACAGAGTTACAACAGGGAGAAGAAACGAGCCAAGCCCCAGTTTTTAATTTCCAAAGCTACATCACATGACTTTAGCTGACATTAATTTTGGCAGCCTGGCAGGATCCTGTGGCAATGTGGATTTTTCTTGGAGGTTGCTTTCCCAAGTTACTCTAGCTATGAATGACTTCTCTTGATTAATTTTAGTTTATAAATCTAAATAAATGCAGCCTTGGAACATTGGGTACTTCACAGCACCATTCTCTGGTTAGCAGAAACATCTGATTTCCACCCCCACCCCTGTACTTTCTGCACAGAGTTGTAAAGGATTCCTTGGGAGTGTGGAGATAAACCTGAATAAAGCAGGACGGGGATTTCTTTTTAGGGCACACCATTTTAATGTAGGGCCCAAAAGGCATGGCCAGGAAACTTCTGCTGGATGATGGGAATGGGCAGGGATTCCTGGTGAGGAGCACCAGACACAGGTGAGAGCATGAGCTGAGACCCAGCCTGTAACCCAGGGAATTTCTCTCACTGCAACAGCAAAGGCTCCACCAGAATTAAAAATCCCCAGGGTTCTCAACCTGCTCTAAAATTTGTCATTTTACATTGCAGATGCTGTGCAGGGCTGACAAGGATTAGCAGCCAGCAATTAATTCCATAAACACTTCAGCTGGTGGGAGACTGAATGGGAATTGGTGCAGGAATACAGCAGTGGGTAAAACCCTCGACACCAGGAATTCATCATTCCAAATAGAGAACAAATCAGCAGCAAAAAAACACCTTCAGCATCTGCCCGTGGCCTGTCCCTTGCAGCAGGACCTTCAACTGGGGGTCATCAATCTGTTTGATGGAGGTTGGGCTCTCCTTGTATTGAATCATCAGATGTTCCCTGTCCCTTAGCTCCTCTCCATTTTCAGAATTACTCTCAGGAATGAAATGAGAATTCACTGTCAGCTTTGATGTTCAAGTGTGTCCTGTTGAGCCTGCCTAGGCCTGGCTGGAATACAGAAAAGCCGTGTCTGTTTTGGTCCCTGCTGAAAACAAGATGAAGGAAGGGGTAAAAATAAACCAACAAAAAAGCCCTCTGAGTTGAGTTTGGTTTGTGCAAATTCAGCTTGGGGAAAATGGATCTATTCCATCCTCAATTAATGAATGCCAGCTGCATTAAAAACAGAGACAGACCACAAATAGACCACCTCAAATCAAACCCAGCGCTACCTGTGGGGAGGATACTTAAAAATATATAAATATAAGAATTTTGCATTTTTTTCAGCTTTACCACTGGCAGTTTTTCCTTTCCCAAGATAGGTTTGACTAGAGCTAGATGTGCTGGCATCAAGAAGGAAAGAGAGAGGCTCATGCTGCACCTTTTAGGAGCAAGGGTTGGTGTGACAGAGTTGGCAGGGTGAGGCCCCAGCACCCACTCTTGTGACAGGCGTGGCTGAAACGCAAAATTCTGAAAACTTTAACCACAGCAGAAGCTCCAAAGTGTAATGTACAAGCTGGGGTACAAAGTCAAGTTAATGTAAAATCTGTCCGTGGGCATCTTTCCATTGTCTTCCATGAACATTCTAACAGGTGTCCAGGCAGTGGGAAAAGTCCATGGAGCTGGAGGGCAAGAGGGAGAGGATCCACACGGGAGAGGAGCAGGCTGTGTCTGGGACATTCCCCAGCAGAGAATCCTGCGTTTCAGAGCCTGGCTGTTCCAAGGTGCATCCCCTGGAGCTGCAGAGCAAAGCCTTGCTGACCGTGACTGCAACAGGGTGTGGGACCGAGGGAAGATCTGAAGCAAGAACCCGCCTTGGGTGCTGCCATTTGCCGAGGAGAAGCTGCAGAGATGAAGAAATGAAGAGGTATTTCATTTGGGTTTGGAAACATGGCGTGAAAATGACCTACAAAAAAATTTTAAAGAGGAGATGGTTAAGTGGAAAAAAAAATTCTATTTGAAATATTTGATTCAACCTGAAACAAAACCATTTGTAATAATTTTCCCTCGTATTCTCGCCTCTTTTACAGCTTGAATTTTAAGCCAAGCCCCAGCTAGCAATGCCCACATGGGCTGGTTCTGCATTTTCCTGGTGTAACTCGAAAGCGCCCACATTGTTTCCACACTTCCCAAATGTTCCCCCTCCATTTATTTTTTTTTTTTCATCCCGTCTGTCCCCCGGCTCCCCCCGCCGCCCTTTCCAGCTGAAGTTTCTGTCATCTGCTCCCGACGGGTTCCTTTTTTTAACTCGCCGGGCCCGCGCCAGCCCCCGAGGGCGGCAGGAGCGGGGCTGTCCCCAGGGGATGCGGAGTGGGGCCGGGATGCGCAGGGATGCGGAGTGGGGCCGGGATGTGCAGGGATGCGGAGAGGGGCCGGGATCCCCGGGGGATGCGGAGAGGGGCCGGGATCCACAGGAGATGCGGAGCGGGGCCGGGATGCGCAGGGATGCGGAGCGGGGCTGTCCCCGCATGCGGAGCGGGGCCGGGATTTCCAGGGGATGCGGAGCGGGGCCGGGATCCGCAGGGATGCGGAGCGGGTCTGGGATCCCCGGGGGATGCGGAGCGAGGTCGGGACCCGCAGGAGACGCGGAGCGGGGATGCGGAGAGGGGCCGGGATCCCCGGGGGATGCGGAGCGGGGCCGGGATCCGCAGGAGATGCGGAGCAGGGATGCGGAGCGGGGCCGGGATCCCCGGGGGATGCGGAGAGGGGCCGGGATCCGCAGGAGATGCGGAGCGGGGCTGCGAAGCCGCCGGGCTCGGCCCTGCCCGCGGGGCGGGGGATGCTCGGTGGTGATGCTGGGTGGTGATGCTCGGTGATGATGCTGGGTGGAGGAGAAGGAGGAGGAGGAGGAGGAGGAGGAGGAAGAGGAGGAGGGGGGAGCTGGCGGGACAGCCTGAGGTGGGCGGAGGGGGGAGGCGGGTGTTAAACCATCGCTCCGGGGAGGGCTGAGCATTTGCAAATTCCGGCTCCAGAGCGCGGGGAGCATCCTCCTACCCACGCCGGGCCGCCAGCAGCGGCCAGGGCAGGACAGGACGAGGCTTCCCCGGCTCCCGGGGATCCTGAACGCCTTCTCCCCGGCCCGCCGTGCCCTGCCCGAGCTCCCGGAGCCGCGTCCGTCCGCCCGCAGGCAGCGCTGAGCCGCAGCCCCGGTCCCCGGCGCGCAGGCACGGGCAGAGCCCCGGGTGAGTAGTGCGGGAGCTCCCCTGCTCCTCCGGGCAGGCCACAGCTACCCCAGCCCTTCTGCACGTCCCCGAGAGCTCCCGGGCTCAGGTGTGCGCCTGGAAGGTGCAGCAGCATCCTGGCCTCTGGTAGGGCCGTCAGGCTGCGATCCGTGCCCCGGGAGGGATTTTTGAAAGGCTTCCCCTCTGTTTGGAAGTTGTCTGTCTGCACTTGGAAATAACTCCTTCCCTTGCACGAAACCTCCTCTCGTCCCCCCACCCCTTTTTTTTTTCTTTTTCCCCTGCTTTGCAACTTTTGCAGCCCTGTGGAGTTGCCTCCCTCGCTTTCACCTGCAGATTTCCACAGGTCACCAGAAGCCAAGGCCACTCCGGGGGATTTCAGGCACTGGAGATCGGTACCAGCAAGTGTCCTAACACACCTGAGTGTTCTTCTTTTGTTCTCCACTAGGCTGAAAAGTCATGACAGCTGAAAAGACCATTCCTATAATTAATGGCAAGCCAGAAGATGCTTTGGACCCAGAAGCCTCAAGTACCAACCTCGTCCACAGCAACGATAAGAAAGTTCATGAAAGAGGTCACTGGAACAATAAGGTTGAATTTGTGCTCTCTGTGGCAGGGGAGATTATTGGGCTGGGAAACGTCTGGAGATTCCCATATCTTTGCTACAAGAATGGAGGAGGTAAGATGGCATCACATGTGGATTTACATGGAATTAACCACGGGAATTAAACAGTTAAGAATGCTTTGCAGTGATTTATTGCTCTAGTAAGAGATACGTGTTCAGGATTTCAGTGCAGACAGGGAAGCTTTAAACATCTGACAACTAAGAAAAATCGTTGTGTTTCTCTCTCCTGCTCTCCACTCTCCAAACACCGTGTGGTTTATTTTTACAAGTTTCTTTTGTGTTAGTAAATTGAGATCTTTTTCTCAGCAGCATTTGTCGTGCAGAAGAAGCCAGTGTTCTCTTATAGTAGTACAGGCTGTCTTCTGCATGTGAATACACACCCAGGCATACTTAACTAAGTTTGTCTGACACAGAAAAGGAGGCAGCTCTTTATTTGTCACAACACTGTACTCGGGAGAGGATGAATATTTTTTTTCTAATAATGCCACAAGGAGTAATTTTTTTTCTTTGTCACGTGAAATTTTTTATACCTCAGTGTATCTTTTTTCCCCAGTTCCTACAGCAAGGTAGGGGAAGATGCAAAACTGAGGGTTACTCAAAGAGAGCAAGCCCTAATAAATGTAAAATATGAATGTTTGAGAAAGAAAAGAGCAGATTTAACTTTTACACAAGTATAACACATGGCAGGTATTGGTTATAGCTAACTATAAACTCTGTGAGGTGTGGGACAGTTGGGAATAAGCACATCAGCTGTGACTTGGGAAGGAAGAAAAGTAAATTATAAACTCAGTTTAGAATTCTGTGGACTGGGTTCAACATTCTCCCCACTTAAGGCCTGGGTCAGTGGTGGTGTAAACACAGAGGCTGGGAGAAAAATGGGATGTGCAGGGCTGATAAGCAGGGCTGATAAGCACTGATCTGCTCTTTGACAAATTTGTTTGCTAACGATGCCGTGCCAAATTTCTATTCCTTGTCCTTCCTTATCTGAACTTGGGGATGGTTTTTAGCCCAGTTTGTCTGCTGTTTCCACAAGACAAATACTGCTGTGGAAGTTGTGTTTATCGCTGGAAGTTCCTTTCTTTGTGGATCTGTGTTTTGGCAAAACTGAGGTCACAAGAGTTCACCTCTTCAGAGAATGCTGCTACCAAATCCTGCTGTTATACATGAATATTAACAGGCTGTGTATCAGACACACAGCACTTCTTGCTGATTGTTAAAGTGTTCCCAGAGAGCTTTTGGCAGAGGAAAGGACAGAAATATTTATCTGGTGTGTAATTTTTGGGTTCATACAGCCACCTTTAGGTGCCCATTTATAGGTATGTGCCAGCTTGTCAGAAGGTGATGCTCTCATTTTTAAGGCTGTAACTTGAGGCAGAAGGAATTCTAATCATTGCTTGAGGTGATTTGATGAAAGAGTAATTACTTAAATATCATATTTAATTAATTTAATTAAGAATAGAACGAGTGGGTGTGATTGAATTGGTCATGTCCTGGCACCATGGGACATTGGCCATTGAGAAGTTTTAGTCAATGAAGGCTCAGTCTGTGACCTGTGGCTTTGTAACCCCCTGCTGGAATTAGACCAGAGTTTGTTTTTAGTACTTACATCTGATGCATCAAACTCCTTGGTGTGTGCTAGGGGAAGAACAGTGGTAAATATCTGAGCTAGTTGTGAATAAATTGCTGCTCACAGAGCAAATCTGGAAGCTGTAGTATGGAACTTGTGAGGTCTGACCTCTCTGGGACTTACTCCAAGTCATAACAGGGAGCGCAGGAATAATCTTCTATAATTTTAGGTTCTTCTTGTGGATGTTCAGGTTTAAAGGAAAATTAATTTCTTGGCGTGCTTAGAATTAGGTATTTCCTTGAATGTGATCTTTTTGCAAGCTGGGAAACCTGATGTTTGCTAATTTTCCTGGAAAATTAGACTGCTGGAAAAACAGTCCGAGCTGATACTTCAGATTTCCACAAATTACCATGTTAAACTCACCATGATTGTGTGCATGAGAGGGCCAAGCTGCATTTGATACTGAGCAATAAATCATCCAGAGAAGCCATGCAAATATCCCATTCTTTGTGGAATCCCTGTGCATTGCTTGAGAGGTACCTGGGATTCAACTCCAGAGAAATTTCCTGGCTGAGGGAAGAGACTCCCGGTGATGCAAGGAAATAAACAGTCAGAGCAGGTGGATTTAGTTGTCTCAGCTTTCTGATTGAGGTGACTGAAGCACAGGAGCTGTTGCAGGGTTTGGGGTGTGCTGTGTTTGGGGTGTGCTGTGGTTCACTACCCATGCTGGAGCTGACTGACAGCGTCCAACAAAAATGTCGATGCTTTGTTATTTTCCTAGAATTTCACATTAATATTTCTGGCTGATGAGGCCAAGCCCCGCTTTCCTGTCCTTGTAAGTAGTTCTGAAGTTTGTTTCCTCATTCCCTTTTCACAATCCTGATAATCAGGCTCGTATAAATAACGTGAAAAGGATTTCTGGGGTTTAACATCTGTAACCCTTCTTCACCCCTGAAAAAGGCAGGGAAGGTGGTGTAGGCTGACGTGGCGCTGAGCAGAGCAGAACTTTGTAGCTGAGTGTGGCTGGGATCTTTTCTGTGTTTGAGACACTCACGAGCTGACTTTTTGCTGAGGAACTTTGATCTGCTCTGGTTCAGTCCGTGGCCCTGGCTTACAGGTTAACTCTGGATATTTGGGGCAGGAGTAAACCCTTCTTGCCCTGCCAGCGTGATGCCTGAGGGGTGGCTCACAGCTGGTCCTTCCTTTATTGAGAAAACCCTCCCTGTGCTGCCGAGGAACTGGGTTCATTCTAACCACCACCCCCCCCAATATTCACTTGCAGGTGCTTTCCTCATCCCCTACGTGGTCTTTTTTATTTGCTGTGGAATACCAGTGTTTTTCTTGGAGACGGCCTTGGGACAATTTACGAGTGAAGGAGGCATCACATGCTGGAGGAAAGTTTGCCCTCTATTTGAAGGTAACAATTGTGTGTTCTGCTGCGAAAGAAAGCATTGAATTTGAAGTAAAATGAAATAAATAATATCAAAAATGAAGTTAGGGCATACATAAGAGTAAGCATTTGTTTTTAAATTACCTGAAAAGCAGAAGTTTTCTTTTGTATCTCACTTTTTATTTTGCTTCTCCAGGCATTGGCTATGCTACCCAAGTTATAGAGGCACACCTAAATGTATATTACATCATCATTTTAGCATGGGCTATCTTCTATTTGTTCAACTGCTTTACTACAGAGCTGCCCTGGGCTTCCTGTGGCCATGAATGGAATACAGGTATGACCTCAGCAGAGATTACTCTGTACAAATCCTTCCAAGGGATTGATTGATTCATTGAAATGTCCTGGAGAAAGCCACTGGTGTGGCCAGGCCAGTGGAAATGGGCCAACCACACCACGCTACAGCAGGACAAAGGAAACCTGGAGAGAAACTGCCTCAGACCTTTTTGGGTTGGGTCATTGTAAAAGCATTTACTCCTGGGGAATTTCATGTCAGCACAAAAAAAAAAAATCTATGGATTTCGTTAATTCTGTGAGATGTTCTGGCTAAATCCCAAGACTCTCATTTGCAATCATATCTATTCTCCCTGAACACAGAGAGTGAATTCTGCAGCAGAGAATGACCTGATGACAGGTTGCAATCTTGCTCTTTCACTCTAATGAAATCAGGAGGAGTTTGAATGGAGAGGAAAAAAATATTAAATGTGGATCTTTGGATTTGCTCTTTTAAATGCCAGATGTTGAGGGATAATGTTCATCAAACTACTTCTGGAAATTTAGTCTCATAAATAATCCTTACTGCATGTAAAGTAGCCTCCTGCATGAAGGATGAGGTGTGCATTCATGAGGGCTTGCAGGGTAGGGCTCTGCATCTGTCCTCTCATTGATATCTGTAATTTATATTTGTATATATCTCATTTATATCTGTAATCCTCTGCTCATTGAGTCTGTGGATCACAAACATCCATGGGGAGGATCTCATCCCAATGCCATGTTCCCATGTTCCCCAAGTTTTGCATTTATCCCTTAAATCACAGTCCAATTTCAAATCAAGTAGCCATTGTATTGTCTTTCATTTTTTTTTTTTTTTTTTTTAACTGGCCATTTATTATGTTCTTTGAGCCCACCTAAAGCTGCCTGAAATCTTAGTTTATGCCGGGGGATGAATTTTGGGCCCGGTGGATGTGGAAGGCTTTGATGTCAATTTTGGCAGCCCTGCAGAGGAGCTTGGCCAGTGCCATCACTGCTCCAATGCTCAACAGCTCTGAGCTGCTTTGCCCTTTCTGTGTTAGAGATAATAATGATAAACCAGAGGAAATATCCACTTGCCTTACCAACAAAAAGTGGAAGTTTATGGCTGGCCATGTTCCATAAGCCATTTGTGGCCATAAACCATTGAGCCAGCTGGAGTAGGAGCATCTTGCAATTCCCAATCCATCCCCTCAGTTCCTCAATGTTTGTTTCTTCTGCCTGAGGTGATTTTTTTGGCCCTGTGCCTTTGGGAAGTGTTGTAGGAGAGTCCTCATGGATGTTTTCATAATCTGGTGTTGCAGAAGTGGCAGCTGTTGCATTTAGTGCACCCAGGAACCTTTAACCCCACCCAGAAAACTCTACAGAGTGGGGGCTTTTTCCCATTCCCAAGGTGCACAAACTGGGACATGAACAACAACAACAACAACAACTGTGCTTGCACGTCAACACAGCAAACTCTTTTTTTTTTCTCTGTTTCTTTTCTAGAAAACTGTGTGGAATTTCAAAAACTTAACATGAGCAACTGCAGTCAAGTCTCTTTACAAAATGCCACTTCTCCAGTGATGGAATTCTGGGAGTAAGTGCACAGAAACTTTCTGTTTGATCAGATGTTCGTTACCTGGCAATGATTTGGTCATTTACACACGGTTAGACACCTCGTAACCCTATAGCACTCAGGGATGTGGGCTCAGCTGGAAATTTTCTTATACAGCCACAGTCAGAATGAGAGTTTTTAACTCTTTTCTTAGAGGATACAAGGAAAGGAATTCCATATCCTGAAAGGACACAGAACAAAGTGTGCCACTTGCTCGGGAGCTTGGCTCCTGCTGCTGGAGGAAAGAGCCTCAAACCCATACTAATGAGGAGGCAAAGGTGAAAGAAAGAGGATGATTTACAACATTCTTTTTTTCCTTTTCTTTTTTTTTTTTTTTTTCAAATGTTTCTTCCCTCAGGAGTTTGAGAGCTGCATCCTCATCCTTGTTTCAGCTAACTAATACTCTTGCTTCTGTAGCTCATTATTTTTTAAAGGACTGTGCAAGTGTTAGTTATTCAGCTAGAATAGCAGCAGAGTTTAACTCTCTCCTGTCCCCCTGACTGGTTTCTTGTTAGGCTAAGAGAAGAAAATCATCTGTTTGCAAAAGATGATCTGCTTTTGTGGTGACATATTTTTTCCTGACTATAAATATTTAATCAGGGCAACGTCGTCTCCCATTTGTTCCTCGCAGGGCGTTGTGTGTGTTAAGCCAGTCACAGAAATGGAATGTTGCTTTTAAAGCTGAGTGATTTCACAATTCAAGGCCTGTTACAAAATTCTACGATTTCTTGAGGACCCATTCATTTTATTTTTAAGACAGAGCCTTATTCTGAGGTTGTTTTGTGTTCAGAACAGCAACAGCTACACTTATGAAAGAACCAAGAATGAAAACTCCATGAGGGGAGAACTCTACATGGACATAATTTCCTTGAATTTTAGCACGTGCTGTTGTCTGCCTGAACCTCTTTCTCTTGCTACATCAGCTAACTTAAACTTCATGGGTTCTTTCAGCAAATAATACTGTTTTATTTATAAATAAAATACTCCCCCCGCCCAAACAAAATTAAGCCTGAACAATATGAGATGTATTCACTCTCTGGGTAAAACTGAAATTTCATTTTCTGTTCAAATTTGCAGTAATCTGTACACCTAACATCTTAAATCAAAATATATCTACTCCAGTATTTCAGAACAAACAGGAGTTTCTCAGGTGGCGTCACTTAATGCTACAACTTCATTTTATTTTAGCAAAAAATCTCTTGTGGTTCTTTGGGATAATGAGAATTAAGACTTCCTATCTTTAGAGTCAATGAACAAAATATTTTCTCAATTATCAGCCAATTTACCCCTGCATTTATAAGATTTTTCAACAATATTCCCAACTCAGCCACTGATGGTAACCCCAGCTCCCCAGAGAAGTAGGAAATGTTAATTTCAGTTACATGGAGGGCACAGAGAAAGTTTTACACTCTCACGTTTCTGTGGTTCTGTGGGGTTTGTGTTAGTGCTCATCTCTGGATTGCCTCAATTCCTGTGTCAGTGTTATTTTGAAGCACTTACAAAACCATTTTAAGCACATTCCTTCTCAGAGATCTCTGAAAATGAAGCTAAACATGATTCTGTGGCTCAGCTTGCAATCAAGTTGCAGTGGGTTTTAAACCCTTCAATTTTGGGGCATATTTCCCTCCCTTTTTTTGGCTAAGTCAGGAATGAATTATGAAACTAGAAGGGATAATCAGATTTAAACTTTTCTCTTAACTGGGTTTACAGTCTTGTCTATAAGAAGTTGAAAACACACGGTCCAAACCTTTTAAAATCACAAACATCCAAAGAAAAGGCAAATTAAATAATCTGTTATTTATTTGAAACTTCTTTCTTTATCGTGTCACAGACAAACCTCTTGTAACACTAACAGTTTACTGGCCAAGGTAACTTAAGATATTAAACTTATCTGCTTTCTCTGTCCAAGCAAAACTGGAGTTGCATAGTTGTGTACACAGAAGATAAATGCACTTTCTTCCTGCTAAGGAAGGGGTTTGCCTTGTCCAAAATTTAAGTATTTATGACGTTGCATGGCTTCAATATAATAATAAAAAAAAAAAGTTTCAAAGTGGAAGAATGAGCTTCATTAAAAATTAGGACCGATTTTGCATTGAAATAACTCATTGGAATTAAGATTATAATTAAATTACGTGTCTTAATCACACAGCAGTGGCCTTTGTGTATAACTGTGCAGAGCAGATCCCAGAGCAGTTAATACAAAGTAAATAGGACTGGAACAGTTGATTTGTTTGGAAGAGAAGTGTTACCACCAACGTGATTTCCCGCAGCCAGAGGTGGTGTTCTCATGATGATGCTTTACTCCCTTGTAAATTCTGGTGCCAGGAGCCATAAACTCGTTGTAAGCTTGTTGAAACAATTAGTAAGAGGCGAGTTGCAGGAGTAGACTGCACAGAGCAGCTGCTCAGGGCTATTTCCAGAGCTCACGTGGGCAGTGTGTGAGGATCCTCCTGGCTGCAAAAACCCCTCTCAGACCTGAGGTTATTTGCATAACCACCAGGTTCCTCACAATTAATTAGCTGCAGTTAGTATAATTAATTAAAATTAATTTAAAAATACAATCAATGCCTGGCAAGGGGAGGGGAAAGCTCGAGGTTTCTTCTGAACAACCATTCAGAGCCTTTGCTCCCTGCAATGCCAAGGCTGCTGTTGAAATTCCTCTAAGTCGTGGCCACATAAAGCCAATTTATTGTGTGAAGGGTTGGCTTTGGGGGGAAAAAACTGGGGTTTTGTGGGATTCTTTTTTCGTGGTGTTTTGTTTTTGCCTGTTGGGTTAATCTGTGGATTAGAGTGGTGATTGCTGTGCACAGTGATCCTGTTTGCTTGTTGTAAGTGAGCTTGTTTACATGTGAAACTCAGTCCTGAGTTTGTAACGTGTCAGGCTGATGCTGCAGCTTTCCTTTCAGAGCCATATCACATTGTCACGGCCTTTAGAGTGATCACAATGTCTTCAGATGGTTTTAATTAAACCCAGCCTAATGAGAAGAGTGCTTGGGGAAGACTCAGTAATTCCCCAGAGTTTTTGCTGTGCTCTGTGCTGGTCTCCATTCCAGTGCTCCCAGTCTGAGAGTTCCTCGTGCTGAGGGAGGTACAGGAGCAAGGGGACAAGTTGGATTTGGATTTGTGTGTGCAAATGAATGCACCAGGCCCAAAACATCTTCATTTCTGGCTTTGGAGAGGAATCTTTTCTCTTTTAACTGGTGCTGCTGAGTATTTTCCACCAACTACGCTGTAGGGCTCTGCCCTTATTTACTCATGACTGGAAGTAAATCCAAACCCTCAGCTGGCTTGAGGGTTGCAAACAAAAACTTCATCCTTTCTGCTGAAATATTTGTAGCTTTTGCTGCTTTTGTGGCCTTGGCGACTCCTAAAGCTGTGGCTGGAGTCAGGCAGGGACTCACCCACGTGCAGAGGATACCTGGCAGTGCCATGAAGCTTTTCCCAGTTCCCCTTCCTCAGGAGTGCCCAGAGGGTGCTGTTCCCCTGCTCCCTGAGCAGGTACAGCCTCACTTCTTCTGCTAATTCATCATTTTCTACCTGCTTTGATCACTGCATCACGCAGAAAGCGAGGGTTTTGTTTTTTTCTTGCATGGATTGATTATTTGTTAAAACAAACAAACAAACAAACAAAGGATTCAGAGAGAAATCCTGCAGCAGGTTCTAGATGCTGTTTCGATGCTTTTTTCCTCCTGGTACACTCCAAAGAACTCATTAAAGTTCAAAACTTGAAATATTTTTGTGAGGCTGCAATGGATAACCACTTACCTGTAGCTACACAGTGAAAATGGCCTGATCTTGCTGGAGGAGCAGCAGGCAAAGTCTGGGAGTTTGGACATTCTTTTCTTCTTCTCCTGCTTGGAAATATCCATCCCTGTTAGTGTTTTAGGACTTCATTTGAGTGAGGAGACCAGCCACTGACAACTAATCAAAATTAAGGGATATAAGTGTTACTTTACTCAAAAAAGGCCTTGCACACCATGGCCTTGAGAAGTTCCACACTCTGTGTGTACAGTTTCTAAGATAAACTGATAAAAGTTCACTTTTTATTCTTCAAACTCTCTGCTGCCGAGTTCCAAAGGACAGACAAGAGACTGAACCTCCACTTTCCCCCTCACAGTGGTGCCAGCATTCAGACTGACCTGTTTTCTCCCTTTATGGCATTTCCCTCACTCCAATTGTATAGTTTATTTACGGATTTCCTAAGGAAAAGGAATAATCAGAGTTTCAAGGTGCGGCACATGGAATTTTTAGCGTCCAAATTTCAAACACAGCGGCAGC
Source organism: Monarcha castaneiventris obscurior (assembly GCA_026261815.1). Lineage (NCBI taxonomy): Eukaryota > Metazoa > Chordata > Aves > Passeriformes > Monarchidae > Monarcha > Monarcha castaneiventris. The sequence goes on from JAMPIT010000484.1 coordinate 18,237,248, forward strand.
TACGATGTCGATAATTACTGATAATTACTGATAAATTAAAGCAGGATATTAAAGAGAACTGCAGGCATAGGTGAGGGTGTATTTGTAGGGATCAGAGAAGGAGATGCTCTGCTCCACCACTTTTCTGCTTTCCTAACCTAACCCTCTTTAATCCCTGAAATTTTGAATTTTGAATTTTGTCAGTGGCTGCTCTCCTCACTCAAATGAAGTCCTAAAACCCTAACAGGGATGGATATTTCCAAGTAGGAGAAGAAGAAAAGAATGTCCAAAGTCCCAGACTTTGCCTGGCAGGTGTGGGGGCTGCAGCCATGCCCGTGTGCTCCTTTGGCTGCTGCTCCAGTCTGTCACCACGGGCAGGAATTTGAGGTTTCCAGTGCCTGGGAAGGGAGCTGGACAGAAAGAGGACCCACGGTTTTGTGGCTGATTCCACCTCAATAGTTTTTTATTGGCTGTGGAGCAACAACTTGGTCCTCTGTTAAAGGAGGTCTGGTTGTTGGCCTGTCACTCTCTGGAGGGGGTGACACATCCTCAGCCTTTCCAAGTAGAGCCCAGTGAGAAAAAACATCGGTTTTGTCTGGGCGAAAGAAAAGGGGCTGTTTTCAGCAAAAAGGAAAAGGCACAAACCCTTTCCTTGCAAAGTCAAAAAAGAGGTTTTTTTCCTGTTTCATTCAGGCTACAAATGAGTGCAGGAGTCACATTGTGGTTAATCCTCAGCACACTGAGAAGTCAGGGGCGAGCTGAGCCTGGTCCTGCCGTGCTCAGTGCCCAGGGGACTCAGCACCACTCCAAACCAGCCCTTTGTGGGTGTCTTGTAGGACACTGAGCTGTGCCAGACCCTCCTCTTTCTGCCCAGTTCATAAGGGGCCGTGTGAAAATTGCTTTTTGTTTGGAGCCACGTGAGCTCTCCGTCTGGGTTTGCCTCAAGATCACCGACTTTGCCTGACTTCAGCTGAAAAAAGCAAATGGCATTGGTGTCAAAAGGCTGCCAGTTTCTCCTGTGCTGAGGGCTGGACCCTAAGCCAGGTGGATGAACTTGCATGGTTTTTGGTTTGTACATTTCCTGTTGTACGTAACACCTTTGCTATGGATGAGGAAAAAATGACCTTCAAGTTTGCAAGTCCTCCCGACTTTCTACTACTTTGGGAATTTGTAGCACTTGGTTGGTTCCTGTGTTAAAATATGGTCAAGCTTTGGCTTGCAGTGGTGCCAAAACCAGAAATTAAATTTTTGTAGCAAAGATCATACGTGAGCCACTTAAAATATCCCTTAACTGCACAGCTGTCAAAGTTCTAGAAATGCTATTATTACTCCTAATAGTAGGTAAATGCTCAGAAGCTGAGTGAGGTACTTAAACTGTGATCTTCAGAAGCTGCTGGCTCAGATCTGCAGTTTTGCTGAAAAATGGGAAATCTGTTATATTTGTGACAATAAGGGCATTTCCATAGTTGTGGTTAATGCAGGAATGTGTGTTTACAGATGTGCACATCTACAGGTGCCAGTTTTGCTCTTGTAGGGAAAGAGTTATAGGAGAGAAGCCCATTTTGCTCGAAGGGGTAGAATTAATATAAAATGAAAAGTCTAAACCAGCAAAACCTCAGTTGTGCCGTGATGACCTTGGCCAAATCAGCCAGGAGCTGCACGAGCCAAAATAACCAGGAGTGTTTCTTCTGCCTTTGCCAGGGGTTTCATTGCTTTTTCACAAGTTGTTGGTTTGCTGTGAGGCTTTTTAATTTTAATTAAAAAATTGTGGGGCCTTTTAATTTTAGTTTTTATATTTATGTACAAAACCCCTCTCTGAAAGGCGTCCCTTCAGCTAGGCCTGGTTTTATGCAAGTATAAAACCAGCTCATCCCCCTTTTCCTGAGTTATCATGTACAGCCTCCTCAAGCATCTACACAAACTTTTAAATCTGTTAGAAAACTGAAAGCAGGAAGTATCTATACAAATTTTAAATCTAGAAAACTGAAAGTAGGATATTTCTGGTGCCATTTGCTGCCCCAAGCCAGTTAGTCCCCTCCAGGAGCTCCCCTGTGTGTGAGGTCCTGCCCAGGACAAGCTGAGGAGTCACATCCATGTTTGACAAAGTTGCCCACTCCAGGAATTACTTTCTTTACTGTTTGACCATGGGAATGGGATGTGCAAGACTGGATGTGCAAACAAATCCCATGGAGCTCTTCCAAGGTGTTATTTTTCAATGCCTCTGGAACCTCTTAAATATCCAAGTGGCCTTGTAAATCATAGATTGTTATTTCCAAGTGCCCAAGAATGTGCCCATTGCTTTTATTCCCTGTCTTGGAATTGGGAATGTGAAGGGTTTTGGTGAGAGGGATTTTAGAGATGCACAAGTAAGTGAAAACATTGTCAAGCAGGAATCACATTCCTCTGTACTTTGGCTATCTCAGCATGGATACTGTGTAAAGGACTTATTTCCATGCAATTCATCAAGCCTCTGTCTACTTTTGGCTCTGGAAAAACTATCATCATAAGAAGAAATCCAATGTTTAGACATTTTTAAAGAGTATTTCCCAAGTATGGCTTTGTAGATTCAGGGTGTTAACAGAAAGGGTGGTTGCTTGGGATTTTAAATTGAATTTTTTTCCCCATTATTTTCACTGTTTTCTACTATATTCTTATAAGGCAGCAAAATTGCTTTGCAGTGTCAGGAGAACTTCCTAAGGAAACTCATTAAATATTGCACTGGAATTCCTGGAAAGGCTGCAGAGCCTTTCCAATCAACCAGTGCAGGCCTGGAACAGCAACGTGGGCACAGCTGCCCTCGGGGTGCACAGGAAATAACTGAGCTCTCCCCCAAATCCCTTCAACAGCTCTTCTTTAATTATTTCCTCTCTGATGTCCATACTTGATAAATGAAATAATGAGTCAGTAGAATTTATCTGCATTTAATTAATAATACCATAAAATTTGCAAGTGCTACAGCAGATTGGTATTTTATGAAGACTCGAGGACCATAAATGTGGGCAAAGGACTTGAGACCTCTCAAAATAGCTCCAGTCCATTTGCAGCTTTCTTTTTTCCCCTTTTGGGCTGCAAGTTATTCTTTACTCCTTGTGCCCCTGCTCCTTTTCATGCCTTAGGGGTTTTTTTGTGACTAGGGTTTAGTCCAGGGCCAGTGAGTATAAGAAATATGTTGAGAGAAGGATTATTTTTAATTTTTAAAATTTTTTTGTCAGTCAGGTAATGGTTTTCTTTTGGCCTGTTCTGTGAGGAAGAGATAAGAGCTTATCACCATTCGTTACACGAGTTTGGAGCCAAAACCTCTATTTTACAAGAACACGCAATAGTTCTCAATATTTTGTGCTCTGTAGTTCTCATTAGATGAACATTTAATTAATAGTGAAAAGCTGAGTACAACTGTACAGGTTGTCTAAAAAGCTCCACAGAAATTCTGAGAGGCTTCAGCTTGACTCACATTTCTTCTGGCTGCTTTCAGTTCACAGCTGGTGCTGTGTGCTGAGCTAATTTATACCACTCTAGGTGAATAAAAAGGGAGATTTTTGTCACTGGATGACTTCTTCAGAGAGGAGAAGAGGGAAAATAACAAAAAAAAAGCCTGGAGGAGTCATTGGTTGTATTGAATAATGAGACTGTGGAGAAGAGGTGAGTGGAAGAGCACAAAAAGGGATTGAAGAGGATTAAACCCTTGGGCTTGGTTAAGGAGAAGTTGCCATGACTTCAGTGAAAGAGAGGTAAGGAAATAGGTCAGGAATGGTGATAGGAATGGGATGTTCTGTGTTTGGCCCTCACTGTCTCAGTGTGAGAGAGACACTGACACACACACAAGTAAAAATGAAAAAACTATATATATACACATTTAAATAACCTAAGTCCTGACCTTAATGAGACAGGGGTTGGCACAAGAAATTTCTGTCTTTTTTTTGCAAGCAGTACTAGAAATTTTAGAGAAAAATCTGTAGAGGAAAGCCTAATTTCACTTTTTAACTGGATGTGTGGAGAAATGGGTGATGAATGGAACAACACAACCCTAGCAGGATTTAAGAAGGAAGAACTATTCCGAAGAGTAGCAAATGTGGCTCAGCTCGGAATGATTCACTGTGTTAAGTGTGGGTCCCACTGGATCTGCTGGGAGAGGTAAATATTTCAGAATAATGCTGGAGCTGAGGGATTCTTGCTAATGTGGCCACTGGGAATTGTCTGTCTGCTGCTTTGAGAAATAAGCCAAGCACAGAATGAAGTGGATTTCCAGAAATGAAGTTTTACACTTTAAAGAATTTCCAACAAATTTCTCTCCATCTGTAACCTTTTAGATTAGCTTCTAAAAGCTGAGCTGCAGCTTTCTAACCCCTGAGCACTGATGGTTGGAGAGTACAAGTGGGTATCCAGCAATATCTGTCAAGGACAATTTGTAGCTCATTTAGAAACCTGGGGGTGTGTTCTATTTCCTATTTTAGAGTTCACATGAAACCTTAAAAAGAGATGTTCGGACACTGCACAGAGCCTGTAACTCCTGCTCTGGATATACAACTTCCAGAAAAGCCAAAGTGGCAGCTCACGCTGACTTGCAGGGAGAGTTTGGCACCCAGACTCTCTCTCCTGATTTTAAACAGTTTTAGGGGCTAAATCTGCAACAAATGCACTGGGAGATTGTCTTTGTTTAACTTTGCAGCTGTAGCTGTGCTTGTTCTGGAGGTGTTTCAGCCATTACCACACCACTGCTCTGGGAAAACCCCTGGCACAAGCAGCCCATGTTTAGTTTCCCAAATATCAGCCTCTGTGGGAGGAAGAGGAAAGTCTGAGGGGAATAATTTCTTTATAAGACATTCTCTGTGGCAGACACCTGCCCTCTGTGTGGTTGAGGCTGTCACTGGGCCACTCTTGCCCCTGTCATCACCACGTCACCGAGCTCCTGAGGGCAGCAAGGCAAAGCAGGGTCAAGCAGTAGCCAGGGTCTCTCTGCTCGTCTCCTCCTCTCCTACTAATGCCAGATACAGGGAGGAGCTGGAGCTGCTGGAGAAAGCCCAGAGGAGGCTCCAGGATGAGCAGAGGGATGGAGCAGCTCTGCTGGGAGGAAAGGCTGGGAGTTGGGATTGTTCAGCCTGGAGAGGAGATTTGGGGTGACTGAATTTTGCCCTTCCAGGACTTGAAGGGGCCAACAAGAAAGATAAAGATGGAGAGAGACTTTTTAGAAGGGCTTGGAGTGACAGGACACAGGGAATGGCTTCCCACTGCCAGAGGCAGAGTTAGGTGGGATATTGGGCAGGAATTGTTCCCTGGGAGGGTGGGCAGGCCCTGGCCCAGGGTGCCCAGAGAAGCTGTGGCTGCCCCTGGATCCCTGGCAGTGCCCAAGGCCAGGTTGGACATTGGGGCTTGGAGCAGCCTGGGACAGTGGAAGGTGTCCCTGCCATGGCAGGGGGGTGGAACCTGGTGATTTTTAAGGTCCCTTCCAGCCCAAACCATTCCATGATTCTGTGATACTCTGGGGCTAAAAATCAGAAAGGTTATCACTGCTCAAATATGTGTTCTCTTCCTGGAAAAGGGAGAGGTCTCCCACACATTTTTGTTCAAGTCTCTTATCAGAGCTATGTGATCTTCTACCTATTAATTTTTGTTTATGCAATGGAGCTCAGAAAGTCTCTAATTTGACAGTTACCTTTTAAAATACAGTCCTGTAATGTGTAGAGGTGTTACAACTGAGAAATGTTTGCCAGCTTTGATATTTCCAGTACACAGAGTGTTCTGTACCTGTTCCCTAAGACAATATTGCACCACTCTTTACATTTTCTGTGTCAAAAGGTAATGAACCACACCAAAGAAGAGGAATCTTGCAAACCAGTACAAGTGAGAAATGCAGTCATGAATTGACTGAAAAATTAACAACACCCTTTTGAGGTTCATCTTATTGAAGGATAATTTTCCTTTTTACCTCGATCTATATAAAAGATGCACATCTTTAGTAAAAAATCCCAAGAATTTCACAAAATAAGCTGCCAGCCTTTTGGTTTCACGGTTTTATATTTAGCATTCAGCACAGATTTTTTAAGTTTATCAGTATCATTTTCAAAAGTTATCATGTGAGTAGATAAGGCAGTGGAGAATATCTCAAATCTTTAATATCTTGTGTACTCTGGTTCTTCCAAAACAACTTGTTCCTTCTCAGCTGTTTCTTTTTCACCTTGGAGTTATGCATGGATCTGCCTCTCCCAAATGAGACAGTAATTAGCTCAGATTAGACAGCCACAGGGAAATGCTTGATTTTCCTGACAGGTATTTTGGCAGGGGAAAGCTTCTGGCACTTCAAACATCCACAGAGGGTTCTGCTGCATGGAATTGGAATCCTACAATTTTCGGAATTCAGTAATGTCTGCTCGAGTTTCTGAGTCAGAAACTGTGTGTTTGCACAGGATACTTGAACACACTTGGGTAGGAAATACACCAGTAAATTAAATATTAATTGCATGGAGTGCAAGGAGAGAAGGAAAGATGTGAGTTTGGGAAATGTCTTTAGATGGAAACAAACTCACATTCACACAGAAATAGAGAATATCTAAAGATATCCATCCTTTTTTCCTGAACTGGTGAGGAATCTGTGCAGCACTGGCACTCAGGTGTGCTTTTCTTTCCAAACAGGAGCTCAGTGACAAGGTCCACGAAGTAAACACGGACTGGGTTTGATAAAAGGGATAAAAGGGATAAAATGGACCAAAATAGAAAATAACAAAGGCCACTCTGCACTGGGGCTGCTCAGTGGCACCATTTTGTTGTCCTTTCATCCCCCCAGAGTGCTCTGAGGGCAGAGCCTGGCCCAGGGTGAAAGGGAACTTTGCCCCCTGCCCTCCTGGCTGGGCACATCCCCAGGGACCAGGGACCTCAGGAGGGCTCCGTGTTTGGATGGTGTTTGTTGTTGGGTTTTTAAAGCAAAGTGTCTTGGAAACTGCTCCAAACCAAAGTGGGAACATGAAGGGACTTTCCCCAAATAGATTGGAGCAGTTCTTCAGCTTCCCAAATCATGAAATAATGCAAGAAGTACCCCAGGACATTCCTTTCCACAATGTGTTGGCAGCTGCTAATCCCCTTTCTATCCAAGAGCCTGCTCCAGCTCCTCACACTGGAACACTTCATTAAAGACCCTCTTTCCCAGGAAAATCCAGTGTTCCCATGGCCAAGAAGCAGTGTGTAAGCTTTCAGAATGTTTGTACTCAAACCTGGGTGGAAAGGTTGCTTTTCAGTTATCTCACAGCATTCCCCTCTCCTGCAAATCCAACAAGGAAGGGGCCCTTCTTCCTCTCAGATGCACTGAGGCACCAGACTGAAAGGTATTTGAGTACTTTCTCAAACAGATTAACCCCATTTTCAGTATGTATCTAATATTTGTTGAAATCATCTCCCAGTGGGATTTTATCTGTGTAAATTTGGTGTAAATCTTGCACGTGCAGTGCTCTTCCTTTGGACAACAGAGGTAACCCTTGGCAACAGGGTGTCCCTGGCATGGAGGGAGCAAGAGGTCTAATTCCTCCCTGGGTTTCTTATTTAACGTGTGCTGAAAATATGCTGAGATTTTTCTTTATATCTTCCCGACTATCCATTTTTATTTTTTTTAACCCACATTTATATTTAAAGTCAAGTGACATTTAAACCAGGCCTACAATATTTGTTGCTCTTAGCAGAATAAATCTACCCTGTAGTGATGTTGTCCTGATTTTGTTCAGTCCAACTGCACAGACCCTTGTGACCAAACCTCAGAATTTCTGACAGGCACCCTTTGGAGGTGTGCCCGATTATCCCACCCAAATTATCTTTTATTCATTAGATTCCTGGAACTTTCACCACTTTTATTCTGTGGTATGCATAGGAAAAAAAAAGTAAGAATCTTCAGTAACATTTAGCCAATTTAAATTTGTGTGACCAGAGGCAGTGAAACCTTCAAGCACGGTGTGAGACACCACAAATCCACTCTGGCTGGGGTTTGATATTCTACTTACAAGCAAGATCTGCTGTGTAGAGTTAACACTTTGCTCCTACTGCGTTAAAACCTTGCCCTGGTTTGAACTAACCTTTAATTACAAACTTCCCCCCATGGCAGTGGAGTTTGTTTCCCTCAATATTCTGCTCAAGAAGCTCCAGTGCCACCAATCCCTTGGCTTCTCTCCCACGCTCTGGGTCGGCTCTGAACTGCTGAGTATTTTTATACAACAAAAATCACCCCCCTCAAACAGCCACGACAGCAAAACAATACCTACAATAAATATTTTCAAACTCTCGTCAATTTCTGTTTTCAGTGACATCCAGCAGTAATTAATGATTTGTGTCTTCAGTGCAGGACAATCCTTTCTCACAGCGAAGTTTCACACAGCCCTAAGCTGCTGCCAGCAAACTCTGCTTAAACTGGCTTGTAGCAAGCAGGGATTTTATGGTCTGGAGTAATTCAAATTGTAACCTGCAGTTGTACTGCCAGCTACTGTGGTCTCCCAGGCTTTTATCTATCCAGGAATGTTGTTGGTATTCTTCATTTCTTCAAATAAAGAAGCAGCAGCAGCGAATTCTAGTGAGAAAGTTTCAAGATGTTTCAATGAAATGTCTTTTAAGATATTTCTCATTTACTTTAAGGGGGTTTTAAAGATGCTCAGCTTGAATAAATCTTAATATACATAAAGTCATTTGTTTTTTGCCCAAGTGTGGTAAAAGCAGCTGAGCTATAGATTTGCTATAGAAACTTTCTTCCAATGTTTGCTCCTTCAAACCAGAGAGGAGCACATTCAATGCTGATTTTGCTGCTGGTTTCTTTATTCTGTGCATGATGATCTGAGAACAAGGCAGTGCAGGGTCCTTGCAGGTAAGAGAAGAGGAGGAAGGCCTAGAGGAAGCTACACAACCATTTTTGTTGCTGTCAGTGATTTATGCAAGGCCACGGCAGCTTTTAGAGAGAAGCTGCACTGCTGAGGAGCAAAGAGCTGGGATCTGACCCCTGAAGGCATCAACCTCCCTGCTCAGATGCAGGGGACAATCACATCTTCAAAATGCTCCCCCTTTTCCTTCTATATCAGTTGAATAATTAAAGAATAGGGGTAGAGATGACTGAGCTGAGGTTTTGTGAGAAGAATTTCACGTTCTGATTTCCCCGTCCTTTCAAAGCTTCATCCACTGCTGCTGCTTGAGATGGTCCCAGCAGCAGAGTTTAGGTCTGGCTTTAGGGAGAGCTGTGCTGTCCCTGCTGAGGAAATCCCTGCTGGCCTCTGGGCAGGACTTTCCTCTCCTTGGACCCACCCTTTGCATACATTGTGTGTTATAGTTTAATTATGAGCTCTGGACTTGTTGCTGCTCCCTTTCTGAGGGAAACACCAACCCTTTGTTCTGCTGGAACAAAGGAAATCAAACCGATTTACAGCACTTCAGGGTAATTAAATCCTCATTATGGTGCTGACAGTTCCAGTTGATTAGCACCACGTGTCTGTTTTAAATGGGACCTGCAGGGATAATTGTGGTGAGCCCATTAATTTGCCATTTGCTTCCTATGACACTTTACAAAAGGATCAGGCCAAGAGCTTTGGGTGGCTAAAGGAGCTCCTTGGGACTTCCCAGAGCATCCAGAAAACACCAAGATTCAATTTCTGCTCCCAGGAATTGGTTGCTTTTAAAAAATCTCCATCTGAAGCCTTCACTAAAAGTTATGTTCTTAAGGCAAAGGCATCTTTTGGTGTGTGGAATATTTCAGTTGTGAGAGAGAGAGTAATAACATTTTTTTATGAAGTTTTTTTTTGCACTTAGGGAAGAGCAGTGTAGGAATTGAAGTGACTGGCACAACCATTTTGGGAAAGCAACCTTACCCATGTTGAGGTTCACCTGCACATAAATCCAAATAGCCTTAAAAAACCTGGTTTGATTAAAACATAAGGAAATATTTTCATCATTACTTATCAGTGGCAATAAAGCTAAATGAAAAAGGTTTCCATTTCACAATTATTGTGGCCCAAGCATAAGTATTTTGTCTCAGTTTTCATCTTAAAATGGTACTATTTCAAAAGGCCTTTTATTATTTATTACCCTATATTATTTATTCCCTTTTATATCATATTATGCCCATTTTTCTCCTGGTTCTCTTGCAAATAATTCCTGCTTCAGGTGATCTAAGAATCCAAGGATTTCATTTGGGTCTTGAATGAGAATTTGTAGAGAGATCCCACTTTATCCTAGGCAAAACTCCACGTTCTTCTGTCAAATAGCTCAGAAGAACTTGAATTTTAAGGATGCATTTCGTCACCTCTCTGTGTAATTATGGCTCGGTGATGTTGTTTGCAGGTATCCAATTTGTGCTTCCTCTCCTTGATTAAAATGATCCTTCATTAAAAGCCACCTCTCTGCCTTTGGGTGCATTTTGATGACAGAACTCTTTGCAGGTCTCAGCTAGCTGAGGGTGTTCCATGCTGGATCACTTCTCTCCCAAATTCTCTGGTGGCAAATTGGAAGAATTAAGATTTGAAGAATAAAGATTTGAAGAATAAAACTAATTCCTGGATGAGGAGGAAATGTGGCTGAGGTGGCAGCAATTTTACATTTAAGCAGATAACATTCACAAAGTTTGTGTTAACTCCCTGCCCCCTTTGTTTTTTTTTGACTGGGAAGATCTGCCTTTGTATTCACTGGAAAATAAGGAGCTAAACCCTGGGATTTGGCGTTTTAATTGTGATTTTTCTTTACCCTATGAATTCTGTCCTTCCCCAGCTAAGGAGGGAGCTTTTACCACACATTTTATGAGTGGCTGCATCCATCAGGAGCAGCAGCTGCAGCTCTTGGAGGTGTGAAAGCTGCCCAGGTGCTGCAGCATCTGTGCAGACACCTGGAAAAATGGGGAAGAATTCAATATTTTCATTTTCCCTCCGTGCCTCCAGCTGTTGGCATCTCCAGCCTCCTGCTCCATCCCTACAGGCAGGGAAGGAATTTCCCTTCATCCTCAGCTGCTGCTGGTGGCAGCAGAGCCAGAGCAGATTCCTCCCCACCTTTTAGTTCATATTTCATATCAATATTATATTTTCATATCAATATGATGTATCACTGAACCATTATACTTTATTGTCTGGAATTTCAGGATTAGACTTTGTATCCCTGAATTTATTGCCTCGCACAATAATTGAACCGAATCCAAAAGGAAAAATTATTTTATATATTTAACTTTGTTAAATATATAAAATAATTGTTGTTCACTTACTTTGCTTTAAATATAATACTCAGCCTTTCTACTGAATTGTAATTAAATTATCTGCATACCAATGTGCACATTAATTATATAATCAATTCAAACCAGCAAAAATCAATTAATTTGTGTTCCCTCACAATGTGGAGGGGGAGTAGTGCAAGTCTAAGGTCTCTGAGGTTGTGATAATTTATATTAACTTGGAATATGGATTTCAAAGGAATCTCTGCTCAGGATGGTTGATGTCAAGTGTTAAAAACTTTTATGTGAATCTTTGTGTGCATTTATGTGAATCTCTGTTGCTTTAAGCTGCTTCAAAAGGTTGAGGTTTTGAAAATATTTGGATGTTACAGCTTCAGTTACAAAAGGAAATTCATGAAAATAAAGGTTAGCGTGGAAAATTAAAGGTTAGAATTTTTTGTCTGGAAAAGGAATAAAATTGGGAAAATCATTTGGTAATGAAGTGTTTTATTTTAGGCTCATTTGTCTTGGTAACTAATTCAAACAATTTCTGTTTCTCTGACTTTAAGGAAAAGCTGTTTTAAAATTAAAATTTTGTCGCTGACCTGAAAAAGTGAAACATTTATTCATTTGTAACCAGATACAAAACCCACTGAGAATATTCTGGTTTTTTCCTTTTGTCTTCCTCTTACCTTAGCACGGGGCATTTTCAGTAGTGAGAAACGAGGAGTCCTTGGTTCCAATTTATTCAGTTTTATCCCAGCAATTCATATGTAATGCTCTTTTTCTTCAATATTATCATCTTTTTTTTGTAATTAATTTGGTTGTATCCCAGCATTTCATAGATAATGCTGTTTTTCTTCCATAATATAATTTTTTTGTAATTAATTCAGTTTTATCCCAGCATTTCGTAGGTAATGCTCTTTTTCTTCATTATTATCTTTTTTTTGTAATCAATTGAGTTTTATGCCGGTATTCACACGTAATGCTGTTTTTCTCTTCAATATTATAATTTTTTTGTAATCAACTCAGTTTTATCCCAGTATTCACACGTAATACTGTTTTTCTCTTCAATATTATAAATTTTTTGTAATTAATTTGGTTTTATCCCAGTATTCACACATAATGCTGTTTTTCTTCAATATTATCATCTATTTTTTTGTAATCAATTCAGTTTTATCCTAGTATTTCATAGGTAATGATCTTTTTCTTCAATATTATAAATTTTTTTGTAAATAATTTGGTTTTATCCCAGAATTTCATAGGCAATGCTGTTTTTCTTCAATATTATACATTTTTTGCAATTCAGTTTTATCCCAGCATTTCACACCTAATGCTGTTTTTCTCTTCAATATTATAAATGATTTTGTAAATAACTTGGTTTTATCCCAGAATTTCACATGCAATGCCGTTTTTCTCTTCAATATTACAAATTATTTTGTAGGTAATTTTGTTTTATCCCAGCATTTCATAGGTAATGCTGTTTTTTTTCATTATTATCTTTTTTTTGTAATCAATTGAGTTTTATCCCAGAATTCACACGTTATGCCATTTTTCTCTTCAATATTACAAATTATTTTGTAGATAATTTTGTTTTATCCCAGCATTTCATAGGTAATGCTGTTTTTCTTCAATATTATACATGTTTTTGTAATTCAGTTTTATCCCAGTATTTCACACGTAATGCTGTGTTTCTTTTCAATATCATAATTTTTCTGTAATCAACTCAGTTTTATCCCAGTATTCACACGTAATGTTTCTTCAATATTATCATCTTTTCTTTTTTTTGTAATCAATTCAGTTTTATCCTAGTATTTCATAGGTAATGATCTTTTTGTTCAATATTTTAAATTTTTTTGTAAATAATTTGGTTTTATCCCAGAATTTCATAGGTAATGCTGTTTTTCTTCAATATTATACATTTTTTGTAATTAATTTGGTTTATCCCAGTATTCACATGTAATGCTGTTTTTCTTCAATATTATAATTTTTTTGTAATCAACTCAGTTTCATCCCAGAATTCACACGTAATGCTGTGTTTCTCTTCAGTACTATAAATTTTTTGTAATCAATTCGGTTTTATCCCAGTATTCACGTGTAACACTGTTTTTCTCTTCAATATTATAAATCATTTTGTAAATAATTTGGTTTTATCCCAGCATTCACGCGCAATGCCATTTTTCTCTTCAATATCACAAATTATTTTGTAAATCATTTAGTTTTATCCCAATATTTCACACGTAGCACTGTGAATTTTTGCTCAATATCATAACCTTTCCCCCCTCTTTTTTTCTCCCTGCAAGACGAAGGGTGCTGGCAATTTCTGATGGGATTGAGCACATTGGGAACCTGCGCTGGGAGCTCGCCCTGTGCCTCCTGGCTGCTTGGACTATCTGCTATTTCTGCATCTGGAAAGGGACCAAATCCACTGGAAAGGTGAGGCTGAAATTCCGTGTGGCAGCTCCAAACCTGTGCTGGCATTAATATTTATTTCCATCAGAGCAGGAAGATTTTGCATCGCTGTGAGGAGCCTCACTCGGGGGTGTATAAATAGCAAAATTAATTGTAATTAAGAGTTGCTTGTGCTCTGCGGGTTTTTGTTCCTCGTGGTTTTGTGGTTTGCTCTTTCCCTCGTTCTGGTAGGTGAGGCTGGGTGGGTTTGTTTTAGTTTTTGTTAATTTAGCAATGAGATTTACTGGCCAGTCCTTGGGCTCTGAAAGCAGCTTGGGTTGATTTCTGTGCACAAATTGTGCAAAATTTGCATTTTGCCCTAAACTGACAGGAGTCAAAACTCTCAGTGCCACAAAAGTGTCTCTGCAAAATTCAGATTTTGGCCTAAACTCACAGGAGTCAAAACTCTCAGTGCCACAAAAGAGTCTCTGCAAAATTTGCATTTTGCCCTAAACTGACAGGAGTCAAAACCCAGTCCCACAAAAGAGTCTCTGCAAAATTAGGATTTTGCCTTAAACTGACTGGAGTCAAAAGTCCAACAAAAGAGTTCCGCAAAATTCAGATTTTCCCTCAACTGACAGGACTCAAAACTCTCAGTCCCACAAAAGAGTCTCCGCAAAATTTGGATTTTGCCCTAAACTGACAGGAGTCAAAACTCTCAGTCCCACAAAAGAGTCACGGAGGGATTCGATGCACATAGAGAGAGAATTTAGAAACACAGATGGAACACCACGAGCAGAAATAATGAAAGCACTCAGAGAGGGGAAAAATTATGGGGAAAAATCCAAATATTTATCAGTTTTTGAGTGAATGGCCTCAATACTGGGAGCAGGGAGAGGGAGCCATGGGATGAGGGAGAGGCTGCCCCTGGAGTAGTATCCGACACAGATCTGAGTGGAATCTATGAATAATCAACTACACAGAGAGAGGAAAAGAGCCACAGATCTGGAGGGAGGATCTAAAAAAAGCACTGGTTTCTCACGTTGGAACTAAAGGAAACCAGGAAAAAATTGGTGCATTGAAACATTCAATTTTCAGTTGTTTCTTATGTAGTTTGGGTTGTGGTTGGGGTTTTTTTTGTTTGTTTCTGTTTTAGCGGCCTCCGTTTATAAATGAAATATTTGAAATGTCGTTATTATTATTTTTTTTTTTTTAATTTAGAAAACGCCAGAGTGAAATTTTTCAGCTTTGTCAACTGCACACATCTTTCACACTATCAACATTTTGGCTAATTGCTGATTCCGGGTGTGTTTGCCAACTGGGCCAGTCAATCTGCTGCTGCATTTTCCATTCAGGGGTTTGCACACACACAGAGATTTCTGCAGCTCTCCTTCCATCGAGTCACTGCAGGGAAAATGCTGAGAAACTGTCTGGGGATGGGGGTAAGAATGGAGAGTTTAGAGGAGGGACAGGAAAATCCTAAGGAAAGGAATCTGGAGAATTGTGGGAGCTGGGCACTCCACACAAATCCAGGTTCTTTATCTTCACCTCTGGGGAGCTTTACCTCGAGCCCCAGCAGATGAGAAACGGCTGCAGATGTTGTTTCAGGTTGTTGATTTCTCCTTCTCTCTGCCAGCTCTCAGCTCCGGCCGCACATCTGATGCAGCCGAGTCCGAGCGGGCACTGCCCAGCCCTGGGCTGTCCCGGCCTTTCTGTGCCCTTTCCATCATCCAACCATTCTTCACAACGCATTTATTAGTTACTGTTCTGTACCAATTCATTTGCACCTGTTCTAGACACGGAATTTCTACCTCTTTTTCATTCTACCAATCATTTTGTGCCACCACCACCACAGAAGATGGAGGAGAAGGAGAAGAAGAAGAAGAACAGGGCAATGCCCAAAATCCTCCATCTTAGACCCTTCGTCCTCATATTAAAAACCCTAAAATCTACTTTTTTACCTTGTAAAATACTAAACCACTGCTCATTTTCACACTCTGGTGGCTTGCAATGATTCTGGCAGTGTTGGTAACTTTTCCCATGGGCTGAGGTCAAAGCCGGTGCCATTCTGGGCTCCTTGCCAGGGGCTGGGACCCCCTTGCTGGGGCTCCTGAGCCCCCAGGGCAGCCCGAGGTGTGCCCTGAGCCCCCAGGGCAGCCCGAGGTGTGCCCTGAGCTCCCAGGGCAGCCCGAGGTGTGCCCTGAGCCCCCAGGGCAGCCAGAGGAATGCCTTGGGTTCCAGCAGAGAAGCAGAAGTGATCTAAGGGAATGATGAGATAAATGTCCCCATGTTTGTGACCTGGGCACTCTGGAGAGGTGCAGAAGTGCCTGGGAGTTGTCTGAGGGGCTTCAGCTGGCGGGGAAGAAACGAAACTGAGCAAAACTGATTTTTTTTTTTCCCATCAGAAGGAATGTCTGAGGATGGGAATCTATTCTAGCATGGTTTAATCCACCCCAGGGGTGCAGGGAGAAGCTCTGTGGTGTTCAGGTGTGTGCACGCACACGAGGCCAAGCCAAGTGCACGCACAAAAAGAGCAGTGGGAGCAATCCTGGGCTCAGAGGAAGGGGCTGTAGTGGCTTTGGAGAGGATTTATTTCACATTTCTGGAGTTTACATCCAGAATTTTATCGTTCTTCTATTGTTCTTCCCTTCTTTCAGCTTATACCATTTCCCCAGAAACAGATCTTGTGCTCTGAAAGTGGTTAACCTGTCTGACCTTTTTTTTATTTTCTTTCTCTGATAGCTTAGCTAAACCCTCGGCTTTAGGTAGGTGCAATAAATTGTCTTTGATTTTAGTTCAGTGTGATTTTGATAACCACCTCTCTGATGAGGTCAGGAGAAGCAGTCTGAGAGAGAACAGCCTGTTTTGGCCACGTGAAATGGGATGCTGAACTTTTCAACAAGCAGAAATAACTTCTAGTCTTGCAACAGAAGTGCAAAGAAAATGGAATTAACACCCAGCATGCAGCTTTGTAGGTCTCAAGCTTAAAACACTTAAATCAGGGTTCTGTAAGAGGCAGACTCATCAGATACTGCACCATTTAAACCAGTTTGCCATGGGCAGCTCTTCTGTTTCCAGAATCCTGAGGAATTCCTGAGGAATGGTAAATTCCCACATTTCTCAGGAGACACCGTAGTATCCATGAATCTCTCAGCTCTCAGTAAGGATGTGTCTTAGCTAATATGGATAATTTATTTTTCCAGCTCTGTTCCTGTGCTGCAGGTTTTCTCCCTGGGCATAAATTTACTGCTTATTAATTTAATAATTTCAATTTTCTCCCACTTGCCACTTTTCCCAGCCTAATCTCTGGAAATCTGGGCTGTGTCACTGCTTTTCCAGAGAAGCAAACTCCCCAGCTTCCAAACAAAGGCAGCACTCAGGTGTTGGGAATTAAATGTTCTGAAATATAAATAGTGCAGCAGATTTCTGGGCTGCAGTTTCCATTTCCAACATAATGCCATTTCTAATGTTCATATTTAAGCTCATCCAATCACAGGCCTTCCCACTAAACTGAATTTTTTATATGCTCATTTCCAGGAAACATTTAAAATTGACTTTTGGGTTTTTTATTACAATAATATAACAGTCTGTTAAATTGATGATATGCTTTAATTGGATTGAATAATTTCAATAAAAAACCACATGTGTTCAAAGCAAAAAAGCTTCTTAAAGTTATATCCCCTTTGGAACTTTTTCAAAGGGAGGTGTCTGTGGGACAGGGTAGCAGAGAGAAAGAGGACAGGGGAAACAGAGGTGAAATGGAGAAGGTGAGGAGAGGCTTCCTCTCCACATATTTGTGCTTGGTGAAATATTCAGGAGGTTGGTTTTCCCTTTTCCTCTTTTTCACTCTGCATTCTAATGCATGGTGAAAAAAGAATCCGAGCCTTAAAAGCTGTTATAAAATAACCCCATCATTCTCCAAGCAGCACTACCACAGATCATGAATATTTAATATTTCAGGATATTAAATATATTAAGACTAACATAAAGTTTAACTCCAAGGGAAGTGCTCATTACACTGTTAACAGGATGTTCCAAACTTTTCCATTACTGTTCTTGAAATTCATCACTTTCTCACAAAGCATTTCCATTTTCCCTTCCAACAGATGTGAAATAGCAGAATAAATCCAGGTGATTCTGGCAGCTTTCAGGTGAAATGTAATTGTGCCTTTTCAGATGTCCTTGTCCTTAATTATTCAAGCTTTTCTTTCTTGCCCTGAATTACCCAATCTTAGATCTGAAGACATTCATGTGCCAACGTCCGCATTTTAAATGTTGCAGAGATGCAAAATGTGGGGTCTTTCAATGAGAAACTCAAAATCAGAAGGAGAAAAACACAATGCAATGTTACCATAATGTGCTGGGTGTTGTGTGACTTGATAATATCTAACCTTCATCTCATGGAGAAGGGTTTTCAGTAGCTGAGGTCAAATGCTCCCAAAGACGAGGTAAGAGAGTCCAGAAGAGTGAAGAAAGGTAATTTTTTAGCATTTAAGTTGTCATTCCAGTCTCTGATCGTTAGGCTTGGTTCAGTATCCGATTTTTCCAAAATACTTTTGATTGCTGGTTAGGACAATTCTGAGTTTTTCTATCATGTGCATAGACTTGCTCAGTCTTCTGAATTTTTCATCTTCCTATTTCATTAATGAAATGTTCAGGTAGAAGAGAACCTGCTCTTTTATGGAACTTGATTATCCATTTATTAATTTAACTCAATGTCCTTGTGCTTCAAACTTTGAGGGAGCAACACCAGTAGTTGCCAATGTATTTTTCCTAAATTACTTGCTGAAGGCAGTAACCCTCGTATTTTCCTTTTCATTCTTTATTTTCATGAGATTTTTTGCAAACAAATCATTCCACTGAGCTCAGAGCTGTGTCTCACTTGCAGCAACTTCTGCCCAGTTCCTTTAGAAAGGAGGAGCCTGCTGGACTCGAAGTTATAAGAAAACATTTTAAGTCTTCTTTCCTTCTCTTTCTTCCTTTTTGGATGCATCAACACATCCCTGTCTTGTGCTGATATTCCTGGTTTGAAACCCTGGTAGGGACTTGGATTTATAAAATTGTGCTGGTTGGGAGGGACCTTGGAATGTCTCTGGTGCAACCTCTTGGTTAAAGAAGGTTCAGCACCGAACTTGGAACTGTTGCCTTGGTGTTTGGCCACATCCAAAAACCCTCCAAGGACAGAGATTGCTCATGTCTTGGGGCAACTTCTTCCAATGCTTCATTTCCCTCACGATATGAGTCATTAATCAGTTATTTCCTACATCGAGGTTCATTCCAATATTTAATGTTGTTAATAAATTATTTCATTTTTATTACCTTGTTCTATTTCTGTTACCCAACCCAGACCAAAGCCCATTTTTTGTATTGTCTGTGTCACTACAGACCATGGGTTTGAGTGTCTCCATTTATTGATGCACACCAACTGATTTGAAAAAACTATTAATTATCTTAATTACTAGGCTCAAGTTAAAAAATAATCCAGCTTTTCTGCCTGGACATCTTGAGTGGGAATGAGAGCTCATCAGCATTGATGTGCTTCAGCTTTCTGTGCTGTAGATGAGGAAGGATTGAATCAAAAGTATTAAAAAAACCCCACAGTCTTGCTATAATTTTCAATTTATTGATATTAGAACATTTTACCCCACCCACAGCATATTAATGTCTGGTTTCAAACCCTAGACCAGGTTTTGTCATGCTATGACTCAACACCAAGCCAGCATTTTCTGATGAGAAGTGTTAGAAGAACATTGTTGTTCCTCCAGGATTTTATTGAGTGTTAGAATATCACCCTGATTGTATGAACACTGAGACCAGTTCTCACAGATTTTGGGTCTTTTTGAATGGGTTCTTGTTAATACCATGAAAATATTCTTTTGCCAGAGCTAAACTCAAATAGTTGTTGCACAGTGATTTTTACTTCTCCGCTAGTTACTGGTTCAGAAGTGATGAGAAATCCTTCTCATTGTGCAGAACCAGCTGCAAGAGAGAAAAATCTCACAGGAATCCATGCTCCAACATTTTCTGGAACTAATCTACATAGCACAATCACTGAATATTATTCTACTAATTCTGACTTCTGAATATTCTGATCCTTTCCCTCTCTTTGTGCTCAGTTCCCTGAAGTTCCACTTCATGCTGGTGTTGGAATGAGTCCACTTTAAGCTGCCTCTCCCCTTGATATATTTTAAAGCTGCCCCAGGAGCAGAGGCTCATAAATACAGGGGGTGATGGTGGGAGCTGGAATGTTGCAGACCCAGAGACAAGAGGCTGGGATGTTCCAGCTTAAAGCTGTGGATCCTGCTCTAAAATAAATCTCCTTGGTTTTTCAGATCATAGCCAACTCTGCAAATGTCTTGCACGCTGTCTCATCAAGCTTTTATCATTACTGTGGCTCTGTCTGTCGCTTTTTACCCCTTTCCACTCTGCAGGTGCTCTGTTAACCACAGCCCAGAGAGCTCTGCTGGGAGGTTTCTCTGTAGTACACGAGAAAAAGCTCTGATGCAGCTCCTCTCTGTACATAAACATGAGCTTCCTGAGATTTTTGGTTAAACACTCCTGTGAGTCAAAATCTAAAATAACAGATTAGAGATTGCACAGGATCTCCTTGATGACTTTTCACCTCATTTATCGCTGGATATCCACTGCATCTTTAAAAAGGACATCGTTCAGTTTGCAGCTTGTCATTGTAAACCCTTAGAAATGACCTGGCAAACTTTCTTGGGGGTGTAGTTGTTGAATATGAACATCAAAGGCTGAGGGGCTCCGATATTTTCCTTGTCACCTTCATTACTCATTTAAGTATTTCACTTCCCACCACGACACCCCTGGAAAAGTTACAAACACCAGAGCAAAGCAGAGAACTTTCTTTTCTCAAAGAGGGCAGCTCTGCTGCTGGGACTGCCACAAGAAGCAGGATTTTGGGTAGAATACATGCAAGTGGGGGCATCATTTCTTGTTTTACTCCTATGCTATTGATTTTTTTTCTTCTTCCTGTGATTGTGCCAATTGCCTTAATCTGTAATATTCTCCATAGGATTCTAAAAGTTACATGTAGCAAAATTGGTTAGATTCCACTCAGATGCTCACATTTTTCCTGGTTTGAGCTTTTGATTTAACCTTTACATGCTAAACTTAGACCAGAGTCCTGTGAAGCACTGCCGAGTGCATTTAAAGCTGTGATCAGTGTGAGGGGTTTAAGATGAACATTGAGGGAACTGGGATTGTTCAGCCTGGACAAAAGGAGGCTCAGGGGAGACCTTATTGCTGTCTAAAATTATCTGAGAGGAGGGTGCAGCCAGGTGGGGTCGGGCTCTGCTCCCAGGGAACAAGGGACAGCACAAGAGGAAACAACCTCAAATTGCAGCAGGAGAGGTTTATATTGGATATCAGGAAAAAATTTCTTCCCTGAAGAGGTGATCAGGTGTAGTGTTGGAATCCAAGGCACATCTCTGGCTGCCCTGGGAGCTCAGGGCACGCCTCTGGCTGCCCTGGGAGCTCAGGGCACGCCTCTGGCTGCCCTGGGAGCTCAGGGCACACCTCGGGCTGCCCTGGGGGGTCAGGAGCCCCAGCAAGGGGGTCCCAGCCCCTGGCAAGGAGCCCAGAATGGCACCGGCTTTGACCTCAGCCCATGGGAAAAGTTACCAACACTGCCAGAATCATTGCAAGCCACCAGAGTGAGAAAATGAGGAGTGGTTTAGTATTTTACAAGGTAAAAAAGGAGATTTTAGGGTTTTTAATATGAGGATGAAGGGTTTAAGATGGAGGATTTTGGGCATTGCCCTGTTCTTCCTCTTTTTCTCCTTCTCCTCCATCTTCTCTGGTGGTGGTGGCACAAAATGATTGGTAGAATGAAAAAGAGGTAGAAATTCCGTGTCTAGAACAGGTGCAAATGAATTGGTACAGAACAGTAACTAATAAATGCGTTGTGAAGAATGGTTGGATGATGGAAAGGGCACACAAAGGCCGGGACAGCCCAGGGCTGGGCAGTGCCCGCTCGGACTCGGCTGCATCAGATGTGCGGCCGGAGCTGAGAGCTGGCAGAGAGAAGGAGAAATCAACAACCTGAAACAACATCTGCAGCCGTTTCTCATCTGCTGGGGCTCGAGGTAAAGCTCCCCAGAGGTGAAGATAAAGAACCTGTGTTTGTGTGGAGTGCCCAACTCCCACAGTGTAGGAAGAGGCTGCCCAGGGCAGTGGTTTGATCACCATCCCCGGGAGTGTTCAAAAGACACGTGGATGTGGCACCTGGGCCAGGGGTGGGTTTGGCAGTGCCAGGTTAAGGGTTGGACTCGACCTCAGAGGTGTTTTCCAACTTTAATGGTTCTGTGATTCTGTGAAATGAATTCTGTGACTGCACGGCTGCTGTCCTTTGCAATGCTGCCCTGTTCCTTGCTCATTAATTAGTGCCACTGACCACTTTGATTTGCTGAGCTGAAGGCAGTGAAGGGCCACTGAAGCGTCAGGAAATTTTTTGGAAGTCTACATTAATTCTATCTGCCAAAAATCCAGAGATGAAAGAGAACAGGTACAGCCTGCTTGCTGGGACATCTTGACATAGAATCCTGTTAACAGTAACAGAAGAATGTCCTGAAAAGGGGTTTTGACATTATTGTTAATCTGTGAATGTGACAGTCAGGAAACACTCACTGAAAACTGGACCATTTATAATGAATAAGTGAGATGGCCAAGGAAATGTACCAAAATATACTTAATTCACACCCATGTTTTAACCAGATGTGATTAAAGATAGAGACTTTAACACTGTTTTTTTTCACTTTATGGTGCTTCTGAGGACCATTTGTCCCAGGCTGCAGATCTGATAAGACTGAATAATTTCATATAAAATAGACACCTGAGCTGTTGGGAGTTTATTCCAACAAATTAAACTCTACACTATGCACTACTAAAATATATAAAATAAGGCTACGGCTGTAGTTGGCTTTTGGTTATAATTTATTTTTCATTTTTCTGTTGAGAAAAATCCCCAGAATTGTTGTGAACAATTTAAAATGCAAAATGGGATCTCTCAGGGCCTGCCTGGTTGAGTGTGGTGTCACCTCTCCCTACTGAGGGGATGATGGTGGAAGCTGGAATGTTGTAGACCCAGAGAATTCCTGAATTCCACATATTCCCCCCACCTTAGCTCTGTTTTTATAGCTCTGCTCCCTCCCCCACCTGCATTTACAGGGGAGCAAGGGATGGGTTGTGGATGTTTTGCTGCACATCCCCAGAAAACTTCATTATCCAGATATAGCAAATTATTTTTGCACCCCCACACACACTTCCAGCTCATATTTCTTTATATTTTGTGAATGATTTATGTCACTCTCAGAACTTTGCTGTTTGAAGGTTTTTTCCTTTCTTTCCAAGGTTTTTTGTCCTGGTTCTGAGGTGAATTTCACTGCTCCTGGTTTGAATTTGGCTTTAGTGGCTTTGAAATAATTTACCACACTATGGGCAGGGCTGAACAGTGCTTATATTTCTGGCTGTGGGTAATTTTGTGTTAATTGTGCTAATTTTACACCTCTCTCATAGCAGCACCTCTCTTGAGGTCAGAGGCCTCCCTTGAGGCCTTCTAACCTCCAGTTGTGCAAAAATCTCTGCCATCTCTACCTAAAATAAGAGAATAGATTGATCTGCTGGAAAATCCAAGCAGAAAAAGAACTCAGGTTGTCAAGATTAATGCACGAGAGAAGTGGGAAAATTTCTAGGATTAGGTTGTTCCTTTTCCTTGAGCAGCAAGACACTGCAAGGTATCCAGTGTGCTTGAAGGCCCCAGACTCAGAGATAGGCTTTTCATACCTTTTCCCCATCATTTTCCCTGCTCTCCCCTCAGGAGTTAAGCCTCGCTTGCCAGCAGTTAAGACTCAGTCACTAGTTAGTCCCGAAGAAAATTTATTTCTCAATAGCAGGCCATATAAAGGCCTTAATGGATTCAATGAGGCAGAAAGAAGGAGTAAAAGGACAGAAACAAACAAAAAAAAAAAAAAAAAAAGAGAAAGATGTGTGGAAGGAAAAAAAATAATAAAAAAAAAAGAACTAGGGCCCATTGTAGGAGCTCAGGAAAAGGAACTGGGCAGCAATGATTGTATCTCCTGAAGTGTCTTTTGTTTTAGCCTGAAGTAACAGCAAAGAATGGCCCTTCATGGCGAGGCTTTCACACTCTGGCCAAGGCTGATCTCTGTATTCAAAGGGGGAAAGTAGAACATTCATGAGATGCATGCAGAGTTCCTGCTCTCCGCCTCCTCTGTGTGAGGTTTCAACACGATTTTTTTTTTCCACTCTCCTGTGCTCTGAGCATTTAAGGACACCTCGGGTTTGGTAAAAGAATAGAATTTTGTGCTTCTCGGTGGTTTTCCCGACCTTCTGTTTGACAGCTGGGGAAAGTATCAAATAGTAAACTTCCATCAAAGTCGTGTCTTCATGGTTTCAGTCCTTCCCAGCTGCACCTTAGGGGGAAAATCCACTTTTATATGAATATTTAGAGTGGATCTAAATCTTCCGGTCCACTGCGGAAGAGAGTGAAAAGTGTTTTAGTGCACTGAAAGACAGTTCAGGGCACATGCAGGTGTGAGAGGTTTTGGGCACAGAAATCACCTGCTCTGTCAACTTAAAGTGTGAAAAAGCAGAAGGGGTGGGGAGGAGCAGAGGGTGGGAGGCCAGCTGTGATATTTGCTGCGGCAATGCAGGGAAAATTGCAGGAAAATTAAAGGGAAAAGCCACAGGCACAGATTAACACAGGAATCTCTGCAGGAACAATGCACAGACTGGCTAAAGGTAACCAAAAAAGGTTATTTTTTTCCATTGAGGTTACCAGGAACTTTTAGCCCATTATCAAAAACACCGTGAGCCGACAAAGAGATTTCAGAAATGTGATAGCTCCAGACATTTATTCCCAGATGATCTCTTCATGGTTCATTTCTCCTCTCACAGAACCTGCCCTTCCTCAGCAGTCCTCTTCCCTGCCATGATGTAACCACTGAGTGCAGCAGAGCATCCAACAGGAGCCAAAACACAAACTGCCCTGCTTATTATCATTGTTGATGCACGTGTCAGGGCTAAAATATTATTCCTTCAGGTGCATGGCACTGCTGCTGACTGGCATTTATAACTGAGGGTTTCCCAAAGCTGTGTTGCCCAAAACCATGTGGTTGCCATGCCCTGGTCTCTATGTGTGCACAGAATTTCTGCACAGAATTTCTGCAGAGAAATTGCAGTGAATATCGATTTTCTTGATGCTTGATTTGTGTGTTTGGAATATTATTTGCACCTTTCCCTCTGCAGGAACACACAGGGTATCTCCTTGGTCCCTCAGTTGGGATACACAAACATTTATAGCTCTGACTTGCCTAATGCTGCTCCAATTTCCCATTTGTTCCCATGAAGCAGAATAGCTACAGTCCCCTATTCTCACACAGGTAGTTTGTCCTCAGCTCCTGCTAATCCATGCAGTTTCAAGCCTGGCTCATTACTTGCAGTTTGGAAGCAGTTTTAGGTATCCATCCCCACAGCACCGTATGCCAAGGTTATATTAAATCAAATTGCTGCCAGTGGGAAGGCAGCCTCTGCTTTCTGCAGCCAGCAAAGTCCAGATTTTGGGCTTTATCTACAATGTGAAGATGTCTTTGTAGTACAAGTTTTGTTTACAAGGCTGTTCTTGTGAGATTTACAAACTCGAATTCTGTATCCCACCCCAGTGTCAGCTCCCGTGGCTCAGATCCAAACTCACTCCTAAGAATGGCAAAGCCTAATGAAATAAATTGCCACACGAGCAACAAAAGCAGCTTCAGGCAGTTGCTGGTGCTGGGCTGGTAACTAAAACACATCCCCAGGAGTGAGTTGGCTGCCATGCACCTGCTATTCACTGCTGCTGCTGAAAAAAACTTGTGTGGTTCAGAAAAGAAAGGAAGAAACTCAAAACATCCTGTGAAGCTCGATTGTGTCATAGCAAGTAGACACTTTAGACAATTAGTAGATAGTTGTGTTGTGGAAAGGGTGAGACTCTGCTCTTAATTAGCTGTAATAAAAGATTCTGGGTTCTTTCCTGTGGGTATAAAATATATTTGTTGCTGGGAGGGAGAACTGCCACAGCTGAGGTCAGTGAGGATTTCAGTGGTTGGGTTTGTGTGTCCCTTGTTCCTGGAGTGCCCTTCTGGGGTTGGAATCTCAGTGTGCCAAGTGTGGGATGAGCACAGGGAGAGGTCTCTGCTCCCCAGGGAGAGACCCTTTACATCCACAGAGCAGCACTCGGGGGTCTCTGCTGAGCTGAAGGGATGAAGGGAGAGCTGAGAGATCAAAGCATTTCCCTAAGAGAGAAAAATAAACCTGTGGCAGTCACACACTCCCAAGTCACCCTGTCTTCCAGCCTAAGGTTTTTACCGTGTGATCCCTCTCATTTTTCCTATGCATCGCGTCACCTTTTCTTCTCACACTGAAAATCTGCTCAAAGGCACAAATTAATTGCAGCAGTGTCACATTGGTGTCCTCCACGTCAGCCTTGAGGTGATTTAGAAGCCACATTGAGAGGCTGCTTAGTGGGGAAGGTACAGAGCAATAAAGCCTGGCTCAAGGTGTGACTAACTGCATTAAAGGGCTGGAGTAGCCACAGGGAAGGGAAATGTAGAGAATTAGGGTCGGGATGACAAGGATGCTTGCTAGTTTGGGTGCTGAGGCTATTTATTATACTTTTGTTATTATATTTAATACACAAGGAGTGTTGCAAATGCTTCATGGTGAATCCATCGCTCAGCTGTCACCATGGTGATAAGAGCTCGTGTTCCTCAGGGGCTGATAGGAGCTGGGCTCTCATCCCGGGGCACACAAACACAAACCTTTTCCCATGGAAATGGTGAGCTCTTAATTCTCCTGCAGAAGTCCTGAACTTCCCAATGGAATCACAGAATGGGTTGGGTTGGGAGGGACAAGACAGTTCATGGAATTAGGGAATATCCTGAGCTGGGAGGGACCCACAGGGATCACCACAGGATCACCCAACAGGAACGCCAACAATCCCAACAACAACACCCTGGCAGCGCTGTCCAAACCCTCCTGGAGCTCTGGCAGCCTCGGGGCCGTGCCCATTCCCCTGCACCCTCTGGGGGAAGAACCTTTCCCTGAGATCCATCCCAAGCCCTGACACAGCTCCAGCCGTTCCCTGGGTCCTGTCCCTGTCCCAGGAGAGATCAGAGCTGCTCCTCCTCTTCCCCTCCTGAGGAAGCTGCAGCCCCTGGTGAGGTCTGACCTGTTTGCTTCAGTTTCAGGATTACAAAAACCATCAAAAGAAAGAAGAGGTGTGGGGAGAACTATAGGATATCTTTGCCTGCCAGTTTACAAACCCCCATGATTTACTGCACAAGATTAAATAACGCTGTGGTGCCCAGAAAGCTGCAGAAGTGACTGAAAGATTCAGAGATGGCTGATACCAAACCTGCTGGAGTGCTTGGAGGATTGATAGAACCATTTTCAAAGAAAGTCTCACATGTAATTAGTTTTGGTGCAAAATTCTAGGGAAATTTTTATCCCCACTGAATTAATGTTTTACATTTTTAATATTGGCAATTATTTAAAATATTATGCCTTTCTTTGGTGACTTCTCAAAGGCTGCAGCTCCTAATTCCCTCCTTACCTCCTGGTCAGTCAAGGCCTGCAAGGTGATAGCAGACTTTGGTTGATCTATTGATCTTTTGTCACTGGCACATTTTAGCTTTTGAGGCCACCTGAAGGAGGAGTTCTGGCTGGAAAACCTCCCCTATAATCCTTTGGCTCATAGCATTATTTCCACTTCCCAGACTTCATCCAGGAGTATTTTTTTCCTCGGTGCTGGTGTTCATTTGGGAATGTGTTTTTGTGTTAGTTTTGTTTGTGGTTTTTTTTTTAAATGCAAGTGAGGAAAATCAAGCAGGAGAAGAAAGGAATCTAAGCTGGAGATGATAAGGAATGTTCTGGTAAATCCCTGTTTTCCTGGAAAATATGAAACTAATCATTTCGGGGAATCTGATAATTCCATGAGGATAACACTCCTCCAGGAAACCCACTTCCATGTTCTCCAGGAAGAGTCAGAGGGCCAACAAACCCTGGATCAGGAGAATGAGTTGGCCAAAAATTCCGAGTCCATTCCAATGAGCATTTACACCAAATGTGTAAATTACCAAATGTGTAAATTACAATTACACTCCAAAAACAATAACACGTTTTGGAGTGACAGGAAAAATGACCTCATGCCCCATTCTGACCTTTGCATCTCTGTCTGCTTTAAGGTTAAACATTTTTAGGATGGGTCAGGACCTAAGGAGTGAGAGCTGGCAGGTCTGTCTGGAATAACTAAAAATTCCAATTCATGTAGTGCCTTATTGAATCCCCATTTCTGCCTGTGTCAAATCAGTCACATAACTGGAAATTCAGGTGCTACTGTGGGGTCATTCTGGCCAGCTGTAAATTATTTTCACAGAAATGGGGCTGTCATGAGGAACAGTCATCCTATATTAAGCATTTTTTGGGCAAAATGCAAACTTCTGGGGGTATATGTAATTCACAGTATCTGGTTTGGCTCTGAAGGTAAACTAGATGGCATTGAGAGGTCTGAAAATCCTGGAAGGTTCTGGAAAGGAACAACTTTATTTTATAAAAGCTTGAACATTTTAAAGACCTTTACAAAATGGAAAAAAAAACCCCAACCCTCAGTTGATTAATTAGTCCTAATTTATATTTAAAATTCTTCCTGATTGATTTTTAAAGTTGACTTTTACTTGATTAAATAGCAGTCTTTAATTCTGAGATATTTGTGGCTCTGCAAATTCCCTCCTTGATGGGAGCTCTACATAAACACTTTGCTTGCAGTGATGAGCTCAGCCAAGATGCTGAAATTTGCTTCCTCCCCATCACTCCTCTCCCTGCCCATGGCCAGAGGGCAGCTCTTCCTCTTTGTGCACTCGAAAGTTAAACAAAAAATCACATTAGAGTTATGGGATGCCATTATTTCACTGGTTTATGGTGGAGATAGAATAATAAACTTCAATCAATGATCTTTTCCTGGTAAAAAACCCCACCAACCCCACAACATCCTCTGCTTTTAAAGGAAAAACCTCCAACAAACACATTCCAGGTTCAAGGGACAATAACACCGTGCTTTTAGCACTGGAAATCTGCTTTTGCTTTACATGGGGAGAGCTGTGTCTGCTTGTTTTCCTACCTAAAGGCTTCCTGCAACTTTCTGCATTTGAGAAATTCCACCCCAGACCTTGCCCTGCCTCCCAGAGTTATTTTGGGCACGCCGTGTTTACAACTGTTGGGATTTTTGCATGAGCAGTGTGGTAACAGCATTTTAACAACGTGAGGAACACATTTTCTAACAAATGGAGAGTGCATTCTCGGGTGTGTTGGTGTTGAGGATTGGGGCAGCCTTCACTTTCTCCATCAACAGAACTCCTCTAGGAACAGTTGGTGAGTGGAGGATTAATGTGGAGTGTGGTAAACATAATTTTGGAGACTGAGGAAGCACTGGGAGGAGGCACTGAGCTCCTGAGTTGTATTTACTGTAGATATTTCTCTATGAAATAGATAAACGTTTTCACTCTTTGGCATTTAATGACAGTAATAACATTAATGAAACGTTTCCAAGAGTCTCTCAGTTTTTAGCTCAGGTTGATCCTTGTTTAGTGTGGATTCACTTGTGAACATTGAAAACCACTTCAGAGCAGCCACCAAAAACTGCTCTGCACTGATTTGTGCACTGTGTACATTTTACTGTGAATTTGATACTGTGAACTTGACCAAGGCCTATGCAGGTTGTAAGGAATCCTTGAAATACAAGGAACTGTGACTTAAAGACATCATTCCAGGATCCAGCCCATTATTTTTGACCACTCCCCCTTCTTTAGAAGCTGTTGGCACATTATTTGTCACTGATTAGATCGTTATTAAGCTGTGCCTGTATCAAGAATTAATCTGGTTATCTGCACTTGCCATTATTAATTTATTTTAAATAATTTATTAGTCATAAATTTATTTGCCATTGTTATTTCTTTCTTTTTAATTTCATTTATTATAGTGTTTAAAAGCGGGTGCTCCCATAAATGATGGCAATAATGGGATAAAATTCACTGGTTCTACATTTTAAACGGCCACTTTTGTGTGTTCTGGTCTCCATGGCTGGGATTTCTGGATATGTCTGCAGATTCTGCTCTTGGTAGTCTTACAAATGAATATTTTGGGACAGAATCTGCTATTTAGAGAATTTTTAGCTCAAAAAAAAAGGAAATCTATCTTTGCATTAGCTCTAGACAGTACACTGATATATTTTTTTCTTAAATAGGAGGTCTGTAGACCTCATCCAAAGAACCACCAAGCCTGAAGAGCAATTTGAGCAGACAGATCTCGATTTTACTGCTCCTGGGCAATCTGGAAACAAACCCAGCTGTCGGAATTAGCTGGGAAATAACACAAATTTAGAAACCTTGATGCTGCTTAAGGAATATTTATGGGGAGAAGCAGCTCCTCATGGAAGTGAATTGTTCACTCAGTTCAGCTGGGAAATGAGCTGCTGCTGTGTGTGGATATCGTCTGCCCTCGGTGCTTTCTCATTGTCCAATTTTAGCTGTGTTTCTGGGTTTCTAACAGAGAACTTTCTCCTCTTTCTTTTGGCACTTTTGACTAGAGGCAGGCAGTTTTTTGAACAGAGAATATCTGAAATGGAATTTGGGAAGTGCTGAAAAATGTATAAAGGCAGACCCAATGTAAAGAGTAATTCTTACTGCAAAAAAAAAATATATGGAAAATAGTTTTTTTCACCCATTTTTAACATGGGATTAAGGCTTCTAAATAACGACTTTGGCTTGTTAAAGCATTTTTCATTCAAGACAGATCTCCCTTCCACCCATTCAGTAAGAAGAAAGCCAAACCAAAATCAAACAGAATGTTTTAGGGTTTTTTTTTTTAATTGACTCAATGAATTTGGGAGTGAAGTTTTCATTTCACTGTGAAGGAAACCGTTCCAGTGTGACTCAGGCTTTCATTTATTTATTTATTGCCTTCACCACCATGTGGAAAAAAACTGGGACTTGCACAGCTCTGCCAGGTAGTGATTTTTCCGTGTCCCAGGCAATGACCTCAGTGTGATGAGGTGCTGGAAGTGTTTATTCCTTTCTGCAGTTATTATTTCATGTGGAATCTTTTGCTTCCTGTGATCACTCAGGCTCTCGTGTCCCTTCACCGAGTGTCCTCTCCTGGCCCCTCTTTTCTGGCTCATCTCATTGAATTTTCATTCCCAGTGAATTTTTCCTCTTTGGTACTTATTTCTCAGTCCTCCAATCTCATTTCTCAGCTGTTGGGGTTTGAATTCCTTTCTGCTCGGAGTGAAGCTGTCTGCACTCACACATGATCCAGTGGAAATTTGGAAGGAATTCTGCAGTTTATAGGCAATCTGGTTGAGGAGGGTTTACTGGAATTATTCTGGAGCATGATTCCCTCTGTGGATAAACAAAGACAAGCAGAAGGTGATGCTGAATAAATCCATAATACACAGAGAGAAAATTGAAATATTGGTCATTTTGCTGATTCTAGCCCCCTCCCCTCATCCCAATTATACAAATCCACTTACCTGGTGTTCTGTTGGGTTTTTGCTTTAGTTTCTTTTTCAGCATATGAAATTTTAGCTTTAAAATGTAGGTTGGACCTCGAATGTTTTCCCCCTTTTGACATGCTTTTGGAAACCTTATGAATCATTCCTTTATACTGCTTTACACCATTTTTCTCATCAATCCAATTAATGTGGAAAATCTCTCTTTTCAGTTGCCACCTGTAGCTCTGTAGATGGGGTAGAGTCAGATGAGCAAAAGCCTTTTTTTCCAAACAATGCTGGATGGAATATTTCACCATGGTAGCTGAAAACAAAAATCCTTTACAGTGTTT
Organism: Monarcha castaneiventris obscurior; assembly: GCA_026261815.1. NCBI lineage: Eukaryota > Metazoa > Chordata > Aves > Passeriformes > Monarchidae > Monarcha > Monarcha castaneiventris. The sequence continues at coordinate 18,268,671 of JAMPIT010000484.1, forward strand.
ATCCTCTGCTGGTACCATCTAGGAAGTCAGAATTTGTGAAACTGGCAAATATTAGTGAGGCCAAGTCTGGGCTGACTAAGGCATGTGGGACAATTTAAATCATTTTGATGGCAATCCTGCCCAAATTGGTGGTTCCTGGGTGTGTCTACAGAGACACCAGAGCTGCCAGGCAGTGGTATGATAATTACATTTCTATAATTGTGCTAATATATCCTCCTGGATAAAAATTACTCTTTTCCCTCTCACATCACCCAGTGGAATTTTGGTTCCGGAGCAGTTTCTCCACACAGGAGTGTAGTGCAGTGTGGGCACAGTTGGGGGTTTCACTCTATTTCTCCAGGGTCATGGTTTCAAATAGATAAATAAATAAACAAACAAATAAATAAATAAATAACATTAAATGACACCAGGCTGAGAACACTCAGTGAAAAATAAGGATGAGCAGGGCACGGGGGGCAGGTCTGATTTCCCAAAAACACTTTTAATAGTGAGTTTTGGCAAATCTCTGGCAATCCCTGCATTGATATTCCTCGTGTTTACAGGCCAGTGGAGCAACAGAGGAATTTAGGGGACAGGGATTAACAAGCCAGTAATTTCCTGAAGCATCCAGAGAAGTTTGATGCCATTTATAAAACGCAGTTGGTTCATTATTGTGCAAACGAGCTTGAACACTGCAGCTTGCAGGGGAGAATTCCAGCAACTTCAAGTCATATTTCCTTCAGGAATTCTGGTTCTGTGTTCTCAGCAAGAGGCAGGCAAAGGAGCAAAGTTCTCTGCTCCATGCTGCTGTGAGGAAGCTCAGGCTGCTGTGTCCTGTAGAGGAGAGAAATCTGGTTTGAGGCTTTGAGATTTCCATGGGTTTGGGGCTCTGTTCACTGCATGGAAATCTTCCTCCTGATTCTCAACAGGGTTATCCTGAATTTCTTCTACTTATCCTCACAAGCCAGGTCCCTGTCCCTGACACTGGTAGTGCCATAAATCAGCCTCTCTTGATGGGAGAGGCCCTTGGATTCCTTTAGAGTCCTTACAAGGAATTTGACAGATGGACGAGGCAAACTCGCAGTAGTTGCTTCTTCAGATAATTGTTTATTTTAGTGTTATCAGCTACTAGCGTAGAGAAGACACAGCAGAGCAGAACATGGCAAGAGAAAGCAAGAAAATGGCCCCTTATCAAGATTTCACAGCTCTTTTAAAGGTAAATTAACCAATAAAGACTTGAAAGGACAGATATTTTTACTTTTCCTCCAATGTTCAGTAAATCACTCTGACACAGACCGGAACTGAGGAACTTTTCATCCAATCATCCTAAACTACTTTTGCTGCAAAATATGGGGGACTAGAAGAAGAGAGACAGAGGTTAAAAACTACAAGGTCTCCTCCATCTTGGAACTTTTCCTATTTATCTATTTACTACATTAACAAACCTAAAACTTCTAAATTCTTCACCCTGTGACATCCTCACATCATATTCTATCACCTAGTTCACATCTGTGTAGATTTTAATTCCTCCCAGAGAGCAGGCAGCTTTCTCCATGGATAAAGGTCAAAAACCACGTTGTTCAGGGTTTTTTTTTCTTCAAAACAGGCAGAGAAATATTCCCTGCACTCTGGATTCCCACATGTCCCCCTGCAGCATGGTCTGGCTGGAGCGTTCAGAAAAACACCTTTTCAGTGAGGCCAAGAAGTTCAGCAGTCCCCGGGGACTTACTGAAACACAGGCACACATTTGTGCTTTTAAAATATTTAGGTATGAAAAGATGAAACTGAAATCTAGTTCAGTTCTCAAAATCTTTGTGGTGCCTCACTCATGAAATCATTTCATAGGTACATAGATTTATATTAATTAACCTTGACTGACATCTAAGCCCCTTTAAGGTTTTGGTATTTAAATTTCCAGTATTTGGTTCTTAACTTATTTCCTATTCTTTGATACTTAAAGCTCATGGCAGTCAATAAAATATCCATTCTCAGGATCTTTGGTTCCAATGTGCTTTCAGTTAAGCACCCGAGTATAGTTCAGAGTTGTTGGGTGCATTTCCACCTACTTGTATGCTTAAATATCATTGTAAATTTTTCTTTCAACCACATTGTAAGAGGAGAACTTGGTGCAAAAACTCGCCTGCCAGAAATTTTTAATTTTGTTTCCAACTGCTTAAACATTGGCATGGCTCTGACAAGGATTTAAAAAAAGCATTTTGAGCATTGGGATGCAAATGAACATACCAAGCAATTAAAGTCAATTAAAACAGGATGCAGTGTAATTAGAAACAGTTGTGTTCACATTGATATTCAGAGAGGTTCCATGCGATGAAAGAAAAGAAAACAATTCAGGAAACTTTTAATGCCAGACAGATGTGATGGCGATGCTAATAATGGCACTGATTCCTAAATTCCCCATCCTGCCCCACCTCAGGAGCTCTCAGGAAGGGGGAAAAAATGGGAATTAATGTCTCTGTCCCAGCACAGTGAACTCACCTGTTGCAGCTGGAGCTTTGCAGCCCCAGGAGTTGTGTGAGCACTAACACAGATCAATTATCAGTGCTGTCAGTGGGCTCGGGATGGAGGGATCTTCCCATCTTTCCCACTCCTGCTTCCTCGGTGTCCCTTTCCTTGTGGTTCTGGATATCTGCATCGGTGTTTACTGCCAGAAATCCTGAGCCAGTGGTGCTCTGTTTATATCCCTGCATGGCAACCTGAGAGCAGGGAGAGTCCTTGTGAGGCAGAGCTGCCCTGATGGCCACAACATCTGCTGGAGGTTGTGGTGCCAGTCCTTGCAGCTGTGAGATGGCACAGATCCCTTTACCTGGCCTCTCTGGGCTGCAGGGATGAGAGGTTTTGGCTCTTCCTTGATGGAGCTGAGAGAGGAAATCCTCCCAAAAATAGCTGGCAAAGAACCAAATAAGTGAAAACCATTAGCTGGCTACTCCATCCTCTGCACCGAATTGAAGGCTCAGAGCAGGACCGTGTCCATCCCGTGTGTTTCTTTTTCAATTCTCATTAGCTGCTGATCCTTTTTTATTTGAAACCTAAATGTGGAGAGACTGATGCCTTAGGTTTTAACTTTTATATTTTTCAAATCCTGTACTGCTTAGAGTGTAACTCTGCAGTTCCTTGTAGCCTGGAATTTCTGCTCTCTCGTGCTGGGCAGACACAACAAAGCCTCTCCAGGCTTTGCCTTCAAGGACAGCCAGGCTCTGCTAGGCCCAAAATGTGTAACCCAAAGCCTCTAAGGGGGGAGCAAGCTGAGGGGAATTCCATCATTGACCTGGGGCTTTAATTGGAGAATTAACCGTGGTATGCAAATGAACCAAACCTATAAAAGTGTGAAGAACTCGTGACCTGGGGTCCATCTTGGGGTCCATTTTTGGAGGCAGCCTCTGGCTCCCCCAGGGTGTGCCTTGAAGGCTTTCAAATAAACACTGACCTTTATTCCCTTACTCTTGTCTAGTCTCTGTTTCTGGGTGGCTGCAGAAGGCATCAAGACAAGGTCTGTTTGAACTCAGCCAGTCACTGCAGTTTGCACTCCCACTAACAGTCAACAAATACTGGGATAAATGTTCCCATTTTGCATTGTACTGACCTATGAATTCATCAGTTCAGGCATTTGGGACCTAGAGGAAGAGAATGATGGTCTCCATTTCCTGGGAAATTCCAGTTCCTCCATTTTTAGGTGTACCTGATGAGGCACGTGACATCACTTAATGTTTGGGGTTAAATACTTAAAATCAAATTTGAGTTCACTAATTACAAAAATGTGTTTGAGAATCCTTTCACAGGTCCATTCTTTGATGTATCCCTTTCCCTATAGGAGACAGATATTGCACTCCTGAGTTTAAAATGTCTCTTTTTTGAGGTTGTATTTTTCACCAAATGATTTTTTTCCATTCTTGCAGCTTAATTAATTTTGACTGGTTCAAGGGAGATGTAAGAACAACACCTTACGTTAGGATGGTTAAACCTACTCTGCACGGGTGGAAATGGCCACAGGGAATTATAGAGAGTTAAATTTCAGGTGTTTATCACACAAAGAAAATATTTCTAGTGCCATGGAATTTATCATTTAATCCTTCTCTGAGTGTGAATAGCCCTGTGCTGCTCTCAGGTGTGGGATTGTAAAACAGGACCAATTCTGCTCCATTTTTCCCTTAGAAAATGTGACTTCTTGCAGGTTTCCTGTTGCTCCTCATGCAGAGAACAAACTGATTTCTGAAAAAAATAAGTGTGGCCGTGTATGTGAAAACACAAATTGCTGGGGTTCAGCACCTCAAAAATTTTACCTGAAGGTGCTTTGGATGATAAGGGTTCTCTATCAAATCCCAAGGAGATACGGATAGAATTTAACCTTTGGGCTAGATGAAATGTTTATTCCTGAAGCACAGACATGCAGGCAGAGCAGTCTGAAGAGAAACCAGTGTAGTAATTATGGGGTGACTGAGAATCCATTGCACGTGCTGTTATAATACAAAGAATTAATCACTTGTTATCATAAGTAGCTGTGTTTGGGAATGATATACTTGCAGAGAACTCCCCAATCTCTATAAAAAGTGCTGACCCCTCCCACAAAACCTCAAGAGTTTAGGAGGGAATATTGTTACAGGACAAAAATCCTGCACGAAGGCATCCAAATCACTTTCCTCCAGTGGATGTGAAAACGAGGTGGTTTCTCCACAGCTGGAAGAAAATCCTTTTCTAATGTTTCTTTCCTCCCACAGGTGGTTTATGTGACAGCCACGTTCCCCTACATCATGCTGATGATCCTCCTCATCCGGGGGGTGACGTTACCCGGCGCTTCCGAGGGCATCAAATTCTACCTTTACCCCGACATCTCCCGGCTCTCTGACCCCCAGGTAGGAGCATGAGCCGTGCCTTGATTTGCCTCTCTGGCTGTGAAAAACTGCAAGAGCTTCTTGGTTTTGAAGGCTGAATGCAGGTGACTGCTGGGGAGTTGTTCCTTGTTGGAGTTCTGGAATTGGGGATAGGGCTGTAAAGCCATCCTGTGTGTTGGAACGGGTTAATTTTTTTAATTGGAAAGCACTTTGGTTGATAAATGAGGATTTTCAGAAGCAGCTGCAGTTGGTGCTTCTGCCACTGAGGAACGAGTGTTGCCACCAGTTTGATGGGAACAAATTTCGCTGGGATTTAGCTGTTTTATGGATCTTTGCTCATTCCAAATCTAAATCTCAGGCAGAATTAACAGAGAAATTGTTCATTCAGGTGATTGCTGCCTTCTTAGCAGAGTATGCAACCAAGGAGGAACAAAGTGCTCCAACCTGGATCTCTGCCTGTTTTGTTGTTTCCAGAGTAGAGTAGAACATGGAAATAATGGATTAAGCTGTTTGGTTCTTTCCCAGTGACAGATGAGGACATTAAAACAGTTATTGGACATCATCTGTGTGATATTGAAGGGGGAAAATGGCACAATCTCTATAGAACCTGACAGGTTGCAGACAGCATTTTACTGATCTGCTTTGGCACTGTAAAACACATTATACAGTGTTTCTCCTGAGGCTATTACATTATTAAATGGATCCTGAGAAGGAGACAGAAAGGAATTTGGGAATATTTGTCAAAATGAATTTTTTTAAATCTGCTTAGTGAAGATGTATCAGAGTAATTTTTTTAAATCTCTGCTTACTTTAAACATATATTGTGTTTCAAAAGACAATAGAGGGGCTCCTTCAGGTAATTTCCTTGAGGCATCAGAAATATCTGATGTAATAAAAAAGTAATATTTATGCAGTGGAAAAAAAAAACAGAAAAAAAAGAGATTAATTTAAAAGATTGAAAATTTTAGATGAAAATTTGATCATGTTGTGCCTTTCAGACTGGGCAGTGTTTGTGTTGTTGTGTGTCAGCATGGATGGGAAGGGAAAGGGCTGTGGAAGTGGTGCCAGGGCTGGCTGTGAAATTCCAGCTGCACCTTCCTCAGAGGCGGCCTCAGGTCACCTGAGAAATTAGCCCTGGAACAGAGGGAAAACCAGGATTCTCTGGCAGCTCCCAGATATTTGTTTGCACCTTACAGCAGGCTCAGTCTGCAGCAGATCCAGCAATCCAGCCTGGTTCCAGCCGAGCCCCGGGTGCCCAAACTCCTTTTAGCCAGGACAAGGAATTGTCTGTGGTGTGTTTATCCGAGCACAGGGGTGGCACCGGTTTGTTCTGCCCAGTTTGAACTGGAGTTTCACCCCGGGGTGTGGGGCTGGCAGCTGCAGGTGCCCCCAGGACTGCTCTGGGTGCCCTCATCTTGTGCCACTCCCTGGGCTCTGCTCCACCTGCAACGACTGTGGGGAGTCGTGGAATGGTTGGGGTTGGAAGGGACCCTACAGATCACCCAGTGCCACCCCATCCAGGGCAGGGACACCTTCAACTCTCCCAGGCTGCTCCAAGCCCCCTCCAGCCTGGCCTTGGACACCTCCAGGGATCCAGGGGCAGCCACAGCTTCTCTGGGCACCCTGTGCCAGGGCCTCGCCAACCTCACAGGGAACAATTGTTCTCTAACATCCAATCTAAAGCTACAATCTGGCAGTGGGAAGCCATTCCCTGTGTCCTGTCACTCCAGGCCTTGTAAAAAGTCTCTCTCCATCTTTCCTGTGGCTCCTCCAGGCACTGGAAGGCCACAATGGCCACCCCAAAGCTTCTCCTGTCCAGGCCGGACAATCCCAATTCTCCCAGCCTTTCCTGGTGGGAGAACTGAGCTCCTCCTATGAACAGGGGTCAGTCCTGCTGCTTCAGTGCTGGTTCCTTCCCTTGTCCAGGGCTTTTCTAGAGGCTGCTAACAGGATTTTGCCCTGCGTGTGGATTTTCCACGTGCCACTGACACCCTCGCTAGTGTTCGCCATTGAGGGAGGGCACGCCAGCTTAAGGGACATTATTGCCAGCTTAAGGGACATTATTGCCAGCTTAAGGAACATTATTGCCAGCTCCCAGGAGGGTTTACATGCCTATTTACTACCCCGTTGCCACTTGTAAAGAAATACGTCGTTGCCATGACAATTTGCAAAGCCCACGGCCTTGGTGGGAGCAGCTTGGGAAGCACAAAGCCCTGGAGACACGTGGGGTGTGTCAGTCTGTCCCACACTTGTGAGGCTGGAATGACTTTTGGGAATGCTCAGTGGGTGCTTTAAGGAGCTGGTTTCTCCTCAGGTTCAGGGAGATTTGCACTGATGAGTTGTTGTTCTTCAGTTGTATTTCAAACACCTTTTAGTAGGAAGCAGATGAAATAAAATACGCCATACCGGAGATGGTGAGCACCAAAGCAGGTAATTGAACCGGGGTATGAATGCTAAATTGCTTTTAAGAATCATTTTTGTGCTGAAAAATGCCATTCCACCAAAACCGAAATGTGTCGTTGAGAATAATTAATTCAAAACTTGAAGAAATCTTCCAGAGTAATGGGTGCAATCTCTAGTCACTTTTCAAGACATAGAGGAAGTTTAGCTCTTCAGACTTAAAAACAGAATTTGGCATGACTAGTTTTATTTTAAAAATAGCCTTTAGTGCAACTTTTAATGGTGATAAGATGGATATATAGACATTCTCCATTTTATGGAAATGTAGAACATAATGTTCAAACCCACAAATATTTGGATAACCCCACCCCTACTCCGCAAAACTCTTGTCAGTTGGTTCTAGAGCTTCCTGCCAAGGAACACAGCTGAAACTACCTGGAGATTCATGCTCCTAGTTCCCACCTTCAATCTTTCTTTGGATTTACTCTGCAATGCCAAAGCACAAATCCTGTGTACCAGCAGAATTTGCTTTCCTCTTCAGTTGCAGGCCCGTTTCAATAATATTTCAGGGAGGGTGCTGGGTCTGCTTTTGGAGAGAGGTGTTTGAACCCCACAGCCAGCCATGTTTACTGGGGATTAAACAAATGAAGTTTCTCTTCAAAGCTCACTTTAGTCTGAAGTCCTCAACTCTTTTTTCTTTGTGCAACTCGAATTCCACGGTGGGTTAGAGCTTTGTGAGCAGCTGTTCACCTCTGCAGCTCCTCTCAGCCTCCGAGGGCTGTGCTCTCCATTTCATTTTTATATTTTATCTATATAAAATACCCCAGTCCTCTCACTCTAAAATGCCATCTTCTGTCCTGAGTGTGTGTAGAGCTCACACCAATCCCTTTGTGTAGCAGCACTGGAAGCTGGAACAGTCTCTATTTAAGCCTCAGGAGTGTTTTGCTTCATCAACAAAAAGGTCTCAATAATCTTCATGCTCAAATTGGCTTGAAATACATCCCTCTGCCCTAATCTGGGACATACAGGTGCTGTTTATAGCTTAAATAAGGGATCTTTCCTGCATTGTAACTCACACAAAAGCAGTGCTTCAGCAAGGTGATGGGATTGTTATGGGGTTTGTGTGCAAGCCTCACTCAGAATATGGCTCTGGTTGTCCCTTGACAGATTTAAGGCACTCAGAAATGTGATTGTACTTGTGTGTGGTGCTCTCTGAGCCTTTCTGGGGAAAACATTTGGTGCTTTGGAAGGGGATTCTGCAAACATTTGTGCCTGGAAGAGGTGAAGTGGATGTGATGCCTTAGGTTTTAACTTTTATATTTTACAAATTCTGTACTGCTTAGAGTGTAACTCTAAGCTCCTTGTAGCCTGGAATTTCTGCTCTCTCATGCAAGATAGACATAACAAAGCCTCTCCAGGCTTTGCCTTCAAGGACAGCCAGGCTCTTCTAGGCCCAAAATGTGTAACCCAAAGCCTCTAAGGGGGAAGCAAGCTGAGGGGAATTCCATCATTGAACTGGGGCTTTAATTGGAGAATTAACTGTGGTATGCAAATGAACCAAACTATAAAGGTGTGAAGAACTCATGACCTGGGGTCCATCTTGGGGTCCATTTTTTGGAGGCAGCCTCTGGCTCCCCCAGGGTGTGCCTTGAAGGCCCTTCAAATAAATACCTATCTTTATTCCCTTACTCTTGTCTAGTCTCTGTTTCTGGGTGGCTGGAGAAGGCTTCAGGTGAGGGAGTGGCAGATGTGGAAGTTTGATGGGTCAGGAAGTAACATTATGGATTATGACATGGAAAAACCACACACATCAGTGTAACCCCTGCTGTAAGAGCGGGTTGTTAAAACGGGGAGGAAAATAAGAATAAAGCTTTCTTGTTCATTGGATGTTTGCGTGCTAAAAATTGGCCAACTTGTTGGGTTTTTTTAAATGATAAAAATATGAATTGTTTTAATGAACATATGCACAAGAGTGTCTATCAACACAAACAGAACTGCACACTCCTCCAAACAGCTGCTGCTTCCCAAAATCTTGGACAAATTTCCATTTCCATGTGGAAGGAATACAGGTTGTACCTTATCTCTCATAAACTCTCACCTGAATGATGAACATGAGGAATGATGCCAAATTAATCAGGCCCAGGAAAATCGGAGCCATCACAGCTAAATTGATTTTAAATTCCTCAGCCCTTTTATTTGCGGTGGGAAAACGTTCAAACTGCAATAAGATTTCTGATGCCAGAAACATTTCTGGAATTCTTTGGTAGCTCAGCCATGAGAATTCACTTTTAGGCAGCTGGGATGTGCAGGGAACAACTGGGAAATGGCTTTCAGAAGGACTTTTCCCATCAATTCCCTCGGCACTGGGGTTTGGCTGACTGGCTTGAAGCCCACTGGATCTTCCTTCTTGAAAATAAGCACCAAAGTGTGAGTGCACAGCAATGAGCATCAGCTTAACCTGAAAACCCACTTACTGTGGACAGATTTTATACTACAAAGTTCCCTCTCTTCCTTACATTGCCCTCTGGATCAAAAAATGCTTTTTCCTGTGTGGCATTTTGGCTGTTTTCATGTGTGGTTGTAGAGAAAAAGAACATTTTAGTACCTCTTTAGAGAAAACTCTTTTTTTTCTGGTAGAAAATCACTCTAAATTAAATGCACGTCATTTCTTTTCCCCCTGAAAATTGTAATTTTTCATAACATGCTCCTTAATTTTTGTATTAGCACAAGTTTATTGTGGTGGGTTTTCCTTCCTTAACATGATTTTTCTCTGTTTCAGCATATAAATAACAATATAATTAAAAAAGGTGTTACACACCAAAACTGCAACCAATTGCTTTCCAATTAATCTAATTACAATATTTATATATTTAGAGACATTTGGGAATACTGGATCGATGTGGAGGTGATATTTCCTTAAACCCTGATCTGAAAACCCAAACTGCAAAAGCATTTGAGAATTTCTCTTCCCTTAACCTTTTATTCCCAGCGTTCAGGCACGCTGAGTTGCTTTAGGAAGAAGAAATAATGCAGATTGAGTCAGTTTTAGGATTTGCAGCCCAGGAATCCACAATCCTGTCGCCACCTCGAGGCCAGTGAAGCCTTTTTGCAAGGCAGAGGAAAATCCTCTTTTCTGCCTCTGAAAGTGGAACAAACTCCTGCATTCAAACATAAATATTGGGGCTCTGCTTTCTTTTAAAAAAAGGTTGTAAAAAGAAATGGTGATTTCATATTTGGGTGGTTTTATGCTCAGAAAATCCAGGTTGTTGAGTAGTGGATTTTAGACCTGTCCTGCATCTAAGCCTGCTGATCCTTATAAAAGTCCAAATCCTTGGACTCTTCAGATGTGGGCAATGAAATGATCTCTGATTGCTGGGGAATTTTGGGGTGCTTTTATTTCTTTGAAATGTGACAGGTAACGATCTTAGAGGTCTTTTCCAACATTAATGACCCCATGATTCCCTAAGTGAGGAACTTGCAGTGTAATGAGAAATTGCTCCATAGGATACGTTCCATAGTGTCTGGTGAGATTTTAAGGATAGTACATGGAAAAATGGTTCAGAGACAGGTCAAATATCCTGAATTTTACCAGATTTTTAACAAATAAGTCAGCAAACCCTACAGTGATTTACTGCATTTATGAATTTTATAAGAATTTGGACAGCAGTTTGAAAAATAACCCAAAAATTAACTGGGAAAAAATAATAGCAATGAGAGGAGGAAGGTGTCCAGCTCCTGTCACACCCGTGCAGTTCTGCTAAGGGTTTGGAATTTACTCTTCTTTTTCCTCCCACTTTCTTCCCATTCTCTGGGGTGTTTCCCCCATCAGGAATTCACTGTCTGAACCAGGTGTGAGTTGCAGTGAATTAAAACAAGAGTGAAAGTCAGAAATCCATGCAAAGGCTGCAGGGATGGAAATCCTCAGCTGAATTTATTGCCTGTATAACTACAACTCCCCCTTTACATGGACCTTTGAACAAGCAGAAAACTAAATTTCAAACTGTTCTTTCAGTGAAAGGAATCCCCTACCCAAACTTTTCAAATTTAAACTGGGAGAAGAATTCATTCTTCTCCGAGTCTGCTGTTTGCACCATCATTACAAATTCCTGAGGTTTGAAATTGTAAGGATACAGCCCAGGGAGATGCTTAGGGATATTTTTCCTACAATGCAGTTGCTAATCTCCCCAATGAGGAATTATTTAATTTATTATGTCCGGCAGATTCTGCATTACAAATTGTTTATGTGGCTTTAAAGAGTAGGGAGAGCACCAAATCCCAAACTCAATAAAAGGTGTTTAACAAGGCCAGAAATCACCCCTGGGGTGGATTCCCCATTTTCCCCAAAGCAACCCTGAGGGGCAAACCTGGGAATACATTGGATTTTCCCTGCTCCCAGGCAGCTGCATCCCATTCTCTGGCAGGAATCTGGTTGGGAGCACACATTCCAAAAGCAGGGGATGGAGACATCCAGGGGCTTCTCCTGTGACAAAAAACTACTCTCTGGGGTGCCTGGAGCAGCTCAGTGTTTGCTCACCACATCAATTTTTATGTTGTACAACTATTTTGGGTATATTGAAGTGTATTTAAGTGCAAAAGCTTTGTATATATTTAAGTGGAAAGATTTGGGGTAAATGTAAATATTCTGTGGGAAAGGCTCGATCTAAATTCCCCACACAAACTTTTGGGGTGTGTGAGGGAACAGAACTCACAGCTCACCAGACAAATCTGATTTATTCAACAGCAAGATGTTGTGACTGTTAATTTGACATAGCAAATGTGCTTTTTGAAGTCCAGTGATTGCTCTGGGGCATTATTTCAAGCCCTGAACAAATCCTTTGCCTCCTTCTCCCCATGGTTTCTCCCTGTGTTTCTTGCCCCTGCTACAAAGCTGAGCAGGCAGCAGCAGGTTTGGGCAGTGAGAAGAGACTTGTTGAAAGAATGGACTCATTTTGGAATTTCTCTGGGATTTCTGGGCCACGTGGAATCTCCTCCAGCTGTCCCTGCAACCCCTTAGCAACTCTGGCAGCGGAGAGGCATCATCTGAGTTTCAGAGAGGCTTTAATTGCTCTTTAATATCAGATTTTATGGCTGGTGCAATGTGCCACTGGAGGGAGACAGGATCCACACATTAACTCGCAGTGTGGGCATGACAGCCAGAGATTTCCCACTGTTTTCATGATGGAACCTGAAAAGAAATACATGAGAAACTTGAAGAGGCTTTTTTTTTTTTGCCTAAATTGGAACATTTAAAGGACTACAAATAATATCAAGGACTTGACCCTGTCAGCTGCTTTAGAAGCCCAGCCTTCTAGAGAAAAGCTGTTGTTAAAAATACATGTTTCAGATTAAATTAAGAATTAGTAAAATAAAAAGCTATGTGACAGATGGATATTAATGAGGAAATTATAATAAGGAAGCTTGCACACAGTGGTGGGGGTCAAAAAGTGAAACAAATAAACATTCCGGGCTATTTCTGTGCCACAAGTGGGTTTATGTCGCCCCATAAATAGAGGCACTGGAAAACACAGAGTTATTTTAAGAACTGCTAGTAGGATTCTTCTTAATCCCGTTATTCCAGAGGAATGAGAGAAAAAAGAAAAAAAATGAGATTACAGTGGTGGAATGACATGCTGCTCGCAGGAAATCTGGAATTTGCTGTTCAAAAATTCGAGTGCTCCTAAAGATTATTCTTTCAAGACCTGAAAAAAAAACCAAAAAACCAACAAACAAAAAAACCCCAAAACAACAAAACCCCCCCCCCAAAAAAATTGCTTTCTAATCCCTCTGGTGTTTCTGAGACACTTTTTATTTCCACCCTAGAACTGGAGTAAGAGTTGAAGTCTCAAAATAACCCAACAAGAAAAAGGCTGGGCAAAAAAAGTAGAGTGTGCACCCCACAAAGGTGCCCTGGGAGAGGGCTGGTGTGAGGGCGCTGGTGTGAGGCTGCAAAGGGGCTTCCCTCAGGATTTACTGAAATTTTTGCTTTTGGCATCCACTAAAATTTGTACAACAGTCGTGCTTGTGATGCCTTAGGTGTTAACTTTTATATTTTTCAAATCCTGTACTGCTTAGAGTGTAACTCTGCAGTTCCTTGTAGCCTGGAATTTCTGCTCTCTCGTGCTGGGCAGACACAACAAAGCCTCTCCAGGCTTTGCCTTCAAGGACAGCCAGGCTCTTCTAGGCCCAAAATGTGTAACCCAAAGCCTCTAAGGGGGGAGCAAGCTGAGGGGAATTACATCATTGAACTGGGGCTTTAATTGGAGAATTAACCGTGGTATGCAAATGAACCAAACCTATAAAGGTGTGAAGAACTCGTGACCTGGGGTCCATCTTGGGGTCCATTTTTGGAGGCAGCCTCTGGCTCCCCCAGGGTGTGCCTTGAAGGCTTTCAAATAAACACCGACCTTTATTCCCTTACTCCTGTCTAGTCTCTGTTTCTGGGTGGCTGGAGAAGGCATCACTTATATATGGGATTTACTGCGTTGCTGCCTCTTCCTTCCTTATGGATAAAAAAACTCCACAGTGCTGGTGTGGGGCTGGTTTAGGCTGTTGGATTATTTGTTGGATTATTGTCCTACAATTGCAGTTCTTTCAGCTGTTTCTCCCTTGTGCTTGATAGAACACACACACAGATATTCACACTGATGTTACATCACCAAAACTGCCTGTGAAATAAATGGCAGGGTGAGAAATCAACATGTTCTCCTAATTTCAGGTTTGGCTGTGGTGCATTATGTGGCTGCTCATATTCTTTCCTCTGAAATGAGTCTTTAAAGAGAGAAATTTTCACGTGTTAGCATTAAATCCCAGAAAAACTTTGTAATACAGGAATTCCTGCAAAGGTCATGAATGTTTTAGGGAAAATCTTCCTTAGCTGTGTGCTAAGTTTCCACGAGCAAAGGGATTTTCCTGTGTGGATGTTTATAGGAATCTGCTTTAAAAACTGAGACTCAACAAACTGAGCTTTCCCCAGAATTTCCCCAGAATCCTGGGTGCAGGAACAGCTTTTGGTGCCTCTGGGGAACAGAGGCAGTAAAATGGATTTTGTCCCACCAGGGCCAACCCCACACTGCTGCTGCAATTGGGGTTTGTAAATAAGGAAACGGGAAGGAAATTTTACCAGAGAGGGAATGAAATGCATGGAGAAAATGGGTTACAAAGCTGGCAGGAAATCTGCAGGTGTTGGTGCAGTTTGGGGTGAGGGTTCACTGCATCCTCACTTGTTTGTGATCAATTCCAGAGAAGACTGGAATGAAAAAGTGCAGCTGAACTCCTAAAAATTGGGAGATGGGATCCGGTTCTTGGTGATTCTGCACTCAAGTTCTGTTTGCACGCTTATATTTTAGCAGAACAAACACAAAACATTTCACACAGACCAGAGCTTTAAAAAGTATTTTTATTTTAAACATTTTATTTTTTTAATTTTTACTTATTATTACATTTTGAGACAGAATCTTGTCTAGGAACTAAAAATCAGATGCTTCATTTTAAGAAATGGAGAAACAACATTCGGCTTCTCAAAATAACCTTTCGGTTTTTGGCCAAACACTTTTATGTTTCACACAAATTTGCAAATAAAATTAAATTGAAGCTTCATTCTTCTGCAGAATTAAACATTTGATCAATGTCAGTACTTTCAGTAGCCCCAAATGTCAAGAAGCAAGGTCCTGAACACAGTTTCTAAATGGCATTTTTTTTTATCCTGGCACTTTTTTGGTCTTGATCTCAGTTTTACTTTACGTTTTTTGCCAGCTCTAAATGCAAGGTTTTCCACTGCCCAGCTCTCTTGAAAAAGGCCCAGGCTCACAGCAGAATTCCAGTGAATGTTGAGTGGTTTGTTTACTAAAATTCTCTGGTGGGGTATACAGCTCCTGCCACTCTAAAAACAACTCAGGCTTTTCAAACGCTCTAAATCCCTCTGTGTAAAATAATAAAACAACATGGGGACTCTGGGGGATGCTCACAAAAAGCTCCAGGGAAAGCTGGTTCTTTCCCAGCCTGGGAGGCTCCGGGAATTTGTTTATCCAGCCATGAAGGTGAGCAGGATAGAGGTGGGAAATTATGGCAGCACTGAAAAATGCACAGGTGGGAAGCAGCCTTCAGTGAGTTTCTGTTTTATGAGGGCAGAAAATGTGGCAGAGGAGAAGGGATCACAAATTGAAATGGTCTCTTTGGTGATTTGATCTTCACAACAAAGAGGGTGAGGTGGTCCAGGGTCATCAAATTGAACAAGGCTTGTTCTTCCAGCATGGGGAGGGAAATGTGTCTTGGAAGTGTGGGTTGGTTCCCCACGATTTCATCAGTCCTAGAAATTAAATTCCTCTTTGCCCCGATCCTGTGGAGCACTTGGAATGCCCAAGGGCCAGAGCAGAGACACCTCAGCTTGAGTGAATCGGGCAGAAATTAAATAACACAGCTCTTAATTTCTTTTCTTGTGCATTTTGGCACTGACCAGACAATGATTTTCAGTATCACTGCTAAATGTATTTTTGTATTTCTGTAACTCCCTTTACCTGCAGAATTTCATTTTTAAGTAGTTTAGATGTTTTTGTTTTGGGTTTGGTTTTTTTTTAAAATTTTATATTCTGGCTTAAATTATTACTTTAGTTCCTACAAGTAAAAGTAAGAGGTCAGTGCATATTTCCAAAATACAGAGTTGAAGAATGCAACACTAAGTGAGCTGGCAGAAGGGAGAAAGGGAAAAAAATAAACCAAACCCCAACCCCTTTTTGTCTTTTTCCATCCAGTGCAGGGAGTGCTGTGGGTTGGAGGGATCAGACAGAAGCCAAAGTTCCTTCACGGGGAGGGGGAACATGCAAGGAGCGATTCTGAGGGACAGACATGACCCCGAGGATGTTTTTGGGTTGGAACCACCCCTAAATCAGCTCTTTGAACACTTGAGATAAACCTTTAAAACAAGGCCAGGACATCAGCAGTGCTTTGTTTGTTTTCCTAATTAACTTCTCCCAGACAAATCTGTCACAGGGAAGAGAACACAAACTTGTGCCTGAAGGTCTAAACCAAATCTGCATTATTACTTTGTCTTTCTCCATCCCTCCTTGTAGTTATTTATCAAAGTTCTCTGGGGAGCTCATTCTGATTTTTCTGTCAGTAGCTCCTTACCCAGGAATGTGAGATTCCCTAAATTTGTAACTGAGAACAACCACAAATCCCAAATGCTCCTTTCAAACAAAAAATTAATTCTTAGAATCTGAGATTGATTGGACAAATTGCTGCTCTGAGCTTGCTGGAGTAATCTCGGAGATTCTTGGCACATAATCCTGGGGGGGTGCCAAGGTCTTGGGTTGGTTCCAAGCAAATTCCAGCCACCATTCAGCAGCAATTAACTCTGAGGCAGAGGCAGCTGGGCCACCCCGAGTTATGATCTCTGCAGTGCTGCCCTGGCAGTCCCAGAGCTGGGGCTGTGCTCGCTCAGCCCCAGGATCCCTGTTGTCCCTGTCCCTCAGGTACCACCCCAAATTCCTTCCTGGGAGTTGTGGTCCCACTTCCTCGAGAGCTGTGCTTGTGGGATTCCCACCATGAGAGCTGGGAGTGTGGGGAGAGAGAAAATCTAAAGCTAATTTAGTTATTCTATGATTCTATACAAGGCCAAAATGAATGACTGTTGCTCGCTCAGTACTTTAGCCTCGTTGGAATTCGAGGATGAGGCTATGGAAAAAAAAAAAAAGAAATAAGAGTTTGTGGTTATGGAGACTTTGAGGCTGCAGTAAATAGATGTATAAGGGTTTGTGACCTGCATTTCAGAGGAGGTCACTGCAATGAAGCCTGAACCAATTTGTTAGTGCAGAAACACATAATCAATGTATGATTATATGCAGGTGCTTTTATTGAAGAGCTCAGGAATCAGGGATTCAGACCCAAATCTGATCCCCACATGGATTTGGGGTGGATACATTTTATACCCTTTCCTTACATAACTGTTGTATAATCATATGTTAATCATCAACTTGATACTGTTCTATTGTGTGTATTGTTTCCACCCAAGCATGAGTTTTAAGCCCCCTCCCCACAACGTCCCTCATGATTGTTGTCCCTTCCCCGTGATTCTTGTAATAATTAAATGATTATTTACTAAGCAATCATCGCATTTAACTTCATCATCTGCCATACAGGTGGGTACAGAGGTGCAGGTTCACATGATTTTAGCACAGATAATGCCCACTCCCATTCCCAAGACCTATCTTAACTACCATGATTTTTAGAAACATTTTAACCCTATGGTATCAAATTCACTGCTCCTGCTGCCACAGAACCGATCTGCTGAGGGTTTAGTGGTCAGGTGGCCTTGGTGGATTCCTGCTTTTGCTCCCCAGAATTGTTCTGACTGAGGGAGATGAGTAATGGCAGAACTCATTTGGGTTTGCCGTGCTCAGAGGGGACACATCCACCCACCCTGAAGTGGTGGCTGCAGACATTTATTGGTTTTCCAGCTCTGGCTGCTCCTCGGGGTGTCCTTGACCTGTTGTGACGCCCAGCCAGGGCCTGTGGCAGGGGTAGGAGAGGTGCTGAGATTCCCAAGCTTCCTGTGAGGACAATGGGAAGAGAAGGCCACTTTTGGGGAGCATTCCCATGGTACTGTGCTCCAGCCATTGGAATTGGGATGCATTTTAACTGCCTAGATTAAAATCGGAATTGGTTGCCACAGTCTTTCCCCAAACTGGTTTTGGCAACAATAAAAAAGGGCAGTGGGTGACCTCTGCACTGCCTGAACACGTTTCTGTTGTGTATTTGTAGCTAAATAAGTATCCCTTGTAGCTAAAGTGAAAAAATGGGTTTGTTTCCATGTCTCGACAGTGATTTGAATCCTTTCCGTTCTATTAAATCGTATTAAACAGAAAATGACGGTTCTCAAATGAAAAAGGATGTTTTAATAAAGTGGTTAATGCTCTAGGTTAACTTTATGGATTTTCATCGTTTTCTGGGCCAGTTTTTGCTGAGTTAGGATGGGATTATCCACAGCTGTAGCTTTGAGGAAGGCTGAGTGACTGAAATGGGATTAAATTAGAATAAAATTAAATCCTTTCCTGTCTGTGCTTTCGGATTGTTGACCCATATTGTCAGCACCAATATTTGAAGGAATGTGTTGCCCCAGATTTCATTTCTCTGTTTTGAGGTTAGTTGAGAAAAGATAATTAACTTTTAATTGTGTCTTTAGTATTTATTCTGCCTAAGCTCTCAGTTTTTATTATGCTTGTGAAGGGCAATATTCAGACTGTTCTGTGGGCAGCATGAAATCAATGCTGCCTTCAATTAAGCATTTCTTTGTGTAACAGAATGGGGGGTCACAAGTTGTCACTTGGCCTTTTTAATGGGTTTATTAAACACTGAGGGATTTTGTAGAGATGTTTCTGTTAAATTAAAAACATTTTCCCTTTTTCCTTTTGGTCTTTAGGCAATAAATTGGGTTTTTTAAATAAAGCAAATCTAATAGAGTTGCATAGTGGATAATAACTGGAAGCTGGGCCACGGTTTTGGTGGTGGTATAGAAAATTGAGTATTTGGAGTGGCTGCTCAGAGATTTGTATTTATTTGTGATGCTCATTCAATAGCAGTGTAGGGCACTACACACCCAACAGTCACTGGTAGGCTTTTTTTTTGTGAAAAGGCAAAAAAAATAAAGGAAAAAAGCTTTTACACACAGTCAAACCTGGAAATAGAGCACAGCCCTCCTGATTTCACAGCCAAGGCACCATTCCCTGTTTGGGTGGCACTCAGCCAGGAACTCAGGAGGTCCTCCTGGAACCCTGCCTTGGCTTTGGCAAAAGCCTATAAAAATGGAGATGTAGAGGGTTTAGAAAAATACAAAAGAATGTGCTTTTTCACACAATGAATGACTAAATGGTGGAACTCGCTGCTAGAGGATGTGGGAGGCTGAAAGTATCAATTAATTCAATTAATTACGGATGGGCCAATTGCAAACTGTTCAACACAAAAGTCCAGATTTAACTTGGGCTTGTTGGGGTTCTGGCTGGTTCCTTCAAGGCATCAGTCCAGCTTTCACACGGAGGTTCCCTGTCCCGGGAATCTTCAGTCTGGGATCTTCAGGACTGACTGAAAATCAGTGGGAATTCCTGAAGAGCAGGAAGAATCCTGGTGGAGTGGTTTTCACTCCCCACATGAGCAACAGAGAGAAAGGTTCCTCTGAAGGGAGGCAACTGCAGTTTTTTGGGGAAAAAACAACTCAGGGCAGTCTCTGTGTCCCTGCTGTGAAACAAATGGCAGCAGGTCAGAAAATTCTCCTTTGAATGGAGCCCCCCAAAGCAGGTTCAACCAGAGCAGGTTGTTCAGGGCCACGGGATCATTTAGGTTGGGAAAGACCTTTAAAAAGGTCAGCGAGTCCAACCATAAACCCAGCCCTGCAAACCCCACCAAAGTCCACGTCCAGTCAGGTTCTGAGCTCTCCAAGGGTGGTGACTCCACAATTTCTCTGGGGGCAACCTGTCCCAGGGTTTGACCACTCTCTCCCTAAGTTTTTTCTTCAGTTTAAGTGGGATTTGAAGTGTTTCACTTTGTGCCTCTTGTCCTTCTATCAGCACCTCTGAGGAGATGCTGATTCCCTGTCCTTTACTCCCTCCCACCAGGCATTTATTTATACACATTAATTTATACACATTCATTTACACACATTCATTTACACACATTCATTTACACACATTCATTTACACACATTCATTTATACACATTCATTTAAACACATTCATTTACACACATTCATTTATACACATTCATTTATACACATTCATTTACACACATTGATTTATACACATTCATTCATTTATACACATTCATTTACACACATTCATTTATACACATTCATTTATTTATACACATTCATTTACACACATTCATTTACACACATTCATTTATACACATTCATTTATTTATACACATTCATTTACACACATCCATTTACACACATTCATTTATGCACATTCATTTATTTATACACAAGAGTCCTGAGTCTTCTCTCCTCTAACCTGAGCAGTCCCAACTCTCAACCTCTGCTTTCATGTTAGATGCAGCAGTCCCTCAACCTGGAGCCTTCTCGGAGCTCCAGTAAGTCCCTTTCACTCATGAACTGGGATCCCAGCAGTGAATTTATGGTGTTTGGCAGACGAAAAGGATCACCCACCTCCCTCAGGCTGCTGGGAACGCTCTTCCTCATCCTCAGCCCAGGATGCTGCTGGACTTTGCTCCAGGGCACACTGTTGGCTCGTGGTCAGCTTGTCCCCTAGGGCTTTCCAGGAGGTTGTTCCCTAGAGATTTTTCCAGCAGTGACTTTCTTAAACCACAATTGCTGAGGTTTCTAAAGAGCTTTTAGTGACAGATTTTTTCCAAAATGTTTCTGAATATAAAACCAGGCCTTCCTTCACCTTCAACCACGTGGTTTCTGACTGCTTTAAAAAAAAACCCCTCAGAACAATAATCTCTCTTGGAGGGAGTTTATCTTTTTTGTTTGCAGTTTCTAAGCTTTACCAGCAGCTTCTGTCCTGTTTCCAATTGCAAGTATAGAAGGCACAGAAGGAGCAGGCTGTGGAGAGAGAGCGAGATGAGCTCTGCACTGGGAGTGCTATAGAAAATCCATTGGTTTCTTAATTTTCCAAAGGCAGCTGCCAGTGGCACGGCTCCAGCAGCTGGGCCAGACTCCAGCCTGGAGGTGCCCACCCAGGGCACTGTGCCAGGGGAGCTGAGAAGGGGAAATCTGCTCTTTCCCTCCAGCTCCAGCTCCGTTTGCCTTGGGGCTGGGATTGCTTTTGGCAGCGGCTGGAGTTGGGAGCTGTGCTCTGGGACTGCTCCCCTGCTTTCCATGCAGGCGGGAGAGGCAGAGATTCCCTCAGCATCACCTGCTGAGCACAACAGAGGTGTGTGAGCAGAAACTGCAGGCAGCAAAAACATAACTCGGCCTCAATGCCCTCTTCCCCAACAGGAAGGAAGGGAGGGACCTGGTCTGATCTGAGGGAGTGGGAATGAAATGTTTAGTGCCCTGACTGCCCCAAAAAATCCAGCCTTTAATGCTGGAGCTGCTGCTGCAGGAAATGCGAGAACAAAGTTTAAAAATATATGAACATGAGGGACACATTTTAGAAGAGCTGTTTCCAGTGGGGCTGGTGATGTCCTGGGTTGCCAGCACCTCACACCCTCATCCCAGGAATTCGTGGAGTTGTTGGAGTTGGCTGAGGGATGCAACCTGGGCAAAAAAACTGTATTATTGGTATGCAAAACCAAATCACTCCCAGATACCCCTGCACAAAACTCTCCGGGTGTCACAGCTGCTGGCCAGAGGGTTAAGAAAGACTCAGAGCCAGGAATGCAGTCAAGAGAATGGATGGAATTATTTAATTAACAAAGGACGGGTTTTGATGTGTTTAGTTCTCTTAGTGCCTACCTAAATGGCAAGAGATCATTGGACCTCTTGCTAACTCCCTACCAGAGTGATTGGTCAATTCTCGCATCGTTCATTGTCCTAGTCGAAAACATAACAATTCTAATTATATCTGCAGGTGCAAGACAGCAAACTCTGTTTACAAAAACCTTATCATGTTCTGCATAGTTCAGCATGAGAAAGACAGAGCTCTCACCAACTGCTGCAGAGAGCTGAAAAAATTCTCTGCTGAGGCTTTTTCAGCATCCATATCCAGGTTTTTTTCAGGAGTTAATGAGGTGTTTTCTGCTTACCCGAAGGCACAATTAACACCTCGGGGCACCTAAGGTCACGCAGGGACCTTGGCAGGGAACTTCTCCGTCTTTGTGACGCTTTATCCAAGGGGAGAGTCTCTGTATAAGTTTATTTTTCCATATTTTCTCCAACTCCCACCTTCAGGGTTCCCTTGGCAGTCAGGGAATTGTTTTGTCCTCTGAGGGATTTCTGAGGGGAACAAAGCTGTAACAAACACAGTTAAGTTTTGGTGAGACAAACTTTGATCTTCTGCTCAGAAGATTTAAATCGATTCCTGCAGGCTGTTTTTTATTTCAGTGGTTATTTATAATACATACATTTGATTGTCCAAACCAATTCAGTTTCAAAATCTTCATAATGTAAGGGATGAGTATTTTTTTTTAAAGGAAAATCCTTTTTTTTAAGGATGTATTTTTGGGGTTTTTTTTAAATTTTTACTTTGCATATTGTGTTCTCAAGCCCATAATTTGCCAAATGCTACATTAGAGTAGTAGAAAACAAAATATATATAAACTCTTCACATATTTAATTTAGCTTGAGAAATATTTCTGCAAGCAAAAGAAGCCAATGAAGCAGTCTTTTAGTTGCATTTCTTATTTTCATGAATTCCAATTCTGTAAAATCTACCAAGGAAAAATCCAGGCTCCTGGAAATTGATGGGAAAATTTCCTTTGACTTTTTTCCCTAACATCACAGAAGCTTCACCTGTTTGAAATGCAAAAATGTGAAATTTTTAAGCCTTCAGTAGTGAGGCAGCAGATTCTTTCTCTTCTGAGCAGCCTCTGCTTTTTTCTATTTTTTAAAACTGCACAGCTCTCAACGTAGGTTTATCTTAAACAGAGAAATTTGCAAATGATGAATTAGACATTAAAGATGTTCGAGGTGAAATTTGGAGCTCGAGTAGAACCTTCAGGACTTGAAGCAGTCTGGGATCTTCAGGATGGACTGAAAATCAGTGGGGATTCCTGAAGAGCAGGAAAAACCCTGCTGGAGTGGCTTTCACTCCCCATATGAGCAACAGAGAGAAAAAAAGGCTCCTCTGAAGGGAGGCAACTGCAATGTTTTGGGGAAAAAACAATGCTTTTGATGTGTGACCTTTGGTTTGTTCTGCAGGCAGGAGTTCTGTGTTGCCAGCACAAACTGAATCCCCTCTGGGAGGATCTCTTGCTATCAGATATTTATACAAGGTTTAGGCTGTTTTCAATAAAAGGAAGAATTTAAGATCAAATCATCCTCATGGTTCTGTAGCTCTATTTTCTCCTGTTCTGAACTGTTCTTTTTAGATCCTTTGTTAGAAGTTCAGCTCCTAGATAAGTATTCTTCAGGTGGCTTAAAAAGAATTCTGGAAAATTATTGTTTTGAAAGAAAGATTAAATAACATTTCACCTGATGTTATAGAACCCAAGTAAAGCTTCCTGTTCATTTCTGAGTGAAGTCTTTGCATAATGATTCATAACCAAAACATTTCCCCTTTGCAAATAATTCAAATATCAGGGCTGAATGCTGTGTCTGGCATCTCCAGTGTTCTTCAGGCTTCAAGGAGAGTAGGAGTTAATAAAAAAGCCATTGGAGAAGGTTTTTTGTCACTGGGATATTACAATTGAGCAGATCTGTAATAAAAATTGGATATCTTGGCGGGATCAGCTTGGTGAGAGGAGATGGAACCCCACTGACCTTTGCTAAATCTCCTCTCTCCCCCTGAAATCCGAAAAGCCAAACCCACCCCAGAGCTCTGCTTTCTGGCAACTGGCACACAAATAGAATATTTGAAGGAAAAAGACCTTAAAACCATCTTGGTGTGGATTCAGAGCAGTGCAGGAATTAATCAGGGTCACCTCTCCCATCAAAACCTCGATGCAAGTGTTGAGTGTAAATATTTTGGAGCTCCTGTGAGTGCATTCTGGTGGATGTGGGAGCTGCCAAATCTCTCATCCTGAGAGCACTCAGTGGTGGTGTTTCAGTAAAGTGGAACGTTAATCAACACCCTCATTTTAAAAATCAGTTGCCTGCACTTCCTGCATTTATTTTAAAAAATGGAGCATCTTTACTTATCACTTATAGGAGATGACATTAGCGGGCTGCCTGAAAGACCTGGTAAGTTCTGGTGTCTCTGGGACACTGAAAATATATGAAATATACACAGAAATATACGAAATATGATAAGAGAAAGGAAGGCAATGGTTATTCTTTGTGCTTTTCCCATATCATGCACAGAAGGAAAAAGAAATGCTTTTATTTCCAAATGCCTGAAGCTTGATAAAGTGAAAATGTGGGAGAAGGCAGAACTTTTGATGCTTTTAAGGCAAGAGGGCTCCCCAGCAAACTGGACCAGGGGGATGCTCAGCAGTCAGTGATTTTATCTTCCCAGAGAGATGATTTTCCCGAGAACTCACAGGAGCATCCCAGAGGAACAATGCAGAGCATCCTCCTGCCCTGAACTCGTGCACCTGAGAGAAATGAGTCAGTGAAGAAAAAGGTGCTGCTCCCCAGAGATATTGGGATTTAATACTTTGCCTCTTATCGATGCCTGTTAAAAAGGGACATTGTGATTAAATATTGATACCTTTCTAAAAATGTTTCCAGCTAGCCAGATTCCCAAATTTAAGCTACCAACCCACTGAAGACAATTTTATTTTCCTATTTCTCGGACACAAAAGAACTGTTACAGATATCATTTCCCCCCCGCAAAATCATGTTATCATAAGGATATAAATGTTTTTATATGAATTGTATCTCTGGAATATTCTGTGTTCCTTGTACTGTCAAGCATTTCCTTACCATGTGTTCCAGAACTGAATTAATGGAAAGCTGGTACATATTTCAAGGGATTTGGATCCTGCCCTCAGAAAATTCTGGCAGGGGAGTGAATCCAAAGCCTCTGGCCTCTCCCTGTCTCCTGTTGTGCCAGGCTGAGTGAGGTAACTTTGAGGATAAAAACTGATAGGTCTGGAATCAAAGAGAAACTCACGCTCAGGAGATTGAAACTGGAGTTTGGAAACCAAAGACAATTTTTAGATCTCTCAGAACCCTGCTCTGGGTTTGGTTGCTGCCCTTCCCACAGCCACTTGTCCCTGCTCCCTGGAGGGAACCTTCCAGCCCCAGTTTTCTCAGTGGACAGGGAATTTTTGGATATAGTTTATTTCTTTTTTGAACTCATGCACAATCACAGAGTGCTTGGGGTTGGAAGGGATCCTATAGATCATCCAGAGCCACCCCTGCCATGTGCAGGGATACCTTCCACTGTCCCAGGCTGCTCCAAGCCCCATCCAACCTGGACTTGGGCACTTCCAGGGATCCAGGGGCAGCCACAGCTTCTCTGGGCACCCTGTGCCAGGGCCTCACCACCCTCCCAGGGAAGGATTTCATGCTCCCTCCTCTCTGTGAACACCCTCATGGTTTACACAGGGTTGTATACTCTGTGTACCTTGTACTGTCAGGCCTCTCCTCACCAGATCTTCCAGAAGTAAAGCCATGGAAAACTGGGACGTATTTTAAGGGATTTGAATCTTGCCCTCAGAAAATGCTGACAGGGAAGTGAATCCAAAGTTTGGCCTCTTCCCTGTCTCCTGCTGTGGCTGCTCCTCTTGGAATCCCACCAAGGCAACCAAGACATCCCCTAAATTTTGGATTAAGGAGTGCAGGAAAGCAAACTGGTCTTGTAGCAAACATTATTTCCCTCATGAAAAGCAGCGAGAGAGGGAGGAAAAGAATTCCTTCTCCACATCCCTGAAGGACCCTCAGCACGCTTTGCTCCATGAAAAGCAGCGAGAGGGAAGAAGAGAATTCCTTCTCCACATCCCTGAAGGACCCTCAGCACGCTTTGCTCCATGAAAAGCAGTGAGACGGAAGAAGAGAATTCCTTCTCCACATCCCTGGAGGACCCTCAGCACGCTTTGCTCCATGAAAAGCAGTGAGAGGGAGGAAGAAAATTCCTTCTCCACATCCCTGGAAGACCCTCAGCACGCTTTGCTCCAGCTCCTGACTTTTCACGTTGGAAGCTGCCACAGGAACATGCAACTGCT
The DNA here is from genome assembly GCA_026261815.1 of Monarcha castaneiventris obscurior. Taxonomy (NCBI): domain Eukaryota; kingdom Metazoa; phylum Chordata; class Aves; order Passeriformes; family Monarchidae; genus Monarcha; species Monarcha castaneiventris. The sequence goes on from JAMPIT010000484.1 coordinate 18,294,617, forward strand.
GTGGCTCCGGTGCTGAGGAGGGTCCTGTCCCATTTTAACTGGGTGGTACTTGGCTGACAACAGCCCCTGGGGAAAATTAGCATCTCAATGTCTGTAAAGTGATCCCAGCTATAGTGTCGGGCTCCAAAGGCAGCAATGAATAAACAAAACTCCGAGTATTTAGGTCCTGCTTCTCCCGAGTTTCCATTCTCCCCATGAATATACCGCATTCAGCCCTCTGGAAGTGACATTAGCAGAAGGTAGGAGAGAGACTGCCTAGCAACCCACAGAAATCCCAAAGAGAGGTGGAAAGGAAGTGATTTTCATGTAATTATTCACCCCTACAAAAGCTGTTGTCAGGTAGACACTAGAAACATAGCTGTTTTATTCTTCTCCTAACCTACTTTGAATCTTTTGAGAATCACTACCATTAAAGAGAGGGAAAAAGAGCTTAATTCAGCCATTTTCTGCCTGGCCGTTTAAGTGGTGTTTTCCTGCTCTAATGAAGGCTCTGCTTTCAGAAGCTGTGTTGTTTAGAAAGCCCTGGGTAGTAAACTTCAGAAACAAACTCACTCCTGGATCCAAAATGCACCGTTTTTGTTGCTGCTTCCCCACAACGCACAGTTCATATTTTGTTTGGGTTTAGTTCCCCATTTAATGGCATTTCCCACTGAGTCGAGAGAGATAAATTTGGGGTTTTTGTTTGTTTTTTTTTTTCCAAGAAGGCATTTGGGGACAGGGGACAGGGGCCAAAAAGCTTATTTATTTTAGGTAACGTGCTTGGTGCCAGGCTGCTTGGATCCAGTGGGTTTTTTTCCTTTATTTTCTTCAGCCAGCCACCCCAGCTTTGCCCTCAGCCACGACTCCTTGGAGCTGAGGCTGCTTGGAGATAACTGAGGGATATTTTTGTGCTGTTCTTGCCATCTGGATGAGCCTGGAGGAGCTGAGCTTCACTTGTCCAGCATCACACCAACTGCTTTTACATCAATGACTGTCAGAAGCGTTGCTGCTTCGAGCAGCCTGAGGCACATCTTCAGAGCATAGTCTGATTTATATCCTTATTTTTCTGCATTCACACTGCTAGCATAGGTTCAGTAAATGCAGAGAGGATAACAGGCACTGAAAGCTTGCTTTTAAAGGGCTGGATTCACTGGAAAATAAGGATAGCAGCAGTAAGCAGTATAATACACTGCTGCAAGTGTATTTGTTGAGGCAGCGACATCCAGAGTCGCTTACTGTGAAGAACATCCTAAAAATTCCCAGAGCTTTCACCTGCGTCTGTAGCTAAAGTAATATTCTGCTTTAAAGTTGTATTCTAGCAGCCTGTTTTACTCACTGGGCCTTCCAAGATTCTAGTTCCAAGTGGAAAATTGTATTTTTGTACTCAGCAAAAAGGTTTTCATTGGGACCCCCAGGGATTAACTGGTTTAATTTTGTGAAATAACTTCTTTTTGTCCTGATTTCTAAACATGGAATGTCTTTTAAATTGACTCTGTTGAGCTTTGTAGGTTGTTTTTAACTAAACATATACCAAGACTATTTTCAAGTCAAATATGAAAAACTGTACAGGTGCAATAACTGTGTTGACAACGTGGGAAAATTAATATAATACAGTTTATTCTTCCCTGTTCAATTTTGCCTGCAGGATTGGTGGGAAGAAGATAAAATCAGTGCACAGCTAGTCAGGGAGCAGCAGCAGGCGTGCAAGGAATGGATTTGTTCCCTCTGAACGTCTGCATCCTCCAAGTGTTTGGGTTGTTTTGCAAAAGGAACAGAACCTTGACCTCTGCCTTCTGTATTTTGGCAGCTGCACAGCCCAGACATTCAGCTGATTTCTGTGTTCGCTGCTATTCAAGAAAAAATTTCCCTTGATTGCAGGAGAGTGACTAGAGAGTAAATGCAGATGGGCTCGTTTTGTTTCTCCTGCCTCTGCACAGAGGTTTGGGTTGATGGCAGTGAATTGTGTTTTGCCCTTTGTGCAACAGAATCCGAAGGTGCTGCAGGTTCCTGGGCAGATGTGGTGCCTCAGCCTCTTCTCTATCCACTCCACAAAGCATTCTGCACTGAAAATACCCAGATTGCATCTCTGTCTGCCTTTTGGGGGGGTGTCACGTGGATATATCACATTTTTCCACTCGAGGAATGTGGGAAGTGTCAAAAGCAGCAGCCAGGTGTGGATCTGTTGCCTTCCTCAGTGTGTGCAGCTTATTTCTCATCCCATGTTCCCTCCTCCTGCCACACCAGCCCCAACAGAGGAGGCTGTGGTGTGGCTGAATGTTCTTCATAATGAAAAAGCCAGGAAAAAAATCACTTTATTGGAATATGATCAGAGATAAAATGCTCAGTCCTCTGCTGTTGCCTATGTTAGCATTATTCCTAGAAATACATTTCTATATAAACATAAAGATGGGATTCATAGCAGAGGAGTGGAATAAAATGCAATTTAGGGAATGATTCTTTTCACTGCACGTTACCCTGGTGCTGTGAAGGCACTCTGCAAGCAGCAGAATAATTTTGAGTTTCCTGGTGTCACCAAAAGTTCATCTGGGGGATAAAATTGTCCTTTATTGGAGAGACCTGGGGTCTAAGGCTGGGAAAAGGAGTGTTGTGAATAGAAAATGGTAAATTTACTTTGTGGGGAACTTCAGCAGGGTCAGAACATCCTGGTGGGGTCTGTTTTTCCATGGGGGGGAACCCTGAGCTGAGTGTGAAGGTTCACAGCACCAGCACCTCGTGTTTGCTGTGGGCTGACAGCAGAAATCCCCCCTGGTTTTGAACGCCAGCTCCTTCCAGTCAGGTGCTCCAGCTGGGCACTGAAAGCAGCTGGAATGATCCACTGAGAGAAAAGAACTTCCCAGGATACTGGAGATGAAAGCAGAGGGTGAAATTGGGACTTTGGCTTCCTCCCAAAGCTATTAGAATCTGCATTTTTTTTATCCCATTATTTTTTCCCATTTTTTTTTTCCGCAGTTATTTTGGGCTTTCCTATAGTTTATGTCAGAAATTATTCTGAGCTGTTGCAGCAGTGCTTGAACCACTCTGACCTCATTCCAGAGGACAGGAAGGAAGCCTTTGTTAGGGACAGGTCTGGCAGGTACTTTTGAAATGCTCTGATTCTCCAAAAGCTTCTTTAGAGCTCATAATTAAACCTGGTGCTAATTGCCCCGTGTCTGATGGGGTCACTCTTTAACTGCCTCAAGGTCAAGACCTCACATTTTGATGGTTTCTTACAGTCCTGTCACACCTAAACTTGTCTGGCAACAGGTTCTTTTGTTCAGGCATTTGTGATAAAACTCTGCAACTGTTCTTGAAATTTCATTTATTATCTCCTGACAGCACAGGCTTTATTTTTAAAATTCTCATTTGAAACCGAAGGCAAACTGCTTTTTAAAATACAAACACTGCTGAGATTCATCAAAAACTAATGAATAATTGAAATGAAAAGAAAACCTGGAGTGATTGCTCATTCTCTGATAACAAAATGGGAAATAAATGACTGCCAGCGTTTGGAACACCGTGTTTTAAAGAGCAGGCAAAGCCTTGAAGTGGTCTGTGAGCTCTCCCATATCCTCAGACAGCGTTTCACGTTGGGGTTGTCATTAACCACTCTGGAATTAGGGAAGCTTCGAGCTTTGGTGTTCAACCTCACTGTTGAGAATGAGAAAGAATAAAAAAAAGAGGATATTTATGATGCCACACCCCTGGGATGCAGATTCCAGCCAGTGTGACATTAATGCCCTTGATTTTGACAGGAATACTCGAAGGAAGCACACGGAAAGGCCAGGGCCAGGCAGAAAACCAATATATTTATGTTATTTCCTGGGAGAATCCTCCTGGTGCTCCGTTGCTGTTCCTGTTGATGTGGGGACTCTGGGATGTGGCAGCTCCTTCAGCTCAGCTTGCACTGAAGCCCCGAGCTGGCACCTGAGCAGTGCCACAGCAGCTGCCAGAGGGTTAGGAAAGACTCAGAGCCAGGAATGCAGTCAAGGATGGAATTATTTAAGGATGGAATGCAGGATGGAATTATTTAATTAACAAAGGACGGGTTTTTATGCATTTAGTTCTCTTAGTGGCTACCTAAATGGCAAGAGATTATTGGACCTCTTGCTAACTCCCTACCAGAGTGATTGGTCAGTTCTCACATCGTTCATTTTCTTAGTCGAAATCATAACAATTCTAATTATATCTGCAGGTGCAAGATAGCAAACTCTGTTTACAGAAACCTTATCGTGTTCTGCACAGTTCAGCGTGAGAAAGACAGAGCTCTCACCAACTACTGCAGAGAGCTGAAAAAATTCTCTGCTGAGGCTTTTTCAGCATCCTTAGTGCCACAGGAGCCTGGGGCCATGGACAAACCTGGGACATGAAATTCCCAGCGCTGCCAAAGGGGAGGGGGGACCTGTGTGCTGCTGTATCCCCACGAGGGGGGCTGCACATCAGCCCCTGGGGTGTAAAATGAACCATCTCAGGTTCTCTATTTTCTTTTTTTACAAAACCCCTTCCTGTCTTTTAGGAGGATCAGATTGAAACTAGCTGCCTGGTTTTCCTGTGTTCCCCAGACATGGGACAGTTTTACACCTTTTGGGTTCTTCAGCTCTTTGTTGTGGCTCTAAAGCCCAGCTAAAGTCGAGGTGTTTTGGGAGAGGCTTCCTGCATTCATGGGAGGGTTTCATAACAGCTGCACTGTACAAAATAGATCCAGAGAGCACAGCAGGTAAAGGGAAGGTACAAAGTTAGAAATCCCTGGAATGCAGAGCTGTTCCTTCAGGTGAACACCACTGGTTTTTGTCCCATGCATTATGAAAATAATCAACATCAACACATCACAGGTTTTCCCCCAGGTCTCTGCTTTGTTCAGGCACTAAGCTCATCTCAGGATAGTTATGCAATATTTTGTTTTATCCCTCTCACTTCTTGCTTGGTCCTCTAAATTCACTGCACGGGGCTTGATCATCACCAAAAAAAAAAAAGGCTCAGCCTTGCAAAAGGATTTATTTCTGCACTGGTCACGTGCTGCAGAAACCTGAGTTATTTTATTTTCAGTGTATGGCATGACCCCATCTTACTGCCAGAAAGACATTTATATTGAGACTGAAACGAGGGGCTGTCACTCTTTTGGGGATTTTCAGTTTGAAGTTGGGGTTTTTTAGTTGTTCAAGCAGTGACTTTAATTCACTTTTATCTGCAGCAGTGAGTGCCCAGTCACTTTGTCCTTCGCTTTGAACATCCATTAGAGGATAGCCAAGTTGAGGAACACGTGAGAAAAGGTTGCTTGAAGTGATTTATGGCCATAACATCCCACAGGAACTTTCTAGCAGGGACATGAAAAGGACCTAATTCTCCAGAGCAGGGTTCTGTTGTCTGCACTACAGCACATCCCCTTTCTTTCTTCCTTATCCTGCTTTCACTGCAGGAGCTACAAAGGAGGCAGGGCATCCTCCAGACAGCAGCATCCTGTGTTTGTCCAGCTCAATTCATCTCCCTGGGTAGAGAAAACACTCATGGAAATGATTATTGTGTCCTGGACCTGCCACAAGAAGGCCAAGTTGAGGTTACCCAGATAGACTTAAAATGGGGGTTTGGCCAACTTTGGAGAGCTGGACTTTGCAAAGCAGCACTTTCCATTTTCAGTGGAAAATGCTCCTGTTTATTGTTTTGTGGGATTGTTTGTACCAGCAGGAGTTATCAGCTGAGGCTGCTGGGTGAGAGCTCGTGGTGTGAGCCAGGAAAGCTGTTCCTGGAGTGTGGGACAGCCCTGGAGCAGGGATCAGGGCTCTGCTTTCCCTTCCCACTCACAGGGTGGGAAGATTCACAGCCTCTCACCCTCCTGGAATGAGGATTCCTGCTGGGAGAAAGCAGGGATGCCATGGAGTCACATCCCAGTCTCCCTTTGGGAACAGAGCTCATCCCAGGGGCTTAGGGAAGGGAATGATTCCTGCCCAGGAAGGAGCTGGGGCAGTGGCTGTGCTGTGTGCTCAGCACTGGGCTGGAGGATAAAACTGCAACAGGGGTGAAAAACACAGCACAGGAGATACAAAGCTCCTGTCCTTTGGCACTGGGATTTTTCAAATATTAGGGTCAGTTATCAAAGGTTTTGTGCTTTAATTTTAATCTTGTTTGGCATGAAAACATTTTACACGTGATGAAAAAAGCTAACAAAGGCTTAGTCCCATCCTTTAAAGTAGGAGCTGATAGAAACTGTAAAACAGTTCCAATCTCAAGTTCATGAGTGCTAAATTGAATTAATTATCATATATTTTCATATATTAATGAAATATAAAAACCCTGACCAAAGGGTTTTCAAAGTTCACAGTTCATAAAGCACAGACAGGGTGTTCTCTGCTCAGGTCCTTTCCTCTGGACTTTACTCATGCCAGAAAAGTTTTGAGCTGTGTCACCTTTCAGACAAACATCCTCTTTAGTCCCAGCTGCTGCCCCAGGGTTGCTGGCAGTGCCCTCTGTGTCCCTGCCCTTCAGAACATGGAGAAGGGAACAGCTTCTGGTCTGAGGCAGACCCAGCACTCTCAGAAATAGCCCATAATGGTTTTGTGGCCGTGGGCTGGGTGGGAGGCTCCTGGATGGCACCTGGATCTGGGATTGGGGTCTGCAAGGGCCCATCCGTGCCCACCCCAAGTTGGAATGAGAGCAATTCCCCTGAGGTGCACTTTGGGAGTGGCTAAACTGGGGTCACACAGACTCATAAACAATTTGGGGAGCTCATGAGATTCTCCAGCCATGGCCTGAGCACTGCAGTCCAAGGATAAATGTCAAATGTTCCCTCGCTGTTGGAGCAAGAAGATGCAGAACTGATCTGAAATGTCACCTGCATGGCTTTGAAGTGTTGGCATGTCTGGCAAAAATCCACCAGCTCTCGTGGTTTTTTTTCAGCTACCACCAATCTACATGTGGTTTCTGAATTTATGTTCCTGTTTGCCACTTTGCTGACCACTTTTTGCCGTTTTAGAAACCTGAACAGATTAAATGTCCCTGGTCCTCTGAGTGTACAACCCAGAGGAAGCTATGCTGATTGTATTATTCCATTCAGCAAGTAAAATTGCTTCTCCATTCCTATTCAAACATCAGCCCAAAGTTCTGAGGGGATTTCCAGACTGATGTCACCGAATGCAACAAAAACTCTCATCAGTGATTCCAGTTTTACAGAATATGTGAATATTTCCATGCAGATGTTTCTCATGAAGTGTTTGTCACTTTTTAGGCTGGATCACTGCGGGCTGACGCAGTCTTTGTTCTCTTTGAAGGAAATAGCATCACTTGTGGCCAGAGATTGATCTCCTTTTCTGTCTGGGAGTGGGATTTGCTCTCTGCTCCTCTGCTCCCTTCCAGCACAGCTCTCCTTTGCCCCTCTCCCAGCAGGACTGGCATTCCAAGGGACAATCCCACTCCCTGTGCCAGCAGGAAGGGCTGCTGCTCCTCCGAGTGCCCTACCCTGCCCTGCACCCGTGGAAGGGCAGCAAGGGAAGGATCCCTGTGCTGATCCAGTTTCCCAGCTTTTGCCTGGGCCCCAGAATTTGGTGCATTTTCAGCTGACCCGTGCTCCTTACAGCTTTTTGGGAGCTTCCAGTCTCGTTAAAGAGCCTGTCTGTCAAAAGCCTCTCCGTGTGCAGCTTTTCCTCAGCGATGCAGCAGCTCTGGGATGAAACCAGCTGTGTCTTATTCAGGGTGACAGCAGTGAAACCCTTTAAGCCACTGATGTAAATCAAATGTGATCTTAATGTTATTTCTAAACAGAAACACTCAACAACTCCGGAGAGCAAGGTCTCACTTGATCACATGTAGAACAAGCACATCCCCTTCGCGTGTTTAGGAGGCTTTGATGGCTGAAATTATTTCTCTGCTCCCTCTTCCCTGGCTCCAACCTGAGCAGGGAATGGCTGCACAGCCACTGCCTCTGGTTAGCACTCAGGGTTTGGTGCTCTGATTGCTCTGCTTTAACAAAGAACTTCAAAAGATCATTTATGCCAGGAAAACAGGAGCAGGATTTTATTGGATTGGAAATAATAATGCAGCTGTGTGGGTTTGGGTTCTCCACATCACTCCCATGAAAAAGCCACGGCTTCAAGGGGTACCTTCAGCTCCAGTGGGAACATACCCACACTGGTCAAGTGAAATAAATTGCTTTGTTGCAGCACTTTTAAAGGAAAATAAACCTGTCCGTTAATATTCTGAGGTTTCTGTGAGGAGAAGAATCTCACTGTGTCACCTCAAGCTTCCTTTTTCTTTTCTCTGGTTTACAATGAAGTGTTTGCATCACTTTAGGATGTAAATGTTCCCACAATGACATTACAAAGCTACTGAACTGTTAAGCTCCACAGAACTTGTTGATTGTACAGTGACCAAGCCTTGGCTTTGTGCTTGTTGGATCCACTGACTATTGCTAAAAAATCCTTTCCCTGGATAAGTTATCCCTTCTTTCCCCAGCTTAATTTATGTGCTACCTAGGAATTTTATCTTTAGAGCATTTATTCACACTGAGTTTTTAAATTTGAATAAATAACTGTCCAACAGGAGCGAGATAAATGCAGGGGATTCTATTTAGGCTGCAATTACTGACATCATATAAAAGGCAATAAAGAATTTAATGGGTGAGGTTCTCCAGGAATTCTGTCTCCCTTTCTGCTTTACTGTAAAGATGAGCTGAGCTGAGCTGCTCCTCTTTTACCCCCTTGGGATGAGGAGGGGAATTTAACTCAGCATATTTTTCTTTCGAGGCTGTGATTTGTGAAAGCTTTGCCAGACTCTGCTCACCTGCAGAGCCTCCTCTGTGGATTTGCAGCTGATATTTGGCACGAGGGTGATTTCTGGTGGCTGTTTTGTGACCCGGCCTGTTCTCTGTCTGCAGGTGTGGGTGGATGCTGGCACACAGATCTTTTTCTCCTACGCCATCTGCTTGGGGTGCCTGACAGCCCTGGGGAGCTACAACAACTACAACAACAACTGCTACAGGTACCACCTGCCTCGCTGCACTTGTGCTTTTTGGGGGAAATTTGCAGGGGTGGAAGTGTCCACGCACTGAACTTCACTTGAAATCTCTTCCCTTTTCCCTTTTCCATGGGTAACCATGAGCACACGCACGTGGTTTTGTAGGACAGAGACCTGTGATGTTTCTTGGAGCTGCCCCAGAAGAGCTGTGCTCCAAAATGTGGTGTTTTCATCCCTCTCGGTCAAATCTGACCCTTGCACAGCTCCTCAGTATGCACAGGGATACAAACTTCATGTAAAAATACAGAATTTCAGATAGATATCATTGCATGTGTGTGTGTTATTTAAGCTGCTCTTTAAAAAAATACTACCAAAAAATTGTCATTAAAAATCACCTCAGTTTGGTCCGTGCCCTGACTGTCGCTTTTCCCCTTTTTTTGGGTAGTTTGCAGGCCCCAGCCCAAAGAGAATGGGCAGAATTTCGTGGCTTATCTCTATATTCCCAAGGAGGGAATTTTTAATGACTTCAGGAGGTTTTAATCTCCCCTGAATCAATGCCCAAAGGATATGGCTTGCACAAAATCCCCATTCCATGGTACTGGCACGGGCAGCAAGATGGGCACTACTCTTTTCTTCAGGAATCTGTGGTTATTGAATCACATTTCCTACAATTCCTACAAGGACAGTTTGGTTGTAGTGACTCCACTAGGATCTCTGGACAGAGAATTAAAATTTCATGTTTCTATAAAGGAAATAACACAGTCCATGAGTGAAAGAACCCCAAAAAACCATCCCCGAATCCCAAACAAACCATCCCCAAACCCCCCAAAACCACTTAATTCTAAATTACAGTTTTACTTGGACAATTCAGGAGGAAGTTTTAGGAAATGCCTCCTTCTTTCCATGTCTTAGCAAGACAAAATCTTTTCCTGCAGAAAGAGCTGTGAGTCCCCTGCAACCTTCAGAGCTGCCCCACAGAGCATCGTTAATGAACCTTTTCTCTAATTAGCACAAGTGATGCTTTAGCAAAAGCACCACTCCCTTTGCTCTCTTATTCAGTTTTATTTCTATTTCTTTCCACTTGTATCCCACCTAGAAACTCTCAGTGCCTCGAGGAGGGCAGGAATGCTTTTCCTGAGCTTTTGTAACCCACTGCAAGAAGCAGGGGTTTGGATGTGTTTATGGAATTTTCCTTCCTTCCCTCTGCCCCCAGAGCTCAGCCTGTGGAACTCTGCTGTAGTAGAACACCTTGCACTGCATCCAGGCCCCACAATTCCCCTCACAAAACGTTTCCCAAGTTTCCCAGCTAGGAAATAGAGGTTAATGCATCCTGACATGTGGTTCTTGAGGAGTCTGAGGGAAGGGGTGGGACAGCAGGGAAGTGCAGAGCGTGGCAGGGCAAGACATAAACAGAGCTGTGATGTGAAAAGCACAATTTTGTGCTCTAACCAGAGCTTTAAAAAAATAAAATCAAGCTGGGGGTTTGCCTCCTGCAACCCCCAGAGTCTGATCATAACATCACCTTTTTCTGCTTGGCTTTGCTCCTTTATTTCCTGAGGGAAAATTGCAGTGCAATATAATGGCAAGGGGCATTGCAGTATGTGAGAAATGGGAAAATCTGAACTGCACGTGGGTCTTGTGAATTTAGGATTTAAACCTGATTTAATTCATTAATGTGGTAAATGAATTGCAGAAGTCACTTCACGTCTCTGAATAGGAAATTAGTTTTTACCATCCTTGCGTGTCTTTCATAGAAAAACATAAATACAGCTCCTCTCCAGGTGTCCCAGAGTTTGTATCCCAAGTAATTCCTGTGAGAAGATGAAAGGCCTGGCAGTGTTTCCCCACAGGGATAAAAGATGGGTGTACTGATGTTTCCTCTCATTTTTATCAAGCTCAGAATCCCAAATGCACTCCCAGGTACAAGTCCGGGGTCAGCTCCCCTGTTCCCACTGGGGGGCAGGAGATAAAGCAGTGATTTCACACATGGACAAAACTTTTACTACCTGAGGATTTGTCTTTTGTCAAGTTTCTAGCCTAGGAGGAAAAGAGGAATGGGAATTGGTGTTGAGGGCATCCAGAAAGGGACGGAAGGGACTGGAGGGATGCCAGGGGCTCTGTGGGCTTGGAGAAGCTCCTCAAGGAAGGCAGGATGAATTTTCAGAAGTGTCCTGCCTGTCAGGCACGGAGAGGAGGAGAAGTGATGCACATCTTGAATTATTCAGGTGATTGGCAGGAGTTTAATTTGGAAGAATGTGAGGTTTTCATAAAAATTTGAAGTTTTCCTTTCACTTGAGATCAGTCTGGGCTTCAGTCAGGCTCTGGTGTCCTCCTGCCAGGGGTGCACATTAAAAATTCATATTGTCCTTCCAATGGTTCTTGAGCATTTGTGTTTTAAAACCCATTGGTTTCCCAATCGATGGATCCAGATCCCCCTTCCAGTTTTTCTTCCCAGAGCAGAGAAAAAAGACTGGACTACAGGTTACTTCTGCCTGTGGGATAAAAACCAGGGGTTAGGGGGGTGGTGGAATTCCTGCAAAGACAAAGGAAGGGAAATTGGAGGTTATATTTTTATTGGGGTCCCCAGAGGAGCTGTGGATGAAATGATTCAGCTGGGGTGGTGTTCTCTGAAAAGAACAGGATGAAAATCCCCTTTTTTCCCATTTCCTTGGAGAAATGTGTGTTTATTCTGCAGGTAGCTTGTACCACTGTGGTTTGCCAGACTTCCCTGAGAGTGGCGATCACTGGGATCCTCTTGTTCTGTGGGCTCTGCCCCTGGACCTGCTCCAGGAGAAAGCAGCTGACCCTGCCAGGGGCTCCAGCCTTTATCTCCCACTCAGGAACCAGCAGCTCTCAAATATCCTGAGCCACAGCATTTCTCAGAAGGAAATATTTGGTTGTTCAGGCTGCATTTGAAGCAGGGAATTATCTAAGCCAAATCTTATCTGAAGAAAACAGCCCGTGCCCAGTGGAGGCATCATCTGGCTGCATCCCCCCACAGCAGCATCTCCCTTTTTTCCCCTCCAGAGGATTATAAAATTCATCTTTCTGACCTCTCTTATCGACAGGGTTTCATCACACCTCGTTGTAATTTCTCGGTGTTGAACTCACCAGTTCCTGAGGTGAGAGATGTGGGGTGAGAGTCCCTCCAGAGCTCTTCAGAGCTGAAACGCACTGAGAAGGTCAGGAAGGGGTGGTTTGTTTATTGTTTTGTTTCTCTGCAAAGCACAAAGGCCTCTGGGCTCCTCAGTCCTTCCTTTTGGATTGCAATTTTGCTTTAAAACATCTGAAGTTTTAAAGTAGAACTGGCCTGGCTGGGCATAACCACAAGAAGAAATTCATATGAAAAGCAAATAAATAAAGGTTACAATTGTATTTTCAGCAAATGAACAGTGTTAGGGAGAGTCCAGGCATGAAAAGTGTGAACACCACTGCCCTCGTCCATGTCTGATCCTTCATTACAAATGGGAATATTCACCTTTTTTCATTGCTGGGCATATTTTAGCAATTTGCAGATGACGTGCCACAGAGATTATTTTTACTCTGAAGTGGTTGTGAAAACATAAAACCTTCCCAAAATAATAGCTAAAATTGAGTACAGCTGAGGTGATGAGAGGGAGCCAAAGCCTCCTATGGCCCAGAGGCTCAGCTGATCCCTGGATTTGCAGCTCAGGAGTGTCAGGCTGCTCCCTGCCAGGGAATGTGTGTGCCTGGTGCTCGGGTGGTGTCAGAAGAGTTTGGGGCAGATGTGGGAGCCAGTGCAGGGCTCATCAGTGAAGGAACAAGGTGCTGGAATTGGTCACCTCCCTTTCAGCTCCAAAAACTGATGAGGTGATGTTACAGGACAAAAATACTAAATGGGACAAGCAGCAAAACAGGGAGATTGGCAGAGGAGGTTTGAGGGAATGAATGCCAGGGCTTTAAAGCAGGAATTGTCTCTGGTTCTCAGCACCAAATCTGTGACAAAGATATGACCTATGACTGAATTACTGCAGCTGTGGGTCCAGAACCTGCTGTGCTTTACAGGGTCCTTTCTTCTCAGGAAAACTTGCACAAGAATTTGCTTCAGAGCCACAGTGGGATGGGGATAAACCAGATTCAGGGATGGGCTTGAGACAGCTCCAGGCTTGCCTTGGGTTTCAGTGGGTTAGAACCCAAATTTCCTTCAGACATCTGGGTTAGATTATTACTTCCTCAAGTGCACAGCTGTCTCTCGTGGCAAACAGTCTTAAAGGAGTGGCTGTCAGGAGAAATCATTGCTGCCTCCCCATCTGTCACGCCTGGAGAGCTGTCACAGCAGCATGAACAACGAGATTTCCCTGGGCTCTGGGGAAATTCACACCTTCCTGCAAGAGGATCTTCCCTTTCTCTAAAGTGATTTACTCTTGTGACGTTTCTGGGCAAAGAAATCCTTCTTCACCTTGGCCTTGTCGTGGTTTGAAGTGTGGGATGTGTTTGTCTGAGAGATCACTGTCCCTGGGATGCCTTTGCCTGCTTTAGGCACTTTTTTAGGCATGCACACACTTCCTAGATTCTGTACAGTGCTTTTCATTCCCACAGCCTCTTAAACATGTCTCTAAACCAAGCTGGAGCTGTATTTTGCATGGATATATTTTGCCAATATTCTGTAACTCAGATAGAAGGAGATGAGATCTGACCAGACTACTTTTTTTTTCCCCAGGAAACAAATGATACCATTTTTATCGAGTTTATAAATGAGTTCACACCCTCTGGAATATATCAGTGCAATTCCTATGGAGAAATTGTTCTCAGCATCATTCTTACAGTAGTTTTACGTGGTTTTTAAAGATTCTGTTGGAAAACTGTGAGCGAGTTTGCAATTCCAGCAGTTAAAACACAAGCAAGGGGATTCTGACAGTGTCCTCCTGCGTGTGCTAATCCCTGGGGGCTCTAAGGAACACTTTGAGTTGGGACCTTGCTGTTAATGAACAACTTCCTTTCCATTCCTGCAGCACAGGGTTCTGTCAGGCCTCTGGCTCGGTGGATGAAAGAAACCCCAGCTCTGGAGATCAACTGCAGTGTTTTTTATTTATATTTTCAGAGACTGCATCATGCTCTGCTGCTTGAACAGTGGCACAAGCTTTGTTGCTGGTTTTGCTATCTTTTCAGTTCTTGGATTTATGGCTTATGAGCAAGGCGTGCCCATTGCAGAAGTTGCAGAATCAGGTAAGTTCCAAAAGCAGATTTTTGAGCTGGCAGAAAATTCCCCAGAGGTTGTGGTCAGAGCTCTTGGTCTCTGCCTTGGCCTGTGGATGGGATGACTCAATGGAATGACTGCTGCAGGAAGAGTTCTGAACTATTTTTGTGGCCATACATTTGTGTGTGACAAATATGAATGTTGCTGTGCACGGAACCAAATTCATAAAGTCCAGGAGCCCCTGCTACACAAACTTGCTCCAGCTGAGCACCCAGAATGTTGTTTGGCAGAGATAAACTCGGTTGTGAGTGTTAATCCTCATCTGCATTCCATCTTCTTTCAGTGAGGCAGGGTGAAACCCACACATATCTGTTCCTTCTGGGAGAAAAAAATGAAAAAGGATATTAAAGATAAAAAGCTGCAGCTGTTAAAATGAGAAAGCAGACAGGCACACAGGCCCAGATTTATGAAAAATTACCCACCCACAACCACCACTGGAGCTGGGCATCCAGTGGAGTTTACTCCACACCTTTGTGGCTGTGACATCCTCAAGCAGAAAAAAAAGAAGAGGAGGCTGCCCAAAAAAAACCCCCAAAGTAACGCTGAGCTGTTGAGGAGGAGAAATGACTCTCATGGAGTTAGTCCCAGGAAAACTGCAAAATGAGCAGAGCTCCACTGATACTCTCCTAGAAAATATTTCTCTTTTCCTAAAGCCCTCAATACAACAGGCTTACACTTAATTACAGGAGCTTGTAAATGCTGCTTTCAGTGAAGAAGCAGCAGCGAGTGCCAGGTCTTCACTGAAGTTATGGCAGCAGGAGCACAGAGCTCTCCTCTGTTGGCTGGGAGAGGGCCTTTGTACCCTGCTTTGAAAGCTGGCTGGCTTCATGGAAAACAGGCACAGATAAATAAAAACAGAAAAACATGAGCGAGGTGAGAAGGTATTTTAGGAGATCTGAGAAGTTATCAGTGCTGGTACAAAAACGTTCTGTTTTGAAGATTTCTATAAATATGTAGCCAGTGTCACACACCAGCAGCAGCACCCAAAAACACAGAGCAGGATGGGAACCAACGTTTGTCTTGCACCAGGTTAGCAAAAAATAAAAATTCCAGGATATGTCCCGAAGTTATATAAGGCAATCACAGGACCACACGCTATGATTTATTCAGGGATGCTCGTAGATGCACCTCCACACAAAAGAGGGGAGCATAAAGCCCTGGGATGTCTGAACAGAGGCTGAGCATCCTTTGGCCAGGGTGCAGGCAGAGCTGTTCCAAGCAAGCCTCCATTTCTGATAAGCCTCACCACCAGTGAGAGATGCAGAGTTTCTGAAGGTTTTCAGTCTTGGGTTTAGCTCCTCTCATCTGCCATGAAAGAAGAACCAGGGTGTGAGGGGCTGACCCTCAGTAGCAGCTGAGCATCCACACTGCTGCTCATCCACTCAGCTGCCCCAGTGGGGTGGGGAAGGGAGCACAAAAAGGGACAAAATGGGAGTGTGCAGCTAAAAGTTTGATGAGTGATGCCGAGTGAGCCCTGCTCAGCCAGAGCCACACTTTTGGTGTCAGCAGTGCTGTTCTCCCTCAGCTCAGGCTGCTCTGCAGGAGCTGAACTCCATCTCAAACTCCCCCACAAGTGTAAATTTTCATTTCTTTATTCCTTTTCAGGACCAGGGCTTGCATTCATTGCTTACCCTAAAGCTGTCACCATGATGCCTCTGTCTCCTCTGTGGGCAGCTCTGTTCTTCATGATGCTCATCTTCCTGGGGCTGGACAGTCAGGTATGAAACAAAAACCCCATTTCTGTGCTTTGGCAACCTCCCCAGAACGTGGCAATCACACCTAAACAGCACCACCCTGATGAAAGACTGAACCCTGACTTAATTCTTTGCTTGAGAGCTTCACTCAAGTCCCTATTTTAAATCTTAGTTGTGATGCTGGAGATTCCTCCCTGATTCTCTGCAAAGGCTGGTTCAGCCTGACTCCAGCTTTTGTTATTAACATGGAAATCAGTCTGAACTTCAACGGGGCTGATTAAAATTCACGGTTCAGTGAAATACCAGCATGTCTTTGCCCATTTTTAAAGCACTTTGCAGTGAATTTTGAAGCTGAATATCAGATAGTGGCAATGTAATTTTCTGTGGTGTGTTTTTACTGCAAGATTCCGTAGCAAGGAACGTGGAGTCATATCCTGCAGCAAAGGGGCAGCAGAGAAGTCGTTGTCCCTGTGTGACTGTAAAAATTGCAAAAGCTGCTTGGAGAAAACTGTCAAGTGGCTGGGAGTTTTAGCATGCAGCTCAGCCCTTGGCATGACTGGGTTCAGAAAGTTTGTGATTCTAAAGCTCAGCAGTGCTCGTTCTGCATGACATTTCCAATCATTAAACCTAATGTTTTAATAACTGCTCTTTTTAATGTTCTAAGAGGTTTTTAAAAGTCTTTCTTTCTTTTTTTTTTTTTAAGTGAGTAATTTCTGGATTCTGCTCTTGACTATTCCAATGTCTATTTTGGGGCAATAATTTTGGGGCTTGTTTTAGAAACCTTGCTCCAGAGCCCTGAGTCAGAAGCTCAGATCTTTTGCTTTTTGCTGATGTTTAAAGACACTGAACATGTTCCTGCCCTCCTTCCTTAGAGGTACCTGGCCTGGGCACTCAAGAGCTCTGGGGAAATTCTCTCTTCTGGTAAATGGAGAGAAATTCCCCCAGTCCCTGCTGCTCCTTTAGCGGGTTGGAAGGGGCATGGTGAAAGTGCTTGGAGTGGCACGATGCCATGAAGGGCTTGCACATGATTTAATTCCCATTCAAGCCACATTTGAGAGATTCCTTTTCATTTCATCCACCTGCTACAGGGCAAATGCACTCTGAGGTAACGGCAGAGAATCCAACTGTTTGAATTTGGTAGAAATCCATAACTTTGCACTTTTTCATTCTAAAATGTTCCTCTCAGTTTGAGCTTCTGCTTCTGGAGCATCCCCAGGGCTCATCCGCTCTCTCTGATGAAATCACAGGAGGATATTTGAGGTGTTTGGTGGCAAATCCCAGCCCCAGCAGCAGAGGGGACCCAGCTTTCATTGGTGTTTGCTCTCTGTTGCAGTTTGTGTGTGTGGAAAGCATCGTGACAGCCGTGGTGGACATGTACCCCAAGGTGTTCCGCAGGGGCTACAGGAGGGAGCTGCTCATCCTCGGCCTCTCCATCGTGTCCTACTTCCTCGGCCTCATCATGCTGACCGAGGTGAGAGCTGCCTCGTGCAGAGGGAAAGAGCTGGGTTTGTGTTAGAATCACAAGAGATAAAGCACGAGAATCTTTGTGACAATTAAATACTTGAGAGCTCGTTCTCAGCTCCTGTGTCACACCTGAAATGGGAAAAGTGTCCTTGTTTTGTCAGCTGGGCTTAGGAAATGTTTTAATCAGAAATACACAGCACAGCCAAGGAAATTCCATCTGCTCTGCACCAATGAACCACACACACTGATCATGGCTTCTGCTTGCTCACCCTGGGCAGGAACAACCACATTCTGGGTGGAAAGAACAGTAAAGAAGATGAAGTAAAGTGAAAAGGGAAAATTTAAACATCTTTAGTTTCCCTATCACCAGGCCATGTCAATCAGTGCAGCCAATCTCTGAGCAGAATTTTTTTTTTCCCAAACAAAGCATTTTGGGATTTTTCTAACCCAAAAATTCCCAGTCAGTCCATCCATCCCGTGGGCACTGGGATGAGCTGGGGTGGTCAGAGCTTGGTGCTGACAACACCAAGGTCGAGGGTTCCATGCCCAGGGCCATCCACTGAAGGGCTCCGTGATCCTTGTGGGTCCCTTCCGACTCGGAATAATCTGAACTTGGAACGTTGATATTTCAGTTGCCCTAATCAAATCTCCCTCTCTGATAAGAGACACAACCCTCTGTGTGAGGTAATGCATTGAACAGAAGCTTTATATTCTTCTAGACTTTATATCTACCTGGAATCATTCTTACTCTCAGTGAAATCAATCATCTTTGCTGTGTAAAATGGGAAATTTTGGAATAACCCCCACAGTGCACGTGTTGAGCAGAGCACAGAGAGGTGTTATTGAGATATACAGGCTAAAAGAAATATAAACACAAAGTTCTCCAAACTGCAGGATTATCCTTGCAGGAGTTTTGTTGTCCTTGCCTTGTGCTGTCTTAGTTGGTTGACTTCCAAATTTGCATTTCACTCTGGTGTTTGCTGAGCCTCACCATGATGACTTTGCAGTAGAAATTTAGTTTTCTTCCTATTTTTAGGATTCTCTTCCATCTGCAGAAAGTTGTCTGAGATGTAATGGATCACGTGAGCCCCCCAAAAAACATTCAATTCCAGCTGAGGAGCTCATCTCAAGCCCCTTTCCTTCCTTAGAATTCCTTTCCATTGAAATGCTCTTGGGGACTCCTCATTATTTCAATATTAAATGCAGATGTGATAAATGATGAAGTACCTTGCATAAAAAGTGGTGTAATATTATCCATGTAATTTTAATTATTTTAACCATTATATATATATCATATATCATAATATATATCATATAATCATATATATCATATAATAACCATAATATAATATATAATAACAATTATATGTAATATAAATAACCATAATATATAATATATAATAACCATTATATATAATATATAATAACCAGTTCATAGAATATATAATAACCATTATATATAATATAATGTTTGGATGATTCTTATTTCTTTTCCTTTGTGACAGATAATAAAGACTTCTTTCAGTCATGTGGTTTAAAGGCTATGAGCTGCACTCACACTTTTTAGGTCACTTTACTCATTTTATAGTCCCAACAGAGAGGGATTCTGGTAGTTACAGATTTTACCTTCTTTCCCCACATTTTAACTGATTTTTTGCATATTTTTACTGATTAGTTTACATATGAATAGCACAGACACAGAACCAGGATCTGGAGGTCAGAAGCACCTGGGAATATCTACAGCTCAATGTGATAACAAATGGAGCTAAAAGCAGGGAGGTGGGAGAGCATTTCTGAAAAAAAAATCAAATTTACTTCTCTCCACTCCAGATTTACCACCCTAGAGCAAGTGCAGAGTAAAAAAGACCCCGAGAAATGAATATTCTTTGTTCAAGAAGAACCAACTTAAGTAGGAAGCTTGCCAGGGAGCCAAGAGCTTGAGTGTGTCATTAAACCAGATTTGCTATGAAATATTCCCGCCGCTGCCAACGCAATATTTTTCCCCCTTTCCTGTTTTTCCCTTCCAGGGTGGGATGTATGTCTTCCAGCTCTTTGACTCCTATGCAGCCAGTGGGATGTGCCTGCTCTTTGTTGCCATATTTGAGTGTGTCTGCATAGGCTGGGTGTACGGTGAGTGCCTGCAAATCGCTCTGGGCTTCTCAGCAGAGGTTTCTCTTTGCATGAACACAAAGTAAGAACCTTGTATCCTTATGGAAAGGGGCCCTCCACGTTCCCATGCCTCCAGAAAATCAGGAATTCTCCCCAAAGATGCACACTCTGGAGAATTTCACTTTGTAAAACAACATAGGAACTGCAGATCACGTGCCCAGCTACCCCTGGGTTCACACGTGAGCTCGTAGCATCTAAATATATTTATGTATAAAATATATACTCTTTAACTGGGGTTGTTTACAACCTGATTCCACAACGAAGAGAATAAATGAACTAAGCAGAATATATTGGATTTCCACATGCTTTGAAAGAAAGCAAAGCTAAAGGCGTGGAGGAAAGTGGAGAGCAGGACTAAAGGAAATGTTACTATTTTAGCAACAGCTTGCTCTACTCTGATCAAATCTCCCTCTCTGATATGAGATATCATCATATTTATAATACATATCATCATCATCTGTATGAAATAAATGCAGCTGAACAGAAGTTTTATGGCACCAGAAGTTTTTATAGCAGCAGGAATTTGATATCAAGCCCTGCCACGAGCACGGGGCAGATGGCAGGGAGGAGTTTTCCAGGGAGAGAGGCAGCAGCTTCAGCCTTCCCAGCTTTGTGCTTTGCTCTTACTGCTTTAAATCCTGAGCTGGCCAACCCCTTCCATGTGCACTCTACATCTGCTTTTCCCTTGTGTTTTGGGCAGGCAGCAATCGCTTTTATGATAACATTGAAGACATGATTGGCTACAAACCTGTGTCATTGATCAAATGGTGCTGGATGGTCCTAACTCCAGGTATTTGTGCAGTAAGTACAGAACGTCCAAATAACTTGTTTTAGATAGAAAGAGGGGTTTCTGTACGTGTTTTTAATAATTTTGCTGCTGCTGATAGTTGAGAGAAATGCCTATTGATTAGTAGCATGTGTTTCAAATACAAAACACTGTAGGATCTGTAAAAGTTGTTAAATTTTCCATGAAAAACATCAGTATGTACAATCAGAGGAAAAAAAATAATGCCAGGGCACTAAATGAACATTTGCCAGAACAAGAGAGATGCTTTTTCCTGTAGTTAGTGCACCTTGTGTGCCAACACACAGCTCGAGCTGCCCCAGACTTGTGCTGGCTCCTTTCTCCTCTCTCTTTGGGGGAGTGGACATTTTTCAAAGGAGACAGGACATTTTTACTTTTCAAAGCAGTGGGAGAGGCCCAAAGCCCATCCCACAGGCATGAAGGAGGGGAAGGAAGCTGGTGCCAGCTCTGGAGATCTGTGGCAGTGTCACAGGGACAAAGTTCCAAAATCAGCGTGATTTGACTGCCCCTAAAACTGAGGATTCGATGCTCACAGCCCTTCCAGCTGTGTCCTGCTCAAGTGAGGGCAACTGCAAACCCCAGGAGCTGGGGCAGCTGGACATCCAGGTTTCTTTGAACTCTCATTTGCAAACTTAGGAACATTTCTGACTCATTTGCACCCAATCTGAAATGACTTTTATTCCGGTTGCTCTTGTACACTCGTTTCACCGCTCTAGAGAAAATGACATGGTAGCTTTTCTCTATTTCCTACACTGAAATGGTCCAAGCTGCTCGATTAGAAATTTAGACAGATTTTTTTAGGGCTTTTGGCAGGATGAAAGCATTGGCCAGCAAAACTGCAGATACAGTGGATTAAGGCAACTTCAAAAATTGGGGCTTTTCTGTTTCATTGTGACAGGTTGGAGAGAACCCAGCTCGTGTTACTTAATCACAGCTGGTTCACTGTAGCAAAACTTAATCTTTCCTGCCCAGGTGCTGTTTGCCATCAAAGTGCAGGGTTTATTATCATCCAGAGGTAAATAGGATTAAACTTGAAAGGTTGCTCGTTTCTGCAGGAGCCTCTGAGATGTGTTATTTAAGCTGTGCAGAAAAGAGGATGTTGCTGGTGGGTTTTTTTCTCTGAGTGAAGAGCTTCCCTCTGCTTTCCCTCCTCAGGGAGCCTGGCCTGGCCTAAACACTCAGTCAGGTCCTTGTGACAAGGGCAGGGTCTGCTCAAACCTGATAATACCTCTGATAATATCTCTGCTTGTTTCAGGGAATCTTCATCTTTTTCCTGGTGAAATACAAGCCCCTGAAATACAACAATGTGTACATCTACCCTGACTGGGGCTATGGCATAGGGTGGATGATGGCCCTCTCCTCCATGGTCTGCATCCCCCTGTGGATCTGCATCAAGCTCTGGAAGACAGAAGGCACCTTCATGGAGGTGAGAGGGATTTGCAGATCAGTGATGCTGGAAAAAGAGCTGGGAAGGCAGTGGGAGTCCTCACCTGCACCCTTTAATCACAAAAGCAGTGCCACATCCCTGTTCCCTGGGATGGGGCCCTCAGTCACGGCTGGAAATCCAGAGTTCTGAACTTCCTCTGGTTTATTCTGAATTCCTGTTGCGTTTTTTGCCTGGGTTAGGGCTCTCAGTCATGGCTGGAAATCCAGAGTTCTGAACTTCCCCTGGTTTATTCTGAATTCCTGTTGCGTTTTTTGCCTGGGTTAGGGCTCTCAGTCACGGCTGGAAATCCAGAGTTCTGAACTTCCCCTGGTTTATTCTGAATTCCTGTTGCATTTTTTGCCTCCAGTGATTTGAGCCTGGGGTAAACTAAGCAAAACTATTGATTTAAGGTGCTCTGTCCCAGCTCAATTTGTAGCTTAAAATGTCTGTAACATCCCCTAAATCCCACAAGGTTTGTAGCAGCCATTCCCTCAGGTCAGCTGCCTTTTTCCACAGTTTTGGTAACTAATGTTTGTGCTGCCAGGATTTTCTCCAGGAGTTGGGTTGCCCACATTCCTGTTTTCTGGAGAGTTTTCCTGATTTCAGCTCTCTAAATGAGAAACACAGACAAATAAAGAGATTCAGTGGAATTTTCTGACATTTGCTGTCAGGTTAGCTCAGGTCTAGGCTGAGGTTATTATCAAATTTAAGCTTGGAAGGTTGCTCATTTCTGTGGGAGCTGCAAAGAAAGGAAGTGAAGGAGGCAATAATTGAAGAAATAAAACCACAAATCTTAATCAGCCTTTTGGGATTTCTCACTCTGCAGAAAAGCCTCATTTTGTCCATATTGCAACAGCTCCAATCAGCTGATTAAACACAGCCTGGACACTACCGAGGAAATCTTTACTGGGTATAAAAACTAAAAGTGAATTTCCCATTATATATTTTTCTTAGAGCGTCAAAAAAAGGAAGTCTGCACAAATCTAAACATGAACTCTTTCCTCAATGCTCCAGCCCCACCTGTCCCTGCAGCTGAGCAGCCTTTGCTGGAGCTGCAGCACTGCAAACAGGTCGTTATCTTTTCCCTGCAAGGACCAAAAGAGGATTGTTTTAATCATAGCTGGAAGCTTCTTGGGGAGCCAACGTCCTGCTGTGAGCAGCAGCCTTGCTGTGGATGTCATTGCTAGCAAAGAGAAAGCTCTCAGCTGAACATGGATATTTTTCTTTATCACAGCCCCATGCACCTTGGCTGTCTCTGGTTTATTTACTTTTTCCAGCGGACATCCATTGATGATAAAAGGAGAAACAAAATGTACCCGTAGAACAGGCCCAGTGCTGGGTGCCTTCATGGAAGGGGATGATTAAATCAGCATGAAAATTCACTTTGGTTTTAGCTTTGCCTTCTTTGGTCTGGTGGGATTTATCCAGAATTTTGTGGCCTGCAGGTCTGAGGATGTGCCCACAACAGCAAAGTGAGAAGCAGACATGAAAGAGAAAAGCCTTTTATTATGATCCTGTTAATGAGAGGTGTGACCAAGAAAAGCATAATGATTTTCTGTGACCAAGAAAAACATAATGATTTCCAATTTCTCCAATTTTCTAGAAATTCAGGAAGTTGATTACACCTAGCTCAGACCTGAAAATGCGGGGCAAGCTGGGAGGAGGAGCCTACATTGCAGCAATAAATGACTGCGATGCCAAACTGAAAGGAGATGGCACCATTTCCACCATCACAGAAAAGGAGACACATTTCTGAAAGAACTTTTTTTTGTTGGGTTTTTTTTTGGTGTTTTTTTTTTTTTTTTTTGTATCAAGAAATAAATAAATTCACTTAATTATAGAGGCTGGCTTGTTTTGCACAGAATTTTATTAACCAGTTAATTTTAAAGTGAAAATTGTATACTTGTTTAAAAAGTGATTTTTTTAAATTACTCTGTACGTAATGATTCTGTAAAAGAAAAAAAAAAATAGCATTATATGGTCTGTTAGTGATGACTTCTTGTAATATGGTGATTCCAGTCAATGTTGGTTTTTTTTTTTAAATTTAGAGGGACCTGTATAATGTGCTGTAAAACTTTTCTACTTTGGTTTGTGGCAGGTGTAACGTTGTATAGATCTCCTAACCTGTGAGCATTTCAGACCATTTCAGCTGTCCATGTGTGTATATAAAGGGGACCAGCCTGTCCTGTGGTTTGCTTGGGAAGAAATCTCCTTTCAGGGTGAGTTTGGTGACGCCGACGGCGCCTCAGCTGCTGCCACTTCCTTCCCTCCACCCTCCACCGCCTTCAACGGGGCTGAAAATGTGGAATGGGCCCATCCTGAGCCACTGTTTTCCTGGAGATTGGATAGAGACTGGTTCTGAAGGGCTCTGAGTTTTGCTGCTGTGAGTTCCTGGGCTCTGAGAGGATGTGCTCCTCAGGATGCCTCCCAAACTTTTCTGTTTTCCTCCGTGGGTGGCTGCTCCTGCATTTTGGCTGGCACTTCCCAGTGACCCCTGCTTGTCTGTGCTCCTACAACAGGAGGCCAAGGTTGTTTTGTAGAGCTGGAGATGTTCTGAGGGGCAAAGAGCAGGTTTAGGGCTCTCTCTTTCTGTACAACTCACTCCCCTCCAAAGGAACCCAGGATCCTACAATGCCCATGTGTAGCACTACACAGCTCCTCTGCTGGCACAGCGTGGGGTTTTGGGGTGTCCTGTGCAGGGCCAGGAGTTGGACTGGATGATCCTCGTGTGGGTCATTTCCAACTCAGGATGTTCTGATTCCTCTTCAAGGTCCTTTCCAGGTCCCCTCAGAGCAGGCGCTGGTTCCTCTGCCCTGGATGGGCTCGAGGCTGGCACTGAAGTCAGAGCAGGAATTTCTTTGGCGGAAGGTTGGAGCAATGGTCCTTTATCTCTGCAGGAGTGTCAGGAGGTCATTTCTGTGCGGTGCAGGGGAAGGGATTCAGGCAGGGGTGTTGTGACCCCTCGGTGGCACAGACAGAGCAGCGCTGGGTTTGTCACGACAGGCCTTGGTCTGTTTAAAGCTGGGTTTAAAGCTGATTTTGTACGTGAATCCAGCTGCTGGATGGATGTTCCAGAAGGTGTGCAGATGGCCCGGTATCAAAACCCCTAAACTCTGTCTTAGGATGTGGGTTTTTTTACGTGATAATATTCCAAACACTGTTATTTGTTCTGGACATTTTTTCTTGGCCTGTTTTTGTTATTTGATGAGAGAAACCTGTGGAGGAACAGCATCCTACACTGCACAGGATCTGAGGGGAGAGACAAGAGACAGCCCAGAAGAAATGTCATAAAACCTGCTGCCTTCTCTGCAACTCCAACCCACCGAAGCTCAGACACCGGCACCTGGAGTTGTTAGGAACAGAAGTGGCTCCTGGCCTTCTCCAGAGGAAATCTTCCCCTAGAAATCACTAAATAGATCTTAATATTGGCTAGAACTGTACCTGCAGCCAGCATTTCTCTGAGCTCTTGCTGTTACTTCTTAAAAAAAAGCATTTTCATGGAGCTGCTTTGTCTCAAGTCACTTCATTAAATCTACTAGAGCCATTTCATTTCTACTTTATCTTATTTGTAGGGGATTATTTTGTGTGTGGCAAGGTGAAAGCCCAACAAAGGACTTCCAATCCTGTAAGTCCTGTTTGCATGTCTCCACTGTGAGGTGCTTGGGGCAGGACATTTGGAAGGAAGCTGGATTTAGGAAGGCACAGAACCATCATTTTGTGCCTGCTGGGCCTCCCTCAGAGGCAGCCAAAACTCAGTTCTATGGGAAAACAATACCGGGAGAGAAATGCCCTCAGAACTGAAACCAGAGATTGATTTACAGACAATGAAGAAGCCAAATTGACACTGACACTCCAAAATCTAGGAATTTATATTTTTTGGCAGTCCCAGTGGGTCATAAATATCTGTGGCCCAGTGTCCCTTCCTGAGCTTTCTCTCCACCCACCCGGGCTGCAGAACCAGGGCCCCAAAGCCACCCGTGGGCCTTGGGGTAGGTTGTGGTCCCTCCCAGGGAGAATGTGCAGATATTTTCTGATCAGTGAAGGGAAGTGCACATTTAGGTCGTGCTTGGCCTTGATTTCAGGGTCATTCCCTCAGCAATCAGGATTCTAAGGAGGTGCAGGCCCTGCTCCTGGGGCCATCCATGGGCACAAAGTGACCCCACACGGGCCCAGGCAGCCCTTGGCATTGGGATAAACGCTGCTGTAGGGGAAAAACTCGGGCCCTGTGGCCTGTCCTCATCCCACCCTCTCCAGGAAGGTTGTGCTGTGTCTGGAAGCTGCTCCCTTGTGCTGCTATGAACATTTCACCTGTGCTTTGTACCCCTGCAGGGTTTGGCATGGTCTAAAGCATCCCTCATGTTACTGACGTGCTCTGTGTGCTCCTAGTACCTGACTTGTTTAACACTTTACTGATTTTTAAAAACTTTTTTTTTTTCTTTTTGTGGGGAGGGAAGTGGGAGGGTAAATTTCCTAATTGTGTTTGGTTTGGGGTTTTTTTTGAAACTATGTGAAGGGGAAATGCAAAAAACCCAACTCTGTGGTGAGGATTTTTTTATGCGGTAGCAACGAACTGCCCTTTTCTGAAATATTTGCAATATTATTAAAAATAATACAATAAAAATGACCAGCCGCTAAGGTCTATGTAACATTTTACACAAAGAAAGATTCTGTTTGGTTTTGGAGGGCACAAGATTTTGTCTACTTACTTTGTTCTCAAAAATTAAAGGAAATGGGCAAACCCCGTGCTGTGTATTTTAGTTTATATCTATTTATTTACATGACACTCCCCATATGAATTAAATAATCACAGCTACCTTGGTAGAGCAGACAAATGTCCCTTGATTTGACGTGGGGAGCTGAGAAACAAGAGGAGGTTTAGCAACTTGTTTGAGCTCATGCAGCAAATGCGTGGCTGAGGGAAACTGAAGCTCCCTGGTGTCACAACTTCATGTCACTGCTATTAAACATGAATGTGTCTATAAAATATGGATGTAAATATAGATCAAATATAAAGCATAACTATAAATAATATAGCTATAATTATAATCACAAATAGTATCAATATAAATAAAAGTATAAATAGAAATATATATATAAAAATAGAAAGAAAAGTGCACACTGGCCACCACTTTTCTGCTGCTGCCCCTTCCCTCACACTCATGGCTGGTTTTGCTGGGGCCCCTTCGTGTCACTGGCAGAGTCAGAGCCATGCAGGGAGTGGCTTCAGGAGCTGCTGGGAATGAAAACCCAGCCCAACCCAAGCTCCCAGTGCCTCCAGCTCCCTGCCCAGACGGATGCTGGTGCTGGAGGGAGATGTCACAGGGAGGGGAATTGCATCTTCCAGCTGTTGGATTGAAATAACCTCCCAGCCATGACCTCACTTCCACCCAGTGCTCTGTCCCCCTGATGATCTTTTGTGCTCTGATTTGATGCTTTTATGCCCTTCTGAGTGCCTGGAGTGTTCAGCTCTGAGGCCTCCAGCATAAGAAGGATGTGGAGCTGTTGGAACAAATCCAAAGGAGGCCACAAAAGTGATGAAAGGGCTGGAGCCCCTCTGCTCCAGAGCCAGGCTGGGAAAGCTGGGGGGGTTCACCTGGAGAAGGCTCCGGGGAGAGCTCAGAGCCCCTTGCAGGGCCTAAAGGGGCTCCAGGAGAGCTGGAGAGGGACTGGGGACAAGGGATGGAGTGACAGGACACAGGGAATGGCTTCCCACTGCCAGAGGGCAGGGATGGATGGGATATTGGGAAGGAATTGTTCCCTGGGAGGGTGGGCAGGCCCTGGCACAGGGTGCCCAGAGCAGCTGTGGCTGCCCCTGGATCCCTGGCAGTGTCCAAGGCCAGGTTGGACAGGGCTTGGAGCAACCTGGGACAGTGGAAGGTGTCCCTGCCTATGGCAGGATGTGGAACTGGGTGATCTGTAAGGTCTCTCTCAACCCAAATTTTTACATGATCCTTTCTTCCGTCTCTGGCCTGTGTACAGGGAGAAATTCTTGCTTTAATACCCAACACACTCATGGAAAACTCTGCTCTTGCACCCTGAGGCACCCCATTATACAGCAGCCAGCAACTGAGGAAATGAAGTTCTTTTCTTAAAGGCTCTTTCTCATCTTGACTGCCCAAGCCTGGCTCTAATAAGGAAAATGTGCTATGGATTTTGACAAAGCTTTTCCACTCCTCCCTGGCTGTGCCACTCCTGGGTGCCTCAGTGCTGTTTCACTCTGTGCCAGAAGCCACAGCCAGGGCCCTGTTTCTCCCAAGATGTTGCTGTCAGCTCACAGGGAGGCTCCTTCCACACCGTGATTAAAATTGGGAATCCTTGTGTCATTCCAAAAAGATAACCAGGAACTCCCTGCTAGCAGTGATTAATGACAAAGTACTGGGGTGCTCTTTGTGTAAACCCAGCCCCTCAGTCCCCTCTCCCTTCCCAGCACTTCCCACGGCGCTCTGGAAGAGGCACAGCAGCTTTTCCTCAATATTGTTGTGAAGCATTTTCTGAGGAGCACGGAGAGGCCGGGCTGACAAGGCTGCCTTCCTCACCCCGGCCTCACGCACAGATCATCCCCCCCGTTCCCAAAGGGCTGGAAGCTGTCTGCATGAAGGCAAGCCATGCTCAAAAGAGCAAACAGCAGCTATTCAGGCAGACACCTCCAGGGCCAGGGCTAAGTTTGGCAGCAGCAATGACGTGGGACTTGGCCGAGCTCTGCTCAGCACCGGTGGCAGGGCCCTGGCACCCACACGCAGGGGGATGGAGCCCAGCGGAGCAGGGAGCAGGGGCACAGCCAAGCCACGGCCCCTGTGCCTTCACAGGCAGGCAGAACAGGATTTCTGTGGGTAATCCACTCGTGACAGCGGGGTCAGGGCTGTGGTTGTGCTCGCAGCCCTCCGTGGGTCAGCACAGCCTGGCTGGAGACACCCAGGTCTCCTCCCAGCCTGCCCCCAAATCACCTTTGAAGAACAAATGTGTAAACTCCAACAGGAACCTGCCCAGGAATTATTTTGGGCTTTATCAGCTTCCCTGGCTTTGGTGTTTAGCTTTTTTTATTTCCCCCAGTGAAATCAGCTTTGTTGTCTGGGTTGAAATGCAGGCAAAAATCACAAGCCAAAGAATGCAGGACCAGGACAGAAAACAGAAATAAGAGCAGAATAGGCCATTAAGATAAACAGGAACAAGAAACCTCTGCGTGCTGTTTGCAGGGATGAAAGCATGATGTGACACTTAAATCAGCCTTTGGTTTTTTTCCTGCTTATTTTTAGATATTATTTCCAGCAAAGCAGCCCAGGTTCTGCTTAAAAGTCTCTGCTTTTTTGCCAGGCTCTTTCCTGAGACTTCACAGGAAACCTTTTGGGTTGTTGAGTCACAGATTCCTCCTCCCCCCACCTCCTGTAGGCCCCACTTTTGTCCTTCCCCTCCCATACACCTGAACTTCCCCTTCAACAAATTCAGCTGCCAGTGAAGCCTCTGCCTCTGCAGCAGAGGGAGAAAGGGCTGGTGTTGGGGAGTATTAGCTAAGTGGATTAATTAAAACATTTTGGCAGCACATGACTGGGGAAGGACAGTGAAGTGATAGAGAGAGAAGGCAGGAAAAAGGTGTTTTTTTGGGAAGAAGCTGGAAAGAGGTGCTGTGGGCCAGCTCTGGGTGAGTGCTGGAGCTCATGAATGGCTGTGGTCTCCTTTCCTTGAGCACACAGCAAGGAGGGGCAAGAGCTGTTTTTCTCAACTGGTTTTCTAGTGTTGTTACTTCTGGAGTTTGTGGGTTTTTTTCCTGTGATTCTGGGTTTTCTCAGAGGCCTTTGTGTGATCTGAACTGGCAAATTTTTGCAGATTTGTCCTCAATTATTCCCCGCCCTTGCCATGCTCAGTCTTCCCAAATTCCTGAATTATCCACCCCACCCCTGCAGGCTCAGTTGTAAACCTGCTCTGTTTATTACAGTGCTGTTGCTAATTAAAAAATCCTAATTACTTGGATGATTCAAGTGAATTGGTTTAAAATAGTTGGAATTAAAGGAAATTTTTCAGCAGATATTCACAAACCCACGTGTTTTAGTTGGGAATGTAACAAGATTATTTGGACTAATCCTCTTGTGCATCACTGGCCTGTTAGGTGTCCTTTGAGTTGGTGCATCAAGGCTAACACAAGTTTTTATCTATTCAGCTGAAGGAGTTTGAGTTACCTGTGTTTGTGTAGAGCTTGGGGGTTTTGTATGAAATCACCCAGTGCTGTTGGAAGCTGTGTTAGCTCGGTTTTGGGAAGGAATCTGCAGGCCAGACCAAGTGAAGAGGCAGCACTGGGGGCAGGAAATGTGGTTCTGCTTCTCTGGGTTTGTTCCTAAATCAATGTGTATACTTCATGGACTGCTAGAACTGTCTGAGGAGCCCTCACACTCAGGGAACTCTCTGCACCCTGGAATTCTGCTTCCTGCAGCAGCCACCACTCTGCTTTTACACGCAATTATCTGAGAGAGATTATTTCTCCCTATCAAGAAGGAAATAGTGAGTGAAATCTGACTTTGAAATCAGGTTTCCCAGAGCTGAAACTTCCATGTCAGAGCAGAAATTGGAGGCAGCACCTTGTGCTGTGCAGGGAGGCAGCAGCTCCCTGGGGAAGGTTCCTGTGCTGCTGTGGGAGAGTTGAGGTGCAGGGTAACCTCAGCCTGGGGCTGCAGGTGCTCCAGAAGAACCTTTGAACGGAATTTCCATGGTGCTGTGGGGACACCTTTTGGTTAGAAGCAGCCTGAACCTGTTTTTGGATGCAAACCCCACCTCACACCCTCTGCTCAGCCAGTTCTGGCACCAGCTTCTCCTACAAGGCCCTGCCCTGCCCGTTCCAGGGGATGTGATTTGCAAATCCCTCCTGCAGCTGCATCTTTTCTGATGCAATTCTGAGGGTTTTTCTTCCAAAGCCTTGGTTCCCGTATCATTAGGTGGCAGCACACGCCAGCACAAAATCTGTTTGTCCCCAGAGCTGGAGGACAGAGGGGCAGGAGAGGTTTCCTTGGATCTGAACCACCATGCAAAGAATGCAGCGAGTCTTTACAAGAAGATATTTCATTATATCTCTGTAAAATATCCATAAAGCTTCATGCTGAAGCTGCCCTGAGTTGCCTCTGAGGCTGGTAGAGATGTCTAAATCATGGGGAATGATGTGTGGTGTGAGGGAAAATGATGACAAGACATCCTGTGGGAAAGGCCACTGCCATAAATTTCATGTCTGGCTTTGTTGCTCAGCTCTGGTTACATGAACCTGGAAAGGCAAATTCAAACTTGACATTTTTTTGGTCCTCGCTTTATTCTTGCTCTGACTGAACCCTGCCCAGTATTTCTGAAGAACATCTCAGAACGTCCAGTCTGCACAACTAAAAATTCCCCTGTCAGCCCATCCTCGGCCCTGGCTCATTGAACATCTGGGAATCAGAGCATTACCAGGTGAAGCAAACCTCCTCTTTAATTAGAAGCAGGTGTAATTAACATCTGTAGATAATTTTGGATCCAGGTGTGAGGCGATGAGGTGCAGGTGAAAAGCAGCAGGCAGAGGAAAATGGGAGCAAGGTGCAATTTGTATTTAATTGTGTGTGTGCTTGCAGTTTAAGCAAAGCCTTCCCTACCTTTGTGCATTCGTTGTGAGCAGACCTGAAAAACAGCTGTGTGAGAGGAAAAAAGCACCTGAGACAGGCCAGGCCATGGCTAAAAGGAGGGAAGTGAGGAATAATTCACACTGAGGCTTCACCTGAGAGACCAGAACAGTTACTGGGAGCTTTCTCATCCAGGAGTTGTGCAGCTGCACCTTTGGTGGGCTGTCAAGGCCCTTGAGCTCTAATTTACAGGAATTCCTTGAAATCCCTTGGACTCTCAGGGTTTGCCCTGGGAATTCTGTGATCCTGCAGAGGAGCTGCATTGCTGAGCTTCTGTCAATATCAGTCAAAATTCTGCTTTCTCCAACCCCTTCTTTTCCCAGCCCTTGTTAATGCTTCCAAGCCTAGTCTTGGATTTGAGCCCTGAACATCTCCAAATAATCAGAATTGTCTTGTCACCTCTGACTAGAGTATTCCTTTGTCAGACAGGAATAAACACGTATCTCTTACGATTTCCCATGGAAAGTTAATTACTACAGCCCAGCTCTGAGCAAGAAGCCCGATTTGCAATCCTGAGGTGGCCTTCCTTCCATTAGTACTAATAAACCATAAAAGCTGGTGACTATTTAAAGCCCCAAATTCCCCCTGCTTTTCTCCTGACAAGCTTGCACATCGATTCTGACATGCAGACTGACAGCTTCATGGCATTTTGGAATGTTCCAACTGCACTGAGGATGTGGTACTATTTATTTCAGTGCCCCTGTTCCCAGAGCAGCCACTGACTCACAAGAAAAAGCTAAGAGCAATATTTGGCATTTGTTTCCTGAGCAGTACAATTTGCCTGGTTCATTAACCTTCTTTATGTAGATGTAAATTCTGAGTCTGACATGGCTATTTTTGGGGAGCATGTCAAAACCAGATTTGTCTGTCTGAGCAACATTTGCTTTGGAAAAATGTTTGAAATTGCTTCAGCAATTTTGTCTTTTCAGGCACATTTTCCATTGGATGTTAAGCTGTGTCTGTGTTGCACTTTTGGATCTTTAGCACCATTAAACTTGCAGAACAAAGAGTGTCTAAAGCAGCAGCTGGGTGACTGTGTCCTGTACCTGTTGGACCAGAAATGTTTTCTTTTCTTGTGCAGCACAGCAGATTGATGGAGGCTGAGCCTAAATTCTGCTGTCACTTGTACCTGGACGTGCCAACAGCTCTGGCTTAGAGGCTGGGCTCAGTCTTAGGGGGCATTTCCAACCTAAATGAGTCTGTGATGGTTCTGCCATCCCTCAATAGCTTTTCTATACCTTTCTCCCAGTTTTGCCAAGAACTGTGTGGGGAAGGAAGGAGGCAGAGAGGGAAATCCACGGGCCTGTTGTGTTCTTACTGTCCAGGCTTCGTCTCACCCCTTGTTTGACCCCAGCTCTGTCTCCCTGCTCCAGTGGCTCCTTCCTTGGAAAAGCTGGTGCTCAAAACACCAAATTTCCTATGGCCTGGGTCTGAGCCCTTGTGCCCTCCCCAGAGCAGGAATTGCCTCAGGAATCATCCCCTCAGTGCCCTGCTGGCTCTGGGCAGCCCCAGCAGCTGCATCAGCCCCTGCTGTGGCAGACGGAGCCTCCAGCTGCCCCTTGCTCCCAGCCCAGGGCTCCTTTTGGCCTCTCTGGCTGCCTGGTGAAGATGTTTCTGGAGCATCTGGAGGCTGAGCTGGGAGGAAAATGCACCCCATAATCCCAGGAAGGACGGGATCTGATTTAACCCCTTGAGTGGGGAGCTCAGCTCCAAACATCAGAAAAGTTGCAAAATGTGAAATGTGAACATGGGCTCCCCTCTGCCAGGCTTTAAACTGAGCCAGATCCTCCCTCTCTGTCCTTGAGCTGGTCTTTGTAGCACCAGGTTACACTGAGGAACTGGGCTCAGGTGGGAGCACATTCTCCACATCAATGCAAAATTGGTTTTAAATAAAAATGTTTGCTGGACAGAGCTTGGTTCTGCCACCAGAGCTGTGCTCTGCTCTTGGAATTGGCTGAGAGATTTGGCCTGTCTGTATGAGCTAAATGAAACAATGAATTAATCTGGAACCTGAACATGCAGGAGCAGCAGGCAGCAGGACAGGTTATAATTTATACTGGAATGGCAAATCTTGTCCCAGTTGGTCCAATGCCTCCTTTCTGGCCTGTGACAGCGGCCTCAGATTGGAGCCTTCCCTACTTTTAGTATGTCCAGTGTGGAGAAATGGATTTTGTCTCCTTGTTGGTCTTTTTACCATAAAGAATTAATTGAGGTGGGTTCTTTTTCCAGGGCTTGGGGCAGGGATTTTCACAGGGATCTGGTTTTGAGGTCCTGATGCCTTTTCTGTCAGCACAGAAAAACTCTGCCAGAAGAGAGAAGGTTTTCCCAGGTTTAATTCTGCTGTTCCCAGCAGAGTCTGTGGTTATGGCATTAAGGGGCTTTGGTGAGGTGGTGTTTTAAAGCTGACTTTGACAAGCTGGGATTTCCAGATCCTGCTCTTCCAAAGTTTCCAAAAATTCCATAATCAAGTGGAGAATTCTGCTTTCTCATCACCAACAGGTAACTTATATAAATACTTTCTCAGTTTCCATGTCCTGCTTTAATCTGGAGAGTTCAGCTGATGCATTTCCTTCTCCTGCCCTGATTACTGACCTGATCCTGAGCAGAAATGTTTGCACAGCTGCTGCTGCTCAGACAGGGATTTCTCTGCTTTATGCTGCCACAAGCAAGAAAACTTGAAATGCCACTGGATGTCACTCTAACAAAGCTCAAAGTGCTTTGGCAATCCAAATCTTTACATTTCTGTTGTAAATCAGAGCCTCTTAAGCTCTGGGCTCCTCAGCAAAAGGGGATGAAGCAATTCAGAGGTTCCCATGCAGAACCTGTGGATAACTCAAAAGTTTTATCAGTCAAAAGACTCCCAGGTTTCATTTTGGGTTTTTGTGTCATCTTGGATGTTTCAGGATTTCTTTCTAGAGCCTCACTTTGTTGCAGGGGTTGTTTTGGGTGCAGAAGGAAGGAAATTGTCAACTCTGACTATTTTTCGGTCCCATTTCCTTACGTGTTTGAGAGTTTCAGTGCAGAGTGTGGAAGCTGAAAGTTCAAATCAAGTCAAAAATCAATAAAATCTAACCCTGTCCTCAACTTTCCATTTTCAAAGAGTGACAAGAAGGCAAAAGTTAATTGAGCTCAGGGACCAAGAACGCTGTCATTACGAAATTCAAATATGAAATGTCTCTGTAGAGAAGGGACTCTCCTGAGGACAAGCAACAAGTGGTGGGGTTGAGTTGCTGCACTGAGAACTTGAGCCACAAATCAGCCAAAGTTATAATTTGAGGGTTTATATTATTTTTATATCTATATTGAGGTTTATATTATAATTATAATATAATCTGCTCCTGAGACAGAGAGAAAATCATCCTTTCAGCTGCTTGGGAGGGTGGAGAAGCATGAGGGTGCACCAGAGGAGCATCTCCACTCATGGAATCCTGCAGGAACAACTTGGATAATGCCTTTTAAATTATCCAGGTGCAGCCTCTTGGCCTCTGCTGAGCAGAGTTGCTGTGATTCTCCTCCCCTGATTAACCCATAAACCACTGGCCATGGTCGCTGTCACTCAGCCTGGACTGGTTCTCCCTCCCTCTGCCACCTCCTTTTAGTCCCTCTGTGAGAAAAGTTGCTGAAATATTTCCACAGAGGCTTCAACCACTGCTGAAAATCTAAATAGACTCACAAATTACTCCTAGAACATGTAAGATAGCTGGAAAATCCAGAAAGTGCTGTTAAAAATGTAAGTTCTGTGGCAGGCTGGATCATTTCCCCACATATTACAACAGAATGGAATGTCAGGGCACTGTACAAAATTTTAATTACACAATTAGCTGACTGAGTCACCCAAGTTTCTCTTTTAACTTGAGCCCTGCTGTGGAGGGGTTTGGCATGCAGGAAGCTGTTTCCTGGTGGAAGTTCCTCTGGAATTCTGATGCCAGTAGAAATCTCAGAGGGACCATCCTAGAAATTGTACTCTGGGGCTCTTGTGGGAGAGGAGATGCAGGATGAGGTGAGATCGATGATGTCAGACAGCTCCTGCTGCAAGGGGTAGGGGATTCCTTTGTGTGGTTCATGACCTGCAGTTGACTCAGTGACTCCAAGACGAAAATCTCTGAATTCCATCACCCAGCTCATCTCTGGGAAATCAATGGATGTCTCCCTGGTGACACATAAATAGCTCAGCCCTTTTAACGAGTGTCAGAGAAGGGCCTTTATTTCCCCCATGTGCCTCTTTATCACTC
This sequence comes from Monarcha castaneiventris obscurior, assembly GCA_026261815.1. Classification (NCBI taxonomy): domain Eukaryota; kingdom Metazoa; phylum Chordata; class Aves; order Passeriformes; family Monarchidae; genus Monarcha; species Monarcha castaneiventris. Next base: position 18,330,173 of record JAMPIT010000484.1, read on the forward strand.
ATTTAAACGAGCAGAAAAATGCAGCCCTTGGATGTTTCCAAAGGCTCGTTAATACCAAATGGGAGACTCACAGGCCTCCTTCCCTTAATACAAAATGGGAGACTCACAGACCTCCTTCCCGGGGAAAATCCCTAAATCTTATCCCCTTCTGTTCATGTGTGAGGGCTGTGAGCAAAGAGGGGACGTGCCTGTTGTTCTGAAAAGATTCCCCGAGATTTTAATTCTCATTTTTCAGGTTGTGCCAGCTCCTGGCCATGAGGTGCCCCTTAAAGAGGCTCGGTGGGTTGGTGTGGCCACAGCCAAAACCCCATTTACACCCTTTTGGAAGGGCTGGATGTGCCCAGCTCAGTTTCAAATCCAGGTTTGGGAGGGAATGTGGAGGGAAAAGGCTGCAGGGAGCAGAGCCGGCCCCACAGGCCTGCGGTGCTGTGAGGCGGAGAGGAAACGGGCTCTGATGTGGCTTTGGTGTGGGACCACCTTCTGCCCCACGTGGGGAGAGCCAAAACTGAACCTGGAGGGATGAAAGGATGCTGCAAACTCCTCTGAAAGGCCTCCAACACCAGTGATGCTTTTTTGGGGCTCTCTGAGACTCTTTCGAATGCTTAACTGCTGGGGAGGTGGGGGTGGGAAATAGAAGTTCTGTGAGGCAGCAGTGACACAGTGAATGCTTTTTTTCCCCTTTTTGCTTTAGATTATGGGTTGTTTTAACACCTCAGAGGTGTCTTGGTTCATTCCCTAAGCAATGTTGGCCTCGTTTAACCATGAACACATTAAAACCTGGCCTGGCTTTGGCAACTCCCTGTCTGGTTCTGTCTTTTTTTTTACTGCACCTCCCCAAGGCTGGAGTAAAACAGCAACAAAAATAAAACAAAGATTGATTTGCACCAGGTAGTTGTGGTGCATTTCAAGCTATTTTGGTTGCTTTCCTGATCAGGAGCTTGATTACACTGGCTGATTGTTGGTGCATTTCACTGTAAGTTTTACAAACCACAGCTGGCTCTGGTGGCCCTAAACATCATTTACCTGCCTGGTGCAGCCATGAAAGCCCTTTCTGGAAGTCCTTTTGGGAAAGGGATCAACTCCTTGCATTATTTTGGCATTCTTGCCATGCCAAAACCTTACAGGGTATGGGGCTGTTTGCTGCAGGCCCTGCTGTGGGTGACTGTTGGTGCAGAAGGAACACGAGAGGCTTTGGCTAAAGCTTGGCCTCCTCAGGCCTGGCCTGTGAATGTCCCACAAAACCTGAAATCCCCCCCAGCTCCACCTAAACTGGTTTGCAGCTCATATAAACACTCCCTGAGCTGGGATCCCGAACAAATCCAGGATTGGAGCAAGGTTCCCAGCTGGGTGAGGCTTCTCCCTGCTCTGAGGGATGGATTTGGGGGCTTTGCAGGCACCACCCGTCCTCCTGCACCTGGAGAGCTCCATAACCCTCAGAAATCTGGATGAACACATCCAAAAGGAAATCTGCAGGGTGAGGGGTCTAGGAAAGGCTTTCCTTAAAAAGTTTCTGGTGGCTTCAGGAAATCTGCTTAAGAGATTTCATGGAAATATTCCTGCTTCATTTAGCAGAGCTCTTAACGTGGGGAGATGGAGCTTCTGGGCTGAGTTTAATTCTGTATCTGCAGTGGGTTGTGGAGGGTTTGTAAGAGCTCTCCTGGATGCAGGTGGAGCTGCAAATTTTGCCCTCAGCCTGATGTGGTCAAAAGTTTATGGAATTCTTGTGTCTATTTAAGCTCGTGCAGACTGAGATTTTTCATTATTGAATTTGCATTATAATGTCAGAAGCCCAGGCAGATCCACAGCCCCAGAGCCTGCTGTGCACAAGGGATTGTGCTTTGGGTGGGAAGGGGCTCTAAAGGCCATTTCTGTCATGGGCAGGGACATCTCCCACCAGACCAGAGCCTCATCCAGCCTCTCTGGGATGTTCCCAGGGATCAAAGCATCTGCAGCCTCTGGGAAATCTGGTGTTCCACCATTTTCATGTAAAGAGAAAATTCTGGAACGCTTCTGAGTTAGCTCAAACCCGTGCCAGGACAGCCCTGTTGTGTTTGGATGTCCCAGTTCCTGTTAAAAGCAGAAAATTATCGGCATTAGGAGCAGAAATATCTTATTTTTAGGTCCTTGATGTGCACACCTATGGAAAAATGCATCATCCTTTTAAAACCTTCCTGAATATCACTCGAAGCCTAGACACAGGTGGAAGGTTTGGGCTGGTTTCTTCTTTCCACATCTCATTGTGCTGTCACTGATGGGAGACACAGCTCAGTAAATGTGAGGGGGTTTCAGTCTGAACCCAAAGCCAGGCAAGATTAAGCCTTGACTGCCTGATTTTTCCCTTCTGCATTACAAATGTCCAGTTATCTGTGGGTTTAGATAAAGATTTCCTGCAGCTCTTATCAGTGAGAGGCTGGCAATAACAGGCAGTGCACGGAGCTCTCGCAGAGCACAAATATTGCTTTTGGGAGAGCACTTGGCATTGTTGGAATCCTGTTGAACACTTCAAATGACAGCAGCTTCCCCTGAGAGGAGGAAGCAGATTGTGGCCCCCTCTCGTCCTTTTCTGACACTTCTTAAGTGAAAGCCTCCAAAACCTTGACTGACTGTGCATTGTGGTAAAATTGAGATGCTCAGTTTATTTCTGCTCGCTGTCTGAAGCCCCTACCACCCTGTAATTTGAATTTTTACTGCTGGCAGTAGTTCCTGTAGGCTCTTCTCACTGCCTGAGTGCTGACCTGGTTAAATATCTGCATGTCTGAGCACACCCAACCATTGAAAATGAATGATAAATAGTAATAAATAGTAAATTAATAGTAAATAGATAGCAAAAGATGCTTAGCCAGTGTCCTTTCAGATGACTTTCAAGATTTGCTCAGGTAAAAGGGTGTTTGAGCAGTGAAAGCTCGCTTGTTTAATGACCCAAAGTATTTTGATTTTTCACTTGTCTGAGCCAGGGTATTGACCAGAGTGCCATCAGCTCTTTAACATCACTTTATTTGTGTGGGGGCTTCAATCCCAGCTGTTACATGCAGTTTTCACTGACAATGATTGAGGGGTTTCTTCCCTTCTCATAGTAAATATTCCAGTAGCTCCCCATAAAAACCCATGGCCTCTGCCCACCACAAACTGGGTATTTCACACAGTAAATTGAGCAACAGCTTCAAAGACTGATGCAGAGTCAGCTAATTTTTAAATTAAATCTATCAGTGTCTAACATGGAGCTCCACATCCTGTGCCTTTAGGAATAACTTTTGGGGTTAGGAGTTTCTCAAGTAGGACAAAGCCCTCCTGCAGCCAAGTGGCCACCCTGAGCTGTGGAAGCACCAACAACTGCTGACCGAGGGATGAATTCACTGGAATGCTTTCCCCAAGCTCTGTCTCTGACCTAGAAACAGCTCTGGGCTCATCAGTTGTTGCATTAAGTATCCAGTGCTTGTGAGGGAAAATTATACCCTGAACATCCCCTAACTATAGATTAGAGAAGTGTTGAAGCAGTTTTATTTCTGGAAATGTATAATCTTCTTACATTAACCTCGTGCCTTTGTGGAGAGGATTGCTTGCACTGAGTGGCTGGGGCTGTGACAGGTTTGCAAGGAGAGAGTGCTGAGCGTGGTGCCTGCTCCCAAATTGCCTCCCCAGTTGCTTGGGGACAGAAACTGAGCTCCGGAAGGGCTGGAGAGCAGTGGGATTGTCTGGCAGGGGGAAACTGCTGCCTGTGTCCTTGGACAGCCTTTCTGGAGGCCTTCAAAGCAAACCCCACTGCTCTGGAAAAAAGATATTTTATGTATTTATCAATATTGTGAGTTCTGGGTTCAGGGGATGGTGGTGGTTGAGGAGTTTGTTCTCTGTAGGCATTTTTTAGGCAGTTATGAAAGCTGGGAAGGTGAACTCGCTGCTTACTTGTCCCTCAGCTCCTCAACTCTGGGCTTGAGTCAGACAAAATAGGAGAATTCTTACTTGCTGTGTTGATGGGTGATTAAACTGTTCAGATTCATACAGATAAATGTTCACTTGTCTGTGGTTAAACAATGGTCACCTCAGAAAAGTGAGTAAATGAAGAGATCCCAATCTTTTATGTCGTTGATGCTCTCGGTTGGCTCATTAACTATAAATTGTGGTGGATTTGGCCATATTAAAACCCCTGCATCATCCCTGATGTGGCATCTTCCCGCATCAGTGATGGAATCTCTGTCTTTGCAGGACACCTCTGTGCCTGATAATCCCATCAAACATCCACTGAAGCACAGGTTCAGGTCAGTGTCTCCAGAGGGCATCAGGTCAGCTCTTGCTGAGAATCCCCATTTACAGGAGCTAATGGAAATCTGGGTTTTAGCAGAAAGCTTTTGAGCTGAGGAAGATTCCTGGGTTTCTGGTATAACTCTTTGGAAGCTATTGCAGTAGGTAACCACCTTCCCAAAATCCAATATAATTTAACTTCCAAGCAGAGCAGCAGCTCACTAGCCCAGGTGATAAAAGCTTCTCCTGCTGCAGCAAAAGAGAATTAAAGACTGGGGTTTTGTGCAAAGGAGTGAGATTCATCTAATCCTTTCATCACAGGCTGAAATCACTCTGCAGCACCGCTCAGGTGATTGAACCACACACAGCTGAAAAAGGAGGAAGATGAGGAGTTTAACTCTGTGCTGGGGAAGAAGAAACTCCAAGAGGTTTCCAGAGACAGGAGTCCAGCCCTGAATTTCTGCTCACCAAATAAACCATCAGTGAATGTGGCAGCCTAAGAGCCATGCGAGCACTTTTGTCTCACCTGCAGCTTGGGTTGCCAAAGGAAGTGTGGTTCCCTACCTGAGAGTGAGGAGATGGACAAATGCATCTTCAAATGAATCCATGAGAAATTCATGGATCCATTGGGAAGGGTGGGCACAATAAACTTGAGCAAAATGATGGCTCCAGGAAAAATATACAGCATTCCTTAGTGCATTTTTATAATATTTACAAGAGCCTGTAAATATTTTATAATATTTACAAGTGACAGGACAAGGGGGAGTGGCTTCAATCTGACAGAGAGTAGGTTTAGATTAAATATTAGGAAGAAATTTCTCCCTGGGAGGGTGGGGAGGCCCTGGCACAGCTGCCCAGAGAAGCTGTGGCTGCCCCTGGATCTCTGGAAGAGTCCAAGGCCAATCTTTTGCAGTTTATTCTCTACCTTAAAACTGCCTTTTCTTTTTTCTCTCAGCTCCTGAGGAATGGCTTCTGCATCTTGGGCATGCAAAGTGAAACCCAAACACGCTGAATAAACTATTTGACAGCAATTGAAAGTTCTGATGACACTCACACGTGGTGTGAGAAAGACATTTTGTGGCCATTTTTGTACTGGGCAAAGAAGGACCAACATTATTTCACAAAGTTATCTCCAGCTGAGCAAAACACCTGAGTATATTCTTAATTTTAAGCCCACAAATAGATATAGATAGATATCACTTCACCTTCTGTTCTTTATTCTGTGTCAAATCCTGAGCTCCTTTCTCAGAGATTTTTACTTCTTATTCCTTCTAATCAGGCAAAACTCCCAATAATTCCGTACTGCTCTTGAGGCATTATGCAGGCTATTTATAGCTGCTTTTAACAGAAATAACTTGGACAAATCCAGCGTGCAGAGACTTCCAAGCAGCAGCAGCAGGGTGCAAAGTTTCCCCTGCCTCTTTTCTGCCATTCCACAATGGAAACTGGAAGGGCAAATCAGGTGATTTAGAACCTGTGAAGGATCCTGTGTGCAGCTGGCAGGGGCATGCTGGGGAATGGAATCATGGAATGGGTAAGGGTGGAAAAGGCTTTGAAGACTGATTCCAATCATTAATCCAGCACCACTAAATTGTGGCCACAAGTGCCACGTTCAGATCCTTTGAGCATTCCCAGGAACAGTGATTCCACCACTGCCCTGGGCAGCCCCTGCCAGCGTCTGACCACACTTTCAGCAAAAAAAAAAATTCTTATATTCAATTTAAACCTTCACTGGTGTAACCTGAGGCCATTTCTTATTCCTTAAGAGAAGAGATGAACTTCTACTTTGCTACATCCCCTTTCCAGGGACTTGTGCAGAGCCACAGGGTCCCCCCTGAGCCTTCTTTTCTCCAGGCTGAGCCCCTTCCCCAGCTCCCTCAGCCTCTCCTGGGGCTCCAGCCCCTTCCCAGCTCCCTCAGCCTCTCCTGGGGCTCCAGACCCTTCCCAGCTCCCTCAGCCTCTCCTGGGGCTCCAGCCCCTTTCCCAGCTCCTTCCCTGGCCACGCTCCAGCCCCTCAAGGTCCTCCTTGTCCTGAGGGGCCCAGAAGTGGCCCAGGATTTGGGGTGGTGCCTCAGCAGTGCCAGCACAGGGGACAATCCCTGCCCTGGGGCTGTGGCCTCACCATGGCTGGCACAGCCCAGGGGCCATCGGCCTCTTGCCCACCTGGGCACCCCTGGGCTGTGTCCAGCCGCTGTCCCCAGCACCCCCAGGGCCTTTCCCAGCTTCTCATGCCCCAGTGTGCAGCAGACCCAAGGGCAGGGCCCACAAAAAGCTCCTCACCCCACGCCTGTGTCCAGATCCCTCTCTGAAGAGTCAGATCCCTGCCTGAATTGTGAATTGCATTTGTAAAATTCAGCCTGGTTTGGAATAAAAGGAGAAGGTTCACCCACATACAATAACTTCAGGGGGTGATGGATGGATTTAGCTGGAACAACCTGCTCTAAAAATAGATCTCTGGTTCTTTTATTTTGGCACAGGAACAATGAGATGTGGGAAGAGGAGAAGGAGCCTGAGAAACTCCACATCCTCTGCTCCCAGCTGAGCTCAGAGGCAAGCCTGGAAAGTCTCACCCTCCCAGATTCTCCAACCACAGGCTTATCTGAAAATATCTGAGAACTGATTTCTCTTCATCTGGAGTTCCTAAGGAAATGCATCTTGGGAGCTTTGACACTCATTTCTCCTCGTGCCCTCAGCCGTCCTTGCACTTGGTAAAGTTCAAGTGGATAAGGGAAGGGAACAGAGGGCTTCAGACACTGAATTCCTATCAGGGTTCTGAAAATATGTGGCCAAGGAGAGAAGAGTGAACCTATTAAAGATGCTGCGTTTATGGGAATTAAATCTCTTTTCTCACGGAGGGAAAAGCTGCACTGTCACGTTTGACATAAGAAAACTGACATGGAAGGAAGGTGTTGAAAATTCCAGTCAGGGGAGACTCTGGAATGCTCTTGTGGTCTCAGAGAAGTCAAAGCTGAAAGAAGCCCTTTGGAAATCACAGCCCTAGAATTGCTGTAATCTTTGGAATAGCTCTTTTATGACAATTTCCCACTGGTTTCAATCCATGGAATAGTATTAGCAGGAGAATGGGAATATCTGTTCCTCTGAGGAACTTTTCCTTCTTATTCTTCACATAAATAAATCACTTAGAGAAAAAAACAAAGGCTTTCAACATCTCTAGTCCTAATGAAAAAGGGACACATCAAAATGTGAAGTGGCAACAACTATTCAGGTTTGGTCAGACTATTTTACACTTTTCCCAACTCCTTTGTCATTAATGCAATGGAACAGTGAATGAACTCCACATCATTGATCAGTGATATGAAAAATGCCATATCTAGCACTGAAATGTGACTGTGGGGTTGTGTTTCCAAGCAGTTTGGTTTCCCTGGCACAACCCTGAGGCTTTATTTGGTTGCCTGAATTAGTCCCAGAGGCAGCCTGAGCTTCATGCTCAGAGCAAATTTAGACAACAAAGAAAGTCTGAGTTCACTCACAAAGTGCTTATAAAACGTGGAGAAGGTCTGAATTTTACATAAAGCACACTTTGAATCTGAATTAAAGCCCACTTGAGCATCAGAGTTCCTTTTGTACTTCTGTCTCTGCCATTACCAAAGGAAGGTGATGGTACATTTTTTCCCACTGTTTGTTTGTTTGATTGCAAAAATTACTACTTTTTTAGAAAAACAAAGATGCTTGCAAGGCATTTCACTAAAAAAACAAACAACCCAGTGTTGTGAAGGTTTTTGTGTTGGTGCTCTTTCCACTAAAAAATAAAGAAGCTGAGGAGGATCTGGGTTGCAAACTCCAGAGCAAACTTGAGCCCAGGCTGGGCTCTGCTGCCTCCATCCTCAGTGTGCCCAAGAAAAGCAGCATCAGCCCCTGCCTTTTGCATCCCTGTGCATTTTGCAAGCACCAAAGAGGGGCTGGGAGCTCAGAGCAGCTTTTCCCTCTCATCTCCATCGGCAGAGCCTCTCTTCTGTGTGCTCTCCACAAATTATGTGCATTTAAATGTGGAATGTCCTGGGTGCATCGGTTCTTTTATGCATTTTTTAATGCCATGCCACAATTGAGCAGTACATGCATGTGTGGAAGCACATGCACACACCCAATCACGCCAAGAGCTCCTTTTGCTTCCCAGATTTTTTTTAACACCCAAAATCAAGCCTACATTTTAGTCCCCACTGTAATTATAATCAACGTCTTCTTCTAGGAAGATAAAAAGAGAAAAGTGGGAATCAGGAAAAGGGAAATGTTACAAGCCTTTTCATTAGGGTTTTATGTATTTAAAGAATTTACATTTTTAACCAGTGGCAAATTTATTTCATACTCCATAAGCTCCGAGGATCCTTTGGGATAAACAGCACGAAAGCTGTCATTTGAGAACAATCATCTATTTTCTGTTTATTGAAAGTTTGCTTTTTTTTGTGCCACGGTGTTTTGCGCGGAGCTGGAAATATTTGTTCAAAATGATAATTGTCAAACTGCTCGTTCTGTTTGGGATTCACTTGTCAAAGAGAGCTGCCTCTGCTGTGAAAATAGAGGGAATGGTGCCAGCGGGTTTCTTTGGGATGAAGGTTGAAGCTGTCCCCACGGCCAGGTGAGATCCCATTGCAGTTTCCTGGCAGCCACAGCAGGGGCAGAGAGGAAAAGTTGAACCTGAGCAGAGGCAGCTGAAATCTGTGTGTGGAGAGCTCTGCAGATCATGATGGCTGAAATTCAGGTTTAAGGTCATGGGTGGCCAGTCGTTTTCAGTGGGAACTCATCCAGTCCCCTGTGGAACGAGTGGAATCCTGCTTCCCACCTGTTGGAATCCAAGGCACTCCTCTGGCTGCCCTGGGAGCTCAGGGCACACCTCGGGCTGCCCTGGGAGCTCAGGAGCCCCAGCAAGGGGGTCCCAGCCCCTGGCAAGAAGCCCAGAATGGCACCGGCTTTGACCTCAGCCCATGGGAAAAGTTACCAACACTGCCAGAATCATTGCAAGCCACCAGAGTGTGAAAATGAGCAGTGGTTTAGTGTTTTACAAGGTAAAAAAGTAGATTTTAGGGTTTTTAATATGAGGATGAAGGGTTTAAGATGGAGGATTTTGGGCATTGCCCTGTTCTTCCTCTTCTCCTTCTCCTCCATCTTCTCTGGTGGTGGTGGCACAAAATGATTGGTAGAATGAAAAAGAGGTAGAAATTCCGTGTCTAGAACAGGTGCAAATGAATTGGTACAGAACAGTAACTAATAAATGCGTTGTGAAGAATGGTTGGATGATGGAAAGGGCACAGAAAGGCCGGGACAGCCCAGGGCTGGGCAGTGCCCGCTCGGACTCGGCTGCATCAGATGTGCGGCCGGAGCTGAGAGCTGGCAGAGAGAAGGAGAAATCAACAACCTGAAACAACATCTGCAGCCGTTTCTCATCTGCTGGGGCTCGAGGTAAAGCTTCCCAGAGGTGAAGATAAGAACCAGCATTTGTGTGGAGTGCCCAACTCCCACACCCACCCATCACTGCTACTGCAAAGCCAGTCTGGGCTGGATCTTTTGGGGGTTTTGGTTTGGAATACCCTTGAAATTCTGCAATCTGGCACCAGCTTGTACAGCAGCACCTGGGCAAGGCTTAGCCTTTAGTCTGGGCTTTATTCCCGGCTCAGGAGAGTGGTGTTCACCCAGGAACTGCACGTGACAGGAGCACAAATAACGTGTGCAGGGCTAACCTCTGGCCCACACTCTGCTGGAAGGAGCCATCCTGTCAGTGCCACCCTCCTCAGCTCCCAGCCCCTTCTGGCCTTGTGTCCAAGTGCCTGCTCAGGCACAGAGGCTTCACAAACCAGGGCCTTAAAGGTCCTGTTTGATGGGAGCTGCACAGCAGCAGGTTCCAACCTTCTGGAAGAAGAATCCTCCAACTCCTGGAATGAATCTGCCTCTCACCTGAGCAGCCACAGGAGGTGCAGGAGTAGGGATGGCCTGAAACTTTCCCCAAACACAAATGAAGACCCAGTTCTAGGATGTATTGCACACCTTGCTGATTTGCTGTAACTTCTGTGTCTCAGTGATTCTTACTGAGCTGGCCATGGGATTTAGGAGCCCCAGGATTCTCTTGCCCACATTTTGCATTTTAATATTAATAGAAGAAAAACATTTATTGTATCAAGAACGATGACTTCACTGTTCAGATCAGCAGAAACAAAGGGGAATAAAGTCCCCTAACTCAGTCATTGATGGCTTTTTATTTGTATCTTTGAGCTGGTGATGCCTTAGGGCTGGGGCAGGATGGAACAGGAATTTGCCACTTAGTCCAAGAGTATTATTCTGCTTTCTCAAAGACAAAAATCGTTTCTTCCTTTGCCTTTGGTGTGGATTGAAGGTAATCCATGTGTGTGTCAGACACAACTCCTGGGCCTCATACTTGTTGTTACTGTGGAACAGGTTTGATTAAAAAGGCACTTCATGGAGTGATCTCCTCAACCTGAAATGCCTCTGTTCTGTGACCTCAGAAGTCACACCCAGCTGTAATTTCATTGCAAATAGTGACTTTTGTGAGGATTTTAGAGGATCAGGAACGCTGTTTGCTTGAAACCTGTGGTTCTGTTGCTGGGCTCAGTGCCGTGTGCTGCTCCCAAATGCTCTAAGAGAGCTGACAAAGAGTTAGATATTCTGAAAGGCAGCGACTTTCACACCAGCAAAAGCATTAATTAAGAAAGCAGGGTTATCAGTGTCCTTTATTATCCCAGAGCATCCTTGGGAACCAAAATCTCCATGCAGAGATTGGGAGCAGGATGATCCCACCGGGCTCAGCGCTGTCACTAGGCAACCCCTGATGTTGGCTCTGAGGCCCTTGTGCTGGGACAGGATTGGGATGGAAATCCAAGGTGATGTGTTAAAAAACCCACTCCCAAACAGGTTTGGGGGTGTGCTGTGGGACAGGAGGCTGATCTCACAGGGGGTGTCATGCTGCTCTCAGGGTTTAATGATGGGAGGCTGAAGTTGGAGCTTTTCTTCATCTTTTTAATATCTCATCTTTTCTTCTGTCACATCTCGTTCATGCTGCGCTCTTAGCTGAGTTTTAGAGCCAGGGGTGTGTTTTATTGCCACTGTTAATCCCATAAAAATGTCATTCTCAGCTAGTTAGGAGAGCTCTGGGAAGTCTTGCCCTGGAACAGTAATAAAATTCCTGCTGCAATACAGAGAAAAAAATGTGTGCCAGCCTTTGTGGTGTGGTCTGGGACCCACAGGCAGCACGGGGGATTTGAATTTTAGGTGACAAGAAAGAGCACGTGGGAATATTTAAGATATTTTCTTCGTCATCCTTTTAACTCCAGGTCTTCGAAATGAGATTGGAAATCATTGCTCTGGTGAGTAGGAGGTGCAATCTCCTCCTCTGCAGAGACAGAGCTTCCCCTGCTGCAATAAGGAATCCTCCAGGTGATTCCCTACCTGGCAACCCAAGGACCCAGAATCCCTGCAGGGCTGGGCACAGAGTCTCCTCTCACACAGAACAGTCACCAGCAGCCCGAGAATGGATTAAAAGTGATTTCTGGCTCCATTCCTTGCTTTTGAAGGAAAGCACCAGGAGCACCCGGAGCTGTTTTTGCTCTGTGTGCGGTGCTTTGGAGTGAGGCCTGGAAGGAGCCTGGAGTGGCTTTGCCAGGGGGCTGTGGCACAGTTCCACAGGCAGCCTGCTCCTGGGGGTCTTTCATGAGGCTGCCACCAGCCCTGAGCTGCAGGAGAACGTGGGATTGCTCCAGACTGTCAGAGCTGCCTGTGGAATTCTGGGCGTCTTTGGGAGGAGGGAGAGTTCAGTTGCAGGGATCATGTGAGAGCTGCAGGCCCAAGCTTTGTTAGAGCAGCCTGCAGCCACCCCATCTCCTGTAACCTCAAACCTTCACTAAATTTGCTTGGGAGAAGAATAAATGAGGACCTTGCAGGGACTGTAAAGCTCTGGTTCAGGCCATGTGTCCGACTGCTAATGGAGCAGACCTGGCTCTGTGTCTGTCACCAGCCCGACCCCTCTCTGGCACAGCTCAGCTGATGATTTCTGCCCTTGCTCTGTCCCCCACAAAGAAAGAACCCATTTGTTGGTGTGCCCTGATTTGTGCTGCTCTTCCCAAGACACCCCATTGCAAACCAGAGAAACGTGAGCTCTGTGAGCACAGCCAGGAGATGTTTCTGTGCCAAACAGGACCGTGGTGAGGTAGCAAGGTTTGATAGCTGTTTCCTGACCTTCATCCCATTTCTTCCTGGCTTTAATTGCCCCCAATAAAACCCCCTTGCAGCACATGGAGCCCAGCAATGCCCTGGGCACTGCCTGTGCCTGGCTCTGCCGTAGCAGGGCAGTGACACTGCTTCTGACAGCTTTTCCCTGCAGCTTTTCCTCCCTGTGGACTATATTTGGACACTCCAGCCTGTGAGCCCTGAGAAGGATCTGCAACGTGAAATTCTCCTTGACTCTCTCATGTAACAGGGAAATTAGCAGAAGGCTCGGTTCAGTAATTTGAAATAAAACTGAGTATCCCATATTTTGCATTGAGAAGAGGCAGGCAGACACTCCACCATCAGTGCACCCATGCAGGCTGCAGTGTATTTTGAATTTTCACCCCTAGCACAGCACCCTGCCATGAGAGGTGAGTGCTGCTGGTCCCAGCAATCCTGGTGCCAGTGGGATGGGCTGTGAAACGCCCTGGAAAAGCCTAGGAAAAAGTTCAGTGGCACCAGCTTTTGCAATGGGATGCCCTGCTCTGGGTATCAGGGCGTGAGTGAGGTGGGGTGTGGGCAGTTCTGTGGGTGAAATGGAAAAAATGCTCCTCCATAGCCTCACCTCACCAAAGATATCAGCACAGAAAGAACCTGAACCAGAATACTGACAACCTCATGAGATTTTCCTGTGAGCAAAGCCATTCTTCAGACCAACTGGTAGCTTTGAAGTTGGAATTTTCTCCGAGTATCCCTGTTTATTGAAAGGGATAAGACCAGGACTGGCTGTGCACCCCAGGCCAAGCTGGACAGAATCAGCTGAGGAATTTGTGTGGCCAAAATAAAAATAAATAAGGGATGTGTTAAAAGAAAAACCTGTTTTTGCTTAAAACTGGATTGAATATCCAATCTTATCTGAATATCTACAGAATATATGCAATGTATGGAATTTTCCAGGCCAGGTGCTGAGGTCTGGTCTTGGAACTTTTCTCCAGCACACCAAGGGAGGACCAGGCATTAATTACTGAGCATAACCAGTGCAGCACGCAGGAAAAGAGCACGAAAATGCTCCTGAATCACCAAGTTTTACCCTCAGACATTAAAAAAGAAAAATAAATCCGTGAATAATAAAGCCTTTCCCTGCTTGGCTTCTGCTTGCAGAGGTGTCAGCTCAGCTCTGCCCTGGCTGATTCTCTGGGAGGTGCAAAGAGTGGCAACGTTGCCACCAGGGTTTGCCAGGCTCTGGGCTTGCTTGGTCAGTGATTAAAAGCAGATCAAGCCAAGCTTCTCCACACTGCAGCAAAACCTTCAGAACACTGGCATCCTGACTGCCAAATTTAAGAGAAAAGGTTAATATAAAACCCACAGTTGAGATGGTAAAGGATATTAGAGGTGACATGTTGGCCATGAGCTCCGCTTTGGGCTCTAGGGAAAAAAAAAAACCAGAACAAGGTTAGTTCTAACCTTCAAATTAACCTTTTTCTATTTTTTTTCTGCAGCCAGAAGAAGACCTGCAGGCCAAGATGTCGGCTCTAATATTTTGTGTGTATTTCAAACCTCTACTTTGACCCCATTTTCGTGGTTTAGTCTCTGGACTCACCCAAAATCAAGTGGTGCTGTGCTGATCCGTCTGTTTTCCTGGGACCAGAGGAAAGACTAAATATTATTTGTGGGCTGCTTTCAACTTCCTGCTTTGTTTCAGCTGAACCTAATTCAGTTGTCTAACGTTCACCATGCTGATTTTTTTTTTTCCTGTGGCCCTACTATTTTATTTTTTTTTCTTGGCTATTTGTTCCTTGTCATTTGCAGTAATCTGATTTCATTTGTTCAGCTCTTGGCATGGTCTCCCAATTTAGTCAGCTGCTGCCATGAATATGTGGAATTTCTGCAATCTGACTAAATATCAATAGACTATTGAACTTTTATATTATGCACACTTGTAATCAAGTCAACTGCTTGAGAATTTGCACATCTATGCATTTAGATGTGGAAAAAATAGGCTGTGTTCATGTAATTAAAGTCTATATCATAATACTTGTGCATAAAAGGGCCAAATTAAGGTTTTTTGCAGGCAAGTTTAATTCCAGCACTTCCTCTTTGTTTGGTGCTTGACTTTGCAACCTGAAAGAGATTTCTAATGTCATTTTTTTTTTTAAATTTGATTCAAATATCCACTGAAAATTGAGCTGCTGGATTGTCTGTGGCCACAGCCCCTTGCTGTGAGTTATTAGTTATTATGATAAGGTTTGCAGCTATTAAAGGTGAAGTGAGGCAGGAGGAGCAAAAGTTACTGAGTTTTCTCAGTGCCAGCTTTGTATCAGGATGAAAAGTGGAAGGGAGAAAAAGCAAACTCAGGGTTTTTGTGCATTTTGTGCCACGGAACCCCAATACAAAAATCACATTTTTTTAAACAGAGATGCAGGAACATTTTCTATGCAAGTCAGCAGAAGAAAGGCAGGGTGAGACAGCTGTGACTGAGCTGTGGGACCTGCTGGAGAAAATGGAATGGGTCTGATCCCAAATTATACACAGCAAGTGGAGTTTTGAGCCCAGGATGTTTTGGGTTCTTTTTTTGTGGCATCAGAAAACCACGGGCCAGCTTCAAATTGTACAATTCCACCAGCTTGGGATCATTGGGATTCTAAGACAGGAATTAAACTGTGAGATAAAAACCAAATTGGCCCCTTTGAGTTACAATTGAGTGACTGGAGTGAGAGGAAGGAGCTGGAGAAATCATTATGATTTCTCAAGGTGGAGAAGATCAGCATAAATCAGAGAAAAGGATGTTGGTCAAGGCATCTTGGTCAATATAGAGCCAGAGAGGTTGAAAACAAATCCAGGAGGCATTTGGGGGGGAGTGTTGACCACTAATGGAATAGAAATGAGCAGAAATTACAGCTGATGAAGGATAATTGTGCTGGAATCAGGCCTTTAAAAAAAAAAGAAAATTAAAGTCGCAGAGATTAGAAGAGAATTAATTGGAGATCTGTTGTAGGAGGGATTTAGCTTTTGGATGTGTAAAATTTCCTCCTCCCCCACAGGATCATTTCACTTCATTGGCATTGACATTCATTGGTGGCATTTGCATCGTTTGTCCTCCCATTTCCTGCCTTTCAGGGTGATGGCCTCTATTTAAAATACTCGAGGCTGGGAAGGTGTGATCACCTCGTCTCACTTCCCTTTTTCCTGCTCCTCTTTGTTCCCTGTCTCAGTTCTGCCACGAGGAGCCGTGTCCTGCTCGTGCTGGGGAAGCTGAAATGATAATTGTCTTGTGCCAAGCAACTCAAGTAACTCCTCAGAATCATGGCAGCAGCAGCTGCAACTCCTGGTGAAGTTAGAATCTGGCAACCCCATGGAAATCACTGTCTTCAGGCAAAAAAAAAAAAAATTCAAGCCAATAAATTACCATAAGGTAGGAATGGAAGCAGCCAAAAAAAAAAATTACTAAATTTGGTAACTGCAGCATCTTTGAAATGGCTTTAAATGTCGAATGATGTCGGCAGCATCACCAGAGAAAAGTGTCCTTAAACTTAGGAGGCCTTTTTTGTGCTTAGATCTTGGACCTTCCTTAAGTTTAGGCTTTCAGACCTATCCCCATGGGCCACAGCAGGAACCCCAGAGCCTGCAGCCCCAAATACAGCAGTTCACCCATAAAATTGCACAGGAAGGCTTCCCACCATCATCAGACCTGCAGAGTTCCTGCTCTTCTGTCAGGCAGTTGGGTCCTCTCTGATTTTTTCTTTTTCTGCTCCGTATGGGGCTCGTTTCCATG
Organism: Monarcha castaneiventris obscurior; assembly: GCA_026261815.1. Lineage (NCBI taxonomy): Eukaryota > Metazoa > Chordata > Aves > Passeriformes > Monarchidae > Monarcha > Monarcha castaneiventris. Next base: position 18,346,350 of record JAMPIT010000484.1, read on the forward strand.
GACAGCAGGAATGTGGAAATTCTCCATCTTTTATCTGTGACTATTCCAAGCCATCTGTAATTGACATCCCTGCATTGTCCGTTCCAGCACAGGATCCTCTCCCAAACATGCACAAATAGAGACATTTCCTTTGACACTGGTAGTGCCATAAATCAACCTCTCTTGATGGGAGAGGATTTTAGAGTCCTTGCAAGGGGTCTGGTAGACAGACGAGGCAAACTCGCAGCAATTGCTTCTTCAGATAGTTGTTTATTTTAGTGTTATCAGCTACTAGCGTAGAGAAGACACAGCAGAGCAGAACATGGCAAGAGAAAGAAAGAAAATGGCCCCTTATCAACATTTCACAGCTCTTTTAAAGGTAAATTAACCAATAAAGACTTGAAAGGACAGATATTTTTACTTTTCCTCCAATGTTCAGTAAATCACTCTGACACGCAGGCTGGAACTGAGGAACTTTTCATCCAATCATCCTAAACTACTTTTGCTGCAAAATATGGGGGACTAGAAGAAGAAAGACGGAGATAAAAACTACAAGGTCTCCTCCATCTTGGAACTTTTCCTATTTATCTATTTACTACATTAACAAACCTAAAACTTCTAAATTCTTCACCCTGTGACATCCTTACATCATATTCTATCACCTAGTTCACATCTGTGTGGATTTTAATTCCTCCCAGAGAGCGGGCAGTTTTCTCCATGGATAAAGGTCAAAGGCAACATTGTTCAGGGGGGTTAGATTCTTGAAAACAGGCAGAGAAATATTCCCTGCACTCTGGATTCCCACATTCCTTCCTTGTTGGAGGCTCAGCTGAGAATTCCTCCTGCATTGCCTTGAGATGATGAATTTTCCCTGCAATCCTGCACGAGGCTGTTGGCAGTGCAAACACTCTGTCTCGAGCTGGAGGTACACACAAAAATGCTTTGAGGAAGTTCCTACTGCTCCTGCAGTACCACGCTGGGAATATTTCGTGCTGTTCCCAGCAGATCCTTCTATTATTTCTGTAAATATTTGCTCGAAGGAACAGCAAACAAAATTTTGGGAGACTGTAAAGAGGTTATTCGAAATTATGGTTAATATTCAAGGAATGTTCTCTTGAGTCACTATCTGCTCTCTCCTGGCTGCTTCTTCTGATTTCTGCCAAAATTGTGTGTGAATCTGAATTCAGGTTCTGTATCTGAGAAATACCAGCAGGACAGATTTCTGTATCTGGATATTGTGAAAGTGAAAAAAATAATTTAATGCATTCTATGCAGCCACTCTGTGTCATATTGCATAAGAGACCACAATGTATAAAAGGGTCTTTGACTTATAATTAGCTTTAACATTTTTTAAATAATCATGGAGACACTTACAAGCATGAAACTCTTTGCAAAATGAAAATAAATTCAGTTAATTTCTATTCTGTAGTTGAAATTAAAATTTAGATAGAAAAAAAAAATAGGTCGTGTCAGATGGGGTGATCCAGCAAGAGAGCATCACTATTTGAATTTCAAAATCGTAAATTCCCAAAATGTGCATCTGAAAAATTAAATGTTCATAATTTTAAAAATACTACTGGGCTTCTTGGGGACACAATTTTTAAAGATCTTGCTTTCACAGCTTTTAAATTGCAATTAGCACGGTTAGAAATTCATTTCAGGTCTTTGGTGGAAGCTGAGATTCCACCATGCAATCACTTGGCTCCAGCAGATGGGCTTCCAGAATCATCCCAGAAATGCAAAACTCATGCCACACCACGGGGCCTGGGGAGCTTTGGGAATTAATCAAGGGGATCATTGATTGCTGCTGCTGAATCCCATCATTTTTATCTCCTCGCTGGGAAAAACTCATCCCCTGTGGGAGGGCAGCAGAACCTTCATTGAACTGTTCCTCCTTCCATGAAAACCAACACCAAGCTCTGCCTCCACTGCTTTTCTCCTTGGAACAAGTTGGGATCCATCGAAATTCTCGAAATATTCCCTTTCCTGAGGCCTCTCCTGATCCTTTTTGGCCACTCTGAGAATCCCTTTTGGGGCAAAGAACTGAGGGCCCTAAATGGACTTTCCTGCCACTCCCAGCTGTGATTCCCATTTTGTTGTCTCTCCCCAGTCCTTGGAGCAGCTCCCTAATTGCAGCACTGCTGTTGGGATGAATTTTTCTGAGTGTTCTGACACCTTCCCAGCCTGGTGAAGAGATTTAATAATGAGACAATGGGATTTTTCTGTTCCTGCCCACCCTCACCCCCCTCGCGGAGCGTTGCTCGTGATTCTATTCTTGTCTGGCATATTCCAGCAATGTTCCTGCTTTTGGAGGGTTTTGGGGAGTGCAGAGAAATATCAGAGGAATAATTCAGATGTGAGAGCTAAAGTTGGAGAGAAAGGACAATGGGCCTTATGTGCATTTCAGCACATCAACAACCCCACAGGGTTTTCTGTTCCAGCTCGCCATTCTCTGGGAGCACAATCATTTTCCATGCCCGTACTCAGAGCTGGGATGAAGTCTCTTCTTTGTTGTAATTCCTGCTCAGAGACTAAATGGGAATAATTTCTGTGGATAAATAAGCACTGCGAGTGATTTCAAATGTTTTTCTCCCTCAGTGCTGTGTGGATGCCACTGATCTGACTTCTCTGCTGGCAGGGCTTATCTGAAGAGTTTCCATCCCACAATCACAGCCCAAGTTTTCCAGACTGGTAAAAAAGAAAATACTGCACGTGCTAAATAAATATTAAACATCCATATCGAAGAGTTTGCATCCCACAATCACAGCCCAAGTTTTCCAGACTGGTAAAAAGAAAATACTGCACGTGCCAAACAAATATTAAACATCATATCTGCGGTGCACATTTGAGGAGGTGGTAGCTTGGAAGACCTTTGGAAAGGAAACAAACCCCTTAAACTCTATTTCTTAATGTTGTTTGTGCTATTGAAAGTGTGTTTTATTTTATAAAGTATTTCTGAGGTGAAGCAGAAATCGTGTGGGTTTACACCCTGCTCTGTCCTCAGCAGCATCACTCATCAGCTGTGTCATCTCTGGACGTGCCCTCAGCCACAGATCAAGCTTTGTAATTCCTCCTCACATCAGTGTGGGAGGGCAATGAAGTAAATTCCAAAAGTAGGAGTGATTCTGGTTTCTGGTGCTGCTATAGCTAAATATATCCTGCAGCAGAACTTGCAAATAGGGGAGAAAACCCTCGGGTGCAGAAACCAGCACTGCATCCCCTCTGCCCTCATCGTACAGCAGCCTGAGCTGGCTAAATATTAAATGTAAGGAAGAGAGGCAAGGTTTCCTGAATCCAGGCTTATCCTCATGTCAAGCTATGGCATTCTGCTCTAATTTCACACAATCAAAAGTATGGTAAAGATCAGAGATCAATAGAAAAATTTACTTTTCTCCAAACCAAAAATTCTGACTCACGTCAGTGTCTGGTTTTTTTGGTACTATTTTCATCGAGCTTGAAATGAAAAACTAGGTTTGGGGGGGATCCAAATATGAAAAAAAAAAGTCTTTCTGTTGCATATCCAATTAAAAGATATTATTTTGAGCTAAAATGAAAGAGACTTTCCCTGCTAAGTGATGCAATTGACTTCTAACACCTGTTAGAGCCTGGGCTGCCTCCGAGCCCCATCTTTCTGGAGGCCAGAGGATCCTGTTGTGGGGATTTTTTTGTTTGTGAATTTGTTTTGAATCTACAAACTGGAGGACTTTTCCCCGTCCCGACAAAACTTTGGGTCTGAAAAAGATCTCTGAGCTCGTGACTGGTGGCCAGATGTGAATAAACAAATACAGTTGTTCTTCCTGTCAGTTTTACACCGAGCTTTCAGCAGAAGTTGAGCAATTCCTGAGGTTTGAATTGCTCTGATTTAGGTATCATCAACAAAGTTTTTCTGCGACAGGGCAAATTGCAGCAGACATCAAATGAGGTCAGCTCCCTGTCTGCTTAGATCATAACTAAAAAGGGACATTCCCCTAAGAAATTAATGGGCAGTGGAGGTGAAGGCCCTGCTTAAACTCTCAGTGAATTCACTGAGATTTTGTGAAAGGCTGAGAGGAGACTGGCACAGAGAAATTTCTTTGTGATTTTTGCAGCTCACTTGCCCATCCCCAGATGTGTGTTCAACGTGCTAATTAATCCTCATTCCAAAAGCTTTTTAACCGTGGCAGATGAAGGCTATCACTTTGTGTTCTAAATGGGATCCATCATCCCTCAGAAGAGGGGCAGAATTCACCAGGTGGATTGTTTAGGAGTTAATATAGGGCAGGTTGAAATGTTTGTTGTGTTAAATTATGCTCCAAACACCCTGTGCGGGGGAAAAAATAAATTATAATAAATGATAATTCACCTTTACCAGCCTGGAGGTGAATTATCTGCGTGGTGTCAGTGAGAGCAGATCCAGAACCACTGGAATTCCACAGCTGAATTTGACATTTATGGATTTACAAGGAGCTGGGGGCACACCCAGGTTGTTAAAGAGGGAATTCTGTGTCCCTGTGCTTTGGGGTGGAGGAGTTGCACAGAGCAGGAGGGGTGACTGAAAGGAGATGATGCCTTCTCCAGCCACCCAGAAACAGAGACTAGACAGGAGTAAGGGAATAAAGGTCGGTGTTTATTTGAAAGCCTTCAAGGCACACCCTGGGGAGCCAGAGGCTGCCTCCATAAACGGACCCCAAGATGGACCCCAGGTCACGAGTTCTTCACACCTTTATAGGTTTGGTTCATTTGCATACCACGGTTAATTCTCCAATTAAAGCCCCAGTTCAATGATGGAATTCCCCTCAGCTTGCTCACCCCTTAGAGGCTTTGGGTTACACATTTTGGGCCTAGAAGAGCCTGGCTGTCCTTGAAGGCAAAGCCTGGAGAGGCTTTGTTGTGTCTGCCCAGCACGAGAGAGCAGAAATTACAGGCTACAAGGAACTGCAGAGTTACACTCTAAGCAGTACAGAAATTGAAAAATATAAAAGTTAAAACCTAAGGCATCAGAGAGGAGCTCTTGATTTTGGAAATAAAACAGTTCTCTTAAAAAGCTTTTGTTTGTTTTTCCCAGGACCACCATGCCCTGAGACATTGATCTAAGCTCTTTGAGATACACATGTGAAAACCCAGCCTGAGCTCCTGAAGGGCAAACTGGGACAACTTTTCTGGAGGTAAATTTTCTCTTAAACAGCAGGAATGGACACTGGGATCCCCAGAGCCACATTCAGACCCAGCAGTGCCAACCTGATGTTCCTTTGCTGCTTTTCCTGTAATCTTTGGAAAATAATTTGGCATTTTGTTGCTAATTACCACGACAGTGAGCAGGGAATTCTAATTTTGCAGAGGCTTTGACGGGCTGTGGCTGTCCAGCTGCTCTGGGATGGGCACTCAAAATGCTGTTTTCCTGCTGTGAACTACACTCTTCCAGGGCTTTTTGCTTTGGAATTTCAACTTGGGCTGCACCAGAAGAGTGAGTCCTTTTGCTTTCATCGTTTTGTGGAGGTTCTGTAGCTTCTACCCCTCATTTTCAACAGAACTCAGCAAAATTCGCTCTCCATTCTTCTCTTCCATGCTCTGCCTTCTTAATTAAAACCTGTTACGAGGCCATTCTCTTGTCGTGCTTGGTTCACCCTGAAACAGCTGCATCCAAAGGAATTACCAGTGCACTTGGATTTGGATCTAATAATGAAATTAAAACCTTTCTGCTGTGGTGGCCTTCAGGTCTGGAATTTTTAGTTTTATTAGAGGAGCTAAGCTACACATCTGAGGTATTGTTTCTCCTCAGATAACAGCCCAGCAGGAGTGCAAATGAAATGAAACTCTCCATTGGAGTTTTTCTGTAAAACATCTCAATTTTACGTCCTAAAAATAACCCTAAGAAATTACTAAGCTATCATCTTTGGCCACCTTTATGGACTATTTCTTTATTGCTTTGGATTTAAGGAAGTAAAAGATTTTTCTAAGCATTACCTAGCTGGCGCTTGCAGTTTTTAAAGGTTTTAAAGTGAAAAAATGCAAATTTCCTGTGATGTCTCTGCCCTCCCTTGAGCACGTGTGCATCCACAAAATGTACTTCTCCAAGGGAATAAAAATAAAAATGCAGTCTCAGGGGGTTGGGACTTTTTGCCCAGGTTGTGTTTCCAAAGTGATTTCTGCAATAATTTAATTTTTCTTTTCTTTCTTTATTACCTAAATTGATCTGAACCAAAATTTGTTCTTCTTCAACAAAGAGCTTTAAAGATCTTTTAAATCTGTGATTTAAAAGAAAACCCAGAAACCTCAGAGCTGTCACAGTCTCACCAACGTTTCCATAATCTTTATGTAGTTTAATTTATACAGGAATTCCGTGTGAGAAATAAATTGCTGGGGCAGTGCAATGAAATCTTCTATGTAAAGACACTGAAAGATGCTTTTTAAATAATGGTTTTTATCTTAGTGCACAGTCTGAGGCAGGGATCAAAGAACAAGGTGTCCCTCCATTCAGAGGAGTGTTTGATTCAATTCTGTGCCTTTTGTGGAGATATTTTTTGGTTGTGGTGTATGATTTGGGTCGCCAGTGTTCGTTCTTGTAATTCCCTTCCAGTTTACGGGGAAATGTGATCCCAAAATATCCTGAATAGGTTCCACAAATCTCTGCAGTGTTCTGTTTATTACACAATACCACCTTCAATGCCACCTGCTCTGGTGGAAATCCAAGATATTCCCCCAAAAGTGAATGGAAAAAGCATCAGACCTGTTCTGCCATGGTGAGATCAGAGGAATCATTGCAAAGAGGGGATTTTATAAAGGAAAAACCAGACAAAACTTGCAAGTGTGGCCTTGAGATTAGCAATGAAGAGTCTTCAGTCAACTCTGGGATGCTTTTGAGGACTGAAATTCACTGTGGCTCCTTCCAGCAGCACCATTTCATTGCCCACGCTCCCCCAGCCCTAAAATCCCTTGGCCATAAATCTGGAAGGGCTCTGAGTGTGTGTGAGCTGGTGAAGCCTCCCTGGAACGTGGTTCTGGGATGTATTTTCTCTTTGTGGTTGGGCCAGAAAGGATTGTGTCACTGCCTGAGCATCTTGGCCTGTCCAAACCCTTGAGAGTCCTTCTAAGCTTGGTGTCTGGCTTTGCAAAGAGCAGGGCTGGTTTTCTGCTGCCAAAATGCACATTTAGCCAGAGTTCTGCCTGGTGAGAGGCTGCTGCAGATCAGGGAGCAGAATCTGGGCTGGCTGGCTCTGAAAGAGATGAGGTGCAGACAAAGGAGCCTTCTCTTGGCTGTCGCTGTGCTGCAGGATTTATCCCTCCAGAATGGGTTTCTTCTCCTCTTGGACATCTTCCTGTGCTGCTGCACTCGAGGGGAAGGTTCCTCCTGGCTGGAATTAGGATGTTTTACCTATTCTGCACCGAGTCTTTGTTGTGTGTCTTCTAAAAATTAATCAAGGAGGCAACACGAGTTCCTTTGGCTCATGGCTCCAAAGGAATAGTTTGGGTTGGGCTAATTATTTCCACATTGTCAGCAGCCCTGAAGGTTGGCTTCTCTCATACTTTCAGCAGTGACTTCCACAAATAAGGATGGCTTTGTCTCTGTAAAGGATGGAAGAGGCTTAATATTCACATAAGCTAATTCATATTTTTAATAGGTAACTCCATGGCTTCCCAGAGTTTTTATGGCCCCTGACAAAAAAAAAAGAAATTAAAAAGAAATGCTCTTCACTCCCATATGATTTAGAGAGGAAATGCAGATTTCCTCTCAAGACAGTATTTACAGGGTCAAAAGTAGGGTGCAGGAAAACTTGATTAAATCAACAGAAAGTGTACTGAAGGAAAAAGAAATTCAGATACTCCAGCAGTGAAAGCTTTTATCTGTGCAAGCTTTCTGTCACCTGGGCAGAGAGCAATGTATACGAAGTCTTTTCCCACTTAGATTCAAATGAATGCAAAAGGAAAACTCTGCCTTATCAACTGGGAAAAATTCCAGTTTCATTTTGCTTTTTCAGGTCCTTGTGTAATTTTTTACCTGCCGAGAATGAAAATATCTGCCTGTGCATTCATTTTCAATACCCTGCTTGTGCTGAGGTTCTAAACAGATAAAAAAAGAGAGGAAATGCCACTGGATATGTCCCAGAGTGAACAAGCTGCATAATGGGATGTGACACTGCTAAATGACTTCATGGGGTTTGAGGGAAGTGTTGAGGTACACTGAGGTCAGAAAGGAAATAAATTCCTGTTCTTTCACACCCTGAATTTCCAGATTTCACCACAGACATCCTGCTGGGTGTTGCACACTCACCTGGCCCGGGTTTGAGGCGTTGTACAGGAAATTTCCTGAGTGTGGCGGGGATTTGTTCCCTCTCAGACTCCCTCAGGCACGAGAGAAGAGCTGAGGCAGCAGTGCCACAGGAAGGTGCCAGGAAGGAAATTCTGCACATCCCTGTTTAACACCCTCCCAGCCCGGGTGTGTCACTGATTTTATTGTACCACCTGAACACTGAGATTCTCTCCCACCCAAACAAACCCCGTGTGCAGTTTCGAGTCCTGCTGGCACCGAGTTATTTGGTTATGTTTGATTGATGGCCCCTTGCTGTAAATCCCAGTTCCAGCAGGTTGCTGCTCAATTTCTCCCTAAAATATGAGGGATCTTGTGTTTCAGAGAGGGGAACCACCACCACTGGTCCCTGTTGTAATCCAAGGCACTCCTCTGGCTGCCCTGGGAGCTCAGGGCACACCTCGGGCTGCCCTGGGAGCTCAGGGCACACCTCTGGCTGCCCTGGGAGCTCAGGGCACACCTCTGGCTGCCCTGGGAGCTCAGGGCACACCTCGGGCTGCCCTGGGAGCTCAGGGCACACCTCGGGCTGCCCTGGGAGCTCAGGGCACACCTCGGGCTGCCCTGGGGGCTCAGGGCACACCTCGGGCTGCCCTGGGGGCTCAGGAGCCCCAGCAAGGGGGTCCCAGCCCCTGGCAAGAAGCCCAGAATGGCACCGGCTCTGACCTCAGCCCATGGGAAAAGTTACCAACACTGCCAGAATCATTGCAAGCCACCAGAGTGTGAAAATGAGCAGTGGTTTAGTATTTTACAAGGTAAAAAAGTAGATTTTAGGGTTTTTAATATGAGGACGAAGGGTTTAAGATGGAGGATTTTGGGCATTGCCCTGTTCTTCTTCTCCTTCTCCTCCATCTTCTCTGGTGGTGGTGGCACAAAATGATTGGTAGAATGAAAAAGAGGTAGGAATTCCGTGTCTAGAACAGGTGCAAATGAATTGGTATAGAACAGTAACTAATAAATGCGTTGTGAAGAATGGTTGGATGATGGAAAGGGCACAGAAAGGCCGGGACAGCCCAGGGCTGGGCAGTGCCCGCTCGGACTCGGCTGCATCAGATGTGCGGCCGGAGCTGAGAGCTGGCAGAGAGAAGGAGAAATCAACAACCTGAAACAACATCTGCAGCCGTTTCTCATCTGCTGGGGCTCGAGGTAAAGCTCCCCAGAGGTGAAGATAAGAACCAGCATTTGTGCGGAGTGCCCAACTCCCACAGTCCCTGCTGTGTCTCCTGCTTGGTGCATCTCAAGCCTGCACGAGGGAATTCAGTGTCACAGACACCAAAAACCACTTGTACTAACACCAACCTGCTGTGATAACTTTCTCCCTCCTCTGACTGTGGCAGCATCATTTAAATCTGCTCCTTGCCTAGATCTTGATTTTTTTTCCCCCCCAGCTCTTTGCCCTTGACCATGTTTATGCCAAGCTATGGATATTCTGCTTTAACTATGAGTTGAAACATTATAAACCCACCAAATTCATGGTCTTGCCTTCACCACGAAAAGTATGAAATTAAATTGTCCTCATCCTTGATGGAGTTTAATTTTTATTTTTTCTTTGAGTCTATCAGTGTTCCTCAGACAAGCCAAGTGTCACATTGAGGCACCACTTGCATATTTATGAAACGATTTGTATTCAGAGGCATTGTCTGACATTTTCTGGACAGTTTTCCACGCTAAGAAGTGTTTAACTCAAGAGGGCAACCTGAGAAACCAGAGCCTGCCATAATTTCTTGCAAAAGACTTCCTGTAAGTCCAAAATAAATAATTAAATGAGCGCTGAATGATCACATTTCTTCGTTTTACTGAACGTGTTGCTTGCACAGCAATGAAATACACTCTTCACAAGAAAATAATTAGGGTTGTCCTGATTCCTCAGAGGCACATTTATTTCTTTCTGCTCCTTGCCTGTAGATCAAAGAGATATTGGACAGTTATTTTCAAGTAATAGCAGGGCTCAGTTCTACCTTTGATTTACACTGGCGTTTCTCATGCATTGAAAATGTGCACTTGGTGCTCCTCTGGCTAAATTAAATCTTGATTTTCAATTTATGAATTTGTCAATCAATAAATATATTTGATGGCAGCAAATAGACTCCCTCTCCTTTTTTTTTTCTGTGGTAAATAGACTTTCTATCATTTTTGGGTGTTAAATACCAAGTGGAGAGCTCAGCTGGCAGAGAAATCTTTGCTCTCCTCCATGGAATTTTAAGGGAAAAAATGATGCTACTAGAATCCACTGGATCCAGTGGTTTTCTTCCAGGGGATTTGCTGGGAATGTGATTGAAACAGTGCTGCCAGAGTGGGCTGGAGGAATTTTTCTCTTATTCACTTCCCAGTGTGGTGTCTCAGTCAAACCCACAATCTGAGCCTTAAAAATCAAAGTTCTCCCACCTCTCCAGTGTGTCCAGCCTTACTCTGAGCCTGTCACACAGCTAGAAAGCAGCAAATGGGGCAAAAAACGGGGTGAGAACTCACAATTCATAACTCTCCAGTAGCCTTTGCTGCTGTGGGAAGCTGAGCAAGCAGGGCAGCATTCCTTATTCCACAAACGGATCCTGAGGGTTCGCAGGGGAAAGCTGCTGACTTTTGCTCAGTATGGGCTCATGAAATCTAAAAGCAAGATACCTAAAATCTGTATGGTTTGGCACATCTGCATTAAATACCTGCTGGGTGAGAGGGATCTTTGGGGTGACTCTGGGTGGCACATGAGGATATTTGGGGTGTGCAGGGGGTGTATCTGTGTTAGGTCTGACACAGGCTGCTGTTCACAGAGGTCTCCTGATAAATTCCAGAGGTCAGGCTGAGCCCAGGGTAGATTTTGCCAAGGCCACCCATATTGATGCATGTATGCCCACGATTAAATGCAGCAATGGTTCCATTTGCAATTATATTGATTCTGCATGGAAATGAGCTACCTGCTTTGCACACAACGCTCCTATTTTTTTTTCCTGGTAATTGACAGAAAGTGGGGGCCTCCTTTCAGAAGCAGGTTAGTGCTAGAGCAGGAGAACGCCAAAAGCAAAACCTCTGAAGAGCTTTTCCCTTTTTCCTTGGTTGCCTTCCAAGCCCCAGCAGCTGCAGCGGGTGATTAGCTCCGTGCCGTGTCATTGTGTTTTTATCCAGCTTTATTCCGTGTTTGTTTTCCCTTGCAGACATTTGTCCTTGCTGAGGCTCCAGCTGTGCGTGCCCCAAAGCCCCACAGGCGCTTTCCCTGGAGGATGGAAAGGATCCAGCCCCCGGCAAGGATGTTCCCCAGGGAAGGGTGACCTCCCTGCCCTCCCCTGGCTGCTGGTGTCTGTCCCCTCTCCCCCGGGAGGTCACTGAGCTTTGCTCCTCAGAAATCCCAGTTAAACGCTGCCATCTCCGTGTCACTGCGGGCGGGGGACAGCTCTGGGATCAGGCAGCAGGGCAGGGGCTGTGTCTCTTGGGGTGGGAGGGAGGCACTGGTGGCACTGGTGCTGCTGCAGTCACAGGGCTCAAAGGGGTGGGTGCCAGCCACTCGTGCCATGTGGCAAAAGGTGATGGCATCACCTGGGAGCAGAGCTCAGAGCTGTGCCCTTCTCCTTATGAGTTCTGCCTCCTTTTCCATGCCGGGTTTCTAACTCCACGTCTGTTCCTTTCCTCAGGCCAAACCCCATTCCATGGTTCTTGCAGAACTCTGGTATTTCATGGAATAGGGCAGATTTCAATGAAATATTAGGGAGAAATACTTTACATGAGGGTGGGCAGGCCCTGGCACAGGGTGCCCAGAGCAGCTGTGGCTGCCCCTGGATCCCTGGCAGTGCCCAAGGCCAGGCTGGACGGGGCTTGGAGCACCCTGGGATAGTGGAAGGTGTCCCTGCCCATGGGAAAGGGTGGAACTGGATGAGCTTTAAGGTCCTTCCAACCCAAACTATTCTACAATTTTATTATAATCTCCCTCAAAAATAAGGTTTAAAAAGCTGCAGGGAGGTTTTTTCTGGGCACTGAAAGACCTGGGCTGGTTTTGGGCTGGGAAGGGCACTTAACTCATTAACAGCTCTCTACCTCTGAGAAAGAAACCAAGGCAGAGCCTGCCCAGGTTGTTTGGAGCACTTTAAATCTTTGTTAAGATCTGTTCTACACAGCCCGAATAAAGCAGATAAAGCAGCAGCAGTCCCAGGGTGCCCTCAGGTCCCAGATGTGAGGAGCAGCTTGTCCCCATCACCAAAGTCCCCATCACCAAAGTCCCCAGCACGTGCCTAAGAGCTCTCAGAGATAAAACCTTTCCCTGCCCTTTGTACCCAGAGCATTCCTCATTTCAGCTTTCACCGTGGCACTGTGGGGGCTGCCAAAGTGGCAGTGCCCATGGAGCTCCCCAATTTCTCTTGGATTGATGGAACTCGTGAGGTTTGATGTTCAAGCAGTACAGCAGCTGTAAGAAGTGAGCTTGTCAGTCAGGTCCTGCAGTTTTTCCAGAGGTAACTCTTTGCCTCTCTCAAAAGCTGAGCTTTTCACTTCTTTCCACATTTAATGAAGTGAGAGCTGCTTTAAAAAGGGGATCATATTGTAAAATATTCTGCTGCCCCACTCTGTCGTTCAGAGCTGTGCTTGCACTTTGTTCCCCTTCCCTTTGTCTTTGAGCCTGTGAAACCCTGAGTGCAGAGCAGAGAGCAGGGCTCCATTCTTCCCAGCCAGCCCATGTCAGAAAATATCGTTATTTAATGATGCTCTCATCGCTGAACAAAAACTCTTTATTTCAACTTTTGCTTCAGTTCCGAGCACTCCACGTTTTTACAGCTCCTTTGTCAGGGGAGCTGCTGAGCTCAACCCCCGCTGCACCATTCACCCACTGCTCCATTAACATCTCACCCATCCACACCCCAGCAGTGGCTCTCTCCTCGCTGCTGGAAGGACAGAGCTTTGGAGAAGGACTCGGATTTGCACAGCTCCACTCATGCAGTCCTCTTGGATCAGAGCAGCTCAGAGCACACGGGGACATCTCCCCAGTCCAGCAGCAGAAAACCAGGCAGGGACAACTCAGGACAAGACACTCAGAGCCTCACTAATCATTGCTCAGCTGGAAAAAAAGCCACTTCAAGGTTTCTAAAAGCATCTTGTTATACCTAAATTGACTCCTTTCCTTCTGCATTTCAACTTCTCCTCTCGTTGCTTGTTGATCTAGAAAATGTTTTCTGGATTTTCTCTAAACGCTCTGACGTTTCAGGCTATTAACCAAGAGCTTGCCCTGTCACTTCCAGCCTCTGCCATCCTTCCAGGAGTGCCGTGAACTTGAGTCCAGGACTAAGTGTCACTCAAGAAGCACAGCAGTACCAGTGTGTGGCAAAGCAAGGCCCCCAGAGCCCTGTGGGGATAAATGAGCTCTGCAGTCCTGCCTTGCTGTGGACAGACAGGAGCAGAAAATCTCCTGAGCGGCTGATTCCAGCCAGACATTATGGTTTGGAAGGCATGGGTGGTGTGATGGCCTCAGAACATGGAATTAATCTCCACACACGAAGATTTCTGCAGAAATCCACTCCTAGGAAGCATTTCCTTTGCCAGCTTTGTGTAAAGTTTCACAGGAAAAGTGAGCAGGATTTGCACTCCAAGCTCTCTCTCCTGCTGCCTGCCTTTCTGAGCTGTTCTGGCTCTGCTTCCTGCTCTCCCCATCTTGCATTTGTAATGCTGGAGCTTTCCTAAATCTGTGTTGTTGTGGTTCTCCCGTCTGCACAGGAGTGGAGACGCCCCAGGGATCACTCAGGGCAGGAAACCCTCAGGAAGGGCAGGTGCTGCTGAGGAGACAATTCCTCTGCCACGGGACAGGAGTGAGAAGTTGCCTTTCCTCTCTGAAATCACCACAAACAAATGTGATCAACCCCCCCAAAGAAATAAATCAACAAATTGGCTGCACTTTGGTCAGGGTGTGTGGGATTACTGTGGTGCAACACCTCCAAAAGACACATTTTCTGCCTTGGAGGGTGGGTCAGTGTTTGTTTTCTTCCTCAGATTGGTATTTTCTAATACTCCTTGGGTGTCTGTCACTTGCTCCTTCCCCTCAGTCTCTTCAAACTGCTGGAAGGAGCAGAGAAGGAAAAAAGCTACCAAAAATGGGATTTCCCATTCCATGCCACACGATTTTCAAATGCTTCCATTTGACTCTTGCAGTAGCTATAGTTTATAATTGTGATGATTCACAATTATATGTGTGACTGGGGTGATTCCAGCCAGATATTTTGGTGTTCATTAACCCCTGCAGTCTCTCGCAGCCCTCAGGGGATGCTGCTCACAAGGTGTTCCATGGGTAGCCAAGCTGAACAGTTGAGATTATAATTCCAATATCTCAGGGTCCTGCTCCTTTCTGGGACTTGAATTCCTTTCCAGAGCACAAAATGGATTGAGGGGCAAAGCCTTGCCTTCCACACCTTTAGAGTTTGTTTGTATTTGTCACATTAAAGAACACAAACATTGGGGCAAGCTGCAGCGAGGAGCAAAGGCACAGGACACCAACTTAAAAATCCACCTTGGCAGCAGAGAGCAGAGGAATATTTCCCTGCCACTTCACTCTGACTTGATTTGACAACCTCATTTCATCCTAATGTCACAGGAAATCACAGTCTCGTTTTCCCGTGGCTCAGTGTTGGAGGGAAAGAGCCCTGTGTGTGTTTTGCATGTTTTGCTTCAGAACAGAGCAGAGTGAACATTTCCAGGCTCTGCCTGGCAGGGGCTGCCTAGAGCACCAAAACTGCCTGTTCAGTCCCCTCCCAATTAAAACAAAAACGGGGAGGTTTTACTATTCCTGTGTTCTTCTGCCTTTTCACTTGGCTGAGCATTACTGGATGCTGTCTCTCTGTCAGTCACATCTCATTTTATCCCTTTGCCTCCAGCCCTTTCGGTCTGGAATTGATTTTCTCACCACTCTAAGCAGAAACTGTGAGATCTGAGCATTTCTCAGAGCTTTGTGCAGTGGTGGCAGTGGGCTGCATCCTCCATGCAGCTGCTGAATGTCTTTATTCCCCTCTCGAAGGCAAAGGAAGTCGCAGACACTCAGTAATTGTAGCGGATGCTCGGAATTTTGCATACTCAAATCCATTTTTGATGCTGCTGGCAAAAGTTTGCATGAATGTCTGAGGATAAATCCATGTAAATGTGGGCAGGCCCGTGTGCATCTGCATGTAGAGATGCACATGTTTCCTGACTGGAAAATTCTGCCTGATAAATAAATTTGTCTCTCAGCCACAGGGGAAAAAAAATAATTAAAAGCTCTCGGTGCTTTAAACAAAACTCACCAAAACTGCATTCCAATCATAGTCTGTCAGTTTATTCTCTAAATAACTCAAATGGCCTCTGATTTGATGTGTGATGGGACTGCAATGAGCGATTCCTTCACCAGCCTTGGTGTGAGTGGCCCCAGGGCCCTGCACTGCAGCTGTGTCGGCTCAGGGGTGCCCGAGGTGCCTGGGATGCTCCACGTCCTCCTGGAGATCATTCCCTCACCCCGGACAGCCAGGGAGTGCAGTGCTGTGCCTGCCTTTGAGAGAGAAGCCGTGGGATTTGGGGTGGTTTGTGATGGGAAGCACAAGTCAGAGGCTAAAGGGCAGGATGGACTAATTCCCCTTCTTGGGCTGAGTTAAACTCATCCTTACAGGTAAAACAGGGTTGCATCCTACACAAAGAAATAGGGATTTGTTCCCAGAGAACTCTTCAAAGAATTGGATCCAAGGCAGAGCGAGGATCCAGGGTTTATGTCCACTTCAAAACTTGGTGAGGTAATCAAATATTGAAAGTGTAGGAAAAGGGAGAGCAGTTTTTCCTCTGAATCCCTACATTCTCCCAGCAGTTTCTGCAGGCCATATTAACTCAGAGTGCCTTTTATAACAGTGGTTTTGCAAGGAACTAATAAGGGAAATGCAGTCCAAAGGGTCCAGAGCCAAGCAGAAATTCGGGATAACACAGAACACCTCACCTGGGCACGTGTAGGGCACTCCTTTATGCAGAAAGTGTCCTCAGGGGGATGTCCTGAGCTATGGGCTCAGCAAATAAAGAGAGAAGATAGAAAACCAAGCAAGGAACACATCTTTCCATCCTCACACCTGCGTGCCAAACACGAGGAGTGCTGAGAAAACAAAAGGCAAGAGGAATCCTTCCCTTTCTCGCCCGATTTACAATGATGTTTTGCACTCTCTGACACTCACAGGAGTGGTGGCTGCGCCTTGAGCCCTCAAGATCTGTCTCATTCTTGTGCTGGGAGCAGCAACAGCCCCTTCTGGCTCAGTGCTCACTGAGACCTCCCAGTGCAGTGACAGTGGCAGCAGGGACAGCCCCTGGCTACCCCTGAGTGTGTGGGGCATGAAATTGTCTGGGTGTGTGTGTAAAACACAGCCCTGTGCCTGTGTGTGCACGTAAATGCATGGAAAGACTCAAAAATCCCACATTTTGTGGGGCTTGCAGGCAGGGACGGGGTGCAAAGAGCAAAGTGAGCATCTCTCAGAAGCCCTGGGAGGGTGGGGATTGCTCTCCCCATGGGAATTTGGCTGTGTTTGGCAGCAGATTCCTCCCCCCACTCAGGGTAATTGCCCATGCCTTGGCTCGAGATCCATCATCTGCACATGGAACACACCACTAAAACTGAAACACTTAGTTCAGCTTCTAAATTTGCTCATTTCCAGAAGTCTGACCCCCTGTGAGAGTTTTCTGCTTTCACTGTGCAAGGGTCACATTAACCTGGGGGGGATTTCTGGGCTCTGCCATACCCAGCAGCTTTGCAGCATCTGATTTCTCAGTACAAACAAATATCTGAAGTATTTGAATTGTTTGTTTGCTTGTTTCCACTGGAATAACAAAAGAAGTTAAATAGGAAAAAGAAAGGGATGAAATTAACGAAGGAGAGATAAAGGGGAAAATAAAGGAAAAGAGCCACCTGAAAGAGTGTTGTACCAAAATCAAAACTGCTCATGGAGGCTTATGGAGCAACTTGCAAAGTTTGCTCCAAAGAGAGCTGGCTCAGTGAGCAGATTTATTTTCTGCTGTTGGATGGCTGAGAGCTGGAGTGTCTCAGCAATCCACATGCCCCCACCCATGGCTGGGCTGCAGTTTGAAGCCCCAGATGAGCACAGCTGCCTCCTCATGCCCACAGCCCTCCAGAGCCTCTCCTGGGAGGCAGGCAAAGCAAACGAGGAGCTTTAAGGAATGGTGATTAATTCATCAAGCCAACAAAGCAGAACGCTGGATCTCCCTGAATGGCTCATTAACCTAAAGCATATTAAGCTGCTAACACTAGTTAAAGTCACATCTAATCGGGACTGGCACTGCAGGGAGCACTGACTGGCACATTCACCCCGGGTTCACTCCCTCAGTGCTTGTGCCTCAGCTGAGCAGGGGCTGCCTGCGAGAGGCCCCCTCAGGAAGGTGAAGAAAGCAAAATTCCCTGAAAATATGTATATACTCTTAGATCTTTATGTTATAGGAAGCACCTTTCTAACAACATGTCTCTTAGGTTTTGACCCTTGAAGGCTTCTAGTTGCAAGTGCATCAAATGGCAGAGTTTTCCTGAACTCGTTTCGTGAGCGTCCACTTACATTTTTCCCTATTTCCACACGAAAATGACGGGCTGTGAGTAAAATGTGCCATAATTCAGAGGAAATTAAACCTCTTCTCTGCACGGGAAACACGGAATGTCGCACTTCTGAGTGGATTTCGGGTATGAGGTTTCACAGAGGTTTCACAGAGGTTCCACAGAAGTTTCCTCTCTGCCAAGTGGGACCATCGGATGTGCTGGGAGACGTAACTCCCAGAGATCAGAGATCACATCCTGCCCTGCACTCGGCTGTGCCTGACCCAGGGGATGGAGTGAGAGCCCTGAGAGACTCAGCCAGGGCATTTCTGAGCCTGGCTGTGGCCTCAGCAGCGAGGCAGAGCTGTTTAGCTGCACTGAGCAGGGACCATTGCAGCTCTCTCCATGTCTGTGCTGGCAGACACAAAGCCCTGCTCGGGCCATGCCACCATTATTTCTTTAGCAATCCTCTTTGCAGCTGAGTTGAAACAAGAGCTGACAAGTGGGAGATACTTTGGGTTTGTGATTGAACTGAAATGTGGTTGAAAATGAGTTCTCCTAGAAGGCCTCTTGGAGCAGCTTCTCGGGGTGCTTTGTGGGATGTTTCTCCTCAGATCTGGCTCTTTGGGACAATGGGTTTTCTGTGTTTGTGTTGGGAATCTTTGTCTTCTGTGCCTTTGGATGAACATTGCTGCCGTGTCATGAGGGAAATGTGGAAATACTCTGTTTGCCTTTTTCTGCTTCTCTTTTACTTCAGCTTTTTTTCTTTTCTTTTTTAAATTTATGGGGAAAACCCAGTCACAATCACTATTCCTTTCTCCAGCTGTACTGGTTCAGTGTGTACAGAAAGAGGCATGAGAGTCCCATCAGTGCTAACAGGAAATTCACCCCTTCAAGCCCTTCCTTTCCCAAAAAGCCACAATTTGTGCTGTGTTTTTTGGTTCCTCCTGCCCACAACCTCTTTGCTTTGCTATTTAGCATTCCAAACCCCAGCTACCTGAAGCTGAGCAGTTCACTTGCCACAGTTAAATCAAATTTACAGCTACACATGCCTGTAGCTTGCTGAACTGCAGGCAGAACTCTGCTATCTTTTTTATTTTTTGACATATTATGCTGCTTACATGAGCAAAATCCCTGCTGTCACAGCATCTCTCATTCTTTCTAATACTGATTATTGCCCCCCTCTTTTATCTCCTACTCTCTCTTCCGAATAAAGCAGCTCTTGCCCACCAGCAGATTGATTTAAACGGGGAGGATATCGGGTTTGTTCACATTGTCAGCTCAAATAAATACAAACACTGAAGTTATTAGCTGGCTGTAAAAGGTTGTGGCCAGTTCTGTGCCGTGCCCTGGTTCTCAGGGCTGTGCTCACTGCCTTTCCCTGCAGCCTCTCCACAGGTGGGCACTCTGGATAACCACTCATAAACAGCATTTCCCTAAATCCATCCCCATCTCTCTAAAGCAGCAGCCGGTGCTGGAAGTGGCTGGGAGCTGCTCCTCTCTCTCTCTGATCCAGCACCGGGTGGGTTTCTTCTCTCCCAGCCATTTCCAGGCACTGGGATATCAGGAATATCACCCTCAAGATGAATCTGTGGAGGCTCTCAGTGCTCTTTAACTAGAACTCTTTGGCCTTTGAGCAAGGGAAGGTGCAGGTTGGACCCCCAAGCTGTGGGGGAAAGGAATTGCAGGAATCCCTCTGGCTGCTGAAAGATGAATTTCCCTCTGTCAGTCATCAAAATGCACGGAGCAAGACTCAAAAGGCGAAAGGGATAAACAAAACCAACATCTGTATCTCATTACTGCGTGAAAGCAAGAAGAGTTAAAAAAACAAACTGCACACAGAGGAACAGCAGATCTGCTGCTTTTGTGTCCCTGTTTGCCCTGCAGAGAGGCAGTTCCTGGCAGTTGGAGGCACTCTGGGATGGATGCTGCCTGTCACCAGCGAGTGGAAAATGCAAACGTGGCTTTCGGTCCCACTGGACTCCTGTGAGCCGTGTGGGGACTTCCTGCAGCCCCACGGAGCAGGGGCTCCCATCCAGCAAGAGGCTTTTGAGGCATTTTTGGCAGCCTGTCCTCCCTCCAGCAGTGCTTTATTCTCTGCTGGCTCCAGGTGTGCCTGTGGAATGAAAAGGGAAGTGTGGAATTCACGGGGATTTCTTTTCCCCTCTCACCCCCCACGTGTTGCCTTGCTTTCAGTGCAGGACACTGTTCTGCACCATGCAGCTCCCACATCCCAGATGTGTTCCCCAGGGACTCCAATTTTCCAATCAAATTTTCCAATCAAATCTGATGCCAGCACACCCTGAGGGCTCCACAGGACCCCCCTGGCCATAGGTGGGATGTGGGAGCAATGAGAGCTGCAAATCACCCGTGCCTTGTGGTGAGAGAGGTGCAGGTCTGAGGGGAAGGGGGTGATCACTGTGCAAGGATTTGGGAAGGAAATGTCATCAAGGCACATTCACAGGCAAAATACCAAAAAAAAAAAAAGAGAGAGAGAGAGAAAAGATACTGAGCACTGCTGATGGCAGATGCTGGTTGAGCAGGATGCAAATTGTAATCAACCCCTTACAAAAATAACTGGAACAGACTTTGTCTTCTATTTGGAGAATTATCTTTTTGCATTTGCTGCTTTTTTTTTTTTTTTTTCCTTTCCTAGGAGATTTTTTTTCAAATTTATTTTCTTTTCAGGATGATCCATGCTTTCACAGGTCAATTAACAGACAAATGCAGGCAAAAGTGCAAGTGTGGTGATTTCTTCCACTCTTTACATTCACTATGGAGTGAAAGAACCAAATCCCTTTTCTTTCAGCACCTGACCTGAGCCAAAAATGGATTTAGAAGCACTGAACAAGAATAAGCAAACCTCCAACAGGTGGATGTGGAAAGTGTGATGCCCCCCGACAGGAAGGCAGAATTTGAACCTAAGGCCTCATTACTTTATTTATTGCTTGTAAACTTGGCATCAAATTGGGCAAAGCAGATTATTCTTTCTTCCAGAGGTCAGAGGAACTGAATTCTGTCAAAGTCGTAAAGTTTCATCTGGACTTTTTTCTTTTCAAAAAATTTCAGTCACAAGCTTTAGTTGGATTTGTAAAGGGTGCTCCAAAAAACCCCAAAACCACCCAGAAAAAATGACCTGCCCAGAACTTAGAAAAACCCCAGTTTAACCCAAAGCAGACTTTGCTGAGTAGGGCAGGAAATAAATCAGAATTTCCTTGCAGACTCTGTGAGCAGACAGGACCTCTTCACATTCACCAGGCTTTATAGAGCACCCTTTTGGAAGACTTTAAATCCTTTTTACCAAAACATTGGGGATGTAAGTGGATGGCAACCAACAGCAAGTTCTGCTGAGTGAGAGCAACTGTGTGGAGAGGAGGGCAGAGCAAAGGGAAACTGAAAATCAAATTCCCTCCCCAACTCCTGTCACACTGAGCCTTCCTGCTAGCCCTGAACTCTCCACAATAAACTTGGGAATGCACAAAAACCGCACATTTTTGGGGTTCTTTTTCTTCATTCCTTCTTTAATTACGTCTTATTGAGTAAGGTTTTTATATGTATCCACGTTAAAAGCACAGATTGTGCCTGCTTTAAATAGGAACCACGTGCCCCTAAACTTCTTGGGCTTTCTAGGAAAACTTCCTTCACCATAACTTCTAAATTAGCATAGAAATGTAAGAGTTTTGTATTTTCTCCTGATGGCATGTGCAGTCAGCTTGGAACACGGCAGGGGGTTGTGAGTGCAGGAGGAATGACAAGGCTGAACCCCCGATATTTGATATTTATACAAAGCTTCCTACCTGATCCTGGTGCCTCCTGCAGCATCCCAGGCTCCCAGCACAGCTGCCAGGATGGGCATGGATCACCCATGGCAGGAGAAAAACCGGGTTCTTTGGTTGGTGATTTGTGCCAAGCAGGAATAGGGAGAGGGACTCGTAAAATGCAACCCTGCAAACTTTATTTATGTGAGTAATTCTAACTGGGCCGGAGCCTCATTTCGTGCCTTGATGCCTTAATCACAAAATGAGCCTTTCTCTGGGCCCCAAAGCAGCTCCAGGGAGACAATTCAAACAAAGTCCTGCCTCACAGAATTCCTGCCAGGGGGATTGCAGCATCCCTTTCCTCCGCAGCCATTTTGGGACCATCCTTGGTATTCACTCTTCCAGCAGGGAATGGTTTCTGTCTTGGCCCTTGGTTTTGCTGTGCTTGTGCACAGTTTGTTTCCAAATGGAGTTCACAACGTGGAATTAAAACCCAGTGTGTTCGGAATGTAGGGCAGAATGGTAATTTAAAGGCGAGAAAAGGTCTGGAAAGCCTGTAAGGGAATATCAGAGAGGAGAAGTGGTTTCCATGACAACAAATCCACCAAAAATCTTTGCATTCATATTGATTCTAGTGATGGATGAGTCAATTTGGGGGCAGGGAAGGGGAGGGGGGAAAAAAAAAAAGGAGAAAATTATTTAACCCTGATGAAGAATGCAAAATAAAATAAATGATAGAAGTTGTTCTCCCTGAAGTCCTTAAGTCAGATCCCAGCTAGACGAGCCTTGATGCAAAGCCTGGCTTATTTCCCTGCAGCCTGGCTCACTTTGGGGGGGCTTTTGTTAATTGTGTCCCCCAGCTGGGTTAGAA
Organism: Monarcha castaneiventris obscurior; assembly: GCA_026261815.1. Lineage (NCBI taxonomy): Eukaryota > Metazoa > Chordata > Aves > Passeriformes > Monarchidae > Monarcha > Monarcha castaneiventris. The sequence goes on from JAMPIT010000484.1 coordinate 18,368,741, forward strand.
AGGGGAAGATGATCTACACAAAAGGGGGCTGAATGAAATTATAGGGGATTGTCTTCTCTGGGGCTGGCAGAGCCCAGGGCACAGAGAGCAGGGCAGGGATGGGCTCTGTGTGTGGAGCAGCCTCAGGACACCTCTCTGCTCTGCTCTGCTGCTCACAGAAGACTTTTCCCCTTCCCTCTCTGCCTGGTTTGCCCAGCTGATGCCAGGCACCGTGTGCCACCCTCCCTGGGCACCCACATGGCTGTCCTGCCCCTCTGGGTGGGTGTGAGGGGCTCCAGGGGCACACACCCGGCTGCCCTCACAGCTTTTCCACTCCCGAGTCCTGATATCACTGGGAACGAGCCCCTTGCAGATTTTGACGTATTTTGCTGCTTTTTAAAACCTCCCCTGCGCGTGGGTTTTACAAAGTGTGCAGCTCCCAGGCCCGGCTGTGTCTGTGAGGAGAAGGAAACAAAGGGAAGGGGGTCGATGGGACTCCAGCCTTTGGTGAGGAACTGACCAAGGAAAAGCATTTTGTGCTGGGTGATCTCCTGTGGACACCACGTGCACTCAGAGAACCCTGCTCCCTGCAGTCCCTGACTCTCACCAACCACATCAAAACCGTCCTTTGTTTATGAGGATTCCCTCCCCAACATTTCACATTCTGCCCGTGCCTCAAACTCTTTTAGGGAAATGGCTGTGTTATCTTTTTAATGGGTTAAATGCAGCTGGACTGAAACCTTCCTGCAGTCAGGGGAGTTTCAAGGAGCACTGCCTGGCTTATCATTGCCACCCCATGCAGGAGAGGCAGGAGGAGCCCCATTCTTCTGGAGCTGCAAGCAAAAGCAGAAAATAGCACTGTAATTGCTCCAGGAGCCAGCAAACACCAGTGCAGCAGCTCATTGCTGGGATCTCCAGCATCTCCTGGAGCAGGAATCAGTGCCCAGGTCTGATCTTACCCTGTTCACCCAGCACAGGCTTTGTTATCACAGCCCTGAAGGACCTGGTGGTGTTTTCCTTGTTAATTCATAACCTCATTGTCTGGAGGTTTTTAATTTCCAGGGTGAATTCATTTCTGTTCTTAAACAAATAATGAGCTGAGATGCTGATATGGCTGATTTTAAAATTATTGCTCCTACATGCTGGGGAAAAAAAAGTAAGAGGACATGGAAGGTCTTTAATGTGCCATTTGGGTTTTTTTTTTTTGTTGTTTTTTTGTTTTTTATCATAACAGAGAATTACAGAATATTCTGAGCTAGAAGGGGCCCACAAGGATCAAGTCCAACTCTTAAGTGAACAGCTCATACAGGGATCAAATCCTCACGGTGGCTTAATCCTGGCTGTTGTCTGATGAAAACCTGTGGGACATTGTTAACAGGCAGCGCTTTGGGTTCTCACACTCTTGCCCTCACTGTTTAAGGTCTGCTTAGGTTTTGTGTCTGATTCTCACTATTTTCACATCTGTAACTGGAGGTAAGTGACTGAAAGATGAAGCTGATTTGATGATGAAACTCGTGTATTACTGAAGTCAGCAACTAAGAAAGAAGTGTGACAGTGGTAAAAAATACTGCTTGGCTTCCATGCAAGAATAAGTAATAGTCTAAGACCTGGAAGATCTTGGACAAAAAGACAAAAGAGAAGGATGGCACAGCAATAAAATCCCGATGGGTGTGGAGATCAGCTGGGGCAGCAAAAAGGCATCCCCAGAATGCAAGCAAGGGGCAACCAAGGAAAATAGCAGCAAGCAGATTGAAAAACTATCAAAAAGGGTATCTTTGGGTCACAGTCCTGACTTAGACTTTGAAAGGCCTTGCTAGTGCAAGTTCCAAAGTCACAGCTTTAAAAAGAGAAGGGTTTGTGCTTCCTTCTTTGTTCTCTGTGCCTGGAGACTCCTTAGAGCTGGGGTGGGACAGCAAGGCCTGGAGTGACCATGGGAAGGCCCCTGCCTGGCCTGGCTGGGCACCTCCTGCACCTCGATGATTTTAAGCTTAGTGCCAAACCTGTCCTGTTCCTGTGTCCCCCACCCCACTGCAGGCACAGCTTTTAGGGCCAGGAGCAGCCCTGTGGGGAAGCAGGGGATGGAAACCTTCCCTCTCTGTGTGACGTTCACTCTGCGCCTTCATTTCCATATTTTGGAGGTCACCCCGGCTGGCAGGCTCTGCCCTCACACAGCAAAGGGAGCTCCACTTGCAGCTACAAAGGAGTGAACCGTCACATCTCTGATCTTAAATTCACACAAGATTTATTCCCGTGGCGGGATGAGTTTGTGATTTCAATGCAAATGCGCCTCATTTCACTTTTAGGCCCTTCTGAGGCCCACTGGAAGGTCCAAATGTGGCATTCTGTCAGCAGCTAGCACTGCCTCTGCTCCTCCCAGCACCCTTATTCAGATTTAAGGGTAGAATATGTTTTAAGAGGCTGTTTGCAAGGTTCTTCCATGTTTTTAGGCAGAGATTACCTAAAAGAGTTTCACACCATCTCCTGTGATATCAGTGGAAAGTGAGGATGTAGATGATGGGGCTGAACACCCCAGTGATAAGTGTCAATGCCCTGTTTTCAACATTTAGCTCATTTTTAGGAGGAAAATCTTCCCCTTTTAATAGGACAGAGAGCAAGACTGGCAATTCAGGTGCCAGGGATGAGAAGAATTCAAGCCCTGGACACCTGGTGTCTAAATAAATTTGTGGAGAGTTTTCTTTTTGCCGTCTCCACACCGAGAGACACGTTCATCTTCAAGCAACAATTTCTCAGAAGGTTTCTGATTGAAGGGAGCACAGAGCTCCTCTGCTCTAACTTGACACAGTTTCCTTGAAGTCGCTGAATTAAACTGGGGGAGAGTCGAAACCACAGTCGTTAGCAGTGCTTTGATATTCACAAATTATGCTCTTGAAATGGATATAAAAATCCCAGCTGTCCCTCAGGGGAGCAAACAAGGGCTCTGAAAGCTCGGGGAGGAATTATCCAGTGCTGGAGTGCTTCAGCCCAGCGTGGAACCCAGCAATGAACTGGTTGTGAGCCTGCCCTCAGAGGAGCTCGGCAGAAAAATGACAAAGAAAATTGTTCAGCAGGTTGTTTTCCACCAGCTGCCCCCAGAAAGTGATCCCTGTTTGTGGCAGAGTCCGTTTATTTATTCATCTGCAAGTGAGATTTGGAGGACTAAAGATAGGGCTGCCTTAGCAGGCAATGTGGGAAAGATTTGGCCGTGGGGAATTGTGTCCTCACAAAGACAATACAGCTGGGTCCCTCACCGGGGCCGTGTGGGAAACAGCAGCAGAGGGGGAAAGGGGAAGGAAAATAAGGCAAAAATATAAAATGTAATTTTAGACAGCCTTAAACTGGTGAAAAACAGCCAGCAGAACCAGGAGGAGTTGATGCTCTTTGCTAGTCCTGGAATTAATTCGAGAGGAGTGTAAATTGTCTCTTTGAGGGACAATCCCAAACCTCTCAAAGGTGTGTTCTTACCTTTCCTTGCCAAGTCGCTCCAGGGAAAACAGTCCCATGGGTGACTGCAGCAGGAACACCAAGGAGAGCCTGGAAGTCACAAAATCTTTCATGAAAACATGTCAAATACCTCAATAAAGGTACAGCTATGCCCAAAACCTGAGTTAAGAGTACAATTTTTATATTTACATGCTGACTGACCATGTGATACAAGCGGTAAAATCTCAGTTATTAAGTCACTAAATTCCATTTCAAAAGCTAAAAGAATTAACATTGAAGAATTTTGTGTGTTTATGATTTAATGCAGACACAAAGTTCCTAACAGACCTATTTGAGGTGATTATTTAGTAATTTTTACTCTTCTGTACAAAATATGACAGTATAAAAACAACCCCTGTGCAAACCTCTCCCCCGGTAAATCCCAAATGTAAACACGATGCCAAGCCCAAACTAATTAAAGCAAATCAGGTATTTAATCACTTTTTTTTCAAGTGCCAGTGGATTTGGGAGTCTTGCTGGTGGGTGATGCTAAATGGAATTTAATCTGCTGCAACATCTGGCTGAGCCAGGCTTAGCTGGGCTGTGCTCTGTGCACACGAGAGTCCTGCCACATGTAAAACACAGGGTGCTGGGAGTTTTTCCCAAACAGTCAGTCCTTAAACCAGCATAAATCTTGGGGAATGCCACCACTGCTATGAAAAAACAGGAGGAAGAAGCCTGACCATACAGCACTACTGAAAAGGAATGGATTGCATGTAATAAATATAATTTTTGGTATATAAAATAGCATTTTAAAGTGGGAAATCTGCGGAAACAAAGCCTTGAATATTGGTAGTGCTAACGAGGGGTTGTCAGAGGATAATACTCCAAAAAACTGTCTAGAAAAACTTGGCATTTCCTATAAAAAGTGTGTGTGTGGTTATTTATTTATCTTTTTAAAACACATTACCACTGGCACATCTCAGAACCCCTCAGCAGGTGATGTGGGACCATCCAGGATTTCCAGGAGGCCATTGGGAGCAAAGTGCAGTGCCAATAGAGATGATGATGATGATGATTGGATCAGCAGAGGGGATAATGGATTTGCGAGAAATCTAACCAGGATTTAAATAATTTTAATATGCACCCAAATTCCTTATGGTGAAGGAAAGAGCAGATCATGGAATCCCAGGGAGCACTGAAATCTGGATGTGGATAATGGATTTGTGAGAAATCCAACCAGGATTTAAATGATTTTAACATGCACCTAAATTCCTTATGGTGAAGGAGAAGGGAGCAACAGATTGTGGAATCTCAGGGAGTGCCCAAATCCAAATGTTGATAGTGGATTTGTGAGAAATCCAACCAGGATTTAAATGGTTTTAAAATACACCTAAATTCCTTATGGTGAAAGAAACAGGAGATCATGGACTCCCAGGGAGCACTGAAATCTGGATGTGGGTAATGGATTTGTGAGAAATCCAACCAGGATTTAAATAATTTTAACGTGCACCTAAATTCCTTATGGCAAAGGAAACAGCAGATCGTGGAATCTCAGGCAGCACCCAAATCCAAATATTGATAATGGATTTGTGAAAAATCCAACCAGGATTTAAATAATTTTAACATACACCTAAATTCCTTATGGTGAAAGAAACAGGAGATCATGGACTCCCAGGGAGCACTGAAATCTGGATGTGGATAATGGATTTGTGAGAAATCCAACCAGGATTTAAATAATTTTAAAATACACCTAAATTCCTTATAGTGAAGGAAACAGCAGACTGTGGAATTTCAGGGAGTGCCCAAATCCAAATATTGCTAACAGATTTGTGAGAAATCCAACCAAGATTTAAATAATTTTAATGTACGCCTAAATTCCTTATGGTGAAGGAAACAGCAGATCATGGAATCCCTGGGAGCACTGAAATCTGGATGTGGGTAATGGATTTATGAGAAATCCAACCAGGATTTCAATAATTTTAACATGCACCTAAATTCCTTATGGTGAAGGAGAAGGGAACAGCAAATCACAGAATCTCAGGGAGCGCCCAAATCCAGATGTTGGTAATGGATTTGTGAAAAATCCAACCAAGATTTAAATAATTTTAACATAGACCTAAATTCCTTATGGTGGAGGAATCAGCAGATCGTGGAATTTCAGGAAACACAGAAATCTGGATGTGGATAATGGATTTGTGAGAAATCTAACCAGGATTTAGATAATTTCAATGCACACCTAAATTCCTTATGGTGAAGGAGAAGGGAACAGCAAATCACGGAATCCCAGGGAGCGCCCAAATCCGAACGTGGTGACAGAATCAGGGCTGCTTTCAGGAAAATAGCTGTTTCCCAGCTTTCTGCAGCCAAAATAATGATGTGGCCAAGCCCCAGGCCCCTGGGAGGGGCTGGAATTGGTGCCTTCTGTGCCCCCCAAGCCGAGCAGCCAAGGAGAGCCCAGGGACCCAAAGTGGCACCGTGGGCTCGGGGACACAAATCCAGGGCCAAACCCCAGCAGAGCTCTGGTCTGTGAAGGTTTTCCAGATGGGAATTTAAATGCTACATTTCCCCTCGTGTTGTGGAGCAGGTTTCTTTACCCCTCATTTGTTTGCCATCTGTCGTTACTTGAGGAAAAAATGTGTGTGTGACTCGTCACCCCACAAACCCAGACAAGATCCCGCCTCGAATCACCAGGAGATGCAATTTCAGAATAATTACAATGGTGCAATTAGGGGGAAATTTTGATTTTGAAGTCGTTTCAGTCAGTAAAGTCAGAGCTAACACTCAAGCCCTGATTTTTTTGTTGTTTTGTTTGGGTTTTTCTGTTTTATTTGGGTTTTTCTGTTTCATTTGGGTTTTTCTGTTTGTTTCTGCACACACAAGTGAGTGGGTACATCTGTCTGGTAAATCTGTGATAGGAGCAGATCATAACCGACCAAAATGGACTGAGAATATGATATATCCACTCTGTTGGCAAAGAGTGTTCTCAACTGCATTTGTGGTTTCATTTCCCTGCCAATTTAGGAGTGAAATTCTGCACATAAAACCTTAGCACATGGGAGAAAAAGGCAGCTATTAATTTGCCAAAGAATAATGAACTGCTCTTTGCTCACCTGAATTCCATTAGGGAGGGAGAATATGGTGATTTTTTCCAAAGAGAAAAAGAATGGCAAAAGCCTAAAACCCAATATGAAAGAAATGCAATGAAACATAATGTAATTTCTGGGTTTAGCTCTTCCTCTACCAACAAAAATGAAATTCAGAAAACCTCAGAAGTTATTACCTATTTTGAAAATTTACTTAAATAACTTGAGCATTCTTTTCATCTCCCTGGTTTTTTATGGAATAGCCATGGAAGAGTGCAGCATGTCAGACACTGAGGCCAGAACATCTTTTCACATCTTTCATTCCACAAATCAAATGTGGGAATCCTGCTGGATTGAATTATGCTCTGGTCAGAAAATTCTAATAGATTGATAGGGCCAGAGGGACTGTGATGAAAAATCTCCTGGGCACCTTTAGGTTTCATTGGGTTGATTCTCACTATTTCTTGGTCTGCTGGGTTAAAAAAAAGAAAATTCTCAGCTAGTCCATGGTCAAACTGTTGAAGTCACAGTCCCTGTGCTGCCTGACACACAGGAAAATGTTTTGGGGTCTTTTGAACCACTCGAGTGTGTTCAGAGTGAGTAAATCTCAGATACCAGGGGTAATATTTGATTGCAGTCCCTGTGTTGGGCACTGGGGAGGCACCACCCCAAATCCTGGGGCACTTCTGGGCCCCTCATGGCAAGAAGGACCTTGAGGGGCTGGAGTGTGTCCAGGGAAGGGAATGGAGCTGGAAAGGGGGTGGAGAATTCCTGAGGGAGCTGGGAAAGGGGCTCAGCCTGGAGGAAAGGAGGCTCAGGGGGAATTTCTGGCTCTGCACAAGACAGGAGGGGGCAGCCGGGGGGGGGGTCGGGCTCTGTTCCCAGGGAACAAGGGATGGAATAAGAAAAAAAACTGCCTCAAGTGGCCCCAGGGGAGACTTGAATTGGATATTTTTAATAATTTCTTCACTGAAAGGGTTGTCAAGCACTGGCAGAGGCTGCCCAGGGCAGTATTTGAGTCACCATCCCTGGAGGGATTTAAAAGACGTGTAGATGTGGCAGATGTGGCACTTGGGGACAGGGGTTCGTGGACTTGGCAGTGCCGGGTTAACATTTGGACACGAAGATCTTAAGAGTCTTTTCCACCCTTAAATGATCCTGTGATTCTAATTGGGAGAGCACGGTGCGAGTGAGAAAACAGAATTCAGGACTATTCACAAAACGCAGCTGTAGGGGGAGGAAAAAAAGGGAGGAAAAGAAAGAAGCAGTGAGATTTCATCAGCTGCATTTGTGGGGGAACATAGGGAGTGGTTTATCTTTGAAGGGCTCTGTACCTTCAGTGCTCCTGCCTGGGAGCAGGGGCTGTGTGCTCAGAGCACATTTGACCTCACCTTGCTCTGCCTGCCTCTCTCCCTTTCCCATCTGGGACAACTCCACTGCCCAACCTCTGCATTTCTGCCCTGGAATTAGAGGGTGTTCACCCTGGGCTGGAAAGCCCCTGAGGATTCCCTAGTCCCACAGGCAGCTCTGTTCACACTGAGGGCAGCCAGCCTGGGGGGTTATCATTGAAATCTGATTTTATGCTCTCTGTGAGAGATGGACACTTCAGGCACCGTTCTGTGCCAGTGCTGAGGGAACAGAAGCTTGGTGCTTCCAGGGGAGTTGGGGATGGGAATTGGGATTTTGCCACCATTTTATTCCAAGAGATCAGAACCTCGCAATAAGCTTTGGAAAATTTCACCCATTTGGGTATCACTTACAAGATGAAATGTAAGACTGGATGCTTGTTGTTCTGTGAGAAGCTCATAACTAAAATCAGACTTGTTAGCATCTCTGGACATTTGGAGTGCCTCCTTTTCACATTTAGCACCCTTCAGCAGGCTAAGAGTGCTTTGTAAATTATTCTCCTTAGAGAGGTGAACTTTTCTTTGGGAATTTCTTGTGTTATCGATGGAGTTAAGACATTTTGTAAAGGCAGGTTTTGGTGCACCTTTCTTATTTTTCTCATGGTGACACTTAGGTTGTTGATAATCCACAGTTTGCTTTGAAATATATTCTTCAGGTTTTTGCCAACCATCTTTCAGGGTCTTTTTTCTAGATCTCTGCACATCAGGAGAATTCCTTCAGGACAGGAGGAGTTCAGTCCCTTCACAGCCAAATCCTTGTCTGCCTCCCACCATTTTAGCAAAGAGGACACAACCCCACAAATCAAACCTTCACATCTTCTCACCTGACAAAACTGCTTTGCCCACAGTTTAAAAACATAACAAGGAAGAATTAATATTAGATTTGCTGGAGAACTCCTGTAAGGATATGCTGATTCTGCCATTCCTGCTGAAGCAGAACCCTAATGTCACCTGGCATCCCTGGGAAAGGAAAAATGGATTTAAGGATCAGGATGTGAACCCCAACTGAGACAGGAACTCTGGTGCAGACTTTGCCACATCTCCTTAACTCCTCAGCACTTCAGTTTCCCAACCTGGGCGGCGCAGGGTGACAAAATTTAGCTGGATCAAGCTTAAGGAACAGGACAGAGCCAAACCAAAGGAGGCAAAATGGAAATCCCTTCCTTGAGGCTTTCTGTCCAACCATATACATTAGAGTAAATTCTAAATTAAGTTCTTGAAAGGACAGAAAATAGCTGATGACAGTCAATCCATCCTGCAAATGGCAGGACACGGGAAAGGAGCAGGAACCAGGTGGAACATGAAGTGTTTGGGGTTTTCTGGGACCCAGCCCCTGCAGAGGGCCACAGAACCAGGGTGCTGTGTTATTGTGCAAATAAAAAGGCAGAGAGGGGGGTCTGGCTTGTAATGGAAACTCTGCTCCGGGGCCAGGCACTGCTGGGACTCCAGATGTCAGGAGTTGCTTCAACATACCACAAACCACCAGGAAATGTAAAAAATGCAGCTGGAGCAAAAGGTTAGGCTGCTTCTCTCCATGCAATGGGAACAACAACAAAGCCCCCCAGCAGCTGGGGCTGCTCCAGCCCTGCTCTCCCCACACCCAGGCCCTCGGCTCACTACACAAACAGCCCCCTGCCAGGAATCAAACAGGGTTTGTGTCATCCCAGCACTGCACAAACAGCCCCTAGCAGGGCAAACTCATCCTCTCATCTCCCTGCAGCCCAGCACTGCACAAACAGCCCCTAGCAGGGCAAAAGGCTCCTCTCATCTCCCTGCAGCCCAGCACTGCACAAACAGCCCCTAGCAGGGCAAAAGCCTCACCTCTCTGCAGCCCAGCACTGCGCAAACAGCCCCTAGCAGGGCAAAATCATCCTCTCATCTCCCTGCAGCCCAGCACTGCACAAACAGCCCCTAGCAGGGCAAAATCACCCTCTCATCTCCCTGCAGCCCAGCACTGCACAAACAGCCCCTAGCAGGGCAAAAGCCTCACCTCTCTGCAGCCCAGCACTGCACAAACAGCCCCTAGCAGGGCAAAATCATCCTCTCATCTCCCTGCAGCCCAGCACTGCACAAACAGCCCCTAGCAGGGGAAAAGGCTCCTCTCATCTCCCTGCAGCCCGCTCCGTTCCCAGCCCAGCGCCCCCATTACACAATGTGTCCTGCTCCTGTGAAGAGAGATGAGGAAAGCATTGCTGAGCTAAACAAACAGCCCTGAGAGCTCTGCTTGTCTTAAACTTGCTCCAGTTTTCCTCCATCTTCATGTTCTCCAAAGGGCCAGGCTGGCTTTTTATGGGGAATGTCAAGGATGGGTCACTTTGACTGAGGTAGGGAAAACCTAGGGAGAAAACAGCCTGCAGGGCCTGGGTGTCCACCTCGCTGTCCTGCTGCTCCTCTGGGGCTGCTCTGATCCTCCTGGATCATTCCTTCCAGGAGAATGAGGGTTATCCCATCTCCCTGCTCTTGGACTCACGTCGTGTCAGTGACTCTATTTCTCTGATAAGGCTTAATAAACAACTATCTGAAAGCAAAAAAGCTGAAGGTCCTGTTCGTCTCTTGGACTCTTGGCAAAGACTCTAAAAAATCTCCCCCATCCAGGGAGGTAAAATTAAGGCACGGAAAGTGTCAGGAGAGAGTTGTTGGCTATGGGAAATCATTTCCAGTCTACCTCTAACAGCAGAGTGTTCTCTCATGTGAAGGAGGGCAGAAAAGGAAAACCATGTCCATGTTCCAAGACATTTCAGAGTAAAACTGTGTTTTCTGTGTTTCTCTATTTCCTGTTGGGATGTTGGGATGGAAGGATGGGGGCTCTGTGGGAAGGACAGGCAGGGCACACGAGGAGAGGGTGGCACCTCTGTGGCACAGAGCTCACCTGGGAGGGAGGAGGAGGAGCCCCCAAGGATCAGGGCTGAGGCAGGGTGGGCACAGGTGACATTTTAGTGGGGTTTGCTCCAGGCCATCTGCCCAGGGACACTCTGTAGGAGCAGCATCACCTTAAAGGCTGCTCCTTGTGGGGGATTTCAGCCCAGCATCTCTGGGAGGGTAGGAACAATGCAGGAGGTTCCTGGAATGCACAGACAGGAGCTCCCTTCTCCAGAGGAGAAGAGGGGCTGCGCTGGACCTGGTTCACCAACAGGGGGAACGTGCAGCTCCAGGGCAGCCCTGGCTGCCATGCAAAGGGCACAAAAACAACATTAAAGGAACTTTTCTTTTCCTCTCTCTGGAAACATCCATCACCCTGTGTCTGATGCACTCAGAGCAGCCCCGCCTGCTTTTCCTTTCATAATTAGGTGGGTTTAGCTCCCAAATTTGTCCCTGATTGTTTCAGTTGCCAGTGAGCTTGGAAATGGCTTTGCCACTAAAATGTCCTGGGTGGCTTTGTAGCAGCTGTCTGCTCAGTGGGACCATGGGATCCCTGGTTAATGTTTAACCGTAGGGGTTCTAATAGGATTTCCAATATCTCATTACTCAGGGCTTAGAACTGCATTTCCAGCCCCAGCAATGTACAGACAACCAATCCTCTTATCCTAAGGCTTCTGTTACAGGGCTCCAGACTGTAGCTGTTTCCTCAGGAACAACGGGAAGAGAAATTACTCACTCAAATTTTCTTTCTTTTCAGTATCAGGACCAATGAGGATGAACATGCAGGTGGAGCAGGTGGGATTTGGAGTTGTTCTGCGTTATCCCACCTGCAGTTGTTCCTCCTGCATCTCACAAGCCTCGAACAGATTCACCCTTAGAACCCTGGGTGCCTGTGAGGAGCCTCAACACCTCGCTGTGTGTGCAGAACCCAACTTCTGATCCCTTGAGACAGGAGAGGAACGAAATCATTTAACTGCCAGCTCCAAAAGCACTTAGGGATTGTGTCCCCTTGAAAGCAAAATATCCCCAAACCTGCCTCGCTTGAAGTAAAGCCCAAATATTCCCCTTTTACAAAGGGATCTAGCCCACATTATCGAGGAGTGGTTTACTGGTTAGATTAAAATTGCTATTTTGCAATGAATCTGAAATGACAGACCATTAAATGCTTGGTTGCACCCTCAAAGAGATGGTTGAGGCACTGCTGACTTTCTTATCTCTGAGATCTAGTGAAAAACTTCCAAGACAGAAAGCTACATAATCTCCTTTAAATAATTCCATTAATTTGAATAGTAGATGCCTATCTGGCCTTTTAAGATAGCTCTGAAATATTCCAATTTTGATTTCAGCGTTTTGAATTTGTCATAGTGGAAAATAATTTCATGTGTGTCCCCAAACCTACACGGGGGTGTCCTCACCAGTTCTGCAAGAAGCCAGCATTACAAATTATATTTTTTGAGCCTGTTTTTTAGTCTAATTTCACTGCTCTGCGTTTTCCCAGGAGATGCTGACTGGGCAACGAACAAGAAGCATCACTTCCAAAACTCAGCGTGCTCAGATCTTCCTTCCCAACACCCAAGTGCTTCCCTGCTCCTGGGCCCTTCCCCTGAGCTCCAGGGATGCTCTCAGGGTGCCAGGGGCAGGGCAGCTCCAGAACATCTGTGCAGATGTGAGGCACAAAGCACCACAAGCACTGACGTGGCCTTTCCATCCTTAGAGCGTCTCCAGTTGTAGAGCTGATGATTGCCATTGTCTCCAGTGCCTGGCAACACCCAAAATTGCTCTTTATTATTGAGCCTTGTGATTCTGCCTCTCCTCCTCCACATGGATTTTCTTACTACAGTGATGCTGAATTTAAATATTCCTGTGGTTCTGCTCACAGCCCTCAGATTAGCATTTCTTACTTGGTTTTTTTCCTGGCACTCTTCTTGCAGTCTGCTCTTCCAGCCATTTACTCCGTATAAAACACTCCTTACCTTATTTATATCATGCCTCCAAGTGCTGAGACAGCTGGAGAGGAATTCACAAACTCCTGACATGCATTAAAAAAAAAAACAAAACCACACCTCTCAACCTCGACAACATTTTTTTTTTAAAAACTACCACGTTCTCACATTTGTTTTTCCATCACACATGCACGTATGAGTGCATTTGTGTGTGCAGCTGCTCAGGTCACCAAAGGGGAAACTGAAATACTTTTAACAGCTGAATATCTCCAGCTCCAAATTCCTTCACTGAAGGAAACCAGCCCATAGGATGGCAAAAAAAAAAAAAAAAAAAGGAGGTGAAGCAGAGATTCAGCATTGCAGGTGACACTGAGGTGTTATTTCTTTCCACACAGAGCTGTTGGATGGACCCAGCCCCAGGAAAATTTTCCTTAAGGGAAGAGCATTCAGCAGCTTCTGCTAAAACTGGGTTATTTCTTTTATCAAATAGCTTCATTAATGAAACTTCGAGTTTCATCTGAAACATCTCCTTAATCTGGGGTGAGCTCAGGACACTTCCTACAAAATAATTAGAGATGGAAATAAATTTAAAAAGTGCTTCGATTTTTGCTCTCGTGAATCCTGCTTGGCACTGGGAGTGGTGTAGCAGGCAGAAAAAATCTAAACCATGAGCAGGAATATTGCCTGGCTACCAAAAACTGCTGACATTTGCCAAGGTTTCCAGGGCACCTGCACCTCTCACCTTCCTCATCTTCACCTCCAGAGCCCCCAGTTAATGACACAAAACCCACTTGGAATCACAGAGCTGCCTCACTGGCACCTCTCACAGATAAGATGATGATTTGCTGCTACTTCTTGTTTCCGAAGCTGCCACCAGCTCTGTCCTGACAGGCATTTTCCACAGCAGGGGAGGCAGACAGGGAAGTGTGTCCTTCTCCACAAAACCCTGCGAGTTCTCTTAGTGGCAGCTTCCTAAGGCCAAGCCTAGAAGGAAACTCAAGGCAGCTGCTGGTTACCAGTGCTAAAAGCATCAAACTCAGCCCAGGACTGGGAATTTGGTCTGTGAGCAGAAGATGCTTTTCCAGCAGAGCTCCAGGGCTGGAACACTGCAGCCACCAACACTGGGAGTGGCATTCTCTGGCTAATGCTGCCACCTCTGAGGCCAGTGGACACTAAAGTGAGCTGGGAAAAATCCTTGTCCAGAGCAGCGTTGCTGCAGCCTCCTCCTGATCCCACAAAAAGCAGAGTTAGGCTCCCAGGCAGCCTCAGGAAAAGGGGAAGCTGCTTAATTGGTTCGATGTTAGGTGAGGGTGAATAATATTTCTTGTGTTATGGGGTTAGACTTCCTGACAGCTGGTGTTAGAGCTCATCCATCAGGAACACACTGAGCAGGCTTTCAGGAGGTGGGAATAAACTCCTGCAGACAGTAAGCAAGAGGGGCAGGTGCCTGACAGCATTTAACCCTCTCAGAAAGCACGTGCATTTCCAGGCTGCTGTTTTCTGGATGATGATGGCAGAGACAAGCAGGAGAACGGAGGAAAGTCAGCAGAGCATGAAAATACCACCAAAACAAGGTTGTTGGAATCCAAGGCACACCTCTGGCTGCCCTGGGAGCTCAGGGCACACCTCTGGCTGCCCTAGGAGCTCAGGGCACACCTCGGGCTGCCCTGGGGGCTCAGGAGCCCCAGCAAGGGGGTCCCAGCCCCTGGCAAGGAGCCCAGAATGGCACCGGCTTTGCCCTCAGCCCATGGGAAAAGTTACCAACACTGCCAGAATCATTGCAAGCCACCAGAGTGTGAAAATGAGTAGTGGTTTAGTATTTTACAAGGTAAAAAAGGAGATTTTAGGGGTTTTAATATGAGGACGAAGGGTCTAAGATGGAGGATTTTGGGCGTTGCCCTGTTCTTCCTCTTCTTCTCCTTCTCCTCCATCTTCTCTGGTGGTGGTGGCACAAAATGATTGGTAGAATGAAAAAGAGGTAGAAATTCCGTGTCTAGAACAGGTGCAAATGAATTGGTACAGAACAGTAACTAATAAATGCGTTGTGAAGAATGGTTGGATGATGGAAAGGGCACAAAAAGGCCGGGACAGCCCAGGACTGGGCAGTGCCCGCTCGGACTCGGCTGCATCAGATGTGCGGCCGGAGCTGAGAGCTGGCAGAGAGAAGGAGAAATCAACAACCTGAAACAACATCTGCAGCCGTTTCTCATCTGCTGGGGCTCGAGGTAAAGCTCCCCAGAGGTGAAGATAAGAACCAGCATTTGTGTGGAGTGCCCAACTCCCACAGAAGGTTTGAAAAGAGCCAGGATGATTCTGAACTCCAAACATCACTGGACAGCAGGAGCTATAATTTATATATATGATATAAATATAATTTATGGTCACTTTGAATCTTTTTTCTGCTTTCACACGAAGGCATTTGCAGAAACAGCTGTGCTGCCTCCGTTCCCTTCCCTCCATCCTCCCAAGGAAATAATAAATCTTTTGAAGCTGCAGATTTGGGTTTACAAGGCTTTTGTGAGCTCCTGCCCATTGGGGAAGGTACAAACAATTACAGTGTAGACAGACCACGTTTATCTCTCTGAGGGATGGGATCAATCCCAAACACTTTGACTTTCAAACCCAGGATTACATTGTTCATTTTTATCTCACTTATCAGTCTTCAGACTAACCGGCCTCAGGAGGATTTTAGGCCAGCTCATAAAAAGTTGAAAACAGTTTGGGATCTCAAACATATTTTTGTGTTCAAGTTCTGTGTCCTTTCTCTTTACATGAACAGTTAATTACTCTTATCAGCTTATCTATCAGCTTATCAGTTTTTTCAACTTATCTCTTACCTACAGGACTTTTATTTTAAATGTCCTTATCAGAGCAAGGCAGAAATTATCTTTACACTGGCAATCTCTTCAGTGTGGTGAAAACCTTTCCATTTCCCTGCTATAAACAAATTTTAATAAGGTTTGCTCTGATTTCCTCAAATAATTCCTAACAACTACTTTGCACCTGAACTTTTGGAAGTCCTTATTCGAGAGAGACATAAAACACAGACTGCAAGCCTTTTTTGCTCTTTCTAAAATGGCATGGGAAACCTTTTCAAAAGAAGTAATTTTGGGTGCTCAATTTGAGAGAACAACCAGGTTTTCAGAGCACTGCCGCTCCTCATTTCCCAGACAGAAATCCTTTTCCCATTTGTTGAGGACTTGAAATCACAAATTTAAGTGATCTTGGCTTTTCTATCTCACTACTAAACCCAGTTTTTATTCCAGAGAGTGCCCCACTAATGCTTCTCTGGCAAGAATTGGCATAAACACCCCTTTGTGCTTGAAACTGGTTTGTGGAATGGAGTAAGGAAAGGGTTTGAAGGGGGAATTTCGTTGAGTGTGATGTAAGCAAGTGGAGAAGATGCTGAATAAATTGAGCATCCCCAGCGTGCCCCAGGCCATGGAATTCCCAGGAGCTGGGGAAATCAGCCAACAGGGCATTCCCTGGATTGCTTGAGACCACTCAGAGCAGCAGCGGGGGGCTGAGACTGCTGGAAATGCCACCTCTGGAAACTTCCTGGAACCTCCCTCCACAATCTCCTGCTTAAATCCCTGCTGTGTAATCCAAACAATCCATGCAATCCATGCTGGACAGGGCCAGGGCCCGGAGCAGCCTGCAGGGTGGAATTAATGGATATTTGGGGTTGTAGGGACACAGTTTGGTGGTTTTTAAATGACTGTAAAAGTGTAAATAACAGCAGCGGAGTTATTAAGAAGAATATTATTCAGAAATTAATAAGAAATATTATTCACCCTCACCTAAAATCACAGCTGTGAGCAGGAGCTGCTGGGTGTGAAGGGAGGAAGATGAAGCAGGCCTGGGAAGAGCTGGCTGCTTTTGTGGTGTTTTTGGCACAGTTATGGCAGGGTTTCACGGCTTCTCTGGTCCTTCAGAGATTTCTTTCCCCACACACTCAGCTGCTGGGATACCCCCATGGAATCTGTGCTTTCAGAGTTTGAACTCCAACCCTGGCTGTGGTGGGTGGTGCTGAGGGAGCAGAATTGCACAGTGAAGGTCAGAGGAAATGCTCAAAAAGCTTAGGGATGAGTTTGGAAGCGTTTTAAGACTGCTTAAACGAGGTTTACAACCTTAAGAAGGGGCTACACCTGGTAGTGCACAGGCAGCTCGTGGCTGACACATTGCTCATGCCTCACGAAGCCTGCACAGGCACAGACACAAACATTTCCATCTGTAAATTCCAGTCAGAAGTGCTCTTGCCCCGGAATAAGATCGTGGTGTCACTCTGGAAGAACTCCTCACACATCTGTGCCACACTTGCTCTTTTTACACCTCTCTCTTCCCCACTTGGGATGGGGCAGCCATGAGATGGCACTGGGGAACAGAAATTTCCTTTTCCAAACTGCTGCTGCTGCTTTTCCAGCCTCTGCTACAGGGCTGGAGTGTGTGGCAAGCAGGAAATTACAGGGTAAGGACTGAAGAGACTTTTAAAAATTGATTTATTTTTTTTTTTTAACCATCCTTAGAAAAGCGGTGCTGGCTTTCAGTGTGCTTTTAAAATTAACTCCTGCTGGGATATGTATTCCTGAGTGTGTGCCCATGTAGTGTTTGTTTGGGGCTTTTCCCACACGTGAAATTATTTTTTAATAACTTCATACAGACAGCAATAAACCAGCAAAATATGTGACACTGTGCTAATGGGACCGTGCAATCACCATCAGCAGTAGAACACAGCTCAACAGAGAAATGCAGAATACTTCTTTATTCTCCCAGTGAAAATCAATTCTCTTGTAGCTGCTTAATTGCTTTTCCCCTCTCCCTCCTGTTCTTCCAGCAAAAATTGATTTTAGAACGTGTTTTCCAAGGGGGCTCCCCTTTATCAGACACCCATGGCCAGTAGGAAAGAGATCATTAGAATGGTCATAAAATGTTTTGTTGGTGGACTACAGATGTCCCATTTTTGGGGTTAGAGTTAGGTCCCAAAATGAACTGAGACTGGAAATCAATTGTGGAGGGCTTCAATGTCTTTGCAAGGATAGAGCTCGGAGAACTTCAGACGAGGACAAAAAACACTGCGCCACATTTTTGCAAAACGAGAGCGTCTCACCCTCTCCCCAGGAAATTAATCAGAGTGCAATCAAAATATATTTCCAGCTGCTGGAGTTCACTTCCTCCCTTGTAGATGTTGCTCACATAAACCTCAAACTCAAAGCCGTGTGGGCTGAGCAGCCGCTCTCGGGAGCTGCATGAAGTGGTGGTGCCTGCTCTTCTCCCTGCTCTCTGCTGGATGGGACTTCCTCACACAGAAATCACACACGTGCCAGAGGAAAAAACCCACAGCACACCCCCCTTGTAGCTGAGATTGGCCCCAAATCGAGCAGCAGCTTCCTGAGGGGCAGTGGGATCCACACAGCCCTCACTTGGGGCATCCCCTCCCTGCGGCCTGGGGCCGGCACAGCAATGAAGGGAGGAAAGGGCTGAGATAAAGATGTTTTCAGAGGTGAAGCAGCAGCTGAGTGCACACAAAAGCAGGGCAAGGAGCTCATTCCCTGTATCCCAGAGGTCTGGCCATTCCCAGGAAAGCAGAGCTCCATCCCATGGTTGGGAAGACAAATACCACGGCTCTGAACGTTTCCCACCCCATCTCCTCCTTTTCTCCGGATTTATTGCTGAGCATGGTGGCCTAGGACATGGAATATCCCTCTGGATAACTGGGATCAGCTGTCCTGGCTCTGCAGCCTCCCAGTTTCTCCTGCACCCCCAGTTTCCCTCCTGGAGGGCTCAGAAGCAGACAAGGCCTTGATGCTCTGGAAGTGCTGCTCACCACTAACTCGAACGTCCCTATGCTGTCAAAATCGGGGCACAAATCCAAAAACCAGGTGCTGTGATGAAAATGAACTCCATCTCAGCCAAAAGCAGAACATGGGGAGCAATTACAGCTGCAGGGAAAACAGGGTGGAACAAAGCCAGAACAGCAGGGTTTAATGTTCTTCCTCTTGTGAAAGGAAGAACAAAAAACCACTTTTACCACAGCACCTGGCCCTGCTCTGGCTTATTCTGCAGCACAGCACCTCCCATGGCACTGCTGACAGCATTTTAGTAGCCCCAGGCTCCCAGGGAACTGGTCCCCGTTGCCTTCTGGTGTTTATTGCCTTTGGTTTGAAAGCGGGGAGGGGAAAAGCCAAATCAATTCAGACCCAAACCCCACAGCACAGAGGTGATTTTAAGGGACTTGCTGCCAAACTTTAGAGCACAGCACCATTGGAACAGGGGGCTGCTGCCAATCCAGAGCCTGCAGGTGACTTTAAAAGTTGTTTGCACATCCTACCAGAGGAAAAAACACTCTAGAGAAGGAGTAATAAAAAGAAACATCAAAATATTGGAAATATTGCACTACTGAGCCAGAACTAATTCATTTGCCTAACTATCCTGAACAGACATTGCAAGCACAGCACTGAATGCAGTCCCAGCACCAGCAGAAAACACAAAGTGCTGGCAGGCTCCTCAAATGGCACAAAATCATTGTTAATGTTTTAATATTTGTATTTTTGAATACAACTGAGGCCTGACACTAAGGCCTGACACGGGGATGAGGGTACCCAGTCACCAGCAGATGATGGCAGAACTTCCACTGGGGAAGGGTTTGTGCTGGTAATTCCAATGTAAAGCCTGAATTAAATCTCTGATGGTTTTTAATCTCTTTCCAAACGGATCTATTGGTGTGTTTGGTTGATAACTGAGGGTATTTTTAGCATTCCTGTGAGTGTCTAGCATTGCTTTGGGTGTTACTCAGTTCTGCTCGTCAACAAGTTCACACAGCACAGCTTATGGATTTTGGGGAAAAAGAGATTGGCACGGATTTGAGGACTCCCTTTTCAAAGGTCTGTTAAAGATTTTTGATGTCAGTGATTATTTTAAGCTGGGAGCTCGTTAGGAGATAAGGAGGGGGTGACATTACCTCAATTCTTTGTAGAGAAAGATCCAAGTTTTGTTTGGCTGAATAACACAGAGCTCACTGAGAGTCCATTTCTTGTCCTGGTTCAGTTTTCTGCCACTTGCTAGGAGTGGTAACAGAAATGTTCCTTCTCACTCCTCTCATTCACACAGCTCCCCCAAACAGTGCCACAGTGCCCTGGATTCAGCCCCAAAAAATCCCCTTGTCTCAGAAAATCAGATGCTCAGCTATGTGCTTGGGGATCCTCCTTTTCATCCAGCAAACTGGTGTGAAACAGAAACTCTTGTGTTTAGCCTTACTACAGCTTTTAAAAAAATAAAAATGTGTTTGATGCTTTCAGAGAAGAACTCGGTTTCTCTTTTTTTGTGGTGATATCCAGCTCCTCGAGGTGTGAAATCTGGAGGCAGATTTGTCAGCCATGCATTGAACAAACACCACCTTCATCTCCAAGGTGCACCACAAACGGAGGGCTTGGATGTAGAGAAGTGTCACAGGAGTGAGGGGAGATTTGCTTTCATCTCCTAGGGAAGAACAAGCTCCTTGACAGAATAAAATGTTGCTTCTTGCATCCTTAAACCTGTTCAAGAGCAGGTGAAGGATGGATTTTGTGCTTCTGCATTCATCCTTCTGGGGTTTTCATGCTTTATTTCCCCTCTGTGTGAGCAAAGAAAGCAAAACTCATTCACACCAGGAAAGCAAACCTCATTCACACCAGGAAATATATATATATATTTATAAATATAAATATACACACACACACAAAGTTTCTGCTCAGCAAACCCCACGGCCTGAACACAGCTTGCTATCAGTTGCACAGCCAGGAGGAAATGCTGATGAGATTCAATTAAGTGGTACAAAAGAGCTCATTCCATTGACTCGGTGCATTCCTAAGCCCATTTCCCACAGATGACATCCAATAAACCCCCAGAGGGCAATAATCAATGAATTGAGCACAAAACCCTTTGGGTTTCTCCAGTTTTCCTTGTCTGAAATGGTTGGTTTGGAAAGATCTTGGAAAAATAACCCTAGAGAAGGGTCTGCAGAAGCCCAAATCCTGGCACAAGCACCTTGCAATCAGGAAATGATTTCAAAGGATGTGTTTTGTGGGAAGAAAGGTCTGAGGTCTCACTGATCCCTTTGTGCTGCTCACTGATAACCCAAGAAGGAATTTAAAGGTGAAAAATAAAACCAACAACCCTATGTGGAGCTGTGCTCTTCTTCCCATGACTTTGAGGCGTGACTTCTCCCTGGGCTGTGTCCATGAAAGATTTATCCCTAAAATTTGTGTGGCACAGGGGCCATGGGACACATGGCTGCAGCCACCTCTGAGTGACATCTTCCTAGACAGCAAGGTCCTCCTGCCTCCTGAAAGTGCCCAACACACTCCTCTGGCAGGAGGGAAAAACAAACCAACCACGGCTTGTCCCAAAACAATCTGACACGGTTTGCAGGGTGAAAATAAAGCTAATTATTGAAATTATTGAAAAATAACCTCCTCAGCTGCAGCAATAAGCTGCAGGACCAGCCTCAGTGCGAGGGGCTGCTTGGAAGCAGAGTGTGCTGGAGGAGGAAATTTTGAGAACTTTTTTGGCCGGCAGGAAACGCTGGCCCTGGCAGCAGCTCTCCCAGCCATTGTCCCTGATGAAGCTGGCTTTTGCCACTTCCTCAGCCACACAAGGCCTCTATAGTCCCTCTTCTCCCTTGGCTCCAAGCTGTGATGAGAGGTTCAAGTCTTTTGTCCCTGCTATACTTAGTCCCTCTCCTCGATGCAAGTTTTATATCCCCTCCAGATGTTGTCGAAGTCCAATAACTACTCTTGAGAGCCAAGAGAGATGTAAGCTATTTTTTAAAATGCAACCCGAGCCAACTTTCTTTCTTTGAGATGTAAAAATATAACAAAGCCTTATGAATGCTTTTTAATGCTATAGAAATGCAGAAATAAGTGCTGCAATAATCATTAGATTATTTCTCATCGTCTCTCAAGGCCAAATCACGGCTCTGACAGAATCACCGTGGCTGGGCTCCAGAGCAATCATCACCAGGGACCTGCTCCAAACACCATTGTCAAAGTCAACGAGAAACTTTTTCCCACTGAGTTTGGGGTGCTTTGGATGAGGCTCCAAAGTGCCCGAGCTTGCAGAGGCTGCCTTTGGTCCTGCCAAAGCCAAACACAGAGGGTGGAGGTGTTAGGGATTTCCACAGCACTGCCTGGGGACATTTGGGCAGCCAGTTCTAGAAAACAGCTCAGTCCTTTCCTTGTTAAGCCCTCTGGCTGTGTCCCTTTGTGCATCCCAACCCCAAGAGATCCAGTTCTGGCTCTATCCCAGCCCTGACAGGCCAATAAATCTTCCCAAAAGGGATAAGGAGCACCCATTCAATTGTAGCACCTTCAATACTTCCACATCAAACCCAGCTGTCCCAAAAGCTTTCACTGCTGCCTGACCCCGTGAAAAGGGAGCTCTGGATAGTGACACACATTCCTGCTGGCTTTAATCAACAGATAATTAAGAGGAAATTACAATCGTAATAGCATATTTCATCCCAAAGGCTCCGAGAGCTCTCGATAAAAAGTTGGCCAAATGCTGTGCTTAATTACAAGTCCAGATGAGGGTGGGTGTTCTTTGAGCTCTGCAATGCAGCCCCTTCCATGAGGGAGCACTGCACCTGCAGGAACACTGCAAAGATTGGACCTGTGCAAGGAGAAGGGCCTGGAGTAAAGACTTTCTGAAAAACTTGATGGAATCACCCAGGAATAATTGGCAATTTTTCCTCAGATGGAACCTGGGTGAGGGGAATGGTCTCTTAGCTGGTACAGGCAGCGTGGGCAGGGCCTTGCATGAGAAATGCTCACCAGAACCTTGGGATTCACTGGATCCCCTTCCAAATTTCCCTACAAGCACCTCTCTGCTCAGCCAGCAGTGTCACCTGTGGGGTGACATCCCTCAGCCAAGCCCTGGCTGGCCATGACCTCACTGAACTTCTGAGGTCTGAGGATTTACAGCCCACAATGACCACAAGCCTTGACAATTTAGCAAATTATCAGCAGCAAAGGCTAATTGATATGGCTTGAATCTGGTCCATTATTCAGCACATGATCTTTACCTGCTCGGAGTAAATTCCTGTCTGATATCCAGCCATCAAAAGCAGCAATATCAAAACAACAAAAAGCAAAACCAGGAAACAACCCACGCTGACCACGAGGATGTGTTTTCCTTCCAGCAGAAAAAGCAGCTACCTTTTGGGAAGAGATTGATACCTTAGGTTTTAACTTTTATATTTTTCAAATCCTGTACTGCTTAGAGTGTAACTCTGAAGTTCCTTGTAGCCTGGAATTTCTGCTCTCTCGTGCTGGGCAGACACAACAAAGCCTCTCCAGGTTTTGCCTTCAAGGACAGCCAGGCTCTTCTAGGCCCAAAATGTGTAACCCAAAGCCTCTAAGGGGGCAGCAAGCTGAGGGGAATTCCATCATTAAACTGGGGCTTTAATTGGAGAATTAACCGTGGTATGCAAATGAACCAAACCTATAAAGGTGTGAAGAACTCGTGACCTGGGGTCCATCTTGGGGTCCATTTTTGGAGGCAGCCTCTGGCTCCCCCAGGGTGTGCCTTGAAGGCCCTTGAAATAAACACCGACCTTTATTCCCTTACTCCTGTCTAGTCTCTGTTTCTAGGTGGCTGGAGAAGGCATCAAGATGACACTCTGGAATTGTTTCAGCAGTTGACAAATGGAGTGATCAAAGCACCAGTCTGTTTCTGTGTCACCTAGAACAGCATCACAAGTACAGCACCACAGCTGGGGGGGTCCAGCAGCACCAAAACTGCTGCAAACACCGACAGCAATGGGGCTTATACCTGCCAGAAGCAGTGCTGAGGTGCTTTGTGCTTGTCAGTGCCACTGCTGTCCTCCTTCGGGCCTGCAGGGAGCAGCTTCCAGTTTACACCCAGTTTTTTTGGAAAGATGTGTAGGGTTTCAGCCCTCAAACCCCCAGTGTTGCCCTTAGGTTGCTAAGACAGTGCCTGGGGAACTTTTCATGCCAAGACTGTTCAGGTGACACTGAGTTGCTGCCTGTAACAGCTCAGTCCTGTGAACAGCCCCTGCCCCACGTGGAGTTTGGGTCTTTTCCCAGAACTGAGAGAGGGATGCTCCAGACTTCTCTCTCTCTCTCATTATCACCTGCAGCCAAGCCTGAGCCACCCCAGAACGTCCCTGAGGGGAGCCAGCACCCATTCACAGCCCAAAGGAGCCAGGCCTGTGCATCCAGCACCCTCCATCCAACAGATTCCCTGAGAGATGAGCTTCTGACTCACCAGCCTGCCAACACAGCAGGAGAAGCCTGGCACATTTATAAATAATCTGGGGGAAACTCGGGGGAAACCGGAGTTTTCCTCCCTCACAGGAGCTGTTTGCAACAGGAGCTCCTGTTTCTCGGATGTTTTTAAGGAACTCTGCAGCACACAAAGGCATTCAATTCAAATCAGGGTGTTCAGGGGACAGGCAGGGTTCCACCTGTAGGTACCCAGAGAAGCACAAGCCTGTGCTGAAATCCATGCCTTGATCTCGTGGTTTTTAGTCTGAAGGTGGCTTGGACACTTCTCTGCACCTTCTAAGCCCCCAGAGCTCAGAGTCAGGGTGGGAGAGCTGCAGATCTTTCTCAAGCCAATGAACTGCAGCATCACACCCGATTTTAAACAAATCTTCCCACCTGGACCATGGCACAGCTCTGCTCTCAGGTAAGGCGTACAGGGAGACCATGGCACTACCTCCAAAACCCAGCACAGGCTTCTCCCTTTCCAAACACCCCCTGGCACAACTCGGGGCTGTATCCTCTTGTCCTATCCCTTGTCACTTGGGAAAACAGCCTCATCCCACCTTCCTGCATTCAGGGAGTTGTGGAGAGAGCTAAGATCTCCCCTGACCCTCCTTCCCTCCAGGCTCACCCACCCCAATTCCCTCAGCTGCTTCTCCCAAGACTTGCTCTCCAATATCAGAACAACAGGATTATTTTAGATCTTCTCTCACGGATCAGACCAAGCTGAATTCAGGTGATCTTAAAATCTGCTGTCTTCATACAATTCACAGCACTGGCCAGGAGCTCACCAGCAACAATTTGGGACCCGCTGTGTTAGGGGTTTGGGGGTTTTGTTCTGCACCTTGGTGGCTGTTAATGTCATTTATTCCCTTAATTCCCTCACAGAACTGATTCCCTTAATGTCAATTCATTCTGCCAAACTGGAGCTTTCCAGAATAAATACATCTAAGCTAGAGCAGTGCATCAAAAACGTGAGAAGTGCTTCTCCCCATGGCTGCCAGTGCCTGGGTCGTGTAGTTTTGGCCTTTTCCAGTAGTTTTGACCTTTCCACAGCAAATTGTCACAGAGACACCAGACAGCCAACCCTGCTGCTCTGTCACCAGAGCTCACAGCACACCCAAGCCCAGAGAGAGGCACCTCTCCTGCTCCAGCTCCAGCTCCAGCCTCGAGGGAAATGAAGAGTCAAATTCTGAACAACTGAATAGATCCTGTATTTTAAAAAAGCTGGGTCAATCAGTACCAATCCTTAACCAAAATACAAGGACAATGGGCCTCTGATGAAGAGAAGGACTAATCAAGAGCTAATCAGTGGCAAAATCTATAACCTGAAGTAATGGCAGAGATGCCAGAGCAGGAGTTACTCACTGCTGCTGTATAAATCAGCTCCAATATCATTAGCTGTTACCTTTTGAAGCCACATGGGCAAAGAAAATTCCTGATTATTATGGTGGATTACAGGGCAATCCAATTATTATTCTCAGCATAAATACGCCTTGTAATTAATGGGCAACAGAGTTAAACTCTGCTGACATGTTTTCTCCATTAAAACTTGCGAGCAAGTCATTGAAGGTTTTGAGCAATAATCTGGCAACCTCTGCACGAGCAGCTCGGTTTGGAAATGGCAATTTGTGAGCCTGTTTTATGGGATGTAGCCTCCTGATCCATATGTCCTAATAAACATTGGGGTTTGTGTTCCTGTCGCTGTGTGATTATCGCGTGTTGAACATTGGCTCACATATCATCCCTAAATTCACACTGACATGTGCAGGCATCAAGAAAATAAATATCTGCCGTGGGTTCATGATGGGGTAAAAGTCAAAAACTCCTTCAGGCCTGCTGGGGATGGAAAGGAGGAGGCCTGGCTCTCCTGACTCAACAGGTCCTTGACAGTGCAGTTGGTGTGGCTGGCTTTGTTACCCATTTGGTGTGTTTTAACACAAATATTGTGTCACCTCACCCTCTGAGCTGTGTTTTCACTCAGTGAGACACAGGGCAAGACAAGATTGATCCCATCACCGTGATGGTTGCTGTAATCCTGCTGCAAGAGCAACCAGCCTGCAAGAGGCTCCAGCGGGTGTTGTGTGGGTTCAGCCCTGCTGTCCCTGCCTGTGACATTCCTGCTCAGTTCCATGTTTCCTCTCCCTGCTCTTCACCTTTTGGGGTGTCTGGGCTGGGGCTGTCCTTGGGGTGACCCAGATGACCCCAGCTGCCCCTGTCTGACTCTGGATCTTACTGAGGGAACCCCAAACTGAGCAGGATCCCAGCAACGGGGCCGTTCCGGCCACATCTTCCTACATTTAGGACATTTTTGAGGAAGCTTGGGAGCACATCTGCTTCTCTCCACGTTCCAAACACAGCCTCTAAGCTGTTCGAAATAACTTCCAGCTTGGGAGCACACATGACCCAGACCCGGTCAGAGAGATCTCAGCCTCCAGCAGCTCTCCAGACTCGCTGCTCTCAACTTCTTTGGTCAACTTTGCATCACTGGGGCCGAGGGGGAACCGGCAGAGGGGGGAACCCATCCCTGAATTGGCTGTGCCCGGCACGATCCTCCAGCCTGCCCGGAGGAGGATGAGGGGCAAGGGCTGAGCTGCTCACAGGTGCCACCTTGGCACTGGGGCACGGGGGCTCAGCCGGCCACCAGCCCCGAGGGGACCCGCCGGTCCCGAGGCGGGGTCTGCCGGTCCCGAGGGGACCCGCCGGTCCCGGGGGGGGTCTGCCAACCCCGAGGGGCTCCGCTGGTCCTCGGGGGGTTCTGCCGGTCCCGGGGGGGATCTGCCGGTCCCGGGGGGAATCTGCTATCCCCGAGGAGAGTCTGCCAGCCCCGAGGGGACCCGCCGGTCCCGGGGGGGCTCTGCCAGCCCCGAGGGGCTCCGCCGGTCCCGGGGGGGGTCTGTCGGTCCCGAGGGGCTCCGCCGGTGCCGAGGGGCGGTCCGGGGGTGGGCGGGGGCGGTGCGGGCCCGGCCCCCAGCCCGAGCGGGCGCTGCCGTGCGGGGAGGGCGCGGCGGAGCGGCGGGCGCCGAGCTTTAAATGAACATTAATATCGCTCGGGGAGGGCAGCGCCGGTGGCTCGGGACGGGCGGCGGCGGCGGCAGCGGCACCTCCAGCTCCTCTTCCTCCTCCTCCTCCTCCTCCTCGGCCGCGGCGGCAGGTAGGCTGTGCGCCTCGGAGCGCGGAGCCCAGCCCGTGCCCGAGCCCTGCGGTGCTGCCGTGCCCCGGCGGTGCCCGCCCGGGATGCTGCGGGATGCGGGGATGCTGCGGGATGCGGGGATGCTGCGGGATGCAGGGATGCTGCGGGATGCGGGGATGCTGCGGGGTGCAGAGATGCTGCGGGACGCTGCCGGGGTGCAGAGAGGGACGCAGCCGCCTCCGGGGCACGGAGGCTGAGCCGGCGGCTCCTCGGAGGGCGGCGGAGCCCCGCGGAGCGCGGAGCGGCCGGAGCGCGGAGCCGGTGGCCGGGAGCGGCCGCCTGTTGCCGGCTGTGGGAGCTCGGGGCCGGCGCCGAGCCGGCTCTCGGGGGCTCGGGCAGCCGTGCCGGCTCTCGGGGGCTCGAGCAGCCGTGCCGGGCTCTGCGGAGCTCCCGCCGGTGCCCGTGCGCTCCGTGCGGGCGGCAGAGCCGGCGGTGCGGGCTCCGAGGGGTCCGCGGGCGCTCCCGGCAGCGCGGGGCTCTCGGAGCCGTGGAAAGCCGGAGCGGCCTCGCCCCAATAATAAAAGTTATTTGCAGAAGGCGGAGTGGTTTATTTTCTTTCGTTTGCTCCTCAAATACATCCCGACGCTGCGCTCGCCCGCAGCGGAGCGCGGCCGCGGAAACGCGAAGTGTCAGCCCAGCGCTCCGTTTCTGGCTTGTTGGTAATGGATTTAAAGCTTTAGTTATAATTTCAGTGCATCTGAGAGCTTCGCTCGGTTGCTTTGGAACTCGTTTAAGACTGTGTTTTCAACGGAGACGAGTGAACTTTAAAGAAAATCAGGTCAGCCATAGATTCCGGGCATCAAACCCTTTCAGGTCCCAGAAATAGCCACAGAAGTAGCGTGACCAATTCTTTTTTCATGCGCAAAGCTCTTTCTTTTTTATTTTGGTTGGAATTTCTGACAGATACCGGAGCTCGTCAACTGGATATTTTCAGCTCACTTTAATGAAATAAGCATGCTTTCTAAGCTTGTGTTTTTATGCAATTATATTAGTCTCCCTTGACTATACGAGGTTTGAGTTCCTGATAGAGCTTGTAGTTCTTAAAATGATAAAGTCTGTTTAGCACAAGGTTTTTCTTTGTGCGTTTTTAGGGCTTAGATCCATGGGAAGGTGAGGAAGATGATGATTGAGAGGGAACATGAATATGAGCTGTTACGGGGTGAAGAATATGCGTGGATATTGCTGGAAAAGGTTCAGACGGGACGTTTTATTTCTAATATTCTGCACTCGAGACAAGGCTGTTCTTAAGTTGTTGCATCTCTTATAAAGTCTTGAAACCAGGATTGACAAATAGTTGTCTTGCAGTAAGTGGGTCAGACAATAACATCTTCCCCTGGATCTCTTACTTCTGTATTGGACAGCTTTGGTTGCTAAGTAGCTCTGAATTCCTAATCCCAAAGTCAATGATGTCATAATGACATCATCACATCCTTTCACCTGATTGATTCTCAGAAGAGAACAGTAATGAGATTTGATATACATGTCCCATCTCTTTAATATTCTTCCTCTGCTTCAGGGGATTTCCTGACCTGCCTGGCAAATTCCAATGAATCACACTGAGCTCTAGTAAAAAGACGTTTCTTTTGGAGACGAGGTGGAACATTAAAGGGACAGTGGCCGCTCCTGGTCTTTTCAAAAGCTGAGGAACTTGGCAGCTTGTGTTTCAAATGTGGAGCTCTGGATATGGAGGGCAGTGATTTAGAACTCGGACTTATTAAATTCGCGTGCAGGTGTGAAAGTGGCTCGGGTTTCAAAGAGGATCAAGTCACTTAATGTGTGCGAGTCTGAATGCTGGAGGTGCTGCAGGGGGCACAGAGACAACAGGAGCTGTTTCAGCTGCCAAAATCCATTTCAGTTCTAATGGTAAATGCATGAAACCTGTCAGGAGTTGCCATGTTAAGAACGCTATTGAATGGCACTGAAGACAGCTCAGAATTTATTTATCTTTCTAATTAGGCAACATAATTGGTAAGTTTGAAGGATTTTAATCGCAACACTGCCATCGCAGGGAACTCCTTGTAAGAGAGTTTTAAATCTTCAGAGTGTGTGGAATGTGGACAGAATCGATGGGTTTGGGCTGATGGTTTTTACAGCTGGTTTGTACCGTGTGTGTCCATGTGAGCATGGTCTGCGTGAATTTCAGGCTGTTTTCCTCCGAAATAGCTTGGTGATCATGAATTTCTTCCCAGACAGCGAGTTTGAAAGGTTCCAGTGCTTGTTTTAGGCGTGCAAACCTTCCTGCTTCACACGTGGAAGAGGGGGAAACGAAGCAATTGCCGTTTGTTTTGTGGAAGGTGCAGTTTTGTTTGGTGAAGTTAAAAGCTGAGCCTGTCTCGGAACGTTCAGAGGCTGCACAGACCAGCCCCACTTGTCTGATGGATATCGTGGGTTGCTAAAACATATTTCAGAAGTAAACAATGATCTGCTGGCGTGGATGAGTTGGTGTTAATGTATTTACTGAAGGCACTGATTGCTGATTTTATTCCTGCTAAAGAGCTGCAGTGTTGATGGCACTATTAAGTCTAACAGAGTAGTAATTGAACATGAGGAGTGGGAACGAGTGGGAAGGTGGTGGGGGAGGATGTTTTTGGCTGTGTGTTGGAATCTATTCACCCTGTGAGTGCAATCCGAGCTCCAGATGCAAAAGGGAAATTTCTAAATAATCTGTAAGAGTTCTGCACTCCTCGTACTACATGCAGTGACAAATTTCCACAAGCTTTAGATTCTTTCTGGGATGACTCAACTCCGAACAAGTGATTTGGAAAAAAAAAAAATATATATATATATATTATCTCTGAAGAGAATCCTTGGTGACAATTTCTTTTCAAGTTATCTTAGGATTTTCCACTTACCATGATTTCTTCCAACTCATGCCTGCCTCGAACGTGGGAAGACGAGAAATGAATTTGGACTTGGGGATAGATCTGTGCCCTCCCAGCGCATGTTTGGGGGTCAGCTGTGACACTGGCAGGCTCTGAGTGTGGTGACACGTTTGGTTACATAAATCAGAGCACCTCAGAGCCTCCCCAGGGCTGGCAGGGCAGGGCTGAGGCTGCAGCAGCCCCTGGGATGAAAGGAGGCAGGGAGGGACAGGGCCCTGCTCATGCACGGCTCGTGCAGGGGCTCAGCGAAGCACAGACCAGGCAGCCAGGTCTCTTCTTGTGCCAGTAGCCATGAGAAATTCCATCTTCAGGTTTTTTACACCATCGTCAATCTGCTTCAGAGCCTGGCTGAGATGTTTGGTGCCCCTGCTTCCAGTCCTGTGCCTGTCAGGGTGAGGATAGAAGAGAGAGCCCCAGCTTCTGCTGCTGTCCTCAGCTCTGGGTGAGGATAGGACAAGACACCAAGAGGATGACTGGATTTACTTTTTTTCTCTTAAATGTAGATCTTTAAGGGGAAAATAAGATCGATAGCAGCTTCACAGCACACTTGTGGGAGCCTTTTATAAGGGCACCACGGGCAGTTGGATGACTGAAATGTGTTTTTTTCAGTCAGGTGGGAAGGTAGTGTGAGAAATGAATTCATCTGCATCTGGATCTTCTGTGTTGATGGGGAAAAATCTGCCAGAGCATGGACAGGATTTATCCTTTATAAACGAGGAAGTAAAGTAATTAATAATCCCAGTGACCTGCAGCCATCCCAGGGATCTGCAGCAATCCCAAAATCTGCAGCAATCCCATCCCGGTGAACTGCAGCAATCCCAGTGAAATAAAACACCCCCTGAAGTGAATAAAATCACCCCAGATATTGTAGATAACATTATCCAGTAGTTATGAAAATTCTTTCTATTTAAGGCTTGAATTAAACATCCTGAGGTGTTCCAAAAATGGCTTTTCCATTCAAAATCGTTTCTGAAAGGATTCGTTGTCCAAAAACTGAAGTTATTCAACAATAATTCCTATGGTGGATTGTTAAGCTGGAAATTTTTGATTTGATTCCAGTTTTGATCTTTATCTATAAGTTATATTTCAGAAGGAAAGTGATGTCTAGAGCAAACTCAGGGCTGATTTTAATCTGAGGTGCTGTCTTAGAGTGACCTGTGTGTAAGTGGAATTTTTCTGTGCAAAATAACAATTATTTTAATGTTTCATTAGAATGATGTTACAATGGAAATCACACAGTGAAAAATCAGTACTTTTTATACCAATTGTATGCAGGAGTTAATCAAGCAATGCCTCCACAGCTGAGGTTCACTCCGTAGTGTTACAAAATTGTGTAACAACACTAAAATCTGGGATGGAAGAAAGGAAGAAAAAGTCCTGTCAGAGGTGCATTAATACATCACAAATTTTTCTTCTGAATATTAGATGCTTTCATTTACCAATCAGTGTATTCCTTTCAATACAAACTACAAATTCCTAAGGAAATTACCCCAGTCTCATCCTGAACTCTGCTTATGCAAACAATTATGATTTTTTTTCCCCCCGCCCCTTCTTTCTGAAGTAAAGCAGATAAAACCCAAGATGCAAACTCTTTTCCCAGAGAGGTTTGCTCAGTGTTTTCATCCCTTCACAGCAGTGGGTGCTGGAGGGGGAAAAGTTTCTGGAAATCCTTTTAATCTGAAATATGACTTGTGAGATGCTCTGGGAGGCAAAGGGTACCACCAGCACCTGGTCTGGGCTTGGTTACTCTGAGTTCTGGGGTAGCTCAGGGAATCACTTTGCTTGTTGGGTGCTTTTTTGGGGTTTTTTATTTGGGTTTTTTTCCTGGCTGGAAACTGACAACACGCAGTGCCCCAGGAGAACCTTTTGTGTTCTCCCTTTGCTCTGCCCAGGTGATTTTGCTGTCCAACACCTCCCTTCCCTCCAGCCCCTGCTGCCTCCCTGTTTGCCCAGAGGAGCTGGGATGGAAGGAGGCAGCGGGTGCAAGAGCAGGATCCAGCCATGGAACGCGGCCTCCAGCAGCAAGGGCGGCACTGTTGGGTGCTCTCCTCCTCCTCCTCCTCCTCCTCCTCCTCCTCCTCCTCCTCAGCTGTGTGCAAAGGCCAGAGGGAGCCGAGGGAGAGGCTCAGGCTCTCACCCAGCTCAGATCCCCAGTGCTGCACCGCTGCTGCCCTGCCTCGCCGAGGGCAATTTTGCATTCTGTGTCTTTGTTGCCTTCTGTAAACGCCACAAAGAGCAGGAAGGGATGGATAAAACCACACAGATGCTTTAATTATGATTTGATTACAGAGCAAGCAAAGGAGTCTATTCTGAGGAATATGCAATTAGAGAAAATTCTGAGGACTATCTAACCTTCCGAAATTAAAATTAACTGGGATTATTTGAACGGGGGTTGAACATTTCTGAAAAAAGAGATCATTTCTCAAGGATCCTGCTGCTCCTGTGTGCTGGATCCTCTCTGGCTTTCCAGATGGGCTTTAGAGTAGCACAATGTCATCTTCCTCAGCTGCATGGGCTGCTTCCCTCACCTCCCAATCCCATTTTATTCCCATTTCATTCCCATTTTACTCCCATTTTAGCATCCCTTGCTGGTCACATACAGGAGGGCGACACAGAGCCTGGAAGGAAACAGCCATGCCTGGGTTGAAGAACATGAAAAGGAGAGCAGTTTGAGCATTCCTGGGTCATCAACAGAGCTTCTCCATCCCACGAGCAGGAAAAATGGAGCCGTGCACACTCGTGATGCACGTTCCAAAGGGAAAGTGGGGATGGAAAATTCCATGCCTTTTTCCTCTGGCAAATTATTTAATAGCAGGAACCTATATGATTAAAGATGTTAAGCTTCTCTGCGGGCTTAAACGCTACAAATGGCCTGAATTTAATGCCATTGATTCCAGTGGCTGCCGAACACGAGCAGAATCCCAAATCCGTGCTGGGGCTGACGAGCAGCACGCCTTCAGCCCCTGACATCTTCTGGAAGCTCCATGCTGGGAATGATGGCTTTCTTTGTGTGCTGGGCTGAGCTCGGGCAGCTGGGCAGCAGCAGCAGCAGCCCCGGGGCTGGGGGGGCAGTGGGTCAGCCTGGGCTGGGGGCACCAGCAGGGCACGAGGCTCTGGGGCTCTGAGCTGCACCCAGACACGACCTCGGCAGCAGCTGCAAACCTCTCATGTTGCATTTGCTTTCCCTCAGTGCTGAACACGTTCACGAGCCAGTGAGAAAAGGGGTTTTTTTGGGCAGTGGGAAAAGGGGGGTTTTTTTTGGGTCTTATTCGCTGTAGAAATGTTCAAGTGTTTATCGCTTCTGCTTGAACATTGTGCTGAAGTGGGGTCAGTTCTGCAGCCTGACAGGGCAGCACCTGCCAGGACCCCTCCTGGGCTCAGTTTGGGGTGCACTGTTTGCTTTGGGGCCAGCGTGGGAGGGAGGGTGGCTCCCACCTCAACCAGCCCTGCTCCTGTGCTGTTTGAAACCTCGGGAAACTGGGAAATGGGGCTTTGGTGCTGCCTGGCTGCTCTGGGGATGGATGTGGGCACTGAGAGGGGCTCAGCTGCTTCCCTCCACCTCCCTGCTCCCCGTGGGGATCCCTGACCCTGCTTTTGACCCTGCTGACCTTCAGCAGAGCCCAGGGAATGTGGCTGGGCCAGCAGAGGTGCTGCTCAGGACACTCAGAATTCCTGCTCTTCCCAACAGGTGCTGAGCACAGTTAAGCTCAAGCTTAATTCTGCACTCTGTCACTCTCCTTTGTCACTTGTAAGGACATTTTCTGGCGTGGTGCCTTATTTATTTATTTTAACATCTCTTTTTAGGAGCCTTCAAACCCTTCCAACTTCAAAGCATTTGTGCTCCTACTGACCCGTGTGTATTTCCCAGGGATAAACCCCTGGCTGGCAACTTAGGGATGATTTGTCAAGGGTCGCTTTAATAAATGAGGTTATTTATTTTCTGCCTGAAATTCCCTGGTTGGTGACTAAGAGAAACTTTGTATTAAGCTGTGCAGAGCATAATGAGGCTGCTGTAATGCTTTGATGTGAAAATGCTTAAATGCCAAAAAAAAAAAAAAAAAAAAAGAAAGGAGAAAGAAGTGGCCTTATTGGTAGAGCTTGCTTAAGGTATCTAGGGACAGTTTATATCAAGCAAATATAGATTATGCTATAAAGATTATAGATTTCAATAATAGCCCTTTAAAACTTTAATAGCAGACACTATAAAAAGGCCAAAATCAAATTATTTTCCTGGACTGTGCTGCTGGTGGTTCCGAGCTGCTGGTGGTTATATTTTTCAAAATCAAGGCCTGTGTGATATCAATTACAGAGGCATTAATGTTACAATGGATGTGCAGGGGGATTTTATTTCCTCACACCTATTACAAAGCCGTTCCCAGTGACCAGGCTGGCTGAGCAGGCTGTTAAATTTGGGGAATTAAAAGGCTGGAGTGGGTCTGCAGCCTGTTAGTGTCGCCTAATGAAGGTGGTTATGTAAGAGTCCCTTCCCCTCAGCTGCTGGAATTGTATTTCCCATGCCACTTCTTGCTCCCCATATTGCTGATAGATTGGAAAAACAGATTTTTTCTGCATTTTCTTCTCTTCTTCTTGTGTCTGTTCTCGAGGCTGATTAGCACAAAGTAGCTGTGAGCCGTGGCTCGGACACCAGAGATTCTGGAAGCCTCAAACAGCCGTGCTAATGGAGCTGGATGAGGGATGCTGGTTGCCATGGGAACGGTGCATGTGCCACACAAGATAATGTAACTGCTGTGGTGCAGGGATCTGTGCTGAATATTGATTGCCAGATTTCCTGGATTCCTTGGAAGCGCTGGGCTTTGTGCCCGCTGCTCCACCTGGCAAGGGAGAGCAGCTCATCAGCTGGGCTCGGGCCAGGCAGAATTCCCCTCCTCCTCCTCCTCCACGAGCTGAGTTTTGCACGGGATGGGAGAGGACAGG
Organism: Monarcha castaneiventris obscurior; assembly: GCA_026261815.1. NCBI lineage: Eukaryota > Metazoa > Chordata > Aves > Passeriformes > Monarchidae > Monarcha > Monarcha castaneiventris. Next base: position 18,403,705 of record JAMPIT010000484.1, read on the forward strand.
GCAGGAATTCCTGGGGAGAATTGTCAGGGTCACAGCCTTTCCTTGGGGAGCTCACAGAGTCCCTGGTGTTAAACTGGAGTCACTGAAGGACTGGCACTGAGGGGCTCCGGGTGAGTGCCAGGAATTAAAGTGGCAATAAAGTGCCCCAGGAAGCTGAACTTTCACCTGTGCCAGGTCCCTTGTGGTGGGTGTCACCTGGGCACCTGCACCGTGCCACTGCTCCCCTCTGCACCCCTGCCCTGCTCCTCCTGGGAGCACTGAAAAGTTCCTTCTTGTCTCAGCTCGTCAAGGACGAGTCTAACCAGTGGCAGAGCTGTGCAGAATAGCGGGATTAGGAAATATCAACTCATTGGCAGCCAAACATTGTTATTATGGCAGTGTTGGCCATTTCCCCAAGCTGGGGGAAGGTAAAATACGAAGGTTTTAAGTTGGGGGAAAAATAAAACATGAAATTTTAAATGGGGCAAGGTAAAACATGAAGATTTTAAATTGGACAAGGTAAAACACGAAGGTTTTAATTTGGGGGAAGGGAAAACATGAAGGTTTTAAATGGGGCAAGGTAAAACATAAAGGTTTTAATTTGGGGGAAGGTAAAACATGAAGGTTTCAAGTGGGACAAGGTAAAACATGAAGGTTTTAACTTGGAGGGATTCTGTGTGAGCAGGATCACACTTGATGCTGTTTTGCAGGTGAGGTTGGGATTCTTGCATAAAAATGAACAAAGCAGGGCTGGTTCTGCTGTAATTTTGCAGCCTGAACTTCTGGGTCCTGGAATGACAAAGAAACTCTAATTATTGCTCCTCTAGCCCAGATCCTCACTGAAATAAATCAGCAAAGCTTTCTCAGTGCTTTATCTGCTTGGCAAGAGGCAGCTGGGCTACTGTTGCTCGGGAGGATTGTGCAGATGAGGAAATGCAAATTAAATTCCTGTCCTTCTCCTGTTCCCCTCCCGGGCAGGGTGATGCCACAAACTCCTGCTCACCTTCAGCAGGATCGCTGGCAATTGGCCCCCTGTTAGAAAAAATGTGTCATTATCGACCTTAGCAGGTTTTGGGAAGTTATCTGCAGGTTTTGAGAAGTTATCTGCAGGTTTTGGGACATTATCTGCAGGTTTTGGGATGTTATCTGCAGGTTTTGGGACATTATGTGCAGGTTTTGGGACGTTATCTGCAGGTTTTGGGACGTTATCTGCAGGTTTTGGGAAGTTATCTGCAGGTTTTGGGACATTATGTGCAGGTTTTGGGACATTGTCTGCAGGTTTTGGGAAGTTATCTGTGTTGTTTCATACCTGCCTCGTGCTGTTGGGATCTCTGGGTGTTGTCTGGATCGGCCTCAGAAGTGCTGGACCTTTAGGAAATGTGAATTTGAGAGGGGTTTTTTTTTGGCAGCTCTAATAAGATGCTTATCTGGAGGCAGAGATGGGGAACTCAAAATGAATCTGAGGTGTTATTTGTCAGAAATGTGTCTGAGAGGACAGATTTAGAATTTCCAGGCTGTTGTGCCCTCTGGGCACGATTTGCAGGTTTGTGTGACTTTGCTCTCCAGCACAAGCCGTGTCCAAGGTGGAGCTCAGAGAGAGATTCACTTCATTTTTCCTGCTGATTTTGGGTTTCAATCCTGCCACACATCCCAGGAAAATTCCCAGTTTTATTGGCAGCTCCAAATCCTGATTGTCCAGCATCCAGCTTCTCTGGGCTTCTGGCGTTTTTGCACAGCCAGGACAAACTGAGACATCATCTAAGACATCCTTTTATAGCCAGGACACCTGCCCAATAATGCACAGAAAGTTGTATTTTAGAGCACTTCAGCAGTAAGGAACTAGTGGACTTTGGTTTGTTTAATTAAAGCCATTAGGGGATTTTTTGGTTGGTTGGGATTTTTTTGTTTGGTTGGTTTTGGTTGGGTTTTTTTTTGTAATGCTTTAATATTTTCTGAATTTATGCAATAATTTGTAGTGGACTTTGGTTTGTTTATTTAAAGCCATTAGGGTTTTTTTTTTTGGTTGGTTGAGATTTTTTTGTTTGGTTGGTTGGGATTTTTTTGTTTGGTTGGTTGGGATTTTTTTGTTTGGTTGGTCTTTGAGGTTTGTTTGTTTGGTTTTTTGTTTTTTGTTTTTTTTTTTTTGTAATGCTTTATTGTTCTCTGAATTTATGCAATAATTTGCAGTGGACTTTGGTATGTTTAATTAAAGCCATTAGGGTTTTTTGGTTGGTTGGTTGGGAATTTTTTGGTTGGTTGTTCTTTTGGGTTTTTGCTGTCATTCTTTAATGTTTTCTGAGTTTATGTAATAATTCTGCAGGTGAAAATCTTAAGTTTTTTTAAAATACAAAACATATTTGGAATTGAATAATTGAATAATGAGTGAACTTGGACATCAGGAATGGCAAAAAAAAAAAAAAAACTAAATTATCTAGATATAGCTAAATATCTATTATAAATATCTATATAAAAAATATCTAAATTTATCTAAATATATATCTATATCTATATCTGCATCTATCTATATCTATATCTAAATATATATCTAAATGTATCTAAATATCTATTATAAATACCTATATAAATAAAAATATCTAAATATATCTAAATATATATGTCTATATCTATATCTATATCTATATAAAAATATGTATCTAAATATATATCTAACTATATCTACATGTCTATTATAAATATCTATATAAATAAAAATATCTAAATACATCTAAATATATATCTATATCTATATCTATATCTATATCTATATCTATATCTACATCTATATCTATACCTATACCTATATCTATATCTATATAAAGATGTGTCTGTAACCATGCACAGCAGCCTGGCTGCGTGCTTGCAGGGTTTTGTGGGGTTTTGTGGGGTTTTGTGGGGTTTTAGGGGGCTTTATGGGGTTTTTTGGGGTTTTGTGGGGTTTTAGGGGGTTTTGTGGGGTTTTATGGAGTTTGTGGTGTTGATGGCTGTCAGCCCATTGTGCTGCACCCAGGCATTTTGCGCACCAAAATAGTGCTAAATTAAATAAAATTTTATCTGTCTTTACACCATGGTATCTTTTCAGCTGCCATTTTTCTGGAAAAGTAGGCTTGGAGGGGATAGATACCAAAGCCAGGGAATCTGGTGCTGCTGGTCCATGGAAAACCATCCAGTGCTCACCCTCCGTGTGACCCCTGAGGTGACCTCTCCTGGCTGAACTCCCCTGACCCCGGGAGCTGCTGCTCATGGCTGGGGTGTGGTGCACAACAGTCTGTAATTCCACCTGGTTCACTGCCCTAAAACTGGGATTATGAAGTAAAATTAACTCCCTGGGGCTGGCCGGGTTTTAGGAGTGCAGGTGGGAGGAAAAAATGTGGCTGTTGCCCCCTCCCCAAACCCACAAAAGCTCTGCTTGCTGGCTTGAACCCAATAATGTTCCCATGAGCAGCCTGTGGAGCTGAGAGGGGAATCAGAGGAATATTTCTGTGGAAAACACCAGGGAAGGGAGCCAAGGGTGTACCTTGGGAAGGGCAGTGGCTTGAACAGACCAACAGGAGCTCTCCCTGCTTGTGGATCTGGCCCTGGCATGTTGGTCCCTGCCCTGAGGAGCACAGGGAGGGTTCTGTGGGATCTCAAACACCAAAAGGGACTGGCTGTGGTTTATCCCTCAGAATTCCCTTTTTAAGTGCTCACTGGAGGCAGCTTTGCCTGCCAGCACACGGACACGTGGGAGAATCTCATCTTCATGGCTGGCTGGAAGAGGAGATTGATGGCTGTGCTCCTCAGCCACACTGGGGAAGGAAAATTGTTCTCCCACGTTCCCACTCAGCCACTCTGAGGACATCAATTCCCACCGAGCACAAGGATGGTTTTGCTTTCACACAACAAGAGCTTCCAAGGAGGTGCTGGAGTGACAAAAGCTGTTGCCAGGGGTCTCCAAGGGACTTGACAGGTTTATAGAGTGATGATAAACTGCTGGGGTGGTCCCAGTGGAAATCGGGCTTGATGGAAATAATAAAGGATTGGAGGTGCTCAAGGACATCGTTGGAAGGCAATTTGGAGAGGCTGTGGAATTTCTGGATTTGTTTCAGTGTGATCCCTCCCACAGAAGGGAGCTGAGCTGTGACTGGTGGGATTTATTACAGCTTTTTACCTTTTCATATTGAAAACTGAGCTGCAGCATGATAGCCTGCTCCTGTCCTTATGCAGACTACATAAAAATAAATGGGTGGCTGACAGAGGTAATGTCTTGGGGACAGGGAGTTTCATTTCCAAATGAAAATTCTCAAAGAACGCCTTTTACTTTACAGGAGCCTGCAGATCTTAGCCAAAGTGGTTTAGGGATGGACAAATATGCACCTGGAAAATGAATATGTCCCAGAATTTCCTAGGTAATTTTTTTTCACATCTATTTGAAACAAGCCACAGGCACTGCTGTGTGCAGCTCACATCTGGGCCAGGACTGACAGGGTTAGAAAGGCAACCCCATCTAGTTTCTTTTGTTCTTTATTTAAGAACTTGCTGCCTCATCTTCTGGGCAGCACAAAAGCTGTTTTATTTCCAAGGGACACACGTGCTGAGTGGAGCCTGCAAGAGATTGTTTTTCTCCCATGAGACCACTAAATTTTCCTTTGGCCACTATTTTTGAAGTTGTGGAAAACCTCAACAGAATTCCACTGCCAGGGCAGAGCTGCTTTGGTTGGGATTTGCTTCAAGAGGTTAAAAAAAAGGATTGCTGAGATATGTGAGTGTCCCTGTAGCTGGTGGTTAAATTCCAGGTATGTAGTGGCTACAGGTGAATTATTTCCATTTATAGATGTGCTGATGTTAGAGGTGAGATGCAGGGGCAGGGGAATCACTGCCTTCTTTAAAGGTGGCACAAGTGGTGTTTGAAATTCTTTGTATTCAGACTCCCTCCAAAGCTCGTGCAGCTTATTTCTGGCCAGGATATATTGTGAGGATTAATTGCCTTTATGCCAAAATTAGCTGCTTCCTCCATCCATTCCGACAATATAAAACCACATTGGCGATGATAAACAGACAGTAAAGCAAGCAGAATTAAGGTGGGCAGATTTCTGGGCAGGTTTCTCCCTGGGGGTGACCAGGGTGTGCAGACTGAGGGCAGTGAGCTGAGGGAAAAGAGCTGAGAGTGCCCAGAGATGTGGCAGTGGCACTTCCCTCGGGGACAGGGACACGTGGAAATAATTAACACTGCAAAGGAGCGACCACAGCGAGGGCAGTTCAGCATTATCCTGCTCGGGGAGCAGATGGGAACCATCAAGGCCACCCTCCCTGCCTGCCTTGGCTGCTCACAGGAGGTTTTGGCAGCAGTGCAGAAATATTTGCTGCTTGGTCCTGCAGGAGTGGTTGCTCCCTCTTGCATCCTCTGGGATTAAAGAATAGCCAAGGAGCCAAAGCCTGGGGGTTTTTTTTGTCCTTTTGTCCATTTTATTTTTGTTCTTTTTTTATCCTTTTGTCCATTTTATTCCACTTGGCCTGCTAATTTTTGGTAGCAAGGAATTCTGCTCCATGCAATCCAGCTCCCCCCAGCAGGTGCAGGTTTGGGAGCTGGGCCCAAGAGAGGAGTTTGGAGCTGAACAGCAGCAGGGAACAACCTCAGCTTGCAGTGCCTCTGCTCACTGCTTGCTCCTGGATTAGGAGGATAAACAAGCAAAATATTCTGCAGAATGCTTTAACCATCAAAAAAAAAACCCCAAACAAACCAGGCAAAGAGCAAAAGCCCTGTAAGAATTGTTTCAGAAGCAGCACTGGGACACGAGAGATTACTGTGCTTAGCATGGGGCACGTGTTGCAGCCTGGCTCGTGTGTGAAAGCAGAATACCTCGTTGTGCTCCTCAGGGCTGTGTTCATGCCTTCCTGCAGAGAATGGTGCTGGAAGGAGATTTGCATCCATCCTGCTGTGCTTGTACTGCCAGGGATGATGCTGGGATGGTTTCTGTGGGAAGCACGTTGGGAGCCAAGCTGTGGATTTGCCACATCCCCCTTGTCTTTTCTGCTGGGTTGGGCTGGTTAAGATTGCACTGCTTTGTCTATTTGTTACTTTTTAAAGTAAAAGCTGTGTTTGAGTATGAATTGATTGCAAGGGTTTGTTGTAAGCTTTATTCTGAGCTGGAATGGTCGTTGTACAGCATTTTTTTCTCCATGGTGTTCCTGCCTTCAAGACAGAGGGTTTGCACCCAGCTGCTCACAGGAAATGAGAGGAAGCTCTCGGAGTGGAATTTGGGCAGCTGGAAGAGGGAGAAACGGGGTCTTTGCACAAAGCCATAGCTCCACTGGCCTGGATGCTCTAACAGCAGTGGACAATGCAGTTCTGTGCATTTAGATGGTTGGGGGGAGCATAAAATGTTGACTGGGTGGCAGCTGGGCTGCTGTGACTTTTTGTGTGGGAGGGTTCTTATTTTGCCCAGGAAAGCTGAATTGGTTATTGTTCTCTCTGGAGGATGGGAATCACAAAAGAATGCTGCTTCCATTTATTCTTCTCGCAGTTTTAATTCAGTTCATGACTACTTCATGTCAGTGCTGCTTCCACAAAATGTTTCCAGTTCTGGAACAGCAAATTAAAATAACCTCCATCCAATTTAAAACGAGGCTCTATGTTTTGTTGGTGTAATGGTGACAGCTTCCTTAAAACCAGGGTGAAATTCCATCACTGGAATCACTCTGAAATCCACAGCACACACCCCTGAGTGAATTGTGTGTGAGGGTGTCTAAACTTGCCAATAGATGTCTCCAGCACCACGCTTTGTTTGCAGGAGCTTTGCTTAGCAGGAGCAGGGCTCCTCTGTGCCGTGTAGCAGCCAGGATTCACAGCTTTCCTGCGAGATCTCCTCACCCAGGAATAAAGAGTTCCTTTGTTTACAGGAGTAGGGGGAGGAAGGCACCCTCCAGGCTGTTGTTTCTGGCTCCTGACATGTGATAGAACACGAGCGTGCCTTGGCTCGTGGGATCTCAGATTGGCATCCTCGCAGGGAGGGGGGCATCTTCGAGGGCAGCTCGGAGCTGACACTTTGTCATCTCGCCCTGATAAGCCCTAAAATGAGCTGCTGAATGCTGGAGGATGTGGTGCATGATAAAAACGGGATGCTGGGAGAGTTAAGACACAGGGGTTTGTATTCAGGAGCTGAATTATGTGAGGTGTGGAGCGCTGTCCTGGGGGGAACACTCGCAGGTAATGGGAATTTCTTTGCTAATAAAAGGCTTCAGGATCTGCTCCAATGGGTCCTAAAAATGGCAGTGCTATTTGTGGAGGTGATTGGCAGCTGTAACCCCTCTCCTGCCCCCATCTACATCATTCCTTCCCTAGTCTGAGGCAGCCATTAGACCAAAACATAATTAAATTTAGTATTTCAGACCCAAACTAGACATTAATCATTCAGCACAGGGTTTTTTAATTTTTCTTAGATGTCCAAGGAAGACAGACACCTCCATCCCACTGAAATGCACACGTGTGCATTTTTGGCTCCTTTGGAATATTCAGCCACGCTATTTAATATAATCCCATGGTGATCTTTTAGCAACACATTCTTAATGACATATAAATATTTGATATTTGATATTCCCCTTGCCCATATAAGGTTTTAAAGCAATAATGCTCCCACAGTTGTTTTTTCTGTTTAATTTTACCACGTGATGCCCACAAATGCCTCCACAGCTCAAGAGAACCCAACTTTCCTCAGTTTGCTCCTTGTCTCCCATTGAGGTGGGCAGTGAATTGCTGTGAATTGCACAAATTTTCTTATCCTGAAGAAACAGAACACTACAAAAATATGCAAAGAGCCTTGGCCCTGCTGAAGTGTGACAAGGTTTGGCCAACTTTGCCCTGAGTGTTATCCCTCCAGGATTACTGGGAGAGTTTGATGCTTGTGTTGATAACAAAACGTAAAGGTCCTGTGGTTTGAAGATGGGAACGATGGAAGTGCAAAATCTGAATGCCTGTGCTGGTGAGAGGCACTTCAGGCAATGTTTACACCAGCAGGGAGCAATATTTGGAGCCAATTTGCTCTATTAATAAATAAATTAATTAATTAATTAATTAAGGCAGGAGGGTTTGTTCTGCCCTCCCTGATGGAAAGCTTCCTCCCCAGCAGCTGCCTCCATGGGCCTGCCTTCCCCCAGGATCTCTGAGCCACCTCTAGAGCTGATGGACATCTCCAGAATTCATGGTGCACCCTCACAGAAAATTTGGGTTGAGAAGAGCCTCTGGAGGTCACCAGGCTCATCCACGAGCGCTGGGTTTGCTGTTTGTCTGCACCTGCCCAGTTTACAAAAAAATTACAATAAATCAAAAAATTATGCACATCACTCACTTTCCCTGCTTATTCCAAGCACACAAATGTCTGCAGCCACAGGGAGATGAAGATTCCTCTCCTTACTGCAATAACTTGATACCATGGTGTGCTGTTTGTTTGTTTAGGCTGGTTAAAATTTGCTCTCTTTAGCCAAAAACCCTTTTCCTTCAAAGCAACACGGGCTCCCAGTGGAGGCTGAGGATATTCACTGCCTTCCAGAGCCAAGGCCCCCGTTTGCACAATCCCTGCAGTCTGGCAGGATATTTGGAGTAGGTCCATTGCTGCTTTAGAGCTCAATCACAGGGGAGAACCCTTCACTCAATCTGTGCCACTCAGATAAGGACTGAGATTCTTCTGTGGAGAAATCTGACTTGTTTTGTTGTTTTATTGCACTCAGAGGCTGAAGAATTAACTGTAACGTGCATTGTTCTTGAGGAGTCCCCATTGCCTGGTTAGTACCTGGAGGATGAAGCTCCAGAGGAGCTGGGATGTGTTGCTCACACTCAATATTGTGCAACACAGAAAGATTTCTGTTCTTGTGGAGAGCCAAGGAATTGCTCATTGCCTAACAGGCAGAAACAGATCTTTATTTTTACTTCTTTGAGGAAAAAAATGCGTTTTGGAAAGGAGGTGATCAGTAAAGAATAAAGAAATGTGGAGTCATATAAAAGACAGCTTTATTAGCTCAATCCTGGTTTTGTGGTGTTGGGCTCTGGTCGAAAACGAAAGAACTTTGTGCCTTGGTATGAACAGGTGCAGCAATTGCTTTTGAAATGAGTCCAAGCAAGTAACATTAAGTCCTCATTTTACACCTCAGTGGATGCTGTGCAAAGAGCAGAACTTCCCAGCAGCATAAGCAGATATAATTCCATTGATAGCTTTGGCGCCGGGCCTGCTCACTTAAAGCAGCGGAGTCGTATCTGCTCATGCCTCAGCAAACAAAACCTATTCTATTATATAGGTCAGGATTTGTTTTGGGACAGTCCTCAGCCTTTTGAAAGCTTCCCTTTCCAAGGTTAACACTGCATTCCCAAAAAGAGCTTCTGTTGCCCCAGCCTCCCGTTCCTGGGGCTGGAGGAACCGTGGGGCCGGCCCTGAACAATGGGAGCAGTATTTGGCTTCCAATCCCTCGGAACTTCCCTCCCAGAGTGGAGAGGGAAGGGCTCCCAGGATGGATGGGTGAATGCACTCCTGGGCCCAGAGCCTGAGGAACACTTTGGGCTCCTTTAGAAACACGGCAGCTCTGTGAGACCACAGTGTTCCCAGCTTGAAATCCAGGGACAAAAGGGTCAGGGAACCTTCCAAGGCCGAGTGCTGCCGTGGGGGAACGTGGACAGCTCTGCTGCTGCTCGGGAGGTGAACGAGCTGCTGGGGAATTGTCTGGGCACTCTGTGCCTTTAGCTGGTGAACAGAAAAGTGAATTTGGAGAAGGAATCGGTGCGGGGTTCTGCGAACTCGTTGTTGATGGGGCAGAGAGTGGTTTGGTCCCAAAGCTGTGACAGCCCCTTGTGAATGAGGAGCTGCCTTGGGATTCTCTGTGGCAGGTAAGCAACATATATATATAAAATATATATAATATATATAACATTCTGCCTGCTCGCTGCTTCTCTCCGTCCTTCTCTCCCCATCCAGGAGCCAGGGACAGTGGAGGGAGAGGAAGGGATTTTTCTCCTCTATTCCCTGTTCCTGTAGCTCTTCTCCAGGAGCTCTGCACGAGCAGGGCAGTGCTTCTCAGTGGTCTTGCCTTAGGCTCAGCATTATTTTCAGAAATGTTGGTACTGAATATTATCTTTTTAGGTTTTCTTCAAAAATTCATCAAAGTAAGATCGTATTTTGAGTATTTCTCTCAGTGTTCCCAGTCACAGGACCCAGAAAAGTTCAGTGCTCACTGGGGTTCAATCAACTGCTGGGAAGCCTTGAACCAGTTGGGAATGTCTCAGCTATTTTTTTATGTTTTGCATTTTTTAATGGAAGCGTTTGCAGTGAGGCAAAAAAAAAGGATATTTCCAATAATGGAACCATCTCCTCCCTGGCAGGTCTCTCATGGAACCATGGCTCAGTGTTTTCCTCCTGCTACTCAGCTATGTTAAACTCCTGGGGTGCTACCTTAATTTCCAGCATCAATCTCACCAGTTTAAAGCAAAGCTTGTCCATTTTAGTGTAAAGGGAAAAAAAAATCACAGAGGGAAAGCATGTAATTCTCATCAAGTGTTGATTAAAGTTTTGAATAAAATACAATTTTTCTGTGCCATCACTGCTGTAGATTGTTAATAAAAAGAAAAGTAAAGCTCAGCTGTGTGCTCCTGGAGCTGGAGGAGGCAGCAGTTATTTGCTTCCCATTAGGAAGGTGACATTCCCAGAGAGATGGCCTAGAAAATTGTTTCCAGAGAGAAAGAAAAATTAGTCCAGGAGGGTTATTGAGCATCCAGCTCTCTGCTTTGCAACAAATTGCTGGGTACCTGGCAGCACATGGCTCTGTGACAAGTGTTCAGCCTGGGGGGGTGGTGACAAGTGAGGAGATGCTCCAAACACCTCTTCCCTCCCACATTCTGGCTGAGCTTGCAGAGCTGGGCTACAAAATTCCCGTGTTTGGGGCTTTTTGTGGACATTGATGAGCTGAGCAAGGGTATTCCATTGGTGTACAAGAGATATGGGGCCTCATAATAATGCTGGGCTTGGGTTTCTCTTTGTGAAGTGCTTTTGATGGCGTGTTGTGCTCATTTTTGAATTGTACTAATTAAATGGACCCTAAGATAGGGGATAAAAAGATATTTGGCATTTGTGGGACTTTCTGTAGCAGTTTTCATGTGCGGTGGTTTGGTTTTTTTTTACCTTTAGAAGAAGCTGTTCTGCAATTGGCTTTTTTTACAAATCAATTTTTTTTTTGTTTACTTTTGCTCCTAAATACAACAGTGCACCTTCTAAAACCAGTGCAAGGGGGAATAAATTCGAATTCATGATCCAAAAACACATTTTGCTGCCCTTCAGATCCGTTTGTCAGTGTTTGGCACCATCACCCCTGGGGCTGTGGGACTCTGCTTTCAGCCAAGGCTTGGAAACTTTTAAATGGGAAGTGAGGGAGCACTCCCAAGCTGCTGCTGTGGGCTGAGGGAAATGAGGTTTCGTGTGCCATTTGTATTCCCTCTGGGTTTCTGACCAGCATTTCGAAGAGAAAGCGAGGAGGAGATTTACTCCTGTGATTCCTGTTGAGCCCAGCTATTGTGAAGGGATTGTGGGAGCTGAAAAAGAGCACAAAAATACCTGTAGGGACAGATCCATGAGAAATAATAAAGCTGATAATCGTGGTGCTCATTATGAAGTTTTTTCTTTGATTTAGCAGCTTCCTGGAGGCTGGGACAGACTCCCAGTCACATCTGGGGTGGAATTCATCAGCTGTTTGTTAGAAAAGAGCTACTACAGGTCCACAGAATGCAATTACCAAAGCTGACACCTTGCCAGGACTCTGGATTTACTTTTCAGAAAGCGCCAAGGCATCTTTCACAGTCACAGATCACGACTCTCACCTTTGGATGGGACACGAGGCCGGGCTTTTTGGGAAAATATGGCTGCAGAAATAATTTTCCCAGTGTATAAATAGCATCTGCATGTGGTTGTGTTCCTCAGGAGAAGAGGGGGAGCCAGCTGAGCTGCCAAGCAGCACAGATAAATTGTATCTGAAAAGGAAAATATTGGTTGCAGGAGGACAGAGGTAATTGGGACCATATGTTCCAATCTTTTCCTCAACTGAGCAGCCATGTATTGCAGTGCAAACAGCTGAAACTGCTCCACACTCATCTCTGAGATATTCTGCCTGTTCAGGGATGGCCTCGAGTTCTTTGGGGCTGTGGAAATCCAAAAATCTTGGTTGTTCCCTCTTTCAGCAGGAACCAGTGGCTGAGCTGGAGAAATGAGAGCCAGGGGTGAACTCGGCTGGTGAGACTGGGGAGCATCAGGGAGCAAACAATGCCTTGGATATTGACATCAGATAGCTGGATAAGGCTTAGGAGTGATGGAAAAATGGAGCTTCCTTCAGTTCTACAGGAAACGACACTGCTGCAAGCTCTCTGTGAGGGGAATAGTATGGAATGGGACTAGAGGCAGAAATGAGGGATGCTGGAGGTGGCACAGGAGTGTGTGAGGGGCATGTGAGGGACTGCGCTGCAGAGAACACATTTGTTCCAGAAAGTTACTTGAGAATGTTGTGCTTTTCAGCAGGAAGCAGGGAATGTTCAGATATGAGCGAATATTCAGATTTTTCTATGTAAATTTGACCTCTGGCTTTCTGAAGGCCAATGGAGCAGGACTTTGCAAGGCCCAGGAGGCACATTAGCAGTGAGCAGCATCCAAATGACATTTCAAACACTAAATACAGCAACTCCCTCTCCTCTTATATCCCATCTGTCATTGTTCTGTCTGTCTGGCTAATTTACTGGAGTCCTGTCATATGACAGTTTATTTCTCCTCATCACAGACTTCTTTCACTTGTCTAAGATTTCCAGCTTGGCTGAGGGGAGGAATATTGCTGCAGTGCAATTCTCCACTTGTCTGAGAGATAAGCTACCAAAACCTCATTGTGCTCCCCTAGAGCAGTATGGTAGTACCCCAGCTCAGTTCCTGACCCTGTGCCTTATCATTAAATGCCACAAATCATCTGTCTTCATGATTTGAGAACTGAGAGTAGAGGATCAGTGTTAATCTTGCACCTGGCCTGATAAAATGTTGTTTTTTGATGGTCATTGCACATGAGCTCTTAATTTACTTTTGTTCCCTTTCCTTATTTCTTCGTTGCTGTTGTTATTTCATCTCTGTTTCTTGGACATTTTTCCTGCTTGGCTTCATAAGATGAGATTCACAAGGGGCTGGAATGATCCTTCCAGCCCAGGAGAGCATGGCCAGGGTGTGAGCTGGCTGGGAGGAGTTTGTGCTGCATTATCCACTTGGCAGATAATGCAACAGATGCTGCTCCTCTTTGCCTGGAGATCTTCCCAAATGCAGCAAGGAGCAGGGACAAGGCAGCACTTTGGAGCAGAGCTAACAGGTGAATAACCACATCCAGGACTGGAAATTCACAACCCAGGGGATTTCCCCACACCACAAGACATGAGCTCCTCGTCCAGTCTGCAGTCACCCCTGGCTGGGCTATCCCAGTGATGCCTTAGGTTTTAACTTTTCTATTTTTCAATTTCTGTACTGCTTAGAGTGTAACTCTGCAGTTCCTTGTAGCCTGGAATTTCTGCTCTCTCGTGCTGGGCAGACACAACAAAGCCTCTCCAGGCTTTGCCTTCAAGGACAGCCAGGCTCTTCTAGGCCCAAAATGTGTAACCCAAAGCCTCTCAGGGGGGAGCAAGCTGAGGGGAATTACATCATTAAACTGGGGCTTTAATTGGAGAATTAACTGTGGTATGCAAATGAACCAAACCTATAAAGGTGTGAAGAACTCGTGACCTGGGGTCCATCTTGGGGTCCATTTTTGGAGGCAGCCTCTGGCTCCCCCAGGGTGTGCCTTGAAGGCTTTCAAATAAACACCAACCTTTATTCCCTTACTCCTGTCTAGTCTCTGTTTCTAGGTGGCTGCAGAAGGCATCACCAGCACGGAGAGGGTGTCCATGGATGTGTCTCTGCCTCCCAGTGCTGCTCTTGCTCCTCTTTTTCCCTCACTCCATTTCCCAGCAGCACGGGGGGTGAGGAATGGCCACCCCACTGCCCCGAGCAGCAGTGAATCCTCTCCCTCTGTGGGGTGAAGCAGAAGCAGATGAGAACAGGAGCAGAGTTTCAGCAATGTTCTGGAGACTTTTATCAGCAACGTGGAGTTTTCTCTGCTGAGGGACCCCCCCTTTTCCTTCCCCCAGGCTGCTGGAACGTGGCTGTCTGTGGGAGTCTGCTCGTGCTAAGCATTGCTGCTGCTCTCAGAGCTGCTTTTTGTCTTTTCCAGGGTTTCTGAGGGGGTCTCTGATCTCTCAGATAAGTCGAGTTTGCCGATGGAAGCTTTGCCTGGGAGCGTTCAAAGTGTGTCTGGCAGTGGCCTTTGCGTCGTAAATAATGAACATTTCTCAGGGTAAAGTTTGGAGAAAGTGGGTGGAGGTGAATTTTTTGGCTGGGAGGAGGAGTGTGTGTGTGTGTGGTTTTTTTCTTTTCCTTCTCTGCTTTTGCAGAGCACTGCGCTGCCTAACTGGAAGATATAATGGCTGTATGAATTGCTATTTAATCAGGGATGCTAATTAAGTCTTAGCTCTTTAATGCTTTCATGGGAGAGCTGTATATGATTTGCAGTGGCTGGAACTGCAGTTGCAGGCAATTAAGCTGCTCTTGGCTTTGTAGGACCTGAAAGTGCAGTTTTCTGAGGGATATTCAGCACTTGGAGAGATCCTGTCACCTTTAACATTTCCCTTGGTCCGAGGATAGGAGATGTTTGGAAAAGGAAATGCTCTAAAGCAGCAAGGCAATGAAACAATACAATTTTGGGTTTTAAGTAGCCTTTTTCTGAGTGTCTAATTACAGCAGCACATCCACTTTTATGGCACAGTTAATATCATTGAAGGTTAAATATAAAGCCCATTCTGAAAAGGAAATTTTGCTTGTTTTTTCAGCATTGCTTGTTTGATATTGCAATTGAGAAAGGTTCTGAGCTGGGGCTATCTGCTGCCTTATCAGAGGGCAGCAAAGAGTTCCCACTTCTGGATCTGAGCAATCCTTCCCAAATAAGTGGGTCCCACCAGCAAGTGAATGGAGAAATTTAAGAACTGGGACAAAATGTATGGAACACTTGTCAGGCTTATGTGGTACAGCCAAAACCAACCAAGGAGCTAAATTTTCAACTGAGAGCAAGCAGGTCTGTTTGGGATTAAGAACAGGCTGGGATTTTTAGAGCTTGAGGGGTTTCAATCCCCCAAACTTTATATCTTGATAGCTGATATCAGTGATACAGTGGTCACCATCCTTTCAATCCTCTAGGAGCTGGTTCAGTAATCATGTCCTAGCCTGGCACCCAATAATCTGCCACTTCTGCATGGCAAAGGGGACAGAAGGGAGAAGAAAAATGAAGAAAACTATTCATATTTCTCTTTCTGGCTCTGAATGCTTCTTTGAAAGGCAGTCTGCCCTTAAGAGAAGGGTAATTCAGAGACATTTCAGATACTGGAAGGTCGGAGAAAGAGAGCACAAGATGGACTTTTTAGGTAGCAAGTGTGGCCCATAATCGCAGCTCCTGAGGTGAGAGGGGAGTTTTGCTTTGCCTTTGGCAGAGTCCCCTCTCTTTGCCCCTTTTTCCCGTGCTGCTGTGGCAGCCACTCCTCAGCAGGGCAGGTGGAAGTGGAAAGGTGAGGAATGGGAGCAATGATGTCCTCACCAGCAATGCCACATCTCCCTGAGTACAGGCTGGGCTTTGCCCACTCCCTGCAGGCTGGGCAGGTTCCCTTTCCCTAGGCTCAGCGTTCTCCTGCCCTGCTCTGTCACTTCTCACCCCCAGTGCACCACTAAATCATTTTACACCGCAGCCCTGCCATGATAAACTGGCAAATATTGATGGAGGGAACCCATCCCACGGGCTGTGGCCGTGCAAATGGGGCTGAAATTCCCCGTGCCAGCGTAGCCAAGCAAATCCCCGAGCTCAGCAAGTCAGCTGGGCCACTGGAAATGCTCCAGTGGCTGAGCTGATGAGCTTATTCAACAGGGCTGTGTGTGGCAGCTGAGCTGGCGTTTTCCGAGCCTTTTTAACTGCCTGGCTGCTGGAATGCTCTGCTTGGTGATGATTTTGGGACACGTGGGATCTTCCCAGCAGCACTCCGGGGTTTCTTTGTGAGGAATTTGAAGTGGTACCATCCTGCCTTCAGTCTGCCCCGAAGTGTTTTCAATTAAATACACGGAATAAATGGTAGGAAAGCAGAAATGGTGGTTGTCACAGCTGATCATGGATGGAGGCTCTTTCTGCTTTGCATTTCAGACCTGTTCTGGAGCTGGGATTAGCTGTGTCCTTCCAGGTTCATTCTCTGCAAAGCATTTCCTACACACTGATTTGATTTTTAGCTTATTTCTAGCCTGCCCCTCTTTTGATCAAACTCTACAGGCCTGTAGGAGTTGTTTGTGGCACAGATTGTCAGACTTCAGATGCTAAAACCTCCCCAAGGATCTGGATACCCAATTTCTACTGAAGGGTTCATTCCAAAATGTGGGAATTGGTGAAACAAATCCTTTGGATTCTGGGAATCGCACTCTGATTTCGAGAGGGGAAGAGGACAGGAATTATGTCAGCTATCCTTAAATTCATGGTGACCTTTGGAAGCTTGAACCTTCCCCACCACAGGAGCTCTGTGTGGGGAGAGGCTGCTCTTTAAGGAGTTTGCAGCCACCTGATCCTCCAGAGCCTGCTGGGTGATGTGCAAAACTTTGTGCTTCCTGAAGAGGACCAGGTGCCCATTCCAGGTTCCTGTTCCAGGTTCCCATTCCAAGTTCCCCTTCCAGGTTCCCATTCCATGTTCCCATTCCAGGTTCCCATTCCAGGTTCCCATTTCGGGTTCCCCTTCCAGGTTCCCATTTCCAGGTTCCCATTCCAGGTTCCAATTCCAGGTTCCCATTTCAGGTTCCCATTTCAGGTTCCCATTCCATGTTCCCATTCCAGGTTCCCATTTCAGGTTCCCATTCCAGGTTCCCGTTCCAGCTCAATCAGCTCCTGCTAGATGGCTGTGGCCATTCCACCTTGCTTTTTCCACCTTTGCTGTAAAACAAATGTTCCTCTATTGATTTTTGCCCTCGGGGAGCTGCTCTGTGAACACCCTGGCAGGAAGGAATTGCTGCTGCCGAGAGAACTCGCAGGCGTCATGCGAGATCAATACCTCCCTCGTTTGTTCCAGTGTGAAAATATGTGTTTCTCTAAGATCTGTTCCATGTATTTACCTGGAAGTTTGCTCCTGCTTGGAAAGGTTCTCTGGGCAGTCCTGAGGTGCTGATGGAAGTCAAATGCCTCGATCCCAAGGAGCCCCTGTGGTGGGATAAAGTGAAATCCACGAAGGGGAAAGCGTGGAGTAGAACATGCACCGTGGTGTGGCAGCAAAGGAATCCATCCTAATAATCCTGCTAATCCATCCTAAATAACCCTGGATGCCTGCTGATGGATAACATTCCTCACCTCTTATCCCAAAGCAGCACATTTTCCTGATTGCCCAAAAAAATACGGCCGTCCCCATTTTCAGGCTGATTTCCTCAGATAAATTAAGGAAGGGTTTTATTGCGTCTCTGGTGGCCTCAGGGCACTCTTCTCACATCATCGCTGGAGAAACTCTGGCACAATAATCTAATTTGGACTCGCTGAGATTAGGGGTCATTTGCAATGCTTGAATGGCAGGAGTGTGCTCTGTGGTGGATTTGTATTTTCCCTTTTCCAGTGAGGAGCCTCTCTGCCAGCTCAGGGTCATGGGCAGATTTTACAGGTGGCCAGGGATTGCCAGATGTGCTTCAGGAAACTGAATTTTTCCTGATAGCCTTCAGTACCAACTACAGACCTGGCCCAAAGCAACGTCAATAGAGAGAACTGAATGTTGCTGTTGGGCCACGTTGGGTTTTTTGTTTATTTTCATGTGTATGACCTGTAATTCAAGATAGAATTTAGGGAGCTTGAGGAATTTTGAAGAGAAACACTATGAAATGTGGCTTCTTGGGTGAATCTGAAGCACTGATTGAGAAGTAGAGGGTTTATTCCTCTTCCTGTTGTGCTGCCTTGACCCCAAAGTTACTGGAGTTCTTGGAGAAGCCCAGCTGTGGGGGAAGGTTTGATCTGTGCTTTTATTACTGCTAATTTCATTAATAAGAGAGCTGCTGTCCAGGAGAGACTGAACTCCTGAACCAGAAATATGCTCAGGCTTTAAATGCTTCAATTGCAAAGTGGTTTTGTTTACTCTGAGAATGTATTCCTCACCAAAGCTGCTGTTTCAGCTATTTTAATGTTGGTTTTATACGTGCTCGCAGTCATTAGTTTGCAAATGATGATTGAATTAACAAATTAGATTCCTTCACCCTCGGCAAGTGCCACGAACCTTGCAATTGGAAGGCTGTGAAAGTCTGAGGGGGAGAAAAAGCAGTTCCCAAAAAACAGGGGTGGGGGGAAAAGCACCAAACCAAATTATCTGCTGCACAAATGAGGTTTTATCTGATGTAACTAAATGCATATAACTGGGCTGGGCATTTTTTCCTATAGAGCCAAATGAGATTAAAGTGGTATCAGTATGAATGTTCAAATCCTCAAGTGTGGATCAGGAAAAACGTTTCCTGATATGCTCTGTCAGAGCAGGCAGATGAAATTAAAGCTGTCAGTCCTGCAGACTGCTGCAGACTCATCCATTTTGAGAGCAAGGCAAGCGGTGTGTGTGCACTCTTACCTGAGAGGAAAACACATTTTTCCTCCTTAAACTACTTGCTGATGAACTGTGTACCTCTGGAAAAAAGACAAGCTCAACCTAGTCTCCTCCAGGGGGAAAAAAATCATTCCTCCCATGTGTCATATTTTTGCTCAAGTGGTTTATTATTCAAACAAATGGTGTGGGGTGAGGTAACTCCCTCCTTTGCCTCCTCAAGGAAGGTGTTGGCCTCCTAAGGCTTCATTATGAAAAATATGCCCTAGAGATCATGGAAAATGTGTTTTGTAGTGGCTGAGAGTAAATAATTCAATTTCTGCCTTCGAATGGGCAGCTTTCCCCTCAGAACAGGGATGGCCAATGGGCTCAAACAGGATTTAACACTTCCCTTGGGCCAGGACCTGCCATGTCACCAGCAGGGTTCCTCAAGAACATTTGTCTGGCCCTTATCAAGAATACACCTGGCAGTGCACTTTCCCTGTTTTATCTGGGACCTGCAGGTTTTCTCCTTCTCCTGCTTGCTGGTCTGGGCTCCTGATCGATTATCCCAGTGAATTCTGCTCCAGTGTGGCCTCAGCATCACTGCCAGAGTAGTTCCAGAACTCCAAGCACTTCTTCTGGGGCATAGGCTGAGGGGAAAATTGTCCCAGATTTTGATTATCCCAGTGAATTCTGGTCCAGCGTGGCCTCAGCATCACTGCCAGAGCAGTTCCAGAACTCCAAACACTTCTTCTGGGGCACAGGCTGAGGGGAAAATCATCCCAGATTTTGATTATCCCAGTGAATTCTGGTCCAGCGTGGCCTCAGCATCACTGCCAGAGCAGTTCCAGAACTCCAAACACTTCTTCTGGGGCACAGGCTGAGGGGAAAATCATCCCAGATTTTGATTATCCCAGTGAATTCTGGTCCAGCGTGGCCTCAGCATCACTGCCAGAGCAGTTCCAGAACTCCAAACACTTCTTCTGGGGCACAGGCTGAGGGGAAAATCATCCCAGATTTTGATTATCCCAGTGAATTCTGGTCCAGCGTGGCCTCAGCATCACTGCCAGAGCAGTTCCAGAACTCCAAACACTTCTTCTGGGGCACAGGCTGAGGGGAAAATCGTCCCAGATGTTGACAGTGGCTCCCCAAGTTGCAGAACTAACTTTTGCTTCCAGACCATCTTGAGCTCTCCTTGAAGCCTTGACGTTCACCAGATGGTGCCTTATCTTTCTGTTTGATAAGAGCAGCAGGCTTTGAGTCGTGACAGGAGCCAGCATTTGGTGCTCTGTGCCTCCATGGCCCTTTCAGCTGGTTGGCACTCCTGAGCAATGTCACTGCTGGTACCTGGATATCTGCTGGTAAGTTTGCTGAAAATACACAAAAAAAACCCCACAAATCAATTCCTTCACGAGGCAGGGAATTGTTAGTCTGTGTTTACACTGCAGTGAGTAAAGTGGATATTTTGTTCCATATTAGAAATGACTGACTTGGTGGGAGAGCCAGACATTGTAATGGTCCCAAGTGAGGAGAGTTGTTAGTTGGCACACAAGGGATGCCTGAGGAGATTATTCCATATATTTATTTTGACCAAAGCAGCAAAGCTTTGAAGCTTCTTTACCTCTCTGAAGCTACAGACAGGCCAAACCAAAATTCTAGTGATGGTTTTCAGTGCGTGTCCTCCACACTGGAAATCTTTGTAGGATACATCAATACTTTCAAAATAAACCTATTTAAACCACCACAGCATTCAGAAGGTAAAAACCACCCAGGTGCACTCTTAACCTCCCAAATAAATGCCACAGATATGACTGCCCTGGAGCAAAGGATCCCTCCAGGAAGGGATCCCAAGTCCCCTCACCCAGGGCCTGACATTCCAGACGGGTGCAGGGAAATGTGCGTGAGCAGGGGCTGCACCCAGAGCCTCAGATTTGGATTTGTCACCTGAAAGATCCAAATCCGAGCCCCAAAGCCAAGCAGAGACTTCCTGCCATGAGGGTGGGAGAATTCAGGAGGAGGTTTGTGTCTCTGAAAGGCCAATTAGTTACAGGAAGTTGATCTGAGGTGCTGCTGAGTTGCTGTTACGGGAATTAGGGCTGGGATTCACGGCTCCCAAATCCCCCCAAATGCATTTGTGTTCCGTTCAGAGCGATGCCAAGGCTTTAGAACAGACTCTGACCCCAATGCTTGTCTTCAAGGGAGGCTGGAAATCCTTTGGGACAGGCGTGAAGCCTTGCCCTGCTGGTATTGCCATGCAATTGAGCCATCAGCCAAAACCAGCAAGGACTGCTTTTCATGCATTGACCATTTACAAAATGCTCCAATTTATCTTCAGCTTTTTATTTTTTATTATTTCCATGTTTCCTTTTTTTTTCAACTGAAAAAACCCCAAATTGTTCTATTTATCTCATACCTTCAGAGTGAGTGCCCTGATTGTTTGTCCTTATCACTTCAAGCCAGAAAGTTTCAGAGATTTGCAAAGCACCTCGATATTGCAGCTTCAAATTCCTGATTTGGCAGGAGGAGTGGGGGGGAAAAAGAATTTGTTGTTTCCATTTAAACTGCTTTTAGTTCAGACTGAAATCCCATTTAAACTTGAAGGTTTGGATTGAAGTTTGAGGATCAAAGAAAACAGAACAGATACAAAACGTGGCTTTAGCTTGGAGCTGTATCTGAAAAGGGTAACCTCAGATTCAGGGCTTTTCTTCTCTCTACTGCACCCCCTCCAAAATGGGCTGATTTTTCCAGTTTCTCCTGCCAAGAGTCTTAACTGCATTAACATGTGCATGTGCCTGCAGCCTTTTTTTGTTTGCTTTGCTCTGTATGATAGCTGCATGTAAGAATCACCAATGTAAAGTCTTCTCTTATTCAGAAGAGAGGGCTATTTAAAAGAAGCCATGAGCTAAAACGTCGAGGCAGCCCCAAAATTAGAATCCTTTGGATTAGCAGTGTTGGCAGCTGCTGTTGTGAGTCGAGAGGCTTTGTAAACCAGGAAACAGCATCTGCCAGAGCTTCCTCCTCTCCACCAAGCTTGAGGAAGTGCAGGCCTTGTGTTGGGCTAAAATTGGAGAAGGAGTTTTGTGGGAGTTGTGGAGGATGGGGAAAAAAGAATTGCAATAAAATGATAGAAACTGAAAGAAGCTCCTCTTGCACAAAGGTGGCACAGCCAGCCTCTAAAAAAGGGGATAATTTAGCTCTGTTTGTCAAAATGGGTTTCTAGCCCTCACTCTGATGCTTGGAGCTCTGTGGATCCGTGGTGGGTGGGTCTGGCAGCTTCCGACCCCTCTGGATGTCACCCAAAGTGACTTGCCCAGTCACACAGACAAAATCTGATCTCAGATGCACCAAGATGTCATCCCATGAACAATAACTCGGCCCTGGCACTTTCAGGCAGTTTTCAGGTTTAAGAAAAACTCAAATATCCCCGAAATCACAAGCACTCACTGGAGGTGGCAGGAGAAGCACAAGGGAGACATCCAGAAGGAAAATGCTGTATTTTTGTGGCCCAAATTCTGTCGGTTTCATTAGGGCTTTTGTAACTTTGTGGCTCTAAATTTTCTTCAGCTTCACTTTACAGGAATTGTTTTTCTAGTCCATGTGGCTTCCTACTTAAGCATGAGATTGAAACTTGGGTAATATTTTTAAGGCTAATAAAGAGAATTGTAAACACTGTTAAAACTTTGTTTCCCTCTCTCCACCTCATGCCCACAATGGTGAAGATGCCACTTTTCAAGCATTAAGAGTCAACAGCCTTTTCAGATTAGAGATCCATTTTAAGACAGTCTCTGGCCTAAATTTGGCCTGATTCGGCATTGGGAATTACACGGGAAATTAGAGGCTGAGGAACACTGAGCATCTGGTGAAAATCTGGGTGTTTGGGTCAGATTCTCTACATTTTGGCCTTTGGGTCAGATTCTCGACATTTTGGCCTTGCAGTCTTGGTCAAAGTATTCAGTGTTGCCTTGGCTGCTGCTCCTCTTCAGCCCTGGGCTCTTGTAGGGGTGCAGTGTGGGGAATGACACAAACCAGGTGCCATTCACAGGCTGCTGATCAATAGTCAATGTTTGCTTTAAATATGAGAAATTCAGGCTGGAATGATTCTCTTTCTGCTGCATTCTGACATGTGGTTCTACCTACCCTTACCCAAAACAATGACACTTGCAAAACATGACACAGTGACAGATGGGAGCTGCCTCCAGTCCTCAAACAAACCCAAATCCCAGGGGGCTGGAGCAGCAAGTACAGAAGGCAGGCAGAGTGTTTGATATCATGTTTTCACATCATA
This sequence comes from Monarcha castaneiventris obscurior, assembly GCA_026261815.1. Taxonomy (NCBI): domain Eukaryota; kingdom Metazoa; phylum Chordata; class Aves; order Passeriformes; family Monarchidae; genus Monarcha; species Monarcha castaneiventris. Next base: position 18,426,594 of record JAMPIT010000484.1, read on the forward strand.
TTTTCACATCATGTTTTCACCAAAGGAAATGTTTTACTTCGGGGACGTGGCAGCTCCAAATAATTTAGTCAATGTTTTGGTTTTCATAGGCTTCCAACACCACTGGTGGCCCTGATGTGCTGAGTGCCCAAGCCTGGCTCTGGCAGATTTGGGCTCTGCTCTGGCAGAGCAGTTTCAGGGCAGCAGGACCACCTTCTCCATCTCCTTTCCCTCGTGGAACACTTCCTGCCAGCAAACTTGGCTGTGGCATCCCAGGGCATTCTCTTCTTTGGGAAGAGAAATGGCACACAGCTTGGAGATTGGTAAAAATTCAATAACAAACACCGCCCCCAATTACTTACACCGAGGTTCTTTTTTTTCCCCCAGTGACCGTGATCCTTGCCGGAGCTTTTATGTGCTTTTATTTGCCTTTATTTGCTTCCACGAGGCAGAAAGTCTTTCATACTTAGTCATTTGTACATGCTGGAGATGAAAAGAGGCTGTTAGGAGAGTGTAGCAGCATTATTATTGAAGGTTAAGGGATTGCACTGGCACGCAAAGAAACTCTGCTCTAAATTCCGCTCCAGCCTCCTGCTTGGGCAAATTACTTTGCCTTTCTGAGTACTTGCTGCTCCCTTTTTCTGTCCTGGCTTCCTGCATTGGTGTGTCTCCAAGGACGGGCTTTGTGCAGCTCCCTGGGCCAGCAGAGGCTCAATGGCCCTAAGGCAGGAAGTCAGAACTGCCCAACTCCTGCCCGCAGCAGCTCCCCGGGGATGCTCCAGCCACGGCACACGGGGGGCAGCGGTTCCACAAGCACCAAAAACTGGTGCTGAGCAGCTGGAAAAAGGGGTGGGTGGGCTGTTCATCACCCTCATCTCCTCCCAGGCAAGGGGAGGGGAGAAGGGAGTGAATCTTGTGGTTGGTGGTACCTGTGAGTCAGAGCCTTTGATGGAGGCAGTGCAGTGCAGGACAGTAAATCCACTGCTCTGCTAACTCCGTGTTGTTAACACAGAAACACATAATCAATGTATGATTGTATGCAGGTGCTTTTATTGAGAGCTCAGGAATCAGGGGTACAGACCCAAATCTGATCCCCACATGGATTCGGGATAGATACATTTTATACCCTTTCCTTACACAACTGTTGTATAATCATATGTTAATCATCAACTTGATATTGTTCTATTGTGTGTATTGTTTTCACCCGAGCATGAGTTTAAGCCCCCTCCCCACAACGTTCCTCATGATTGTTGTTCCTTTCTCATGATTCTTGTTGTAATTAAATAATTATTTTTAACTATATTTACTAAGCGATCATCGCATTTAACTTCATCATCTCCCGTACAGGTGGGTACAGAGGTGCAGGTTCACATGATTTTAGCAAAGACAATGCCCACTCCCGTTCCCAAGGCCTACTTTAACTACCACAATTTTTAGAAACATTTTAACCCCATGCTATCAGTGTCTGGCTTGTTTCTGTGGCAAAGGTGGGCCAGGAATGTTGGGTTATTTCTTAGTGTCAGCAGAGGGATGATGGAACCCATTGTAGCATCAACCCTGATGCTGACTGGCACCAGCTCTGGCCTTTTGTGAGCCTCTCCATGTTCCCCAGATGTTGCATTTTCTGCCCTCTCAGGAAAGGCCTTGGGGTCTGCACAGCCACAATTAACACCAATCAGGGCTAAAGAATGGCACCCGACTAATGTAAAAACAATGGGCAAACCCATTTTTATGCAGCAGTAACTTGTGTTATCACCCTGCTCCATCAAACTTCAGATGGGTGGGAGTACAAGCAAGAGTCCAAATAAATATGGGAATGCTGTCCTTGCTTTGCTAAAGCGCATCTTATTTGCTGTGTGGGACCTAGAAGTGAGTGTGTGCTTGCAGAAGATGGTATATTATATTTTATTATATTTATTTACTTTTTATTTAATTTATTTACTTTTTATTTAATTTATTTACTTTTTCTTTATTATATTTATTATATTGAATCAGCCTAGAAGCTCAAATTTAAGAATTGTGGCAAAGATCTTATTGCAAAGAAATACAACAGTGCAAACAGCAAAGGAGACACCATTGCAGAAGGTGGGAATCACCAAAGCAGCCAGGTACCCCAGAGCCATTTGGTTCTGTTGTAAATTGCTAGAAATCTATCTGGTTTGGCCCAAAATGTTGTGGTGTGTAAATAAAAAGCAGAGGGAGAAGATTGTACTAATGTGAGCTGAGGAAAAATACACTCAAAATAGTTTATGAGTGCCCACAGCCTTGTTAGAGCTACTGGGACTGATTGGGAAGTGGTGGCAATCAGCATGGAAGCTTTGTAAGGGACTGGCTATCAGTTAGTTTTGATCTAATTCCAGGAGGAGTGGAAAAAGTTTCTCTCTCCTTGAATCTCCCTCCAATGTCTATTGTCTGTTTTAACCAAAACTCTTAAAGGGTCCAGAAGGGAAAATCATTACGTGTTTATAAGAAAAGATTGTAGATTTTGCAATGGGCCTCAAGCAGACTCGCAGGATTGTCAGGATAATTCTGCACTTGTAGTGTTTTGCTGTATCCTGACCCTGATGTTAGCAGGAAGAACAAAATCCATTGTCTTTCAGAAATAACCTTGCTCTGGGCTGCGTGGCCAGCACTTTTCATGATTTTGCATCTTGCATTTCTGTTTTGTTTCTGTTTTCTTTAATTTTACTGGGGTTTTTTCAGGCTGATTACAGAATCCCATATAACTGCACAGGTATGCATTGGCTAGTCAATTCTTCAGAAATGTGAAACTCTGGTTTTTGAGGATTAAGTGATTATAATATTTATTTAAGGAACCGACCAGAAAGTGCCCTTGTTGGCAACACTGTATAAGAGACAAGCTCTTGATTCAGGTTAGGGCTTTGTATCTTTACACCAAGAGGGAATTAATTTCATACCAGGAGAGCTACAGAAAACGACTGTGGATCTCATCACTGAACTGAAGCTGGACTTGGGGAGTAAATACTTGTTCTTTGAGCTCTAAACTGCACAGGTATCTCCTCTGGAATACCAAAATATGAACAGCTCTGGTCACGTTTTGTGGCTTTTGGTTTTCATCTTCATTTCTGGAGCGCTGAGTTATCCTTGCACGTGAAGATTGGAAAACTACAAAGCAGCTGCTTGTCCTTCCTGGTGGTGATGGGGCTGCTTCCAAGCTATGGTTAAATATGGCATCCTTATCATTTCTTTGGGTTCTTGTGGCAATTTGTGCATCCCAAGAGAGCCAGATAAGTGCTATAGGAAGGCTGGTACACTTTAAGGAGAGGCAAGACAGGCTATTTATAGGAAACTATTTTCTTTCTTCCCTTCACATGCAGACTCTGCTGTGCAGCTCGAGAGGAAATTTGTTTCCTTAGGGGCAGCTAGAACTGGGAGCAAGCAGATGAGTTTTCATGGCATGTCTTAGGGCCTGAAGGAAAACTGTCTGGCAGGAAGGGACCTGGGAGTGCTGGGGACAGCGGCTGGACACAGCCCAGGGGTGCCCAGGTGGGCAAGAGGCCGATGGCCCCTGGGCTGTGCCAGCCATGGTGAGGCCACAGCCCCAGGGCAGGGATTGTCCCCTGTGCTGGCACTGCTGAGGCACCATCCCAAATCCTGGGCCACTTCTGGGCCCCTCAGGACAAGAAGGACCTTGAGGGGCTGAAGCGTGGCCAGGGAAGGAGCTGGGGAAGGGTCTGGAGCCCCAGGAGAGGCTGAGGGAGCTGGGAAAGGGTCTGGAGCCCCAGGAGAGGCTGAGGGAGCTGGGAAAGGGTCTGGAGCCCCAGGAGAGGCTGAGGGAGCTGGGGAAGGGTCTGGAGCCCCAGGAGAGGCTGAGGGAGCTAGGAAAGGGGCTCAGCCTGGAGAAAAGGAGGCTCAGGGGGGACCTTGTGGCTCTGCACAAGTCCCTGACAGGAGGGGGCAGCTGGGGATGGAACAGGGACAGGAGGAGAGGGAACAGCCTCAGGCTGGGCCAGGGCAGATTTAAATCAGAGGTTTGGAAAAATTTCTTAACCAAAAGGGTTGTCATGCATCGGAAAAGGCTGCCCAGGAGAGTGGCTGAGTAACCATCCCTGGAGGGATGTAAAAGATGTGTAGATGTGGTGGCACTTGAGGACAGGGGTTCACGGTGGGCTTGGCAGTGCTGGGTTAATCAGGGATGGGCATGATGATCTTACAGGGCTTTCCAAACCTAAATGATTCCATGACAGTCCTGTCATCTCCCAACGTGTTCCTGTATTTTCCCTCTGTTGTGCCAAGCACCGTGTGGGGAAGGAGAGAGAGGGAAATCCACGGGCCTGTTGTGTTCTTACTGTCCAGGCTTCGTCTCACCCCTTGTTTGACCCCAGCTCTGTCTCCCCGCTCCAGCGGCTCCTTCCTTGGAAAAGCTGGTGCTCAAAATGTCATCTTCCCTCCTGCCTGACTCCTCTGGCCTGGGTCTGAGCCCTTGTGCCCTCCCCAGAGCAGGAATTGCCTCAGGAATCGTCCCCTCAGTGCCCTGCTGGCTCTGGGCAGCCCCAGCATCAGCCCCTGCTGTGGCAGACGGAGCCTCCAGCTGCCCCTTGCTTCCAGCCCAGGGCTCCTTTTGGCCTCTCTGGCTGCCTGGTGAAGATGTTTCTGGAGCATCTGGAGGCTGAGCTGGGAGGAAAATGCACCCCATAATCCCAGGAAGGACGGGATCTGATTTAACCCCTTGAGTGGGGAGCTCAGCTCCAAACATCAGAAAAGTTGCAAAATGAAACGTGAACATGGGCTCCCCTCTGCCAGGCTTTAAACTGAGCCAGATCCTCCCTCTCTGTCCTTGAGCTGGTCTTTGTAGCACCAGGTTACACTGAGGAACTGGGCTCAGGTGGGAGCACATTCTCCACATCAATGCAAAATTGGCTTTAAATAAAAATGTTTGCTGGACAGAGCTTGGTTCTGCCACCAGAGCTGTGCTCTGCTCTTGGAATTGGCTGAGAGATTTGGCCTGTCTGTATGAACTAAATGAAACAATGAATTAATCTGGAACCTGAACATGCAGGAGCAGCAGGCAGCAGGACAGGTTATAATTTATACTGGAATGGCAAATCTTGTCCCAGTTGGTCCAATGCCTCCTTTCTGGCCTGTGACAGCGGCCTCAGATCGGAGCCTTCCCTACTTTTAGTATGTCCAGTGTGGAGAAATGGTTTTTTGTCTCCTTGTTGGTCTTTTTACCATAAAGAATTAATTGAGGTGGGTTCTTTTTCCAGGGCTTGGGGCAGGGATTTTCACAGGGATCTGGTTTTGAGGTCCTGATGCCTTTTCTGTCAACACAGCTGGGTTAAAAAGCTGTGCCAGAAGAGAGAAGGTTTTCCCAGGTTTAATTCTGCAGTTCACATTTATTCCATGCATGTGTACAGTTGGGAGTTTGCTGAGGTGATCTTTAAAAGCTGACTTTGAAACCAGAGAGCTGGGATTTCCAGAAGTGGGCACTGGATCCCTGTTCTTCAGAAGTTTCAGACATCCAAACTGGCTAATTCTGTGCTTTTCTCAACACTAACATTTACATAGACACATTCAAAATTAGTTTCCATGTCCTACTTTAGGCACCACAGTCTGAAGAGTTCATCTGATGCATTTCCATCTACTCTGCCCCACTTCCATGCGTGATCCTGAGCAGAAATGTTTGCACAGCTGCCCGTGCACAAATAGAGATTTCCCTGCTTTGCTCTGCCACAAGCGAGAAAACTTGTGAAAGATGACAGTAACACTGCTGTTCACTTTCATTTTTCCACAGCCAGCCCTAAACTCCTCCAGTCCACTTTTGTGCAGCCCAGGAGAGAGAGAAATGCTTTTGTGCAGTGGGCCTGCCTTTGTTGCAGTTTCCCTGGTAGTGCCCATGCCCCTGGCCGCTATGTGAGCTTGGCTCTCCCAGGCCATTCTTCTCCAGCCTGGTGGTGCTGCGGGACAACCAGCAGGGATCCAGCCCCTGATCCAGAGGGCTTTCAGCCCTTGGCTCAGCAGCCCTAGTAACTGAAGTCAAGGAAGCTCTTTTGTGCCCTGAGGAATGTGGTGGGAAGCTGCTGTGCCCTTCCTAGCACACTCAGGGTTGGCGTGGAGGGAGCAGGGGAGCAAAGCCCGAGTTGTTTAATGGATCTCTCCATCTCCTTCCCACAAAGCCAGCGCTGGAGAGCGAGTGCTGTACCTGCTCTGCTGCCTGACAGCTGCAATTTGTATTTCCCTCTGCCCAGGCCGACCCACGGAGCTTACATAAGTGTCTTTCTGTCCCAGTCCATGTCAGAGCAATTTTAAATTGAAATCCCAGTGCTGTGGGATATTGCCTAATCTGATTAGAGAGCGTGCACCCAGGATCTTTGCTGCTGCACTGCCAGTTCTGGGTTGTTGTATGCAGGTCAGAGAGCACTGCAGTGTGTGGAGAGTGTGCACTGCAGGTTAGACTCCACTTCTCTTGTCATTTATTATCATTATTTCGTAGGCTTGGGCAAAGTTACTTTTCACAGTTTGGAAAAACCCCTACTTTGAAAACTGGAATTGGAGTATTTTTCATTGTCTGATGTTGATTTGCTGTATGACCATAAATGCACAAATGTCCATGCACGGGTGCCAGTGACAGTAAAACCTCCAGCATGGTTTCCAGATGGAATAATGGCACCAGCAGTGGTAGGGAGGAAACAAATTGATCAATCCCCTCCTTCATCCTTTCAAAATGAGCCTCTGCTGAGCCTCTGGGCTTGCCACTGGCGAGGTTTTGGATACTTGTGGTGTGTGCAGTGGTTGTGCTGTCATAAAGTTAAGCACATCCCCACAGGTGATTGTTTGAACCACTGTTTTCAATGTCTTTGAATATAAAACGCCCCAGGCTGCCTGCCAGCCCCGCCTCGCCCTCAGCAGAGATGTGCTGGGGTGTCTTGGGAAGTTTCAGCATCCCAGAGGTACTGAAACAGGTCTGGGCTCCTTCCTCCAGGAGGTTCCTTGCTTTATTCCTGAAGATTTCCTAACTGGTTTGTCTTTGTCACGGAGTCTTGCACCGGCCTGAATTTCTCTCAGCATTCAGCAGAGGCTTTAATGCCCATCAGACTCTGCAGGGCCTGGGAGGGCTGGAGCAAGGACAAACTCCATGCCCAGCACTCACCTGTAGAGCCTGTTTGTAGGTCTGAGGAGCTGAATCCCTGCTCCTCTCAATCCCTTTTCCTCTCAATCCCCGTTCCTCCCAATCCCTGTTCCTCTCAATCCCTGTTCCTCTTAGTCCCTGCTCTTCTCAATCCCTGCTCCTCTCAATCCCTGCTCCTCTCAATCCCTGCTCCTCTCAATCCATGTTCCTCCCACCTTGGTTTCTCACTTCTGACTCAGCCCAGATCCCTGGTGCCAGCTGGGAGCAGGGATTTTGATTTCTCCCTCATTATGAACCAAAGCAGATGTACATCTAGATCTCTCCATGCACTGTTGGGTTATTGGGTTATTTTTTGGTGGTTTGTGTTTTTTTTCCATTCATCCTGAACACACTCAGCCTCTTCCAACACTTGGAATCTCTGCTGGTGACAAAGCCCAACCCAAACACGAATTGCAACAACAACAACAACAACAAATCTAATCTGGTGCAGGGCTGTTTGTGAAGCACCAGGACACCCTGATGGGTTTTTTTTCCATCCAGGCTGAAAAGAGCCACGTTCAGTTCTGGCTGCTGAGCAGCAGATGGAGCTGGCAAACTGCACATCTGGGGCTGCACCCTGGAGCTGGCTCCAGCCCTCATAGATGGCCCATGGCTCCAATTCTGGGGTGCTCTCAGCCCAGCCTCACAGCAGGAGCCCCCTTTTGCCACCACAGTTATCCCTGTTTCCTCCTGCATCAGGAAATGCACTGCCTGGACTGCCTGGAATGCTGAGCACAGCCAGGAATGGAGGGTTTGGTACAGGAAATCAGACAGGTTTGCTTTGGGATGTGGAAAACTGGGTCCACTGCTTTGTGAAGGGAGGTATTTGCTCACAGGAGGGCTTGTGAGGATGTAGGCAGAGATGGATTTTCCCTCTCTGAATCCCATCTTGAAGTGGAACAGAGAGGAAGGAAGGTTACGAGCACCATCCTTGTTCTCTCCTCACCCCAACTGCACCTACAGCTGATTCTTCCACAGCTTCCAACCAAAAACTTTCTTTTTAATAGTTGGATGTGGCTTTATAACAAGAATTATAATCATGCTGTGATCTAAAATGAGAAGTTGAAGAAAAGCACAGCCTTTACACATCTTACGTTTCTTTTATTTGTATCATTATATTCATTATACAATTCAATTATAACTTTATTTATTTATTTATTTATATAATTATATATAATTTTCCATTAGAAGTGAACGGCTGATAACCCCAATCCTCCTTCACACAAGTCTGTAAATAGAATTATTGTTGATCTCTGCCTGACCTTGTGCCCAGTGCTACCAGCACAAGGTGCAGCTTCACCCTGGCAAGTGTTTCATGTGTTGCAGCCTCTGATTTGAGCACTGGGCTGACGTGTGGTAAAAGGAGCTATCAAGAGAAAATAGACAATAAATTGATTGTGGATGGGTCACAGAAGACATGAAAAGCTTTATTTCAGCGTGTTTTTTCCAGCTGAAGCAGAGCTGTGGAAGTTTGTGGGAGCCTCAAGCACTTCAGAGCTGACTGAAACACCCCAGGTCATTTTTCATAATCCATATTGGCTTCCATGATTATTCTTTTATTTAGATTTTGAAACTGGACATAGCAACTGAAATGGTCTTTTAAAAGGACCATTTTAAGGACTTTTTAAGGAATGGTTGGAAACAGGAACTGAGGAGGGATCATTGCAGGTTGTCATCTTACTGTGCTTGTCATTTCAGCTCTGTGAAATATTTGTCTTACATTAACAGCTAATTATAGCCACATGTAAAACTTGACATCCTCACCCAGGATTAAGTCCCATTGCTTGATCTGGTTTATTGTTTAATTCCTTTGGGAGCATTTTAGGGAAATGTGTTTTAGATAAAGACTTTCTAAATTCACTATTAAGCCACTATTAAAGGTGGCAACTGCTATTTCTCAATTTTTTTTTTTTTTTAATTTCTTTCTGTAGACTCCTAAGAGGTCTGTAGGGACAAAATGTAATCAGTGTGTCTTGGAGATTGTTTTGGTTAATATTGAACATTCTAAATTCAGTATTAATCCACTATTAAATGTGGCAACTGCTGTTTCTTGATTGGTATTTTTTGAATTCTTTTTTGTGCAGACTCAAAGGAGATCTATAGGAAAGATGATATTAAGTGAGCCTTGGAGATTGTTTTGGTTAATAGTGAGCATTCTAAATTCAGTATTAATCCACTATAAAAGGTGGCAACAGCTATTTCTTGGTTGGTTTTTTTAAATTATTTTTTGTGTAGACTTATAAGAGATCTATAGGGACAAAATATAAGAAATGGGTCTTGGAGATTGTTTTGGTTAATAGTGAGTTTCCTAAATTTAGTGTTAATCCACTATTAAAGGTGGCAACAGCTATTTCTTGGTTGGTTTTTTTTTCAGTCTTTCTGTAGACTCATAAAAGGTCTTTAGGGAAAATGATATGAGGTGGATCTTGGAGATTGTTTTGGTTAATAGTGAACATTCTAAATTCACTGTGAACCCACTATTAAAGGTGGCAACTGCTACTTCTTGATTGGTATTTTTTTAATTCTTCTTTGTGCAGACTCATAGGAGATCTATAGGAAAGATGATATTAAGTGAGTCTTGGAGATTGTTTTGGTTAATAGTGAACATTCTAAATTCAGTATTAATCCACTATTAAATGTGGCAACTGCTATTTCTTGGTTGTTCTTTTTAAAATTCTCTTTTGTGTAGACTCAAGAGATCTATAGGGACAAAATCTAAGAAATGGGTCTTGGAGATTGTTTTGGTTAATAGTGAGCTTCCTAAATTCAGTGTTAATCCACTATTAAAGGTGGCAAGTGCTATTTCTCGGTTGGGTTTTTTTAAGTCTTTCTGTAGACTCATAAAAGGTCTTTAGGGAAAATGATATGAAGTGGATCTTGGAGATTGTTTTGGTTAGTAGTGAACATTTGAAATTCAGTATTAATCCACTATTAAAGGTGGCAACTGCTATTTGCTTTTTAAAATTCTCTTTTGTGTAGACTCAAGAGATCTATAGGGACAAAATATAATCAGTGTGTCTTGCAGATTGTTTTGGTTAACAGTGAGCTTTCTAAATTTAGTATTAATCCACTTTTAAATGTGGCAACTGCTATTTCTTGGTTGGTTTTTTTTAAGTCTTTCTGTAGACTCTTAAGAGGTCTGTAGGGAAAATGATATGAAGTGGATCTTGCAGATTGTTTTGGTTAATAGTGAGCTTTCTAAATTTACTATTAATCCACTATAAAAGGTGGCGACGGCTATTTCTTAATTTTTTTTATTAATTCTTTTCCCTGTAGATTCATTAGCGATCTCCAGGGAAAAAACACAATCAGTGAATCTTAGAGATTATTTCAGCGGGATTGTGCTGATTCTACCCTGCTTCCCGTTGGGTCAGGAACAAACCCCTAGAGCAGAGCCCAACCCTTGGGCGAGGCCGTGGCTCGGTGCGGGTGTCTGAGGTGTCCCCGTGTCCCGCAGGTGGCCCCGGTGCCCGGTGAGGCCCCGTGTCCCGGCTCTCCGGGCCGTCCCTGCCGACGCCGTCGCTCCCGCGTGGATCTCCACGAGCCGCAAAGCTGCTGTCCACGTGGACTGGTGCTGACATCTCCCGCCCGGCCGCCGCCAGAGCCTCGCCAGCCAAGCCCAGAGACATGGCCACCAACGGCACCAAAGTGGCAGACGGACAGATCTCCACCGAGGTCGACGCCTCCATCACCAACGACAAGCCCAAAACCTTGGTAGTAAAAGTGCAGAAGAAGAAGACGGACCTTCCAGACCGAGACACGTGGAAAGGGAAATTTGACTTTCTTATGTCCTGTGTAGGTTATGCCATTGGCTTAGGGAATGTGTGGAGATTTCCGTACCTGTGTGGCAAGAACGGTGGAGGTACGTCTGCCTTGTGGCCTTCTTGCTCTGTTGGTGTGTTGATTCATCATAAAACGACCAACAAATCAAAACTTGGCTTTAATAGCTTTTTCATTCATATAGCTGGTTTTGGTTGGGGATTTTTTGTGGTTTTTTGGGGGGTTTGGAGGATTTTTTTAGTGTTTTTTGGGTTTTTTTCCTTTTTTTTGATTGGTTGGTTTGGTTTTGGAGGGGTTTAGGGGGTTTTTTGTTTGTTTTTTGGTTTTTTGCTGTGCTGTTTTTGGTTTGGGTTTTTTTCAGTTTTCATTTTGGTTTGGCTTTTTTGGGGTTTTGTTGTTGTTGGTTTCCTTTGGTTTTTTGGTTTCTCGGGGGTTTTTTTGGCTTTTTGGGGTTTTTTTTTGCTTTCCATTTTTCCAGGAAGTTCAGAGCCATTTTGGAGTGTGGAGCTCTGCTTTGAGCTCTGCCCTGAAGTTTATTCTAACTCCTAGCTGGCAGTTGAACTTAAAAGACCATAAAGTGTCAGAGCAGAACTAAAGCACGATGCCCTCCACCCAACCCTGCAGATCCCTCTCCTTTGGGCTGAGTTTTGAGAGGATTTCCTAGGGTTTGTAACTGACTCTGAGCTCCCCATAAAAGGCTGGCTCCAGCTGGAAAGCAGCCAGGGCTGGTTAAAGCCTTTGTGCTCTCCGTGAGACACGGAGGTAAAAAAGCCCACAGGTTTTTGGATCTCAGCTTTTTACTTCAACAGAAAATATTTAAACGATGGGGAGTTATGTTTTTCCTCCTGTTTTCGCCTCTTGGGGTGCTGCTGGTTCAGAACAGCACGTGTGATTCCCACTAATATTTTTTAAAAGTTACATCTGAGAGAAGAAAAACCTGTGGGTTTCTTTTCATGTGTGGCAGGGATGGAAACAGTGGAAATTCAATCGTGTTTTTCCCCGCTGTAACAGACTTTTAAAAAACTTTTTTTTAGGTGCATTCCTGATTCCCTATTTTCTTACTTTAATTTTCGCTGGAGTGCCACTGTTCCTTTTGGAGTGTTCCCTTGGTCAGTATACATCTATAGGAGGCCTTGGAGTGTGGAAACTTGCTCCAATGTTCAAAGGTACAGTATGGATTCGAATTATTCCTCATCTGTTCCCAAATTGCAGGAGTTTCACGAAGTGCTGGGGCAAGAATGTTTGTTGATACCTTTCACTTATATTTAAACCATGATTTTTCTAGAAAAAACACTGATTTTCCGACATGTAACTGATGATTTTGAAACATGCTGGGCTGTATTTTTTAGTCTTCATTAAAAATAGCAACATTTAGGCATTAGAATCTCAACAAACTTATTTCTGAACTTCAAAAACTTTTAGGGGTTTTTTTGTAGAAATATATAAAGTCTGGTGAAAATAGCATATCCAGCAGTAGTCGTGTGAGCAGGTTTGGAACTGTTCACAGAAATTTGGTAAACTTTGGTAAATTTGTCTGAGCTCCCAGAGATTGGTATCTCCTGGGGTTTTTGAACTGAAACTCAAAAGCCAGACACCTTTGGCAATTTCATGCTGAATTCCTTAAGACAAGGAGTTCCACACTGAGACTTTGAGTCTCCACACTCAGACTTTGAGTCTGAGGTTTGATTGCCAGAACCCCAGGGTTTTAATCCCAATTCTGCACCAACCCACAAACCTCTCAAATGATGTTTTTCACCCTTCTAGCCCCAAATCCTTTGACACTCCTGCACTCCCAAGCTGAGTTCTGGCCCAGCAGAGCTGCACATGGTGTTACAAATTATTTCACACAGTAGGGCTGACAATTAGCACAGGGTGAGCTGAAAGTTTGTTGGGATTGAATTTTGCTCTGGGAGATTTAGCATTGGGGAAACCCAGAGAGATGAAATTGTCTCTCCCAGGGAAGGGTTTGGCCTAGAGTTGCGGCTGTTGGTAGGGGTTGGCACAACCTTGCTCTGCATTTTACTGATTATTGTGAGCACCTCCTCCTGCTCAGGGCCGTGGAACAACTGTCCTGAATAGTTTAGAGCACCCCTGGAGTGTCCATGTGGAGCAGAAGACGAGGCATCCTCATGGTGCAAGCCTGACATTCCTCCAGTCTGACATGCCACAGCAGCCCTGTGCTGAGCCCCAGGCACTCTGATCCGTGTCCTAAATGCCTCAGAACACATTCTCGCTGTGTGTGCATCTGCCACGAGCTCCTGGGGGGCTGATGGTGCAGAGAATGAGCTGATTTGGCTCTTTTTCCTGCAAGTTAAACATGCCAGGGAGCTCTCAGCAGCAGCAGCAGCAGCAGCAGCAGGTGGGACTGCACCACACAGGGAGCTGAACATTGGCACTGAATTCATGGCTGACTGAGCCATCACCCAAATAACGACCTTTGTGTAATGGCACTTCTGAAATCCTCACTGCTACAACTTTTCCCGAGTGGTGCCTGCCCCATGTGTTGTGTTTGCCCTGAACTGCAGCTCTTCAGCTGAAAAGTTCCCTTGTTTCATTTCTCTTTGTTTCCCTTCCAGGTGTGGGGCTGGCTGCTGCAGTCCTGTCCTTCTGGCTAAATATTTACTACATTGTGATTATTTCGTGGGCCATATACTACCTGTATAATTCCTTTACCACTGTAAGTGTGTGGCAGGGTGTGGGGAATTGTTTGTTGAATGTAAAGCCAAGTAAAACGTGGATAAGTCACTAATCTGCCTCAATGTAGATGTGTGAGGTTAACACAGCATGCACAGAAATCTGTAGGATAAGCCATCCTTACTGAAGAAAAACTATTTTGTAAAAATCCCTTTTAATTTTTCTTTTTCTCCACGAGAAATTTAGAATTGTTTGTTGAATGCAAAGCCAAGTAAAATATGGATAAATCACTAATCTGCCTCAATGTAGATGTGTGAGGTTAACACAGCACGCACAGAAATCTGTAGGATAAGCCATCCTTACTGAAGAAAAACTATTTTGTAAAAATCCCTTTTAATTTTTCTTTTTCTCCACGAGAAATTTAGAACAGAAAACCCTGAGCCTACAGGCCAGTCACTCCCCCAAGAAAAATTCTAGTGTACAACTAATTATCTTTTTTCTTCAATAGCAGCCACACAAACATGAGTTCTTTGGGAAATAGTATCATTGCAATGTGGTTTAATGATGGAGGGGTTTATTAAAGAAACCCCCACGGAATGGAAGGTCTGTGACTTGATTAGCTCTGAACTTCCATTCATTGTTGTTATTTTTGCTTTGTTTTCTTTCCTGTTTACTTTATTTTTAGCTGCCTTTTTCCCCCCCTCAAGGGTGATTCATCAGCTGAGTAAGTCTTGTCTGATTTGTGGGGTTTGGCCATCTGAAGAAGCATTCTTACATAAGTCTCAATAATTAATGCATCATTGTTCAATTGTCTCTTCTATAAATTTTGTTTGTGTTGGCTTGTTCTTGGCTTTAAAGCATTTTCCTTTGACCAAATTTGCATTAATTACTGTCTGGGAGTGACATGACCATTTCTTCTTTGTTTTCCTCACAATTGTCATGGATGTGAAAGGTCAGGCAGAGTCTGGAAGTGTTTTTTTGTGGCCCCTGTTAAATGAATATTGACTTCTAATTCCCTTCAAGCCTCTTATCCTTGTGTTTAAAGCAGGCAGGGCCCTGATACAACAGTTCTGTGAGAGGATTTTCCAACAGTTGCCATCAGAAGGATCTCTAAGTTGTATGCAAATGAGGCTCATTCTAATGGACATCATCACAAACAGGTTCTGCTCCTCAGAACTTCTGAAAGATGTGATGGACACATGCAGAACCTGCACGTAGCAAACAGAAATGTTACCTTTTTCTAAGTATCCCCTGACCTAAAAACGAAAATCTCTGGTCAATAACCGTCAGAACTTTATTACCTCTTGTGCAACAAGAGGTGCCAGGACTTCCAAGAGGTCCTTTCTGTGTTTCAATAGACTCTGATGGAGAGTGCATTGAATCCAGAGCATTTGGGCTGCTATGTTAAAGAAAGGGAGGAATATTTCCACATCTGCCTCCCACAGCGGATAGGAAGTTAAATAACTTTCACCCCAGGGAGATCAATGTCTGCAGAGCTCCAGGTGCTTTAGTTCTGCACTCAGCTGTCAGTTCTAGCAAAGAGAGCGATACCTGAGGTCGAGATTGCTTAAAAAGTGTTTGACTTCAGGTTTTTGGTTCTGTTCCTTCCCCAGACCCTTCCTTGGAAACACTGTGAGAACCCCTGGAACACCGACCGCTGCTTCTCCAACTACACCTTAGCAAACACCACCAACATGACAAGTGCCGTGGTGGAATTCTGGGAGTAAGCTCAGCATTTCCCCATCCCCTTCCCGTGCATGTTCAAGGACCACCTTGTTGCCCTCCTTGTTTTACCTCCTGAATGCCAAATGCCCCGTTCTGTTGGCTCGTTGCAGACGCAACATGCACCAAATGACCGACGGCTTGGAAAAGCCGGGGCAAATCCGATGGCCGCTGGCAATCACCCTGGCAATTGCCTGGATTCTGGTGTATTTTTGTATCTGGAAGGGGGTAGGCTGGACTGGAAAGGTAAGATTAAAAAGTACTGTAAATCCCTTTCAATTAAAAATGCCCATTTAGCTCAAATGTTCTGAAAATTCCTGAGGTAAGAGGCGCTGGGGGCAGTTTGGCTGGCACAGCTCTGTGGAGTGTTTAATTTGTGTTTCCTCGGATTGGTGCAGCCCCACGTTTTTGAAAGAGTTGGCTCCTCTGTAGCTGGGTCAGACCACAGCCTTCGATGCTTCACTTACAGGCTTCTTGGCTTGGCCAGGTGTAAAATCAGCTAAAAATATTCCTGCTTGTTCCTGGGATGAATATTCCAGCTGGTTTGGATAGCAGTAGAGTGGGGATGAAGTGGTTTGGCTTCAGCAAGAATTGTGCAGTTATTGCACAGCTCTTGCTGGACTTGGATACAAAGGGAAGTGTTGGGAAGAGCTGCTCCCTCCTTCCCTGATGCTGAGTGGGAAACATTTGAGGTTCTTGCAGAGGATTTCACACTGTGCTTTTTGGGGTCTGGCTGGTTGTGAGTGCAAATTAGGATTTCCTACTCGACTAAAGGAAATCATTGAGGGACCTTTCTGAATGAAAGGGCAGCAACACTTGGCATTGGCTCGTGCCTTTCCCTCTTGGAAGAAATCCTAGGGAAATGAAAAGCCACAGCAGCAGGGCTTGGTGTCAGCTGAAGGGTTGGGTTAGAAGACCTCAGGTCTGGTGCAGAGGGCTGGGATTTCTTCACACACCCACAAGGAATGGGTTGTTAGCTTTTGACAAGAGGTTGTAACTGTGACCCCCTTCGAACTGCACGTTGAACAGGGCTTAGCTGAGCTCAGAGCAAACCATTTTAATTCTCCTGCCTCCAAAGCAAAAAGAGGGCTGAGTCTGACTTCAGAATGGGGTTTTCATGGGACTTTTGAAAAGGCAAGAAATAGGAGCTTATAATACAGAGGAGGAGAGAGTGGGAAAAATAAATTGCCAGATGTTTTACGAGCAGGATCCTGGTGCCACGATCCTTGTGCTTTTGGGACTTCCCTGTGTTAAATACCAAAAAAAAAAAGTGTGAAAATATCCTAGTCCACTCTGTTCCCTTTGCAGAAAAACAGGCCACAGCCACCTGCCTCTAGACCTGGAGTTTAGGGAATTCTGCTGTGGAATTGCCCAAGCCCTGGAGTTTAGGGAATTCTGCTGTGGAATTGTCCAAGCTTTGCCATTGATAAATGCCTCAATTTTAAGAGCCGTCCTCAGTTGCTACAGTATTTTCAGGGAGCAAATATTTTTGATCATTCTTCCTTCCCCACTTACACTGTCTTGTTTCTTCACATCAGGTGGTTTATTTCTCTGCTACTTATCCCTATGTTATGCTGCTTATCTTGTTCTTCCGTGGTGTAACACTGCCTGGAGCAAAGGAAGGCATTTTATTCTATATAACTCCCAACTTCAGTAAGCTTTCAGACTCTGAGGTAAATATTCCGTCCTGGTAAACAAAAGTTTCACTCCTAACTGTTCCCCTTTCAGACATATGACCTGCTCCTCAAGTGCAGAAACAGATTTTTAAAAAAATTGTTTCCTGCAATCAGGTTTGGCTGGATGCTGCCACACAGATTTTCTTCTCCTACGGTTTGGGTCTTGGTTCACTGATTGCCCTTGGGAGTTACAACCCTTTCCACAATAATGTTTACAGGTAAGCAGATGACTGCACATATTGCAGTGGCACTTGCCTGTCTCAGCTGGAGCTGAGCTCTGTCTCTGTGTACAGATAATTGAAATAAAGTTTAGCGTTGAATATTAACTGTTCTAGCTGGCTGGGGGTGAGATGTGTAACTGCATTTACACCCATGGCAGAGACTTGCCCAGCGTGAGATGGAACCCAAACTGTGAAATCCTAAACCACGAAATCTTTCCACAGGACAAAAAAAAAAAAAAAAAAGGAAAAAAGAAAGGATGAACATTTGCTTTCCCTGCTGCTTAAAGCCCCTTCCCTTTGTTTCAGGGACTCCATCATAGTGTGCTGCATAAACTCATGCACGAGCATGTTTGCTGGCTTTGTCATCTTCTCCATTGTGGGATTCATGGCTAATGTCACAAAGAGGCCTATTGCAGATGTTGCAGCATCAGGTATCCGATATCTTTTCCTCTAAGCTGTGCATCAGTTGGTTTTTTGCTTGTAGGTTGTTCCTGCAGCTGCTCAAAACCTCTCCTCAGAGCCCCTCAGCTCCCTGTCCCTTTGGTCTCACGATGGCAGAAGGGAGAGCGATGTCCCAACCCTCTCCAGGCAGAGCAGGAGGTCATTATAGATCATTGTGGGGTGTTTTTTAAGCTAATATTTCCCCTTCCAGTTGGGTTTTTAATTCCTTTTCCCATTTCTTGAGGTCAAGCCCTTCGAGGCAGGTCCATTTCTCACCTGTTCAGACCTACACCTATTTCAGGTGACCCTCTGTCATGAAAGTCATTTTATTTAGGGCAGGGAGACGTCCATGGGAGGATTCTGATATTCCTTGCAGTTTCTTGTCTGTCTTCCAGATGAAAAAGCTCAAAGCAGCAGAGCAGATGGTTGCCCTAACCCAGCTGGTGCACCAGATACTCACTTAGCAGTTCTGGCCACAGGGAGGGATCTCATAACTCGAAGCTTGGCTGGAACTCACTGGTGGACAAAATCTGGATAACTGTATTAGCAAACACAACCCACTGAGATATTTCCTTAGTCAGAAAAGTGGAGAATTTAAGCCCTAAAAATAATCTGCAATAAATTGCACGTACAAAGAGATTGGGTGCAAAAGGATGACGGCAGGCAGGGTTGTTGAGAGCTGCTCTGGAAAGGCAGTGGGCTGTGAAATAAGCTTTTAGGATTAATGTGTTTGATACTGATAGAGTTATGTAAAGGCTACACCTGCAAACAGGACAATATTTTTACATCATAATAAGTACATTTGATAACAGATCTCTGAAAGGTGCCCATGGCCACTAATTGCAAAGGAAATGTGAAAATTTGACCTTTTAATTAAGGCTTTTATTTCTCCTAGCAAGCTCAGAGGCTGGTGCCAGATTTTACCACCATGAGAGGTTGTTTTGCCATCTTCTGTGCAGCTTTATAAAACAAATGGAGTTATTAAAAGGTGTAGCTGCATTTCTGTGGCATGCGTAACAGGGTAAAATTAACATATTTATCTGAGGTTTATTTTGCTTTTAGCACTGCTATTTGGAATGCTTTCTGAACTGCTTTCCAATCATATCTGCTCTTGCTAGCAATTAATCGCTTCAAAATCCTCATTAGGCTTTGACAAGCCAGGTGTTGATGCCAGCCCTTGCTCCACTGGTTTGGGAGCTGTGACCAAGCACTTGTCACTGACAGAATTTTAATGAAAACTGAGAAGTCAGAGACATTCCTTAGGTGAAGCACATGAGCTTTATTTCTGTGTTTATTACATTTCCTACAGTTTTCCCTCTGACCCTGACATCCAGCTATGCCATGAGAACAAAAAAACTCCTTTTACATAAGAATTTATATTCTCCTTCCAACACCATGCCCCCCATCAGCAGTTAGCAAGAAGAAAAACAAAAAGAGTTTGGCTGTCCACAAATTTGGAGTTCATTAAAAGGTGTATTTTGAGAGAATGGATGGAATGGACTGTCGCAGTGTCAGACACGAACACGCAGGTTAGCAGCAGGTCAGGGGCACCTAGCAGAGCGAAAGGACTCTGCCCACCTTTATTATCACTCTTTTATACCTCTTTTAGAACAATCATACATTGGTGGATGAGGTTAACACCTCTAGAATTTTACAGGATAGGAACACAGTCTATCACCTTTCTCCACCTTGGAGAAAGGAATGAACAACAATCCAGAAGTTCAGTAAACATTCTCAGCCAGTTAGAAAACAAGAGCTATGTTTATAGAAAATGCATGAGAACTTCTACTACAAAAGTAAAAACATAGAACGCTGTGAAAACCAGGGCGACAATGGACCAGCAAATGGGAATGCTGGGAATGCTGGAAAGGCTCTTCTCTATTTCTGAGCTGTGTCTGTTCACATTTCTGAGCACTCCTCTGAGTGGTGCCAAGCAGAGGATGGCAGCTGTCAATAACTGCTTGAGGGGAGAGAGAGCTCAGCAGCTCCTGAAGATGAAACCCTAGCCAGGAAAAACATTCCTGCCTTGGCTATGCCAAGGGGTTTCTCAGGAGCAGCTTCTCAACTGCACACACAACTCTGGTTGGTTGCGTTTTGGGGGTTTTGGGGTGGTTTTTTTTGCTTTTGGCTGGTTCATTTTAAAAACCAGGTCCTTGCAGTGCCCTGGTGGCCAGCGAGCCCCGAACAGCTGAAATCCCTGCCTGGGTGCTGCATCCAGAGCTGTCCAAACCAACCTCAAACCTCAGCAGGAGCAGAGAATCCCAGCCCCGAGGCACCCCACTGATGTTTTGTCTCCTGTTTGTCCTCCCAGGCCCCGGGCTGGCGTTTCTGGCGTACCCAGAAGCAGTGACACAGCTGCCCATCTCCCCTTTGTGGGCAATACTCTTCTTCTCCATGCTGCTCATGCTCGGCATTGACAGTCAGGTAAAACTGTGCTGGCAACAAATGAAAATGCAGATTTTCTGCCACGGTGTGCAGCGAGGTTGGAAGTGGTGCAGGATGGTGCCTGGAATAATCAGATAAAGAATAGGAGGCACTGAGGAAAAGACTGAGTAAAAAACTGGTGCTAAGACACTTTTGCTCTTTCATGAACTGTCGGAAGTGTGTGAAAAATGG
Source organism: Monarcha castaneiventris obscurior (assembly GCA_026261815.1). Lineage (NCBI taxonomy): Eukaryota > Metazoa > Chordata > Aves > Passeriformes > Monarchidae > Monarcha > Monarcha castaneiventris. The sequence goes on from JAMPIT010000484.1 coordinate 18,446,792, forward strand.
GCAGAAAATTTATTCTGCTGGCAAAAAGGAGCTCACCTTTGAAATATTCCTGGTTAAATCACAATATTAAAAATATCTGTGCAACGCTCAGCTGTGGAGGAGACACTGGGATAAGTTTTGCAAGGTTTAGATGCCACAGGTATTTCTGGAAGGTGACTTTAGGTCTCTCCACTGGAGTGGAAAGACGCAGCACACATTTCATTTCAATATCTGGAGTTATCAGGGGGCAGTGGGATCGTTACTGAGGACATTCTGTGTCTCAGTGTGTTCTGAAATCTCTTCCCGAGGGAAAGGATCACAGCTTTATGGGATCAGGCCTTACCTAAGCTCTGGGTGGTGTCTGACAACTGGAAATCACTGAGGAGGCTCCATCCTGGGGTGTTGCAAATCCAAGTTAAGATATTCTCTGTCTAGGTGAAACAATTCAATAATTAAGACACGGAATCATCAGAAATGGTTATTGTGAGACCCAGTAAAATAAAAATAAAAAATAAAAAAACACCCAGTGCAGGATAAAACCCTTTAGAAAGAACTATGTCCAAAAAAAGCTTTTGTTAATCAGTGCTAACTTTAATACAGAGAAAAACCAGACTGCCAGCACTGAGGAGAGCACCCTGCCTGATTTTGCAAGGAATATTCTTGCTCAGGGAAGTCCCTCCTGCCTGCTGAAATGTGGGATCATTTTTGTGGGATCAGTCCTAGGCAGATATGTTAATTCACCTGCCATCCACTGCAGTTGGCAAACCAGCAGCTGCCAGTTCCTAGCACCTAAAGGAATGTGGGATTTACTGGCTTAGCACTGTACCAGTCTTGCAGGACAGAAAATCCATCATTTCCTATAAATCCAAGCTGACTTCAGCCTGTGAACACAAAAACACCAAGAGGGTGTTTTATCCCGGGAGATGAAAGAAAGTTGAAAATTTACACTTTCCATTTCTTTGTTTTTCGCTGAGCTTCAGGCTTGACATTAAAACCTATTGCTCAATCTGGGGGCAAACTGCTGTGAAATTAATTGGGTCAAAAATATTCTTGAAAGCACTTGTCTCTAGGCAACTAACAGCTGAGGAAGGTGGTCTAATATTATTAAAAAAGAATATATATCTACAGGCTGTCATGCTTTCTGCATTTTCTGTCTGTCACGGGAACATTTCATACACTGTAATTTACAGGAGCTGTAACCATTGGTTGAATTCTGATTGCACGGCTGAAAATTAATAAAACTTTACCCACCTTCTGGTTTTTCACTACTGCAGCCACCAGAATGATAGCATTTATCTGAATGCATGCACGCAGAAGGATTCTGGAGCGTGGCCATGATTTCCATTTGGAGGACACGGCCTCAGCTGAAATGTTTTCTGGGGATACAAAAAATATTTGATTTATTACATATGAGAGTCATATGAGAATCTTTAACCTCCTCCACGAAGCGCTAATCTGGTTAGACTTTCTCTGTGTGTTGGCTTTCATGTATGTGAGTAAATCACATAAAAAAGAAGCGTATTTTGTAGGATTGAGGGATCAAAGCCCTCAGCTGTAGGTTTATCATCTTTATTACAAGAAAAGAGCAATTTCTGCTCACAGAGTGAAAGCTACAGTTCATAGCTTAGAATTTTGAGTGTTCCTCGAGCTGGAAATCTTTTTGCACAGATCTCTTTAGACAGAAACAAGGATGTTCAGGAGCAGAGCTTCCACTGCAGTCAAGTGAATTTTCACTTCTCGTCGAACGGCTGCAGCCTTAGGCCAGCGAAGGGTCCAACTGCAAACTGCTCCCCAAAACTCCACCCTGCCGTGGCAGGGCTCTGCACTGTGTGATTGGGTTTTGTGTTTCCCTTGCAGTTCTGCACCGTGGAAGGTTTCATCACAGCCCTGGTGGACGAGTTCCCCAAGCTGCTGCGCAACCGCCGCGAGATCTTCATCGCGCTCGTGTGCATCGTGTCCTACGTGATAGGGCTGTCCAACATCACTCAGGTGCTGCTGCCAGGGGGGATCTGGGCCTGGCACCAGCCCCTGCCCTGCCTCTCCCTTCCCCAGTGTGCTGGTTTTGGCCAAAATCTAGCAATTTATCATCGGGGAGAAAGTCAGGTTACAACCGCCCTTCCCCCCACCAGGTTCGGGAAAAAAAAATTCCTCGAAGGAAAGCGAAGGAGATAAAACTTATTTATTAACAAACACACAGGAAAAGGATAATAATACTAAATAGTAAAACCCCTCACTATAATGAGAAAAAACCTGGGAAGAAATTAGAGTCCTCTCTTAGGTGTGGTCCCTCCTTCTCAAAGCTGCTGTGGGGGGTGGCCTTAGGCCCCCTCCGGGCCTGAAGAGAAGTTCTCCTGATGTGTTCTGATGTTGTTGGAACAGTCCAGAAGAGGAAAAAAAAAAGAGGAAAAAAAACCTCACCAAAGTCCTAGGAAACACGCCGGAGGAAAAAAAGGAAGGAAGAAAAAACCCCAAAACTGGCTGAAGAGACAGGCAGGGAGCTCCCTCCGTGCTCCTGCAGCCGGAGAACGCAGAGGAGTCTCTGTCTCTGTGTCCTTGGGAACTGCTTTGAAAAGTTCATTTGGTTTTTTTTTTCTCCCCTTTCAAGCTCAGTTTAAAGGCACAAAATTAATTTTTTGGCATAGAGCCATGATAGGGGATCCACATCACAGAGTCACCCCAAGACACCCAGTCCAGCCAGGAATCCCTGAAGTGTCAGGGATCAACACTGTCCGAGATTTTGGCAGCTCAAGTGGAGAGCCCCTGTGGTCCTTGGGTGCAAAAATGTGCAGCTCCATACTCTTACAGCCCAAAAAGTGGCAGCTGGGCATGGATGTTGGCATGGCAGACTCTTTGAGGGAGATGATTAATGATTAAATTATGGTTAGATTATCAAACAAAGAGCAAGAAGTGAAATTAAACTTTTTCGTTCAAACAGCAGCGATCTTGATTTTGTCAGCATTGACCTCAAGCCTTAAAAGACTTTAACCCGTTTACTTTAATTAATTTGCACAAATAGGCCCCTAACCTATCCACCACTGCAAGTTTGTGTCTTCCGTTTTGAAGCTGGAGGCCTTGCTCCATTTTCAATGCTTCCTTCCTCTGTTTTAGGGTGGAATCTATGTGTTTAAGCTTTTTGACTACTACTCTGCCAGCGGAATGAGTCTCTTGTTCCTCGTATTCTTTGAGTGCATCTCGATATCCTGGTGCTATGGTAAACAGCATGTTTGGACTTTTTCCCTAAGTTTTACCCACCCTGAGGATAATTCCTCCTCTGATCTGTGGTTGAATGTGCTGGGGGTGGAACTGGAACTGGAAGTGGCCTTGGTTTCTATGGATATAATTCCAAGCTGGCTTGTGGAAGGTGCTGCTGCCTTTTAAACACCCTACCCCGAGGCCTGGGAGTCATGAGGTGTTTGAGGAATACTAAAAAAGGGAAATTTCATCTCTTTTCCTGTCCCACTCCCTTGGAAAACCTGGATCTTCAGAGGTGTTGGGTACATAACGCTTTAGGGCTTTGGGGCTCTGTAATGTTTTGTTTTTCCAGCAATTCCCTCATTCCAGGATCCTGCAATGAGCCAGGCTCCTCAGTCAGTTAGGGAATAATCCCCCTAAAATATCCAGAAGCCTGGACTGGCAGTCTGTGGCTCTAAGGATTAATGGATCTGTGGGATATTCTCATGGAGTATTCCCTCAGAGCTGTGTCAGCCCCTCCAAGGAGCTGCTCCCACCATCACCAAGGGCACTCCAGCTGCTCCAGAGCTGCAGAATTGGAGTCTTCCTGCTGGTTTTAGTGGGGCTGAGAGGATGGAGCAGCATTTGACAGGGGAGAGGCACTGCTGGTGAACCCAGCAAATGGAAAAATACACCAAAACTACCGCAGAAATCCCAGAATAGTCTGAGCTGGAAGGGACCCACAGGGATCTGAAGTGAATGGTCCACACAGGGCTTGAGGCACACCTTGGAATTATCAGCTCCAGGCTCTGAGCATGAAGAAATCAGAGTTGTAAATGTGTGACAGGCACAGCTTTGGGGAGCTGATGGAGAGCAGCAGCAGCATGAGGGCCTCTCTGATGTCAGGTCCCCTTCTGCATGGTGTGCACTGGAACAAAGCTGGTTAATGCTGGGATGGGTTGGGGGTTTTATAATTGTGAAATACGCCCTAAAGTCCTCATTCTAATTCCACTTAGAGTTGAAATTGATCAAGGGCGTTTCTTGCATCTGACCTTCACATCTACAAGTTCCTCATTTTGCACAGGAATAAGTTTGCTGGTCTCTTATTAATTAATTATGATGTGGAAGAGTGAGAACAGGTGATTTTTGGTGCTTCTGAGCTTGCACGTTTTATCCCATCCAGACAGCTGAAAAGTTATCTTGGGATCTTTGTAGAGCTTCCAAATACATTCATAATTTCTGACAGTTCTGAGCTCCCACTCAGCTTCATCACCTGATTTGTTTCTCTGCTGTTTCTTATTTCTCTGTCCAGGTGTTAATAGATTTTATGACAACATCCAAGAGATGGTGGGATACAGACCCTGCATCTGGTGGAAACTCTGCTGGTCCTTTTTCACTCCTATCATTGTGGCAGTAAGGAACAAACTTTTATTCTCTGGTTGAAAGGATGTAAATGAGGTGGCCTGGGTGCTGCAGCCTTGGCATTTCCACCCCCACAGGTTCATATTAGTTCTGACCTCACTCCTTTTTTAAGGGTTTCAGCAATGCCATTGAAGGAGATAAACAAAAAGCAGTGTCATTAGAGGAAGCTTGTGCCCCAAAGAGAGAAGCCAGGATTTTTATTAAACCTCTGGAAATACTCAAGAGTTTGATTGGCAGAGCTAGAAAACTGCAAGGAGCAAATTTTGACCTTTTTCTTTTATGTATTCTTAAATAGAATTTAGCAATCTAAAATCTAAATTTTCCACATACACAAAAATGCCAATATTCTGTGAACTGAATTCCTTCTGGTAACGCAGCGCGGTTCTAAACTCATGTTCTTCCCTCCTGGGACTCTGTGGCACATATTAATCCTTTTATACTGCATTGCTGTGGGTTTTCTGGCAAACTCTGCAAGGAATTTGTACTGGAAACCACAGGACAGCCTTTTCCTGATCCTAAACTTTATCCAGTTAATCCCATTCAGTACCTTGTGAAGGAATAAGCAAAGCAATGTAAATTTACTGTGCATACACAGCACCCAGATGCAATACAACAAACCAATCAAGCAGCCACTACTACACACGAGCCAATGTTTAACCAGAGAAAAGCAAACGAGGAACACTAAAGAGACACAGAAATGTCTTCGAGCTGAGGGTTCCTCGAGTCATCCCTTCCCAGATCAAGGCAGCTTTCATTTTTCTGAAAACAGGCGTTCAGGAAGGCATAAGAAATGCATTTTGTTTTAGTGGCACAGGAGGAAGATGCCCAGCATTGTAAACCCGGCCAGATTTGTCACGTCCTCAGCAGGATGTGCTGCCTGGCCCAGCTCAGAGCAGGGTAAAATCTGCCTCTGCAGCCTCCTCTGGGAATCTGTCCTGCACAAAGCCTCAGCCTGGGTCCAGAACGAGCCTCCCTCTCTCCTAGTTCACTTCAGCACGTTTTCCTGGCTGATTTAGGCATTTGAGACAGGCCAGGCCAGGAGTTTTCCCTGGGAATACCCTATGGAGTACCACGTCTGCATGTCACCATTGGAGAACATCCCAAAAACACCCTGTGGGTGCTGCTGCCCGGTGGCACCACGTCCACAGGTATTCCCAGGATCCCCATTTCCCCCAGCAGCCCCTTCCCTCTGGCTCTGAGCAGGTTATCCAAGGGATTTGCTGGCACCAGTAGCACGCCTGGATGACCTGAGGTAGAGGTTTATATGTGACAATGCAGTGTTAACATGAAACATTCCTTTGGGTAAGAAGCACCTTTGGAAGCTCCAAGAAGCCGGAACGCTCTGGGAATCCCATCCAAAACCTTCCCTTCTGCTTTTTGCAGGGAGTGTTCATCTTCAGTGCTGTGCAGATGACCCCGCTGACCATGGGGAGTTACGTGTTCCCAAAATGGGGCCAGGGGGTCGGCTGGTTCATGGCCCTGTCCTCTATGGTGCTGATTCCAGGCTACATGGCATACATGTTCCTAACCCTGAAAGGCTCCCTAAAGCAGGTAAGTCTTGATGCCACGAGGACTTTTTGCCTTTTCTTTTATACCCCTGTCATGTCTTTTTACAACTTCTGTATTCTTAGTGCTTTTTGCCCTCATTCTTGGACTTGTTTGCTCAGCTAGGAGACTAAACATTTTAGAAGTTTTGTAGTTAGGGATCAGAATGCCCCAGAGCCCAAGGTCCTCTCCAGAACACATTTTGTAAATTAAGGTAGAACCATCCAGGAGAAGGTTCCTTGGGGAGCAGGGGCTCATTTGAACCTCTCATTGGGGAATCTTTGGTAGAGATGCTAATTAGTAAGACCTAGAATGTTAGACCAGATCTATTGTGGGTGTGCACTGCATTCGACCTGGACGTGGTGCGCCTGAGGATCCTTAAAATAAATACCAAGGTAAAATCCCTTTTTCCCTTCTAACCCTGTTTGCCTCTTGATTTTAAGACCAGGAAAAGGCGTCAGTCTGGCTGTCCCAACCACCTTGAGGCCCGTGCAACCAAAGATTGCTGGGCACTTCTTTTTCATCATCGATTTCCCCCTCAGTCATTTTGCTTTGAGCCAAAAAAGCATAAAAGCACCAACCCTGCATTTCTGAGTCCCGCCTGCCCTGCTCTGCTGCAGCTGGGAGGAAGGACATGAAAAATCTTGGGGGCCTTCCCTGTAGCCTTTATTTAAGGGATTTCCGCGAGCAGTCACTTCATGAAGAACATTAGGGGCTTTTTTCTCATTGCTCTCAGCCTCCCCCTGATTCCTCATTCCTTTTTTTAAAAGGAGGTGACAGCTCTCATGGAAAAGATTCAGTTTTTATTTCAGTCAGGTTTTATTTCAGTCAGTTCTGAGGTCCTTGGTGATGTGCTGCTAAAGGAGTGGGAAATACTGACCTGGTTATTGGCCCACACACTGCTCAGGAGCCTCCTGCAATCACCACACCTCATTTTTCAGTCTGGGTGATTCCTCAGTTTTCCCTCTCCAGCTCCTCCTGTACATCACAGCCAGTTCTCCAGCCCAAGTACTGAAACACTCTGTGATTGTGGGAACCAAAGGCTGTCAAAAGGAATTTGTCAGAACTTCTGGAATATTCTAAAATCAGCTGACAGAGCCATCTTTGCAAAGGGCTGGATGATCTTAAGCAGAATCGACGAGTGATGCCTCATGAAATGCTCAGATCTTGATCCAAATATTTGTCTTCAGCAAATTTTGAAAGACTCAGTGAGGCTTCAACGAAGTCTGCAAAAAAATCTGTGTTTTGGCTTTTTTTTTTTTTTTCCCCCTGCCTGCTCTTAGCTCCTACATTTTGAATTTATTTCCCTTGGTCTCATGGAAACTTTGAGGTACAAAAGGAGAACTGTTGCCCTAAAATAAAGCTGCTGCTTGGGCACAGTTATGTGAGACCGTGGCAAAAGTTCCTCATCTCAGCCTTGCTGTGGATTAATGTTTTATTTTTGAAAAGCATGAACAAATAATCATTAGGTGATGGGAGGAGCCTGCACCAGCGAGAGGCTCTGAGGAGCCAAACTGGGCTCTCTTTGTGTGAAAATGAGCAGGGACAGAGAGGACAAAAGGACGAGGACAGACAGGGTAGGAATAAAACACTCTTAAATTTTTCATCCTTGGAGGAACTCTCCAGCTCCTGCTGTTCCCATCCCTCTGGTGCCCAGCCCCTGTGCTGGACCATGGGCTCACAGCAGGGTCTCTCCTTCTTTCTTCTCCTTGTTGGCATCCAGCATTTGGCACAGGGTCTTTCAGCTCTTCCTGTCACGTTTGGGACAGAGCTGAAATCTGTTCAGTGGACGTGGCTCGCCGCTGGTCCTTGGGGAGATAGGCACTTGTAAAGGATTGTCTTTAAATAATACTAATTTTTAAAAGAGCGAGGTTAAGAGCGGTTTTTTGGCTGCCTCACATTTATTGTTGTCCTTTGAACAGCGCATCCAAGTGATGATTCAGCCAAGTGAAGACATCACCCACCCTGAGAACGGGCCAGACCAGGCCCAACAGAGCAACTCGGCCAACAAAGAAGCCTACATCTAAACTCCTCCGTCGTCCCAGTACCGCTCCTCCTCCAGAAAAACAAAAAATATGGTTGAATATGACCACAAATTCATGTCTGAGAATATAATTACCTACCTCTAGTGGCAAAAAAAAAAAAATATGTTAAATAAAAAAAAAAAAAGAAAAAAAAAAAGCAACAAGGTCATCTCCACTCCGAGGGAATCGCCATGGGTTCGATCCAGCCGTCGCGAGCTCAGATGTTTGACAGTGTTTTGTGTTCTCCGGCAATCCGCAGACTGTTAATGTTTTTATCCTTTCACAATGGTAGTTGCATACCTTGGAATTTGTAAATTGATGTGCCAAGACCTTTTTAATCTACCTTTTAGCACGACTATTTGAAGTTTTGTGCTGCTGATTTTTAGTAGTTGATCACTATTTCTTACCGCTGAATCCCAAGACTGTTATTTCTGACTTTGCGGGAGTAAAATTAAGTTCGGAGTTGTTTTGTACAAAAAGAACGAAGTATTTTGTAAACAAGTGATCTCCAGTGCAAAAGTCTGCCCTTAAAATTTGTTCCAGCTGAGGCCATTTGAGGGGGGAAGAGACTCTTCCTTCAATTAACAGCAGGCACAGCCTTCATAAACATTCCTAGAGTAAAAATTGAGTTGTTCATGGCAGAGCAGCCCAGGCCATTCACACTGGCTGTGCTCAGCCTTTCAGGGTGACTTTCAAATAAGGTCATAAATTTCTTTAAATATGCATATATCGCTTCTTATGAAAAGAAGGTATCTTTGTGAATCAATGTTAGAGGCATGAATATGAATATTTTAACTTTTTTAGCAAAGTAATAGCCAAGAGCTCCTAAAGATTCCCAGGAGTAAAACACAAAGTATTTGCCATTCAAGCTCAGAATTACCCTGAGCTTTTATTATGCTGTTACCACTCTGCTAATATCGCATTGCCACCGAAATAGAAACCAAAACCACGGCTTAAAGATCGAAGCTTCTCCTTTGTTAAGTTCCAATTTAGGGCTCAATTGAACTTTGACAGTTCCCAATCACAAACTCCGTAGGGTTAGCACTTTGAGAGCAGTGGGATTCCCGTTTCCAGGGGCTGGGTGGTGATGAGGGTGCAGGGAGAGCTCTTCCACCCCGATGCAATCCCGCTCTGGGCTCCGTCCTGCCCCTGGAAGTTTTCCCTGTGTGGGGAATGCAGCGGGAGCCCCGGCTGGCATTTCTCGTTTGGCAGCTATAAGACAGGCACGGAGGCTTTTTGGAGAGGGTGATGTTTGATTGTAAGTGACTGTGACAGAACTGTGCAATGAAAACATGCTTTTCAGCAAACTTTTCGTGCAAACCGTACAATGTTAGATAGCACAATTTATGTAGAACTACTACGTGGAAAAACAAAAAAAAAACATGTTACCTGTGAATGTTGGGTTTTTCGTTGTTCTCGTCTGAAGGTGACAAACATGTTCTTGCAATAAGGTATTATTCTCAGAATGTCAAGCACATTATGTAGAAATAATATATATATATAATACACATGTATTTCAAACTACATCCTAAACTCTCAGAGTGTGTTGGGTAGGTTCTAAACTGTTTCATACCTAGGTCAACTGTAAAATACTACGAGTTCTAAGCTCCATCCTAAACGGCCATAGCTGAGATGCAAACGTCCTGTAAGTCTTTGGGATTTAGAGGAACCCCTACATCCTACACAGGCATCACACATGACACATCATACTTGTGGATTTCATTAGACTAAGGATAAAAACTCCGACTTTCTCTTTATTGTTTAATGTAACCGAGTCCCATGTTGTTCTAAGAAAAATGCAGTATTTAATGTTTGATTGTAAACAATTATGACAGATGTTTGACAGACCTGCTCTTTAGCAAAAAGCTGTACAAACGTTATCACATAGCACAAACTAGTGTTGTAGAACTACTGTGTGTAAACTGTGAATAGCTGTATCTTTTTTGTAGTACTTGCCCTGAAAAAGAAAGATTATTGTATGATCATATATGCTTTTTGCAATAAGGAAAATATCCAACACCGAGCAAATCTATCTCTATATAAAAATATATATGTAATATATACATATTCAAAAATATATACAGAGCCTGTTTAAAAGAGTACAGTATTATTTAGTAAATTGCAACCTGTTCTATGGACCAAATGTAAAATATTTATAAATTAAGATGCATTTTAAATGTCTATAAACGGTGTCATAATTAAAGCACGATTGTTATGTAAGTTTCCAAGAGTTTAGAGGAAAAAGAATAAAGGTTATATTATACATTAAATTCAGAATTTTGCAGTCTTTCATTGGACAAAGCCAATCTGTGCTATTTCCAAGCTCCAAATGTGTCATTTATATAAAAGTATCCTTTAAATATCAAAACGCTGTATCCCACTTGTGATGTGTATAATTAATCCGCGCTATTCCTACGATGTAATTAGTATGTGCATACATTATACAGGGAGCTTAAGAGGTGACAGTTAATAGCCCTTCCTGGCATCCTGCTGCTTTAATTCTCCTGCGGGAAGATGGCAGAGTGAGCCCTGGGAGAAGGAAAAAAAATGGATTTTGGGATGACCGCTTCCTCGGGTGCCCTTCTGCTGACGCTTTGGGGTGTGAGCTGCAGCACCTCCCTGCTTTTGGAGCCATCCCAGCATGGATACTCCCCAGGCAGATGATCCATGGCTCCAAAAGATCCCTGCTCCTGTCTCAGCTGCCCTGGCAGGGTGGGAAGATGCGGAGAAGATGCGGAGGAGAAGTCGTGGCGCAGCTGCACCGCCGCTCCTGGGCTCGGGATTTAATTATCTGCCTGCAAAATTGGAGCAGGACTTCATGCTGGGGAAGAGCCTGAGCAATTTAGAGGACCTGATTAGAATGGAAAACGCTCCTGAGAGAGGCGTCTGGAACCATAGACTTCAACTGCCAAGTGCTGACCTTCGGGAGCAGCGCTCGGGTGCGCACGGCGAGGGCACGGCGGGGAGGGGAGAGCCCAGATTGTTCTGGAAAGGGGGAAGGAGAAACTCTGGGAGTACAGAGGGAAGTGAGAACTGTGTGTCGTGGGCTTTGGGTGCTGTAAGGAAGAGGCTGAGGGCTGCCAGTGCAGGCTGGGGGTGGTGGGAGGGCAGGGGGGCAGCAGGGGCTGAGGAGCAGGAAGCTACTTGGAGGATATTGCGTTAGTGCTGTGATATTTCCATGTTCTCCTGGAGGAATTTGCTCTTGCCGTGCTGCAGAAATCCCAACAGCAATTCAACAAGAAAAATGCAAATAAGGTCACTTCTCCCCTACAGGACTGCAGGATGCCCTGGGAGAAATCCATGTCCTTGCTCGTCAGGAGTATTAGTTCAGCTACATGTGCTTTTATTCTAAAATAACACTGTGTTGCTTTTGGGGGTTTTTTGTTTGTTTTAAGCCTGATTATTTCTGTTTTGTTCTGCTCAGGCCACACTAGCTCTACAATTAACTATTAGAATTGCTCAGCCCCCGCTGCTGGCTGGTTCTCGGGGGCTGGAACCCAAAGGCAGGGTGATCCCATGGCACAGGGCAGCAGCTCCTGCTGCCAACACCCCTCCACGGGCACAGCCTCCTCTGGCAGCTCTGCTGGACCCTGCAGGGAGCAGCAGAAAGGGGCTGCACTAAAGGACATCCACATCTCGATCCCTTTCCCTCCAGGATGGATTCACTCCACTCCCAGGAAGAGGAGCCCGTGAGATGTGGCACAGCACCCACAAACACCCACGGATGGACACAGCAAAGGACAACGCCAAATCCTCATTCCCAGCAGCCTGAAAGGATCAGCTCGGAGCTGCAGCAGCTGCCAGCCACTGTCTGTGACTGCCAAAGCACCACAATTACCCAGTTTCACTGCTCAGGAAGGAAGGCACCAGCCTTTACATCCTAAAGGCTCTTTTTACTCCCCCCTCACTCTCCTTCCCCAGCTTCTCGCCCTGCTCAGGGTGTTTAAAATAAGCCCAATAAAAATGAAGTGGGAGGAAGGGATTTATTTACCCATACACAATTTTTTTGTGCAAACTACATCTGCCTCACTCGCTCTCTTCTTCCTATGAAGTTGAAAAAAATTGAAAAAATTAGGCGAAAAAAAATTAGAGCACAAATGGGAGAAAGCGAAACAAAATATTCATCCCTGCACAGGGCTTGGTATTCTTAAGAAGCTGATCCAAGTATTGCCACTCCTCATTCTTGTGTTTATAGTTTGAGGCCAGTCAATAATTACATCTCTCTTTCCTGCTGACAGTTGATGGAGAATGGGCAAATTTCCTCTGTTTTCACGGAAATCCCATCAATTTTTAGAGTTGTATTGTTGTGGTCTGTTCTGTCCTTCTGACCACACATTATACCAGGCACTTTCATTCAGGATTTGTCCTTATTTTTAAAAAGCATGGATTGGTGGGACAGAACTCATTTAGCCTGGAGTGACAGGACACAGGGAATGGTTTCACACTGACAGAGGGCAGGGTTTGGTGGGATGTTAGGGAAGAAATTCCAGCCCTGGCACAGGGTGCCCAGAGCAGCTGTGGCTGCCCCTGGATCCCTGGAAGTGTCTAAGGCCAGGCTGGACACTGGGGCTTGGAGCAGCATGGGATAGTGGAAGGTGTCCCTGCCATGGCAGGGGTGGCACTGGATGTGCTTTAAGGCCCTTTCCAACCCAAACCATTCTGTGATTCCACGATTCCATGATTTTGCCACTCCACATCCGATCCCTTTTCCCCCAGGTTCGTAAACTGTCTCGCATTCAACTCCATGCCAAAGAAGTGAGTTATAATTTTGGAATATCAAGCAGGCTGAAGTAATCCTGTGAGTTATTTGTGAGTCATAAGTACATGCTGGTGCTAAATGTGTCCAACAGCGCCTAAGAGAAGGACAGGACGGATCAGGCATTGTCACAAGGACAAAAACTAATGTGTTCTGCCAGCAACGGTGCTTTAGTCAGGCTGCCAGAGCTGCCTGCCGTGCCTTTGGGGATCAGCAGCTGAGAGGTGGCTGAAAACAAAGCAACAGTGGGCAGAAAATCACCAAAATGTACATGTTCAATGGGAATCTGGAGTTTCCTCTGCACTTAACCAAACTGGAAACCCACTCAGGGCTGGAAGGGGAGTAAAACTGAATGGAACGAGTCACTGCCTTATTCCCCCACATCGTGCAGTTCCTGATCATTATAATTATTCTAAAGCAACCTGGGAACGTCTCAAAATGTTTAACATTAAAAAAAGAAGCCTAGAAGGCTCGGTTTAGTCTAGGAAAAGGTTTCCCAGGCCCCACTGGTGCTATCATTTACTGGGCACATCACATGCAGACAGAGCTGCCTTTGCATCCCAGTGCTCCTGGTGGATGGGAAGCCCCTGAATTAACTACAGCTCCTGCAGGGCTGTGGCACTGGGTAAAGCCCCAACCAGACCCCACAAACAGCAGCTCCCCCATCCTTGGCTGGGCCTGAGGAGCCGCTTTTCCTGGCCTCATTCCCAAAAAACAGCTGCAGTTCCTGCTGCTGCGGCTCAGCCACTGGGCAGGTCCCACAGGGCTCCTCCAGAGCTCCTCGGGCAGAATTTCTGTCCCAACCCATGCCAGTGCTGGAGCAGGAGGCCACTAAACATCCCCTGGTGGGTATGAAGCTGGTTGGCACTGCAGGAATGGCACCAGGAATGAGTGAGGAGCCACTAAACATCCCCTGGTGGGTATGAAGCTGGTTGGCACTGCAGGAATGGCACCAGGACTGACTGAGGAGCCACTAAACATCCCCTGGTGGGTATGAAGCTGGTTGGCACTGCAGGAATGGCACCAGGAATGACTGAGGAGCCACTAAACATCCCCTGGTGGGTATGAAGCTGGTTGGCACTGCAGGAATGGCACCAGGAATGACTGAGGAGCCACTAAACATCCCCTGGTGGGTATGAAGCTGGTTGGCACTGCAGGAATGGCACCAGGACTGAGTGAGGAGCCACTAAACATCCCCTGGTGGGTATGAAGCTGGTTGGCACTGCAGGAATGGCACCAGGAATGAGTGAGGAGCGCTCTGACGAAGATCCCCTGTGAGTAAAGCAATAAAGCTCTCTCTGAATAGAAGCCAGAGCGTCAGGTTGCGTTAGGGAATTATTTCTAGGTCATTTCAGTTCACTGCACTGCACTGCAAGCACTGCACTGAATGAATGACCAAAATAATTAATCAAAACACTGGGGAGAAACACCAACTCACACTGCAGGCAACAAACTTTGCCTAAAAGTGACAAAGCTCAGCGCTTTTTAACCTGCTCTTTCCCAGCTGTCACACAGCAGCCACACATGACCTTTGCTGCTGATTTTCCCCAGACCCAGCCTCACTCTGAGGGGCTGAGGGTGACCTTTGCCAGCCTGTTTTGAGCACCCTGTATCGTGACAGACCTTGCCTGTCAGGATCTGCTTCAAAGCTACCGAATGAGACTTGGATGTGGGTTAGAAACTGCTCTGCCTCACTCCTCCCTCACTGCTGGGGGGAAATGAGCTCCAGTCTGCTTCCCACTGAGCTTCCAGCAGCTGCTCCCAGCCCAGCTGGGACAAGAAAGTGCAAGTTGGGAATGAGCCAGAGAAGGGAGATTTGTTCTTGCCCAACTCAGCCATCGCTGCTCTAACTTTCCGTGGAGAAATTCTTCCGGATGTCCAACCTGGCACAACCTGAGGCTGTTCCTGGGAGCAGACCCTGACTCCCCTGGCTGCCCTGGCCTCTCAGGGAGTTGTGCAGAGCCAGAAGGTGCCCCCTTGAGCCTCCTTTTCTCCAGGCTGAGATAATAAAATGCAAATTTATAAGCAAATGGCACAATAAAACAAGAACATGGAGGAACCAATCCACTGCCTTTTGCTGGTGGAGAAGGGGAATTGTGCTCGGCTCCATCACTCAAAGCCATTCAAGTGCCAGCATGAAACATTGTCTGTGTCGCTTTTCAGCTTCTCACTTGCACAAAAAACTTGCCCAAATGAGCTCAGAGAAGCTCTTTCCTTCGTTCTTTGCAGGCTCTGTGTTACTGAACATTCAGGATTTAAGGATGTGCTGTGGGTTTGGCTCATCTTTTCCCTTTGTAAGCCCCAGGCCTCTCCAGGGCTTTCTGGAATGTTTGTTTTTTACGTCCACACTCTGCTTTGATTTTTCTTTATCTCGTGAACCTCGGTTCTCCGAGATTATGAAACTGGGACTCGTGGATGGGGGTTATTTTTATTTACTGCTGGCTTTTCAGGAAACATTTCCTTTCAAACTCTCCAAGATAAGTCCTTGCTGCAGGAGTAGCCTCATTAGCAGCTTTCATTAGCACAAAGATGCAAATAAGAGAACGGCACCACCTCGCTGCTGTCCAAGCGTTGTCCCTCTGGAAATCCCCACTTTTCCCAAGGAGCTCTCCCTGCTCCAACCACCTTTTTATTATTCTTTTTTAGCATTTTACCATTCCTGCAAAGGCCACTTTTCCCTCTCCACCCCTGCTCAGATTTCCCCTGGAGAACCGTGGTCGGAATCATCCCGTTCCCATTCCCTCTGGGTGATCCCAGCTGCCAGGATCCATCCCAGGGCACGTGTGCAGCATCTCCCAGGGCCTGCAGTCAGCACGGGGAGGCAGGAGCAGGCCAGAGCCCACGGTACATTAACCAGGAAAGTTTGGGAGTGTAAAACTCACTGGGCTGTCAGAACAATGTTCCCGCGCCGCTCTGCGCAGCCCAGCTTTTTGTCAGGGTAAGAACAAATGCCACAACTGCCTGAGCCTTCAAAGCAGCCAGGGACATTCTTTTAGTGACTGATGGAAGTGAGGGGAGGCAAGAGAGGAGGGAAATTCATCCCCCCTGATGTCCCTGGGGAGTCCATACGCTGAGAGTGGGTGGCCGGCAGCCTGTGGCTCCTCCTGCATCCCGGGGATGAGCAGCCTCAGCTCGGCTGTAGTGGACAACATTCCCCCTTTAACCTGACCTCCTTCAGACCTCCTGGCCACACACCGTCCTCACATGGCCTGGGAACATCCTGATGGATTGTAAAGGGTGGCAAATTGCAGCTCTGTGCGATTGCATCAGAGCTCCATCAGTTCTGTTTTAACTTTGCCACCACCTGTAGTTACTATGGTCGTTGTCTTCATCTGCTCAAGGACTTTATCCTCATTTCCCACTGCCTCTGGAGCAGCCCAGGGGTCTGGGCTAAGCCAGGCTCTCATTCCCTCAGCACTGCACGGACACAAAGCCACGAGCAGGACTCGCTGTGTTCCCTCGGCTTCCAAGGCAGGGCAAAAGGTTCATTCACCATTCTGCTTATCTGTGAATAACAAACTCCAAGCCCTGCAGTGACCAGGGCACTCCCATGGCAGGGAGACACCCCAGTCTGTGGGAGGACAGGCCCAGGTGGAATTTCCAGCAACTACAGCCAAGGGAAAAGGAAAGAGCAGCCTCAACGCACAAGGTGCTCAGCATCTTTTAAAAGATAAACCCCACCAGGTCCAGCTTCCAGCTCTGGGATTGTTGGAACCCAAGGCACACCTCTGGCTGCCCTGGGAGCTCAGGGCACACCTCGGGCTGCCCTGGGAGCTCAGGGCACACCTCGGGCTGCCCTGGGGGGTCAGGAGCCCCAGCAAGGGGGTCCCAGCCCCTGGCAAGGAGCCCAGAATGGCACCGGCTTTGACCTCAGCCCATGGGAAAAGTTACCAACACTGCCAGAATCATTGCAAGCCACCAGAGTGTGAAAATGAGGAGTGGTTTATTATTTTACAAGGTAAAAAAAGTAGATTTTAGGGTTTTTAATATGAAGACGAAGGGTTTAAGATGGAGGATTTTGGGCGTTGCCCTGTTCTTCCTCTTCTTCTCCTTCTCCTCCATCTTCTCTGGTGGTGGTGGCACAAAATGATTGGTAGAATGAAAAAGAGGTGGAAATTCCGTGTCTAGAAGAGGTGCAAATGAATTGGTACAGAACAGTAACTAATAAATGCGTTGTGAAGAATGGTTGGATGATGGAAAGGGCACAGAAAGGCCGGGACAGCCCAGGGCTGGGCAGTGCCCGCTCGGACTCGGCTGCATCAGATGTGCGGCCGGAGCTGAGAGCTGGCAGAGAGAAGGAGAAATCAACAACCTGAAACAACATCTGCAGCTGTTTCTCATCTGCTGGGGCTCGAGGTAAAGCTCCCCAGAGGTGAAGATAAGAACCTGCATTTGTGTGGATTGCCCAACTCTCACATGGGATCTTTCCCCAGAACTTTGAGTCTTGCAGTTGCAGACAGTAAATCACCTTCACACCCCTCCCTCCATGAAATCTTGTGGAATGCCCAGGATTTGTGCCACCTCTAAGTGGCAAACCCTCGATATTACTGCACACCTCCCTCGTTCGGGGGAACGTGTCCTTTCCAGAGATATCTCTGCTGGCTGTGGTGACTCAACCCAAATTAGCTCCTTTTCCCTTCCATCACCCTGAAAGCAGCATCAGGTTTTTCCTGCAAAAGCAGCAATTTACCCACTAAAAGAGCCTAGCAGCCTTTAGCAAAAAGGCACCAACACCTGGCCCCTAAATTCAGTAATTAACGGTGACTCTGCAGCCTGATTATTTCATGCACAAAATGCAAAACAGAACTGCTTTTGGAGCTGCTGGGCTGATTTTTAACCTGTAGGCACCTGCCGGACTTAAGGGGATGCAGTGAGCTGATTTAAGAGTAATAAGCATTTCCTAATGACCCGCTAATGAGACAGATCTTCATGGTTCCATTTCCCAAGGCTTTCCAGACCCCCATTTGCCACAGGAGGCAAAGCAACAAGGCAAAAAACTCAGGGAGAAGCGTGGCTGTGTTTTTGGGGTGAGGTTCTCAACACCTTTCCCACCATGGGGGGAAAATTTGGGTCTGGCCTTTGAAAAAAAAAGAACAAAGGAGTGACCTGTTTTCCTTCTCCCAGGGCTGAGCACATCCCCTAGGCAGCTCGATGGAAATTGTAATTATTCCAGAGCTAAGAATGGCAGCATTTATGATTAAAAATGAAAGCCAGTTTGATGCAGAAGAATGGGTATTAGATCACTTTGTACTTCTCACTAATTATTACATCATGAATGGCTGGTTTTATTTTTTTAAAGCAGTCAAAACTACAAAGATTTCCTTATGCAAATATTTCCTAACACTTTAGAAATTAATTAGAACAAAAATATTTTGAATAAATTGCTGCAGATGACATACTTTTTTAAAGATTTATTCATGGTTAAAAAACCCCTTTATTTTCTTTTTCCCTTGAAGAATCACAGATAAACATGCTTTTGATACACATGAACTCATTTGAAAAATGAGTTAAAAATTACTTCAATAAAATCAAATTGTTCAGGTATTTATCAGGATGGGCTGCCCAGGGAGGTGGTGGAGTCACCACCCCTGGAAATGTAAAGAATTAAGAATATCTGGCACTTTACACCATGGTTGTGCTGGGTTGAAGGACCTTGGAGGTCTTTTTCAACCTAAATGATTTTCTGATTTTCCCCTCTGCTTAGTAGAGAGGAGAAATATGAAATTGTTAATTTAAAAAGTATATTTTTAATTCCAACAACTTTCTATTGGAGCACCACGTCCTTGTGGGATACAAAACACCTCGCAGGAAAGGGGCCACAGCTACAGGGTGCAGGGGGAGGCAGGGCAGAGTTTGGGAGCTTGTAAAAAAACCTTTTCTCTTGAAACCTGGAAAATTTCACCTGTGCTGAACTGGGCAGAGCAGGGAGCAGGAATTCCAGTGGGCTTCATGCAGAAATTCCCCCCTCTCTGGGTGTTTTCTGTGCCAAATGCAGAGGCTCTGCTGTGTGGGCAGGTGATGACAGCTACATCCAAACACTGGGGAGCACCAGCTCTTCCAAAGCTTCTTGAGAAACAGGAAAGCAGGGGAGGAGGAGGGAAATCTGCTCCAGGATCCTCCTGGCTGGGGAAAACACCAAGCAAATGTCGCTCATTCCCATGAACAATCCTGTACCCTGAGAGCAGGAGGTGTGGTTTGGGGTTCTTGGGGTTGATCTGTGAGTAATTAAAGATTGTTTGGGGTGTTTTCTTGATCCCTCTTCCCACGTGCAGCTTTTTCACAGGGCTTGCCTCGAAATGATTTCAGTTTGGGTATCTCTAGGAGTTTGGAATTCCTCCTTAGAAAATCTGCACTGATGGATGTTGTCCAAGTGGGAACCCCCCTAAAAACCTGTGTGAAAATGAGGGGTGTGAGGGGTGAGTGCAGGCAAACTCTGTGTGCCCAAAAAAGCCTGATTTGACAGGAAATTGGGGAAACACACTGGCAGTTCAGCCTGTGCAAATCATCATCTTCAGCAGCAGGAAGAGGCCTTAGGAACTGGATTTTTGGGAATTTCTGTGCTAGTAACAGGCCCTCAGTTTCGTGCAGGGTTTGCAGAACCTCAGGGCTGCTCATTCTGAACTTCTGACCTGCCCACAGCTTTGTTTTACTTGGTTCAGCTGTGACAGCAGCTTCTCTAAATGACCAGTTATCTCTGGATAATCTGGTTTATTTTCATTATCTCGGTGTGCTATAAACATAGTTTTATAGTCACGGCAGTAATTCCATGGGAAAGGGGAATTTTAATGAGTGCAAGGCAAAAATAAAATGCAGAGCACAGGCCTGGTGCAAGAGTGAGAACTGGAGTTGTAGGACGAGGAATACACACACGGGATGGTAAAATCTGGGGCACGAGAGACCTCCAAGGCAACAAAACAGCTCATTAATATTGAAAGAAATGCAGACCTAGAGATGGACAGAACAAAAAAGTGTCATTGAAAATATGTGAAAGGCACCATGTACAGTAAATTCAGATTAACTGTGGAGCTGCTGTTCAGTGAAGAAGGAAAATAAAAATGTAAAAGCAATGTTGGCAAACAAGGAAAATGACCACAAATTAATCCTAGAGTGAAGCAGAAGGAATCACCTGATTTGTGATGACCCTTGAATGAGATCTTTGGGGTTTCAGCTGTACCAACAGCACACTCTGGGCTGGATATTCAAGGTATGAGTCCCACTTGCCCATAAACAGGATTGACAGTGCAGCAGCTCCATCACTGCCCTCACATCCCTGCTCAGCTGCAGACCAAGGCCAGCGCTCCAGAGCTGTTGAATTCCCTGAGGAATTCTGCTTTGGGACTCCCTCCCCAGCTTACACTGAAGCAGTGACCCCAACACGTCACTGCCTGAAGGGGCCACGTGAAAAATCCCTTCCTCAAAGTGCAGCGAGCAAAGGACCAGGATATTCCTTCCTAATAAAAAATGAGGGCTGCCTGGGACTTATTATTTCAAAATGTAGCATGGGTCTAAACAGGATTAAAGTTCAGAGTTAATCTGGGGGGTTGGAACTTAAGAAAATACAGATTTTTTTTTTTTTTTTCACATATTCTGCAGAAGCTGAGTGAATCCATTTCCCACAAAGTGTGTTCAACTGGCCCCTGCAGCAGCACAATTGACTTCATTAGTCTGTCTCCGAGGCTTCTTGTTTTGCCTACCAATCAAGATAATCACCCTGTCACATGAGCTCTGCAGCTGGGACAAATTGGAGGTCTTGGGAAGCAGCTGGAGTTCCAAACCCAACCCCACTAAAGCTTCCTCAGAGCGTGTGCCTCCATCAGCTCCGTCCTGGAGTTTAAAATGCATCCAAAAGGTGATGAATTTCCATTTCCTGCTGATTTCTCCCTGCCCCAGAGGGTTACTCTGGGCAGTTGCACTCACCCCAAGCTCCTGAGGGGAGCAGAGAATTGTGCTTTGACCATCAGGACCTTTCTGGGATATTTGGATATTTTCCCTGTCATGAGCTCCCCCAGCCCTTTCTGCCTTGCTGAGGGCAGGGCTTGAGGATCCTGCTGAGTTAGGCCCTGGAATCAGCTCCAGCAGCACCTCTGGATTTCAGGATTTCAAAGATTTAGAGGCATTTCCCACAAGATTTTTGCTGCACTTTTCTCAGATGCACAAGATGAGAGTCACAATCTGTCTGGAGAGCAGGGAGGGAAAGCAGAAAACACCATTTTTCCTATGAATCTGTTCAACAGCATTTTTGTCGTGGCAACGGCTTCACTACCCCCATGAAGCTGCTGAAGTGATAAATTCCATTAATTTCCCTCTATCTCTGATAAATCTCAGTTTGAAATTAATATTCCTACCTAGGAAGGCACAGATTACTTTGAAATGTCCATGAACTCTGCGAAAATCTGAAAAATTTGAACTCCTAATAAAACCCAAACCAAGCTAAGACTCCTCTGGTTCACTCACGCTATTCCCTGTAACTTGCAGTGATTTTCCATGGAAAATCTCAGTTTTTAGTGATGGATGCAAGGGCACAGAAAGGAAGCCACTGCAGCCACGTGGCTCTTCAGATATTGTCCAAATCCCACTGTTTTTATACTTCACATTCATTTCTTTCACAGATATTTCCCTGTGTTTGGAACACAACTCAGCAGTTCCAGAGCAGAAGGATGAGGCCAGGTTTGCCCATGACAAAGTGCAGCCAGTGCAAACCAGGAATGAATTTCATGGAAAAATAACCTTACCAAGCATCATGTGGCACTTGCAGCTCAGCTCCCAGGACCTGTTTGGAAGGGGTTTTCCCTTTCCCCACACCAGACAGGCTGTGTTTGTGTATCCAGGGCAGCAAAAGTGGGGGAAAACATTTATTTTCTGCTCAGGTTGCTGCTCTGCAAAGCCCCCACACCAGAATTCTGCCTCACTGTTGTCTGTGGGCTTGCTCATGACCAGGAAACTCCACAGAGCTCAGCACAAATTCAGGTTTCCACATCACCAGACTTTGGCTGGATGGTGAAAATAAAAAAAATAATAATTGGGTTGTTTAATAGAAGCTCAGCAGAACTGAGACCATGGAGACAAACATTAAACAGCACAACCTTCTAAACCAAAGGGAAATTTCCTAAAATGTTCCTAGAAAGCTCCAGGAGAAGGTGGGGACTGCCCATTTGGCTGAGCTCTGAGGGGTGAGGAATTCCAGGGTGCCTGGGATCAGGAAGCCTCACGTGGAATTTATGAAACCTTCTGATCCACAGCTTGTGCTCGTGCCTTTGATTTTAAACCAAATGGTTCTATTTTTCCTGGCAACCCTTTTGTTTTAGGCAGAAACCTTAATGTGGCAACGTGACATGTATTTAAACAAATGGCAGATTTAATTAATCCAGGACAGGTTTATGAAGAGAGCAGATCACACTTTTGAGCTCTTATTATTTGATCAGCCAGCTTAATCTCCAAGAACAACACTGGCAGCTTCTTACTGCACCTCCTTTCATCTTTCTTCTTTTATTACTTTTTTTTATTACATTTAATCACAAGCCTTTTGTGTTTTATAACCTCTTCTGCTAAGTAAATCATAAATGCTTTGAAGAGTAATTTCAAATATTTCCTCACAACCTTTTCTCCCCCTGTTCCCATTTTGCTGCTGATTTCCTCCTTCCTTTCTCGGCAAAATCCAAAACCCAGCGACAGAAATTTTTTTGTTGTCACAACGGAATATTTTTCAGAAAGCCTTCCAGAGGAAAATCTAAGTGTTCTTCACCTTCCAAGCCTTCTGGCATGGAGCTGACATCACATACACGAGGTTCTTCGCTCAGACGAGCCTCCAAGCAATCCAGCAGCGTCGCCAGCAAAAATTAAGGACACACCAAGGTCAAAAGAAAGGAAAAAAAAGCCCAAATAAAATAGTACCAGCAAGGCTCGCTCTGTTAAAGTCTTTAACTGCAGCCAAACAATCCCAGAACCTGGAGAAAAAGAAGATATATCTGGATATTCTCGGATTCAGGATGCCCCCTGAGAAAAATTTTCAGTGCTTAATTATTTAAACTGCAAAAGGCGGTTTAGATAAAGCAGAGTATGACATCACTCAGCCAAATCTTTTAATGGTATCAACTTCAACTTTAACAACAACTATATTTAACAGAGCACCCTGGGGATTAAAGTGATTTACCGGAGTTATTTCTGAAACTGCACTGGTTGGGTTGAAACCTAAATTGTTTGTATGTAAATCTGGCTGAAGAAAAGTCTTAACAAGCGAGGTTTGCAACATGAGACGTTAATGAAATTGGATGTCACGGCCCAGAGTTAAGGGCCCTGTGCCCTCTGCATGTGCTGCTGCCTTGTTTTGTGTTGGGATAACGGGACTGCAACAGGAATCCCTCAAATGGCAAAGGAGAACACTCAGGTGAAGCCCTCCAGGAACAGCAGCCAGCTACACCCAGCCTTTGTTCCATTCTGCTCAGAAATCCTTGCTTCCCTTGATGCCTTCTCCAGCCACCTAGAAACAGAGACTAGACAGGAATAAGGGAATAAAGATAGATATTTATTTGAAAGCCTTCAAGGCACACCCTGGGGGAGCCAGAGGCTGCCTCCAAAAATGGACCCCAAGATGGACCCCAGGTCATGAGTTCTTCACACCTTTATAGGTTTGGTTCATTTGCATACCACGGTTAATTCTCCAATGAAAGCCCCAGTTCAATGATGGAATTCCCCTCAGCTTGCTGCCCCCTTAGAGGTTTGGGTTACACATTTTGGGCCTAGAAGAGCCTGGCTGTCCTTGAAGGCAAAGCCTGGAGAGGCTTTGTTGTGTCTGCCCAGCACGAGAGAGCAGAAATTCCAGGCTACAAGGAACTTCAGAGCTACACTCTAAGCAGTACAGAAATTGAAAAATAGAAAAGTTAAAACCTAAGGCATCACCCTGAACCCCAGCCCTGCCTGAGCTCCGGGCTCCGAGGCCAGCAGTGAACTCAGTGTGCCAACCCAAAATCCAGGCACTTCATGTCCTTGTCCACCTTCCTCCCTCCCAAACATCCCTGTGGTCTCCTTCTGAACCCTTCAATTGTACCAGAAGTCCAGCAAAGATCTAAACACCGTTGTGTTTTCCCCTTGGCAATTCCCAAACCAAATGGCTCCCCTCAGTGAGAATTCCCTGACGGTTCCCAAAATCAGTCTGGAGGGAAGAGCTCTGTGAGGGAGAGGGGGAAATGTCCTGGCACTGGCATGGGTGAGGTGCTCCAGGTTCTCTCTCTGGACAGGGAAGGCTTTTTGAAGTGGAAGGAGCTCCTCACCTCCCACCCTGATCCTGCAAAGCAGAGCTCCTCAGCCCCCATGTGAAGGACTTTGGGGAGCCAAGGCTGGAGCACCCTGCTCAGTGTCAGGCACCCCTGGCACCTCACGTGGCTCAAGCCTGTTACACGTTCCAGACTCGCTGGGAAAAAAAAGAAAATATTTATTCAGACGTTTCCTAGCAGGCAAAGAACAAACGGGGCTGATGCCACGGGCTGGGGAAGGGTTTGGTCTCAGCATTAGGTCATCCTGCTTAAACGCAGCCAGAGCTAATTGTGAATCTGCTCAGAGCTCCCTCCCGAGCTCTGTCAGCACCCAGTGTCCTGCACACCAACAAATATTCCAGGCAGCCTCCTCTCCCACCTCCCTTTTCTGCTTCTTGCCGGAGAGCACCTGAATTTCAGCCCCTGCCTTCCAAAAAGACATGAATTTCAAACAGCTGTATATGTTCATGGACTCACTGCCCATGGAAGCTGTTGGTAAAAATCCATTTTAGAGCTATTTCTGCAGGGTTTTTCATGCAGTCAGTGACATTCTGTGCAATCGGAGGCCAACTTCAACCTATTTCTGCTTACAGTTGTAAATAAAACTTTCAGGAGGGGGAATTTTATGCTTTGAGTGTGGTTTGGATGGTCTCAGCTGGGATCCTGCACTTAAAGTTATCTGATAATAAAGAGTCTGGAACAGATACTTTCCCCTGGTTTTTCACCTCAAATTCCCAAGGGGTGAGCCAAATTTTTGCTATGCCCACAGAATCTGGCAGGGTGACCCCTCTTTTTTTTAACACAAACCAGCAGCGAGTGATGAAGACAATTCCACGCAATCCAGACCCCGAGTCCTCACTCTTAACGTGGGATTTGTTAACCAGATCCATCTCCTTTAATACCTGAGTACATCATCCCAGTTCCTGGTGGGAGGGATCTCCTTTTGCCACCCCAATTCATTCCAGACCTCACAAAGTTCAGCCCGAGCTGCTTAACCTTCTCCATTCCAGCAGCCAGAACTTCCTCCAGTGCATTCTTGCATTCTATCCACTCTGGAAACCCCAAGTTTTTAGGATTTCCAGATGCCCAACCTCCTTCATCACAATAATTCATCAGCTGGGTGCATCCTGCTTAGAGAGAGAGAGAGAGAGAGAGAGAGGAGTCACTTGTGTGGGGAAAGAAATGCAGAAGAAAAGAGCTTTGCCAAAAGATCTGTCTCAGTTTTAGAGGAGCAACACAAAAAGGGCTGTATCCATCCCCTCTCCCTTCTCTCCCCCTGCTTCCCATCACAGGATGCTCACCTCCAGTTGCCAGGCAACACTCCTGTCTCACATGCTCTGCATCCCTGTGTGAGCCCAGAAAAAAGGGGGAAAAAAAAAAAAGATCCTGCAGGGGCAAAATTATGCTGACAAGTCGGGAGCGTAAACTTTTCTCTGCGCTCCCTCCCCTCTCTCCCGTGCTCAGTGTCTTTCACAGCACATTAAATCTCATCTCTCCCCTCTGCAGAGCAGCACAGAGCTCGGGATGGGCACTGAAAAAGCCCCCAGACAGGAGAGAGTTCCCAGAACAAGTGGTGAAATCCCCCCTGGACAAGGGGCTCCCAGGGGATGCTGCTGCTACAAACCCCGCACGTGCCACGCCAATCTAGGCCAGGTTACAGCCACGGAGCTTTGTGTGTTCTGCAGCAATGGCAAATCCATTTTCTTTACTTTGCTTATTATCAAAGGCTTTAAAAGTTGGCCATAAAGCAGAACTCCTCCAGGCTGCAATTTATTTCTAATGCGAGGTCGTAGTGCTGCCTGAACTCTCTCTCTCTCCTGTTATCCTCCCACCCAGATTATGAACATCTCAAAGAAATAATAAAAAGTACAATTCGCTTAAGCTATTCAGCAAATTCGAAGTTAACCTCTTTGTGTGCTCCTCTCTTCCTGTGTAATCCAATTATTTGAGAGGAACAGGACTACACTTGGGATAAAAATAAGTTTACAACTTCCTATGTAGCTACATATTTGTTCTGAAAAAGACCAAGTGCACTGCTCTGCTGTCCTTCAGCAACACTGATTCCCACTTTTTCAGGTCCACACCTCACTCCCAACCCTCAGCATTCCCTGGAAACCACCACAGTGCCAAGCTTCCTTTAAAAGTACCACAAAATTCAACGTATTTCTGTGCTTTGCTTCCCACCACTGCTGATCTCTCCAGCAGAACCTTTTTCCTTGTTCTCAGAGCCCAGTTTGGAAACAGGCTGGAGCACAAATCCAGCTCTGAGCCTCAGTTTACCATCACCAAAATACACAGAGTCCTTTGCTTCCCTCCTTTATGCAAATTGTTCAGCACAGAGAATGACTTTGGCTGCTACAACAGCTCCATTTCTGACAGATTATACCTATTTGCCATCCAAACTATCAGTAAAATGTGGTGGCAGATTTCTGATAAATAAAAAAAAAAGAAAAAGAAAAAGGAAGCAAAACAAACAAATATTTCATTTCAGAATGAAGCCAACTGAGCATAGCCCTGAAACAAAGACCCAAAGACTAATTTATCTCATTCAAGCTGCAGTTTTCTAAGGAAACGAGGAGATTTTCAGATCTTCTGGAATTTCAAGGCTGAGGCAGTCATGGTTGAATAAAATATTGGTGTTTGGCTGTGAGTTACTTCCTGAAGAAGAGCAGGAGAGGGCAGAGCACATCTTGGCCGTGGTTTCAGCCTGGGCATCTGTGACACCACGAGGATCACACAAAATTACTGATGTGGATTGCAGAGCTTGTCCCACACTCTGAGCCCTTTCCTGGCATGGCCACAGCACATCTCCATCCCCCTGAGCCTTCCCACAGCTGTAAGATCTCTACAATCCTAAATAAGACCCTCCCAAAGTTCTGAAGGGACACGATGTCCCTGCAGCACTCACCAGCTCACACCTTCTCCTCTGTGAATACTCCAGCAGGGACCTGTGAGTTATTTTTGGGTCAAAGACATCAGGGGTTCACCTCTCCCAACTCCCCTTTGCCTCACAGAGTCTTTTGCAGTCCAAAATTCCCCAAAACCTATGGATGCTGAAAAAGCCTCAGCAGAGAATCCCTTCAGCTCTCTGCAGCAGTTTGTGAGAGTTCTGTCTTTCCCATGCAGATTACTTTGAACAAGATTCCAGTACTGTAAACTTCTTGCACCTGGGAGTTGTTGGGCAGAATTGTTATGGTTCTAACTAGAAAACATTCAGAGATGGTGTCTTAGAACTTGCCCAATCCCCTTAGGGGGTGGATGGCAAAATCAATCACCTTATGCCACTCAATACACTTTGTGAACTAACATATAAAAGTTTTTTGAGGATTCATTAAAGTGCTTTTCCTTTTATCCCTGAGCCTGGACTTTGTGTCGTTTCTCTACTCAGCCGCGGTGAGAACAGCAACAAAAACCAAGCCCCAAGTCCAGGTATCTTCCCTGGATTTCCACTCCATGAGCCCGTCAGCAATCCCTGCTGTGCTGGTTTTGGCCAAAATCTAGCAATTTATGCTCTGGGAAAAAGGCAGGTTACAACCACCCTTCCCCCCACCAGGTTCGGGAAAAAATTCCTCGAAGGAAAGTGGAGATAAAAGCTGGGGTTTGGTATCTCAAAGCTTGCTTTCATTTCAATCTCACTTATAGTTTCCACATTCTCAGCATCTTTTGCCAGGCAATCATATTTATAAGGCTTTCCTGTTTCATCTTCCCCAACAGTGCTCAGCCTGCAGGCCCAGAGAAACATTTAATTCTGGAGTATTTGTTCTTCTTCAGTACAACACTGCTGTGCCTCACCTGCTTGTTCAGGGAGGAGGGAACATAAATCTCACTCAAGAGAAAAGAAATAGATGTTCACTTTAGAGAGTCTCTGGTGGAAATTGATGTTTGCAGGGGGAAAAAAAAGGTGTTTTCACAGCCAAATAGGGGCACAATCCATTGTGCAGCCTGGTTAGAATGCTCTTTAAAAGCATCCAAAGTTTCAAAGATTAAGAAACGAGACCTTCAGAGCTAATTTGAGGCGATTAGAGGATTAGTGGCTTTAGGCTGGGAGAAGTGAAAAAGTGGTTGAAATTGGTAGTTTTTCAGCACCATTATTCATTGTGAATTTGACAAAACATCACTGATGGTGAGCAGCAATTATGCCTTAATATGCAAATCAGAGAAGTGTAGGACAGAAATTCAGCCTAACCCTTTCACGCACAGAAATATCCTGCAAGTTTTTTATTGTTAATTATTTCATTTGTCAGTAAATACCACGAATGCCTCCTTTGGCACTTCCCATGTTCTTCTGTGAGCTCCACAGCAGTTTTTTCTCAGCTCATCCCCATTCATTGACCAGCTAATTTCAGTTTCTCACTCTGATTCTCTCTCTTGGATGAGAGTTTTGTGTGTATAATGGATTAAATAATAAAGCCAAGAAGTTGTGGGGTTTATATTTAGATAAATATATATTTAATATTTAGAGAGCAACTGGAAAACCAAGAACTGGCTAAGGCAAAATAAAGGATTCAAGTGTCGATATGCACGAATTTGCAATTTAATTCATTGATTTCTATTGTTAAATGTGCACCATCCGTTGCCAGGTCCAAGTGTTTGATGTATTTAGAGTAGAAAAAGCAAATCTAAAGCCACAGTGGCTCTGTGGAAGTGAGGCAGGGTGCTGAGGAGAGCCATTCTCCAAGCAGCTAAAATCCAGAGACAGCCTTTTTTTTTTTTTTTTTTTTTTTTTAATGTCTAAATATGCCCTGGTTTGAACCCTTCAAGAGAAGGGCTCTGCAGCTTCCCACCAGCCCAACGAGACGTGAAGAAAGTGGCATGTGCCACTTTGAGGAGACACTCTGGGACAAGGGCTGGGCACTCAGCAAACACGAGGAGCAGCGTGGCAGCTGCAGCCAAGGGAGATTTGACAGCCCTTCCTTCCTTCTGACCCCTTTGCTCTGCCCTGCTCTGGCACTGACACTTAGCCAGCCACTAAAAGGGGGAAAAAAAACCCACAAGCAAACAAAAAGTGCCTCCTCTACTGTGGAAAGGCATTTATTGGGAAGATGGAAGCTGCACCAACAGGTGAAAACGAGCTCTGGCTGCTGCGGTAAAGCTCTGATTTAATTTGGCACAAAATCACTTGCAAACCAATCAAATGTGACACAACCACTGTCCCTTGTGTTTGGCTGTGTCCAGAAAGCACAGCCACAGCTTTTCTGGGTGCCACACACGGCTCCAGTGCCCCACCAGCAAAAATAAATCACCTTCTCCAGCGCTTCCTCTTGAGCCTCATTTGAATTTCAACTCCATTCGGGCTCGGTCTTACCTGGTAGCAACAACAATCCTGCCCAGCATCTTCCCTGCACAAACTGGGATGGCTGCAGGATCTTCCTGAGCACCACAAATTCTGCTGTGTGCAGTTCCAGGGGTTTCATTTCAAACCCTGCTGTTTGCAGTCCCAGGGGGTTAATTTCAAACAGGGCTCACTTGCATTGCCCTGACCGTGGGCACTGTGAAAGGCTGATGCCACCACTGTCCCCAGGAAAGGTTTTTGGGCTCACAAAAGGCTCTTGCAGCCTCTCAGGTTTCAGGAGGATCTCTGGCACCTGCCACAGGGTGACAGTGATGTGCACACGTGGCTTTCAAACCGGCTGCTGTCCCCAAAATGACACACCAAATGCAACTGGAGGCAGATGATTTTAAAAGCCAGGACAGATTTATCCCTATGTATTGATTTTACATGTGTTTATATTTCAAGCAAATGTATTTTAAATATCAACTCCCAGCTGGATTCTTCCGGTCCGTGTGTTACCTTGTCTCTGAACTCTCTCCTGCCCTGCTCTTGCTGAGCTCAGTGCTGGGAGTTGACCTTTTATTGCAATGAGAAACAAGGCCTTGGGCAAGGCAAGTACAAAATAAATGGACCAAAGTAAAATCTGATGGATTGCTTGAGTTACAACATCAAACTGCTAATGCAAACGTTATTCCTCATAAATCACTTCACTTTCCTAAACTTCCTCCGTGTAAGAGTAGCCTTTGCATGTCAGAGCATCACATTCACTGATGGTTAACACATCCTAAAATACAACCCCAGCTTGCCTCTTCTGAGGGCTGCTTTAATTCTTCCAGAGGAGCTGGGAAAGTGTTAAATCCTTTTCTTCAAACAGATCCATGTCCTTCTTCCGTGACCCCAGAAAACAACCTGGAGCTACATGGCACTGCTGGCTGCAAGGACAGCAGTGCTGCTGAGTGCTGCTAACTGGGCAGTTCCTCTTAAAAAAAAAAGATAAAAAATTTAAAAGTGATTTTACCAGTGGATTTCTGCCTGAGCCAGTGAATAAAAGCCATCCTGGGGATAAGTTTCTGTCATAGGGTCGTGCCAGATCAGATGTTTAGGCTTTATTTCATTCTCTGAGTTGCTTCCCAAAGCTGGTGGGGCTGGGACTGCATGGCAGTGCCCAAAGAGGACATGCAGCTCTTTCCTGCACTCATCCTAAAGCTGTGGGAGCAGGGGAAAGTCCTGCTGGCAGATTTACATCAGCCAACTCCTCCTGCACTCCTGCAAGCCCCTGAGCATGTGCTGAGAGAACATGGGCTGCACCAATGACGTGGAAATAACAAATTGGGCAGCACCTTTCATGCTTTTGCTGAACTGGGGAAGGGAGGACAGGATTCATGTCACTGTCCTGCAGAGGACCAAGCCACTCCCTGCAGACAGTTCAGGTTTCCATGGGAGCACCCTCCAGGTCAGATCCTGAAAAAGCCATTTTAGCCATGCTGAAAAAAGAGCATCAATCAGGAATCCCCAAAAAGTTCATTTCTCCAGACGACTCTCAGCTCAGTTCCCCTTGCAGGACTTAACAGAGATGGATTTTGAATCTGCTCCCAGGGTCAGAGCAGCTCCCTTTGCAGCCAGCAGAGTTTCCCAGCTGGGAATCCTCGGGTGCAAGGATCAGTTCTGTAACAGATCCAGGGCTGCAAGCCTGGATCTCCTCGATCTCAGGAGAGACAGACTTTAATAATTTTAATAACTTTAATGACTAAATCCATTCTGTGTGTGTACAAGGATTTAGGCATTACTACCCCGATTCCTCCCCTCACACACTGACCACGATCCTGCATTTTCCCTCTGATGCCACAGGGAATTTTGCTCCCACAGGCCAGACTGTTCTGAACAACTTTGGTTGATAAATATCCCACGATATATAAATGTTTGGGATCTGGCACAGGCAGCTGCTTGTAGCAGGGCTGTTCCTGGCAGCAGGACCATGGGAAAACAGGCAGGGTCCTTTTGGGGCCGCTGGGATGGGCACAGTCTGTACCAAGGGTCAGCCCTCCACACTTCCATCACTTCTCATCCTCCTGGAGAGGCCACTTGAGCCTTCACTCAGCGCCTTGTATTCCTGCCCTGGAGCATCACCAGCTTTGTACCCATCCTCAGATGATTGATAATCATAATTTACCCTCAGCAGCCCTGAGTTAAGATGTGGAAGGTAATTGCAGCATCAGAGCTGCTCTTCCTCTAGATTTCCTCTAAACAGTGAATCCATTAATGACCTCATTAACTTAATCTCTCTTTAATGCCTAGATTAGGATTTTGGCAGCCCGTGTTTGATTCACTTTGCCCGAGTGACATCTCTTTCCATCACACATCTTCCTTATCACCCTGTTATCACCTCTTGGTGTGAACACTGAGAAGGGAAAGTGGGAAACTACTGCTGAACCACAGGGGAAAGAAATTCTAATGAAGTGGCTGAAAGCAAAATTGGATCCATTTTGTTCTGGTTACCAGTCAAACAGATTTCCCTAATTATGTTTGAATTAGTTGATCTCTCTTTTCCTCTCCACATACAAAGAGGAACACGCATAAAACTAAAGCCTGCTCCCAGACACACTCATTCCAAAGTTTTAAGGGATTGAACTGACCAAAAGAACAAGGAAAATATATTGAAAAGCCTGGAAGTCAGCTCAGGGAAATAACATGAATAGCTGAATACTTGCTTACAGGTACAAATCAATAAAGTCTCAAATAACTGATTTACAGCAGCTTTGAATGATTAGCTGCTGCCAGAGTTGGCAGTTTAGGTAAATTTAAAGAACTCAAATTGGTCCTCAGTCAATAAGTTTTCCTTGGTGCTGCAAAACCAAAGTGCAAAACTCACCAGTAGTTAAAGAAATAACGATTGGGTTTGGTTTATCCACAGCAACTCCTCAAAATCAGACTGTTAACATGTGATCCCCTTCTGTGGAAAGCTTGAAAAGCTGACACAATAAAGTTGTTTAATCGATGTTGATTTAAGGGAAGCAAGGATTTCAGGGAGAAGAAAATGTGGTTTTGTTCAGGTTTAGCCCAACAGGGTCAGGTTGAAGAAAAATGCTCATTTTCTACATATAATGCCTTCTTTAAGACTGGAATAAAATGAGTTTTTAAAGTTAAGGATGAACCTCATAACAGCCAAAACAATTAACTCACTCCTCATTAAACAACCCCCTTATTTTCCTACTGAAATGCAGAAGGGGAAGTGCTTGAGGTGCAGTTTCTCAGCAAGGGTCAGGGTTATTCACCAAGAGGTCTCCAAACAAAAATTAAACCCCCGATGGTTCCTCAGGAACCACCCAAGACAATCTCTCCTCTAAAAATGCTTATAAAGACAGGAAAAGATTTTTAAAATCCCCTCATTGAAGTTAATTCCTTTGGGAATTCCTCCAGGGCTGAAGGTTCTGCTGTCCAGTCCCACCCTACAAACCCAATGGGTTTTTCTTCCATCAGCGCTGTTTACTGGACAGATTCTTTCAATCAGCTCCTTTGATGTGCTCTCCCAACTTCCACATCATCCCAGACATGTCTCAGGCTATTTCCATCTCTTTTCTGGATAGCTTTGGACTCTGTCAAGTCCTGGCATATAAAATACATTTATTTCCTGTAATATTGGAAATTTTCCTGGAGCAATTGCTTTCAAAGGCATTTCAATGTCTGCCTGTAGCCGGGGTGAATTCTGGCTTTATTAAGGTGGAAATCCACGTGAGCTGCTGTCAGGAGCAGCAAAGTTCACCCTGCCCTTACACTGCAGATTCTCAATGACCAGACTCAGCTAATTCCGTGCTTTATTCCCGAGTTAATTGGTTCTGATGATTGATTGTCCTCCTGCGCTGCTTTACCTTGTAAAGTGCTGCTACAGGTGAGTCTTTGGAGCTCTGAAATGAATTTTTTCCCCTCATAAATGGTTATAATTATGATTTTTTTCAAGCATTAAATAATATTGTTGCTCACCGTGTATTGTTTTAGCTTGTCCTAAAAATCTGCCTCCCATCAGTCCTCAAACACGGAATTTATTCGCCTCCATCGTCCCCACGTGAAGCCAAAGTCAGTGCCAAAGGTGAGGGAATGCACCTGGGCTTTCCTCCCTGTGCCTGTGGTGTCAAACCCAGCCTGAGTTACCTGGGAGAGCTTCTCATCCCTCCCTGAGGGAAAACCACACTCATCCAAACATCCCGGGATTAATGGCAGCAGATATTGTCAGATCTTTTCACGTCCCCAGAGGTCCTGGCCAGGCTCCCCCTGCCATTCCAAAGGACTTCTCACAAAGGAAAAAAGGGAAAAAAAATGCCCTGCAAACATTCTGCAGTGACCCCCAGGCTGTTTGGTTCCCTCAGCATCACCTTGCTGACCATTTTCTTCCCAAGCAAAGGTTTCCACGTCAGCTGCCACTTGGAGCCCACCCAGGGACGTCAGTTTGTGGGAGTTATGTACTCCACACAAACACAGGTTCTTTATCTTCACCTCTGGGAGCTTTACCTCGAGCCCCAGCAGATGAGAAACGGCTGCAGATGTCGTTTCAGGCTGTTGATTTCTCCTTCTCTCTGCCAGCTCTCAGCTCCGGCCGCACATCTGATGCAGCCGAGTCCGAGCGGGCACTGCCCAGCCCTGGGCTGTCCCGGCCTTTCTGTGCCCTTTCCATCATCCAACCATTCTTCACAACGCATTTATTAGTTACTGTTCTGTGCCAATTCATTTGCACCTGTTCTAGACACGGAATTTCTACCTCTTTTTCATTCTACCAATCATTTTGTGCCACCACCACCAGAGAAGATGGAGGAGAAGGAGAAGAAGGAGAAGAACAGGGCAACGCCCAAAATCCTCCATCTTAAACCCTTTGTCCTCATGTTAAAAACCCTAAAATCTACTTTTTTACCTTGTAAAATACTAAACCACTGCTCATTTTCACACTCTGGTGGCTTGCAATGATTCTGGCAGTGTTGGTAACTTTTCCCATGGGCTGAGGGCAAAGCCGGTGCCATTCTGGGCTCCTTGCCAGGGGCTGGGACCCCCTTGCTGGGGCTCCTGAGCCCCCAGGGCAGCCCGAGGTGTGCCCTGAGCTCCCAGGGCAGCCAGAGGCATGGCCTGAGCTCCCAGGGCAGCCCGAGGTGTGCCCTGAGCTCCCAGGGCAGCCAGAGGTGTGCCCTGAGCCCCCAGGGCAGCCAGAGGTGTGCCCTGAGCTCCCAGGGCAGCCCGAGCCGTGCCTTGGGTTCCAACATGCCACCAGCTCCCAGCTTCTGCCATTTTTCATGGCATAAATTCCTGGGTTTTCACAAGAGAAAACGGCAAGAGGCCACAAAATATCACCTGGTCATAATTACCCATTGAGCAAAAACCAGTAGAATTTTTACATGATATATTACAGTAGGTATTGTAGATTACTTTCCAGAGGTATCCAAAGAATTAAATGGTGCCCAATGATTTGTGAGACCACATGAGCACCATGCAATGATTATTTTACAGCTGCCTCACTGCATCAAATTTCCCTTCCCCAATGGGGGGAATTTAATTTAATTATCAATTAAATGATTAATTTATCATTTATCTTCACCTGGAAATGAATCACCTTCCATTCTTATCTGAATATATATTCCACAGGAAGCCTTGCTAAAAACCTGTTTTATGTCCACTATTTTCAAATAAACATAAAATTCATTCAAGAAGGGCTTTTAAACTGCAGATAAAATAAAAACAAATAAATAAAAAGACAAAAGCAGAGTACGCAGACAAAGCCCCGAGGTTCTCCCACTCCAAGGGAATCTCAGGAGTTGGATTTGGCTCCTCTACAAGGACATAGAGTCAGTTGGAGGATCTGTGTCACCAAGCAGCAGGTGGAGATGGCTGACAATATTGGATATTTACATTTCTCTGTGTTCTTGCTCTGAAACCAAGGCACACGTGACAATTTTTAGGTTTCCAGGTCTCCAGTAGGATGATGTCCAAATGCTTTCCATGGACAAATAACCACCACACGCAGCTTTAGGGTCCCAGAACTATTGGGTTCCTCAAATGATTCTTTCCTCTGGTGCTCAGTTCCACTGAGGGCTGCATGTCCAGCACTCCAGCAGGAGAAAAGAACTTTTTTCTTCACTGTTTCACCTCTTTCTTGGAAAATGGCGGAGAACACTTAAGAAAATTCAGATTTGATTTAATCTGTGAAAATTGGCTTTTCCTTTTAGCCCCTTTGCTGCCTTTTCTGCTGGGAAACCCAGCCAGGTGGATTTCAGGGCAGCAGCGTGAACAACTCCAGTTACCAGCACGGGGTGAGTCTGTTCCTCACCCACTTGCTGCAAATCATGCCTGAGATCCCCTCGTTTTCTCTGGCCACCTCCTTTTAGTCCTGTGTTATTTTCCAGCCCTCAGAGAGCATTTCCTGCAGCCCCAGTGGGATGCAGAGGTTTTTGTCCCCTGGTGTTCCAGCCTGACCTCACTCCCTCCGTGGCAGCCTTTCAAGACACACGTGGCTTTTCAGATCTGTTTAATTAAGCCTGTAGGTCTCTTCCCAGCATCCTAATTCAGCTCTTTTTGCTGCTTCTGGACGAGACTGAACTTTGTGGCCTTCATTTTCCAAGAGCCTCCAATCTCCTAATTAGGCACACGATCTGAGGAGCCAGAATTTCACAAAATCCATCAACACTCGAGCACTGACCTTCTGAAACTCTGCCCATCAGCCTCACACTGGCACCAACCAAGGCCTTAGGATTTGTAATTTTTTTTTTAATCTAAATCTTCTTTTAGCAGCAAAATCCTGATGCCACTGGGCAGCAGAGGTGCTGTGATTTTTCAGGTGATTTTGCAAATACACACAGAGACTTGAAGAAGCCCAGACACACTTTTATTCCATGCACAACCTCTTTTATACTGTGAATTGAACAGACTGAACTTCACACTGGCTATGAGGAAACAGAATTAAAATCACTCCTGGGATAACAGAAATGTGTGCTTGTCAGCACACAAAGTATGAGGCATTTGGGGAGAGAGACAATAATTAGACTTTAACTAAGAATGCAGAATATGTGAAAAGACCAAACCATCTGCTTGAAACAAAGATGGGATAGAACAATGAGAAACCTTCTGAGGAAGGGGGATAATCAGAAGGCTAAAAAAGAGGATTATATTGCCCTGCTAGATTTTAACACCACCCAGAAGGATTTGTTGTAACCTAGGAACGAAATATTGCATTCTGGCTGGCTGATGACCCCTGCTTGGATTTGATAAGGAAGATGTCTGACTGCAGCACGTTTCTTGGGGGAAAAAAAGAGTGAAACTGATACCAAAGGAGCCAGTTTTAATTTTCTGTAGCTGAATGAGCTGTGGAGTGATGCAGCAGCACTGGTTCAGTGCCCTCAGTGGGGTAAAGGGAAAGAAACCACTGTGAGTGCAACGCACATGGGTGCATTTTGCTTGGCTCCAAGTGGGAGCAAAAAGGAACTTGCCACCTGAAAGGAATGTTTGTTTCCACCAGAAATGCCTACAGAGTGCTGCTGTGCACAGAAGATTCACCTTTACAAAGGGGGCAGGGCTGCAGTGCCAGAGAAAACCCAAACCAGCAGCGTTTCTCATGGACCCTTCTCCCAAACTGCATCTTGTGGTGTTTACACATGAAAAATTCAACTGGCACTGCTCTTGTTGGGGGAAACAAGAGGAGTCTGCAGGCTCCAGGGGCTCAGCTGGACAAGGCAGGTGGGATTTTGAGGTTTATAGGGGTGGCTCCCCAGTCCTGGGTGCTGTGGGGACACAACTGTGGGAATCCAGAGTGCAGGGAATATTCCTCTGCCTGTTTTGAAGGATCTAACCCCCCTGAACAATGTGGTTTTCGACCTTTATCCATGGAGAAAACTGCCCGCTCTCTGGGAGGAATGAAAATCTACACAGATGTGAACTAGGTGATAGAATGTGATGTGAGGATGTCACAGGGTGAAGAATTTAGAAGTTTAGGTTTGTTAATGTAGTAAATAGATAAATAGTAAAAGTTCCAAGATGGAGGAGAACTTGTAGTTTTTAACCTCTGTCTCTCTTCTTCTAGTCCCCCATATTTTGCAGCAAAAGTAGTTTAGGATCATTGGATGAAAAGTTCCTCAGTTCCAGCCTGCGTGTCAGAGTGATTCACTGAACATTGGAGGAAAAGTAAAAATATCTGTCCTTTCAAGTCTTTATTGGTTAATTTACCTTTAAAAGAGCTGTGAAATCTTGATAAGGGGCCATTTTCTTGCCTTCTCTTGCCATGTTCTGCTCTGCTGTGTCTTCTCTACGCTAGTAGCTGATAACACTAAAATAAACAACTCTCTGAAGAAGCAACTAATGTGAGTTTGCCTCGTCTGTCTACCGAACTCCTTGCAAGGACTCTAAAATCCTCTCCCATCAGGAGAGGCTGATTTATGGCAGGGCCTGTGTCAACAACCAGCCCCTGATCACGCTGGTGCTTCCCATCTCAGCTCACCCTCCAGAGCTGCCAGTCCCCTCCTGCCTTATTAGACTGATATCTGGGGGGAAGAAATTGCTGCCTGTCATGTTTAGCAGGGCCAGACAACCCCCACTCCACGTGCTTGGAATTAGCACAGCAAGGCAGGGAAAATTAATGAGCAATTTGGGGCTTCAGCAGGGAAAGGCAGGTTGACCTCAGATGTTCTGCAGAGATCAGCTCGATGTGACCCTGGTCACACAGAGCTCAGATGCTGTGGGATCCCTGACATTCTCCTGGGCTTGCCAGTGCTAATTCAAACCCCCAAAAAACCACCAGGAAAAGTGCATTCTGTTTATTGGTCCCCCACCTACACAGGTTACACAAATCCATTTCCACTTCGTGCTCCCTGTCTATCAAACAAGAGTAATTCCCCCCTGGTGAATAGTAAAGTTTAATTAACATTTCTGAACTACTGCCGAATGTTCATGTGGAATTAAACAGAAAGAGCTAATAATGGAGAGAATATACAATTCAAAACAAAGCTGAATGCAAAATGTAGGGCATGTAGTCATGAATCTCATTTTCCGCTTGTGCGTGGCACAATTTAAAGGACATTTTTAGCCTCCTCTGCGTGGAGGAGGACAAATACTATGCAGCTTTAAATAAGTATGTGTTTTTAAAAGAAGTGTCTGTGGGACCAGCTGGGATTTTATCCAGGAGAGGATACAGTGGGTTTCTCTATTCCTTCATATCAATTTATTTCTTCATCTTCTCTTTCCATAATGCTTTACTTGGTTTCTTTTCCCCACGGTCCGGGCTGGTATCTCAGCCCACAAAGCTTTGCTTAGAGTCCACCTTATTCCAAAAGGCTGGACCTGATGAGTTGGAGAATTCCTGCACGTGAGAATTCCTGCATGTGAGAAACCCAGACCAGAGCAAACCCCGTTCCCAGGCCCGGAACACAGATGCATCAGGACCACGAACCACGAAACCAGGGGAACAAAATGTGGGTTTTTTCATTTGCCAACACTCCCCTGGTGTCCCCAAATCATGGCCTCAGCACCAGAGACCTGCACAGGGATCATCTGCTCTGGCAGCAAACACAATCCCACATTCCCCTTTTCTGCCGGCTCCGGCACATCTTTGCCTCCTGAGAAACTCTGAGACTGTGCCTGCTAATTAAAGCAATTATCCCCTTAAATTATGGAATTCTGACCTCACAGAGAGAAAGGGAGACAACGAGGCCATGACTCAATCAGGTTTGCACGGCAGCCATCAGACAGGGCAAGGTGGGCAATGAGCTGCTCACTCCCTGAGGCAGCACAGCCACTCTCTGCTGCTCCTCAGGCAACATTTAGCTCTCACATTCTGTATTTTCACCCTTTTCATATTCTGTATTTTCACCCTTTTCATATTCTGTATTTTCACCCTTTATATTTATGAATGTATTAAGCTGCAGAGTGCAAGCATTTCTTCTTTTCCTTCCAGAGGATGTCACAGTCTGTTTCCTTCATTAAACAGCAAAACTCAAAAAGCTTTCAGATATAAAATCCAAATTAAGTTGCTTCATGAGACAAAAAAAAGCTTCGATATTTTATATCAAATATATGTCTCAATCAAACAAATAAATTACAGGAAATTTTGTCTTTTCTCTCCTTAACTGGAAAGAACTTCTTTCATCCAACATCAATTTCTCATGTAGGGTGAAAAAGCAAACAGAAGGCCACATTTCTTTATTGCAGACCTCTGAGTGTGGAAAGCACTTGATGAAGCTGGAAACAAATTCTGCTCGAGGCACCCACCCAACAAGAGTGTTCTTGTCAATTAGGCTCAAGAAATTCCTGGGTGCTGCTGAACAGATTTAACACAACAAGGAATGGAAGATTCAGGGATAGAAAATGCTCTCCACCTCTGGGTTTTCTCAATCAAACCCCCAACTTGCTCCTCCATATCCTTCAGTCTATTAAAACCTGAAAATCTGTCCTCTTCCCACCAACCTGCTCCTGATCATAATTTTAAAAAAACTCAATTCATGGTTCCATGAACACTAAAAATTAAGCCAGAGCCATTGGCCCTCTTTAATCCTAAACTGCTGCAGCCAAAAGGCTTAAAAGCAAAATAAAAAATGGTCTTCCATCTTTTTTTTTTAGCAAATCCCACTCATACAGCTCATACAGACATTTACATAACTGAGCTTCTACTTGGAACCTAAACAATCCCTCCTGGTCTTGGTTTCCTGGTTTTCCAGCCTGTGTAAAATCCAGCAATAAACTCATCTGATAAATGCTTCCTTAAATATTTATTTCCTGGATTTTACCATTGGCCCAGCACAAATCTTCCCTTGTACATTTTTCAGCTGTTCCAAAGCAGTCAAATACAAATCTGTCTCCCACGTGGCAGAAGTCAACTATTTAGTGGCCCTAAAATACAGAAAGGAAAAATTGCAGCAGCTGCTCCCTGGCTGGAGCCCAGGCTTCAGCAGGTACTAATGACAAAAATGGCAATTTTGGAGCAGTGGTGGGTTGACTCTGCCACACTGGAAAAGCTGAACTCAGGATGGCAGCTGTGGAAAAAAGGAGCTGTCTGTGATGCTCTTGCAACAGGAAAAAATGTCAGAAATCTGATGGTTATTTCTGGCAGAATAACGATGGGAATACAGTGATTTTATGGGGTTTTCATGGGGTCACAGGATGGCTCCAAAGGGACCTCAAAGGTCATCGAGTTCCAACCTCCTGAGGAAAAAAACAACAACAAAATAAAACAAAGAAATCTGTTGGTGGACTTCCCAATTATTACAGCCCTGTTGGGTTTCATACATGTACAGGAAAATTTAATAAATAAATTCAAATTAAATTTTGAATTGAAAAACTATTTCACATTGGCCTGTGCAAAATCAAGTTCTGGTTGGTTGGTTGGTTGATTCCCCAGCAATAATAAATACCAGCCACAGCAGCCTGGCCCTTTGGTCCTAGGAGGGGTCAAACAGGAACCCAAAGCTCTCACCAACAGCAAGACTTCCCTGTTTCATTCTTTATAAAATTAAGTTTATTAAATCAAAGTCAGCCCTGAAACTCAGTCACTCCCCAGGAGGTTTTTAGGTTATACCTCATGGATTGAGAAAAACAGAGAACTTGAGAAAAGCAAACCAAGTGATTCTGAAGTGATTTACAACGAGCTGCAGTGGATTCCTGCCTGGGTCTGCCATTGCTCATCCACTCAGGACAGAGAATTCCCTGTGCCTCTTCCCTTCAGGAGAGCCAAGCATGGACTGTGCAAAAGTCCTCTGCTTTACCTTGGTAAATCATCATTTTAAAAAGAATCTAAGGGTTGATTCTCAAGTTGGAGCTGGAAACAATTATTTTTTTTATTTTTATTTTTTATCTGAATATAACAGTTTATTTATCACTGCTGTCCTCCTCAGAACATCACAGAGAGGACCCCTGACATTACCATGGAGGTCTGGCACAGCTTTTTATAACTTCATGAGTTCTCCCAAGCTGGGATGGGTTTTCCTTCCCTTCCTTTCCCCA
The DNA here is from genome assembly GCA_026261815.1 of Monarcha castaneiventris obscurior. Lineage (NCBI taxonomy): Eukaryota > Metazoa > Chordata > Aves > Passeriformes > Monarchidae > Monarcha > Monarcha castaneiventris. The sequence continues at coordinate 18,488,168 of JAMPIT010000484.1, forward strand.
TTCACTCCATCTCCTTTCAGCCTTACATTCTGCCTGTAGCCAAAGCATCCTTACTGCTTTTACTCTCACATCACTGACAGGTTTCCTGCTCTCACAAGCATCCCCTGAATATTGCAACAGGTAAAACTGAGGAATCAGGAAGGGATTTATCCAAACTTCCCATTTGCATTGCACACACTGCTGCTGAACACTGGAATATGGGCAGCCTCCTGCCTCGCCAGCCAGCTCCTAAATAACACAAGAACAAACTCTGGAGGATTGTACAGTCTCTGATCAAATTTAAAATAGATTGCTGGGATAAATACTGGAGGCAGTGATGGGACTTTAAATCATCAAACCATCAAAGCAATCTAAAAATAACCAAGTGCAGCTTGCAGCCGCTTGATTTCAATTTATAGCTGAAATAACTGAGGGCCCCAATTATCTGCAGGTTGCATGTTTGATCTCCTGCTTTCCACACGGGTGTAGCTCTTGTGACATTTTATCCCAGTGGAGAGGAGCACTGCCCATGATGCCTTCTCCAGCCACCCAGAAACAGAGACCAGACAAGAGTAAGGGAATAAAGATAGATATTTATTTGAAAGCCTTCAAGGCACACCCTGGGGAGCCAGAGGCTGCCTCCAAAAATGGACCCCAAGATGGACCCCAGGTCACGAGTTCTTCACACCTTTATAGGTTTGGTTCATTTGCATACCACGGTTCATTCTCCAATTAAAGCCCCAGTTCAATGATGGAATTCCCCTCAGCTTGCTCCCCCCTTAGAGGCTTTGGGTTATACATTTTGGGCCTAGAAGAGCCTGGCTGTCCTTGAAGGCAAAGCCTGGAGAGGCTTTGTTGTGTCTGCCCAGCACAAGAGAGCAGAAATTCCAGGCTACAAGGAACTGCAGAGTTACACTCTAAGCAGTACAGAAATTGAAAAATAGAAAAGTTAAAACCTAAGGCATCACCCATCCCTCCCTTACCTAAAGCAGCAGGAAAAGGAGAGCCTCAGGTGTTTAAAGCTACAGAAGTCCTGCCTTGTTCTGCTGTAGCAGTTGGAAATTTTGGGAGAGGGGCAGGGAAGAGGGATTTTTACTGAGATTTGATGCTAACTGGGGTTTTTCTGCCACAGTGCAATGGCCCAGCTTTGCAGTGGGAAGTGCTGGGCTTGGGACATGGGGCACTGCAAGGGTCTGAGTTCTGCTTCAGCAGCCCCAGTGCTTGAGAAGGAGCATGAACTGTGGTCAAAACACTTCCCTACAACTCAGAACATGCAGGCTCCTGTCCCATGTGGCTCTTCTGAGTCCTACAACACATCTGCATTGCCAAACCATAGAAAGAACTTGGTTAGCAGTGAATAAACCTTAAATATGCACATGAATACAATTATTATCATCAGTTCATGGCCTGTGTCCCTCAGACACTAAACCACCTCCTCTCGTCCTGTTGAGAAAAAAAATCTTAGCTCTTCTGCAGAAGTCCCACAATTTCTAAATCAGTTTTTCCTCTATTTTGCTTTTTAAGAGAGGAAAAAAACCCAAACAGCCTCTCTGCAGGTCCAGCAAGGGGCTCCTTTCACCTTGCCCAGAACCACAGTGTTTGTTACAGCACAGGAGATGCCACACAGACCCCACAGAACGCCAGGAAAGAATTTGGGTGCAACAGGCAGAATGTGAAACATTCCAGGGATTTCGGATGCTCTGTATGGCAAACAAGGCACCCTACAGGTCCTGCTTGTTCTTCTCCTTAGGACCAGGCTCTGGCTTTGTGCATCCCCTTGCTGCTTGTGGCAGGGATGGTTCCCATGCCAGCAGGGCCATCGTGTGCACGGAGCAGACCCTGCTCACCCCAGTGCCCTGCCCTCCAGCAGGGGTGGCAGCCACAGCCCCCTCGGGAATTCAGCTGAGGAAATGCCCATCTCCCTTATCACTGCTGTCTGATAAATATCAGATAAATATCTGATAAATATCAGCAGCTGCTGATAAACCATCTTGTTCCCCTTGTTGTCTACAGCACTGCTCTTAATTTGGGATTATTTTTCCTCTGTACTACCAAGCACAAAAAAAAAAACTTTCTGAGCTTTCAGTTGTGCCTCTTGGCACCATGTTGGCACACTCGTGTTTTATCAGGTCAGCACGACAGAAATTAGAGTTGCAACTTCCCACAAAGGAAAACGCCTTCCTGCTCCTTGCACCGGCTTCTCGTGCCAATATTTGGATCATTAGGGAGCTCCTCCTGGCCTATTCAGGAACCACAAGTCACAGCTCAAACAAAGCTGATTTAAGCCACAGCTGAAATGCTGCAGCCCTCTTCTCCAGATCTTGAAGGCAACCCTTTAGCATAAAAGCTTTTCCAGACTTGGGCAATTCTGCAACAACTTCTGCTTCTTCCAACCAAGGCAGCACCAAAGCTGAGCGCTGTCTGAGGCACAGCACAGCAGCTCTGCTGCAACACTCGCCTCAGAACATTTCCCTACAGTGGCACTGCCCTCCTCCTCCTGCACCTTCCCACTTTATTACCATCACTGCAGCAGCTCTGCCGTGCCCCTTGCGTGCGGGGCTCAGGCTAATGGGATGTGTCACATTGCACAGCCCTGCTGCTGCGTGCTCAGAGTCTGCACAAATAAACGCTCCAAAAAGGCACCGAATCAGGACACCGCTGCGGGGCCCCAGAGGGGATGTGTTTCAAACCCACCACTCTGTCAGGGGCTGAAGGAGCATCGAGGAGCTGGCTCACGTTAACAGCACTGGACAAGGCATTTTCCAGCGGCTCCTTCAGCCATCCATCACGGGGCTGCTGTGCCAGAGCGAAATCAGAGCTGATCCTGTCAAGATTTCGAGCCCTCTGAGTTATTATCATGCCCAACGTGTGCAAATTGCACTCAGGGCAGAGAGTGTCAGGGCTGGGGTTTTTCTGTCCCAGAGCACACGGGTAACAGGAGACCTGCAAACACACACCAGTGGGGCTTTGCCTCCAGCTGCACCTGCCTCCCTGGATCCAAAAATTACCTTGATCTGATGAATCAGTCCCAAAAGCTTCCCCGCAAGGGAAAACAATCTTCCAAGAACTTCAGACTCTGACATGAACTCCTGGAAATTACATCTTCAGGAACTCTCCTTCTGGGAGTGCTGGTGAGGGGATGCAGTTTGCATTAGCTCTGCCCCATAAGCAAGACAGGAATAGTGAGGAACGTGTTTCTTCCTCCAGTGAGCAGAAACACTGAGATATTTGTCATTTCCTTGCTTTTCTCCCTCACTCCACCTTTGAGTATTTTAAAACTCAAGTCATCCTCAGTGCAGTGCTCACATCTGTGTAAATATCCTTGCTAATTATTCATGTTGTCCACGTCCAAACAGAGCCCATTAACCCTACAAAGGGCAGGAGTGACAACACATTTCAGGAGAGGCTGACGAACAGAGAACATAAACCTGGGGCTTGAGAAAGGTAAATCACAGCCTGGTTTGTGATTGCCTCATTCAAGACATTTAAACAACTTTAGTAGATGGCCTAGATGAGCTTGGAACATGCTTAAAATTGTTTTTGGGCTAACATTCACCCTTTTGCCTCTTTCCCTGTGTGCATGCCCCAGTTTTCCTTGCCTGAGTGGTCCCCAAAGGATGGTTCTGCACGCAGTGAAGGCACCTCCAGGAATGGGATTTTTCTGGGAGCAAGCCAGGCAGATATCACCCAGAAAGGTAGCGTTCCATAATTATTATTTAATTGCTGCTTTTAGCTCTAGTCAGACTGAAAGCAGTGCTCATCCAACTAGGCAGCAGCAACTTCTGCAGCCAAGCAGTGCTCAGCAATAGACTTGATTATCAAGAGACCATCAGAGGCTCTTTGTGGAGCATTCATCCCAAAAACCAGCTGAAACAGAGGCAAAATTCACTCAGGTTATTGGCTGCTGCTGGGTCACCTCTGCCTTTGAGGGAAGGACTCTGACACAGATCCATGAAGCCAAGCACAAGGAAGGGAGAAGAAAATGAAACATCACACCCACAACCCTGCAGAGGAACTTTCCAGCACCAAGGTGATAAAAATCAAATCCCTAGTGAAGCCAGAGCCTGCCAAAAAAAGATCTCGTGTCTCTGAGGCTCTCTGTGATCAGGAGCTGCGTGGTTCATGCAAAGTGGAAGAGTGTTCACAGGAGAAAAGGGTCTGTCAGCTGAGGAGCCTCTTTGGAGGGTGAGGAGATGCTGAGATGCCCTGAGGAGCTCAATCCAGGTCTCCCACACTATGGATGAGCCAAGAGTTAGATTAGTCCTCAAATAAAATAAAAAATAGGAAAAAAAAAATAGAGATAGAGAGCTACTACACCATCTTGTAAATGACATCAAAATCCACCTTGTTCACATCCTTCTGTGCTCCTCCTCAGATTTAAATGGAAATGTTTATTTGAGAATTTCATTTGAGGAGGGAAGAATTAAACAGACACTGAGCCCCCTCCTCCAGCAGAGGAGGAGATGCCCTCGAGGTCCAGGTCTGTCCCCACCTGCCTCAAAGCAAGGTCTCCCCCATAATTCCTCAACAAAATAATGAATAAGAAGGAATCAAGTGCTTTTTCAGAACGTCAGAGATGTTTTCTTGCAAGAAGGAGTAGCAACTGTTTTTCTTTAAAAACAGGCATTTATTTATTCTTAGACACCAATATCACACCGTGCCACCACTAGGCCAGACTGCCTCAACACGATGGATTTTTAGCCCAGTTTATGAAATAATCCCTCATTTCAAACACGTATTTCCTGCCTCTTCCTGCATTATTCCAATTTTTGCAGGTAATTCTGCACCTGCTACGAGGCATTTCCCAGCTTGGGGAGAGGTAATTTTGTGAACGAATTGGTGAAAAGTTCCCAAAACAGCCCAAACCACCACATCAGGGGGAAATTTCACTGCTGGCACTTTCTGCTGTGACATCCTTTCAGTTCTTAGCTGCACAAGGTCACTTCTGGTTCTCAGTGTTGACGTGCAAAAGAGGCATCTGAGGTAACAAAACTCAAGATCAAGTAATTCATAACAATGAAATTCCTGTTTCTTCCTCCTTTTCATACCTTCCCCTCACTCACCCTGCAGCCAAAAGAACTTTCCTCCAATTCTGGAAGGAATGATGAGAGATTTGCTTCTCCAGACTGAGGCACCCAGATTGCTGTTCAAATTCACATTTCCTCAGGGAAAGGATTAGCCAGGTGAGTTAAGTGACCTTTAAAAACTTAACAAGCAAAAAAAAACACCACACAAAAAGCCAAAAAAATCCAGAATTAAAAAAATAAATAAAAGTAAAAAGCCAGCCCCCAATATAACTCAGTAATTTGCACAAGACACTGAGCTCACTCCAGCTCTTGGAACTTGGGGGTCAATTTTTGATGCCCAAAGCCATTCCCAGCCACACAGCTCTGCCCAGGCAGAACCAGCTGCCCAAAATTCCCTCCCGTGGTGGAAATGTTACTGCATTCACTGCCAGTGACAGCAAAAGCAGAGAAAAGTGAATTTTCCTCAAGAAAGGCAAGGTTCGGACAAACAGATTTAAACATCACTGTGATAAATAAATACAAACATGCAGATTCTCAGGTGATGATTTCTATCAGAGCTCCATTAATTCCATAAAGTTATGTCCTTTTACCCAAAATAATGACCTTCCCCAAATAATCCCCAAACCAATGCCTCCTGAAATAGATCAGGGGAGGCAGGAACTGCTGGTGGGGTCCAGTTTCAATTCAGGATTATTCAGATGGAAAGAGAACAGAGTGGTTTCAGGTAAAGGATCACCTCATTAATCTTTAATGCAGAACTGTTGAAAGCCAGTTATTAGGAAATAATTTCCTGCTGCTTTATTCTCTAGGAAAGTTCAATAATTAGAAATGTTGTAAATCTCCTTTGTCTTCATCCTCTTGTTGTGATAGGGGCATAATGACTCTTCCTAAAGAGAGAACCAACCAAGTGGAATTAAAAACCTTTCCCCAGAACAGCAAAATGCTGCAGACATTTGAACACATTGGTTTGCAGCACAGCAGGATTGCCAAGAGAAACATTCCCAAACATCTCCTGGTAAATAGACATCATTTATTCATTTATTCCCTGTTTGGGACCTGCCTGACCTCCAGTGCAGCACAGACTTAAATGCACCGAGTTAAATCCATGTAGCACCCAATAAATTCTATAATTGATCCCTAATTTATGTTCTGGATGGAGTTTCTATTTATTTACTTACACATTTCTTCAGTAAAGAGCTTTAACATTGTCTCCTTGCCACCACTGGAAAGAAATTCCCTGCTGAATAGCATTTTCTATGCCAGTAAATCCCATCTCTGAAATCCAGAGGCTTTGGGGTTTTTAATCCCCTCGCATGCTCCAAGCTGATGCACTCCAGGTGATCCTGTCTGCTTCACCAGGCAATGCTGAGCTTGGAAAATGAGCTCCATGGATTTTGGCAGGGCCAGAGCCACAAAATTCTTCAGTGGGAGAAGCAGAACACACACGTCCCGTGCTCTTGCACGACACGTAAATATTTCTATTTTGTGCACCTTGATGAGTTATCATTCTAATTTTAGTTCTTTTTTTTCTAAAGTGAGCAGGAGAGTTTGTGCATGAGGAAAGATGTGGGCATTTGGCTATGATAATCAGGCTACCATGGGGGGAGAAACACAAATCTGAAGGAGCAGATCTCCCCCAGGCAATTTTGCAAGTTGGGAAACTCATTGCGATGTCAGTTCTTGAACAGTCAAAGCCTTTCAGCTCAGCCTTAATCAGGATATATTTTAATCAAGGAGAAATAAGTAGCCAGGAAATAAATCTGAAAATTAAGCAATAGCAGTGGATTTACAAGTAAAATTATGACATGAAAATAAATTAATTTCTGTTGGGTGTCTTTCAGCAGCAGCTCGTGGGGGTTTTTTAGGCTTTTTTCTAAGTAAAGCAGCTTGGTAAATATAGACTGTGTATTTTCATATTCCTGCTTATGATCACTTAACTAATTAAAGTAAGACACATCACTTTTTAATGTGCATAATTAATATGTATCATCTTTATTATCCTCAAGATCAGGGTGAAGTTCAACTGAAATGAGATGAGAGAATGCACTGGACTAAAAACCACTGCCAGCAGACACCATGGACACACCACGACGGGATGGTTCAGCCCCTTGGGACAGGAAAAGTCTGTTTTAATGGAAAAATCATGCACTTGGCATTGTACTTTTGTTAATAAAGATCATTTTCTACTGCACACTCCCACTCAGGGCAGAGGCTTTAGCAGGAAGGATTCAGAACAAGCCAAGGTAAATTTTTCATCTGTTTGCAACAACAGCTGGAGCCGAAGGATGACACCTTCCTTGGCCATGCTGGTTGCAGGAAACACAAAAATTCCAGGGTCAGGGCTCTGGAGAGCCTTTGGGATGTGCCAAAATACATCATCCAAAAAGTTCTGGTCAATACCTGCAGCTGTAGATGGGGAGGCCTGGCAAGTTCATCCAGGTGCCTCCCAAAGCCCTCACTGTTAAAGGATTGAATGTGAGGGAAAACTGTTTCACAAATTGCAGTGAAATAGGAAAAAAAAACTTTATGTTGGTGTGCACTGCAGACCATTTGTAATTTGCTCCATGCTTTCCATTTGAAGGAATAAAAGGAAGAGAAAATAAAAGGAAGAAAAAAAAAAGGGAGGAAAAAAGAAAGACTGTGAGCTCTGAGTGATGAGGAAGAAGGAGGGAGAAGGAGAACTCCAGGGAGCAGAACAAATCCATTTATGACACAAGATAATGAGGGGCAAGCTCTTATCTTTGTTATATTCTCCAGGTGTCACGTTCCAGCTGTCCACAAGAGCCATCATTCCTTTTGTTTATAAATGGGAAAAGCAGCGTTCCAACAGAGAGAAAACCAGGAACCAGCTCCCCCCAGCCATTTTGAGTGTTATTTAAAATAAAAACTCATTAATGCACACGTCACAGACATTCCTCCATCAACAGGATTATTCCCTGGCACATGCATGTGGATATTCCCATTTATTCCCTCCCTTCCCCAGTTGTTCCACAGGTAACATTTACAGTTCCCTCTCTCTTAAGCCCCAATATGTCCAAACATTAAGAAAACACTCATCTGTTAAAAGCTGCTCCTCTTTATGAGTTCCCTCCAGAATTTTTCCTAATATCTCATCTATCCATGCCCCATATCCTTCCTCAGAGGAAGAACCACTCTGAAGTGCCCAAATCAATCATCCCTCTGGTTACCTTTGGCTCTCAGCGAAGCTGGATCAGATACTCCACTTCTGTTAGATATAACACACACAATTGTGGGAATCCAGAGTGCAGGGAATATTTCTCTGCCTGTTTTGAAGGATCTAACCCCCCTGAACAATGTTGTCTTTGACCTTTATCCATGGAGAAAGCTGCCTGCTCTCTGGGAGGAATTAAAATCCACACAGATGTGAACTAGGTGATAGAATGTGATGTAAGGATGTCACAGGGTGAAGAATTTAGAAGTTTTAGGTTTGTTAATGTAGTAAATAGATAAATAGGAAAAGTTCCAAGATGGAGGACACCTTGTAGTTTTTAACCTCTGTCTCTCTTCTTCTAGTCCCCCATATTTTGCAGCAAAAGTAGTTTAGGATCATTGGATGAAAAGTTCCTCAGTTCCAGCCTGCGTGTCAGAGTGATTCACTGAACATTGGAGGAAAAGTAAAAATATCTGTCCTTTCAAGTCTTTATTGGTTGATTTACCTTTAAAAGAGCTGTGAAATCTTGCTAAGGGGCCATTTTCTTGCTTTCTCTTGCCATGTTCTGCTCTGCTGTGTCTTCTCTACGCTAGTAGCTGATAACACTAAAATAAACAACTCTCTGAAGAAGCAACTACTGCGAGTTTGCCTCATCTAAAGGTTTGTCTACCAAACCCCCTTCAAGGACTCTAAAATCCTCTCCCATCAAGAGAGGCTGATTTATGGCACGACCAGTATCAATATAGATTTATTTTCAGAATTTAGTAGAGCTTTACTGGAGTTGCCTCCTTGCTCTCACAAGTCCAATATCTCATTTTTGGCCCCCTTAGAATTCATTTACCTGCTCAAAATGAAAGCAGGAATCTGGAAGATTAAGTCCTAACCTGTAACTCTGAATCCTCTGTAATTATTCCACCACAGAAGAGCAAAAATATCCCGCTGCATTTTATTATCCACAACACTGGAGGACACGTGGCAATTGTTGTTTTGATCTGTGTGTGAAATAACAGCACAAACACACACCAGAAGCAATCCTGCTGGTGGGAGGCGTGAAATCCTACAAATGTGGGTGAGTTTACCCAAATACAACTGGGTTTTTTTAGTGTCTTTCAGTAGCTGCAAGTGCTTTACAATCATAATTCTCTCCATTTATTTTTATTATATACATTATTCAGATTTACCATTCACTTCTGCTCGGTTTTCAGAAAGATTCAAAGGAAAATGAGAGGGCAGGAGACACCAAGGAGTGATACCAGGAAATCCCAAAGCATCACCACCTCCTTTTTCTGCCCCTCAGATCCACACACCTCCTTTTTAATGTTTCCAACACCAGCAAAGTTTTGCTCTCTGCCCAGACTGGACCTTATTGTGGAACAGAGAGTTTTGTTTCCAGGGAATAGAGGGGTGGAACAGATAAACATAAAAGGAGTTGGGTGTTATAAAGAGCCTTTGAGATTCAGCAGCTTCTCATTTTTTTTTCTGAGCCAGAAACCCTTAAAAAAAAAAAAAAAAAAAGGAAGAGGAAATAAATTTACTATAATTAAGTAAAAAGCACTGTTAACCAACGCTAATTCTATCATTGCTCAAAGTAAAATTATGAAGGTTGCCATGAAGTTGTAATAAATGAAGTGAGAGCCACAGAAAGAGCTGGGGCAACCTTTGACCAGAGGAACTGGAAATGCAGTGCTCCATTTGATACTGAAATAGAAATTTTATTCCATTTCAATTAATTCTCCACTACTGCCATGCAGATTTGAGGTTCAGTGCCGTGTAAAACTGGAGGACTCCCTCCAATTCCCAAGTAGAAACAGCAGCTGTGTCAGAATTTAATTTTTTTTTTCAATATCTCTCCAAGTCTCGAGCCTGTCTCAGCTTTCAGCAGGGCTCCATATGGCTCCTACAACTGCCAAGCAAAATACACTCATCAAACCCACGAGAAGTCTGCAGCCAAAATACTGCAGCAAAGTGATGAACGCTGGAAAAGGGAGAGTGCCTACAGAGTTCTGTTTGGTATGCAGGGCAGAAATAAAACCCTACAGAAAGTTTGGCAGGTGCTTACACCTGAAGAAAAAAATGCTGAAATATATTAAATATCTTCAATGCACTGAAGCCTCCTGGGACTGTGAAATTTATACTGGAATATCTCCTAACCCAGGAGCTAAAATCATTCTTTCTTCCCCTTCAAAAGTTCTTTGTTTTCAAAGGTCTCCAACACCTTCTTTTCCTCTTTTAATTAAACAGAAATCCCATTTGCAACACAGCCATTAGCCTGGTTCCCGTGAGCCTTGGAAAAGTCCAACTCTTTTTCCGACAACTTCAACATCTGCAAGGCACAAAACTGTTACGGAATCAGCAAACAGAAGAATTCAGCTGGGGGGAGGTGGAGCTTAAATCCCGAAATTCCAGGAGTGCAGGATAACAAATACAACAGAGATCTCGTTGGTCATTTCATGCTGTCAGGGATCAGAAAATTCTCCACCTTCCCCATCTTCCCGAGGAATCTCTTGATCCACCTGAACCTGGCAGTATTTTCTGTGCCACAAAGGCCAAGCCTTCCCTTGGGCATCGGGAAGAAATGAAGCCCAGGGAGTGGAAGGAGCAATTAGCTCCATCTGGGGAGTGTTTTCCTCCCCCTTTGTGCTCGCTGGGAAAATGCTGCTCGCATTTGTAAAGCTGTGGAACACTTGTCCCATTGCAAACGTCTTTTCTTTTGCCAAGCGAACTCTCAAAAATTAGATATTATTGTGGGAAGCACTGCCTAATGAGCCAGTGGCATTTAGAATATTCAGATTTTTATTCCTGCCACCCAGTTTCCAAGCCCTGAGAGTGCCATGAATAGGCAGCCGAAATACACGGGGTGGTCACAAGGACAATGGGCCCGGGGTACAGCTGTTCCTGCAGCTGCCACCAGCCCCACACGCTCAGGGATGACAGTGATTGATAGAAAAATTACACTGCCTGCACTCCTCCGTGGCAGCCTCATTATCACACACAATGCCTGGGCTGCTCGGGGGAATTTTTGACTCCATTTAGCTCTTCCCAAGATGAGTTCTCCCACCTCCCCAGGATAAGTAGAAGAGGTACATAACAATAATCTGCATCAGAAATAAACCCTTGGTGGGGTATGAACGGCACAGCCAAGGATGTTTGATCATGAACAACCAAATTGGGATCAGTTATAATCACTCTTACAGGTAAAGAGTTTGTTTTGAGGGTGGCCAAACATTTTTACACTGCGGCAGTTTCACCTTTTAAAGAACATTTATTGTGTTCATAGCACACTTAACACTGAGTGGGTTTGCAATCGATTCTTGCTTTCACACCAGGATTCCAAATATTAGTCCAGATTTCTTATTTTATGTATAGAAGAGATAAAATTCTGCTCCCAAGCCACCAATCAGGAGCAGGAGCAGACTTCAGCCAAGCTGGTGATCAACAGGTCGCAGGTCATGGAAAGTTCAGATCCTCTCAGAATCCTCCCTTCAGGTTTTTCCCTGTGCCCAGACACGGAGCCTGCGTTTGGTATTTACAGATCACCAGCTCCAGATGATTTTGAACGTTTGAAACTCCTCAGGATGCAGCTGTGACGGAAATCCTGTGGGAATGGTGAGCGACAGCACCTACAGGAATGTCCCAATTTAATGGTGCCACTCCAAGGACTCAGCCAGCTGCTTAGGGAGTTCTTCAGTCGGTTTTTCTTGACCAAAATTAAGCAAATCGTGCTTTTCCTTAGGCTTTAAAAATGTCTCAGATTTTTTTTTTTCTCTTTGGGAACAGAGTTCAGACAAGTAAATTCTGTCCCTTACCAAAACAACCCCTCAATTAAAACAACCCAATTTAAAACCAAAAAAAAGCCACCAAACCCCACAACCAAAGGGAAGCATCAATTTTCCCCTAACCACCAAGTCCTTTTAATTAATCCACGGTGGGAAGTTTGATCAAACCCATGGTACACCTGCAGTGTTTTTAATGATAAATGGCCTTAAGAAAGTTTTGGGAAAGTGACCCACACTTGTTTTATTAATCTAGAGCAGGAAATCCAGCCCTGCTGAGCATGGGATGAACTGGTCAGAGCTTCCCTTTCCGGCTGAGAGTGAAGCCTGGTACCCTCCTCACCCCCAAAACAGCATCCCCCCAGGTCAGGATGCTGGAAAGCTCAAGACAAGCAGGCAGATATTCCAAATCCTCTGGGAAAACATGCAGCTGGCAGAAAAGCTTATCAAAATCATCACAGAATAAATAGATATTAAGGAGAAAATGAGATTATCACGAGCAGCAGCTCAGCGTGGGGGAAGCTGTGGGATCCTGCCTCTTCTGTTTCTCCATATCAAACATATTTGTTAATGTTCTCTTCCCACACCTCATGCTTCCCAAACCTGCAGCCAAAATCCAGTTAGAGCTTAGATACAGAACCAAAAAAAAAAAGGGGGAAAAAGTGGTTTTGTGTTACTTGTACCCCAAGGACGTAACCTGACCTTAAAGGTGACACTTCACAGCACTGGAGCAGCATCAAAACAGAACAAAATCCTGTGAACACTTGGATCTGGACAAAATGCAGCACATCAGAGTGATTCCAAAGGGATAACATTCCTCTTATCTCCATTAGAAACTCCTTAGAACTGCAGGAAGATTTTCTCTGCCTTGCTCCACAGTTACAGGAGTCTTGGAGCATCCCCTTGGAACACCTTCAGAGGTTCCTCTTGGCAGTGGGAATCCAAGGAAACTTGAAATGGAAATGCAAAGGGAGCTGATCTCCCACCAAATAAACAAGGAGAGCCCCATGAATCCATGATGTTTTACCAAGTGCAAAGGATCCAGGTGTGTGTGGATTCATGTGAGAAGGTTTTTAAGAATAATATCTGTCCATCACTTAAACACCCCTTAAATCAAACACAAACCACACATCGTGTCATTATCCTTCACACTTTTTTCCTGCCCTTTTGGTGTTCCCAACACCTCTGATTTCAAACACAAATGTTTCCATGCTGTCAGAGCTGATAGCAAATAAAAATTTTAACACTTGCCCCTTTTTTTTTTCCAGTTCCCTGCTCTGTGTGTCGGGAGCTGTGCAGCAGCTGGGGAGGCAGGTGGAAAAGACACATTTACAGTGGATCATGTCCAGCCCCAGTGGATTTAAAGATCATTTAGAGGCTCAAACCTCCCTGCAACTTCAATATTTAGATTATTGCAAGGAAGGGGAAAGGCACTGGTATGAAGGCAGAGTTCTCAAGGAGCTACGAGTTCATTGGGTATTATTCTCTGTGAGGAGAGTGTAAATTGTTGTGTGCAGACAAAAATAATGCATTTCCCTCACCTGAGTGTGCTTTCCCTGGAAGCAGCAGCAGCTCCATGACTGGAGCCTGCTGGGCCTCCCTGTGATGCCAGGCCTGGTCCTGCCTGGCCAGAGTGGGGCTGCCCAGGGCAGGATTCCAGGCAGGAATTCCATCTTTGGGAGCCAGGCTGGAGGGCTCCCATCCCCTCTCTGGAAACAACCCAAATATATCGAGTTATTGGTTTGAATTAGCAGGTTTTTCTTAGAGCAGTGGTAAAAAGGGATCCTTTCATCAGAAACTGTTAAAGTAACTGTGAATTCCCTCTGAATCTACTCAGCCAGGTGGGCACCTGCCCTCCTCACACCCATCTCTTCCTTCATGCCCAGACTCCTCAAGTTCATCCTGCAAGCAAGCCCTGATCCAGACACAATCTCAGATTTTCACTCTGTCTCCACAGCAATCCACTTTTTCCTTCCTCGTGGACCATTTGTAAATAAATCAAACAAAAGGAGCCCCCAAGCAACTGCTGACTTGGCCCAAAGCCGAATAATCCACACAAATTCTGGCTGGGGGCAGAGCAGAGCTACCGAGAACGAGGTTTTCCTAAGGTTCTGACAGGCTTTTTATACAACAAAGTAAGTCCAAAACCTGCAGGAAATGAGGTGTTTGCACAAAATGTGACAGAGCTGTGGAACTCCTCTGAAGAGATGCAGTTTAAAAAAGCAAACAACATAAAAAACTCTGACGAAGTTGTGGAAGAAGCCTTTCAAAAGAGGAGACCTCTGGGTGTTTTTCACCTAACTCTTACATTATTCCCTGTTGAAGACACAGTGCTAAGTTAAATACTCCCTTTGACCCACCCAATCAAATTAAATATGTTCTAACTTCTACCATAAATTATACATTCAGCATTTAAGCAGGAATAAACAGCTCTATTAACCTGTATTTGTTTCCCCCAAATTAATCCTGTCTGACAAACACCACTCGTAACCTCGCCTGCCACACCAGAGCGTTTTAGGATTTAAAGCACCTGTGCAATTTGAGGCATAAATATTCATTGTGGCAGAATTATTAGGCACTAATTATCAACCTGCTCCTCAGAGCAAGAGGCAGGATGGCAAAGGGGGCACAGAGGTTTGTGCTTTCCACGGTGCTGAGCTCACACAGAGCTGTCTGCAACCAGCCCTGACGTCAAATGCGAATTTTCTGCAGCATCCAACATTTCCTCCAACATCCAACCCACTGGAGTTCAGAGCCCAGGGGGTTTCTGAGCACTGTTGGGATAATAAGAAACAGAGCAAAGAAATTGAGCTGCAGTTTAATGCAATGTAATATTTTCCTCCTCTCCAGATTTCAGAGAGCCACAGATCCAGAGGAAGACACATGAAGAAAAGAGGGAATCGGTTTTATTTCCTCATAAATACTTAATTTTTTCAGTCAAACATTGCCATCCAGTGGCAGGAAGAGCAGTGCTGGCGCTGCCAGCTAACAAATCCTGACTCTTTTTCCAGCACCACCTGGTCTCAAAAAGGCACGGGCAAATCAAGCAGTTAATTTTATTTCCTGCTGTCACATTCAGCTCTAATTTCACATCAGACAGCAGAAGGATTGTGCAGGTATAAAAGCTCCTTATCAGAGCAAATGCTGAGAGTTGAAAAGCATTTTTTCTTTTTTTAATTTTCCTTGATGTTTAAGCTCAGCTGGGACTTTTCTTGTACCAGCCTGACACTTGAGGTAGCTCAGAGTCTGTCCCAGCTCCCACTCCGGGCTGGAAATACAAACTGAACACTTCACTTCTTTCTTCTGCATCAGATTCTATCAGGTTCTATCAAATTCCATCAGATCCCATCAGATTCCATCAGATTCTAGGATCCAGCTACTTCCCAGCCCACCCTGCACTTTACTGGGGTCAGAAGCAAGCCCAGCTCAGCTTTTTCCCCTACAGAAAGCCTTCCCTTGGAACATTTAACCAGCCACTAATTAAAGGGCTGCTCTAAATTAAACATCTCCTTTAAAGGAAAAAAAAAATAGGGGAAAAAAGCTAAATAAGGATATACACTCTCCTTAGCATACAGAGTCATGTCCTGGTGGGACATTTCCAGGGGAAAAAAAAAATTCTGGAGATGAGACTTTTAATTAGAAACTGAGTGGAAAAAAAAAATCCATATGCTTTAAAATTCCCAGAAGTTCTGCAAGTTGTTAACCTTTTAGTGGGATGCTCTAATTCTGCTCATTATCATTGTTAAGAAAAGATCACAGGGACTGAATTTGCAATAAATCTCACAGCAGGGCCCCAACCACTGCGTGGTGCTCAGGAACATTCTCAGACACGTTCTGGGTCCCCAGCTTGGCTGGAAAGGCATCAAATCTCTCATTTTGGCTTGGATTTTTACAGAACAACTTCAGGAGCAGCAAAATCCACTGTTTCAGCCCAATAATTTAAGCTTCAGCTCATCTTTCCTCGTTTAACAGTCTGAATGTGGCTTGGAATCCTTAAAATTGTTCACTATGTGTTCAGTAAAGTTACTCATTATTCCCCTATAATCCATTATTCCCCTATAATCCATTCTTCCCATATTCCAAATTCCTATTCATTATTCCCATCTGAGCAGCTGCAGATGCAGGGCTGATTTTTATTTTTTTTTTTTTTAAGTAGGACAAGAGTGAAATTCCTTCCTGGGGCATTTTGCTGCTGGAAGAAGAGGTGGTTGGTTTTCCTCAGCAGGAATCTTTCAGCCAACAGAAAGGGTAGGAAGGGGCCAGTTGAAGCAGTCAGATTTTTTGGCTGTTTGTTTTTAATTTTAAGGAAAAATTCTGAATTATCAGCAGGCTTCAGGCACAGCAGGGAACCTTTGCATGCCAGCAATTTATTGAAACACTTGAAGACTTCCTCAGAATAACAAGATTTAAAATACACATTCAAGGACCAAACACAGTGAAAAGTGAGTTTACACCTTGAAATGGAAAGTTTTTCCTTAGCCCAGTGCTGGCAGAGCTGGTAAAGCTCTCACACAGTGCAGAACCTCGAGTAAGCAAAAGATTTAACACAGACACACACACAAAACACAGAATAAAACTTCCCTTTAGGGAGGGAGGGAGGAAAGGGGAACAATTGAACAGCACCTTACTGAGAGCTGCTAAAAATCTCCATTTCTTTCACAGCAGCCTTGAGTTCTCCATGAGTTTCCCTGAGTTCCTTGGTTCCTCTGCTGCTGAACAGGGTGCAGGATGTGCATGGGGTGGGTCCAGCTTTGGAAAAGGCTGATCATAAATTTGGGAGGCTGGGAGGTTTGATGAGGTGACCTAAGAGCCAATGTCAAATCACACAGAGAATCACACATTTAATTTGTTTTATTCATACTTTGAGGCCCACAGGCTTGTATAGGCAGCTTAAAAGTACCTTTTTCTAGAAGGTTTGGTAGGTTTTTATTAATTTTTGTTGTTTTGATCTGAGGTTTTTGCCAGCAGAGGCTGCTCTTTCATTTTAGTTCAGAAAACACACACCAGTCCCACAAGCACAAAAATCCAGGGATCAAGTCTTGTGGAAATTACTCATTCTAATGAAGCCAGGAACACTGGAAAGTTGAGAAAAAAAACACGTGGTTTACTCTAAATCCTACCCCACTCATTTATCCTCCAATGCTTCTCAGCAAAAGTTTAATAATTGCTGTTTATTTCATTCAGGTGGAAGGATTTAAAACAGGTTGAAGGATTTAAAAGCTGCAACTTCATTTTATATATATATATATATCTATATATCTATATATCTATATATCTATATATCTATATATCTATATATCTATACATCTATATATCTATACATCTATATATATATATCTATATATATATCTATAAATCTATATATCTATGTCTATATAGATATATAAAATCAAATATATTAATTTCTGCAAATATATCAATTTCTGCAATTAATTTTCTGCTAGAGGTGGAATTCCAGTTCCATGTGTAACGACTCCTTTTTTTCATGCGTGTGTGTGTGAACTGAAATAACCAGGCACAAACCCCACCGTGCATGTAGAGATTTCCTAAAAATTCAAAACGAACAGCCAAAAAAATCTTACTGCTTCAACTGGGCACTTCCTATTTCTGCAATATTTATTAGGGGACTGAAGAACGTGGTAAAGATAAAATAAGAGTCCGACCCATCTCCGGGAGCTTCCCAAAAATTAGATTTATTATTTATATATCCCTCCAGATATAATTGAATTGGATATATATATTGGAATAGATCCCTATATGGAGGGATATATTATATTTATTCCCAAAAAGGGTAAGAGGCAACAAGAACAAGGTGCAGCCAAGGAAATTTCAATTCTACATAAGAAATTATATTTTTCCCACTGGGAGTGTTCAAACAGCACCAGAGGTGCAGTGGAATTGTGTCATTCGAGACACCCAAATTTCACTGGTTAAGAATCCAATCCAACTTCAAGATCAGATCCAAATTTTCCA
Source organism: Monarcha castaneiventris obscurior (assembly GCA_026261815.1). NCBI lineage: Eukaryota > Metazoa > Chordata > Aves > Passeriformes > Monarchidae > Monarcha > Monarcha castaneiventris. The sequence goes on from JAMPIT010000484.1 coordinate 18,506,092, forward strand.
TCTGGAGTGAGGGATCAGACCAAAAAATGGCCAGGCATGATCCCTTTCACCCTTTATTGTCATATAAATGTGAAATATTTACCTTTCCTGCTCCCTCTGGGAGCTCAGGGCTGGGAGTGCCCCTCCTCCAGCAGAGCTGTGGGTGCCAAACCACTGAAAAATCCTGGGCAGTCCAGGGAGAAATCCAAAGCAGAGGGCTTTTTGCAGCCTGTCAGAAGGAAAAGGAAATGGCTTCTTTTTCAGAGTGATTTAATATTGTATTACCCTTAATGAATCATATTTGGGGTGATTAATGCGCTGCATGATCTTTGTGTAAAACCAAGAGGCAAATCAGAAGCTGTCAGGAAGAAACCAGGGAATTTGGCAGGCCCTGTTCAGGCTTCTGGCACACGAGAAGGAAGCTGGAAGATTATGGAATAAACATACAGCTAAATGTTTATGGCAGGATTATTAGCAGCAGCACAGGAAGTGAGGTGGCAGGGTAATTATCAATGCACCTTTCAAACAACACTTCAGGGCTGGAAACGTGGGGTTTGGGGGTGGGAAAATGGGATTTTAAACAGTGACATTTTATTGATGTTAAAGGAAAAGTCATCTATTTTCTATAAGAAGAAATGATAGAAGATATGATAGAAGAATTGTATCTTGTGCTTGATCTTTCACAGGAGGGTATTAAAGAGCTGGGAAGAGGGAGAGGAAGAGGAAGAGGAAGAGGAAGAGGAAGAGGAGAGGAGAGGAGAGGAGAGGAGAGGAGAGGAGAGGAGAGGAGAGGAGAGGAGAGGAGAGGAGAGGAGAGGAGAGGAGAGGAGAGGAGAGGAGAGGAGAGGAGAGGAGAGGAGAGGAGAGGAGAGGAGAGGAGAGGAGAGGAGAGGAGAGGAGAGGAGAGGAGAGGAGAGGAGAGGAGAGGAGAGGAGAGGAGAGGAGAGGAGAGGGGAGGGGAGGGGAGGGGAGGGGAGGGGAGGGGAGGGAGGGGAGGGAGGGAGGGGAGGGGAGGGAGGGAGGGGAGGGAGGGGGGAGGGGAGGGGAGGGGAGGGGAGGGGAGGGAGAGGAGAGGAGAGAGAGAAGAGAAAGAGAAGAGAAGAGAAGAGAAGAGAAGAGAAGAGAAGAGAAGAGAAGAGAAGAGAAGAGAAGAGAAGAGAAGAGAAGAGAAGAGAAGAGAAGAGAAGAGAAGAAGAAGAGAAGAGAAGAGAAGAGAAGAGAGAAGAGAAGAGAAGAGAAGAGAAGAGAAGAGAAGAGAAGAGAAGAGAAGAGAAGAGAAGAGAAGAGAAGAGAAGAGAAGAGAAGAGAAGAGAAGAGAAGAGAAGGAATAAAAAGCCCAAAAAAAACAACAAAAAACCCCAGTTCTTTGCATTCTTACAATTCTTACAATTATGTGTAATATGCATACAGACAATAAATGTCCTTTTTTTGCTCCATCAAAACAAATTCCTGGAAAAACTTAAAGGTTAAATGAGAGGCCAGAGAAAGACAATTCAAATGGGCCTGGTTTTCTGGAGGTGGCAGGAGCCTGTGTTTGTATTAAATAGTCCTGGAAAGATTCAAGTCAGTTGGAGAGTTCAGAGGAGAAAAACAAAAGCATTTGCGTGTCTCAGAAACAGAAAGAGAGAACAAATGGATAGTTTAGTGAGGAAGCAGCAGCAGAATTTGCCTGCAGGGAGGCAGAACTTCCTCACAGCAGCCACGACAAAGAGCAGAGCTAACAATGGGCTGAGCCAGTGGAAGGGAAACTCTCCAGGTCTCAGGAAATACTGAATTGACAGGATTTTCAAAATGGCTCAAGACTTTCACCTACAAAATCTTGCTCTGGGATTATTTACCTGTCTTTTTTTTCAGAGGCTGGGAGGAGTTTACAGCAGAAATTTAAGTGTCAGTCCAGCAAGAGGGGAAGCAACTTGGAATTCACAGCCCTGCTGTCTGCAGGAACAGGCAGTGGCCAGAGCAGTTCTGAAGCCAGCAGAGATTTCAAAACAATTTCTTATCCATTTCTGAGTTGTCTTTTGAAGTCTGGAAAAGCTTTCCTCCCAGAACTGTCGGAATTAATTCTGAAATTATTATTTCACAACGTCTTGCTATCATTTGAAATAATACCTGATTTTAAAACCATTTGAAGAAGAGTTTGTTTTTGAGCACTTCGAGAAATCCTTCAGAAGTGCACTGGTGCTTCCTCAGAACAACAGAGGTTCATTGTCAGTAACCATGGACACGGGAAAATGCAGTCAAACAAGAAAAAGAAATTTAGTAGCTACATAAAGCAAAGGTCGTGATCTCAATTCTATTTTTCCCCCAGAATGTTTCCTAGGCAAAACCAGAAGGAAACCAGAATTCTTCTCTTTTATCACTTAGCTCCAGTTCTTAGTGATTTTCCACATCATCATCCAGATCCTTCCATTATTATTCCTGCTGAGCATCACCATGAAAAGATTATTTTTAACTGTAAACACTCCCAGACGAAGCATTCACGCAAAAAACCACAGCAGCAGGACCTGCATGCATTGTTCCACGTGCTGGAAGGAGTCTGGGAGGTGATAAATTTTATTACTTCCACTTCCTTTGCTCTTGGTCCAGCAGGGGCTGTTCAGATTTTCTATCTGAAGCCCAGCACCAGGGGAGCTCTGTCCCCCAGCAAGGGACACCAGGAAAATGCCAATTCTGCAGCAGCAAACACAGCAAGGTCAAAATGTCTCCACCTATTTATGGTTTTTATTCCCCTTAACTCCCCAACAATAAGAAACAAAGATGTGATTCCTCATCTAAATCCTGAAGGATTTTTCAAGCTCCTTCTTTTTCCTCACACACTTATTTTTGACACGTATTTTCAACTCAGGGCCGTGCTTTAAATACTCCTGCGTGTACAGATGGATTTCCAGCATGACTCTGCTTTGGAACAAACAGGATATGGTGAAAAAGAATTCTTCTCCCTGCCTGCAGTGCTTCTGCCTGGATTTACAAAGTCAGGATTTCCTCTAGAAACCTCATTAGGAGGTTGTAAGTTGTAAAGTATGAAGTCAAATCCCACCCTTTGCAACTTCCCCATAAATTCAGCATTCTCTTCTCAGCGACTGCAATCAGCACAAGCATCAAGCATTTCACTTTTTATCCACAAACGCCGTGACTGGCTGATGTAGATCTGCCACCAGGACATTTTCTGCCACACAGCTGCTCTGGGAGCCTGTAAAAATCGATGAGAATATTGTTTGCACTGTCAGCTGATCATTTGGACAGACACATCCCATTCAAGCTTCCTCATGGATCTTTCCAGGCACTTTTTGGAGATATCAAATTACTGATTAGAGCTGGAGGTGACAAAAGCACTGAAAAATGAACATTCCCAGTCTCCCATCTCAGCAGCAAAGTGAAAAGCCAATAATTCCAGTTTTTTTTACTCCATTGCTTTTCCTTACCTCCCCTCTCTACAGACATCCACTTCCCTCTCCCTAGAATTCCATTGTTGTTCCAGGGCCATTGTCCTGAAGGCTTTTCCCAAAGGTCAGTGTGCCAAGGCTCCTTCACCTCTGCATGCAGCACTTCTCCCCACAATTAAATCCTACAATTAAATCCCACAATTAAATCTCATCTGGGGACTCCTTAAAGCTTTATTAACCCCTCACTGGCAAGGCTTGCACTGTAATAAAGCACGGATAATCCAAATTTCCTCCATCCATTCTTCCTCTGGGTATCCTGGTGGGTTAGAATCCACACTGGTTGTGCTTTGGAATCCAAGCCAGCTGAAAATCAACCCCAAAACCAAGTCTTTTTCTGGGCAGTTCATCCCCTGCTCCAAGGGTGCTCCAAGGGACAGCGTGGCCCTGACACCCACCAAGAGATGAATGCTCCCTCAGTGGGATGAGCTTTTATCAATGTCCCAGGCTCCTCGTGGGCCTTTCCTGACACTCCCTGATCCAAAAGGCAGCGCCTGGAGCTCAATTTCCTCCTTCTCCTGTTCACTCTATAAATTGTGCCATGGGGACAGTAGGGTGCTCCCTCTTTGAAGAGAGTGAGAGGTGAAACTTTGGGTGATTCTGTGCTAAATGGCAGCTCACCAGGGGCAGAGGGGAAAGGGAGTGTTTAGAATCTTTTCTACATCTTTTTTCCTTTTCTTTCCAACAAAACATCACTGAGAAAACGCTCCTTGGTGTGAAAAGTTAAATATCAGCCAGGTTTTCATTTAAGAGAATCCCTGCATGTGCTTTTGTGCTTTTGTGCTTTTGTCTGTTTTCCCTTTTTGTGAACATTAGCGTGGAAGCCTCTTAAAGTTATTTCTTCAGAAGCTTTCCTCCAGGGTTGAATTTCTGTGCAAACTTGGAGGAAATGGGCTAAAACCTGTGAAAATCTGTCATTTCCAGGATGAAATCCGTGCTCTCTCTGGACACCACGCCAGATTTTCCTTCCCTGGCTTGCCCATGCCTGCCTGCTGCTCCGACCCAGACACTTTGTTTGTCATACTCAGTTTTTCATACTCAGTTTTTCATCACCAGCCTATTGGAGGAACAAATTCTGGGGGGAAAAAAGACTTCAGGGCAAACACGACTCCATGCACATGGGCTGGCCCTTCACTTTTGCCAACCTGCACCCAAGAGACCTCCCAAAAACAAGGACAGATTCACACACAGGTTCCAAACTGCAACCCTTGCCCAAGACCAAGTGCACTTGGAGGTCACAGCATTAAATATCTTCCAGTTCTGCAGGTTTCAGAGCTATTCTTTGTTTGACTCCAAGTAGCAGTGGCAAACAACACTTCTGGCTTTGTTGATATTGCTGATGGCCCATTATTCCCTTTTGCTACCAACACTTTGGTTTGTTTGCTCTAAAAACCAAACACACTTGGGCTGTTTCTTCTTTTAAACTTGAAATAAAGTCTTCAGCCACTCTTCCTTTTGGATTCGTCTCCTCATTGAAGCTGGTCATTATAGAGACTAATAATTATAATTATTGTTTTACACAGGTTTTACACCCAGGGCAACATGGTTTTTAAACCCAGGGCAGTGCAATGAATTCCACAAACACCCCACAACACAGCATCAAAACACTGCAGCACTTTCTGGTGCTATTTATTAAATTTTTTGAGAGTACAAAGCAGTTGTCAGAGAACTTTTTGTTCCCCTCACAAGTACAATTCACGTTGTTTACCACAGATTCTCCTGGGTGGCCTCATCACTCTTCCTCATAGCAAAGAAAATGAAAATCAGTCTGATTCACGAGGAGAACAATTGCCAGATTAGTCCAGACATCTGGATGCTACCTTGTATTATCCTATATTCTTATATTATCCTGAAGTTAACTCATGGATTTTACTGGAAAGAGCCCCAAATCACCTAGAAAAGTGAATTTATGTCTGTATCACAAGGATCTGTGAGAAATTTCCTACCCATTTTCTGCATTTTTTACATTTCTATGTGTCAAGAAGCTCTGTAAGAACCAGCAGGGATATTAAATGAAACCTGATTTTTAGTGCCATCTTTGGTCATATCAAACACAACTGAACACAGATGATTTGGATCCGAACCTCTTTGAAGCGTTTTATCTTTTATCACCTTTCAGCCCTGAAAAGTTTGTGAGGAGCAGCCACGAGGAGAATTCCATTGATGGGAAGAAACTGATCCCAAAGACAATACTTGCACAAGAAATATGCAAAATCCTGCCAAAACCAAGCCTCAAAGTGACTCAGATTCCTTCTAAGACTGCTGCAAAAACAAAGGGGGAAACAATCTCTCCCTTCAAAAGCTCCAAAATAACCTGAATTGTGAGAAGAGCCGAAATCCATGCTTTCCTTTGAAGTTTAATCCTGCTGAAAAGGGATTTGGAATTTTTATCAGCTTTTCCTTCGCTATTCCTTAATACATTTTCTGTAAAGGACATGTAAGCTGCAAATAAAAGTATTTTCCAGCTCCACGTCCCCCAAAGGGCTGATGGAGTCTCTGCCAACCCTCACTGAGGTTCCTCAGACGCTTTTTGTGCCATCACCATCCTCCAGAAGCATTAATGAAACATTTCAAACTCCACGCCCAGGGGAGCACCCCTTGGCTGCTTTTCCTCTGCCCTTAAAGCATCTGTAAGACTCAAGTATGTGATCAGAGGATCATTTTGGGATTAGAGGGATTCTTAGACCTCTAAGATCACCATGGCCAAGTCCACCACTAAATCACGTCCCCGAGTGCCACCTGCAGCTGCCTTTTAAGTGGCACAAACACATTTATTCCTCTGTCACAAACGGCATAATGGAAAATTAAACATTTTCTTCCGACTGCCGGGTTTCCTCCTATTGCTCCTTCAGAGCCAAGTAATAATTAGGGCACAAAAAGAATTTGAAGGGAGGGGAAATAATCCCAGTTTAAGTAGTTCAAGGTTTAGACCCTGAATTTATGACACTGCAGAGAGCTGACATAACCCAGAGTGCTTCCTTTTCATTAATCTTGGTGCAGCTACAGGACCTTTCTCCACAAGTGATCATATTCAGAGATTGCATAAAATAATTTTCCTCACAAAAATTGTTGGCTTGGTTAGGAAGGCATCTGGGCTTTAACCTTAATTCTTAGTGTGGACAGATTTCACTTTCACACTAAAAATATCTGCAAGGTTTTGGAACCAAATCCAGGACACAATAAAATTAAAAGTTGTTCTGGTAAGTCCAGTTAAATTTGAGTGCTTTCACAGATATTAGGTTGAATCAAGTCACATTTTACAAATATTAAAACACCCATCAACTTGCAAATAAATCCAATATTTTCTGTGTTATAAGGACAAAGATCTCCTGCTCTTTCCTCTGTCAGATGTAAGAACTGGAAGCACGTGGAGTCATTTATAAGAAAGGCAGCTTGATTTTAGCTGATCACATCTTAAAGACTCGGTTTATGGAACATAGATGTCTAATGAGAAAATAAAAAATTCCCAGCACTAAGAACCTGCCACAACATCACTCATCCACCAAGCAAAGGAAACTGCACTCAGACTCACAATAATATTTTTAGAATAATATTCTCTCTGCTTTTCAGATAAATTAAAACCAACTAAGGCTCCAGTTCTTGTAAGTGAGGCAATTTCAGTGCATTTGCTACTCTGAAACTGATTCACCTCTCAGAAGACAAATGTAGATCTGGACAGCAATTAGTGCCTTTGAAGCTCATTAAGATACCTGATGTGTGCCACATTCCCACAGCAGTTTCTTTCTGCAGCATCTGCTAACTTCAGAGAAAATTTGTTTTGCAAGATACTGATTGGTTTGGGTAGAAAGGGATGTGAGAGGTCATCCCATGCCATGCCATCCCATCCCATGCCATCCCATCCCATCCCATGCCATCCCATCCCATCCCATCCCATCCCATCCCATCCCATCCCATCCCATCCCATCCCATGGATCCCATCCCATCCATGGGCATCCATCCCACTGTCCCAGGCTGCTCCAAGCCCCAGTGTCCAACCTGGCCTTGGGCACTGCCAGGGATCCAGGGGCAGCCACAGCTTCTCTGGGCACCCTGTGCCAGGGCCTGCCCACCCTCCCAGGGAACAATTCCTGCCCAAGATCCCATCCAGCCCTGCTCCCTGTCAGTTTGAAGCCATTCCCCCTCATCCTGCTGCTTGCAAATCATCTCCATCTTTCTTTAGACTCCTTCAGGCCCTGCAAGGCCACACTGAGGTCACCCCAAAGCTTCTCCTCTCCAGGCTGAACAATCCCAACTCCCAGTGTCTCCTCCCAGCAGAGCTGCTCCATCCCTCTGCTCATCCTGGTGCCTCCTCTGGGCTCCCTGCAGCAGCTCCAGCTCCTCCCTGTGCTGGGCCCAGGGCTGGGGCAGCTCTGCAGGTGGGCTCTCACCTGGGCAGAGTGAGGGTGGCTGGTACAGGTTGCTACCAGGGTTCAGAAGAGTAGGGAGCCCACAGACATTCCCCAGCGTCACAGGAGGGAAAAAAATCCCACACAGAGAAATGAAAAGGAAAGTGAGGAGGATTCTGCATCCCCACAGCTGTGCCAGGACCAGCCCCACGGCACAGACGCAGCACCAGATTGCACCTAAAGCCACCCCATAAGTGATACCCAACTCACACCTCTGCAAAATCAACGTTAAACCCACCCTGCACTGCCACAGGTTTTATATTTCCATGGGAACGTGGGGCAGAAGGGAAAATGCAATTAGGAATTAGTAATCAAGATTGTGAAAAATGAGTGAGATACGCCAGTATAGGCAAATTATTAAATACTGTATATATTATCTACCATCACTAACTTGCAATCATAAACTCATACACATAATATTTGCTTCTTATCCTGCATGCTGAGCTTAGAAGAAAACTTAAAAATGAAAAACAGGATGCCCTGAGGGAAAAAATAATGGAAGAATGACTACATTTATTTAAGTATAAATATTATTTAAGTATTATTAAGTATAATATTATTTAAGAATAAAACCATGCTCGTACCCTTCTAATGTATATAAAGCCATACAGAGGAATAGACACTCAGTTCCACACTAAATAAAACAATTATAAATATATCCAGTCATTGGGAATTACTGATCTAGCCAATGAAAATTACATATTTCCACTTCACAGGGTGTTTCTCAGCATCAACAAAATGAGCATCACTAATTATTTTCCATCAGAGACCAGATGAAGCCTTCACTGCTGTCAGCAGAACTTCTCCAGGTGCTGAGATAAGAAACTGTGAGCCCAGCTCAGGAGCAGCCTGCTGAGAGTCACCTCGATTAATGGAAAAAGCAAATCAAGCAAACAAAAGCTCTGAACTATTCCCTGTACTGCTCCTCCTCCAAGGAAATATTTCTGTGACCACTGCAGTCACAAAGGAGAGTGGCTCCTCAACACTGATTTAATTTTTTATTTCCCTTGGAGAGCTGAGCTCCAGAATTCCCTGAAGCAGAACTGGGGATTTATGTGGAATACTGCCCAGGAAATGCAATCAGCCACTGCTCCTTCCTACTAAAACCATCTCAGGAAAGTCTGAATCACATCATAAATAAGTGAGCTCTCCTGTCAGGTCCATGTCATCCCCTACACGATTAATTCTGAATATATCATCCAGAAATAAAATGTTTCTTTATAGATATCTCTCATATATCCTGCACACATACACACCCATACCCAGGATATGCTGAACTTCCCGAGGCAAGGACTAGCTGCCAATTTTCAGGATGAAAAGTTTCTCAAAAACTTCTTCATGAAGGAAAGCAGGGAGGGGGAAGAAGCAAGTTCTCACCACTAAAAACTCAAACATGTCTGTGAAAACAACTCAGTTTCTTTTTGCTGAATTCAGTCAAGGCCAAATTCAAGTTTCGGCTCCTCCAAGTCTCTTCAGGATCTAAAATAATTACCTTTCCTCTTGCCACTGGCCCCCTGCCAATGAAAACCAATTTAATGTTCTCATGTCCACCACCTTCCTTCAATACAGAGAGGAAAAACATAATTTTGTTTCCCTTATCTTGAAGATAAAAATCTTTCTTCTTCCTTCACAAAGCACAGTTACCAAACGTTAATAACTTCCCTAAATATCTAAAACTTAGGGAATTTGACCAGGAAAAGTGAAGTTTCTCAAGATTACACATTCCCTCAGGTTGCTTTTCAGGATGTGAAGTATTTTCTGGTATCAATAAGATTTAAATTAATATTTTAAAACTGTAAGCACCAGACGGTGCCTACGAGCACTTTCATGTGGTTTATGGGTGGCTAAATGGCTAAAAAGAGCTCTGTGGCTCACTAAAAAAGCACTTGTGTGTTTTAAAAAAGCATTTATGTATCAGTGGCTGGTGTGGAACGAGGCTCACCTTTCAGCTCCAGCTAAAAACAGATCCATCTCCTGCAGACAGATGGAATTAAAAAAGAACAGACTCCTCTTCCTGGCCAGTTTATGTTCACCCACAGAGACAATCAGCCAGTGTTGTTTAAAATTCGTGGGCAGTCACCCACCTTAACAGCTCCAGTGTGGAGGCAAGGATATAAATAACATTTATGGTGGAAATTACATCAATGTAAAGCCAATATTCACTCCACATGCATCAGAAATAAAGAAAGACAGTGGGAAACAGCAAAGTCCAGAATTTCTGAAAATCTCCATCAGATCCAACTCTTAGAAGCTCCAAAGCAGAGATGCAAATTTCCTCCTGCCACAACAGTCCTTAGCAGAAGCATTATTAAGAATAATCTATTTATATGGTGGCTGAACACTAGAAAGCACAAACAAACCAAAGAAACCCTCAAAAAATTCCCTGCCCCCAAGGTGTTTCCATTCTTTACAAAAACTACAAAAAGAAAAAATTGCACAGTGACAGATTTAAAAATAAAACAAGGTTATTTTAATCTCTTCCTTTCAGCAGCTTCCACAATGCTTCCATGTTTTGGAAACTGATTTTTCTTGTAGCTTGTCTCAGTCTGGAGAACAATTAAACTCATCTCCATTGGAGAAAACTCAGCATATCAACATCCGTGCACGGATGGAAAGATGGAAATATTTTCACTAGGAAATATTGGCTTTGATTGCATTAGAAAATTGAATCTGGTTCATTTATTTGTCATTAATCACGGATGTGACCTTTTAGGTTTTGGATATTGTCTGTTCACAGCAAAAAAGTTGGAGGGTCTAGAAGGAGGATTATTTGGTTTTTCCACCAGAGATTCAGTCCTTACCCTTTGTACCCCTGAGTGCTCCATGTGGGAAAGCTCAGAGTGAATTGAAAGACGCCAAAGAAATTAATGACAATGAAATTTGGTCCAGCTTTCCCAAACTGGTTTGTTCTGTGACTCCATCCCATGTCCACGACCACCATGATTTGTAAGCTGAGTGTCCCCTGGCTCACAGCTACTCCCAAACCATGCAAAGAGATTTAAACCACAGATAGAAACAGTGAATTCAGCATGAAAGTGTGATTCTCCACACCAAAAATTCTTCTTTTCATATTTAAACTTAATAAGTAAAATAGCATTTTTAAAAGGCATCTCTAATGACACTTTCTTAGCCTTATTCCCTCGCTTAAAATGTGTGAGGTTTATTAAATGTATACACTGCCATAATATATTTATTTTGTGGAGTTAAAAAATGCCCTCCTCATTCCTTCCTCCACTTCCATTCCCAACGAGACCCCTAAAGGATGATCACAACCCTTTTTAGGGTTTTACCCCAAAATCTCATTCATTCAGTGCCTGAACTTCGGGGAGCATAGAAATACCAGAGTGACCCACACAGAGAGGGGCTGGAATTCCTGTTGGAACCCAAGGCACACCTCTGGCTGCCCTGGGAGCTCAGGGCACACCTCGGGCTGCCCTGGGAGCTCAGGGCACACCTCGGGCTGCCCTGGGGGCTCAGGAGCCCCAGCAAGGGGGTCCCAGCCCCTGGCAAGAAGCCCAGAATGGCACCGGCTCTGACCTCAGCCCATGGGAAAAGTTACCAACACTGCCAGAATCATTGCAAGCCACCAGAGTGTGAAAATGAGCAGTGGTTTTATTTTACAAGGTAAAAAAGGAGATTTTAGGGTTTTTAATATGAGGATGAAGGATTTAAGATGGAGGATTTTGGGCGTTGCCCTGTTCTTCCTCTTCTTCTCCTTCTCCTCCATCTTCTGTGATGGTGGTGGCACAAAATGATTGGTAGAATGAAAAAGAGGTAGAAATTCCGTGTCTAGAATAGGTGCAAATGAATTGGTACAGAACAGTAACTAATAAATGCGTTGTGAAGAATGGTTGGATGATGGAAAGGGCACAAAAAGGCCGGGACAGCCCAGGACTGGGCAGTGCCCGCTCGGACTCGGCTGCATCAGATGTGCGGCCGGAGCTGAGAGCTGGCAGAGAGAAGGAGAAATCAACAACCTGAAACAACATCTGCAGCCGTTTCTCATCTGCTGGGGCTCGAGGTAAAGCTCCCCAGAGGTGAAGAACCTGTGTTTGTGCAGAGCACCCAACTCCCACAAATTCCCAGCCCTGGAAGCTTCCTAAAGCTAAATTGAGCCAGGGCTGGCCAGCTCCAGGAGGGGCACGAATCCCACTGGGACAGAATCTGGATTTGGTGACCTCCAGAGCTTCCTCCCACTCAACCTCTCCTCGAATTTCCTTTCACACTGTGCCGAGCACAGAAAGCAAAGCCGATGCCACCCTGCCATTTCTGCCTGGAAAAGCTGGGATTGGGAGATGAGGGTGTAACATCCCAGCTCAAACAGCACCTACGATCCACCAGGAGCTGGAGGACAGGGAATGAGCAGGTTTTTCTGCCTCCAGCAGGCGCTGGATGTCTGGGAATTGCAGCTGAATGATTACACAGAACCTTCGTCCCTCAGCACTCTGCGTCCTCCCCTATTTCAGAACCCAGGAGCTTTGAAACAGCAACACTCCTTTTTTTTTCCCTTTTTTAATATTGGTTAATATATATTCAGCCCTCATGACACAATAGAGCCCTTTGAAGGACTAGAAAGCTGTTTCTTATCTCCACTGGTTTATCTTTACTAGGCAGTTTCTCTGATGGCAGCGTTTTATCCTGTTCCAAAATAAATCACCCACTGCAAACATAAAGAAACACTGAACATATTTATAAAATAGAATAAATCTCCCTGTTTATCAGGAGAAGGGCCTGTCACAGCCTGCAAGACAAAAATCAAGCAATTTCAGTCGCAGAAGCCAAGTTCTCAACTGTTTTCTGAAGGCAACTATTTTGAGATTTCTAGGGAAATCTTACCACATCGCAGACCTCAAAGAATGTGATTTCTCTTAAGATTGTCAGGAACTTGGAATTAACTTTTCCATGTGGATGTGCTTGACCTATGGCTGAAAAACTGACCACTCAAATGGACAGGTAGGAAATTCACCTACACTTAAAAGATTTCCCAAGGTACCTGGCACGCTGAAACTATAATGGGAATTTTAAATGTCCATCCCAGAGCTCTGATCTCAGAAATCTCAGAACCCAGCACTGTCCAAAACTCACCAGACTGTCCAAAATAAAAAAAAAAAACTAAACAAAAAAAAATCACTGGAAACTGATTAGGAAGGATACCACAACATCCATTATACCTCTATTAATTGGCTTATATTAAAGGCAGTGACAGAAATTCTGACTGTATTAAATACTTCATGTTTATATAAAAATGCCATTGCTTCATTGATAACACTGATAACAAAGCAACCCCCTAAGGACAAAAACAGCACCCAACAGATGGAGAACCCACAGCACAGAGGTTGTCCAAGGTCAAAGATAAATGTGGAGTCAGAGCCCAAATCTCAGTCCAGAGTTCCTGGTCGTGGGGTATCAAACTTAACCCACCTGAGCCATTTTCCTGCAGCCCTGAGCTGAGGGAAGGGGCATATGGATGGACCCAGCAGTCTCCATGGAAAAGCATTTATAAATTCATTTATAAATTCATTTATAAATGCACAAATGTGGCTGGGACCCACCTGTCTCCTCCTTCAGCTACTAGAATGCTTAGGATGTCCTTAGGATGACGTTTTGCACCTCAGCTTTTGCTCTGCAGATGTTTCATTTGAGACTAAGGACTCAGGGCTTAATTTTCCAGCCTCAGGATGGCAACTTGGGATGTTTAGAGGGGCACAGCTTCACCTATTTCTCCCCATTTATTGTGCTCCATCAGAAACAGCCAGTTTGAGTCCATGGATTGCTTTGAAGCCAAGGTTCTGCTTTGCTCTACACCTAAAGAACATCCACAGGGATATGAAAAACAAGCACCATCTCTCAGCTGCAGCTTCAATGTTCTTTGCTCTGTTCCAGGATAAAACCCTGCAATACACAGAGTAAAATCTGCCTGACCAATGGATTTCAGTCCACCAAGGACCACGAGCCACCCACTCACCCCCTGCCCCAGGGGGATGGGGAGACCTGGAAAAAGGTAAAACCTGTGGGCTGAGAGGAGAACAGCTTCATAATTGAAATAAAGTAATTATAATAATTATGAAAAGAGCGACAACCAAAAGAGAGGCAGAGAGAGAGAGAGGGATAAAGCCAATTCAACAGGCAGCTTTTCAATCAGAAAACAAAAATTGCTAAGTGAGTTTAATGACATTAAGAGGTCTTCCAAAATGGCAAGTTATGCACAATAACTGAATAGTTTATGTGCATTGGGAGCAGCAAGTCATGGATATCATTAAAGCCATAAAGCTTACAGTTATTTCAAATCCATGCTGGCAATAGAAGATTGCTTGAATCTGAAAGAAAACTGGCAAGAAAATACAGAAAAACAACCCCAGCACAAATTTCAGTTGTCTATCACATACTACGACTTTTGACATACAAGGCATCAAAAAGAACTTCCAAAGATTTACTCATCTGCATGGGTGGATTAGTTTATTACTTATTATAAAGATGAATCTGCAAATTGAATCAAAAATCTACTTTAGTAATTGCTTGCAGTACTCTGAAGTTTAATACACAGAATTAAAAACAAGGAGAGTGGGCATGCAGACACTTAATGAACATTTAAACAAAGTTAAAAAAACACTGACAAACACTGAAACACTTGTACTATTATTAGCCTGTTGCTCAGTTTTCCCAAATAAAGAGTAATGGTGGTGTAAATCAAGAGGGCTCCATGTCACAAACCATAATCCATTTGCTTTGTTTGAAATTCCATCAGAGCTTGTTTGCATCTCTTAATAACCCTCCAGTGAAAGTAGTTTGGGTTGGAGGTTTTTAACAGGAAGTTTGAAAGTCCTGCTAAATTGGTACGAGTATTTTGTGAAATCCTTATTTATGTGCCTCTGCGAACTTGTTCGTAGGCACGTTATGACAACTTTTGTAGCTTTGCCTGGCGATAAAAATTACAATTTCAAAATAAATACAGAGCTCTGCACATGAAACAATAGAGGTGCATCCCCCAAGCTCCTTCTGGTGACAAGTGCAGCTCTTTCAGGTGTGGTGGCCAGCAGAGAGTCCTGGGGCCAAGGAGGCCGATGGCACCCTGGGGGCATTGGGAAGAGCATTCCCAGCAGGGCAGGGAAGGATTCTGCCCCTCTGCCCAGCCCTGGCACCTCTGGGGTGCCGTGTCCAGCTCTGGCTCCTCAGCACAGCAGGGCCAGGGAGCGCCTGGAGCGGGGCCAGAAGAGCTGAGGAAGGGCCTGGAGCATCTCCATGCCCAGGAAAGGCTGAGGGAGCTGGGGCTGCTCAGCCTCAGAGGAGCCCCAGCTGAGAGGGGCCCTCAGCCCTGGCTGTCCCTGGCTGCAGGGAGGGCTCAGGGCAGGGCCCGGGCTCTGCTCCGGGGCCCAGCAATGGCACCAGAGCCACGGGCAGGGCCTGAGCCCAGCAATGGCACCAGAGCCACGGGCAGGGCCTGAGCCCAGCAATTCCCTGCACAGGAGGCACAACTCCTGCCCTGGGCAGGGCCTGAGCCCAGCAATTCCCTGCACAGGAGGCACAACTCCTGCCCTGGCAGTGCCTGAGCCCAGCAATTCCCTGCACAGGAGGCACAACTCCTGCCCTGGGCAGTGCCCAGCCCTGAGCAGAGCCCAGAGAGGCTGTGGAATCTCCTCACTGGGGATATTCCAGACCCATCTGGACACAGCCCTGTGCCCTGGGCTCTGGGATGGCCCTGCTGGAGCAGGGAGGTGGCACCAGCTGAGCCACTGTGGTCCCTTCCAACCTGACCAGTCCTGGGATTCAGTGATTTACTTTGGTCCTTTCTATATAAATGGGAATTCCAGTTCTCCCTCCAGCAGCACAAAGGCCCTGCCATTCTAAAGGAGGTTAAATCCAGTTTGGAACAAACGTGTTTGCTGGGAGGCAGGAGCATCTCACAGCAGCCCTTCAGCGTGGGTTTAAGGCCTCCAGTCCATCTCTGATAGTCCTTGCAGAAAACACTCCCTGGATGGAAGAGGTCCAAAGGAGGATAAACACAGGGAGCAGTTGCAAATCGGTGTTATACGAAAAGTTATAAACACGCCTGATTTACAGCGTTCTTCCAAAGGAGCCTACCTAAAACCTGCTTGCCAAAGGTCAAACAACAGCGAAGGAGACTGAGCAGGAAACTGGTGCAGAAGTGAAGCAAAACATCATGGAGTGGGCAGTGGGCAAGCATGACCTGCGAGCACAGCAGTGTTCTTCAAATCACTGTGCAACAGGCAGGAGCAAGAAAGGATTTTCATCTCTTGCAGGATTTTCCAGGGCAAAGCCTCTCAGCACAGACTGGATCAGGCTGGAGAGACCATGGTGCCTCAGCTGGTGTCACCTCCCGGCTCCAGCAGGGCCATCCCAGGGCACAGGATTTGTCCACACAGCTCTGGAATATCCCCAGTGAGGGACACTCCACACCCTCTCTGGACAATGCATTCGGTGCTTGGTTGTGGGAGTTGGGCACTCCACACAAATGCAGGTTCTTATCTTCACCTCTGGGGAGCTTTATAAACCTCGAGCCCCAGCAGATGAGAAACGGCTGCAGATGTTGTTTCAGGTTGTTGATTTCTCCTTCTCTCTGCCAGCTCTCAGCTCCGGCCGCACATCTGATGCAGCCGAGTCCGAGCGGGCACTGCCCAGCCCTGGGCTGTCCCGGCCTTTCTGTGCCCTTTCCATCATCCAACCATTCTTCACAACGCATTTATTAGTTACTGTTCTGTGCCAATTCATTTGCACCTATTCTAGACACGGAATTTCTACCTCTTTTTCATTCTACCAATCATTTTGTGCCACCACCGTCACAGAAGATGGAGGAGAAGGAGAAGAGGAAGAAGAACAGGGCAATGCCCAAAATCCTCCATCTTAAACCCTTCATCCTCATATTAAAAACCCTAAAATCTACTTTTTTACCTTGTAAAATACTAAACCACTGCTCATTTTCACACTCTGGTGGCTTGCAATGATTCTGGCAGTGTTGGTAACTTTTCCCATGGGCTGAGGCCAAAGCTGGTGCCATTCTGGGCTTCTTGCCAGGGGCTGGGACCCCCTTGCTGGGGCTCCTGACCCCCCAGGGCAGCCCGAGGTGTGCCTTGGATTCCAACACTTGGTCACTGCCCAGGGAAGAAGTTCTCCCTCCTGTCCAGGTGGAACTTCCTGGGATCACTTCCTGCCTGTTGCCTCTTTTCCTATTTCTCAGCACCACTGGTCCCTGCTTTGACACCCAGAGACAAGACCCAAGCAAATATCTGCTTAGAAATTGGGTTTATCATCATTGCAATGGGACAGGGAACAATTCAAGGGCAGAAAAATTGTCTCAGTAACACCAAAAAAGTAGTTAATGGCTAAAACATCTCTTTGCTGACAGAGCTGCACTTTTTGGCAATGAATATTACCCTCTTAGACTGAGGGAAGGAACATAGGGATTTCCTGTATTTTCCTGTTTGCTCATGGTGGGGAGGAATTGTGCAAAGTTTACTATTCCTCTTCACCAGTTTCACTGACAATGAAGTTACCAAGTGCCCAACACTGCTGTTTGCAAAAACACCATTGCACAAATTCTTCGTGCCTTACATAACAAAATTACCCCTTTGAATCCACGCAGAGTTTTGTGCAACACATTTCTAAAGACTTGTAAAAGTGAGGGGAAAATAAGCATGATCTTGAAGAAAGGAATGAAAATTGATAAGTTAGTTGTAAAAAAATCCCTCAAATGCTGTGTGCGTGTTTAACACAGAGCAGATGTACTGGAGCTACATGAATCACAAAAGCATCTGTTTAGCTGAGATATCCAATAACGTGTTACACATTTGGGGTTTTCCAGCTCTTAAAGTAGTTGTGTAAGGCAGCTCCACTGAAAGAAACTCCGTGTACCACTGCTTCAGAGCCAGCGCTGGTTATCCCAGAAGAGTGACAGCCCCGTGACTGATGAGGGCTGGGGTGATCCCAAAGCAGGATGTGGTGTCTGATCCTCCGCAGACTCCCGGCTTACCTCAGGTGAACCCGGGCGTCACCTCCCCGCTGCAGCCGGCTCAGATCGCCACAGGTTTCCAGCCACACCCGGGGCTCTCCGGCGGGCGGGGAGAGCAGAGCTGCGGGGAGCGGAGCGGGCAGAGCCGGGCTCTTCCCGGCAGCGCAGCCCCGGAGAGAGGGGAACATCCCTGTGCAGCGTCCCGGAGCCTCGGGGGCGGCACGGGGCCGGGCATCCCATCCCATCCATCGCCTCCCATCCCATCCACAGCCTCCCATCGCATCCCATCCCATCCACCGCCTCCCATCGCCTCCACTGCCTTCCCATTGCATCCCATCGCTTCCCATCGCATCCAACACCTCCCACCGCCTCCCACCTCATCCCATCGCTTCCCACCCCCTCCCACCGCCTCCCATAGCATCCCCCCGCCTCCCATAGCATCCCATCGCATCCCATCGCTTCCCATCGCATCCCATCGCATCCCATCGCTTCCCATCCCATCCACCGCCTTCCACCGCCTCCCACCGCCTCCCATAGCATCCCATCGCATCCCACCGCATCCCATCACTTCCCGCCGCCTCCCATCGCATCCACTGCCTCCCACCGCCTCGACCGCATCCATCCCAACGCATCCCATCGCATCCCATCGTATCCCATCGCTTCCCATCGCATCCATCGCTTCCCACCGCCTCCCACGCCCGCACCGCGCCCCGCCGGCCCCGCCGTGCCCAGCCCCGGGCAGGAGGAGCGGCTCCGCCCGGCCCCGCTGCCCGAGCTGCCGCAGCCGCTCCGCGCTCTCCGCCTGGCTTTGGTGAGTGAACAGCGGCGGGGAAAGGGAGGAGGGAGCTGGGGTGAGGGGGAGAGGCAGGGATTTGAGGGATTTGAGGGATTTGAGGGATTTGAGGATCGGGGAGCGCTGGCGGCTCCTCGGAGCTCGCTCGTCCCGGCTGAGGCTGCGGCGGGACCGGAGCGCAGCGAGAGGAGCGGGGCAGGAGAGCCAGAGCAGCAGCACTCACTAACACACCCCGCTTCTGATAACTCTCTCCCAGCATTAATTGGGAGCCCCTGGCAGGAGTTTTCTGCTCCTCACCCGGCGCATCCCAGCCCAGAGCAGCAGAGGGGTGCGTGGAGCAAAGGGTGGCCCGTAGGGGCAAACAAATGTGAGGAGAAATCCCCAAAGAGCATCAATTCACCGCAGGAAGCTCAGCCAGCTTTCCTCCCCGGAGGACACTGGTCCAAGCTGCAGATCCAGCAGCTCCAAAGGTTTGCCCCCTGCCCCCGGAGCAGAGAGGGGTCGTTCAGGGTCAGGTCAGCAAGGGCCAGAGCGCGGAGGGGATGCTCAGATGGAAATGGAAAGGAGGGGAAGGGAAACAGATGGATAAAGTCCGGATTCTCCATTGCACTTAACGGGCACACTTGAATTAAGATGGTTCGGGGCAGTTCCTGTCCGCCTGCTAAATATTTATGCACTTGTTTCAAGCGTCTTTCTGGTGACTAACGGGGAGGGAAAGGAAGGGAAGGGGACACGGCTGGGAAAAACAGGCAGGGAGGGGTGGGTTCCTTGTTCTAAGGGAGAACAGTGGCTTGGCTGAAGAAAGAGGAAGATAAAGAACTTAACCCTCACCCCCTGTGGAAGATAATTGTGCTCTTGTGAGGTAAATGCATTATTTTCATACAGATCTTTCCTCAAATACGAGTCCAGCTCATCCTGAGGGGGTTTGACCCTATAGCAGGGACCTATAGCAGGGACATAACCTGCCCTAAACCTTAAACCATTCTCGATGTAGCCTCCCCAGGCTTTCCTTTACACACAGGAATGATGGAGAGGAATCGGAATTCTTGGATCAGCTGCTTTTAAACTGTTTACTTGCAAGGCACCAGGCTCTCTTACTGTAAGAAGCTCCAGCACTGCCCCTTTGCCATCTGCTTAATTCAACAACAAACATTAAAGCTGCCCGCAAAAAGTTTAAAAAAAAAAAAAAAAAAGGAGCTTGTTTAAGTCAGATATGTATTTCTATAAAGGAAAAGCTTTGTATTTTCAATGAGTTATTGCTAAAATATGAAGGAACTCATCATATTACTACAGTAAGTTCACCAGATGTTTGAAGAGACTGATAATATGTGCTCCAAATTAAAGATGAAATTTAAAAAAAAAAAAAAAAGTGACCCAAAATAAATCTCTCAGTAACAGGGTTTCCTTTTATTGCCAGTACAAGGAGACAGTGACTCCTCACACCCACTAGGATTTTTAAATCTGTGCATTTTTGTGATGAAGGTTTTCATACAGCTTCAAAGCCCCAAAAAGTTCACTTGAGCTGAATTCAAGTAAATCCCCAAAGAGTTTTCATAGTGATCAGCCTCAGCACTGGAAGAACTACCAACTCTTATTCACACACGTGGTTTTTCACTTCTGTGAGTAGTGGCTTATCAAGCCACTCATAAAGAACCAGATCTTGATGTTTGAATGACAGGGTGAGTTACATTTTTAAAAGTTAATTGTATTCCTACAATTATGTTAATTAATGTTAATTGATGCAGAGGGATTAAACCCACCAAATTTTACAGTTTTCAAGGGTTGGAGTCAGTAGTAGCACAAGGTGAAGTCCAAAAAATGAAGGTTTTTTTGCCATGCCTGTAGGAAAGATGTCCTGTAACAGTGAGTTGGGGTAATGGGTTCCAAACCCAGAACACCACTGCAGCTGCTCAGCTTTAAAGGAACCACATTCCTGGGAAATTCCCCTTGTTTATAAGGGATTTCACAGCTAATGGGTTTGTTTGGTGCATCACAGCACAAATTTCTTCTATTACAACAGTTACTGCACAGGTCTAGCCCTCATAGCAAATTCTCTTTTTACACACAAGGAATGGAGTAAAGAACACGACTTGTCCAGCACAGCAGTACTTAAAGAAAGTAACATTTAAACTCTGTTTTGCTAAGAGATCACATTGATGATCAATTAGTTGATACTGATAGTGTTTAGACCAGCAGGGGAAATTATTACCATATCTGGAAGCTTCAGGATTCTACTCAAGATGAGGTTTTCCCCCAATCTCTTGGCAAAAATAATCCATATTTGGGAAATGCGATCACGAGGACAAGACTGGATTTTGTCATGGAAAAACTGACATTTAGAACAACTTAAACTAGAAAATTGAGCCGCTGGAAGAAGAGTTTCTGGAAGTCTGAGCTTACATTTTGAAGGGCAAAACATTCTTTGGAATGTGTCCATCCTCTCTATGCTCTTTTTAATATTCATGGAATAGAGGCCAAGGGTTAAAGAGAGCTGTTAAAAAATGCCAGCCTGAGTCAAAAAAGTCTATTTCCATCTCCTGATGATTTCAGGTTAAGGCTCAAACTTAAAAATAATATCTTTATTTAGGAAAAAAAAAAGGCAGTAAATACAGATGCAGTATTGCCCCATTAAATAAAATAAAAGCAGAAGTATTTATCTGCAATCCTGAGAGCCTGTACCCTAATATCCTGATGTATGAATTAAAAAAAAAAATAGTGGGAGCACAGTAGAATCGGTGGAATGAAAAGAAAACACCCCTATATCAGCAAGCTACAAATTCAGTATATCACACAGCTATAAGAAATACTTTTTAATAATATATACTTTTTTTCTCCTTGAAAAATATCCTGATGTATGAATTAAAAAAAAAAATAGTGGGAGCACAGTAGAATTGGTGGAATGAAAAGAAAATACCCCTATATCAGCAAGTTACAAATTCAGTATATCACACAGCTATAACAAGAAATACTTTTTTCTCCTTGAAACACTTCTTAACACAAAGTTACTTAAAAGTTTCAATCCTCCTTCACCACAGGCTCTGCATTCCATGCTCTGGTTGTCCATAAGATCTGCTTGCTCTCCTCAGCACATCACCATCCAAGCTGGAGGAATGAGGATAAATTCAATGGCCCAGCCCAGCCCACAGCCAAGCAATAAAGCTGCTTTTTGGGGCTTTATTACAAAGGGGCACAGGGGTTGGCCTTGCCCTGGCCCCTTGTCCCTCTGCATGAAGGGGTCACTGCTCTGAGTGTGAGGGGACCTTTCACAGTCCAGAGCAACTGGATAAATTCATTTCAAAACCAGCCCATCTGAAGTATTTTAAAATTCCCTGTAATGTGTGTTCCCAGACATAACTGAATAAATGCCTTAACCACACAGCCTGTCCACCTTCTTCAGACAAGTGACAGGAGCAGCAGAGGGTACAGAAATGCAGCAGTTGTGGCACTGGGCCCTCAAGTTTGGAAGTGAAGTGTGGAGAAGGCTTCAGAAACAGCCTCTTGCCCTTTCTTTCCCCAGGAACAGTCCTTTTCCCAATCCCACTGGCACCCAGCATCATTCCTGGGGCATCTGGCTCCCAAATTGGCCTGCAGATCCCCAATCCAACAACTCAGACAGCAATTTGCTCTGCAGTCTGCTCTGTAAAGTAGATTTCAGCACATCTGCTACATCAGTCTTGGCCTCATTTTCCCTACAACCCAGCATTTCCTACAAAAGCCACCGAAAATTCCCTGCCACCAAAGGATTGCAACGCAATTAATGCAAAACTGGACAGCCAGATGTCCAGAGCTGTCATTAAGGAGCTCCTCCACCCCAAGGAAGAGTCATAACCAGACAAGGAATGAAATTTTATAATATTTATAAGTCAGGCAGGGTTGCTTGTTCACACAGCAAAAGATTTATTTATAACTCTCGTAAAAGAGGTATGTGAGGGGAAAAGGACAGTCCAGCAGACTGGCAGAATCTGACTGGTGGGACACTGCAGCTTCAGGTTATGAATCTTTTCATTTCAGGCTGCCTGGGAGAGACAGCTCGAGGGCAGAGGGAATTCAGTCTGTCCTTTGATAGTGGAAGATGCTTTTCCAAAATAAAAAACCAAACCCTGGTCCTTGCTGGACTCATCTGAGTGGGAACAGGCAGGTTTACCACGTTTTTTCATTTACTTTTTATCAAAAATATTCCTTGAATATTGGCAGGTGTTGAACAGGGGTTGTTCCCTTAAAGAGAAATAAATGAGTTTTTGAGAGGGAAATCGATCAAACCTCTAACATGTTAATACTTTCAACACCTAAAGAATACTTTTTAAAAGAATCACTAGAAATAAATGGGTTTCTTCAGTACAACATAGTGAGTAAAGGCCATCTGAATAAAAATCTTACTTTCTGCCTTGAATTTAGTCTGATGAACAAGAATTTTGCTTTTTGGAGCTGTAGCCTCTTAAAAACCTATCAGTAAAAGATGTGCCAGAAGTTTATTCTAGACACTTACTCCCACTTAGTCAGGACTTAATAGATTGTACCTGCACTAATGAGGCATCCACTCAGCATCTCCCAGTAGATTCTTGTTCCTTGGAACTGTAATGCAATAACAAATGATGGCTGCTGAGCCTCCTCATGGAAAAAGCTCTTCACAGACAGCAAAAATTCAAGAAGCATTTCATAGTGAGGTCAAGGTTTAGAAGTTCCAAAAAGCAATCCAAAGCCTTGGGCTGCTTTTTTTTTTTTTAAATCAGTTCTTGGTGAACTTTGTTTCAGTGTAATTAAACTGTGCAAACATTGAACTCCATTTATTCATTATTATTGCTTTCCTCTGCTGGCAGCTGAGTTACAGATAAGGAATTACAGTAGCTCCTGGAAAAAGGGCACCTACCCTTCTTTGGAGCAGGAGTACTCCAGATGGAGATCTGCAAGTTGCTGCCTAAATCCTGCCCTATCCAACCACAGCAGCACTGAGAAGAAACTTTGGGGAGCAGAGAACATCATTTACTGTGTTCTGCTGCGTTTTATTCCCAGAATCCCAGAATTGTTTGGGTTGGAGGGGCCTCTGCAGATCATCCAGCCCAAGCCCAAATGCAGTTCATGCATTCCATACAAATGTTAGATGAGCTGTCTAACCAGGCAGCTTTCTTTGCTGTTATTTTTATTTTCAGTCCAAGGCTCAATTAACACTGCCTCCTCTCCCTTTATTTTACCACACACTTACATGGAAATAGGTGGGGGTGAAGATCATTCATTCCAGGTTCTTGCAACACCTCCTTGCCTTGGCCATGCCCTGTACACTTCAACTCAAACACACTTGAAGAGGTGGAACAAAGACTGGGATCGAACCATTTTCCAGATGGGCTGGTTTAAAATCCATGGAGTAATTTCTGTCCTCATTCTCAGGAGATGCTCGAGGTCTCTGCCATCTCTGAGAAGCTGCCACAGAGGAATTGCCCCGGCAGAGCCTGAAGGAATCCGGGATCACAGCGTTCCCCGGGGTGCTCCTGTTCCCTCTGCCCATGGATGCTGCTGCCACCAAGGACACAGCTCTTCCCCCAACACCCACCTGTGAGTAAAGCCCAGGCAAGAAGGAATTTGACCTCCCATAAGGAAGCACAAATCGTTTCAGCTAAAAGGCGGATTACTGGAATAAGAAAGATAAAGTTAAATGAAGTATTGCATCACTGGATTTCAATAGGAAATTCTGATTCTTGAACAATCTCTTGCATTGTATTGCTCTGGCCATGTTTAGAGTTATGAGGGTGGGAAATCCCATGCATATCTCAGTGTTAGTTGTGTAAATACTTTGAGCAAATATATTTACAGTCTCAATTTCCTTCCTTATTGCTTTCAGAGATTTACCAGAACATAAACTCAGACAAGCTAGGACATGGCACAAAATGTGTGTCACCGTCACAGTAATTTTTCTTCAAGGTACTGGAGGCAGAATTTGCTCAATTGATCATATGCTCCAAGATGTAAAATATTATTAATCAATTCTGGACTGTGGATCAATACATGAAGTTGGCAGCTGGGAAGCAGAAGATGCTTATTAATCCTGAAAAATCCTATAATTTTGTATTTGATCTAAAATAGGCCTGGCATCTTTAAATGTTCGAAATCTGTGTGAGCCTAGACTGTGTAGGAAGAGATTACTCATTACCTATAATTTGAATGACTGCTTACTGACTGCCAACTGCTGCATTCTCCAACTGTTAGATTGCTAATAAGCATTGGCTTGTTTAAATTATTTAGTACAAAATAGGTTAATATGCTTTTTACTAACACATTTTAAATTGGTTTGCCAATATGGAGTTTATGTTCTGGTTCGTAATCGGCTGTTTAATGAGATGGAATGGATTAAAACTGTGAGGAATTAAATTTCTTCTTCAGACTCTGGGGTCAGAAATATATGAAGTCCTATGAAAACTGTTTGGGATTGGTTACTGGGGTTTCATAAAACACAAATTACCTGTATGTAAAATGTTGTAAAAATGTGTTATTTAGGAAAGCCCTGAAAGGGACAGTGCTAAGCTGAGGCAGAAATTAGCTTTATTATCTTACTACTACAGTGATTGAGCATGGGTTTTTTTTTCTTTTCTGTAGAAAAGAAATAAACATGCAAATAAAAATCCCCAAGTAACCCCACACATTTTCAACCAGGAGTGCAAACCACAACTGAACTTCCAAGGCCTGGACTTCCGCTCTGATTCTCACTCGGTGTGCCCGTGAAAAAGATGTCCAAAAACACCACAGAGAACTCGAGCAACGCTCCCTCAGCTCTTCTAGGCCTGTTCCTGGGAAGCATTTCCCTGGTCACCGTTGTCATGAACATTTTAGTGTTGTGTGCTGTGAAAAGGGAGAAGAAGCTGCAGACAGTGGGCAATTTGTACATCGTGAGCCTGTCCATCGCAGATCTGATCGTGGGGGCGGCTGTGATGCCCCTCAACATCGTGTACCTGCTGAGCCCCGTGTGGCCCCTGGGGCTGGCAGCCTGCTTGTTCTGGCTCTCCATGGATTACGTGGCCAGCACCGCCTCCATTTTCAACCTCTTCATCCTGTGCATGGACCGGTACCGCTCGGTGCAGCAGCCGCTGAAATACCTCAAGTACCGCACCAAAATGAGAGCCTCGCTCCTCATCCTGGGGGTCTGGCTGCTCTCCTTCACCTGGGTCATCCCCATCCTGGGCTGGCATGTTTTTGCCAACAACGGGCACAGGAAGGTGAAGGAGAACAAGTGTGAGACGGAGTTTTCCGAAGTCACCTGGTTTAAAGTGCTGACTGCCATTTTCAACTTCTACCTGCCCTCCCTCCTGATGCTCTGGTTCTACTGTAAAATCTTCAGAACTGTCCGGAAACACTGCCAGCACCGAGAGCTCACCAACGGAGCTTATTGGTCTTCCTGGGATAAAAACACCGTGCATCAGACTAAGATAAAGGACGAGAAAAATACCTGCTTCCAGAAGCAAAGCTTAGGAGAGAACACCCCTGGAATAGACAAGCAAAGCTCCCCAGAGCCCCAAAAAGTGGAGGCAGAGCTTTATTTCAGCAATCCTGACAAGCCTTCAAAGGCGCTGAGTAATGGGAAAGTCCTGAAGTGGAGCTGTTTCTCTCTCCCCACAGCCAAGCCTGAGCGTGGCTTGGATAAAGCAGGGAAGAAGGGTGCGTGTGCCACAAAAAAAACTGGGAATAAGGAGCAGCCTGGCTGCCAGGACAGCGACTCCAGCGTGGCATCAGACAACCACACCTTCACCGAGGTGGCCCCCCAGGCAGAGCACTGCAGCTCCAACCCTAAAGGAGCCTGCTGTCCTCAGGGAAAGACTGAGCGCAGGGATTCCAGAGGGCTGGCATTCCTGAGGAAGACCTGGCACACCCTGCACAGCCATTCCAGGAGCACTCACCGGCACAGCAACAGGGAGAGGAAGGCAGCAAAGCAGCTGGGGGTGATCATGGCAGCCTTCATGCTCTGCTGGATCCCCTACTTCGTGCTATTTATGGTGATAACATTCCACGACCATGAACAGCTCTCAGAACTGCACATGGTCACCATATGGCTGGGCTACGTGAACTCCACCCTAAATCCATTCCTGTATCCTCTTTGTAACCACAATTTCAAGAAGACTTTCAAAAAGATCCTTCACATTCACTGATACTGGTCGGGGTTTTTGGAGCTCAAATGCAGCTCAGGAGTTCAACCAAACAAAATGGTCCAGTTGCAAGGGACGGGTAAAGTAAAAGACTTTGGCAAACTGTAATTTATAATGTGTTAGTAAAAGTGGGAAATGTGCATTTAATAGTTTTAACACATTTGAAGAGCTACTTCAGATCAAGAATCTGAATAACTCAGGGTCAATCTATGAACTGTTACACTGCTGTCAACCTTTTACCATTTGAGATCACCTTTCATCACAGAAATGGAAATACAAATAGATACCTTCAGTGATTATAAATTATTCAGCCACAGAAAAGGCAGAAATCACTTTTCTGTGATTGGCCAAAACCATTTTTCTCTTTCAACTCACTCCATTGCACGCAGGAACACATTGCTTGTGCAGTGAGGTACTTTGCGCAGTCAAAGAACGAACTTTCAACTGTTTAAAAAAGCTACCTTATTTATTTATGGCTTCCTCCAAATCACAAACCTTTCATCAAATGTCAAGTTTAAGTGTACCCCACTGTATCTCTTTGATATCACGCTTATATTAACTGTATGTTAACTTTGCTGAAAAAAAGTAGTATTTTTATGTCCTAAAAGGGTTTCCATGCTCGACATACTGTCACCATCTGCTCCAGAAGGATGTGCTGCTGTTCCAGAATTGCAGGATACAGTTGGTTGTACATGAAGTATGTTTTCCTTTTCTACCCTTTATATTTAATTGCATTACGTAAACCTTGCTGTCAAACATTTCAGGAGAAACACACAACAATAGAATACTTTAAGCTGGAAAAGAGACCAAGAAGATGTTGAAGTCCAACCTACAGCTGAAAGCTGCGCTGGATTTGATATTCCGAAGAAAAAAGGATGTGCTCTGATTCATTTTGTTGATGCTGATGCATTTCCCGCATCCTGAACACGTTCTTGCTTCTGAAATTGCTGGGTTAACAACAAAGTTCTGACCTGTAACTCCTTCAGCCGAGAACTGCCAAAAGTGTGGGGGGATGAGCTGTAGGGGTGTCCTGTGCAATATCTTTGTTACCTCAGAAGCAAAAAGGGGTGGTTCAATGGTAAGGGGAGGAATTCTGGGTTCTCTTTTCTTAGAGGTCTCGAGGTGCTCAGAGTCCCTGTGTGCCACATGTGCCTGGTTCATAAAGTGAGCAAGGCAAGATCACAGCAACGATGCAACACTAAGGGCAAGGTGGGAAAGGCTGCTCGTCTATTTTGGATAGAATGCTCTAAATGCAAAGTGTTATTCCTCTGTCCACGTCATTTCTCTGAATTAGACACCTGAGTGTTTAATTGTATTTAAAGTGTTCAGTATTAAACAAAGCCCTCATACATCTGCATTTTAATCAATCGGGAAAATGTGCCAAAGGAATAAACTTCAGTCTATTTCAGTGTATCATGCATGGTTCTGAGATTAATTGACTTTGGTTTCAAGCTGCACACAGGAAAAACTGCAATTAGGAAACTTAAAGCTAGGAGAAATAAAGGCAAAATGAAGAGAGAGAGAATATAAAACAAACGAAATTCATTGCAGAATTCAGACAACTTTTTCACTGCAAGAGGAACACCTGCCCCAGTAGTAAATTACTCCTTTTTGGGGTACAGAGCAGAACCTTTTGAAACACATGCTCTAATCCCTGGCCTTTCACAACCATCCACTGAGATTCACAGCCATTACACAGTTTTTTTTCTATTGTGATTTGCAACAGCAATTCTGGCCAAAAAGGATGGTAATCTAGATGATCCCTGAGGAAATAAAAGTCAGACGCAGTTATTAGTGCTGAAAAACACATTTACCCAAGGGCTGCTGAGAGTTATCAAGATGTCTGTCCTGTTGATCACGAAAATTGCCTTTTCTGACTTTAAAATGTACTAATACATGACAAAACCTAAGCAAAGTCATCGAAATTTGGTCTAAAAATGATGGTGACTGTAACGACGAAAACCTCTGGTAAAAATAAAGAACATTCAAAGAGCTAAACCCAGGAAAATAAAGCTGCCTGAATATTTTTTTTTTTTTAATCTCAAGTCATTTTTACTCATGATCTTAGTGTCACTGTGTTAATAACAAAGACAGGGGATTGGTGATAGCCACGTTTTGTAGCCATTAGATAATTAAAACAAATAGGAAAATGGGATAGTGCTTATTTTAAATATCAAGGTACCTAAGAGGATTTCTCAGTTTATTTCACTGAACAGGCAATTCCAGAGGCTCTGGATGTAAGAGAAGCAAAGCAAATTCGGGTCAGGAATGGGGAAGCCTCCCACCACGTGGGGCCAAGGCTCAAGAGGACGTTCCAGGCGCGGCTTCCCGTAAAACGTTTCCAGCGTTTCCCAGTTAACAAACAAGGTCAGAGGACACGGAGCTTCCACAGAACATCACGAGAGTCTGGGGATTTCTTGGACTGCAGCAGTGCTGGGGTTAAGGTGTGGTGGGAGTGACCAGCCTGGTTTCACAGAGGCACAAAACTCTGCTCTTGCAGCGTTCCCCGCTCCAGTGGGGACATCTGGTGGG
The DNA here is from genome assembly GCA_026261815.1 of Monarcha castaneiventris obscurior. Lineage (NCBI taxonomy): Eukaryota > Metazoa > Chordata > Aves > Passeriformes > Monarchidae > Monarcha > Monarcha castaneiventris. Next base: position 18,535,332 of record JAMPIT010000484.1, read on the forward strand.
AAAGGAGGGAACCCGGGGATCCGCCGGGAGCTTCTCCTCATGCTCTCCCCAGATCAAGTGCAGGTGCACATTCTGGCCTCTCTCCATCCTCTGAAAGGATGGATCCATTAAATTATCCGTGAGGCCGCTCTGTGAAAGCAAAACGAATGAAAATGATCGAAAGAGGCACTTTAAAAAGGCATTTCTAATCCTCAGGTGTTTATACAGAAGCACTGGAAGTGCTTCTGAACATTTCTAGCGGAGGCCCTGAACTCTGCAGATTTTCCACTGCTAGCAGGGGTGCTGAGGACTACTCTCCTAAGTTAAGTTGCTACAGAGGAGGTGTTAAAAATCTAAAATTTAAAAGTTAAAACTGAAATGTTTCACTGCATACATTCCTTCAACCAGAATGCCAATTCACTTGGAAATGCCAAGCTAAATTTAAGTACTGTACAAACATATTTGCATTCACTTAGATACCAAATACAATGACAAAATGATTAATTTTCATCAAATTATATGTCTGTTGAAGGATTATAACATAAAGAGAACAATTAATGTCAGCACAGTGTGGAAATGGCTCCTAAAAATAGTTTACACTCCTGATATTGAGTTGAAAATTATTCTAAAAACATGGTGCATGTCTGACATCAGAATTAATCCCTGAACTCAGTTCTTTGAGGGATAAAAGCTGCTTCTCTGATTGCATCAGGGTTGTCATACATAAAACAAAAGGTTTGGCTTTCGCATCCATGGAAAGATAAGTAATTAATTTAAAATATGAATGTTGTTAAGAGTTAATTAAGTTGTTAATTGATTAAGAGAGTTTGTAGTTCATGTTTCTTAATGTGTGTTAAGTGATATTTCTAAGTTCCAAGCAAAGTTCCAGAGTTTAAATTACATTGAAAAATCCCATGATATGTTCTAAAATCATCTAAGTTTAGCTGTGTTCTAGAGGGAGAGAGAAGCCCCACCCATGGCTAAAGTGCTATCTTTAGAAAAGACCAGTAACCTGTCACCAAGCTCCATGGTAACCATGAATTTTAATGAGAAAGTTCCCTCCAAAAACTCAGATTACACCCCCCAGAGACTTCAACCCTAGTAACCAGCGAGCCATTAGCTGAAAAGCCTCACATCCACCTCCTGAACCAGGACCAGTTGTGGATGCTGAAAGCTTGGGTGCAGAGATTTCTCAGTTTTCTGATAGTGTCTGTGTGAAAGCCTCGCTTTCTCACGGATGCTCTGGGGACACAGTTGGGAGTTTTTTGGGAACTATAATATTGTTATGGTACAAAGAAGAGAAATAGTTGAAGTAAGTGTTGTTGGGCTCAGCCAATCCCTTTGGGGCGTGGCTGACCCATAAACCAATGACCTTATGCTAGTCCAGAGAACTAAGGTATATAAGCAAACTTGTAAATTAATAAAGTGTCGGTTTCTGTTCATATGAAATCGTCCCTGTCGCGTTTATGCCTCGCTCTGCTGCCTGCTAGTGACAACCAATGAACTGAACTTTAAAAGAACTCCAGCAATTATCTCCTACTTTGGAGGTGGGACAGTGGGCGGTGATGGGAGGAGCCGGGAAAAGTATAAATATCGAAACACAGGGAGAGGGTTGCTCTTTTTGCCTGCTTTGGTTGCTGCACTTTTGTCTCTGCAACACCTTGCTCAGGATTAGCCTGGGCAGTGCTCAGTGCTGGGGATTTTAGGCCTGCATTAAACTGCTTTTGCTTGGGGCTAGCCCAAGCCAAGACCCAGCACTGTGGGTCTTTTTTTTGGGTTTATAGCCCTTTAGGCTGTCAGTGTCTCCAATTGCTGCAGATCCGGGTGAGGTTTTTGTTATTAAGGAATTCAGCTGTTGTTGTTTAATACATCAATTTTTAAACTTTTTAAAAAGAGTGTGGCCTCATTCCTGACAAGGGTGTTCCTTTGGAGCATATTCCTGCTTTTTTTTCCTCTACTGACTCCAGCATTCAGTGCTCCAACAGACTTTGACCTTTGCAGTGTCCCACCCTTGCAGCAGTAACAGGTACAGCACTAAACTGCTCTTTTTTTGTAAATAAGTTGATCGTTCTGCCAGGTTCTGCTTGTATTTTGTGGCCTTGCTCACTGAGAATGCTGTAAAAAATTGATTTAAGTCCTGAAATGGAAAGCATGATGTGAACCTAACTAAATGTTATTTTTATTAAAATCTGTAAGAGAATTTAAATCTGAGTTTTGGAGAAGAATCTGAGTTCTTGTTCTGAGAAGCTCTGCAAAAACATGCTGAGTCCATAATCCCCAATAATGGATGAGCTTGAATCTCTTCTTTTTAATTCCCAGAGTTTGAATCTGCGTCCTTTTAATTCCCACCTTCAATCCTAGGATGATTCTCCCTTGCTGCAAGATTTTGCTCAGGGACTTTGAAACTCCTACCTCTGGGAATGTGTGCCAGAAACACTCAACATTTTTTCTTTGCTTTCAAAGAACCTGTTTTCTAGTTGTTTATTATTCTCATGTTTATTGCTTCCTTTTATGTGCTTATAGGAAGATGTAAAAAGAGGATAAAAGGTCCAAAAAGGGATAAAAATAAAACCTTTTCAAGCCTGGGGGAAATAAAGTGCAGAACTGAGTTTTAAGTTCTTTATTCCAAGAGAATAAAGGCATTCCCAATACTAATGAAGCAAGTGAAATGCAAAATGAGGAGCTGCAGGATTTCACTGATGTAACACAGTTGGACACAAGGATACAACCATCTGTAGCGAACTTCCACGTTTATTCCAATCTATTTTATTTGGGAAATTCCTGGAAGGTCTGTCCAGCCCATGCTCCACAGCAAGGTCCTCTGTCCAAAGATTGGCTCTAAATGTAGAATTTGCTGAATTTCAGCTCTGAAAACTTCCCTGACCAATTGTCATTCTGTGACTGCACCCACACTTAGCTGGTGGCTTTCCCTCCCCGGCTTCCTCCCCATTTCGGGGTCAGTTTCTGCCAAATGGCTGTGACTGCAAATCCAAAATACAAGGCAGCTCTGGCAAATTTATTTTCCTGATAAAATGGCATAAATGACCTGCAGAGGTCATACTTGTTATTTTAGAAGACGTATTTTTGAAAACAGTATTCTTGAGCTCGGGACCAGGAGCGGGAGTGGGACCGGGAGCGGGATCAGGACCGGGAGCAGAAGCAGGAGAGGGAGCAGGAGCAGGAGAGGGATCGGGACTGGGAGCAGGAGTAGGAGAGGGATCGGGATCGGGACCGGGAGTGGGAGTGGGAGTGGGAGCAGGATCGGGAGCAGGAGCAGGAGAGGGATCAGGAGCAGGATTGGGATCAGGACCAGGAGCAGGATCAGGATCGGGAGTGGGACCGGGAGCAGGATCAGGACCAGGAGAGGGATCAGGACCAGGAGCGGGAGTGGGACCAGGACCCGGATCGGGACCAGGAGCGGGATCAGGAGCAGGACCAGGAGCGGGATTGGGACCAGGAGTGGGATCGGGACCAGGAGTGGGATCGGGAGCAGGAGCAGGACCGGGATCGGGATCAGGAGCAGGAGCGGGATCGGGATCAGGAGCAGGAGCAGGACCGGGATCGGGATCAGGAGCAGTAGTGGGAGTGGGATCGGGAGCAGGAGCGGGATCAGGAGCAGGAGCAGGACCGGGATCAGGATCAGGAGCAGGACCGGGATCAGGATCAGGAGCAGGACCGGGATCAGGATCAGGAGCAGGAGCGGGATTGGGACCAGAAGAGGGATCGGGAGCGGGAGCAGGAGCAGGAGCGGGACCAGGAGCAGGATCAGGAGTGGGAGCGGGATTGGGACCAGAACCAGCCCCGCCTCAGGCCGGCCCGCCCACCGCAGCTCGTGACGTCATCACCCCGCGCCGGCCTCCTGTGTCAGTTGTGCGCGGTGGGTGACGTCACAGGTGGGAGCCGGCCGGCGATGCCGGGGGCACAGCCGGTGAGGGGCAGCGGGGACGGAGCGCTGCGGGGCAGGGGCACGGGCACGGGAATGGGCATGGGCATGGGTATGGGCACGGGTATGGGCACGGGCATGGGCATGGGTATGGGAATGGGTATGGGCATGGGAATGGGTATGGGCATGGGCACGGGCACTGCCATGGGCACTGCCCCCGCCGGGGTCCCGACACAGCAGTGGCACCGGCCCCGCACTGCCCCTTGCAGGGTCCCGCCGGCTGCCCGGGCAGCAGCAGGGGCTGCAGTCACGCACAGGTGGGCGGAGGCTGCCCTGTGCCCAGTGGCCAGGGCCAGTGTCGGTCCTGGTGCCGTGTCGCTGTGCAGGGCTGGTGCCATGTCCACGTTTGGGTCCAGTGCCATGTCCATGTCCGGTGCCGTGTCCATGTTCAGATCTGGTCCCATGTCCACATTTGGGTCCGGTGCCTTGTCCATATTTGGGTCCATTGCCATGTCCATGTTGGAGTCCGGTCCTGTGTTGGTCCTCTGTCGGTGCCGGGTCACTGCGTGGGTGCCATGTCCATATTCAGGGCCGGTGCCATGTCCATGTTAGGTGCTGTGTCTATGTTTGGGGCTGGTCCTGTGTTGGTGTTATGTTGGTGCCACATCCATGTAGCTGGCCTGGTGCCGTGTCCATGTTCAGGGCCAGTCCCTTGTCTGTGTTGGGGTCCAGTGCCATGTCCCCATGTCCATATTTAGGTCTGGTCCCATGTTCATGTTCGGGTCCAATCCCATGTCCATGTTCGGGTCCGGTCCCGTGTTGGTCCTCTGTTGGTGCCGTGTCCATGTTTGGGGCCAGTGCCATGTCCATGTTCAGGTCTGGTCCTGCGTTGGTCCTCTGTCAGTGCTGGGTTGCTGTGCAGGGCCAGTGCCATGTCCATGTTCAGGTCCGGTCCCGGGTCGGTCCCCTGTCAGTGCTGGGTTGCTGTGTGGGGTCGGTGCAGGGTCAGTGCTGGGTTACAGTGTGGGGTCAGTGCTGGGTTGCTGTGTAGGGTCAGTGCTGGGTTGCTGTGTGGGGTCAGTGCTGGGTTGCTATGTGGGGTCGGTGCTGGGTTGCTGTGCAGGGTCAGTGCCATGTCCATGTCCTGCAGCCTCACAGGGTTCATCTCCTTTCCCAGGGCTCCGTGCCGCAGGGATCAGCAGCTGGAGCCATGGCTGCTGCCAGCGGGGACCCCGGCGATGCTGGGCTCTGCAAGCTGCAGTTTGCTCCCTTCAGCAGTGCCTTGGATGCAGGGTTCTGGCACCAACTGACCCAGAAGAAACTCAACGAGTACCGGCTGGATGAGACCCCCAAGGTTATCAAGGGCTACTACTACAATGGTGGGTAGAGACTGAGCAGCTTTTGGTCGTTCGGGGTTCTCCTGACACTCCTCTAAATATTTCCATGTTTTGCTGAAAGCTTAGAAAACATGACTGTGAATTTTGAATGTTTCACTGGGTAACTTACATCAACAAAAACGAGGGAAGACAACCTGTATATTTCAGTTTTAAAGTTGTTTTTTTTTTTGTTGCTGCTTTTTGTCCAGGTGATCCTTTGGGTTTGCCAGCTCGCTTGACACTGGAGTTTAGTGCCTTTGATATGTAAGTACACGCTGTGGTTTACCTTCCCTTGCATGAAATTGATATATTAGTCAGACAAACTCTGCATGAGAATAAATACACATTTTAATGAACTTTATCACAGTGAAGAGGCTGCTTTGTGTCCCCAACATTAACTCCTTGTGTCTGAAGTACTGTATTCATCTGAGGGCTGAATTTAAAATATTCTTAATTCTTAAATTCACTCACTATCTGCATGTATGTTTATATAAAATAGCGGTTTTTTCCTGTTTCCTCAGCTTTTTACATTAGGGAGGCTTTTTTAGTAATGTGACCCCTTCCCTTACAGCTTTGATTAGGATATCAAATAGTTTTGCAGTTCCTGGTTGGTCCATTGTAATCTCTTCCCAAGTATTTAACTGTTGTGACTGGAAAAATACCAGTTTTTGAGAACAGTGTTACAGGAGGCACTAAAATCAATCAGATCTGTAAATATTGTAGGGTTTTTACCTAATTTATCTCAAAAACAAAACTCCGTGTGCAAACAGCAGCTTCTCCAGCTGGTGATGTCCTGGTTTGGGTTTTCTTTGGGATGTGTTTTAAACATCAGATTTTAACTCAATCTTTATTTGAGCACAACACTGGCATCTTAGTTCAGCCTAAATTAGTTTTTCTCAGGGAAAATCCCATTTTTCATGGGTAGCTTATATTTTAACAGCTTTTAAAATCTCTATTCATGATTTAGTGTCACCTTGGTTGGAGAAAATACAGGTGCCTGATCTATTTGTGAAGCTGTGCTGAGATGTGTGTTGGCACTGATTATTGTTCTGTCAATCCATGTTCATAAAGATGCTTTCATTATAAAACACAGAGTTTTAAACATTTAGACATTAGAATTTTAGTTAAAGGTCAGCTTTATTAAAATTCGTTAAAATAAACCTACTAAGCAAACCCAGCCAGGGTTAATCTAAAAAACTAATTAGCTAAAACATTAGGCCTAAAATAAGTTTAAAATGTAAGTAACTGATTGCTTGTTTGCTCAGCTGTGCTTGCAATGAAAAACAGACAATGCTAATTAATACATCTAAAAAAAGTTTAAACAATTATTAATTTCCCAATTAAAAACCTACTCAAAAGTGGTAAAGAAAGGTACTGAAGGTCCTCCAAAAGCAATATGTGGTGTCAAAAACCACAAAGGTAAAAAGGTCAAAGTGAGGAAAAGAAGTTTAACTTCATTATTTGCGACCACCAACTCAATTCAATTAATTACTTTTCAGCTAATTATTATACAAAGCGAAAAATAAAAGGTGCCAATGTTATAAATATGCATTTATATTTTAAATATTTAAAGCTTTTGTAAATCAATAAACTCTGTATTGTTTGAAAGTTTTGCACTGCCTATAAGGAAGCGATCCCTGCCCAGTGCTGAAAATGAACATAAACTTTCTAACTCGAAATTGTTAAAAAGTCTGTGTCTGTTTTAGTTAGGTATCAATACTAGATCTGTGCCCATATTTTAGTAAATTAATTAGATGTGGTGTTAATTTTGTTGCTGTGCCTCATCATTTGATAATTCCAGGGCAGGGTCACACCACGAGGTGGGTGCTGCTGCTGCTGATTCTGTTAAAGGTGTTGGTATCCAATTCCCAGAGTTTTCCTTCTTTATTTTGTCAGGAATGCTTCAATACCTGCACACTGCTGTCCTGCTTTTGGAACGTTGTATAACACCAACACTTTTGAGACTTTCAAATCCTGTGATAAGAAATCACTTCTGGACAAAGAAGCAAAGGAGGTAAGATTTAAAATCAGATCACAGAGTGTTTCCAAATCCTTTCTGCCAGTTGAAGTGCTTTACTCTGCCCCAAATATTGGAGATATTCCAGTGCTGAGTAACCTCAGGATCTAGCTTATTCTGGGAAAGAAGAGTTTGGTGTTTGCTTTTTGCTGTTCGCTACAAGAGTAGAACCTAATAAAACCAATAACAACTAATTATCCTTGGAGAACTCCAGCACATTTTAAGCTGAACAATGCTCTTGGAGCTGCCAGGAGCTTGAATTCTGTAGAGCACATCTTTAGAATTTGTCTTGACACCCAGAAACCAGCAAGGCCTGGTTTAAACTTCAGATTACTGCAGGAAATCTGTGTGACAGAGAGGTGGAGAAGCTCCAGAGCAGCAAAAAAGGCTGAGCTAAAGCAAGACAAAAATGGGTCAGAGGGGCTGTCTGCCTGCACTGTAACCAGGTAATTTAATGGCATGGCCTGGGGAGAGGTGAAAGTCAAATTTAAGATGCTTTACTTTGACCAGTCCTTGATTGCTTTAATTGATTGCCCTGAATAACAAAGTTTTCATGCGTTATCTTCACTCCAAACTGGGAATTTTTGGGCATTCCTGTGGCCTCGTCATTCCCTGTGCCTGACCTTTAAAATTCTTTTAACACAGGTTAAAAGTCTGGATAAATTCAGTTAGAAAAGAAGACAGTGAGTGTTTTTTTCCCATGCTTTAAAGGTAGCTGGAAGAATTAAAAGATTTTTGCAGCTGTTCTGATGTTCTCTTGGTGTTTCTGTGCCCGTTCTCTTCCTTCCTGTCCCCACAATCCCTGGCAGATCTGGGAATCGATCACATCAGGAGCTGCTCTGGAGAACCCGATGCTCTTGAACAGGTTCCTGCTGCTGACATTTGCAGTGAGTACAGAGAATTTGTGCCTCCTGCTCAGAGCTTTGTAGTGGAAATGGTGAAGTGCTTTCTTTTTGGGGGAAATGCTGCATTAATGCATTTTTGTGTTATTTTTTACCCATGTGGAAGATTACCTGATGGCCTTGCAGGTATCAGGAAAAGCAGAGCAGCTGTTTCATGTTTAACAAATTGAAAGTTTTGCTAAATGCTCCAGCTAACGAAAACTGAAGGGTTGTACACACATTGTCTGTTTAAATCTTAAATCTAAACATGTACAGAGAAGGGAATTCTTTTAGTATTTTTATGATCTTCTAAAGTCATTGTGAGGTAAAGATTCCTGTGGTTCCCATGGTTAGAATAAAAAACCATTAATTCTGATTAGCATTATATCATTTACTTTGATGTATCTCTCGATTATCTAATTTTACAAATTTTTTTTCCTCCTAGGATTTGAAAAAATATCATTTCTATTACTGGTTTTGCTACCCTGCCCTCTGCTTCCCTGATGGAATTCATATAACTCAGAAACCTGTGTGTCTTGGGGACAGGTTCTCACTAAATCAGGTATTCAAAACCCTAAATATTGTCAAGTCTGTAATAATAACAACTTTTGTGAGCTGTAGAACTCAATATTTTGTGTTACCACACACTGAATTAACTTGAGACTCTTTAAATTTGCACTTCTCTTATTTCCATGTGGGTTTTTTGTTTACCTTTTGTTCCATGGTTGTTTAAATTGTCCCAGTTTAGATGCAGATATGGCAAACAGTTCTTGAAGAGGTGATTGTGTTAAGCTATATGATATATCTTTATTTTTGATATCTATTAAGCTATACATAAAAATTAAAATTAGTGAATATATAGCTGTGGTTTTGAAACTCCTTGAAAAGAAACCTTTATAAAGGGGCATCCCCTGAGTGAACCAGCTCATTAAAATGACAAAATTATTGATAAAATGCATGATTGGACTAGAAAAAGAAGTTATTTTTTTATTTTTTTTAGGAGAAAAGTTAAACAATTTTTAGTTTTTTTCTTATTACACTGCAGAGTGGTCAGAACTGTTGGTTCATTTGTCTTCCCACTTGCAGATTGAAGCCCTGCAGAAAGCTTATGATGACCTCTGCCAGCAGGAGGGGGTGACAGCCCTGCCTTATTTCTTCATCAAATACCACGACAATTCTGTGGTGATATCCCTGCTGAAAAAGTGGGAGAGCTTCTTCCAGGACCAAGGAGGAAAGGTAATGAGAGTTCCACAGAGTTTTATCAACTATAAATGTTTAATTTGTGCATGGTTTGAAGCTCTACCACTGAGCTGGGCATTGAGGGTGGCTGTAAAAGTGATTTTTATGCTGTTTTCCCTTTGATTTCTTGTCTTGCTGGCCTGTGCCCTTTCATTTTTGGATCATCCCAAAATCAGTACAGAGTTTTGGTTTGGGAGCAAATTTTCAGCTGATGGGCTTCCCTCATAATTGTGTTTTTAAGGTAATGAAGGGGCATTTACTGCAGTGAACATCCCTAAAGAGGCTGAAAATCTGATGTGACCATATAAATATTTATAAATATGCAAAATATGTGTGTGTAGGCCTTCCCTGGCCAGAATTTTTCTTTAAAATTGCCAGCTAACATTTGGTGTGAGCTGAAGGTGGCTGTGCACCCATGGCTTCTCACATGGAACAATTTCATTTGCAGGTGACAGTTGGAGTTTATGATCCGTGTAATTTATCCCAGTACCCAGGATGGCCCCTGAGAAACTTCCTGATCCTGGCAGCCCACAAATGGTATCTAGTTAATTCTTTCCCACAAAGATGATTTATTGGTTGATATCACATGAGATCTTTTTCTCCCCATGGCATTTCACTCATATCACCCACCTAAGACTTTGCTTTTTGCCTTGAGATCACCCACTTTGAGTGATTCTCATTTTCTGCATTATTCTGGTTTTTTTCACTTCTGTCAGTCACAAATTCCTAATAATCCTAATCCTCACGTGGATGCATGTACCTGGAAATGCCTGCTTCACACCCTGCCAATACCCTCCTGTTTCAAATCTTGTTTAAAATATTCTGTGTTTTTTATATATATTATATATATAATTAATTATATAAATTATATATAATTTATATAATTCATTAGTGTCAAGTAATAGCAGAGTTACATTTTAAAAATCAGATTTTCTTCGGTTTTCTTCTTGTACTATCTAGATTTTTTTTTGTTGGGCACAGGATGGGAAGACCAGACACAGTTTTACACTCTGGTTTTTGGAAAAAAAATATTTAAAGGAACAAATAAATTGGGGTTGCTGTAACAAAACTGTAATTAAATAGTTTTGAGTGTTAGATTTTATTCCTGAGCTCCAAGAAGGGAGAAGCACTGGGTTGGGTGAGCTGTAAATGCCCAGAGAGCTTTACACAGTCCTGCCATTCAGAGGGGTTTAGGCACTAAACTTCTCATTTTTGGGAGGTTTAAATGATAAAAATTCTATCTATTGAGAGCTCAGAGGATCTGGGTGCTGCAGCAAAGTCCAGTGTGTCAGCTGATGTGTGCTCTGGTGCTTCTCTGCTTTTTATTCCTCTAGACCTGCAGCTTGTCCAGTGCTGGATAAATGCAGGCACAGGCTGCCAGGGCCTTGCTTTGGAGCTGTTGCACACCAAAACTGTCATTTTTTTATACTCAAGGAATTATTTCTCTCTCTGTGCCTGGTGCAGACAGCAGTGTTCAGCACCAAGACAAAAAGCCTCACTCAGAACCTGCAAAGGGCTAGCCCATGTGAAATGGTGTTTAAAAGAAACCTCTTTTCTATTAAAGAAGTTGCATGTCTGTCTCTATTTATCTTTTATTTTTCATGGCAGGGGCAGTGTTCTCCAGAGGGTTGAAGTGCTCTGCTTCAGAGACAGGACCATGCAAGGGGTGAGGGACATCACACACAGCATCATCTTTGAAATCAAACTTCCAGAGAGACCCCTGGGCCCTGGTAATCCATTAAAAACATTATTTCCCTTTTTTTTAAACTCCCTCCTTAATCACTGCAGTGATGGAAAAATAAATTACTACAACAAGATCATTGCTTATGCTGAGTTATTTCAAATGGATTTTAAATTGTTTGACTTTCTGTTAAATGTCTGTAAAGGAAATGATTGTTCCTTCTTCAACAAAGAAAGAAGAGGGGATATTCTCTCTTAATTTTTTCCTCCTGTAATTGTGCTTCTAATTTAAAAACAAGAAGAGTCCTGCTGGTGTCATATAAAGTACAATAAAGCAGCAAGTAGCCTAATTTTTTCTTGTTAAATCTATATACAGTCCCTCAGGTAGGAAAAAAGTGATAGTGAATTTATGTGATGCAAAATTTCTGGATGATTTTTAAAAAAGGTACAAACCTGCCCCAGAGTGGAACTGTCCTTCAATCCCATAGTGACACATCCAGGTGTGTTTGAAATGTTAAAACATAATCTCAGAATTAATATCTGGATACAGGACAGTATCACAAAGTTTCTCTACCTCAGGCAACAAGTTCTGAATGCTTCACATGGCATTGTTGCAGATTGTTTAATTATATATAATTAAGATATATAATTCTCCACTGAATTTACAGATGGGGTCGGGGAACATGAAATAATGACTGAACTTTTGGCAAAATTTACTGAATTCTGAATTCTGAATTTACTCAGCTTGGCATTAAAGATCTGATGGGGAGTGGTGCCATCTCTGTGCTGGGTGTGAAGCTGAACAGGCAAAAAACAGCACAGGGGGCACCTGAGAGCAAAGAAATTCTCCAGGAACTTTGAGCTGATGGAAACAGCACCATTTGTGTAGCAGGTTATAGTAGGTTGTTCAAATACATGTTATTTACTGGCAGCTTTAAAATAAGGATTTTTTTTCCAACAGGGTTAAATCCAACAAAATTTCTTTTTTCTGTCCTGTGATATTAAGGTTTTCATTCTTTCTTTCCTTTTTTCTTGCTTTTTTTTTTTTTTTTTTCTTTTAAATATTTCAAACAGATTGTCCAAAAGCTGTGGGATGGGAGAAAAACCAAAAGGGAGGCATGGGGCCAAGGATGGTGAATCTCAGTGAATGCATGGATCCAAAAAGGTTTGTTTTTTATCTTTTAAGCCCCCATACTTTTCATTAGTTGGGTCTAATCCATACCAAGTTAAAATGTGAAATAGTTAAGAACAGACAGCACCACGTGCACTGCTCATTGTTTGGACATTCCTTTTGGAGGTGAGGACCTTCACAGAGCAGTGCATTGCCAAAATCTTGGCAATTTTGGAGTCCAGCTTCAAATTCTGAATTCATTTCATTTACAACTGAGTGAAACAGAGGTCAGAGTGTTACAAGCCTGTGGTCATTTCATTGAATTCTGTAACCTGCAGGCTGTTAATGAAAATAAGTAAGGGGGAAAGTTCAGCCTTTGGGATTTGTCAGAGTGGGACAGGAAAGGGCTCAGGAAATGTGACCTTAATGGAAGTGTGACCTTAATAATTTTTATCATTCTGCACATAAAGTGTGGGCCATGGATTGAAAAGAGTGGGGTTACAGAGTGACTGCATCTGTGTCCTCACCTTGGGAAAACTTGTTGGTCTCATGGTTCAGGTTTGCATTTTGCCCATCAAGCAAAGCCATTTTTGTCAAGAATTTGTGGAAATTCTTGTTGTCTTCACAGATGTTCAATAAAGTTCACCTCAGGGTTCTTCATTCTTCATTCTCCTTGACTTTTATAAAAGATGGAAGTGCTTCCCACAGAGGTGCTGGTAAAAAGCCAGCCCTGACACCTGCTATTTCAACCCCTGCTGGACAAAAAATTTACTGGATGCTGAAAAAGTTTTGTTTATCATGTGTAAGGGAATGAAACTTGCATGAATCTGAGAGCATTGGTGGCCTGGCTCAATGAGAGTTTTAATGCCCTGTGTTCTGATGAATACAAAAATCTGCTCCTTGCTTAAACACTTCATTTTCTTTCCTACTTCATTTTCTTTCTCAAACTCCCATGAAGAACTGCCCACATGCTTTAGGGCACAAGTGGAACATTTCATGTTAAGGACGGGTGTAACTGGGTACAGGAGACTAGTTAATTTAAAAAAGAAAACAATTTATGGACAAATTACCTGTCTGAGCACTCAGCTTAACAGGAATCTTGGCCGAGACACCATTTTTATTTTCATGCTTGCATCAGTGTTGTTGCCAAAATTTTAGTTTTGGATTGTTACTTATTCAGAAGCCCTTGTATGTTTGTTTTTATTACCTGTGTTAAACTGCTGAATTCTTTCTCTCCTTTAACAAAAAATATAAATTTAACTCCTTCAGCTGGGCTGCCTGTGATTGCTTTGTCGGAGAAGCACAGGAGGGTTCAGAAGTTGTTGTTATTTATTCCATGGCACAGGTTAGCAGAATCATCCGTGGATCTGAATTTGAAGCTGATGTGCTGGAGGCTGGTGCCTACTCTGGATTTGGAAAAGATTGTGTCTGCCAAGTGTCTGCTGCTGGGAGCTGGGACACTGGGCTGTAGCGTTGCAAGGACCTTGATGGTAAATCCTTCATCTTACAAACAATCCCCTGGTTCTCATAAATTCTATATTTCTTCTGGGTTTTTTTGTCTAGCTGCCCTGACACAGCAGAGAAAAATTGCTTTCTCTGCATCAAAGTACAGATAATGCACATTAGTTGATGTTATGAATTGCAGGGAAGAGCTAAGAGCTGTAGCTGATGGAAATAACTCAAGTTCTGATATGAGATAGGAAGGGAACCTTGTTAGAGTGGTGCTGTATTTTGAAGTTGTATTAAAAAAGAAATTCTGGAACAAATTAACAAGCTGTAAAGACCAAATTCCCAGTGAAGCCCCTAAAGTCAGTGTGCTGATAATTCCTTTCAGGGGTGTTCACCACATTCCACTGAATTCAGCAGGCTTTTGAGGGATTTCTGTTAAATTCTGTATTTGGACCCAACAAATTTCCTGTTCCCTGATTTCAGTCGCTTTGAATAATTGCAAACCTTTTGTAGCTTGAAAAAGTGGACAAAACTCAACTTTTCATTATTAAATGATGTTCTCCTCTAGGGCTGGGGGGTGAGGAAAATCACTTTTGTGGACAATGCAAAGATCTCCTACTCCAACCCTGTGCGGCAGCCGCTCTATGAGTTCGAGGACTGCCTGAGTGGGGGCAAGCCCAAGGCTCTGGCAGCAGCAGAGAGGCTGCAGAAAATCTTCCCAGGAGTGGTAAGATCATTATTTACATGTTATTATCACTGGGGGGGGAAAAAAAGTGACTTTAAATTGCTATTCCAAGTTCTAATAATTAAACGTTAAACAAAAAACACTACACGGGTGTTAACGTTGGTTACTGAAATATTTTACTTCAAATCTCTGTACCTGGTAACTTTATTGAGGCAAATATTTGTAGTAATGAAATATAATTAAGGATCATCTAAGTCATCTTGTAGCTTGTTGATAGTGAAGGAAAATTTTTTCCTGTCTAAGGAACTTTGAGTAATGTCATATTAATTGTCTACTGTGGCAGGAGGTCTTGAGGGAAGTAATAAATGTATTATTGAGATTTCTATTATCTTTTAGACCCAAAATTTGCAATCCTATCTAAATTGATTTTCTACATTAGAAGATAATAGCTTAGTATTTAACTTCCAGCCAAGGGAACAACATACAGTCCCCTCTTTTTAATGCTATCCTATTATTTTATGAGATGGTAACTAAATATTTTGTCCTGGGTAATTTGGAGGCATTTTAAAACTTTCCTTAGATTCCTGAGATTTTGCAATTCTGTGGAATGAGCAAGACCTTCCTTTGGGGATATATATGGACATGTACTCCTCCTTAAAATAATGCCAATGTGCCCTTTGAGCTTTTTTTGCCAGTGCCTGGCTGCCAAAGTGCACCTCAGCCTCTTTGGCTGGTGACTGGTGTCTTTTCTTTGAGGGACAGTTATTCAAATGAAACTGTTGAAGCTGCCAGACCTGTCTGTATTCCTACAGCTCCCGTCCCTGGATTGAGCTTTTCTTCTGAATTCCAGCAGGATTTTAGTATTTTACAAACCTCACTGACCTTTTTTTTTTTTTTTGTGCAGCTAAGATCCAGCTTATTTATTTTAATTTATTGACCAAAAAATTGCTCTCCTAAATCACCAGCAGTGTCAGTTGTGCTTATCTAATCCATCAGCACCTGGGCAGCACAGGCTTGATGAGTTACCCATGGATGCATTACTCAGGTCCAGCATGGATTAAAGTTTGGTGTTCCTGCCATAACCTTTTGGAGGAGATAATGACACTGAAAGTAAAGCCTGCTCCAGTAATTTCCTGATGTCTGTGGTGATGGTACAGAGGGGAATAAAGGTGTGTCCTTTGGTATTGCAGATATTACCCATACTCATTTCTCCAGGCCTGCTTCTTTTTACCCTCAGGGATATTTAGGATACTCAGAACTTACATTCACCTTCTGGTCAGTTGAGTCACCTGGATTTATGAGTTGTGCTGGTAACTGGGCCGTGCAAAAGCACATCCCACCACCCTTCCTTCCCTCTCTTCCCATGGAATTTTGTGCTTGGTTCATCCAGCTTTTGCATTTTGGCTTTTAGTTTTTTAGCTGCTTAGAGTGCAGTGACGAGCAGGGAGGCTTTGGCAAACAGAAATGAGGGATCCATCCTTCCCTTGCAGCAGATGGCTGGCAGATTGTGCTCCCCACGTTTCCAAAGGAGGGAATTGATTGTTTGCATTGTATCTGCATTGTGGATATGCTTTATTTGGCTCAATATTTGCTCTCAGTATGCCTTGCCCAAATAAGGGGCTGGGAGAGGGAAATGTTTCTGCCAGAGGAACAAACTCCTCCAGCTCTGCAGTGATGAGTCTCAGAAGTGCTTTTCTGCTGTCTCAAGTTCACACATGGCTGGGGGAATTACAAGGGGATCATCCAAGGCTGTTGTTCTCCTCCTCGGGAACTGAAAATAAAGAGCAGAGCGTGTGATACTGCACATGTATCTGACTGTGACTGAGTCAGTGTTCAACAGCAGAAATACAAACTGCAGCCTGTTAAAATCCTCTGGGAAGGGGCTGGGAAGACACTCCAGGACACAGGTTTTAGATAAGTTTAACAGATCATAATCATATGTAAATGTGGCTGCTTGGCTTTGCGGTGATGTTTGTAACCCCTGGGATTAGGAGCAGTTCCACTGTGTTCTTGTAGTGATTTGCTAAGCCTGGCAACACTTTCTGTGTCTGTTCTGCATAAATACAGCCTCAGAGACTTCAGCACTGTGCTTTAGTGCACGGCCCTGCCCCACAAGGGAGATGGAAAGGGCAGAGCTGCCACTCTGATAGACAGGAGTTGAATCTGTACTGTGATTTATATTGAATTTTCTACCAATTCAGTCACAACGTTACCTTTTGAACACGTGATTTTCTTTCTGCCTCCCTCTAGAGCTCAGAAGGTTATAACATGAGCATCCCCATGCCAGGCCACCCAGTGAATTTTTCGGAGGTGACCATGGCCCAGGCTCGGAAGGACGTGGCTAAGCTGGAGGAGCTCATTGATGCCCACGATGTTGTTTTCCTGCTGATGGACACTCGGGAGAGTCGGTGGCTGCCTGCTGTCATTGCAGCCAGCAAGAGGAAGGTACTGTACTATCCCTTTCCTTTCCTTTCCTTTCCTTTCCTTTCCTTTCCTTTCCTTTCCTTTCCTTTCCTTTCCTTTCCTTTCCTTCCCTTCCCTTCCCTTCCCTTCCCTTCCCTTCCCTTCCCTTCCCTTCCCTTCCCTTCCCTTCCCCTCCCCCTGATTTTAAATACATTTCTGGCCCTGAACAATGGAATTTTATTTCTTTATGAACTCAAATGAGCTGCCCTTTGCCAGTGGTGAGATCTGTGTGTTCCTTTGGTGAGGGCTTCACTGAATTACAACTTCAGGTGTGAGTGTGTGGAATTTGGTAACTTCACCAGTTCCTCCTTCGTCCTCCTGTCCTTCCTACAGCTCACACCTGTGCTCTTCCAGCAATCTTTCAGCTGTTTAAAAACAGCACAGAAACGACAAAAAGAGGAAGTTTGCATAGCTGGGTATTGAACTGGGAAGTGCCAGTGCCAGCCCACTCTCCCTGTATATGCTGGTTGGTAATTTTTAGCAATATATGTGGTTTTGTTTGCATATTTTATATGAACCCTGTCTGGTTCAATCAGGATCGAGTGGTTTTATGATCTCCAAAACTTCCCTCCCACGGTAGCTTAGCCAGCAATGCCTCTCCACATTTTTCTTGCAGCATTCAAATCATTTTGAGGATAAATTTTGCCATTTTTTGGTGACATTTCTCTGTTGCTCAGTGGTGCAGTGTGTCTGCATCACAGTTGGTTGATTTGATAACACCACTTTGATAGGAGGAGATGGAATTCTCTGTCACTGGAAAAGCACAGCAGGGAAATCTCAAGGTGTCCAAACAAATGCTCAGTCTCTTATGTTGGTGAACACTCAGTGAGAGCTCTGCTTCAAATGGGATTTTGTGTGGCACCTGCAGATCTCCAGCACTGCACAGTTTGGTTCCCAAAGCCTCAGAAAGGAAATCAAGAGCACGGGGAGTGATGTTTGTGTAAGATGCACAAAACCAGCTCCCATGGGTAGCAGTGAGAGTCTCCCCACTTCATCACCGAGTTGCCCTGATGATCTTTGCCATTCCTGCAGTCCTTGCCCCAAAACTTGCATCTCAGACAAACCAAACCCCCAAATGTTAGATCCTCATGTCAGATGTTAAATCTCTGTTCCTGCTGAGCACTGGAACGTGGAAAAATTCACTTCTTTTTTCTTTTCGTTAATCCATGCCAAAAGATACTTTTTCATTGAGTCTTGATCAAAACCAGATGAGTTTTTAAATTAAGGGTCAATCATTTAGAATGAAATAGTTACCAGCCAGTGAACAGAAGAGAGAAGCAGTTGATTGCAGTGGGAATTGTTCAGCAATATTATTAATTTCTGCTAATTCCAGTTGTTACTCATATTTTGGAAGTGGAACACCACATTCAGGTTTTACAGGTAGATGCAGTGAGAAGATGCAATCTTTTAATTGCTGTAGCCCTGTGCAGATTCAACAGCAGGGTTCCACTTCAGGACTGAGGAAAAATAAACTGCTACAGGGCTGAAAGAGAATATGCAGAAATTATTGGAAATACTGAGAATGATGATGAGACTCACAAGCTTACTAATTAAGATTACTAATTCTTGAGAGAGCTTCCCTCAGAGTTGTTCCTTTGAACAATTCCTGGCTGTTAAGAGTGGAAAACGACAAACTGCTGCAGCAGGATTTCTATCAAAAGTATCTGCAGATGAAGCAGTGCATCCTCCTTTATATTTTATTGGCTGCAGTCATTATTGTATGGATATTGTGCTTCAGATTACTCTGTGCACTTGCCACAAAGAGGAGAGCAAGGGGAAAATGAGGACAGAGTAATTGTGTAGTAATTGTGTAGCACAGCTGCTGCTGCTCCCCATGTGACTAAGCAGATGCAGATGAAGCCCATAAGTAATCATTAATTGCTTTCCTTACTGAGCAGAAATTGTTTTGGATAACAGATGGCATTTCAGCGCTTGAAGTTGCTGTTACTTTTTTGTCAGTGTAACAGCTAGAGGGAGTCGTTCATTTGGATCAGATTTCCCTGAATGCACAGAAAAAGGCAAGGGGTTGTGACTTTCTGAAACAGGCTTTTATTTTGCTTTTGTTTTTTTCTAAGAGCTTGACAACTGGGATTCTGCCCCTTGCAGACACTCTGTTTATGGCTAAGGTGGTAAATATGCAGTTAATGGGTTGCTCATCCATCTACAGTGTGTGGGTTTTTTGGCATTTATAGTGAATAAAACCTCGAGGCTTTTTTTTTGTTTTCCCCCTCCCTTTTTGGCTCACTTAAAATCTGTTGTTCTCTCTTTATTGTTCACAGTTGGTCATCAATGCTGCCTTGGGATTTGACACTTTTGTTGTTATGAGACACGGCCTAAAGAAACCAAAACAGCAAGAATCTGGTGATTCACATTTCAGCAATGCCTCTGCTTCTTCAGATCTTCTGGGATCCTCACTCTTCTCAAATATCCCTGGCTATAAACTGGGCTGCTACTTCTGCAACGATGTTGTGGCACCAGGGGATGTGAGTAGAACCTTATGCAAACAGTGATTATGTCTCTCTTTTGTCGTGACTTCAATTTTTATTTGGTTTTAACGGCGTTTCACGGAGGGATCTGCTTTATGTTGACGTGCACGGGGGTGAAGAAATAGCTCGTTTTTATGGGGAGGATCACAGATACGAGCTGCACAGCACTAGAGGTGTTCTGTGCAGGGCAGCTGGTTACTTTGGAGCTGTTTTTCCTTGCCTTCAGAGCTGTCTGTGTTTGTAGTCCACCAGGGATCGGACGCTGGACCAGCAGTGCACGGTCAGCAGGCCTGGACTGGCCATGGTGGCAGGAGCCCTGGCAGTGGAGTTAATGGTTTCTGTCCTCCAGCATCCTGAAGGGTGAGCCATTGCTGCTGTCCTGAGGTGCTCTCTGAGAAACAAAACTGATTTCATACAGTCCTTAGAGAGGAGGAGTTACACCTCAAGCAGGACAACTCTGTAATGTTGTCTGTAAATTAATGTAACGCAGTGCTTGGGGGAACGGATCATCAAGTCTTGAGTTTTTCTTCTCTCTCTGAATTTAACCATAGAAAAGTATTGAGAATATCTCAAAAGAAGAAAATGTTGCTGTTAGTTGGCTTTCCTTTGCTGAGCAGTGTTTGACTGTGATGAGGAGCTGCTGTAATGTGTGGCACATGAAAGGCTTCCAGATAAGCAAACCTGATTTAAAATTCAGTGTGTGTGTGATACAGAAATTACTCTGAAATTCTGCACCTTGAAAGGGAGGCTTGGTTTCTCTCTCTAAAACCTGTGAGAGAAAAAGTGACTTAGGAGTTGCAGATGAGTCTCAGACTGATTTATATATATTTATCATGCTGAATCTTGCTCCCTGTGAAACAGACTTTCCACGTAGATTCCTTGCCACATTCTAAGCTGTAGCAAAATTCCTGGAAGCTGACTGGAAATTCTGAGTGTGTTGTCTCGATCTAATTTTCCCTGTTGGGTTTTTGGCAGTGGTTATGCTGTGGCCAGCAGCAGTGATGACAGAATGAATGAACCACCCACTTCTCTTGGACTTGTTCCTCATCAGGTAAATTATTTGTGATAAATGTTTTTGTCTTAAGAGCTGGGAACTGCTCGTCACAGATGTTGTGTCCTTAACAAAAATCTGATTCCATTCCCCAGGGGACTGACTCTCCATGTTTGTTTAAAAATAAATCGAAATGATATTGACACATCACCCAGGCAGTGTGTTCCTGGCATTGTGTTGGTGCTGCTCATGGACACCCAATTCCTGCTACCTGCTAAGTAGGAATTGGTTTGGAGCAAGAATTATGTGAATAAAGCAATTTCTCACTTCTCTGTTCTCCATCAGAGCTGACAATATGAGCATCTTAAAGTTCACTTTTTAAATCTCTTCATAGTTTGAAAACAATTCTAATAAGCCAATTCACAATTACTATAATTCTCCAAAATATTCCTGTAATTTTGGTACATTACAGCACTTTTTTCTTCTACTCAACCCAAACTCTAGTTAAAATTTGTTAAAGATACAGTTTCTCAAAACTTCAGTTTAGAAGTTTCAAAATGAAGGTACTTTTGTTATTTGTATTGCAGAATTACTTAAGTTCTGTGCTTGGTGGCATCTCCTCATTGTAGTAAACAGAATAAAAAGGATGATCAATACAAAGAGTTCATCATCGAAATGATCAAACCCTGCTGCAAAGTGTTCTCAGTGCTCCCTCTGTTAGCAGAAATAGTGGTCTGGAATTCTAAAATTGCCTATCAGTAATATCATATCAACAGCATAACTGAGGAATGCACAACAGTTACATTTTCGGATTACAGGTTATAGGGAAAAAACGTGTTTAAGTGGTCACACCACGACTTTTTGTTTTCCATGGAACTTTGCACTCGGGGAAGGCCAACTGCAGATGGTGCTGTGCCTCTGTGGTGAAATAGTGCTGCATGTAGGCAGTTGTGCCATTTTTTGTGTCTAGAAAAGCAGTAATAAGTGCTTTGTGTAAATTTACTGCAGCTTTTACTGGGGGTGACTGTTAGAACATTATAGGTATTCTTTTATTGAATGTACATGTCCAGCTCATGCTGAGTTTTGGAAATGTTTAAAATAGCAATGTAATTTGTTTTTTCATCTTCTAGATCCGAGGATTTTTATCCAGATTTGATAATGTTCTTCCAGTCAGCCTGGCATTTGATAAGTGCACAGCCTGTTCAGCCAAGGTAAGGCTGAGTTTGTCTGTGCTTTCATTATTTTTCTATTTCTAGGTCAATTCTTGGGTACTTTTTGACATTTTCTCTGACTTCCTTGAGGCTTGAAATCTGTTCTCACTTCAGCTGAAGTTCTTTTGCCTTCATAGCCTTCTTTTTCAGCCGTTTTCCAAATTTCTTTGGCATTGTCTCTCAGTGTGCTGCAGTGTTTATCTCCACACAAATGCTGTCCTCAGCTGCAGAATCCAACCAAGATGTTTCTGAAAAGTTTCTCACAGAAATACTCTCCGTGTCTCTCAGCTTTGGAGAAAGGAATGAGATTGGCATTGTTTAAGAAATCCTTTCTGATGCCTGCTAAATAAATCTCTCTCTGTTTCTGGGGCTTCATGTCTTTACAAATAGGCAAAATTGGCTAAATTTATGGCTTGTGATACAAACCAGACAAATAACGAACAATTGAGGAGGGGAAATTTGCTTCTTACCGTTTCTTTATTGACCAGAATGTTCAATTTGCTGCTGGTTCTGCCAGTCCTGAGTCACCTCAGAGTTCCCAGCTGTTTCTTGGCTCTCTGGGGCAGCTCTTGCATTGTTTCCCTCTCCTGTGGCCTTGAAAATTTCCCTCTGGCAAGTATTTTCTGGCCATGGAGTGCAACTTGCAGAAGTTTTCCCTGGGATATCTCAGTAGGGAGATGCAGAGGGTTTGACTCATGGTTTGAGCTGCTTGGGAGTGCCATTAATTTAGTTCATTCTCCTGTACCTTCAGACTGACTGCCAGAAGTTCTTTCTGTTCCTTCCACTGCACTCATCCTCCTTTCAAAATCAAAAAATAACGGGGCACTGGCATCTTCTGGAGAACTGGCACAATATCTTCTCCCACAGTATTCCTTTTTTTCCTCTGGGCTGTCTGGGTACATTTGACAAGTTTTGAAGGACTCTTAATGTGCATTTTCTCTACAAAAGCTTGAAGCTCTAAACTGGGATGTTTCTAAAAATAGCAGCAGTTTTATCTGCCCTCTTGAAGAGCTGAAAGCTCAGCAGTAGCTAAAACCTTGATGGTGGGGAATTTAAAGTGTTAGAATAAGGGGTTTTTTTCTTTTTCTTTTTCTCTTATTTTCTTCTTATCTGCAGTTCAGGAAACACTGCTATGTAAAAACAATAAAAATGTACATCCACGCAGATAAGGTCAATGCAGGTATCAATTTTTCCTTAGCAAATCATTTCCTCTTGGAGGTCATTTGAAGAGAGCCCAGTTTTACATAAACAGAGCCGATGATTTAATAAAAACTGACTTGGATTTTAGCAGCTGTGCTATTCCCAGAGAGATCACTTTTCATGTGGTTTGGGTATTGAATTACTTGTGTGCTGAAAAGGTTGCTTCACTGGCTCACGGATTTCCTTACAGTAGAAACACAGCCTTTGTTTACTCTGCTAACTTTTCTATTTATTAGCATAAGAATATGTCACCCTGCATTATGTGGAAATCTGATGCTGATACTTGGAAATGATAAATCCAATTACAATTTAATTGTAGTCTGTCTGTTAGTTTGTTGTGTGAGGGTTGGGTTGGTTTGGTTTTTAATAATGTAATTTAGCGTCATTTCATCCTGCTCTATGTCAGATTTGCTGTGGATTCAGACTTTCAGCACACAAGTGGCTTTGCTGATAGAATTCAATTTGCTGGCCTTGTATTCATTGTGTTTTTCTTTTGTCAGCATTCTCCTTCTTGAGCTTTTGTCACTCTGGAACTCTTAAAGCATAAAACTAACGAATTAGGAATTTTAGAAGAATTCCAGTACATCCTGAAGCCATCCAGTCCAGCTGGAGGACTCAGGAGAAGCTGCTGATGATCTGCATGTTTGGAGATTTGAGTCCTTTTCATTTTGACTCAGTCATTCCTTCATTTCTGTGCTCTTGAAGCTGGAGAGCCCAGACACACAAGCAGCCAACTTTTCCTTACCCAGAATTGTCCTGCCCAGGCCGCGTGCCAGAGAAGCTTCCCACAGGCAATTGTTCAGGAATTTTGGGATGGTCGCAGCAGGAAACCAATCTATTTTTATTCTGGGCCAAATTTGCCTTGTATGATTCCCCCTGTGTCTTATTCTGGTGGTGCAGAAGCTGTGCTGGAATGTCAAATATCCCTGTCAGAGCTCAGGGCACTGAGAGAGCAGGGAGAGCTCCTCTGGTGCCAGACTTGTTCTGGCACTGACAATTTTGACTCCAGAGTTCTTTAGGATGGATCTTTATTTGTAACAACTGCTTTACTTACAGGACAGAACGTTTAGCTTATTACTGGCTGTGTTAATTAACCCGTGGGGAGCAAAATGAGGCTGTTTTCTTGTTACATTATGGTGAGAAGCATCCCAATTCCTTGGAAAAGCAGGGTGGATCAGAAACTGGTGGATCAGAAACTGGATGCAGAAACTGGTTAAACCCTTCAATCATGAGTGTTAAAATATGGATGTATTTTAATACAAATCCGTTGATATTTTTTTGAGGGCAATGAAAATTTCCTTTTATTTCTCGTGCATTGTGGAATGAACGAGGAGGCCCCACAGCTCCAGAGTTCAGTGTCACAAAAGATAATTTTCACCAAGCAGCCTGGGTGCAGAGATGTTTTTACACAAGGCTCATGTTCCCTCCAGAGTCAGGGTTTAGCATCCATGTGCTGGAAAGCTGATTTGCTCTCCTTAAGGAGATTTCTCTCCTTCCCCTGCAAACAGTCATTCTCATGTGTCATTATCCCCGCTAGGAAATTTATAAAAATCAGCATGAGCATCTGTGCTAATTTCCCAGTTCCTTCCCAACTTTCTACTCGCTGTGCTGGGACCTTGAGCTGCTGAAGGGACTTTTTCAGCACTGAGTGAATGCTGAATGTTTTTCAGTTTCATTGCATGTCATGAAGGGGCAGACACTGGGATCAGGGACTGTTCCTGGTACTGTTGGCATCACAATTTCAGTTTTCAGGCAGGATATTCCCCTGCCCTCGCAGATGTTTTCCCTTTCTGCCATCCCAGGAACACATGAAACACTTCTGCTGTGACATTTGCTGAGTGCTTGGGTTGCGTAAGTTATTGATGAATGTTGCAGTTTTGAAATCTATCACGGTGTGGCCTCAACAATGCTCTCATTGTTCTCCTCTGCTAACTGCATGCAGTTTTATTTGGAATTTTTCTGATCACTTATGACAGCAACCTGCAAGATTCTGTCACTTACTGGTGGTTTTCAGTTGAGATAATTTTTATTTCGATTCCAGGCCCTTCAGATTTGCCCTAACTGCACTAAGACATTCCTGTTTGCTTCCTCCCAGTAGCAATGGATGATCTGTCACTGACACTCCTTTGAATCTTTTTATATTTTACATTTCTCAATTCAAGTGTTGTGTGGATCTAAAAGTCACGGGAGGGGAGAAAAGCCCTGCTCTTTCCTGTGCTAAAAAAAAAAAAAGGAAAATCTCTTGCAGAGCTTGCAGAAAGGATGGAGGAAATGGGGAGAAATGTTTGTCCTTCAGGAGTGAACATTTCAAAAATTTAAGAGAATGTTTTAAGAGTTATTTCTGTAGCTGTGCTGTAACGTGCAGTCAATGAAACTGAGTCCATGTAGAACTTTCCTTATTTCCTGAATTTACATATGTGAACATTTGACAAGTCTCTGTACAGTGCAGCCTCTGTCTCAATACTGGCTGGATTTCACTGAGACCTGAAGAAAGCATCATTAATACACCTGGGCATATTTTCAGCATTCTGAGTTAAACCTAGGACTTTTCTTACTCTTAAGGTGGCATAGAAATGAATTTTCCCATTGTTCCATTGAACTTTAAAAATAGTGGGGTTTAAGGGAAGGAAGAAACCTGCCCATTGTTTAATTAATTCATTTAAGACAATTCCATTGTCTTAAACCATTGTTTAAGACAATGGAATGATATTTCTGACAGGTTGTATTTCTGTTGCATTTAAATGAAATTTTATGGGTCTTAAAGGGTTTTTTGTTTGGGTTTTTTTCCCCAATATTTCTTCTTCTTCCAATTCAATTAAATTCTAACTACAATTAGGACTAAGTAAAGGATTATCAATGGGGAAAAACACAGCATCACTGCAGTTTTCTAGTACTGACATGTTCAATTATCTACCTGTGCCTAGAATCTAATTTTTAATGATTTATATTAATGGTAACCACGTGCTCTCCTGTCATCTCTCTGTGAAGCTGTTACACAATTCCTTTGCTGTCAGTTAAAACAAAACTGAACTAAAAAACTTTGGCTTGAAATATCTGCCTACAAGAACTGCAGAAACAAACTTTTGGAGAGCACTAAACTGGATTAAAACTCAGGAATATTCAGTGTGGGGTTGCTGGGATGATGATGATGATGATGATGTTCATCCCTTCACTGCTGAGTGTAGGAACAATTCCAGCCCTCATTCTGTAGGATTCCATCAGGAACTCAAAAGCTCAGTTTGTTTTGCTGGATGTGAGCAATTTGCCATCGTTCTTTTTTACTTTAATAAGATTTTTGGGTATTTGCAGCCTGATGCTTTCTATCCCCAAGTTTATTGTTCAGTTATTCCAAGGATTCAGTGCATATTCACAGAGACACAATATGCTTTTCTATTTTAATTATTATTGTCGTTGTTTCTCATATGTTTTTCTGCCCCCTCATTGCAGTCTTTGACAGGTGTCTGTCTACCCTGATGCCTATTTTTTTAAACTTAACTAATCAGCAGCCTTGCTTTATTGGAAAGCTAGTCTTTGTTTGCAAATAGTTTTGAACAGCTTAACTGAAAGTTTGAGTTTTATTTAGTTTTACCCACATTTTTAAAGTGCTGCTGTATCTGTGCTTACAGAATTGTTTGCAATAGGAAGAGTGGAGGGAGTTCAGTTGTAAGAGATGGTAAAACAGCACAAAATTGATGAAATGCAGTAAATGTGGTTTTGAAGAAAACACTGATGCTCCTCCAGTGCTGTTGTGCATAGGGATTGCAGCACATCCAGATAATAAAACCCTCAGCTCTGGAACAATCTGCAGAACGGGGATTTTTGAGCTGGAGCTGTGGGTTTGGGGCAGCTGCAGGTTCTGTCTGAGGCAGTGACACCTTTGGGTGCTCAGTGTGGGACAGATCTGCCTCCTTGCTGAAGTGCTGCTGCCAGGGGAGGGCTGGATGGAATAAATGACTTTTCCTGGGCAGTTCCCAGTCATTCCCAGCTTCTGGCTGGCTCCAAGCAGCCCTGCAGAGCCGGGCCACTCCTGCCCCTGGGGCACCCCTTTGTGCAGGCAGCCAGAGCATCCCTCAGCATCCCTCAGCATCAGGCAGTGGCTTTGCTGGGAGAAGAATCATTTCCTTGGATGCTGGGGAAGTGCCCGTGCTTCCCTGCCAGCCTCAGGGGTTCTCTGCTTCCCTGCCAGCCTCAGGGGCTCTCTGCTTCCCTGCCAGCCTCAGGGGCTCTCTGCAGCCCCTGGATGCTGCTCCTGGACTGTTCCCTCAAGGCAGAATTGAGGATGAGGTGCCTGTCCCTGTGCGTGGGTACCACAGGATCCTGCCCCAAGTTGTCCTTCCCCTGGGATGGGGCTGGCAAGGAGCAGGGTTTTCTGCCTCCCTGTGCAACAGGGATGCCAGAAAGAGCTGGAGCCAAGCGTGCTGCAACTGCTGCTGAGCTCATCAGCATCGGTTTTGGACAGGAAGCAGAGTGGGGATAAATGGAGTTGGAAATATCCATCCGCTGGCAAACACAGAGCGAGCAGGGGATGGCTGGGAGGGGGCTGAAGGATGTGCCCACGTGTTCAGGGAGGTCAGGACACAGGATCTAATGGTGCTGGCTACCAGAAAGCCCTTTTATTCCTCTTTCTCAGACTCTAAAATGTTGATTTCTTGATTTTCTTGTGGTCTCTCTTCAGCCCTTTCCTTCCTCTCACTTCTCTGCACGCCTGTTTTCAGGCAGGGAGTGCCTTCAGCTTTGTGTGCCGTGCAGTGGAACTTCCTTAGGCTGGCTGGGATCTGGGGATGCTGTTACATTTCCAATCATCTGTGTGAAGTGTTTAAGAAAGGAAAGAGCAGCTAAGATGCAAATCATGCAGTTTTATCTGTCAGTTCATATAGAGAAGATGGTTACTTTATGAAGCACATCGAGATTATTCCAGAAAAGAATGCATGCAGCTCCCAAGAGCTAAATGTTGACAAGACCATGCTTAGACTTTTATTTCTTAAATTTTTAAGATCTTTACTTTCCTCCTTTTCATCATTCAAAAGAAAACTGAAAAATCCCAAGCTAAAAAGAATCCTTCAGAGCTGATTCTTCAGTAAATTAATTCTCCTTTTTCCATCCATTGCAATTCAAAATCAGGGTAGGAAGCTGCAACAGGCAAAGCTCATTTGTATCACCCCTTTCCTACTCTAAATTAAAACAGCAATCTCTTCCTTAAATGATTTTCCAGCACATTGTACTTGGATTAGTTAAGTTTTTATACTGATTTGCTTTCATTTTTAATACTGATTATTGGAAGGAAAGGAGAGACTCGTGTGTATATGATTTAATGATTTGGACACGAGCCCAAAATGATGCCATTTTTTGCCTTGTGGTTTCTAAGTTTGCAGTGTTTCCAGCGTGGCCTTGTTGAGTGCACACCTGGAGCACAGCTTTCTGCAGAACTTTGTTCTTAAAACTGAATCACGTGCGAGTGCACCAGGGTGTGTGACTGTTCACACACACGTTTGGGGTAATTCCTGGAGTATTATCTTTTTTTCATGTAATATTGTCAGAGTTTCCCATTCCAACCCCACGAACCGAGGCCCTGAAAAATCATTCCACCATCCTGAGAAAAGTGCAATTTTACTGCTTGCTTTTTCACAGCTGTGTTACAGCATCACCTTATTAGGCTTTGCTTTACGACTTTTTAGGATCAAATGGCAATAAAAATTGAGAGCTTCGTGAAAAGGCAAGAGGCTGGGAATGAGGGGTTTTTCTAAGGAAATCAGAATTATGGCTCTGTGGTAAAATTCTGAATATCAGCAGTGCCCAAGGTCCCAATGGCTCAGTTTTTTCTCCTTCAGGATTCTTCCCAGCATTGTTGCCGTTCATTAAATTTGCTGTTTTAACAGCGGATACCTTGAATTTTGAAGAGTGAAGCAAGAGTTTTTCATGCCTGTCTTATTATCCAAATGTCTCTTTTCAGTGAGTGAACAGCAGTTTTCTCTCCTTTCTGTGATAACCAGGGAGTGAACAGTGTGCAGAAATACATCCAGGCTTGGCAAATTCCTAAACAGAACCTTGAATATTGGGATTTTTTCATGACTCTGAAATGTTGAGTGAAGTATCTGCCCCATTTATGGGAGGGCAATGTTTAAATCCAGGCAGAGTGTAAAGCACAGCACCCTCTTGTTTTGGGGGTAGAAATCTAATTTTGTGTAAATAATCCATCTGGTAGCATTCATTCCTTATTTTATTTTTCCTGGAAAGTAAACAGCACCGTTTCAAGCTCCACAGATGCAAACGACTTTGAAAAGTGAAAAAAAAAGAAGCCAAACCAAATGTAAATACTGGTAAAAAAAGTTTTAAATTGATGTGACAGAAATAAAACAAGAGCCAATTTTGCATCAGTAGCCAGTTTCTTTGGGTTAGGAGCTTGTTTTTTGTGTTTTTGCTTAACCAGATATTAACTTTTCTGCTCTAAAGCAATCCTGGAGCCAGATTCTCTTTCTGAATGTCTTTGTACCCAGCAATTGAGACTTCTTTGTGCAGAATGCTGTTAAAAAGAATATAACACCAAGGCTGCACATCTGTTTCTCATTTCCAAGCAAGTTCTTTTACTCCAAGCCTGTATTTTTTTTTTTTTTTCCTTCTGCCATGAGATTTGGGGGTTTTTTAACTTCAGTAAACAGGCCAGAATAAAAAGATTGCTCATGGGATGGGTTAGTGGGTATCATTTGCTCAGAAAGCCTTGGCAGTGCATGAATTTGGCCCTGTTGTGATGATGTGCATCCACAGCTCCTTTGGTTCTGTTTAAATGCCATCATGGAAAAAAAGCAATTCTGGAGCTCTGGCTCTGTGAAGTGGAGACTGAAAGCAAGGTTGTGGCATCAACCTGAGGGGTTTGCACATGTCAGGAGAGGTTGGTGTGAAAATGGGGATTCTCCTGGCAGTGTTTGTGGCAGCCATGAAATCCAGAAGGAATCGGTGCTTTCCAGCTCTCCTCCTAAGCTCTGACAGGCGACCTGCAGGTGAGGAAAAATAAGAGTTCCTTAATAAATCCTTCCTGCTCCAGCTTGCCAGGCTGGCTGCAAGAATTCTGCATTTTGTTGTGCTTTTATGGGTTCTTCTTCTGCTTGGAAAATGAATTGCTGCTTAGTGACACGTCCCTGAACGACTGGGTAGGGAGATGTTTATTCCCTGGAAGAGTTCAGGTGGTTCAGGGAGAGTTCATTTTATACATCTGTGGTCAGACAGTAACTGGTTTGAGATCAATAATCATGAAAATTCGAGCATCTCTCAAGTATTTTCCTCCTGTGAAACTGCTCCTCAGGAGGATCACGCTGGGACCAAGGATGGTGGCAGCAGCAAAGGGAATTGTTCAGAAGTGCAAATTCAAATTCATGCCAGCCATGGGCCTTTGGGCTCTGCTGGACGTGATTAAATAGGAGAAAATTTCCTTTCCATGTGACAAGAAGTCGGTCACTTATTAAATCTGGAAACATTTTTTAGGGTTATTTCATGTCTATTTGTTGTCCAGACTGGCTTTTTTCCTGTGTGATTATTCCCTGGGTGGTCTCCTGGCACAGGAACCTGAGATTATTTTGCTTCATTCTTCTTCCTTTCTGAGGTCTGCTCAGTGGCTGCTGAACAAATCTGTGCCCTGTTCCATTTATCAGAGAAAAGCTGCTACTGGATTTGGGTAGGAAGGGTTGGATGTGGGCAGCTTCAAGGAGTTCCTCCCTTTTGTGGCACTGGAAAGTTTTAATCATCTGAGCTGGGAGGAAATCAAGTCCCTGAGGGCCATAAAATGTTCTCCCAGTCACTGCCTGTGCTGAAAGGATTTCATTGTGGTGGATATCTTCTTTAATGGTACCTGCTCAGGCAGCAAGTGTGGTGCTGCAGGTGATTCTTTGGCTCCCTGATCTGATGTTTGCTGGCAGGAATTCTGGATTTAAAACCAGTTAAAAAACACTTCCATTCAGCAGGCTGTCCCCATTGTAAAAAGCAGCTCATTATAATCAGCAAGTGCACTTTTTAATGCAGCTTTTCAGGCTGCTGTGGTTGCTGCTAGAAGAAAAAATGGTCTTTATTTTGTTGTGCTTTAGTTTTTGAGATCCTGTGGGTACAGTGAGATTTGTGACCCAAACCTGAGTTTGCTGTTGTGGCACCATGGAAGGTCTCTGCCACAAAGCAGAGGTGCTACAGGGTGGAAATAAATGTTTGAATCTTTCCTTAGCAATATATTTGGTCACATTAATGTGTACCAGTTCCACCCAGCAAAAAAAAAAAAAAATCTAAAAATAATATACCTGCAACTCCTGCATCTGTGAGCTTATTAATATTTCATTAATATTAATACATTAAAAGGCACTTCATGGGAGACTTCTGGCATTGTCCATGCTGATGGCAACACAGAGGGCAGCTGGATTTAATGAAAGCTGTTCCAGGTGCTCCCTCCCCAGGCAGTGCAGGACCCTGTGGGTGTCAGGGTGGCTCTGGGTGAGCTCAGGAATTCCTGCCTGGCCCTGGGCACATCCCTGAGATAAACCAGGGCCCCTCATGCTCAGCAGCCTGGCACTCCGGGCTCGTGCACTCACTGAGGAAGCAGCACCTGGAAATTCTCACTCCAGGCTCGAGTCCCAACTTTTGGGAGCAAGGATCAAAGCAGAGCTCTGTGAGTAATGAACCCAGCCAGGTTTAAGGGCTGCTTGATAGACGAGCTGTGTATAGAGAGGTTGCACTCAATTCCCTGCTCTGCTCATAATATTTGCATAGCCCAAGGTGGTTTACATCTTTCACCCCTGGGAAGGGACCAAAATATCTCCCTGCTGTTGTCCCTGCATTTCTCTGAGGTGCTGTAATGGTTTAATCTAAGGCTGAGCCTCGTTGCCTGCAGGCTGGGGATGGTTCCAGGGGGTTGTGAGCTCTGATCTGTCCTGCATCCCCAAAAATCTGGGCTGGGCTTTCCCTGGGCTCCAGCAAGGGGAGCCCCTGGGATAACCCTGCCAGGGTGAGGAATTCCCACAGGCAGGGCTGTGCACACACTCCAGGGCTGGAAATTGGGACCAGCTCTCCACAAAGAGCCAGATGCAAGAGGCTGCTGCACTTGGGTTGTTTTAGTGGAATTCTGAAACCCAGAATTGTCATTAAATGTGTCAATCCACAGTGAAATCCCACCACGTGTCGTGGATAATGTTGAGAGGACACATCCCAAATGAAATGCTGGAGTTGTCCAGTTCTCTGTGTTGCCTTGTGAACATTCACATTGCTCTGTTTATCTCAGGAATGCAAAAAACCCAAGGAAAATACAAAGAAATGCTCCCAGTATTTTTTTTTAATCCTTTTTTCTTTAATTTATATTTATCAATCATTGTACAAATCCACCAAACGCCTAGGGCAAAATAAATCTTTAAATTATGAAGACCAATTTCTGTAGATTCAGTAAGAGAACATGAAGTGCTGGTTTTGTTGATTTTAGAAGAGTAAGTGTGGTCAAGGAGGTGCCAAATGTTTGATAATCACCTACATCTGTCTTCCTTTCCACAGCTGTGTTTCAGTTGTTTCCATTTGTGTTTTTTGAAACCTAAGAATGCATCAGACATTTCTGCACGAAGATCTGAGTGAGGACCCCAGTCTGGTTTTATCAATAAACTTAGAATTCTCGCATCTAAATATAACTATGTTTTTTAATGAGCTTGAATTCCTGGAGGACTCAGTGGCAAAGCTCACTGGACGTGTTTTGCTGAAGAATGTTGTTGGGCTGTGCAAGTTCCCACATTTTTATCAATGAAATGGGTATTTGAGAACATTAGGAATTGTTAAACTGGGAAAGAGTGGGATTGTTGAGAGTGGGTTGTGATTTGATGAATTCTAATGGAATTATTTCCACTTCTGTGAAAATCCTGCCTCTTCTGGATCCAGGGGGATCCTGGTGATCCTTCCCCCACCTCTCTGTCTGCATCGTCAGATATTCTGCTCCTCTCTATTTAAATTTTGTGTGGCTTTGAGGTCCCTGAGCATCCTGCTCTGCTGCCTGAGGTTCTGTAGGAAAAGTTGTTTGGAATGCATCAAGCTCAGCTGCTTCACCTGTGGGATCAGGGTATGAAATGATCAGAACTTGGAACAAAAATCAGGAAACAATGGATACTGGGATTGCTCAGGCATAAGTTCCTTTTATTTTCTGACTACCTGCTGTCACAAAACCTGTCGAGTTGTGTTCATGTTTGACATTTATCTTCTCTCCATTTCCATCCCTCTGGGTTGAAATCAGCCTGGCAAATCCTCATCTCAAGCTGAAATAAAAGTTCTTCAAGCTCAGGGGTTGAGAGGGGCATAAGCCATCACCTCCCAGTTCTTGTAGGAGCCTGTAAGATTGTCCAAATAAAAGATAAACTGGGAAAATTCAAGCAGAAAAATAGAGCTTTAAGATACAGCAATCACAGGACCACGGATCTCTGGGGACTGGGAGGATGTTGGGCTTGGACACCTACTCGGGGAATTTTCCAGGCTGTCCCAGCATGGTTCTTTCCCTGGAACAGGCTTTTACTGTGTTCTGTGCAACTTAAATGCTCCTTTCATGGCTTTGCAGCCAAGTTTTCCTTCTTGCCGTATCATCTGTCTCGTTATAGGCTTAAAAATATATTTAAACCAGGAAATCTTAAACCCCACTTCTCTTCCCTCTTGCCTTCCACCTTTCCTCACTTTAGAAATTGAGTTGGGGAAAATGATTGTTCTGTTCTCTGTAATTTTTTTACCTGTTTGCAATATCCAGTCATTTTCTGAGTGTCCAGAAAGATTGTGCTTTTATTTTGTGAGCCAAACACGAGGATAAATCAGATTTAGGGTGTAATATTTGAACTGCTTTTCTGTTTGTTTGTTTGGCAGGTCCTTGACCAGTACGAACGAGAGGGGTTTAATTTCCTAGCTAAAGTTTTTAATTCTTCACATTCCTTCTTGGAAGACCTGACAGGTCTGACTTTATTACACCAGGAGACACAGGCTGCTGAGGTAAGCAAATAAAATTTGGATCTTAAGAATTAACCATGTGGTCAAATGAATCCCTGATAGAACCAAGCTGTGGTATTTGATTTACAGAATGATTGACACGATGGTTTAGACATTCTCCTAAATTCATGGTAACTTTCTGTGTCTGAGTCTTTAAATATTGCTTTTAAAGGAAACAAGTGGCTTGTGTTCCTGTGGTGTGAGGAAATCAATTGCAATTTTAGGTCAAGTAAAATGTAATTATGCTGCTTGATGGATTGTAATGTGGGGCAAACAATGCTGTTCACTTGCCCAGTGACAGAAAATGGGATGTGGGAAGAAATTGGGGCATGTTTGACCTCATGGGCAGCAGCACTGCTGAAAACTCAATATTTTGTTGTGATCCTCAGTGTGTTCCTTAAAAAATGAAACAGGTATCTGCCCTAACATTGAATTTTAACAATGGTTTGTATTCCTTCCTCCCTCTGCCAATCTCTCTCTGTCCCCTTCTACATCATAATTGAATTTTGGCGTGGTTGTGTCCCAGGGATGTTTCTGAAGCTGGCTCTGAGAAGGGATTGCTCAGTCCCTGCAGCCTGTGCAAGAGCTGGAGCTGTTTTTTCAGCTGGAAAGGGCTCCACAGTGTTGCTTAATAAGGTTTTGGGGGGATAATGATGACTTGGCTCTCTGGTTCATGTTTTAGCCTTTGAAAATAATGGAAGCAGATGCTGGAAACGTGAACTGTAAAATACCTAATGCATTCTTAAATCAGCACGGTCATACCTAGGAAAAATTTAAATATATATATATATGAGAGGGATCCAAGAAGGGAAAACAAGCACCCTTTAACATGTGCCACTCATTAACAGTGAGAATAATTAAAGTCTGATTGCCAGGCCTGGTTTCTCGTGTCTAGGCTGCTGATGGAAAGTGTAAAACCAATTACAATTAGTTAGTAATGTATTATTTTGCAGGTATTAATCCATAAACCCCTTTTGCAGCTTCAGAATGTGTACAGGTGTTTGTTAATGAAATTTTAGAGACTCTCTACAAAACCTAGAGTCTGGTGTGAGTTTACTGCGACTTACTGAAGTTCAAAGTTGAGCTTAAAACCCAGAATTAGCATCCTTTCAAAAACCCTGGGGTTCTTTGGTGAGGTTTATGCAGTGAAATCACTGCTCAGGGGTGGAAAATCTGACATACAAAGCATTTGCAGAGCTGGTGCTTTCAAATTAGGTTAACTGCCATAAAACCAGGGAGCATTCCTGATTCTCCCCTGTAGGATTGGTGCATTTTTGGGAAAATCCATCTCTTTCAGCAGGGTTAAGCAGTTTATTGATGAATCTGTGTTTATGAACAGCAAGGGCTGACAGGCAGATGATTTGCTTGCTTTGGATTAAAAGCCAATTCTTTGTTACATTTTGCCACTGCTGGCTCTGAAAAGCAAAGAGGTTCTTTTGTGGTCTCCACAAGTCTCAGTTCATCAGCTGGGGCAATTTTTACATTCTTAGGTGCACAAGAGAGTGTTTTTAATATCTTTTCTGCAGAGTTACTCTCATGTCTTGAGCTGCTTTTCTCTTGTATATCGAGCTCCTTTTTCTCACGCTGCAGCTGGGGAGTGTGAGGTCTGCAAAAATGGTTTTTTGGGTTTCTGGCTGCTTTGAAGCTGCTCTTGGCAGAAAGTTTTCCCTAAAATGGAGCCATTAGATTTGCTAAGATTGGTGCTCCTTTGATTTAAGATATTCTTGTGACATTCTAAAGGCTGCAGCAAAAGCAGTGAGAGGTTTCATCAGGTGTATAAGGCCTGGTTTGTGACGGGAATATTTCATTTTTCTGGGGAGAAGTTTTCTGCCTTTCTCCACTCAAACTCTTCAGAGAGATTTTGTGGATTATTGGTGCATTTGAAGGCCATAAAAATGGCTTCTGGTAACTGCAGATTTTCCTTTCCTCCTGTCTAGTAAAATCTGTCCAGTGCTATTCCAGAACTATAAAGAAAATAGACTTGTAAAGTCAGATGTCATCCAACCTTATATTTACCCAGTAACATCATAATTGGCTTGTAATTCCATATATAAAATCCCTGTTATTTGATTAATAAACCTGCATCTGATAGGGGAACTGCTCAATCTTGTGCTTATTTTTAAAAGGTTCAGTGTTCAAATGTGAATTCATTAAGGGCATTTCATTGAACATTTTGCTAAGAGTGTTTTGCTGTGGTCAGAAAAACTGTCATGCTGCTCCTAAGTGCAATCACACACTGAACCTTTTTTATTTTAGTTTTTTACTTTTAATTCACCTAAGTGCTTAGCAGCTTTCATGATGTGTGTATAAAAGTGCTTTAATGAGAAATTGCTTCTAAGCTTTGAGTTTGCCTGAAAGAGAATCTGGATAAGTGGTGCATGTTCTGTAGGAGTGCCCGTTAAACACAGCATTTTTGGATTAATTTCCATGAAAACTCCCCCCACATTATCAGCCCAGAGTGTGTTTGCCCAGATTTAAGGAATTCAATTTGCACTAAGATATGGGAGACTTTTCACTTAGTGAAAATCTTTTTTTACTTGCAATTTTTAATTCCTATTCCAGGGCTGTGCTGTTGACCATAATATTTTAGCACAGATTTAGTGTGGTTTAAATTTGATACTAATTGCAGGGGTTTTATTCAATAGAGCACCTATTTCTTCAACATGAGCTGCATCAGGAAATCATAAATGCTCTCCATGATTTCCTTAGCATGACAATTAATAAATAATAACATCAGCAAGCTTTCCTCTCCTGTCTTGAACTGACAGTACATTTCAGGCATCTGCTCTTTCTACATCTGGCTTTAATTTAGGGTCTCTGGAACATTTTGGGGTGGTTTTTTTTTCATCCCAGTTACGATATTTCTGTGCAGCTTGGGCAGGAGCCTCTGGTGACACGCCTGGCTCTGAGGGCCAATGGAAGCTGTGGGAAACTCCCATGTCAGCACTCAGGCCCTGTTTCCACTGGATGCAGTTCATCTGGGGAGCTGCCCGAGCTCATGGAAGCTCTGAATTTCTGTTTTCCACATCATTTTATTTCCTTTCCGCCAAGCTCAACTTTTAAACTTGACCCTTGCTCGCTGTGTAGTCGAGTTTAATGGCCGGGCTTAAAATAGAGACGGCCTGAGCATCCTTGGGGTGTTAATCAGGGGCTGGAGGTGTGGAATTGGAGGCAGAAAAGTGAATAATTTCCAGGGCAGAGCTTGGCTGGGCTGCCCAGGGCTGTTCCAGATCAGTGCATCCCCAAACCCAGCTCTGTGCTCCCCTCGTGCTCCAGGTTAACCCTGCCAAGGGTGTTGGGTTTGCTGCTGGGGAGATGATTTTCCTCCAAAGTTTCTCATTCAATCTGAAATTCCCTCATCCTAAATCACAGCTTTCCTGATATGCCCTCAGCTCGTTTCTCTCTGTAATAAGTCACAAATGTAAATACACTTTTCTTACTCTGGATTTCAATTCCTGGATTACTTGGATGCTTTAGTGCCCTTCCTGCTTGCATCAGCATGAAAGAAGATGCTAAAACACGCCCCAGAAATAAAATTTTCACTTGGTTTTCTGACTGATTAAAAAACAAGAAAGGGTGGAAGTCTTTCAGTCTAAGAGGGTCATAAAGAACTTTGGAAAAAAAATCAAATCTGGAGCAGAGTTGTTATTTTTGAATGTGATGGTGAAGGTCAGGTGTGGGTGCCAGCAGGTCCTTGTGTCTGTTTTTTTTCCTTCAGCGATGTTTTACTTCAAGTTTCTGTCTCTTACAAAAAGTGTGGTGTCTGTAGTTTCTGTGACAGGTTCTTGTGGTCCCTGAATGGGGTCTGTTTGGTATTTCCAAAATGCCTTTTTTGTGCTGGTTTACTGCACCCCAAACAATCCTTCTTATCCTTAGTAATGAAAAAAAAAAAAAGAATTTTGTTTTTAATCTAGTCAGATACTCAGAGAAAATACAGACAACCCTACTTTATCATGTTTCTGCATTTATTTGAGGTTTGTGCCTGACCATTTTTCAGTCATTTCTTGAGGAACAAGGCTTAGCTGTAGAATAAGCAGCTGGTATTAAAAAGGAACTTTGTGCTTGTCCTAATTTGGAAGAAAATTCAGAATTTCCAGTGTGCTTGCTATTAAAAATATCCTGCTTGTTTCTGATTCTGCATTGTATTATGCAGTGTATTTGATGCTGAAACAATAACATTTGAATAGCCAAAAAAAAAAAACCCCAAACCCAAGCAAAACAGAAAAACCCAGCTACAACAATATTGTAACAGTAACTTCTGTAACTTGACAATTTTTATCTGTTAGCCAAGTATTATTCAGAATTTAATTTTATTTGGTGTTATGAAAACTTCCTAAAGAAATCATTACTGATGGCAGGCCCAAAATTAATATTTGAGACTTTTCTCTGTGTGAGCTTTTTTTGTTTTCCTGCATGTTTTTAATCTGGTGCATTTCAGGAGAAATTCATTTTGACAGATTCAGGCCTGCCCTGGAATTTCTTTCTTAAGAGATTAAGAGATTAATTTGTTTTCTTTCAGGAGGTGGGTTGGTTTTTTGTTTTTAAGTTTTCTCATGATGTCAATTAGTGTCATCATTTCTCTTCATTCATCAAGCAGTGTTTCCCAGATCTTTGAATAATGGTAAATTTTTTTTTTTTTTTTTTTGTGCTGAGCACGGTCCAAGTGAGAAAGCAGTGCTGCAGCTTTGAAATATAAGTAAATTTGCATTGCATTGGGGGGTCTGTGCTGGGTTATTACATGCTTAAAATAGATTTAATCAGTGTGTCCCTCACCCAGGGCTCTGCTGAACGATGGGATTTCACTGCTGACACTTGGCCAAGGAGGGGTGATTGTTCCATCAACACACAACACTTCAAACTGAGTTTTCCAGCCTTTGAACAAGCCCCACGTGGGGCTTTAGCTGCTTCTGCTGCTTTCGGGAGGGTTTAGAAATACCTGTGAAGTGGTGCCTCTGTTTGCTAGCAAAACACGAGCTCCTTGTCTTTCCCCTGATACCTTCACTGATAACTTCAATTATTATCATTAATTATATTCAAATGTTCTTCCTGGGCCTTACCTCAGCGAGTGATGTGCACAAATATTCCTGTTTCTGATACATCTGAGTAAATGTGTGTTTGTGCCTTCAGGGCAGGGAGGGGCTTGTGCACTCCTGTATTTTGTTGGAGCCAAGGGAAGGACAGCTGGCTGATAGCCAGTTATCATTTCTGTTTGAAGTGTCCAATAGATGGAAAAGAAACCCACTGAAAGAAATGGAATAATGGCATTTGGGTTAGCAACAGGTTTTGTTGTTTTATTTACATTTTTTTTCACGTATTTAACGGAATTGCTGTCATAGTGTCAAAGCATTGATAGAGTTTAAATCTGTGTAAAATTTCACAGTCAATCTCATGTCACTACGAAATGGAAAGCGTTACTAGGAATAAATTTATTATCTGATCACTTTTTGTGTGAGGGGAAGAAGCTTTGCAGCAAAACCCTGGGGAAAACCCTCAGAGCTGCAGCACCTTCAGCTGCTGGGAAGCTGCAGCACATTAATGTGTTCCTCATGAAGCTTCTGCAGACAGCAATTCCTGGCTGGTTTTCCTCTTTCTGAACAGCATTGATCAGGGGAGGTGATCGATATCAGCCACTCTCTCCCAAGGGGGCTCTGTGCTTTCTGGGCTTTCCTCTTTTCATAAGGACTCCACCTCTGGTACCATTGCAAAGGTGCCCTGCTTTTCTTTATGACTCAGTTTAATTGCCCTCATTAGATCAGTACCCAAACAGGGAGTATTTGAACTGATGAAGCAATGTTTTGATTTGTGCCGTGGTAGTAAATGATAGTAAATTGTACTTTATTTAAGATCTTAGAGTAATTTTAGCTAATGATGAACACAGCACCCCAAAATTTTGAAGAGAGCTGCTATGCTGAAGCTGTAAAATCTTTACTTGGGGGAAGCAATTCTCTTCTAGAAAGATTTTCAAACTCTCTTGACTCCTTTTCTTTTGAAGGAAAAATCCCCAGTAAAGGAGAAGTCAAATAATTTCGGGATTAAATCTCTTCCATTCCAATATACTTTGTCACAAAGAAGAATGAATAGACTGTTCAAGATGCATTCTATTATTCTCATGTGAAGAATAAGAAATTACACAACACAGACAAGCACACTGATGAACTTTTTTATTCTAATTAAGAACATAAATTCTACAATGTGCTTCTCAGTCCAAGAGTATATGAGCCCTTGTAGATCATTCAAATTAAAAAGAAAAAAAAAGAGAAAAGTTTGCTGCTGGACAAATCAGTGCCAGATTTCAATAAACACCAATTGTTGTAGCCTTACCCAGAGGTGCAGTGAATGTCTTGGGGCAGGGCTGCCTCAGCTTTCCTTCAAGTGTTAATTGAGTTACTTTATTAGGGATCAATGTGCTCTGGTCATCTTGGAGCCCACCAGAGTATTCCATTGTTAACTGTGTTTGCCTCCTCCTGACAGCCCAGATTTCCTCTGGAAGCATCTCCCGAGCTTCTCTGAGGCCATTCCTGTCAGGGTGAAGCCATGCAGTCAATTTCACATCCAGATTTCCTCTGGAAGCCTCTCCTGGGCTTCTCTGACTGAGCGGTTCTTTGGGGAGCGGCAATTTTTCTCTGAGGCCATTCCTGTCAGGGTGAAGCCACGCAGGCAATTTTCACATCCAGATTTCCTCTGGAAGCATCTCCTGGGCTTCTCTGAGGCCATTCCTGTCAGGGTGAAGCCACGCAGGCAATTTCACATCCAGATTTCCTCTGGAAGCATCTCCTGGGCTTCTCTGAGGCCATTCCTGTCAGGGTGAAGCCATGCAGGGAATTTCACATCCAGATTTCCTCTGGAAGCATCTCCTGGGCTTCTCTGAGGGCATTCCTGTCAGGGTGAAGCCATGCAGTCAATTATCACATCCCCCAAGTCCTTGGGTGCTTTGTTATTGGCAGCGTCTGCTTCAGACCACAGAACCTTCCTGCACCAACAGCACTGGCTTCTTTTCAACTTTGGAACTGATTTTCCTGTAAATATAAGTGGAACTAGGAAATGGCCATAAATGAAGGCAATTGCAGCCTGAAGAGCTGCTGAAAAATCCTGGGGATTTAGCACAGCCTCTCTTTAATGCCAGTGGTTGCTAATTCGCACAGGAAATGAAGCACCACAAATTTTAAGAACACAACATCAAGATGTGCTCCTCTGTGGAAATCTCATATGGAAAATGGTTTGTGAGCTGCTCCTCAGCTGAAATTTTCACCATGGCTTAGGGTTTCTTCCTTTGTGAACGATGGAATCATTTTACCCGCGTGAGGGTTTAAAGATTGGCGTCCACGCTGCTGCTGTAATGCAGATATTGTTGGCTGAATTTTGGTTGGCACTAATTTATAAAACAGGCAGATTTGAGTAGCCTTTGAAATTATTACTAACCTAGCTCTTACTGGCCTGAGCTCTCTTTCTGTTTGAGTATTTTCCTGGTATTTGCACTTTAATGAACATCTCTGCAGAGTGCTGCTGTTTCCTTTCCCTTACTGTAGTTCAGGTTCTGCTGAAGTTTCCTTTTCCCAACACTTTTTTGGAACACATTAAAACTTGGCTTCCCGCTGAAATCTGCCATACAACGTAGTTGTTTTTATGGAATTGGCTGGAGTCCTGGAGAAACCACCTGATAGCTTAGGAGTGATAAAAATTAATGACCAATTCTGTTGTTAAAAGCCAGATTTGATTCCAAGATGAGCCACTTTGTGCCTGAGATGGTAAGGATTGGTTCTTTCTTATCACTTCAGTGATAATTTTTCCTTAGCAGTGACTTCTCTTAGTTGATTTAA
This sequence comes from Monarcha castaneiventris obscurior, assembly GCA_026261815.1. NCBI lineage: Eukaryota > Metazoa > Chordata > Aves > Passeriformes > Monarchidae > Monarcha > Monarcha castaneiventris. Next base: position 18,576,771 of record JAMPIT010000484.1, read on the forward strand.
GGTCCAATTAGTTGGAAAGTTACATCTTGTAAATTGTAAATGAAAGTTGTTCCTGACCTCATGAAGAGACAGAAAAAAAGTGTGCATTGTTATACATAAAAAATTAGCCAAGAGAAAAGTGTCTCACTTTTAAGTTTGGAGAGCATAGCTTTAAAAAAAAAAGTTTTAGGATGAGTTTCTGTTTTCTTGGTCTCTCAACCTTTAAAAACCCCACTCTAGGTATTAAATCATGTGCTTCAAAGTAGTGATGAGTTGTTGCATTTTGTAGTGTTGAGTCTGAGACACCAAAGCTGTTCCTACATGTGATATTCCATGAAGCCAAAGCTGTTTGTGAATTTCTGACTTTGCTGTTATTTTCATATACAGGAAAGCTTTCTGTTATTCTGCAGGTGTGGTGATGATTTTTAGTAGTTTAATGGTTGCACAGCAACCTTCAAATAATGCACTTTTACTGGATAAATAGGAGTGCTTTTGGTAGAGGGGAAAGTGCTAGGCCTGGAAATCTAACAACAGAGCTCTTGAAAAGTTGGGTTGAGCCGCAGGCCCTGGTGGGAAGGAAATTCATGGCTGAGATGTGATTAGGATCAGCTCACAGAGCTGGTTTGGAGTCCGTGTGTAGCAGTTCTGCTGCCATCTCTGTGCAGGAAGGTGTAATGCAGATGTTGTCTGATTATTGAGGTGTAAAATACTGCAAAGTGGCTCTTTAGTGGCTCAGGGCTCTCTAACACAAGAGGTGAATTGAGTCTATTCCAGTTAAAACACAGAAGTAAATGTGATAAAACTGGTCTAGTTGGAATGACCTTAAAGCTGTGAGATTCTGGAAATAAATTTGGAGGAAAACTCTACCAAGTACATCAGTGCTTTGTCATCTGAAAATCAGGGTTCTGTTGAAGTACTTATTATACACAAAATAAATTCCTGTCATTGTAAAGTACTGACTCAAGCCCACCAGGCAGTGCCTTTAATCCCCTGCAAGTCAAGTGTGAAATCCAATAGGTTAATCAATAAATACCAAAAAAATACATGGTTAGGGAAAAGATACAAACTGTGATTTAGGTGGAGATAACTGCTAAGAGGCTTATTTATTTTTTGGTAACTAAAGAAAGTCAGTCACAGAAATGGAGAAGGGAGGCACAAGTAAACCTGTAAAGAATTAAGCAATCACTTTCCAGCCTCTCAAGGGGATAGGGGTTAAGAGATACAGTTTTAAAAGTCTTTATGTTGTTGAAAAGTTTATTTGTCTAATGTCTACTGAGACAGCGTGCCAACAACAGCAAACCCAAATGCGAGTTAGAGAGAGAAAACTACTACTGGAAGAGAAGATGAAGGCATAGCAAAGCTATTTAGAAGTATTACAGTGCAGCAGCTGGCTTTGCTAATGCTTCTTGGTTATTTAAAAAAAAAAAATCATCTAAGTCCTAATTCCCTTTGTCTTCTCCCTCTGAGTAGCTGCAGTGTGTGGAGCTTGCTGGCCCATGACTCATTCTTGCCACTAAAGCTATTTCTTTGAATAGCCCCTGTAAAAACACGCATTTTGTGTTAGTTGTCTTAGCTGGCAACTGGGGAAGCTTTTTTTCCCCTCCCTGGGTGAGTGATTTATGTGTGCTAATGTCTGCCTCTGCCTTTGCCACACATGGTGCCTGTGAAAACACTGCTGGTGCTGTACCTGGGAGTGCTGTGCTCACCTTTCTGCAAGAGCAGCTCAAGCACTAAAACTCATTTAATCTCTTCCTCCACGGGCAGTAGGCTCCTATCTAATAAATTCTGATACCTTGGGCTTCTTTTCAGTGATGAACCTGAGGTTGGATTTTAATTCTTACTAGATCTGAAAAGGGTAACAGCCAAAGAAGACACAAATGCAAAATAAAATGTTATTTCCAGCCTCTTAAAGAAACTTCTTTGCATGAGTTCGGTTCAGTGTAAGAAATATATGGAAGTAAATGACTGAGGTTCATTCAGAGGAAGAATTAAAGAGCCTCTGTGGAAGCTTTTGTGTGTGAGGGAGTGCTGGGTGTGCTATTTTAGCTGTCCCACTGTGGGCAGCCCTGGCAATGCTCTAAAAACCAGACTGGGGCTGCTTTTGCCAGCGCTGCAGATTTTCCCTGCTGCCCCAGTGGAACAGGCAGGCTCCTGTGAGAGAATTCTCTCTGAATTCTGCCTGCTCCCCGAGCCTGCCAGCACACATCCATCACAGGGATATTGATAGGGGCAGCATCCTCTCCAGCTGTCCTGGGCTCCCCAAAGGCAGCCCTGGATTAACTGGGGACAGCCTTTGGAGCGAGTCCAAACTGTAAAACACAAGCTCACACTTTTAGGTGGGTAATGAAATACCTCCAACCCTGCCTGTCTTGGAATTACAGCTCCAGCCTTGGCTGGGGTTACTTATTTGATACTTCTGCTTTCTGGATTTAATCTAGGCTTTAGTACTGGATCCGATTGTTGAATGCATGTAATATGCAATTTAATATTGTTTAATTTGTGGATTTATGCCTGCAGATTATATTTGGATTGCTCAACAAAGTAAAATTGCGATTATAGCCAAACATGTTGATGAAGTTCAAGGAGATGACTGTGACTTTTCTTTTTATACAGTGGAAATTAGGGATGGTTATGGGAGATTTGGGAAAAGGAAGTAGTGTTGTTAAATATCATTTTAGTTAAGTTGAGGCGTAAAGGTCACAAAGGTTTCTGCAAAGTGAGGTTAAATTCAAGGAAGGTTGGCTGTCAGTAACATCCCTGTGAGTAAGAGGTGCTGGAGGATGCTGCAGGAGTTTTCAGGACAATACTAGAAAAAAGTCAGTGTATTTGGAAGAATTTAAGGTCATTTATGAGATAGAAGAATGTTGTTTTCATTAAGAAATTTCTAAATTGAAGAATGAATGTTTTGATCATTGAGTTCTTCTCATTCAAAGGCGAATGATATTCCCAGCTCTAGCATGAAGTCTGCAATCCTTCATTCTGGATTTTTCTTTACTCTCTTCTGTTTAAATGCAACAGAAAACAGCTTGTGGCAGAGAGAAGTGCCTATGGAAGAGACTGGTGTTTAGAATTGTTATTTTACTGTGAAGGGGTGAGGTAACAGAGCACAGCAATAACCAGCAAACTGCAGTGTCTGACTCCAGTATCAACAACTCCACAGGCCTCATCTTTATTGGCCTTTTTTTTTACATTTGGGAGGAAGGAGGGGCTCTGATTGGCATATCTGTTTCAGGAAGAGTATCAGGAGTTCTCTAATTTCATATTTAAATCTGGCATCTGGTTAATACTCGAGGCATGCAAGAGAGCTATAACATGAAGGCTGCTGTTACTATAGTGAGATGCTATTACAGACATCACAAGACTTGTTATACAAGGAAACATGATTACTCTGGATTAAAGGAGTTGCCAAAGGCTTGAAGGATTTATTGGTGCTGCTGCTTTGAGTTATATATAACTTCATTATTTGGTTGAAAACATTTAGATCTAGAATTAATGAAGCACAGTAAATGCTGATGAAATGAATCAGCAGGTTTGACAGCTTTGAACTGACACTGAGCAACTGATGAATTTTGTGGGAGCATTCTTTAGGTCTCCAAATTGCTGGATAATGTACAGAAAGTAATAAATCCAGCTTTTGCAGGGAGAAATGAAGCTTAATGAGTGCAGTGAGGTGCATCGGCGTTGATGTGATCAAGATCATGTTTCTGAAATGATTTGTAATTCCTGAGCTTGTGGAGGAGGAAACAGCCTGAGCTGCTGGGGATGGTCTGGATCTGTGGGATAAAACTTTCTGGGGGCTGTGGGGTCTGCAGAGGTGGGAGGAGGAGGCACAGGAGGAGTGACAGCAGTGGTCATGTGGGCCTGAGCAAGACATGGGAAGTGGGGAATTGTGGTTTTAGAAACAAAGCACTGGAATTGGCTTTTTTTTTTTTTTCCCTGCAGAATTTAGTCACAGGGAGTGTAATTAGAGGGGAAATGCAGATGTGTAACAGCTCTGTGGTGAGCTGGGCTGCTGCAAGGTCTCTTTTCTATGTGAATTAGCAGTTCGGTGCATATCACATCCATTTCATCATTTCATGAATCTCAGCTGTATAAAACTGGCAGCATTTTGACATTGCTTCCCTAACCCAGCTCAGAGAGTGCTGTGACATCCAGAAACGCTTTCTAGACAGCTACATTCCATCCCACTGCATGAAGTCTGTAGCACTGCAGAGATGTTTCAAAAGGATTATTGTTTTAACAGATGATTAATTGCAAATTATTTATTGCTTTCTTCAGATTAGCTCAGCAGTCATCCTTTGCTCTTGATGCCACGGTGCAGAATTTGTGCTGTGGGTATTAATGTGAGATGATGAGAAATGAGCCATAATCAATGATGAAAAGGTTTCAAGTTTTGAAACAGCCTTACAACATTAATTCCTTACAAGCAATACTATAAAGAGAAAATATGTGATGGCAGAAATCCTTCTTGCGTTCCCTTTGACTCCCCTCTGCAATGTGACTCAGGAATTCAGTTATGTAAAAATATGACTAAGTCCCTTCTGCCTTTGAGGTACAGACCTGGGTGAAATCCAGAATGAGATTGGATTTCAGTGAATTGGATAACTGCTTTCCCAGTCTTTTTAACTTCGAATTTGGGACAAAACTACATCAAAAGCTGGAACAGCTTCCTCATCTAACTATTCCATGGCCGAGTGGGTTTTTTTTTCTCCCTCTTCAGATAGTGTCTGATGACTAAATTAAGCTCTCAGCATCAATAAATCATTTCCCTGCAGAGTCAAATCTGTAATTTTTCATAGCTGCTGTCCTTTGTACCTTTTGAAATATGGCTGGTGGGGCTGTGAGAGACTCCCTGGGTGGGTACAAGAGTACAAAGGGATCCAGGTGCGTGCTGTGGTTTGGTGGGGTGACAAGCTGGAGCCATTCCAGAGGATTTGCAGGAGCTGTGGGAACACCTGGGAGCACGTTGGGGTTATGGGGTTTACAGAATGAGGAGCCAAGCAAAAAACCAAACTCGGGGTTTTTCAGGAGCCTCACACCCCGGGGGATGATCCCTGTGGGATTCCCCAGGGCACTCCTGTTCCCAGGAAACAGTGGTGGATCACTCCTGATCCTGCAGGAGCACAGGTTGGAAACCACCCCAGCCCAAATTAGGGTTGGAATGTGTGGTGCTGTCACTATCTGGAGGTAAAGCAGCATCTGCAGAGCCACCTGTGTGGGAAGGGGAGCCTGGTTTGAAGTGTTGGCTCACAAAACCCAGGGTCCAAGTGGCACTGGAATATTTTAATTTGGGATTTCTAGTTCCATGCTGTGAGGGGCATCACAGAACCAAAACCTTAAAATGCAAAGATCTGTTTGTTCTGGATGTCAGAGAGCTGGAGGGCAGAAGGGAGGAATGGCAATAATCTCTCTTGCCCAGATTATATGTTAGGAAATTAGGAAAAATCTGTTAGTCCACAAAGCCCAAGAGCTGGGATTTCTCCTGCCCTACAAGCCCTCAGCTCGTTTTTCTCTCTGTATCCCACCCCAAGGTATTTTTAAAGCTGGATGAAGACAGCTCCCATTCTCTCATGGTGCCTGTATTGACACAGTCCCAGATGTCACTGCTATGCAAACCACTGGTATTATTTCTTCTCTGAAGTACTTTCCTGGTTTCCCTTTTGCTGTGACAATTTTGTCATTGTTGCTGGGAGCTGGAACTATTTCATTCATGGGCCACAAATGTTTTCTGTTAAGCATTCAAAACCTCCCATCCTTCTATTGTGCTTTTCCAGTTTACTATAAAGTGCTCCAGCCCCATCCAATAGAGTTTGGTTTCAACCTTCCTCTGTTCCTGTTATTTTTAACATTTTCTCAGTTTTGCTTTAGTTCTCTGAGATGGATTATTGCTGTGAATTTAAGTGATGAAATCCTCCTGTCTCATTCACTTACTTCAACCCCATTTCTTGCTTCCTTTGTATTTCCCTGCATCCCAACACTCTCACATCCTCTGTGATCCATAATTTCTCTTTGGTTCACACCTGCTTGTGTTGGCTTTGAATGTCTCCTTTGCATCCTCTGGATGCTGGATTTTAAGGGGGCATCTGCATGGCTTGAAATAAAAACTTTCATCTTCCAGATTTGCAGACTTACTTCAAGTTATTTCTCAGTAAACTCTCAGAATCAACAGTTTCAGTAGCTTCCTGTTATTTTCTGTATTCTTTTGTCCTAATGGTAGTTGTAAGTTGATACAGGAGTGCTTCTAAACAATTTACTTTTCAATAATGGACTTGGTTTTCTATCAGAATGTTCTAAAAAAATGCTGTTCATTACTGGCCCCTGAGCACATTGTCATGTTAAAAAAAACCCCATAATTTTTCTTCAGTCTTTTTGTTCTTTCACAATAATCTGGTTGAGTAATGCAGCATTTATTCTATTTATGCTTGCAAACACTTCCATTTTAAACAGCTGCTGGACAAATGAATTACCTCAGTAATACTGTGGTGCTGTTAACTGATTTGTATTTAAATGTATTTGGGTTGTATTTAAATATTTAAATTTGTTCTTTACAAAGAACACTTAGGGTTAGGACCAGGTCCTGTGTTTTATTCCATTTGTTCCTTTAGTGACTTGCTGCCCTCACAGCACCATTGCCTTGCCCAGCATTTGTCCTCTTCTCCCTATAAAGTCAATTTATAATTCTGGTTGATTTTCCATTCTTCCTGTACAAACATGCAGCTCCCAATACTTGCATCCCCGTTGAGCAACAAGAAGTTGTCAGTACCTGTTTTTCCTGACTGTGGAGTATCAGGTGTAATTTCAGAGTCATTTTTGGGAAATATTCCTTCAGCCCATTGCCCCTTGTCAGCAGCCTCCCTCAGCCCTGTGTGCCTGGGGAATTATTCTAATCCACAGCTCTTGCCAAGGCCTGCTACCTCCAGATTTGACAATTAAACATCAAAAGTTACACTTTAAACCATTACATTTATATTTTTAAAAAGCCTTTTTTAATCCTTTTTTTTTTTTCTTTGTCTTCTCCATAATGTAATTTCTTGGGAATTCAGGGCTGTCCACAGGATACTGGTGGCCTCAGATACCTTTTTTTTTGGAAAATACTGTATTTCCATTGTCAGAAATAGATGTGTGCCCTCATTCAGACTGGAGTGATTTCATCAGTTTCTGCTCCTGTATTTTCTGTCAGGTTTTTGTACAGTTTCTGGACTTTTCACTGGAGGTTTTGCTGTTGTTTCACCCCAATTCCAAGGAAAGAGAGGAGCACAGGGAAAAGCTGGGCTGAATCTCTTGTACTGCAGCTTTTGTGCTGAAGCTGCTGTTGGGTTTTGTGTGTTTTTATTACAAACCAGACCATGCTGGCACCACTGACCAATCCCAAATCTGTTTTCACCCCCCTCACACAAACAAAAAGGAGAAGCAGCCCCTTCTATTCCCATTTTTTGTCCAGCTCAGGTCTCTCCATGGCTTTTTACTGAGCAGGAGAGCCAAGGAAGTGAAATAGCAGAGAGAAGTTTGTCATCTTTGTTCTCACCGGCAACTCCAGCACATTTAAAGTCGAGTTTTTATCTCTGGCAATTGAATATCTCTTCACAGAAAAATACTGGGAGTTCTTGGAATTGCAAACATATCAGGCCACGAGCCAAGCTTTCCCTGGCTAGGCAGGGACAAAAGCTGCCAGTGGATCTGAGTTTTATGTGGTGTTTTTTTCTGTTGAGAAACTACTGTTCTCTCTGAGGTCATCAGAACTTATTGGAACTGGGATTTGATATTGGATTTTAATCATGGTTCCGGAGTTAAAATGGGAATTCTCACTTATGGAACGCAGATCATAGCTGGAGTTGTTCATCTGGAAATTTTAAATTAAGTTTTATCCCAGTGTATTAATAATTTTAGCAGAATGTTCTAATCCAGAATGAAAATCAGATGTGCTTCATGGAAATAGGGAAGTCCAGACAATGGGTATTGTGTTTAGGTTACAAGACTTGTGGTCTTCCTTTTTTTTAATTTTATTTTCGTTGTTTACATTGCAGGCAAGTCTTTGTTCATTTTAAGGAATAAAGCTATTCGTTTTAAGGCACGATTTTTTTAAAGTTTGTATCCAAAAATATTTCTCTTGAGTTGTATAAAAAAATGGGGTTCTCTGGAAATTCATTGCCCTCATGAACAGACTCCTGGTGAGTGAGGAATTTTTATGACTCCCTTAAAAAACAATTGCAGGCATTCCACAAATAAACAGTACATTGATTTGGGGGGGCAATTTAATGACTATTTTATAATTATTTGTTCTCCAGTGTTTATTTCAGTGTGGTATGTTGTAATTTTTAACTTAGTTATCCTAAGAATTCTCTTGTACAGTGGAGAGAGCAGAGCTTTGGAGCAGGAGCCAATTCCCAAGTGTAGACACAGGACTGACTCTGATATTCCATTGATTTCCATCAGCCCTGGAAGAAGAGCTGGAACAGTTCAGGCCTGCTACTTTCTCCTTCTTTTTGCACCTCGTTTTGGCAATTCTGATCTCTTTCCCTCAGTTAGATTTTCCTCCTGTGTCTTTCATTAATAAATTTCAGGTGTTTTTTTTTTTTTTTTTTTTTTTTTTTTTTTTTTTGTTTGATTTTTCTCCTTTCAGGGCTGTTTTTGCTGAATAGTTGACCGTAGTCACAGCTCCACTGGATTTGGCTTTTCCTGTGTGTAAACCCTTGGGACTGGCAGTTCTGATTTTGCTGGCACAGTGATGCAGTGCCCCGTTCATGCACACAGCAGCAGAAACCCTGACATTGCACAAGAGGCTGATTGAAAAATCAGGATAAGGGGCACTGAGCATCACTGGATTGCTCCTTGTCCCAGAGGGAGCAGCAGTGGCCTGCCCATTGTTGCTTTTGCACAGGATTTACTCAGTGGCCTGCCCATTGTTGCTTTTGCACAGGATTTACTTTCTCCTGCTCAATCTGCAAATAATCCAGCAGATGCTGTTGGCACCACAAATGCAGTTTGTGATTCAGCTCACGCTTACTCGCTGCAGTGTTGTTGCTGATTTTGAGTCATGTCAATAATATTTTGTTCACCCACAGGAGAGCTCAGAGGGAAAATGCTAACATTTAGAAACTGAAAGATGTCGTTTCTGCTTGGTGCTTGGTGGTTCAGGTGTTTGGGGTTAATTTCCTCTCTGTCAAACCTCTGTGTGTGTGTCACTTATGTTCTCAGCAGGTTTTGCCTCAACTCCTTTAATCCATGAGGTAGAAATGTTGCAGTTTTTTACAGAAGGTAGAAATGTTGCAGTTTTTTACAGAAAAAAACAGATTACCTGGCAGCTTTTGTGCTTGCAGCAGTCCTAGGTGTGTGTTTGGGAGCAGGAGGTGGCTCAGCAGAGAGAACTAAAGTTCCTTCTGTGTGTGCACATAAACAACACAATACAAATATGGGCAGTACTGACATCACTGCAGAGGCTGATCAGATTTTGTCAGTCCTTTCTCATTCAGGGGAGCCTGGCAGACTTTCAAAGGTTGCTGCTGTCAGAAAATGATGAAACAGAGAAGAAATACAAATCAAAGATGCCGTGATCTCCTTCCAACTCTGCAAGAGCATAAAGTCAGTGTGTCAGAAACCAGATCACTGCTCAGTGTTGCAGAGCTGCACAGGGACAGCGTCAGAAAGCAGAGCTGACAGGGCTGCTCTGAAGTTCAGGGGCTCAGGGAGGGAGCTGTGGAGCAGAATTATTCCCTGGGATTTGCCCACTCTCTGTTACAAATGTGCTCGCAAGGGTTCCTTATTTTTCTGTCTGCATCAGTATTTCTGACTGTGACAAAGTGATTTATGTCACAGTTCAGCACCAGCTTGGCCTCAGCAAAAAGATCAAAGAGATGGATGTAAACATCAGAGCAGGAATAAGTAGGTGTCCAAAATGGGGGTTTGTTGGGTGTTTTTAGAAGGAGAAGCGAAGCTGGGTTTGTGTAAGTTCAAACTTGGCAGGACTCTACGATTTCTAATTAATTGATGAATTTTACAGAGGTTTTATTTCATCAACATAAAAACTCTTAGCAAAAGAGAAATGTTTTTATTGTAGAGGAGCTGAGCAATCAACTTCTTTGTGTACCTCTCCACGCTGGGCTTTCTGCAAAACCCCCAGCAGCAGAAAGAAAATCATTGAGAAGCAGAGCCTCTTGCTGCTTTATTGCTCTACTAAAAATGGCTATTTGTACTTTTTGGTCACTAAAGCATCACTGGAGGGCTTTAGAAGCCCTCAGCAGTTCAGGGCTGTGACTGCCCCGACCCATGGGGTGGGTGGGATGCTGCCAGCAGCTATGGGCCTGTTCCCACACACCCAGGGACAAGCCCAGAACGTGGATGCAGAGTGGGAAATGTCACAGCCCCTTTGCTGACTGGGAGGTGTCAGACTCGGGGAGAGCCCTGGTGCTGAGCAGTGTCAGCCCTTCCAAGGGAATTAAACAGGGGAGCAAGCCTGGATGAAACTTGGGTGGCATCTGGTAATAACACAACACTGAAACTAAGGACCTTTCCAAATTCCAGTTTCAGCATCCTTGGTTTTACCCAGCTCTGTCTTAAAGCTGCATGCACACTGATCTGAAATAATTTGGCATTTATTTTGCAAACTCCGTGAAAATTTTGTTATTTGACTCTCCAAACAGTTCTGCCTGCAAAGAGATTTCTTGCTGCTTTGTTTTGTGATAGAAAGGCTAATGGATGAGTGAATTATCACAGAGACAGCAATGTGCTCACGTTGTATTTCCCTCGGAGTTCTTCCCAATCCAGAGTGAACGTGCAGCCTCTGTTTGAAATAATTAGCCGTGGTTTGCTGGGGGAAATTTGGGACTTTCATGTTGCACTAGCTTTTGATCAAAATTTCCCTGCACTGCCTTGTTTAATTCTGGCCATCTGGATTAAAAGGCTCTCTTAATCTTAAATACAGATTGTAACTCTTTCTTTTGGAGTGCGCTGCCATAAAATTCGGGCGGGTTTCCAGCTTTCTTCATTAAAGCTTTCTTTATTATGGTTTGTCGGCCATTAAATGATTGTTATGCACAATGGGCACTTGATTATAATTTGCTGGAGCTGGGAATCAGTTACAGCAGTGGTGCAGTTCTGTAATTAAAAGAAAGCATGTTTATACCTGCTAGCATCTCCTGAGAGCTGCTGAGGGTGAGGAGAAAACAGAGTTGAAAGGCAACAATTTCTGCTAATAAGACACTTACGAGCTCTGATCTGCCTGTGTTTTGTGCTGTGTTGTGGAAGTGTGATTTTTTTTTTTTTCCATAATCACTGGGTTTGAACCAAAATCTGTGGTTTGTGACAGGGATAAAAGGGCAGTTTTATTTGTCATAAATCTTCTCCCATCTTTTATTGTTGTTTGGGGTTTAGAAAGGAACGTGCATTTCTTGCAGAGAAGGAGCAATTGGGGATCCTCAGATCCTCTCCCAGTTTTGTTTCTACTCTTGTGTGGCTTTTATCAGGGAGCTCAATCTCACTCTTACTGCTTTTTCACCTGTAAAGTTTTGAAAAATTGTGAGAAAATTGCTAGCTTTCAAATTATTTTAAAAGGGAGTTTTTCATAGGTGTTTGTGCCATTTACTTTTATATTTTGGCTGTTGGGAAATTGAAAGAAATGGAAGTTTGTCCGAGCTGCACAGTTGAGCTGTTATGGACAAGTGTGGCAGAGCTGATGGTGTAATTTAATCTGATTTTAGCAGTATGTTGTGGATAACCCAAAGTAGGTACATAATAATTTAATGAACATTAGAAAATATTTCTTTATGACATCTAAATTATGCAGCAGATTTGTAATACTTTTTTCCTGAGCTTGTGTCTGCCCTTTCCCCTAAAATTCCATCTTTGAGATGCCTTCTAGAAAATCTGCACCTGGAAAACTTTAGTGGGAGCTGAACTGGTGGATGCTTGGTGAGATGAAGCTGCTAAATGAAATCATTTCATTTTCGATTTTACAAGCATCTGCTTGGCTGAAAACAATTTTCTGCCCCAGCTGAGAACTCGAGAGATGCAAACGCTGTGAGGGCAACAAATTCCTGTCTTGCAGTGAACTCTTGGTCTGCAGGAACTGTGCACACAGGAGCTCAGGAGTTTGATTTTTAACATCTCAAAAATTGATCACAAATTGGAGCTCTCAAATTAATCATTAAAACATTCCTGATGGACTGATGTAGATGATAATGCAAGGCGGTGCAAAAATCAAGGAAACCTGCAGAATTTAAGTGCTCTCCCCCACAATTCTAATCAGAATTCTAACAATTCCAATCAACAAAACCAGTTCTAATCAGAGCTGTTGATGATTTAATGTGGAGTTTTCAGTCTTGCTAAACAAGTGAGGAGCACAGACTGGAATAAAACCAGGACTTTATAATTCTGCCTTTCCTCAGCATGGGAACCCTGACGTTCTGGTGGACACACAGCTGAGATGTGCAAGTCTTCTGAGGAAAATTTTAATAACTTGGAAATTCACAGTTACCTGAAAAATCCTTTCTGTTCCTTTTTATGAGAGTGGTTTGTTTTTGTTATTTTTTTTTAATACCTTGGTTGATTTTGGAAAAAGTAGAAGGCTTTTCTTGTGAATCTCATCTTCTCAATGGCAAGCCCTTGCACTGCCTTTGCCAATAGTTTATTTCACATGTATTCAGTCCAGTTTTCTTTTCACATATGTGAAATAACGTTTTGGCAAGTGGTAAACAAAATATATACAGCAAAGAGAAAGAGACTTGTTTTTTTATTTCAAGTGAAAAGATACATTTTATGAAATAATCCTTTCATTGAAGTGAATAATTAAAGCTAAAATAAATAAGATCTTATAAGAGATTGCACAGCAATTATGTAACTTTTAAGAAAGGAGAGCTGATGGTAATGAAGCCTTTTCACTTGACTGGGTTTTTCTTGGAAAAGTGCAGTACCATGTGATGATGTACCACAGTGTGTGAGAGCAGTTCACTGCTGCAAAATCCAAACATCACAAAGGCATTTCCAGAGCCCAGATGTTTATCAGTTTTCTGGTCTGGAAGGGAGCAGGAAGGTTCTTACTCCAGGTTTGCTGAGTGTTCTCCACAGCAGGCCTTTGTCCAGGGGCACTGGGCACTTGTGCAGGGCCCACAGAGCATTTATGGTTGAGGAAAGAAAATTGTTCCTGTGGCTCCCTGGGAACTTTATCCCTGAGAAAATCTATCCCGAGCTATTCCTGGGTCAGGAAATGCTGGGCATGGCTGTGCTGCACTGTGGGCCCTGCAAAGCCTCGGATCCTTTGGGAATTATGGCACCTCTGGGATTTGGCCAGGCCTTCCTTCCCTCTAAGCAGTGTTCTGGGATGGCTGAGGGACTCCTTAAGGCAGCAGTTAAAATACAAACACGCTGAGTTTTTGGGATTTTGGGCCTCTTTAAGAATTTGACCCACATCTGACAGTTCGTGAATGTTTTCCTGTTGTGTTGAATGGGAACTGAATCAAATCAGGAGCATCCCCAGAGATGTTCTGAGGTGATTTGTTTCATAATTTGCTCAGCTGGTCAGAGCACGGTGCTAAAAACAGCAAAGTTGTGGGTTTGATCCCTGTGTGGGCCATTCCCTTAAGAGTTGGACTTATCCTAACTAAAGCTACACTTACGATATTTTCATCACATATCTCCTTGTCTGCGTTCACAGAATAACTAAGATTCATTTAGTTGATTTAGATGCCTATTGCTACCAGATAACATGATAATTTCAGGGGAGGAGGGAAGCTAGAAAGCAAGCAAAACCTTGTTTAAAATTAAAAAAAAAGATGTCAAAACAAAACCACATGTTGATCTTTATTTGCTGTGTGACAGTTCTAGTTCCAAAACAGAAAACAAATGACATTGAAAGTGCATATTCTGAGCTGGGCCTGCATTCTTTTACCATTTATTTCTACAATCCAGCAAAAGAGAGGTATTTTTCCAAAAAGCTTCTTTGCCATCTATTTCAGCATTGCTGTGTTTGCTGTGCTTGGTTGGAAGTGCAGCTGTACTTGGTTTGACATGGGCAGTTACAGTCTGACAACACCACAACAAAGATTCACAGGGAATTAAACCATGTTTTGGTTCCTTTTAGTTCTGAGGTGTAAATGTCAATCTATAATTTAGCAAATAGAAGAATGTTTTCGCAGGAACATGCAGGATCTTGGTGCTAATCAGATATGTTGAGGTCACTCCTATGCAAATATTGTAAGGTTTTGGAGGGTCTTTGTACAAAACCTGCTACCACAAGCCCTTTTCTGAAAGGGTTTTCTTCCAAAAATCAGAATCAAAGAGTTACTGAGGGCTGTGGCTCTCTCAAAAGTGCTCATTCGAGCTTTCCTGCTGTGGTTATTATGATAATAAAGTCAGGGTTTAAGGCAAGGTCTTTTCTTGATCATAACTCTAAAGTTAATTTGTTCCTGCATTTCTTTCCAAAGTGCAGGCAGATCCTGTTATTTGAATTTAAAGCAGGTATCTGTAGTAACAACCAATTGCTGAAAAATTAAAGATATTTAGTGGCATTTCTCTCTAATGTCATAAGGTGCAGTTACTTTGCAGCCACTGTCCCATTCCAAGGGCTGCGTTTCTCTCGAATAATTTCAAACCATTTCCACATTTCCAGGTAACTTTACAAAATACAGCTCTGTTTGATTTGTTCTGTGGAAGGGAATTAGAGGAGATAACATCAGAAGTATTTATGTGATGCTTGCAGTACAATTGTGTCTTTTTGAAGGATTAATTGGAGAAGTGAAGCCTCTGGGGGATTTCTCAATATCTATCAGAATTTTCACGTGCAGGCATCTTGAACTCCTTGAAGTTACTCAATGCCAGTCAATATCTTCAGGTTATAAATTAGTTCCTAATTAACATAATGGAATTTTGACAGAAATTAATGAAGTCTTGAGAGCTCTTGCTTGTGCAGCAGACTTTTCCCAGCTGTCCTCTGTAACTTCTCTTGGGAAAATCACAGAAATTCAAACTTAGTGAGCAAGAGTGCAGGTATTACAAAATTGCATTCCTAATTAGGTTGTCCTTCACTTCAGCTCAGTTATGGTGTCTCAAGTGTCAGTGGTTTCACACCATTCTCACATTCCCCTCTCCCAGGAGGAAGAAATGGAAGAAATCCAAAGGAATGGTACTTTCAGCAACTGGGACCCCAATGTTGTCACATCTCGCTGAGAAATGCTGTTCTTTAGGGAAATCTGTCACATTTTGCTGCCTAGCAGAGGAAAGAAGACACTTTAGCAGTGAAGATGTAGGTGACAAATTCACTTTGGTGTTTATCTCTGTTGTGTTTTGTTGCTAAGGAAAGGATTGGAAAAACTCTGTCGGAAGTGGCTGAAATCTTATTTTTCTCCATTCACCAGTCAAATGTATTAAAATTCCGATGTCTTAAAATATTCATCTTCAGATATGTTGGGGTTTTTCTGTGGGATAAAAATAGCACTGAGTGCAGATTTGGACAGTGCCTCTTGTATGCACTTAGCTCCTGAGCTGTGCTGCCACGTGCTGCTGCCAGTGACATTCCTGCTGCTGTTTGAAGGGAGCTTTTGTTGGTAATTTTTCTGCCAAACTGCTGGAGTTTCACATCTGTAGAGCCTCAGATCACAACTTAAACAGCTCAGTGTGAGGGTAGAAACGTCAGGCAAACAACCCAAACCCGAAAGCAGGAGGTTGTCTCACCCTCTGCGTGGGGACTCAGCATTTTGGGAGCGCTGGTGTTGTTATTCAGCAAATATTTCAGTGAGAGCAGAGGAGGAGGAGGGCTTTGGCTGATGGCTCCCAGCTCCTGCACACAGCAGCAGCCCTGGCTTGTCACTTCCAGGCAGAGCCACAGCAAAGCAGTTGGACAAAATGAACCCAGCAAGGACCCAGGGCTGCAAAATCAGCTCAGAGCAAGGCTTGCAGTTCAGTCATGAGAAGCTGGTGCAGATGCATCTGCCTGGTGTTGCCTGAGGAGCAAATGTGGAGCTAATCCTCCTCCTCCTCCTCCTCCTCCTCCTCCTCCTCCTCCTCCTCCTCCTCCTCCTCCTCCTCCTCCTCCTTCTTTGCTCATCCCAGCATGGTTGGAGGGTCCTGGTGCCATTCCAGGCTGCCAGGACCTGCTCTTATTCTTGTTCTGCTCAGTTTTGGCTTTTTTGGTTCATTGGCCAAAACCTGTGAGTCAGAGCTGGAGCCTGTGGCACCGTGGGCCTTGGGGATGTGGGAGAGAGATGGAATTCTGTCTTGGAGGGCTTGGTTTTGTTTTGTACCAATACTTCTCTGGCTCTGGGTTATGTCAGATGCTGACCAAAATCAAGCGTATTAGAATGTATTTGCACATGGAAACCCAAGCTTCTATTGTGTGTGGTGTTTTGAAAATTAACAGGGAAAACCTTCCCTGAAAAGGCTTAGTCAGTGCTGATTTTGGGAGTATTTGTACTGTCATGCTGTCGTTGTTTTAGTTGTCTTAAATAGAAAAATATATAGCAATCAGGGAGTTGTTCTGTATTATATCCAAGTTGTCTTTTGGGGGATTTTCATAATTAAGTGTGAGGGATATTTTAATATTTAAAGAAAAAAAAAAAAAACACACAAAAAAAACCAAAAAAACCCAAAAAGAACCAGATGTCATTTGACTGTAAAAAATACTGGTTTTCCTTTTCTGCCAGGAGGAAAATAATCCTAAATTGAGAGGTGTCTTTGCTTGTTTGGACTTGTTAGTCTTAACTAAATAAAATAATCTCTTAACTCTTTGTTTTGACTGAATTTTTCCTCAAAGTAAGGTTACACCTGTCCGTTGTTTCCTTTATAGGGTTTGTTACACTATTGTTTAGAGGGAAGTCACATCCTTGAATGGGTATTGAAACCTGGTTTCTGCTGAGGTTAAACTTAAAGAAAAGGGACATTTCACAGGACAGGCTTCATTTGTGTGAGGTTGAACAAAAATCCTTCTGCTGTTGTGAATAAAAAAACTTCAGTCATTAGTATTTGTGATTTTACAAAGCAAAAGTCTTGGGTTTTGTTGACAGGAGTGTGGTGAGTGTTGAGATTTTGACTTTAAATTTCCAATGCAAGCAGAGGGGTCTTCATTCTGGGGGAACTTTTCACAGGATGCTGAGGAATGGGTTTGGTTTTAAAAGTGGTTTCATTCCACACTTTCACACTTGTACCTAATTTCATTTTTTTCATCAATAATCCCACAGTGAAGGCGCTGCACTTGGAACCCAACATTTCTGTCTCTCTGAGCTGATTTTCAGCATGTGCTGCAGTGTTGTCAGGCACCTTTGCAATCTGTAACTCCCAAACCCAGTGTTCAAATGGTTTGTGTTTTCTGTGGGTTTGCTTAACCTGAGAACAGATTTGTGGACTCAAACAGAATCAATTTCACCTCCTTTTCACTCTTTGCCTCAGGCTGCTAAATCAACTTTGCCTTTCTCTGCATGGGTACCCTGACAAGGGGTCCCCATTTCCTGCTCTCAGCTCTGGTGAGGATGAACCCCATGAAAATGAGGTGCTGTGAGTTCCTTCCCAGGCAGCAGCCACAGCTCCCTACGCCAGGAAACACCACCCACTATTGTTTGCAGATCTCATGTGCATTAGGTGATTTAATTGGGATACAGTCATTAAAGCCAGAAGTTCTTTTGCTCCCCACAAAAGCACTGCATTCTGTTTCTTGTAATATGTATGCAAATCTTAAAACCAATTAAGATAGTCACGTGGTTAGCATGGTTAGAAGTAGACTCAGAGATTTCAAAACTCTATTGGAGTTGATTATCATATCTATATTATTATATTATTATGTTATTATCTATATTGATGGCTCAGTGTAGAATATTTGGTGGTTCTTGCCACATTATTGGCTGTTAACACTAAGTGTTCTTAGGTGGGATGAACACAGTTGTTTTAACACCATAATTCCTTATGAACAGAGTATTTGAATGTTATTCTTTGAATATTATTCCCTGATTTCTTACTAAACCTCAATTTACAGATGCTTCGTTTTTGGTTTGTTTTGTTTTGTTTTTTTTTCAGATCATTCACACCTCTGGCAACTGGTTTTAAATTTTGCATTTTAAGTAAAAAATTGGGTTGGGTTAATTCTCAAATAAAAACCCTTGACATAATGGAAAGGAGATTTTAAGATGGATTTAGTATGAAGATGGAGAATATGCGCTGGTCTTTGTGCCTGTAACAGAGACAGCAAGACGGGGAAACTGATATTTATAGAAATCTTGGAGCTTTCAACAAGTAGTGTAGAAATTGAAATTCTGGAGAATTCATGCATGTAAATAATCCAGCTAGAAAAAAAGCAAGATTACAAGAAATGCTGGTTGTCTAATAATCTTTCAAAAATGTGTTTTTATGTTTAAAAACATGTTTAAAAATGCAGGACCTCTCAAAGCTCTGGAGTGGTTGTGCTGAGGATTTGCTTTCATTTATCTTTTCACCTGTGCACTCTGCAAATGCATCAAACTGTGCAGGTATGAGAAATGCTTGATGCCTTTTCTCCTTCCCCTGGAAGCCTTCAGGTTTCCTCACAGCTCAGCTTCTAATCCTATCTGTGATGCTAAAAAAACCTGGAAAACAGCAAATTATTCTACTGTGTGGTGTCCTGAAAGTATAAGGACATGGTGGTAACCATGAAAAAAGTCTCATTTTCCACTCTAATTAGTACTTTTAGAAAGTAGTGGTAACAATACCCTCAGCTTTTTTTTTTTTTTTTTTTTTTTTTCTTCTTGTTTTTCATTGGAGCAATAGCATTAATTTTTGAAAAATAAATATCATGGCTTATCTTGAGGAAGATTCTTCCTCAAGGGGAAAACCTTGCTAAGTTCATGAACTTCTTCCAACGGTAGGATTAAGATCTTGCTGGGCCAGATTTATCAAAGACGTTATTCCATGAGTGAAGATGAGAAACTGAACAGTGTTTCAGCCCTGCTAAGTCTTTACAGGCTTCTGATTTGAATGCTTGCAGCAACAGGAATGTTGGCTAATGAAATGTGGGGAACGTGTTAGTGCCTCTGCCAAGCAGCATCACTGTGCAACTTCAGCTGGAAAAGAAATGCCAGATACTGGGATGAGTCTGGGAGTCTGCAAATAAATATTTGGGTTGGCCATGTCTTTAAAAATGTGTTTCGACTGATTTCATTAAGGCTGGCACCTTTCCAGAAGTGCTGAACAAACACTTTGGGATCCGATCCTTCATCGTTGAGGTAAATGCCAAAATTCCGACTGACTTCAAAGGGAGCAGAATGAAGATCTTAGTCCCCAAAAGACACAGTGTGATTTTTATCTGCTGAGCAGGAGGATCACGTGGCAGGGTCTGTTTGACAGGCAGGAATCAGGACCTGGAGGGAGGTGGCAGTCGGGTGAGTGAGGCCTCGGTGCTCAATCATTGCTGGAGGCACGTGGCAGCCTCCTGAGCCTGGTTTTAAAGGTGCTGCCTCTCACTGGATGTGTTGGGAAGCAGTCAGGATGGAACAGCTTGCTCTTAGCGAGGAAACTCCTCCAGTGATCCAATTGTCCAAATTATTGCTTGCTTCAATCTTTTTTTAATCTGATTCTCCAGCTGGAGTTGGTGACGTGGAGCCATCAACGTCCCACAGCAGTGGCAGGCTGAAGGATAAGCACAGCAAGGGTGGCAGAGAAGGAAATACCTTGGATTAGGGGTTGGAGAAGTAAAATAACCCTTGATGTAGAATATTTACGTGTCAAGGAAAAGCTGAAGAATTTGGGGTTTCCTGTGAGACTTTTCGACCCCAGCACAGCTCCTCCTCGGCCATCCCCATTTCCCGTTTTTCCTGGATTCTGTGTGGGGTTTGTTCCTGCCAGGTCCCTTTCCCACTCTGTTTCCCAGTGCCAGTCCCTCCCCAGCCGTGGCCACCCCTCCAGGGAGGGTTTAGGGCTGAGCTCAGCAGTGACTGCAGAGGGCTGAGGGAGGCCTAAGTGAGGGGTGTGAGCTCAGAGGGGGCTGATTTGGTGGGCACTGCTGGATGCTGTGATGGAAACTGCTTTGCTGTCGATAGCTCGATGCTTCTCCTGTTCCAGGCAGCTTCTCATTCATCTTGGGACTCATGGCTGTAAAATTGTTCTGGAAAATTGTAGATAAAAAGCCTAAATATAGCTCTTTGTTAACTTCTTCCTTCCAAATTCTCCACATCTCCTCTCCCTTCCTGTGTCTCGCTTTCTCTTCTGAGTCAATGATGGCAGCTATGCCCATTTATAATCCTCCAATTTAAACACAGTTTTCTTGCATTATACCAAGCCAGGCACAAGGTTTTTTAAGTTTCTAAGTTGAGGTTTTTAAGCACTGATTGAGAAGATCATTACTGTTCACTACTCAGTTCATACATAGCTTCTGTAAGAAATGATCCATTTAAGAATCATGAATTGAAGAGAAAATTTTCACTAATTATCTCAATTACAAAACATTTAGGAGCAGCCCTAACATTAGTAACAACAGCTAAGTCTCCCACACTCAATAACCTGCTTCTTTTCTTGCATTTCAAAGTCAGAATACACAGATATTTGTGGGGAGAATGTGTGCAGCATCCCAAGACCCAACTCAGAGGTAAAGGCTTCTCCTTTTGATGGGTGGCTTCTTTCTAGTTCAACAAATAAACAAAAAATAAAAGGTTTTCCTTTGAGCCAGAGATGGGAATTTCGTTCAGCTGTGGAGACAGCTGAGGTGCCTTGGGGCAAAATATGGGAAGAAACAGATGGCCATAAAAGGAGAAGCACTGGGGAATAAAATAATTGAAAATTCCAAGCAAGAGTTTATAAATAAAATCTGTGAAAGCTTACTGTCCATAAACAAAAATCCAAGTTCAGAATCCTGCGTGCCATGGAGTGTCTTAAAGGGATAACCCAGGTAACTTATTGGGTTTGCATTCACAAGCTTGTTTTGGGCTTTGTGCTCTGTGGCAAAGTTTGCCACGTTCCACAGGGACATGCACATCATGTAAATAAAAATGTATTCTTTTAGATTGAAACTTTACCTGCATTTGTCCACAGGATGTTTTGACTGTGTTTGTTAGAGGGTTTTCTGTTCATAAAATTAATGACAGCGTGAGTCAAAACATTCAAAAATTCAAATTGGCATTGCAGAGTTGTGAACTCCCTTTGAATTTTGCAAATTCCTCGAACACATTCTATGTGGACCTTAAAATGTCTGCAATTATAAATATTTCTTCTGAAGTAAGGGAATAATTCTTCAGGATTAAATAAGTGACTGTTCAGACTTTCTGTTCTGGCTCTTGGTGAACCCCTGTGTGCATCCAACCCAGGCCATTTTATGATTCTGTGATCTTAGTCATGATTTTAATTATTGTATTTGAAAAGTCTTATTTGGGTATAATTTGGACATTCCTATGGGTCCCTTCCCACTCAGGATATTTTGTGATTCTTGAGTACTGTGATAAGCCACCACAGTCTGTTGGGTTGTGTGTCTGTCTGTCCTTAATTCTAATTTATGTGCTGTCAAAGAGGTATTCTCCTCCTGAAACTGAACTTTTGTTCACTCATTGAGGGGGGAAAAAAAAACCCCTCCTTACCTTATATGTGTAGGTCAGCATAAAACATTGCATTTTGGCTTCCTCTCAAGAAATCCTCTTTATTTCCTCATTGGCTGTTTCTTTTCAGTGTTTCTGAACTGATTAAATGAGCACTGAATGCATATCAAAGGTGCAGAGCTGTTTCCAGGGACGTTTCTTCATTTTTATGTTGTAAGAATAATTACAACGAGTTGGATTTGTAACTGCTGCCAGAGCAACTCTTCCAGTCTAGTCAACTTAGAGAAGGTTAAAAATACGGTGGGATAAGCCTGGGCTCCAGCCAGAGAGAAAATCTCTGTTCCTACTTGCCCAGAGTGAAGTGCAGAGCTCCCTCCTGCCCCTCTTTTCCTTCCTCCCCCCATAGCCACGAGCACTCTGTCGTGTTGACACTGGCACTGCAACTGTCTTGCTTTGAGTTTGAAAGCAGCACTTTTATCATTTCTAATATGCAGCCTCGGGCCAAAACAGACAAAGCAATTTGGAAGGACGAGGTTCAGCAGGAGGCTGGAATTCCCATTGTGCAGCCCTTTGGGAATAGGGCTGGGGAGCAGTTTTTTTATCAGAGTCACGAGGGTTGTGCTCTGCCCTGCTTGGGCAGCTGAGCTCCTCTGGGGTGGGGATGAGCTCGTGGCCACCAGTCCTTGGACACAGCAATGGTTTGTTGTGATCTGGTTTGTTAGAGCTGTCAGGATTCACCCACATCGTTTAATCTGGTTCTTAAAACTCCAAAAATCATAATATTCCCATATATCACAATATTTCAGATTCACTTATTTTGTTTAATCTGGTTCTTAAACTCCAAAAATCAAAATATTCCCATATATCACATTATTTCAGATTAGTTTATTTTCTTTAATCTGGTTCTTAAACTCCAAAAATCAAAATATTCCCATCTATTGCAATATTTCAGATTCACTTATTTTGTTTAATCAGGTTCTTAAACTTCAGTAATTATAATGTTCCCATATATCACAATATTTTTCAAAGATGCTGGTGCAGATCATTATTTTGACCTTTCCAGTGGAAAAGCTATTTCTTCAGGCAGATGTGCCACCAGTACTGAGGGTGACTTTACTGATGCAGAGGATCTTTGTGTGGCACTGATATTTTTTCATCTCCAGGATTTTCTCTTTTATTAAGCCCCCTATGGCACTGTCCCTGCAGTTTTTGTCTCCAGTGTTTTACCCATGTTTTGCACAAAGGAATTTTTTTAATTCTCCCACCTCTGTGTCCTTTATGTTGTCAGCTACCATGAGCTTTTCCACGTTCTGAGCTGTGCATCTTGTGACCAAACTCTCTGCTTGTCTTAAAAATGATTTGACTTTATTTCAGTCTCCTTTTGAGCTGTCATCCCCAGTGCTGTCAGTGTTCTGCCACCTTCCTTCTCCTGCAGGATGCTTCCAGCCTGCAGTGATTTGAGAACCCAATTACAAGGTTTTTCATCTCAGTTTCTATGAAACACTTCTAATAAATCTCCTTTAGCTCGTTTTTCAGAGAGCTGTCACCAATAATCAGACAACGTAAATATGTTTATCCTTCAGTCTCACTGCTGCATGATTTCACCAGTTTAGGTGCTGCCCTTTCTGGAGATGCTTCTAATTTCCTTTTTTGATGGATTGTAAATCAAAGTGACACCACCATTTTCTCCAAGGAACAAAAATCCCCTTTATTAATGTAATTGTGCCATAGTCTGTAAGTCACAGAACACAAGAGCATCACATTGTCCTGCTAGTCTGGTGTCCTTTGAGTCCAGTTACAAACATGAAGGAATGCAGGAGTTGCCCCATTCCCCATTGTCTTTTAGTAACCCTTGACTCACTGCATAATTTACCAGAGGTTTTTATGGCACTTCTCATCTTTGCATGAACTTTTATAATTATAATAACTTGGAACTTGTTCTCCCTTTTGAATGATTTGTTGGGGTTTGACTTCTTTCTTCTTGTGAGCAGCAATGCTGTAATTTAAAAAACAAATTCCCCCCAATGAAATAATGGGATGTGCCTGCCCAGCTTTGTACTTGGGCTCCATATGAATTTCATTTCTCCTTGGTGTGGGAAAAGTTCTAGTCTAGAGATAAATCCCTTTTTGATTGGCTGCTCTAAATAAAGCAAACAGCAATTGTCTCTAAACTAATGGCACTGATGTTATCACTGCCCCAGATTAGAACTTGGAGACATTGAAAGAGATAAATCATTTCTTTTATTGAACCTGATCTTTTAGGGTCTTTTGCCTGTGAAAAAATAAATCCTACTCAGTTGTTTCATGCGACATGAAGCCTAGACAGAGATTTGTGTTCAGAAGGGATGAAATTTAAAGTAAGTATAAACTATTGATTAAATGTATTTTTATATATTAATTAAGAATTTGGTGAAATACTTAAAAATTATTTGTGTCTGTGTCACGTGCAAGGCTGAAAATTGTCCAGAACGCAAAATGAAGCTGAAGGAAAGAGTTTATATTTCCATATAAATATAAAAAATCCAACAGAATCAGCCCACCTTTGGGTCATACCATGCCCTCAGCGAGACAGAGAGCTCTGAACCCAGTAAGATTTGTGTGCTAATTTATATATTTTATATCATTTGGCTTAATATTTTGCTGGTTGTGTATCACCAGGTGTGTGGCCAGCCTGGCTGAGGGTGTCCATGGAAGGGGGAATTCTTGGCTGGGAAAAAAGGGGTGGAAAAACAAGCTTGGAGAAGTGATTGACCTGTGTGGAAAGAGGCAGTGCAGATGTGTTGTAAGATCCTTCCCCTGAGCAGACATGACTAAACAGACTTCGTCTGCTCCCGACAATTAAGGAGTTTGCCAGTGCCCCGTGCAAGTTCCAGCTTGTTTCCAACTGGGAGAGGAGTTTTTCAGTTTGTGCACAAATGTTTTAGCTGTTCATGGTCTCTTCGCTTTGGGGTTTACTCAAGAACTTTTAACTTTTCAAGCAACACCTCAGTCTTTGCTGCCAATCTTTGGATTTTTGAAGTCCCTGGAAGCGGTGCTTTGTGTAGCCCAAAAAGCAGGCCTTGCTTTCCGTGAGAACAAAGTCAGAAAATCCAGGGATGTTTGTTCATGACCACAGCAGCTTTCCTGCCATCCTGACTCACAGAAAGACCCTGGGAATCTCTGTTCAGATTTTGCTTTAACGTGGAGGCTCCTGAGTGTGAGCTCAGAGTGATATCCCCAGGATGCAGACTGAGGCCTTGTGCTCTGCAGCTCATGCCAGTGGCAGCTTTTGCCTAATTAATAAGAGAAGGAGCAGGGAAATCACTAATTACAGCTCAGACAGGAATAAATGAGGTTCTTCATGCTGCATAGGGTGATCACCTGGCTGTTGGCCCAGGGAGAGATGGTTCTAGGTGGGTTATAGGACTCCACTGCCACTGAAGTTGTGGTTTGCTTGTGAAAAATAAATCCCACTCAGTCGTTTAACAAAACACAAAGCCCAGACATAGCTTTTGTTCAGAAGGGATGAAGTTTAAAGTAAGTTTTAACTATTTATTAAATGTATTTTTATATATTCATTAAGAATTTGGGAGCAATCCCTGCCGTGCTGGGAGCAGATGGAGAATCATTCACCTGCTGAGGAAGGCTCACAGGCTGGGCACACACAGGGCTCTTTGACAAGGGCTTCATGCTCTCATATCCCTCCTTCTCTCTGGTCATTGGAGAAGTTTCTGAAGCGAGTCTGACGTCCTGACTGCTCTTCAAAGGAACCATCCCAGAAAATGAAGCGTGCCAGATCCAAACCTGAGATAGGATCTGTAATGGCTGGATGGGTTTTAGCCCATCAGTATTGCTGGTTAATGTTATGGAACTTTTGTTGTTGTTGTTGAGGTTTTCATGGGGCTGCACAAAGGAATAGGAAAGTTTCCATGAGCAGTTCCTTCCTTCCATCACCGAAGTCACTGAACAATGTTTTGGTATCAGATCAGCAGGAAATGAGCACATCACACCAGGACAGCTTCATTCAGTCCTTCAGGAACCTTTTGAACTAGAAAGACAGTTGCTTGACTTTCAAAGCAACAATTATAAAGCATGGTTTTGTGCTAATTATAGATTATTTATTTATTTGAATAATTAGGCAGTCTTTGGTTAAATATTTAAATTTGCTGTGTAGGTTTTTCAGCTGGAAATGGAGCTTTACTACAGTGCCTGCTGAGCAGCACATGAAAATTAAAATGCCACCCCTCTTTCCATAGCAATCCCCCTTCTGCCACCAAGAAATAAGCCTTAAAATAAAAAAGATTCAGTTAAGATGCTAAAGCCATTGGAGGATTAAATTGTTCATGACAAATGTGACTAATTCATCTGACTAACATCATAATGTCAGTAGAGTTTAATTTGTTTAATAACCGAAGTTATTAAATTGAGAGTTTGTCTTAGACAAGGAAGAAATTGCTTTTTAAAAAGAGGTTATTCATTTAGGTGAATGATTTGTGCCCAGGAAGGTTCTTAAAGCTTGCCTTATCTAAAGAGTGCACTGATAGAGCTCTGATTTGTAAAAATCACTGCTATAAACAAATTTATTCTCTCCATTATAACGGTGTGTGTCTGGCATAATTTATCGAGGTTGCCCCTGTGCCAGGTTTTGGGGACTACAAACTTTTATCTGTGGAAGAAACAGCTCATGACTTTAAAGATGAAGGAAAACTTTGCTTAATCTACAATGAAAGAAAACGATATTAAACGTTGTGCAGAGGGGCAGAGAAGAATGTGTCTAATTCAGATTTAGCTCATTAGAAAATCTCTTCTGCTACCCATAATAAAAAATAACATGGGGTGAAACAGCCATCCCTGATGTGGAGGAAATCAAAACTTCGGGTCTTAGTTGCAATATAAAAGTTTTATATAGTTATGAGGACAAGAACTCCTTCAGTAGAATAAAGATGCTTTTATTTATCACACCAGAAGAGAAATATCAGAGGTACATAACAGCTCTTAGATACATCTTGTGCTAAAAATGCACAAAATTTTGTGCACTTGAAAGGTTAATGCAGGAGAGGGGGTCTGAAAATACAAAATTCACTTTTCTGAGCTCCCAGTGAGGATGTTTGGGTGGAATAGTGCTCCTGGGAAATGGTACTTTGTGTTACACATCTTCTGCAGGGTTGTTTGGGTTGGGGTTTTTTTGAAGTCTCTGCATTACACAATAGTTGGATGCAGCACTGGCATTTGACAAGAATGTTCCACTGAGCCAAAAAAAGGGAATGAAATTTGCTGTGGGATCAGGCTGAGAATGAGGTGATTCCACGTGGAGCTGAAGTTGGGATGCAGCTCATCCCTGGCAGTGCCCAAGGCCAGGCTGGACAGGGCTTGGAGCAGCCTGGGACAGTGGGAGGTGTCCCTGCCATGGCAGGGGTGGCACTGGGGGGGCTTTAAGGTCCCTTCCCACCTAAACCAGTCTGGGATTCTCGGATTCCAGAAGCGTAATAGGATTTTAAATGTTTATAAATGAGTATAAACCTGGTTTTGAACACACACACATATATATATATTTATATATATATATATGGAGATTAATTTTATGGAAAATCCATTGAACAGCCTAGCTCTGTATTCCCATTTTGAAGCCAAACCCACTCCATTTGCTGCCTGCAATCCAACTTTTAAAAGCAGCTTCTCACTCTGTCGCTCTCAGCTGGACTCAGGCGTTCTTTGTGATCCCATAAACTCATGGAACTGCAATCACAGAATAGGCCCAAAGATCAAAGCCACCCCAGCTGGGGGGAGAAGGGAATTCTGAGCCAAAACAAGCTGTTGGGCTTGTAAGCAACTGGAAGCCTCTGCTGGAGCACATCTGGGCACTCCAGAGCTCCGCGGGGTGCTCGTGTTCCTGGGATCCATGGAAGGGCTGCAGCAGGGCTTTGCTGAGCCTGACTGGGAGAAATAGACCTGGAATAAGAGGATTCTCATTGCTCTTTGTGCCAGCTGGATCAGGCTGCAGGGGCTGTGTCACTCTGCTTTCTCAAAGCACTGGAAGTGCAGCAGGGTGGGTTTGGTTTGGGGTCACTGAACAATTTGCTGCCCTCAGAGAAGCCACTTGGTTGCTGTGGTCATGGCTTCGTCCAGCAGCTTTGGAATAAAATTCACCCACCATCAGGAGTTTGGGAAAAAGTTGCTTTGTTCCTGGGAATGAAAAATCAACAGCAGAGCAAGTGGGCGCCCACTTTGTTACAGCAGCTCCAGCAGATAAAGAATTGGGAATTAAATAAGGAGATTTGATAGCTGGGACACAGCTACTTGCAGTCTGTTAGTCCAGCACATGTTGAAATCCTGTGGTCAGAAAATCAAAAGCAGCTTTGAAAGGGCTTGCAGAATCCAGAGTCATGCAAGACCCTCCAGGCCCAAAATTCTGCACGGTCTCATCGAAATTCTTGTTTGTTCAGTGGTGTCTGTATTAATTGAAGTGTTAGAGGAATAAATCTGACACTTGGACAAGTTTTCAGCTAGATCTGGCTTGGACATATGGTTTTAAATCAGTACATAAGTTTTTGAGTGAAGTGGAGGCTGCCTCTGTTATTTATTGTGAATTTATTGCATGGGCCTAGCAAATGTTTCCCGAGCCAGGCAAGGTTGCTTGCAGAGGTCTCCTACTGCTCAGCACCTTCTGCTTTTTCACGTTGTTCTGTCCTTTTGAAACAAAACCAAACCAGAACCCTCATCTGCCTCTTCTGTTTCTGGAACATCACTGTTGTTACCTTACCTTTAATAACTGATTTTTTTTCCTAGTTGTGGTTTTATACCAGCACTTGCAATTTCCTGGGTAATATTTTTTTCTTTTTTTGTCCTATTTGATAAACCTGATGGGAAAAGTGACAGTAAGGTTAATCATGAGGGAAACTAGCGTGGAAGATTTTAATACAAATGTATTTATCTTCCCTAAGTTTCTGAACTATGTAACATGAAATAAATCTGATAATCCCATATCCTTTGAGCGTTTAACACTGCAAACCATGTTCTTTTATTCATTCAATTTATATCTTCAGAAATTATTTTAGTTTCTAACTATATGGAGAGCATTCCTTCTGTAAAAGAGGAGAGAGGACAAAGTTTTCCCTAACTTCTTGCTGCCTCCTCCACAAGACAGAAATGTTGTGTATACACCAAACATATCTCCATGGAAGCAGTGATGAGATTAGTGAGGTCACTGGATAAATCCAAGTTTTAATGAATTAATATTTTGATTGCATTTCAAGTTTTCTGTTCCTTATGTATTACAGACAGTGCATGGGAGGAAGTCTGGTTATGCTAAAGATGTGCACAGAACTCACATGTAGGATGACATAACTGCACGTGGGACATGTGTTAATTTTGTCTGCCAAACGTTATTTTCTGATCATGGGAATTGAGCTGAGAAGGATCCCCGTGGTTGGGTTTGGAATTGTTTAGAATAATGTGTATTTTGCTCGTGTTTGCCAGCTACACTTTGTGAAGATGTAGTGGGGCTGATCAAACACCAAAATGCTTGAAACTTGACTCATATCTGGGCTAGGTGACCTTCTAATAACACTTTTTATTGTTATGGGAATCTCTGTCTCATCTGAAGATGATCTGTGCTCTTTAATCGGCCAGTAAAGCCTCAAGGATTTCCATGGATCTTTTCTCCCCTTGTAGAATTTGAGAATTTTTTGAAAAGAAGAGGAAGATTTTTCCCAGTTCTCAGGGGCAGTGTCCCTTCATGAAACGATTTGCAAAAGTCAAAGTTCCTTCTCCCACCCAAAATCCCTGATTCCATGAAGAGCAGTGGGATTGATGCTCCCCACAGCAATGTGTGCTCTGTCTGGCCAGCCAGCTGGAATTTCTGGGGAATAAAGGAGGATTATCTGGGGTTTAGGTGAACACAATTGAGGAATTCAGCATCTTTAAGCTGTTGGAAAGACTGGATGAGTGTGCTGGTCCTGCCAGGAGGGTGTTGCTCTGTCAGGGGCTGTAAAGAAGCATTGTGAGGGTGGTGATGGTGATAATGATGATGATGATGGAAGACATATTTATGGATATGTGGTAGGTATGGGCTGATTGAACAAAGATGTTTCAAGGGATGATTTAATCTCCTATGTGGATGTCAAAACGTTGGAGCAGGGTTCTTGGAGAGGCTGTGGAATCTCAGAAGTCTTTAAAACTCAGCTGGACAAACCATTCTGTGATTCTGTGGTGATTCTGTGGTGATTCTGTGGCCAGGAGCCTGAATACCCTGATGGAGCTGGCCCTGCTTTGGGTGAGGGGATGGCCAAAATGATTTCCAGAGGTATCTCTGGAGCTCAGCGATGCTGTGCTCCTTGTCAGAGCACTGAGTGCCCCTTAAATCACATCTTTTAGAATCCTCAGATTGCTCTGGATTGTTCATTCCTGCAGTTCAGTCCTGGAGTTAATCTGCTGCTCGTTGTTAATCAGGAACTACCAACTTTGATTGTTATGAGCTGAAAGCTCATTTAGAGGCTTTGACAGCAGCCCTGCATCACCTGGCAGTTAAATAAGTGCAGTGGGACATGGAAAATTATGGATTTACAGCAAAACCAAATCTGGGCACTTGGAGTGGCACAGGCTCAGGTGTAGAGATGGTTTAATTATTCTGAGATCCGTTTATGTCTCCAATCCACATTTCCTGTACAAGGCTTGAAAGGAAGTGTGCTTTTTTATCTGTGTTAACAATTTTTTGCAGGATTTATAAATGTGGTGAATATAAACTTACAGTTTTATTTTTAATGCAAAACCTGGGCACATCAAAGAGGGAAGATGATAAAAGAATTCAAAGATACACTTTTATATACTACAGTGTTTTATTTTCATTTCAGTCAAAGGCTTTATATCAGATCCAACCATTCCTATGACAGAATTTACATTAATTGTGGCTTCCTTCAAACACACGTTCTCCTTGGACAGCTGCCTGTTGGTGGTAGCAAAATGAAAATCCCACACAAAACAGAATAATGGCAATCATCAAACGTGCTGGGGGGGTGTGTTTATTTGTTTTCACTCTTGTTTGCAGTTTTTAAGAGCCTGAAGAAAAGGCTGAGTAGTAGAAAGTTTCCTCTTAGATGAAATCATTGCAACAGCTCCAGTGCTGTGCCCTGAAAAATGCCCTTTTCAGCCCAAAGCACTTCAGGACAGGAGAGAAACGGGGTTTGTGTTTGCTGCCTCAGTGCTTTGGGACTTTTTTTTCCCCTCATAAAACAAGGAACAATGGAAGGAAATCTGTCTGAGGCATTTTTATACCAGAAAAACCCTGGTGTGCATTTTTTGTTTGTTTCTTTTTTTTTTTTTTTTATTGTTTCATTAATGGTTAATCGTGACCAAAAAAAATCCTTTTTTGTGAATGTTTTCATATCATTTTCTGATGAATACCTGGGAAAAGTGCTGTAAACCCAGAAGGGACTAATTACTGCTTGGTGCTACTGTTTGTAAATCTGCTTGGAACTGGAGATATTAAATAGATTTCTAGCTAAAAGTTTATTTGTAAACAAATACCTTCTGTGCTGTTTACTTGCTTTTCTCTGTTTTGGTCTTAAAAATAGCTTTCAAAGTCCTTCAGATACCAGCTCTACAAGATATTTAGGCTTTCAGGTGCCTTCCAACCCAAACCATTCTGTGCTTCTAGATACTGTACATCTATTTAAAAATTATTTAAAAAATAATCTATTTTTAAAATTTTATACAAAAGGAACTTGTAGAAGAGTTGCTGCTTGCTGAGGTTAAAATGAGAATGCCCCATCACCCTGACCTTTCAGGCTATGCCTGTGGGCTGAAAATACAGAATTTTGGAAAGGCTCTAAGGGCAAAACAAGCAGCAGTCAGGGCCACCAGCATTGAGAAAAAAGATAAAAAAGGTACAAGATTGATGGATTTGATTTTATTGCAGGAAAGTAAAGAGAAGGCTGTGGGGCAAACACAGAAAAACAGAATTTATGGAGGTACAAGGGATACCAGGGATTTGTCAGCCAGGTCAGCTAGCTGGGATAGGGCACTGTGTGCAAGGATCTGGAGAAATTATCCACCCTTTTCTCCACCTGCTGCTTAAAGAAAGCAGCTTGAAAGAAATGCAGGCTTTATAAGCCTTGGATTTGATTTTTTTTTTTGTTAATTTCTGCAGGTTGAAGTTTGTCATTTGTGTGTCAGCTGAAGGAAGAAATACCTGATGGTTAATTATTCAGATTATGGCCAGAGCTGATCTAGAGGAAGTTAGAAGGTAGTTTTGAAAAACAAAAAAAAATGGGAGGATGACTGTAGGATGAGTCCTGCACTGGGAGCACAAGTGGATCCTTTTGGAGTGCATTCCCTTGGATCTGGGACAGGAGGAATGCTCTGAGCAAAGCAGGATCTCCCCTTAGTGCAGGGCACTGCTCCTGCTGGGCTTTCCTGGGGCTTTCTTTCCTGTGGGAAAGGGGATGGGGAGGGAATTGTTGAGTGTGGAAAACCCTTGGAGTGTGCCTGGTTTGAGGGAGATGAAGGGAAGTGCTCACTGTGCAGAGGGAGCTGAGATGAAAGGAGGCTGCTGAACTTTAATTATCCCCCCTGGTCTGTGCCATCAAGGCTGCAAAAGCTGCAGGTTGGAACTTGCAGGTGTTTCATGAATTTCAAGGTGCAGTTTCATTTTTGTTGCTGTTGCTGAGATGCAGCCAGGGATGGAACAGGTCCCACAGGTGTGTTCATGCAGCTCTGGTCACCTCCAGCACGTTTAGCCACATATCCACACACGTGGGGATGTTTAACCAAATATCCACCTTGTAAAGTGATTTAGGCTGCCCAAAATTCTCATGTGTTGTCTCTGTGCTAGAGCACAGAACATGATTAACCTCTTACCCATCAAAAAACTCACATTTTATTGCTGTACAGTACCAAAAGGTTGCTTGAATGTGTTCTTTTTTCATTAAAAATCCTGCTTGTTTCTAAATCAAAGACTAAGATTTGACAATTGCTCTGGGAAGCCGTGGTCTCATGTGATCCTCAGCTGTGCTGTTTGATTGATGGAACATTTCATTTTCAGCCTTTAGAATTGTACTCTTTTCTCCTCACCATATGTGAAGCATTTACAACACAGTAAATCCTGTGGTTTGCATAAAAAATCTGCTCCAGGTCCTCCTGAGCAGAGCCTTTTGGGCCATGTGTCTGTAAATTCATCTCAGTTGTGTGCAGAAAACAACGTGTGGGGGTTGTTTGTTTGGCAGTTTGGAGGCAAGAAACTTTACTCAGAATCCCCTCAAGGTACATTTCTATTCTTGCAAGTTCATTTAGAAGATAAACAGTCGTTATCTGTTTGAATCACAGATGTTAATTGGAAGATGCAAAGCCACTGCCTGGGTAGGGGAGCACCGATTTTGGAGGTGGTGTTGTGGAAGTTCTCAGTTTGCAGGTAACCAGGTGTTCCTGTGGTGGGGAGGAAATGCAAAACTCTCTGTTCCATCGGATTTATTGAATGTGCAGTCTGGAGCTGTGGAAAATCAATCAGTGGGAATTTGTGGGCTATTATTATTTACAAAAATAATAGTTGGACTTGCAAGAAAACAAATGTGGGAATCCTCTTCTCCTGAATAGCTATAATTTGCATGTGAAATGTAAGAATCTCTCCACAGAAGGTTGAATAGAAAAGCAGGTATTTGAAGGAACAGGTGCATTCAGATAATCTGCCCAGGTTTGTGCAGGCTGGGCTGGGGTTGACAGCTGCTTCATTATCTTCCCATTTTATGACTTCTCCTGTCCTTGCCTGTAGCTGTGTTTGGGTTTGCCTCACCCAGGTGTGCTGCAGGACAGAGGAGAAGTGAAAAAATCCCAATTCACAGCTTGGTTTGGATATCAGACTCTTTTGACAGTCATTTTACACCTTTTGTAGGCTTTCTGTATTTTGTTATTGCCTCTGTTGAAAGGTTCGCTCTTCTGAAGGAATCTCCAGAGTTTGTGTAATCATCATTATTAAAGTTTAAATATTTTCTTTTGAAATCATCTCTTGCTGTTAGTCAGGAGCCCGTGATAATGTGGCTGTCAGGATTTCACACAGCTTCCTTTGCACAGTCCCTGGAGCTTATTTTCTTTGAGGTAATTTGCAATTGTTAACTTCTGTATTGAATTTTCCCCTTTTGTTCCGTGTTTTCCCCTTCCCTCTGCGTGTACTTTGTTAAGTCACCGCTGCTTTGTCCTTTATAAACCTTTGTAAATTGGACACAAAATGCTGTGCTGGAATTTTGGAAGTGCCCAAGGCCAGGCTGGATTTGGGTTGGAGCAACCTGGACTGGTGGAAGGTCCCCTGGAATAAAATGAGCTTTAAGTCCATTCTATGGTTTAATGGTTCTGACTGCTCTGAGATTGCATGAAGTGTAAACTGTCTTACAAAACTTTTGTTCTCCTGGAGGGAAAATACTTTTCAAACATTTAAAAATCATCCTCCTCAGTCCAGGACGTTTGAGCGTTGGTTAAATACCTGACAACCTCATTTTCAGTATTTTTGTGAATATTTTTTTGTTAAAAGCTCCTAGAAAAGAGCTGCTTTAGATAGGAGAGAATTTCCTTGTCAGGGCTGCAGTATGTGGGCTTTGTTTTCAGAAACTGGGCTGGGGGGGACTGTCTGAACTTGGGATCTCTGCTTTCCTCTGGCTCCAATCATACCATCAACTCTATTTAAAGATTTTGGTTTTTGTATTTATTTTCCACATCCCTGACCCTGACTGGCGAGCTGGACATTTGTGTTTGCCTTGGCAAGCTGCAAGCTGCTCATCTAGGGCAGGATGAAAACTCTTTTTTCCTTTTGTAAACAAACTGTTCCTTCAGCATTTTCCGTAAGGATTTACACCACCATTTTGTGACGCTTCTAGGAACGGAGCAAATCCTGCCATTCAGAGTTTTCCTTTCACACAGCTCGTGGCACTGCAGAGAAATGTTTGATTTTGTGTGTTTCCCTAGGTTGGATTTGAAGAGCTTTTTTCAGAACGTTTTTAAATTCCAGAAATAGTCCATTTTTTTTCCTGGAGGGGTTTATTAAAGCTATAGGTCAATAGGCATTGTTGCCTGGCTAGAAAAGGGGTTATTTGTATTTTTTATTTGTCTACCCAGCGCAGTGAGAACAGTGCCCCATTGTCCCAGGCACTGTGTGCATGTAAAACACTGCTTTGTGCCCCGAAGAATTTACAGCCCAAATAACTGTTCATGCTCTGCTGTGAGGGGGGGGAGCTGATAGATTTTAGTGGTCAGGATGTAAAATGAGAGAATAACTCAGCTGGCCACTTGATGCCAACACCACGAGCCGTGTTTTGGAGCAGAGGAACTGAATTTCATTTCCCCAGGGACACAGAAGTGCTGCAGCTCCTTTGGTCAGGTCATGGCCAGCCAGGGATTTCTGGGGGCTGTGTGTGCTCTGGAAATGGCATTTTTGTGCTTGTCATCCAAACCACTTGTCAAGTGGCATCTGCAACACTCCACAAGCGTTGCAGATAATTTGGGCAAGTTTGAAACGCTCCCACTCAGAGACGCAGTTTTATGTATTATAAACTTGGTGTCATTGTGTTCTTAAATCCAGCTCAAAGCTGTACCCACGTTAGTCCTGAGCTTAAGCCCTGCCAGGTGGAAAGAGGGTATTTGCTGTGAGCTAAACCTCTAAAATAGCAGAAAAATTGTTTTAGGAGCAGCCCTGTTTCTCTGGAAGAAAAAGCTTGGAGGATATTGAGAATATGCTCTCCCCCCACAAACAGCGCTGCAAATCCCTGGTCTGAATTTCTACCCCTCCACCTCA
This sequence comes from Monarcha castaneiventris obscurior, assembly GCA_026261815.1. NCBI lineage: Eukaryota > Metazoa > Chordata > Aves > Passeriformes > Monarchidae > Monarcha > Monarcha castaneiventris. The sequence goes on from JAMPIT010000484.1 coordinate 18,611,970, forward strand.
GTGTTTTCACAAGGACACCTTGAAATTCTATGAAAATATTCACTTTTCCCCCCACTCTATAACCACTTACTGGCCAAGGGCAAGTCAGAAAGTAAAAGTACAATTGTCTTGTACTGGAGGAAAAAATGGTGTCGTTTTATTTCTTTTTTAAGCACTAGAAAAGTACAAATTTCCATATTAACTTCTTGTCTTTAAGCTGCTGTTTATGAGATGCAATATTTGAGTGTAAAGTGACCAATTAGTTCTTCATGAATGTCTAGAATAATTTTTCTGCAGTTTAGTAAAATTGGCTGTTTATTAGAAGTTATTACTCACATGAAGTGTGTGCCAGTGAGTCAGCAAAGCAACCCAGAATGTCTGGGGTTTGATCTGAGCCTTACTGGAAATGATAATAAATAGCAAATAGCCAAAGTGGCAAATGCTGAAAAACAGACGTTGAAAATACCCCCAAGATGACAAATAATTATTGGTGTGTAGGTTGTTAACAGAGGAGAAAAACACTGAATTTTCTGTAAGGCTCCATTGGTGCTAGTCAACAGTTCATAAAATGCTATTTATTATTCCTTTTAAACAGCAATGTGAATTTATAGGAGTGTATTAAGAGCATATTTCAACTCCACAAACTAAAATTTTTTTATTTGTTGCAGATCTGGGACATGAGTGATGATGAAACAGTTTGAAATCAGGTGGCTGAGGAGGAGGAGGAGGAGGAGGAGGAGGAGGAGGAGGAGGAGGAGGAGGAGGATGCCCTGCTCTGCACTGCAGCCCTGCCTTTTATCTCTGCTTGGACAAGTTAATGATTGCTTACCCCTCCTGGCTGCTGGAAAGACAAACAAACAGAGCCCACGTTTTGCCATGAATAACTTCACTTTCAAAGCAGTCTCTGACGGACACAGCTCGCCATAACATAAAAATGTTTTCATTTTTATTGTGTAAATAACTGGAGCAATGTGCTTATGTTTAAACCTGCTCTCTTTCTTTTGGGTTTTGGGGTTTTTTTTTTTAAAGTTTCTAAACACGGCTTACATATAAAATATGCTGCTTAAGTAAATTGGGGTGGTTTGTTTGTGCCAGGTTTTATTTTGCTTGTCAATGGCCGTGTCCAAGCAGCATTTCTGAATGTCTTTGTTCATCTCTCTCAGATTTGGGGCACTTTAGTTGGAATTTATTAGGATTGAGCATTTTCTGCTCTTGGGAGTTAAATTTCACTTTTAAACGTGGGCAGGAGTGGGTAAGGACCTAAACCTGCTGCCTCCAGCACGTGAATTCTGTTTGCAAACATGAATTTAGGGTGCAGTTGTTCTGGATGTGTCCATGGAATTGTTATTCCCTGTAAAGATCCCATCCTTCCATGCCATGGAAACCAAGTGGTTTGACTGATTTTTGCCCAGGAAAGACCAAAATGCATTTGTACCATGGTTAGGCTCCCCTGAAGCTCAGAGAACATGGTTAAAACTCTGTTACATGGTTAAAAACTGCTTTAGGGGGTGGTGGGTCACTGATTCAGTCAGAACTTGTAGGGAAATGCTTCACTGAAATGAGAAATTTGTTCTCTGACTTTGCTGGCTTTGGGTGTGGTCATGCAGAACCTTGCAGGTGTTCCAAAAGAACAATTCTCTCTTCCTTTTTGGTTCTTTTGAGTGGCTTCAGAGATTATGGCTGAGCACAAACAGGGGTTTGAGAATCCTTGAGTTTAAAAATTAGCTTGAGGAAAAAGGAGTTTTAAAATACCAAAGTACTTTAGTGCAAAACTGAATCTATTGGTCTTAACTTGGAATAGGTTTTAGAAGGGAATTTGAAATCCCTTTCATAGCTTTATATTGTGGTTTTTATGAGCTAACTCACTTAGAAAAAATGCAAATCACTTTATCTGCCAAGCAGCCTCTGTTTCCCAGATATATTATGAAAATTAGTTGGTCAATCCAATTATTTTAGTTCCTTCCTTAACATAAGCTCAGAATATTTTTTTGTAGAGAATTTCCCAGCTTCTGTCTTATGCCACATCAGAAGAAGTTCAGCCAGGTCAAGGATATCTGCAACTCCTATATTCTGCTCAGAAAAGAAGATTTATTGAAACCTGCTGAGGTGTGCACCAAGTGTCTAAAATAGCCTTTATTGTCTAAAACAGCCATTATTGTCTAAAATAGCCATTACTTCTATTTATTTATCATCATAGTCATTGTATTTACATAATTTCTTACATAGGGGAATGTCTAGCTTAGGTAACTTCAGTGTAATATAAAATATATCTGAATTCAATATATTTTGGAAATCAGAGCTGGTAATCAGAGCAAATCATCTTTTGGTGGGCTGGCACTGAACACTGAGATTGATGCCCTGCAATGTTCATTTTTAAAGCAGTTAAAGTACAATTTGTTTGTAGTTTGTAGCCATGCCATAGTCCAGCTGGAGCCGTGGGTCGGTGCCAGGGCAGTTTAAAGGGAATAATCTGCTTTTTTTATCTTTGGGAGTTGCTGACCGTGGAGTGGGAATGGCTCTGCACTTTGGGGTTATCTGCAACTTGAAAGCTGCACATCTTTCTGAACCTGGTAAACATTAATAATTGTTTTAAATACCTGAAACTCTGCTTGGCCTGGTGAAGCTCCCTCGTGGCTTTGCTTGGGAAGTGTCTGTGCAGGAGGAGAGGAGGCACAAAGGTTCAGAGCTCAGGGTTAATGCAATGTTTCCTTACCTCTCATTCCAGTGCCACCCAGCTCTCCCAGGCTGGGCTGTTTCCTGTCCATGTGCTTCCCACATGTCCCTGATGTGCAGGAACACTTCACTCTGCCTTGGAATAACTTCCCTTGTCTGACTAGAACGTTGTTTTCTTTCTCCTTGCAGATCAGAATTGTTCTCCTTTTGCTTTTACTCAGTTTCTGGGCATTTACTGAGTTCTTGTTTCTTCATATAAATTCTGGCTGCTCACCTTGAATAGATGCAACAGAAGTATTTGCAAAATTGAGCGATCTTGCCATCTATGAGCACTTTATTTTAATTTCTCACTTGGGCTCTTACTTAGGCACCTCACTGGAATGGGTTTTATTTCTGAGCTTTGCTCTGTGGAATCAAATGATAGCATAGGTTTCCCTCTTCCTGATCAAATTGTTCCTAAATATCTGTTAACTTGCATAACTGGGATTGCTGGTGGAATCAGAGAAGCATTTGGTTGGAAAAGACCCTTTAGATCACCAAGTCCAAGGGTTACCCCAGCCCTTCCAAGCTCCCCAGTGCTGCTCCATCCTCACACTGCTCTGGGCCTGTGCTGGGCCATGGTGAACTCACCCAGCTCCCAATTTCCCATTGAGTTTCTTCCCCTTTTTCCAGCCACCCCATAAAAGCAGTGTGGTTCTGAGATGTGTTTTGGGAACAGACTTGGCTGTGCAGGATTCTCATCGAGGCCAGGGCTGGGTGAGGTCCCTGAGCTGATGGTGATGAAGGACACTGAGCCTCTCACAGAATCCTTGGGAGCTGGGACAGAATCCGTGAGGATATTTTTTTATATAGGTCCTCTCCAAAGTATAACCAAATTTTAGGAGTTGCAGGAGAGGCATAGCTCTCCATTCTTAGGGGAATAGGAAGGATTGCTCACATTCTTGCAGAAGTAAATTCATTTCAGTCTGGCACATACCCAGCCTGTCTGCTCCTTCCACGTGCTCCAGGCCATTCCCTGTGCCCCTGGCTCAGGGATTGCTGCTCTGGGACTTTGCATTCAGAGTGCACACAGGAAGAAGAGAGCAGGAGCAGCTCAGTGCTGGGATTTTATTGCCAAATTTTTCATTTCTTTTTTAAATAATAATGCAAGGCTTTCCTTAGGAACAAATAAGCGTTTATACTCCAAAGAGAGCCATTAAAGAAATATTTGCAACATGGGAAATTTTAGCTGACTTCATAAGAAACTGAGTCTGGAAGATGTCTCCAGCCTGTTACCATTTGGCTTCATTAATTCCATTTTTTCCTTTTTTTTTTTTTTTTATTTCATTTTCAGTTGAGCTGATTTGCTCGTGCATATCCTGCCAGAATGAAACTTTCCTTCCGGAGGCTGTTGTGCACCTTTGCTCCTCCAGAGCACCTGGATGAGGTGTTTTAAAAGGCAGAAATACTACACTAGGAGGACTTTGGACTGTGCCAGGGTGTAAATTCCTGACCTATGAAAACCCTGCCTACCTGTCCCATTTCCAGCTCTCCTTCCCTTGCAGCTGCTGGGGCCTTCTCCAGAGCCTGACAGTGCTTTAGAAAACCACACAGGTAATGCTTTAGGTCTGAAATTCATCTAATCTAATTCATCTAATTCATTGCCCTCTCTGTTCCCACTTCAGCTTTCCAGTACAGTCTTTTCTGGAAAGTTCATTTTCTTACCTGTGCAACACTTGGCAGGTTTGCAATTAAAAACCTTTAACAGTTTATTGATTTTTTTTTTTTTTCCTTTCATTTTACTTTTATTGATACCCTATCAGGAACACCTCTGGGCTTTATTCTCAGTTTTTCTGGGTCAAACCATTGTTCTGTTGCCATATGGAAGCCTTGAGGACCAGGCTGTGGCTCGTGCTCATCTGTAGCCACGTTTCTCTTCAGGCCAGCAGCTGACCCCAGCAATCCTCATCCTTCCACAGGGCCAGGCTGTGCAGGAGTCCCTGCCATGAGTCCCTTGAGGATTATTTTCACCAGGCTGAAGCTCCTCCCAGAAGAATTAACAGCACTAAGCTGGAGTGGCAGTGATGTACTTTAAGTACCTTCAGGTATTCCATGTCTTAGGGCAGCAGTTTTTTTCACCTAATTTCCCAGTCCAGATGATCTCACCCCAGGATGAGGATGAGGATGCAGATGAGTGCTCCAACCATATACAAATTCAAGCTCTTAATTGCAGCCCTCACTAATTATATTATCTGCCTGTTGTGACTTCACCATGGCACTTTCTCCAACGCAGTGGAATTATTTAGGACATTCTCTGAACAGATTTTCAGAACCCACCAGTTGTTTGTCAGAACTTAACCAGCACAGGTTCTTTCTGCTGCGCTCCCTTGCCATTGGAGCTCCTCGGGCTTAGGGAGAAAAGGGGCCATCAGGAGTTGTAAAAACAGCCTGTGCTGTGTTTCCTGGCTGGCAGGGAGCACACACTCCTTCCATCTCCTGGAGCTCCCTAAATGCCTGTTTCCTCCTGTTCTTTGCATGGATGTTTATGTAGGACGCTGATAGGAAGCACAATGGGCTTTGTCTCTCAGTGAAGGTCACAGGCACACGTGCGTTTCATTTTAAATGGTAAAAAATTTCAAATGGCTTCTTAACAAAATATTTTAGTGAGCTAACAGGAAAGGACAGGAGCATATGTACAGTGCTGTGCTGCTCCAAATCAAAAGCACGAGTTTTCAAGAATTATTCCTTGTAATTTCCCTCCTTTCCCATCCAGTTACTTTCTGTTCTTGCATTCCTTGGCTGTGGGTTGCTGCTTCAGTAGTCTGAGCATGCAAAAATTCAGGCTTGTGTGTAACTTCAGTCTTTGGCACTGGGACGTTGGACTTTTGCAAGATCTCAGCAGAATGATTCGTTGTTTGATTTGCTAGTGAAATACTACTCTGCACTACGGAAGTAGGAAAGGGGAGGCATTAAACTGGAGCTCTGTCGTTTTTTTCCTTAATTTCTCTTTTGGCCTAATGGTCTTCTGATGGTCTCCACTCATCTCTCAGAAGCTGCAGTTGGTGCATCCTGCACTGCAAGGTTCAAAGCTTGGGAAATGCAGGCTGGAGTCTCATTGCTGGAATGCTTTTGCTTCCCAAATCAAACCAAATCTGCCTGGGGCAGAGCTGCTGGATTTGTTTCCTCGTCGAGGCAGGCTGGGAAGGAAGGAAGGGAGGAGGGAAGCTTCCATGTCTGCTGCTCTGAAAGCATTTGGACTCAGGGTTTTGACAATTTTTGGAGTCCTTTCTCTCCTCTTTCTTTTCTTTTTCCTTTTCTCCCCACATCCCCATCCCCGAGGGAGGGCTCTCAATGACACCCACGTTCATTTCCAGTGACAGACTTCCCTCCAATTACCGGGGAGGAGCTCTCTAAAGCAGGCACGATTTTCCTTGAGGTTTTTGCTTTGTCTGCGAGCGTCTTTATTTTCATTTCGTGCTTCCAAGGCTGACTTTTATCCAGTAATTCCGTAGGTGTTGCCACTTCCTCAGGAACCTGTGACTCAGGCGACGTTTAAATGCCATGACATCACCGGCAGCTCCCCCTGGAATTGCCGCTTTCCTAAATTGGGCTCTTGGCTTTGCTTTGAGGTTTTTTTTGTGTGTGTGAGGGGGGAGGGATGAGGGGGTTTAATTACTTAAGGCAGCCCTGCCATTCCGAGGATCCAGGTTTTACCCTTTTGAATTGCTGAAATCACCGACGTTACTTAAAATGGGAGAGCCGCATTTATACATCAGCTGTTTATGAATGAAATCATTGCAATTAGGCCTTCGTAGGGGTTCTGCTGTTGTAAATCAGGCTTAATTCACTCCTGGTGTGGAGAGGGGAGAAGCTGAGGCGGGGAAAAGCTCTGAGCATCGTTTTCCATTATTATTTTGGAAGCAGCGCAGGTAAAAGGTGTCTTTTCACACTGATGGGCAGCCCAGCATCGCGCACCTGCAGCACGGCAGATCCCGGGCGGATTCCAGAATTTCCTTGGCAGGGACAGCGCTGAGGGAGAGCTCGGCTGGCTCGGGAGGAGCTGGAGCATCCCTGGGGCCGTGCAGGGTGTCCCAAAGGCAGCGGGACGGGCTGGGGCCGGGCGGCTGCTGCGGCTCTTTCCTGCCTGCTTGGCCAGCAGCCCTCGGCAGCGTCACTGCAGGCAGGACCTGCCCGGGGAATGCCCGGAGGAGTCACCTCAGGAATTCTGGCCATGGCAGGAATGCGAGGAGCTGCGTGTCCGCCCAGCTCACGGGCTCGGGGTGTTCCTGGGCAGGCGCTCAGGGTGTTGGGTTGGTTGTTATTGATGCCTTTGTTTGGCCTTTTGTTGGATGGAGCGGGTTTGGAGCCGTGCAGGAGCTCGGGCAGCAGAGCCTTTAGGGTGGCTGTGCTGGGCTGGGTTCTCACTGAGCCTCTGTGGGGGCATTTAAAGGGAAATTCAAAGGGAATTGGGGTCAGTGGCTGCTCTAGGTAGTGAGCTTTCTTCCAGTGATGTCAAAATCTGGCACTGTTACAAATTACAGTTACTTTTCAAATGGCACAGTAGACCAAAGTTCTTAAAATGGTTCTGTATCTCTTCTGTATCTCTTTCTGCTTTTTTTCCTTGGGTCCTTTATTTTCTAAATTAAATTTTAAAAATCCTTTTAAATGGCTTTTAATGAAAAGCTTTTAATGAAAAGCTCTCACTCAAGTTCCACCCAGTGGCTACGGGATATATCCTATTGATACATCCCAGTGATTGATCATTATTGGCACCAAGGTGGGGACACTGAGAGGTAGGTGGTGTGAATGTGATAACACCACAATTATTTGGTTACACAAAGACAATTTTTCCCTAATTAAAGCCTTTGCTGTTGCATGTCTCTTGCATGCATTTAGCTGCTATCTGTGATTTTTCCTTGGGCAGTAGTTGGGATGAGTGAGCTGTAACTTCTGCCTTGTGGGCTAAGTTGAGTTTAGCAGCACTACAAACTTAAGCCAGGCTTCTTTGAGCCTGGATTTGCAAGGGAGGGATGCAGCCTTGCCCTGTGGCTGGACAGATTCATTCCCAACCACGACAGTATCTGTTAATTTCTTTTCCTGTGGATCGTATTTGGAAATGTCATTAAGAGATTCAGGGAGATAACTTCAAGATAGCAATTCTTAAAAGTCCTCTGGGAGCAGAGAATAACAAAATACCTGTTGATGTGAGATACTGGAAAAGAATGGGACTCAAATGTCGCCGGGATGTCAGGAGGAGCTGACACTCAGGACATGGGGACGTGCAGCACAACATGTTTCAGAACAGGACCAAAGCACTGCTTTTAAATTGCTCTGTTGCTGTTGTTATAGGTGATTGTGGCTTCAGAAATTCTCTTAGCCAAGGTGTTCCATTCCAGCTTTCACAGTTTGGAGTTTAATGTCATTAATTACTGGGCTTTTTAAAAACGCTGCTTGTTTAAAGCACCTCTGTCCTCTCTCTAACTGTCATAGCCATGGGAAGGTGGATGGAGGCAGAATTCCCTGTCACAGCCATGGGAAGGTGGATGGAGGCAGAATTCCCTGTCACAGCCATGGGAAGGTGGATGGAGGCAGAATTCCCTGGGCTGTGTGAGGCCAAGGAAAGTCCCTGAGAGTCTGAGTTCGTTCAGAGGCGACTCTGGCAGAGTGAGGGCTTGGTAGAGCAAGACCAATGTCAGTGGAGCAGGCTGGGCAGGAGAATAAACAGCTCAGATTATGGAGGTGATGCAGGTCTGCCTCACCTCTAGCCCTGCTCATGCCTTGCAGCTGGATTTGGACAACTTGTCCAGGAATACTGCTTACAGCTTCCTGGAATTCATTTGCCTCAATTTTTGGATGCCCAGCTTGGGATACTCTGAGCCAGAGTTTGATGGTGTCTTAAACTGGGTTTCAAAGTTCTGAGAGAAGTCTGATGTCAAATGTAAAGACAATCGCACACTAAGCATGTATTTTTAAAACTTAACCTGTGTAAAAGAGGATTAAATAAATCTGTTCTTCACTTGTAACTGCTCTCTGTTCCAGTTTGGCTCTTTCTTGCAGGTATGTTCTGGGCTTTGTGTAACAAATCAGCTGAAATAGAGACGAGTCACCAAAGAGCTTTGCTATTCTGATGGAAAAGAAACAGCAGAAAAGGAAATGGTATTTGAATGCTCTTTTTAAAAGTAGTTTCTGGTTTTGAGGCTTGTGCTGTTTGTTACCCATCTGAGTGCCAGAAGCTTGACTTTGTCTCACGGTGAGTGATCCCAAAGGAGTCAGATCCAGGCTCAGCCTGGCTCAGCACAGCTGGAATTGGGGCTAACAGAGCTCAGCAGCCCAGGCTGAGAGTGGCAGGAAATGTTGGCTGTGTCCTCCCAGGTCTGCACTGACATTTAAAGTTCCTGTCCCCAGGAACTGAAGCTTTGGATCCATTTGGTGTGCCTTGACTTTGCTGATGGAACAGAATTAAAAAGCAAGTAAGAATTGGGCTGGGGTTTTTTAAAATGTTCTTAATTAATAACAATTTATTGATGAATTTGAATCATAAATATACTCCAGAGGACAAAAAAAAAGGGGGTTTGTCCACTTCCTGAGCGAACTACAGAGCAGTGTTCATGAACTAAGTACAAAGTGTAAATAATTTGCCATGACCTGTAATTTGTTGGGCTATCCAGTGGTGTTAGTGATATTTTTGTGTTTTACAAACCTTTCCCAGTGTTGTCATTGGCTCTTTTCCCCAGTTAAATTTTTCACCAAAAAAAAAAAAAGGTACAAAACTTCCATTATGAGAGAAGAGCACATGAACTGAAAAAACCTTTGAAAGCCTCGCTCACTGCCCCAAATCTCTGTCGGGGTGAAGCTCCAGCATTTCTTTTGTCCTACCATGTTGATGTTTTCCTTCCCTCTGCTGTTCTAGATGGGAGATATGAAGGGGCAGAAGAAGAGGAACCTGGAGGAGGGCCAGAAAAAGCAGATGGATGGAGCCTGGCTGGACCTGGGCTGCCCCAATTTGGGAGCTTTCCCAGCAGAGGTTCTGCTTTGAGGAGCTGCTGCTCCTCAGAGCTCCAGCTCATCTCCCTGGCTGCTGACAGGCCTTGGCACATCCCTTTTTCTGGCCAGGGTTTGTCTCTGAGGAGTTCTCCTGAGGCTCAGCATCCATTTTTTCCTTTTGGGGGGCTCCCACATTGTTTGTTGTGGGGCTTCCACACTTTTGTGGAACTACAGGTGACTGTGGCTGAGAGGCCTCAAAGGGTCACAGGCAGTGCAGGTCACCCAGCCAGCTCTCACCTTCTCTGTGGCAGAAATTAAGTGCTATTTCTCTCTTGTCACCCAGCTTCTCTGGTGCTCTCAGGAAGGGCAGGAATGTTGTTCTGAGTTTGTACCTCCAGAGCAATGAAAGCAATAGATTTGCTTAAGCAGACTCCTCACCCACAAGCTAAATAAATAAATAGGAATCTGGAAGCTTTGCTCTGTGATCCTGTACCTCAGTGAACAATCCCTGTGCTCCCTGAACACCATCCTGTGTGGGAGTTCCTGCAGTGTTTGGGTTTGAGGTCGTACTGGAGCTGATTCCCACTTTGGGGATGCAGAGCTAAGCAGTGGAGGTTTCCTGAGGGGAGAATCTTTGCTTTTCCCCAGTCTGCCTCTCTGGGTAAATTGCAGCTTTCTCGACTCTCAAAATGTTGCTGCTCTCCCAGTGCTGGGGTTTTGTTGTTTTGTGTTCCTCCAATTCCCAAGGATCTGTTTTCTTTTTTCTTTAGTTTAAAAATGAACCCATCTGTTTTGTGGCTGCGTAAAAAAGCCTTGAAAATGTGAAGCTAAATGGCTCAAGAACAGAATGAATTCCAAATGTCATTATTTAGAATCACCTGATTTTAATTTTGCTCCTGCAAAATTCGGGTGAAATATTTTCTGAGTTTTGGGAGTGCATAACACAGTTGTGAGATATCAGCGTTACAATTGATCACATGAGTTATAACCAAAATAACTGATGGCAAGAAAGCTTTCCAGGCACTGCAGCACTTGGATGTTGTTCTGTTTGTTGTCCCTGGGTGTCTGTGCAGGGCAAACAGCCCCACAGCAGTGGAGATTCATGCAAGTGATGGAAAAGCAATGGTCTGTATCTGTTCTTTAGCATTAGAAAGGCAGAAAACTGATTTTTGAATGGCTGGGGAGTTGTGTAAAGAAGTCTCAAAGTCCAGAGTGGGGTGTGAGCTAATTTAGCTGTGCTGGTAAAATGGACATTTCTCTGAGGGGAAAATCCATGTAATTTGCTTTGGGGATGTGTCCCAGAAGGACAGAATGTGGAGAAGATGGGATCTATCATGGGGCAATGGTAAAAGGAACAAACTTTTCATCTAAATAGAGAGTATTTCCTGCCTTCACTGGTTTCTCTTTAATGATCTCTAATGGGTGGATCTGCATTGACTTTAATCCTCAGCCTTTGCCCAGGCATTTTTCACATTTCCTGTGAGAATTGGTAGGACCAAAACTGCATCCAGAGTTCAGCTGCAACAGGGCAGAGCAGGAGGAGAATCCCACACTCCTCTTTCCTGCATTTCCAGGCAGAAATTGTTTATTTGTTGGACTAATCACTCAGAGTTACAGACATGTCAGCAAAGTTGTGATTTGATTTACTGCTGCTGATTTTGCATCATCCTGAAAGGTCAGAGCTTGACTCACAGGCTGCATTTGTAAGGCTGGCAGCAGCCAAAGCATTATTTTCTGTTGTGAGGAAATCTGCTGAAAATCCTTAAAACAAGCCCCGGGATCCCACCACGCTCTGTGGGTGGTGGCTTTGCCATTCTTGGTTTTTTTCTTCATTTCCCCACCTGAAAACTCCCTGTTTGAGTTAATGACATTAATTACATTGCCCAGACCAAGGAGCTGGAGGCTGAATTAGCTGTCAGAGGAGGGGAGCAAAACAAAGAGCTCTGAAATAGGACAATTTAGGCAACATCTTTAAAAGCTGAAGTGCATTTTACCTTTCTATGGCTTATGATTCTGAGCCCTGTTCGTAGCCTGTGTTCAGCCAGTCACATCTTTATTACAACAAAGAAAATGTCTTGAGTGCTTTTAGATGTTACTTTCCTCTGGACACTTTCCTGATGTATCCTTGGGGCTTTCTCACAGCAAAAGGTGAATTATGTACCTACGTGTGACTGTGTTTTAGGGGAAAAATGAGAATAGTGCTTACTTTTTAAGAACTAGGTCTGCTGGTCTCTGCTGTTACTTCACTAATTGGGCTTGCAGGTTAATCAATGACTACTTTTAATCTTGATTCTCCAATTCCTGAGGGAAGTATGAGAGCCACTGGGAAAGAGAGATTTACAAGTGCCAAAAGGTTGCTATTAAATTAAAAACCTTCCCAGCAGAGGGTGACTTTATTTTTAGCAGCTCTGATTTCGGGTGTGTTTCCTGAGCAGGTGTGTTTGTGTCAGGGGATGGAACAGGACACTCTGGAGCAGCCAGGACAGTGCCAGTAACTGCTCACAGCCTGTGAGGAAGAAAAATTACATCAACTTCACTCCAGGTATGTCAGGGAAAGCAAGAGAAAAGCCTTTGTGGTGCTGTTTGAACACTTTCTTCTGGGGAAGTTGATAAGCTGACATTTTCTGTGGCCTTAGCAGGAGCCCAGGAACTCATCCCTTGGAAGGAAAGAGGAAAAGGAAAAGCCCTTGCTTTGATCTGTGAGTATTGTTAGTTCTTTCCACTATTTTCATCCCTGCTTCCCCCTTCAAAAAAAAAGGTGAGTGAATATTGGAGCGTGGCAGTGAGAGCAAAGGTTTAGGCTAAGGCTGAGAAATATCTTTTTAAAACTAGTTGAATGATTTTTTTTCCACTGAAAGCAAAAAAAAAAAAAAAAAAACCCAAAAAAACCTGTATTTTTTTTATACTTCCTTTTAACTACCTAGAACTCCTCTAACCTCCGTGGTATCTTGTGTATATTTTAACACACGAGCCAGATGTCATTAACACAGCTCGACCCACAGTATTTTACTATTTCAGGAAGCAGGAGATCAGAGCTTTCTTTGTGTTTTCCTGGATTAAAAAAGGTAACCTTGATTCCCCACGATAGCAGAGGCTCTCAGAAGGGCTCCGTGTGTGGAGTATTTCCCCAAACTGAGTAAACAGTTTTAAGATAAGCAGCTTTTTGACTATTAAATGTAGCAGGCATTTGGCTGACACAGCTTCGTGTTGACAGATGCCTTTGTGTCTCTTTGTGATGGAGAGAAGACAGATGTTCTCCCTGGCATTTAAGAAAGCTGCTGCTTAGCAAAATAAAATGTAAAATTAGCCTGAACAGTGCAGCAGTGAGCAGTGAAACTGGCGGGGCTGCAAGCAAGAAAAGATTGAAAGGGTCTCATGTGACTGCAGTGAAATGTGCTCTTGTGGAAGTCAGTAACTGCTTTGTCATTATGTGAAATTAGCCTGTGGAAAAAGAAATTCTGGTTTTTTCCAGCTCTGCTGCAATATAAATGCATGCCAGTGTGAATATCCATGTATAAGTAATCCCATGCCAACCATTCCCAGCAGAGAGGAATGTCCCTGGCTATCGCTGCCCAAGTGACACAGCAATTAGCAGCTCTAAACCCCTGAGCCTGCCCATTGTTGTCTGCTCAATTGGGCTCCTGGTCCTTCACAAAGGAAAATAGGAGAATTTCCTATTTCGTGTCCCTTAGGGATGGGTGCTGCTGTTGGATGGGGATGGAGCCTTCAGCAGGACTCTGTGCACAAGGAAGGGGCAGCTCAGGAGGAGCCTGTGCTGGGAGTGCTCTGGTGTTTGGCACTGCTCCCACTGTGTAACTGCAGCTTAAAAATAAGCAATTAAATTCTCTTGGCTGTCTTATACCCAAGAAAGCACTTGAGGCAGCTGTTCAGAGAGGGGCAGAATGTTCCCATTTAAAGAGAGGTTAAAAAATTACTGAATTGATACCGTTTTATCAAGAGCCTTTCAGGGATAAAATGTGCTCTATCATACCTTGTAATCCAGCTGTGGAATCAGTCTCCTAAGGGAAGAGACCTGGGGACATAGCTGGGGCTGTGTCCATGCCAGAGGCCATGGATCAGGAGGATGCAGAGGGGTTTAAATTTCAAGAAGGATCTAAAGATAGTTGTGAACGTTCCCGAAGTGTGCCAGCTCTGGGGAGTGCACAAATAACACTGGAAATGCTCCTGGATGGCTCTAGCCTGGGTGTCAGGTTAAGAACATGAGCTGGTGGCAGTGTTTGGACACTGGAGAAGTCTCCATTCACAGGGATCATCCCGAGCCTGAGCAGTGCCACTCTCAGGCTGCTGAGGTTCCTTTAGCCCAGCTGGGCAGGTCAGTGGTCACTGCCCAGTGCCACCGTGCCCAGGTGCCCACTCAGGGCTGGGACCTGCTGTACCACTCTAGGTCACACCAGCACTGCCCAGCTCTCTCTGCACAGATTTGTCTGCAAAGATAATTTTCACAACCAATGCAGCCTGAAATGGATGAGAGCTGCACTGAGGAGAGGGCTGTCCCTGAGCTGTGCACAGAGCCCAGCTCAGTGCTGATGATGTCAGGTCTGCTTTCTGAAACTGAAATTATGGTTGGATTGAAATTATTAAAACTAATGTTTGTGTCTAGGGATGAAGTTACAAACACGCAGCTGGATTTGCCTCTAATTTAGCTCTCAGAAAAAGATGCCATTACAAATACTGGGGGACTTAATGAAATGTGTGTCTGGGCTGGTTTCTTCAGGCCCCGGTGCCACCCCCCTGTGCAGGATTACTGCTTGTGCCAGCCAGAAAAACCCTTTTACCACACAGAAAATGGAGTTTGCTGTAAGGTACTGAGCTGGAAGACAGCAGTGTGCCTGGCCTGTGCTGTGGAGCCCCCAAAATGTTGGTGCAGGGACATTTTCCCCTTTTCCTGAAGGGAAAGCAGCTCCCCTCGGAGAGCGGCCTGTGAGGCCTGTGGGGTGTGTTGTCCTTGGCCTCCCTCCCACACACCCTCACAACATGGATTTGGGCCTCTTTCCATGGCTATTTGGAGAGGGATGTGTTTCAGATGTGTCAAACCAATCCTCCTGGAAATGTTCTCATGGAATCTCCCTCACGCCAAGCCCGGCCATGCCAGGCCTGCTGTGTTTTCAAACCCTTCAGGCCCTGCTGAGCCAACACCAACTTCGTGTCTCGTTCCTTTTCAAGGCTCCTTTTTTTTACATTTTGGAGCCCCCTCTAATGCACTGAGTGTTGAAAGCCCTCTGCAGCTCCTTGCTTGGTTCACTGGGCTTTCTCAAACTCAGGTAATTACAACTACTTTTTTAAGGATTAACCATCTCCAGTGCCATTGGAATGCTGCTCACCTGGAACAGAGGACAAAATACAGCTGTCTTCTCCAGGGAGGGATTCCTGTTCTCTAAGTGACACTTGAAGAAGCTGAGGGACAAACAAAATGCCAGAAAATTGGTCTTTTCATGACCAGAAATGCAGGAGCAGCCAGTGTTTTCCACACCAGTCCCTGTCTGGATGAGCTCCTCAAGGCCCAGCACGGCTGCTGGGGCAGCAACAGGGTTTTCTATTGCTGTGAAGGATTTCTTGACAAACTCTTGCAGGGAAACGCCCCATGAACCCCAGACTGAGGCTGTGGCAGCCCCATCAGTGGGGTTACGGTCCTAAAAAAAGTAGGGATCCTTGGAAGGAAAGCAGGACGTGGCCAGAGGTTTGTTCCTGCCTCCAGCTCACGCAGCACAGACTCCAATTCCTCTCCCAGACACCAATTCCTCTCCCAGACACCAATTCCTCTCCCAGACACCAATTCCTCTCCCACCAGGCAATACAGAGGCTTAGGAACACACCTGTGATTTAAGAGCACTTTATTGTTCTTTAAGGCTACTTTTAAGTACAAAAAAAAAAGATGGCCTGCCAAACCTTTTTTTTTTTTTTTTTTCCAGGTGAAACAAGGCCACAAAAGAATGGTATATTACAGATTTACAAACACAGAGAGAATCTTTCCAACTGAACTGTAGATAACCTGGCTCTGTGAAGAAACTTCACCACATCTCGTGATGGTGAGTTCAGTTTAGTGTCCTTCCACCTCCCCCCAACCCTTTGGCTTTCATGACATTGTTGTGTCCAATATCTGTTTTACTGGACATAGCACATTAAATCTTTATTGCCCTCAAATCCATTTACCTATCTCAGATAAGTAAATGTAACCTTGTAAAACAGCTATTATTGAAAATATTAGCTTTAAAAACATTATCTTATTTGTGTTTACAAAGAAATAGAGGAGTCACATTTTCCACAGAGTCCATCTACAGTATTAGTATTGACTGTTATACTGCTCAGTAGCCTGTAGCAATAACAAACAAGTGGCTATTAATGCTAATGCAGTGTTCTCATAGAATAACTGTGTTCCTGCACTTTTTTACTGTATTACAGACAAATCTACAACAAAAAAAAAAAGATCAACTTTTTTCTCCAAACAAACAAAACAAAACAAAAAAAAAGAATGATTACAATAAAGGAAAGGGAAAAATTAAATAGCTACATATCATTAACAAATTAATTGTTCCTCAAAAAATACCTACAAATTTCTCTGTACATTCTTTACGCACAGCGTAACGATGGTCTTAAAGTTACCTATATAAAAAAGTGTTCTTTTAACAATCTTCCTACAGAGAGTAGGGTACTGAATGCCAAAGCAAGGAAGCGTTGACTACCCAGTAAGATGGTAGTGAAATGTGTAAAACTGGGGGGCTTAGGTGTTGGGTTGGTTTTTTTGTGGGTTTTTTTTTCATTTTTTTAAAGAAAACTGAGCAGCCACCTTCTCACCAAGAGTAAGAGCCAATCTCCCGATCTCTTTCTACCCTGCACCTTTTCCAAATTAAATAGCTTAACTTTAAAAAAAAAACCAAAAAAACAACAAAAAGCATAAAATAAAAGCCACAATGGACCCAATACTGTAACATAGTCCATAATACATCACGTGGAGCTCATCTTCCAACCAGTTCTCACTTCCTACACTGAGCCCATCCTTTCAGGGGACCCAGTATAAAAACCAAGCCCTAGCTGCAACTGTCCTGGGAAGATGGAATGTATGGGGGAGAGTAGTTACACTTAACAAGGAGAAGAGAGAAGCTCTTAGCACTAGCACAGCTGTGGTTTTATGCCTGCCTCTACTGCCTAATTTCTAGTTAGTAGCTATTAATATAGCAAATGATAATAAATGCAGTAATACCTGTATAAAGTCCCTACTGGAGGAATGTATGCTGCGACTTGGCATAGGCTGATGGATAGGCTTAAAAAAAAAAAAAAAATAAAAATAAAAATAAACAAACTGAAAGATCATCTTTCACAAACTGTAACAATCTGTTGTCCAGCCAAGATCCGTAAGGGGTAGCAGTTCCTGCAGCTAGTTCAGGGTGGATTACACAGACTGGGGTTTGGGAAGCAGATCCCTGTGAAGCAGCAGTGCTGCACGAGGCCTGTCCTGAGCTGCCCTCGGTGCTGCTGCCACTAAAGTGAATAGCAAATACAAATATCATAGAGTACAACTGTACCAGCAGTAAGTATATCTAGGGTTGTTACTGACAAAAATAAACTAGTTCTGAAGAGAAGCTAATAAGTATTATGATTCTTACTGTCTATACATTAATAGATACCAGCTATTTTTCATAAAACATGCATCGTTAAGCACTATGGAACCCTCCAACCTCAGCTCTAGTCTAACAAACTGCAGTGTTTAGGAAAAAATGCCCGTGTTCTGTAAATTATGCAGTCCAGTTGCAAGCACTAAGCACCTGAAATCTAAAGAGAGAAAGACCTATAACCTGTATGAGACTTCCCCTTCCAAAGCTGTTTTGCTCTAAGAAAAATCAAACTGATAGAAATGTCATCCTTAAACCCTTTTTTCAGCAGTTTGCCCTCAAAATATTAGCCTCTTCCAGAAAGTTGCTGTGCAACTTCAGTCCTCCTCCAATAGTGCAAATCATACATGACAGTTCTTTTCAAGTATATACATACAAAATTACTTCACAGAGGGAAAAAAAAAAAGGCAATGTAAGCAAACCAGACAAATTCTAGTCTTGAGAAGCTAAGAAAAGCAAAAAAAAAGCACTTGGGTCAACCAACTAAGTGTAATGGCTTTTGTGGATTAGCGTGCATTATTTTTTTAAGGGGCAGCAGATTTGCATCAGAGGTTTCTTTGGTAATTGAGGCAGGAAAAAAAAAGGATGCTACATCGTATGAATCTTTATGAAATAGTTCCTGCTATCGTCTTTAAGGGCACCCTTTTACAAAAAAACAAAAAAACAACCAAGTGAGTACACAAAAACGTGTGTCCAAAACTAACCTCCCCTCCCCCACCACTATCGAAGCACTGTTTTTCCAAGCTCAGTCAAAACCATGCAAATTCCCCACGGGAAGGATCCTGTCCTCAGGAGACCACGGAGGGCGAGTGATTGTGATTGACCATGTGGGAGGAAGGGGACGCTTGGCCCCGCCGCGACGCCGGCTCGGGGCTGCCCGACACCCCGTCCTTGGCAGCCTTGATCTGCAGCCACGTGTCCCCCAGTGCTTTGGCAAAGTGGTCATCCACTGAGCCCGTGATGGACACCGAGTTTGCCACCGGCTCGGGCTCCTTGTAGTTCTTGCCGAGGCTCCTGCGGAAGTGCTCCTCCACCACCGGGTCACAGGCGGTGCTGGCTGTGGGGACAGGAGGCAGAGGGGGACTTAAAACCCTGGCACTGAGTGCTGCACTCACAGCCTGCACTTTTATCTCTTCTCTGGCACAGAATCTTGCAATAGTTTGGGTTGGAAGGGCCTTAAAGCTCATCCTATTCATTCCCAACCCTGCCATGGCAGGGACACCTTCCACTGTCCCAGGCTGCTCCAAGCCCCGTCCAACCTGGCCTGGGGCACTGCCAGGGATCCAGGGGCAGCCACAGCTGCTCTGGGCACCCTGTGCCAGGGCCTCACCATCCTCACAGAATTCCTTCCCAATATCCCATCCATCCCTGCCCTCTGGCAGTGGGAAGCCATTCCCCTTGTCCCCTTGTCTCCTTGTCCCATCACTTCAGGCCCTTGTCCAAAGTCCCTTTCTAGCTCTCCTGGAGCCTTTTTGGAAACCAGAAGGGGCTCTAAGTTCTCCCCAGGGCCTTCTCCTCACCAGGCTGAACACCACTGACCTCTCTCCTAGCCTGTCTCCAGAGCAGAGGGGTTCCAGCCCCCAAAGCATCTCCCCCTGTCACTGCAAATCCCTGTCACTACAAGCCCCAGTCACAAAGATGGCCTTCCTCACACCCTTACAGGCCTGGGAGTGAAAGCAGTGAGGAACAAGGTGGGGAGGAAGGAGTTAAAATTAAATTAAAAAAACTGGAGTTAAGTATTTTTGCATTTCTGTGACCTGCAACAGGTGAGCATTTGTATATAATTGTATTTCTCCCTTAGGCAACCAACAGCTCCAGCTCCAATTCCATGGAAACCTTCTCCCAAAACAATCACATATAACTTATATTTAGGCTTAAATGGAATTAATGAACAGTTGTTTAAAATCAGCTCCCAAGCCTGCTGATAGCAGTCAGGTGTGAGAAGACCTCATCCTAAACTGCAGCATGCCAAAAGCTGAGCTCAGGGTTTCATCTTACTCCACACACTTGTGCTGGGAGCAGTCAGAGCTAAATGAATCATGGCCACTGCAGTAAGTGCTGTAAGACTATTACAAGAGCCTTAAAACACAGGCTTTCAACAAGAACTGTAGTAATTCCTCAGACTGAACATAAGAGCACTGCAGCTTTACAATTTAGAACCAGTATTTGTGTGTCTCAATGAGAATTATCTTTCCAAAAATACTTGGAACTGTTTGGGATCCATGGCACTACCCCCGTGCTCCAGCAAGGCTTGATTGATCCCAAAATAAACATGAGTGTCATGCACAGATACCTCTTCACCTGCCAGGAGACAAATCTTTTTTGGAAACATCTAATTCCCATGCCCACTGCAGCAGCTCTCCTGGGACCAGGAGCACCAGTTTGTGAGAAAAGTTGTAACATCTGAGATCCCCAGTGATTGATTTCTCCAAGAGTCTAAGGGTCTCCTTCAGTTCCCAGTTCCAGTTATCAACAGCACACTGATTTTATAAAAATAAAAAAAATACTACTACTAATAAAACTCCTTATCATTACCATACTATGGACTTTAGGTTGTTTCTGCATCATCCTGCTATTGTTCCATGGACACATCCTGGCTGCTGGAGCCACAGTGCCCTGAGCTTTTGGCAATGCTGCAAGTTAAAGCTCTGCCTCAGCAGGTAAAGGATTTGCAAGGGAAAGGCTGAGCTTCCCCTGTGCTTTCTGTGCAGGGAGAGTGAACAGAAACAGCCCAGGTTTCCCAGCAAGTACTGCCTGACCAGATTTCATGAACAGTACTAATTGCACAGAAGGCAGAAAGCTAAAGCTCCCTGCTTGGGTTGCTGTAGCAACTGCCCTCCAAAGCTTTTTGTGCTCTCTGTGCAGAGCAGGGTGGAGGGTAGGGGCTTTGGAAGGGTATTTGTGGCTGCAGGAAAGATTTCTGCGACTGCAGCTGAATCACAAGAGTCTCCTGGCTATTGAGAGAGCAGGGAAACTACAGCTCCTAAAATAAGAGCGTGGGGGGATCTGCTGGCCCTGGCTGCTGTTTGTCAGCTGGGCTAAAATAAACATAATGACTTATTTGTTTGTGTGGGGTGCTTGGGTTTTGTTTTTTTTTTAAAAAAGAAGAAAGAACACCTCTCTCCCCCTAATTCTGCACCCATACTCTCTGCTGGGGGACACAAAGGGGTGCCCATTGTTTCACCTCCTCCTCTCCCTGGCAATGTGGGCACAGCAGGGCCCATTGTGCTCTCCTGGAATGGCAGTGGGGGTTTGGAGCGTGGCACTTACAGCTGGAGGGTCTCCTGTAGGCAGCCCCGGAGCAGGCGCTGTGGGCGATGGGGCAGTGGGACAGGTTGCAGTTGCGGTTGTTGGCAGAAGCACAGGTGATAACAGAGGGACGGTTCTGCAGGGGACACAAGTGTCACACTCAGGCAGCAGCAATGGAACCCAATTTGTATTAACCCCCCAAATATTCCCCTGTTTCTTCAATTAAAAGTAAAAATTCACGCCGCGTTTCCGTAATGGTTCTTGTTATTTCAGTGAAAATTTTCAGTGTGAAAGCAAATCTTAATTTACAGTGACTGTTGCAACTTCACGGCCACAGCAATTAAACCCATAAACTATCCAATTCATATTAACCCCTCAAATATTCCCCTGTTTCTTTGATTAAAAATAAAAATCCACGCCGCGTTTCCATAATGGTTCTTGTTATTTCAGTGAAAATTTTCAGTGTGAAAGCAAATCTTAATTTTCACTGACTGTTGCAACTTCACGGCCACAGCAATTAAACCCATAAACTATCCAATTCATATTAACCCCCCAAATATTCCCGTTTCTTCGATGAAAAATAAAAATCCACATTGCATTTCCATAGAAGTTCTTGTTACTTAAGTGAACAGAAAAAGGACAGTGTGAAAGCAAATCTTAAAAAGTGTTTCTACAGTAATTGTTGCCACTTCACAGCCCCAGCAATTAAACCCATAAACTATCCAATTCATATTAACCTCCCAAATACCCAATATTCTTTGATCAAAATAAAAATCCACATCGCATTTCCATAGCAGTTCTTGCTATTTCAGTGAACACAAAAAGGGCAGTGTGAAAGCAAATCTTAAAAGTGGTTTTACAGTGATTGTGTCACCTTCACAGAGTTCCATGTGCAGCACTAAATGCCAAGACATTAAATGTTTGTTCTGTGGCCACACATCTTTGTCAGGACTCAGAAGGGTTTTGCAGATTTTACAGGTATTTATTGTCTTGGTGTTATAATTTTTATTCAGATGTTGAGTTTTCCTAGCCCTACCTCTGTATTCCATAGTGCATCCTAATCCCATAGGATGGATGATATGAAGAGCCTCAACAACAAGTCCTTTCCTGTTGTAATTCACCTGCCTTTCCAGCACCACTTAATTAACATCATTGTCATTCTCAGCACATGCAAATTCCCCAAAATGTCTATTCCCAGCTGCATTACAACATCAGAACTGCAAAGTGTAAACATAAAATGCTCTTTTCATAGTTGTTTACTGTGGAAATGTTACACTGAAACAAAGCCTTGGGTAAAGAAACGCCCCAGTTTCTCCAGGTGGCTGAAGGAAAATAACACAGGTATTGGAATAAATTTCATATATTTGATGATGCAAAGAGTCTATTATACTCAATGCAAATTAATTAGTAAGTGTTCAAAAGATTAACACCATGTAATTTAATTTCTTGGCCATTTTACAAAATTTTACCCACAAAAAATCACCTACCCCCATAAAAGGTCAGTGAGGAAAGAGGGAATTTTCCTTCTTTGGTGGTACTTTAGGCAGAGTAAGAGCAAGACCAGTAAAGTAAAACAGCTGAGCTTTCCAGGGAGGTTGAACACTATTTTTGCCAGGACACAACAGCAGTGAAGTTATTTACATCTTACTGCACTGGCAGCAAAGTAAAAAAAAAAAAAGTAAATAAAGAAAAACAAAATAATGATTTAATTTTTCTGTAAGCAGTGGGAGTATTTCTTTTCTATAAGGGCCAGGATTTTGTGCTTCTCTGAAGTGGTTTATTTTGTATTTTAATCTCTTCAGGAGTATTTTGGACATGCAAGAGGTGGGAAGTAGAGCGAGACAGGTAATAATGTCTCAGAAATGCACGTGCCAACACCTCAAAGACCCAAGGGACAGGATAAGGCACCTTGCAGAATCCTCTGCTATGGTTGTGTGTGTACAGAATATAGCAACTTATACAGAAATACTGAGATGAACTGAGAATTTAGTAACAATCTCTAATTACAGGAGCTGAATACCCCTGGCCTGCTGCAAAGAAGGTGTTTTTCTCCCACCTGTTTATTAGAAACAGAATAAGATGAAATCTCATTCAACATGTTAAGGTTAAAAAAAAAAAAGCAACCCCAAAACAAGGAATCATCAAACTGGGATTTCTTTTTTTCAGTACACTTTTTGTTTTGTATGATTCCTACTCTGTGCTCTTAGCAAGGCCTTGCCTCCACATCCTATTTTCCCAGGAAAAATGATTGTCATCTAGTTCAAAATGTCAAAGATAACAGAAGAGAAAGATCCAGGGCAGGAAGAGCTTGGGTAGATGGGCCAGGTTAATTTCTCAGTGCTGCAGCTCATCACAGCTCAACTCTCTTGTTTTGTCTCTCCACTTGAGGCAGGGATAAAAGTCTGACACAAAAGAAAAATGTTCTTGCCTAACCTGCACAGAGAGGGCTCAGCTTCAGCACTTCTGCAGCAAAACAAATGCCATGTGCAAGATGGCAAACCAAAGGACAACCAACCAACAAAAACCCCTTAACAACTACTCCAGCATATGGAAATAAGGCATAAATTCATCTAAAATAATGACTTGGCTTCAGGAAAAGTGAATTAGTGATGCAACATTGCTCTGAACAACGCAGCAAATGCTTTTGGCTGGCTAAAACTAAGATCATTCAGTGTCAAGTGTTCCCTTATGTGTTGTACCCCTTCTTGAGGGTGGAGAGAGCTGGGAATGAGGGGAGGGGACACACAGGGATCAGCAGGAGGGGCACAGGTGATGCCCCCAGGCACTGCCTGGCAGGTGCTGGAGCCTCCCTGGAGCACACTCTGAATTCCCAGTTAAAACATGTGGGAATCCAGAGTGCAGAGAATATTCCTCTGCCTGTTTTGAAGGATTCAACCCCCCTGGACAATACTGGTTTTGACCTTTATCCATGGAGAAAACTGCCTACACTCTGGGAAGGATTAAAATCTACACCAATGTGGACTAGATAGTAGAATATTATGTAAGAATGTCACAGGGTGAAGAATTTAGAGCTTTTAGGTTTATGTGGTAAATAGATAAATAGTGAGGTTTCCAAAATGGTGGATGTTTACATCATTTTAGACATCGTGCTGCTTCTCCCAGACCTCCATTTTCTGCAGAAGAAGTAGCTTAGCATGATTGGGTAGAATTTGCCACAGTTCCTGTCTGTGTTACAAGGTGATTTACTGGACATTGGTGGAAAAGTAAAAATAGCTGTCGTTTCAACTTTCTATTGGGCAAAATGCCTTTAAAAGGGCTGCAAAATCTCGATACCAGGACACTTGCAGCTTTTCTCTACTCTATGTTCCTTGTAACGTTGTAGCTGATAAGAACTTAAGAAACAACTATCTAAGAGCAAAGAAGGCTGAAGGTCCAGTTCATCTCTTAAGACTCCTGGCAAGGACTCTGACAAACCTCCCCCATCCGGGGAGGTCTAATTAAGGCACAAACTGTGCCACACATATATTCCCAAATAAAACACACATGTTCCCAAGCTCGGGAATGTCACAACGACTGCCACAACGAGCTGTGACATTCACTGTGCATTTTTAAACCACGTCCTGCCCGAGGAGCAGCCTCCCCTGCCAGGCTGTGGCTGCAGCAGGGAGCCCTCCCCGTGCCCCGGGCGGGACAATGCCGTACCTGCTGCCGCTCCACGCTGCTCAGGCTGGGCGAGATGCCGACTGTCCTGGCTGCATCCATGCTGTTTTTGGTCAGTGCTAGGGGCTGCTCCATGCTCAGGTTCGGGATGGAGGCGTACATGTGGTTGGCATGGAGGCTCATGGTGGGGGCAGCCGCCCGCTCGATGGGGCTGCGGCTCCGCTCCCGGTGCTCCTTCCGGTAATCCCCGTTGGCAGGCTTGCTTCTGGCAGGGGACAAAACAGGGAAGAGGCCTTAGTGTGGTTCCAGGCTGTCCTGGTTTGGTAGGTGACAAAGCAGGGAAGAGGCCTTAGTGTGGTTCCAGGCTGTCCTGGTTCTGGCAGGGGACAAGACAGGGAAGAGGCCTTAGTGTGGTTCCAGGCTGTCCTGGTTCTGGCAGGGGACAAAGCAGGGAAGAGGCCTTAGTGTGGTTCCAGGCTGCCCTGGTTCTGGTAGGGGACAAAGCAGGGAAGAGGCCTCAGTGTGGTTCCAGGCTGTCCTGGTTCTGGTAGGGGACAAGACAGGGAAGAGGCCTCAGTGTGGTTCCAGGCTGCCCTGGTTCTGGTAGGGGACAAGACAGGGAAGAGGCCTCAGTGTGGTTCCAGGCTGCCCTGGTTCTGGTAGGGGACAAGACAGGGAAGAGGCCTTAGTGTGGTTCCGGGCTGTCCTGGTTCTGGTAGGTGACAAAACAGGGAAGAGGCCTTAGTGTGGTTCCAGGCTGTCCTGGTTCTGGCAGGGGACAAAGCAGGGAAGAGGCCTTAGTGTGGTTCCAGGCTGTCCTGGTTCTGGTAGGTGACAAAACAGGGAAGAGGCCTCAGTGTGGTTCCAGGCTGTCCTGAGATGTGCAATGTTCCATCAGCCCCGTCAGGAGCACGAGGCAGGGGGCTTTCCTAGGTGGAATCCCCCAGTGGGATACCCCAAAGAGAAGCCAACCCCCCAACATCCCCCAGCTTTGCCAACCAACAGCTTTCTTCAGCCCACAATTTCTTCAGATACTCATCGAGATGCACCAAGAAACAACTTTTGGTTAAGACCAGACCCCTCCTCATTTACCATACTATTAATCCCACTCCATCTAACACTGCAATATTCTCTAAGCATTGCTGAAGCCCAAAGAAAGTTTATTTTACTGAAAAGACATGGCTGATATCAGCATAAATGCAGGGAGTCAAGGCAGGAAGCAACATTTTCAGAGGAGAAAATGAAGGAGAAGCAAGCTACGCTGCACTTATCTCAGAATCATTTAATTACAACTGCTCCATCAAAAGAGTAACTTCCAGCTACTCCTGAAGAGTAAATCCCTGTAGATGTGCTCACATAATGAGCCCATCATTCACTGCAATCAGAAGAAAGCTGGGTTTGTATCTGTGTATGAGGGATTTCAGTTTCCATACAGCAACACAACTATCATTAAAGGCAAGACAGTGACTCAAGGGAAGAGCACTTTCCTCACCACCAGGTGAACGTGGGCATCCCCAGTGACTGCAGTCACCAGTGCTGGAAGAGCTCACACACTGCAGTGACCGGGCCTCACTGGGGAGCAGCAAACTCCAGCTGCAGAGGAAAGCACCAGAGGAGACCACTGGCTCCATGGAAAATAAAAATAACAGCATGTCTTTGGACCATTCCTGAGTACCAGTGAAATGCCCTCTGTGTCCTGTCTCTGTGTGAAATTCAAGGCGGGTTTTCCCCTGCTTTTTAAAGCCTATCACAGCAAATTAATATGCAGGAACAATCTTTAAAAATGCTCTGATGAAAGGCAGAAACAGAAAAGGAATCGATATTCAATGCTGAAGTAAGTTACAAGTTCAAACAGTCTGTTTCAATGTCTGAGAAAATCTCTCCAAAAGCAAGGCTGAGGGAAAAAAGTCCTGCCAAAAGAGGGAAATAAGGAGCCCCTAAAACACCCACACGGGGTGTGGGGATGTCCCTTGGTGATCCTGCCCAGCCCTAAATCCTTTAGCCTCAACAACATCCCGTGGTCATGGATTCCAGGCTTTAAACTACATACTTTTGAAAGTACCTTTTCTTCACAGGCTCTTTTTGTTTCCTTTTAACCTATATTCCAATGGCTTGGACTGCTCTCGCCCTGACTTTTGAATTAGGAGAGAGACAAAGCCATTGCTCCCCTCTCATCATCTTCCTGCCACTCCCAAGTTCATCTCTTCAACAAGCTTTTATTCCTGTAATGCTTTTTTCAAATAAAACCTGTTCCTGTACCTTTGTCATCTTCGTGGCCCCTGTCAGGTAAGAGCTACAAGTGACCTCCTTTCTGGACATGAGGGTGCAGATCTCTGCTGCATTCAGGAACAGCACCTTGGCTGAACTACTCACAATTCTTCTGTGCTATTCCTCAGCTTGCTCAAGAATCACTTGGTTGTAGAGAAATTATTGCTCCTCAATCAAATCTCAGCTCATTTTTCGTGGCAGACGCTGGGTTAACACGATGCCAGGCAACCATGACTTGGGAACCTCAGGACACAGGGACTCTGTGCCAAATTCCCCTGGCAGGCTGGGGAGGGCAGAGCCAGCAGCGTAACAATACAGCTGTAACCCTTTGCATCCCCTGCTCTGCCCCCCATCTAGGGCTAATTTTCACTAATTACAAATTAGTAGCTGCAGATGAGCAGAATCCACCGGAAAATCCAACCTTGAAGGTTTCACAGCTGGTCCTGAGTGCTGGGTGCTCCCCGAGCCCATTTTCCAGGCTGGGTTTGACCAGCAGCTCCCAATTCCCCAGGAATCACTGTCCCAGCACTGTCCCAGCTCAGTTCCAGGAGAATTACAATTGCAGAAGCAGCCTCAGCAGCAAAGTTTGGGATTGCAGCGCTCTGAGCTAATGACTGAGGCCAATCGAGTTAATGGCAGCACAAGGGGCTCTATAATTAATGTACAGTAGCTCCTCTTGGATTACAGCATGGAAACGGCTCCTGGGCACGGGAATGATCCCAGCCCAGCCCTGAGCAAGCAGGCAGGGAGCCTCACACACAGCCTGGACAGAGCCTGGCATTTCCTGGGAAACAGCAGCACCAAAACCCACCAAAAATCACTGTGCAGCAATGCTCCTCCGTGGTGCTGCAATGCACAACCTTTGGTGGCTGCAAGCCAAATTCTCACTTTTCAATTAAATATTAGCTGGGCTACTACGATTAAAATTACAATTTGGAAGCTGCAAAAGCACCTACAGCTCCAGGAGATTCCTACTTTTCACTGTCTCAAAGAAAAAAATAATCTCTGCTCAAAATTGTTCTGTTTTGTTTTAGTAAAGACAAGCTGATTTTCAAAGGAAAAGTTTTGTTTATTCCCCAAAAACTGCTAATGAAATGAAACAAAACATGTATCTACAACAGTGGTTTGGGGTTTTTTGTCTCAGAACTCCCTTTTCAACAATTTAGTGTTGCATTTACTGGGGGTGGGGCTGTCAAGTGACCACTGATGAACAAACTTACTGAAATTCCCAAGCAAAATAAATTTTCCATTTTACACAACAGTGCTTATTTCACTCATCCTCACTTTAAATGAAGAGTCACAGCCCTAAATATTGTTGAGCTGGTATTTTTTTCTGCCAAAAAAAACACCAAAGCAACAACAACAACATAAACAAATGAAAACCCAATCCTAACAAAAATTAACACAGAAAAACCCAACAAAAATCTTCCCTAAAGACTTTTGGAAGAAGGGACCAATAAACTGGGCAATGGGATCAACTTGTCTCCAGGAACAAGCACAGCAGGCAGACCTTCCCTCAAGACACCTAAAATTATTGAGTTATCTCAGCAATCTCAGCAGACCACACCCCAGGCCTTTCTGTAGGCAAATAATTCCCTCTTCCTAAATTAGAACAACTCTTCCGGGCAGGGAACTGCTTATAATCCACTCCCTAAAAATCCTCTCCTCAATTCATCCACCTTCAACTCTTACAGCCTCTGGAAAAAATGGAAAACACCTGAAGCTTCTACTTCCACATCAGAAATTATTTCTTCTGAGCCCAGCTGGAAATGTTCCAGCACTGTGTAGGACAGTACCATGAAAGCTCTGCCCTCATGGAAATACAGCAGCACTTGTGAGGGCATTTCACTGGTACTCAACAATGGTCCAAAGACAGGTTGTTATTTTTAACACATAAATAGCAAATCCTACAGATTCCTGACTCCCCTTGTCAGACAATTGAAAGATTATTTATAGGGCATTCATCAATTTCATGTTATTAAGTAATTCAGTTTAGAATGTCACATCAAAAGTAATTTTCTATGGAACATTTCTTGTTGTTGTAATTAGTAGCCATTCTTGTTTTGCTATTAGACACTGTCTGAAGGGGCAATCAAAACTGCACGTGTGTGAAGATAATCACATTTCACCAAAGTCCACAAGCTCAAACATTCCACACACTCTGGACAAGCTCAGAGATGCATCTCTCAAGTCAAACATAAGGGCCCAAAATCACAAAGAAGGATTTCTGACCAAGCTTGAAAAAGAACTTAAAAATACATACTACAAACAAATCCAGCTGTCCAAACAGCTTTGCCACCCCTGGACTCCACTTTGCCTTAGAAATCAGTATATTTTACCGACCCTGAGTCCATGAGGGGAGATGCCAGTGCAATTCCAGTGCTTAAAATCCAGCAGTTCCCAAGGGTGAGCCCAGAGCAGACCCAGGCACTGGGAGCCATCCCCACCACTCTCCCTCCTTGCTAACACAGGCATCCCTGCTACTTCTAGGTGTATTTTAGCAAAATCAGACACCATCCAGTGAATTTCTCCAATTCTTAAAAAGCAGCCATGGTTTTCCTGCTGCTCCCCAGTGAATCAGAGCCCACATCCAGCACTGTGCTGGGGTGGCTGTCACCAAACCCACACCCATCCCAGCATCCCAGCCCTGCTCAGAGCAGCTCCAAGGTATCCAAAGCCCTCTGTTCCCAGAGTTTTGTGCTGCAGAACCTTCACCCAAGGCTGTTGTGCTCGCTGGCACCGTGAGGGGGGAATTCACACCCGGCCCACAGCAACTTCCAGGTGTATTTTAGCAAAATCAGACACCATCCCAACATCCAGTGAATTTCTCCAATCCTTCAAAAGCAGCCATGGTTTTCCTGCTGCTCCCCAGTGAATCAGAGCCTGCATCCAGCACTTACCAAGCATCATGTGCTGGGGTGGCTGTCACCAAACCCACACCCATCCCAGTGTCCCAGCCCTGCTCAGAGCAGCTCCAGGGTATCCAAAGCCCTCTGTTCCCAGAGTTTTGTGCTGCAGAACCTTTACCCGAGGCTGTTGTGCTCACTGGCACCGTGAGGGGGGAATTCACACCCGGCCCACAGCAACAGGCGGCCTCTGCCAGCTGCTGCAGGAAAAGGGAAAAAAGAGGCCCAGTGACGGGGACAGCTCTGCCTGCACTCACTTCCAGCCTGCAGAGGCTCCAGGAGCTCTTGCCAAAAGCATTACTGTACCTCCGAGGGAAGAAATCACAGCCACTTCTCACTCCCTTCCGCAGAGCCGCAGCTCTGCCTTGAAATGGTGTCCACACAAAGAACAACCTCCTTGTCTTCAGACAAACACCATTGCTTAAGAGCAAACTTTCATTTCTGCAACCTACTTCCAGTATGAGCTGAGTATTTTCAGCATCTTTATAAATATTTGTTTTCCAACATCTTTTACGGTCTTTATTCACTAAGTCTGAAAGAGGGCAGCTGCTTTTGTTAAAGGCTACTTAAGGATTTATAACCCACTGATACAGAATATCTGCTCCACGTGATGAGCTTCATTTCCTGCAAAAGGATCTCCTTGCACACATTAATTCTGTTACTGCGAGGTGGGAAAACTAAAATTTAAGGTGGTATTTCAAAATACAATTATATATTTCCAGAGGGAAAAATCCTAAGAGTTCCTTACTTAGAATTTTTTAAGCCATACAAATTCACTAAAAAAACAAACAAACAAACAATAAATCCTAACAAAACCCAAAAGTAGCAGCAATTTCCTCTGTCAGCCAATTATCTGAAGTATTCATAACATGAAAAAATACTCCAAGCAGCCCAATGCCCTCTTGAATGACTGTCATCTGCACACATAACCCCTTCCCATCCCACTTGATCAGCTTTGTGCTTCCCAGTTCCTTTGAGTAGCCTTTTCCTTTTCTGGCTCAGTACTCCATCCCCAAAAGCCAGCTTGCAGAGATCCATGTTTTTGCAGGAATCACTCCTGCCACAGAACCTGGGCACCAGATATGGCTTCCTAAGAAAGATAATGAATACCCTCCCTCAAAGGAAAGACTTTTAAGTCTAAAGCATTGAAAAACACTAAAAAGAAATAGGATAATCTCACATATAAACAAACACAAGTCAGACTTTCTATATTTATCCTCACCAAAACAGGATTTTCAGAGCTAAACCTTGGACCAGGTTGTTACTTGCAATGGAATCAAGCAGAGGAACAGATTTCACAGTAAAAGAAAGAAATCAATAAGCTGTGAAATGAACAGTGTCCCATTACAGCCTGCACCAAGCACAAATATTCAGATACAGATGGATTTCCCTTCCTGCAGCCTTAATATTCACAAGTATGAAAGAATGCAAGAGAACCGCATGATGTAAGACCTCAGTCCAGAGCCAAACCAACAAAACTGAACTCTAAATCTAATGTACAGTAAAATCAATTAACACAATCTCAGATCCTACTCATTTTTCTCACAAGATTATTTTTTAATGTTTGGCCATCTTTGCTCCAACACTCACAGGATTGTTTTAGAAGATAGCACTGGTTGCTTTGTAACAGCAAACTCAGGGATTCATGAAATTAAAAGTTCTGTCACTGCTGGAACACATGTGGAAATACAATGCAGGAACAATGACAAAGTTACCTCATTGCAATAGGTGCAGACTGCAGCTTACCTGCAATTTAACTTTTTTAAAAAGGGGGGAATAAATGACCCACTAATCTCTCTGCTCTGCACTGCTGCTGCTTTGCTCAGCTCCAAACATATTCCAACTCCAAACCTACTCCAACTCCTGTGTTTAGCTGTTCTTTTGCCTGGCACACCTGATGGCTTGTTCTAAGTTTTCATCATTTTTTGAAGAGCCTTTATGTGAGGCCATTCCTGAGACATAAACAACAAAATTTGAACTTATAATAAATATCCAGGAAAATTCTGAAACGGTAACTGATGTCATTAATTCTGCCAAGGTAGCTTTAATGTGAATTAGCCTGTTAAGAAAATTTAAAAAATCATGAATGGCTCAAAAAGTGGAGCTAGAACAAGAGAAAGCTCCAGCATTTCAGTGTTACCACAACAACAAGTGTCTAGGTATAAATGAATATTGCAGTAATCATAAAAAGTTTCCTAAAACACACAGTCATTTCTGGAGAATAAACATAACCCCTTTCACATCTTCGAAGTTTTGTTTAACTCTTACTAGGTGGGAAACAGCAGCTGAGCTCCCACCAGATCCAACTTAATTTTCAAGGATTGAGGGCAAAAAGTTTTCAGGCTCCCACCAACCCCATCAGTCCAAGAGGAGAAACTTTTTGATCCTCTAAGCTGTAACAGGGCATCTCTGGCTTCCTTGTCCCAACTCCTGCCTAGGAACAGAGCAGTTCTTGGAAAGGAGACAGGACAAGGAACAAACCCTTTGAGATTTATCTGATTCAGCCACCTCTCCATAAATCTCTTCAAAGAACAACAGTGGCTCCAGCTGCCTCTGGAAAATCCTGCACCACACACCAGAAAAATGCTTAAAGGAAGAACCATTTCTGCCAGCTGTGAAGAGCAAGTGACAGAAGACGTGAGTGTTTGGGAAGCTGAGAAAGGCCCTGCAGAGGATGTGGTTTGTCTCTGGGAGATGCTGCCACTGCACTTTGGAGAGCATTGCTTTGGATGGCAGTTTCAGCATCCAAAACTCCATCCTACAGCTTCCAGTGCAGCCCAGAACTAAGGTTTCCTTTCTAGCTCAAAAGTAAATCCTACAGAAGCTACAACAGAACCTGGGTGTTTTGTTTATGTGGGGCAGTCAAACAAAGCTGGAGAAGCAGAGGGAGCCTGTCCATGCTCACAGCTGGGGAGCAAAGCAGGACAATGCGGGCACTGGGATGAACAGGATGGGATCTACAACAGCAAATCACTGCTGGAAGGGAAACTAAAACTATCCCTGCACAAGTCTGAGCTGCCTCAAGTGCTTAAGGCACTTTGGGTACTTGGAGGGGAGAACTTCCAGGAGAGCAAATGATAAAAACATGAGGTTAAAGAGACACCCCACATTTCTAACAAGCAGGAAGGGAAACCTGAGTGTAGGGAAAGAGCAAGGAGGCTTCCACGGAAACAGCTCCAAGGTCAGAGGGGTCAGAGGGACAGATTCTGTAAAGGGATTTATTTGTACCCACTGCAGTGCCCACCCAAAGGCCTCTGGCACACATTTCCTCCTGCATTCTACCCATCCATCAGAGGGGTCACGTGCAGCTTTTATAATTCCTTTTGAAGTCAAACTTGGCACGTGCAATGAGGCTTTTATACCCAGTCACTGGAAAATACCGTAAAAACTATTTATGATCACCCGGAGAACACCACGGGCCAGTGTCAGGGGAAAGGCTGAGCATCAAATGCAGCAGTGGCTCACGTCCCAGGGCACCAGGATCAGCCACGTGCACTCAGCACTGCCAGGGCACTTCAGCCTGCCCTGCAGGCTCTGGGAAAACTTGCTGGTGTCAAACTCACTGGTGAAACCTGGCAGGACTGTTCAAGGAAGTAAAAAATGCCAGTTATGTTCTCTTTGAGGATTCACTGGGTTGTTCCTTACAGTATTTTCTACTTTTTTTTTTATTTGGGAAAAAATACTTTTGATCATCACTCAATGCCTGTCATGGAACTGTTTTTGTAAAAGTGAGTACCAGATTAAATCAGTCCATTAACCCTAAATTCTCACAAGTCTGTGGGATTTTACTTAGTTCCACCACCTAAAAGACTGCATCAGGTAGAATTTTACAGCCGAGGAGCAGATTAATAAATTTCTTCAAATAGATGATAGGGGAAGTAAAAGACATCAACAACACGAGCATGGCAGATTAAGGAGCAGATTAATAATTTTCCTCAAATAGATGATAGGGGAAGTAAAAGACATCAACAACATGAGCATGGCCAGTTTATTTGGTAAGAGCTTTAACAACTCAAGCCAGTCTCTGAAAATGAGGTCACAGCGCTGGAATCAACTGTGCCAAATTGTCAGGAGAAAATGGGACTACACAGCCTTCCCTGCCAGCTTCAGTGGGTCTAATGAGAAAGAGGGAAAAGGGCCTGGGATCCTTAAAACTTAAAAATTCTGGTCTCTATCCATCAGATACACACTGTAGCATTAGCTGAGAAAAGCAGGAAAAGCTGAAAAACTACAATAACTCACTTCCAGACATTTCAAAATTCTCACAAAACCCCAGGCTCTTTGGGCCTTTAGACCAAAAGCAGTGTTTAAACAACTGGTTTTAAGAAATTAGACTTTTTTCACAGGCTGTTTTAAAGACGGGATAAACATTTCATTAAAAGTTTATTGAAACTGTTTGTAATTGCTAATAAAATCCGAATTACTGAAAACTCTAGAAGCACTATAAATACAGTAACAGCTTCACTGTATATTATACAACTATTCAGACCAATACAGTAAAATATTTCCTTGAAAAGCTGGTAACCAAATGGACCCCAGCAGCAGCAGCAGCTGAGTGTTTAGAGGGCATTTCTGCAGCTCAGGCACCCCAATTACCCCCTACACTCTGCAATCAACAGCCTCCTCTCACAGCAGCTTCTGCTTTAAGGGAGACTTAATCAGAAAAGCAAATCACAAGCAAAAATGTTTGGGGATTTCAGTCCCTTTTGAAGGTATTGGTTTGTGAATTGTGACAGTTACTGATTACTGTCCCAGTTACTGGGACCCATCCACGTGGGACCCACTCACACCTGATAACACCACAGTGGTGGGTTCAGTTCCCACATGGGCCATTCTCTAAAGAGCTGGACTTCATCATCCTTGTGGGGCCTTTCCAGCTCTGAATGTTCTGTGGTTCTGTGCCCACACTGGGACTCCTCCACACGGGGTGTAGGGGTTCAGTTATTAACTGGGCTGAAACACCAGCTAAGTGCAGTGGTTTGGTTCAAATTCTCTATTACTTACTGATTTTCCTTCTGTGAGGTAAGAATTAGGAGGAAACAAAGCAGGCACAAAACAGAATCTCCACCACGTATGTCCATCCACAGTGGGCCCAATCCACTTGGGGATTCATCCACACCAGGACCCACCCACACTGTGATCCATCCACACGGGATCCATCTCCTCAGCATTCCCTCTGGGGAAGGCAATCCCACTGATGCCTTAGGTTTTAACTTTTATATTTTTCAAAATTCTGTACTGCTTAGAGTGTAACTCTGCAGTTCCTTGTAGCCTGTAATTTCTGCTCTCTCGTGCTGGGCAGACACAACAAAGCCTCTCCAGGCTTTGCCTTCAAGGACAGCCAGGCTCTTCTAGGCCCAAAATGTGTAACCCAAAGCCTCTAAGGGGGAGCAAGCTGAGGGGAATTACATCATTGAACTGGGGCTTTAATTGGAGAATTAACCCTGATATGCAAATGAACCAAACCTATAAAGGTGTGAAGAACTCGTGACCTGGGGTCCATCTTGGGGTCCATTTTTGGAGGCAGCCTCTGGCTCCCCAGGGTGTGCCTTGAAGGCCCTTCAATAAATACCTATCTTTATTCCCTTACTCTTGTCTAGTCTCTGTTTCTAGGTGGCTGGAGAAGGCATCACCACCACTGGCATCAAACCCTCCAGATCCCAATGGCAGCAACGCCCTTTTATTCCTCTCCTCTTTCTTTGGGGATAAACCTTCAACCAACCCAGCCCCAGCCCTGCACAGCCCAGACTCAGGGCATCCCACAACCCCCAGCCCAGCACTGCTCAAGGATTCCCTGGGATCCCTCAGCTCCCTCCCCCAGATCACTGTTTGGGAATCCCATCAGTGTGCCAGCCCCTGGCAGTGCTGCAGCAAGGAGTTAAACCTGCCAGGCTGTGCCTGCCATCCCACAGCACCAGCACCAGCCTGGGGAACAAAACTACTGATTCAACTAGAAATTAATGCAAGGTTTTATTCCAAACCTTACCCTCACACAGTCATTGTCTATAGCAACCGTGTCCATAACATTCTCATTCTCAAGAGCACAACTTTCTAGTAAAAGGCACATCTGTCAAACTGCAGGAAACATCTGGGAAAATGGTTAAAAAGAAAGAAGTGAGATTAAACCTTTGTTTCCATGGGGTGAGATATACACCCAGGGTATGTTTGCAAAGGTTACTGGTTCTTTTCTTGCCTCTTGCTGAGATCTCAGGCTCTTGGATTGGTGCTGAATTTCACCCCATGTAGATATAGGATGATTCACACAATGTAAAATTTTGCTTTTACCCTGGGGTAAAAATCCAACACCAGGGCTCGAGGAATTCCCCGTTCATGTAAGAGTTGGACTCGATGATCCTTGTGGTCCTTTCCAACTCAGAATATTCTGTGATTCTGTGGCTCCCATTCCATCCCTGGGTGCACAGGACCCCGGATGCCTTCCCCAAGTGGGTGATCAAACCTCTCTGTGCAACACTAACACAGCTTTTCCCCTCAAGAGGCAGCCTGGGAGCCTTGCCCCATCATGGAAGGGTCATGCTCCTCCACAAAAGATGGAAAATGAAAGTGGAAAACATGATATCAAAGCAGAAATCTGGATCTGGCTAACAAACCCCTTCTGGCTGCAAGTGGAGCAGACACCTGAGCTAACATTGCCTGGTTTTTCAAGTACCTCAACATCTACCCAAATTTTGACAGATAGGTCTTTTTGTGAAGTACTGATAAGCTATCAATCAAATTGCTTTTAGCCCTGAAACTGTTCCTAACAAACCTTTCACATGTGCTTCAACTGAAAGGGACTGGAGTGCTTTCTGAAATTCCCCCTTGGCTAACAACTGCAGAACTCTGTGTTAAATATTAACTCAGATATGGTGGCTCTTTCAAGTCTGTCTCTGAAGGTTTAATTTAATGTACATTTCTTGAAAACAATTTAAGAGTAATTTTATGCAGTGTATGATCTCCATTAATAAATAAGAAAATATATCTGATCCAATCCATCATTCAAGCAATGCATACAAGAAAAGAAACAAAAAAAATTACGATAAGCACTTTGAAACTTGCTCTGTGATCCTTTATCCACTTAACCAACAAGAGCCACATTGCCTCAGTTCCACTGAGGAGCTCAGCTCACACAGGACTGCTCTGAGAGCCCCAGGTGAACCCCAAACCCTTCAAGGGCACATTTGTGCCGAGGACTGGGTGAAGATGCTTCACTCAGCGGATGAGAGACACTTTGGGTGTTCTGAACTGTGTGCTGGGGTTTTTTCCCCATCTCAAATTTGCCACAATAAAATGACAGTGAAAACATATTTCTCAACACCACATGAAGTTTGGAACCCAAAGAGCAGTTGCAGCACAGAGCTTCTCTGACAGCTCCCACGCTACCTCTGAGAGCCAGCTCTGCATCTTTTCAAGCCCTGCTGGAGCCAGGTTCCTCCACAACTGGGACATCATTTTCTTTCAGTACTTCAGATCTTACTCAAAGTTTCTCCCTTTCAGCAACTCTAAGCTTGATGAAGAAGCAGCTGAGCCTGCTGTGAGCAGGAGGTTGGATGAAACGGTCTAACCTGAATTATTCCACGGTTTTCAAATACAGGTTACTTTTAGGACACATTTTTTAAAGGATGCCCCAGTAATTCCTATCACAGAGTCATTAAAGAGAGCAAACGCCAGTGGATATTCATGGTAAAAACTTGTGGTGCAGGGCAGCTTCAGGAGAGTTTTGGGTGGGATTGACATAAGTCTTCAGTTTAACAAAAGTGAAGACAGCCCTGAATTTGAAGAGTGAAACTACACATCATTTTGCATGATACACATTAAAGTAACTTACTCATGCGCAGACTAAGTTACTCTTTTACTACAAGAAAAAGCCAAATTACGTATCACACAAACCAAGAGACAACTATCCCCCAAACTTAACAGCTGGGAACATTTTGCTGTAGGAAGATTTTTATATAGAAATTAATTGTCGCTACAATCCTAATGCCACCAAACCAAACGGGAACGAGGGGAGAAATTCTCCATGCACAATCCTGCTCGTCCCAGACCCCAAAGGCCAACTTGCGGGCTGACGTACTCCCCACAAGGGAGCAGAAATCGTGGTCCCCGGATGAATTCCAAAGGAATTTCCTTGGAATTTCCTTGGAAGGGCAGGGAGGGCGGCAGCGCTGTGCCCGCTGCCCGGGCTGGGGACTCTTAGGGCGGCGGGGAGGCTGCGACAAGGCGGCCTTTGTGTGCCCGGGGCCGGGAACGCGGAGAGGGAGGGACAGGGGGAGGAGAGACACCAGGGAGGGAGGGAACCAGCGACAGAACGCGGGAGGGAGGCAAAGAACCTGGGAGGAGAGAGGGAGAGAGGAAGGAGACAAAAAGGGAGAGAGGGAGCAGGGAAGTGGGGAGGAGGGAGGGAGGGAGGCCGGGAGGAGAGAGGGAGAGAGGCAGGGAAGAGAGAGGGAGAGAGGCAGGGAAGGAGAAGGGGAGGGAGCCCGGGAAGGAGGGGGCCCGGGAAGGAGGGAGAAGTCGAAGGAGAAGGGAAGGGAGCCAGAGAAGGAGAAGGGGAGTGTTTTTCACAGGGATGGAGCCAGGGAAGGAGAAGGGGAGGGAGCCCGGGAAGGAGAAGGGGAAGAAGGGAAGGGAGCCCGGGAAGGAGAAGGGAAAGAAGGGAAGGGAGCCCGGGAAGGAGAAGGGGAAGAAGGGAAGGGAGCCCGGGAAGGAGAAGGGGAAGAAGGGAAGGGAGCCCGGGAAGGCGAAGTGGAGGGAGCCCGGGAAGGAGAAGGGAAGGGAGCCAGGGAAGGAGGGAGCCCGGGAAGGAGAAGGGGAAGGAGAAGGGAAGAAGAAGGGGAAGGAGGGAGCCCGGGAAGGAGGGAGCCCGGGAAGGAGGGAGCCCGGGAAGGAGAAGGTGAGGGAGCCCGGGAAGGCGGCAGCCGCGGCCCCGTGCCCCACAGCCCTGCCCCGCTGCCCCCGGCGCTCCCCGGAGGGCTCAGGACGGAGCCGCCCGGCCTTGCACCACACAGAATTCTCACATCAGCCTAGCTCCCAATCTCCCTGCTGTAAATCACGGTGGTTTTAGTGAGTTCACGGCAAAACAAAGCCATGTTTCAGGCCGAGCCTCAAAACAAGCACCCTGCTCCTCCACAGAGCGCCACGAAGCCAAAAGCACCTCTAACTTCAGCAAGATTTAACTTCAGCGAATGCATTTCAAATGAAACACCTGAGGGACACACCAGAAAGTGTGAAATTCAAATGAGGGAATTCCATATTACCAATATTCCATGTTGCTAGATTTTAATTTGGTACTTGTTCTTCCCAACTGAGGAGTTTATGGGTGTTCACAACTTCTATCACCACAAAAATACAGAAGCTATATAAGAAAGGCAGGCAATGTCACAAGCTGTTTTTTTAAAAATTAATCCACAAGCTCTCAAGTATATTTTATTATCCTAACGCCGAGAATTCTCTCCTTTGAAAAACCACCTTTGACAAATTGTTCTTTGCACAGAAATTCCATTACACATTCGAGGATCCTGCTAGGCTTGCCAGGGCATTTGATTCACTCTGCTCCAGAGACTGCACTGCAATAGTTGTGTTTTTCCACGATAAAAGTAAACATACCCAAGCACAGCTCACAAATGATACTTGAGGGAATTACACCTGAGCAGGGAATGTCTCAAAGCACTCCTTTTCCAAACAAAAGGCTGACGTAACTGCATTTCTAATAACACATGCAAAGCCTTTAAATGGATTCATTCCCACTGAAGCACAGTGGGGAGCTGCTACCTCAGAGTTAAGATCAAATTGCTAACGAAAGGTTCTACCATTTATAATGGACCAAACACACAATTCTAGGCCTATTTAATTACTTTCCAACCACGGGATGCTGGTGTTAAGTGGATGAATACACAACTGCTTCCTACAACACACTTCTCATCTCCCAACCAAAATTCTTAGGACAGATGCACTGGGTTTAAGTAACCAATTTCTACCATTAAACCAGAACATCAGAATACGAAAAAGAGGGAAAATATGAAAAACAATCGAAAAAATAACTTAACCAGAGGCAGTGGCAGGGAAGTGAGAGTTAAATTCAGAGAATGTTTATGAACTTTCCTGATATATCTGAAATACAGGTAATCAGCTATTTCAGATGTACCACAAACATTTGAATTTTTGTAATATTCCATTGAAAGCATATTTTTGTATGGCCAGATCAAACTTACAAAATAAAGTAGTAAAATAGACGGCCTCATGGATGCTATTTTAGACTATAATTCATCTGCAGCAGATGGTTTAATTGAAACAGATTAAGTCACATGAACCCTGGACAGAAAACCAGTGCTTTTTTATTACAAGAAGATGCATGTTTCATATACAAAATCACAGAAAGAATCTATTGAGCAAAACCATAAAAATGTGTGACACTGGAAAATATTAGACAGCTCTAACATATAGCTAAGGGATCACATGAAATAACTGCCTGCCTCTTTTAGTTTTGGACCTTGGTTGCACATGAGTCTGTTGGTTCAAACTTCATTATTTTTATGGCCTCTGCTGTATAAAGTGTTATAATGTACGTAACTGCCAGCTGTGTTTTATTTCATCACTAGAAAATGAGCCTGAAAAAAAAATAAAAATCACACTTTTCCCCCATAAAGTTACATAACATTTCAAAAATGCCATAAATCTCCTCGGCTGTGTCATGCATGCACGCCCCAGAAACGAAGTGCCTGGCTCTTTCCAAGCACTCCTGGCCCCAGAGAAAGGCTATAAATAGTTAATTTTTTCAGCGAGAGGAGGAGGTATGCTGTAAACGAGAAGTGAGCTTTTATTGTTTTGCATTACTTCAGCGCCGGATTCCCGATTTGTAACAAATTCCAAGGCTGCAGACTGCGGGCCCAGCCTGTGAGTAAGGCGGCGGTGATTTATGGCAGGATAAAGCCCTCAGTGCACATCTCATGAGCGCAGAGAGCAGCGCGGAATGCGCGGAATGCCGGGGCTGCGGGAGCTGAGGCAGCAGCGACAGGAGCACGGCGCTGCTCCATCGCTTCCTCCAGGCAGGAATGACAGGAATTCTGCCGGCACTGCCAGCAATGAGCGCACGGCAAGAATGGCATCTGCTGATTGCCCAACGCATGCACCTCGCTCGTGGACGCCTTACCTGGCCGGCACATTCCACATCTGCCTGTCAGAGCCGCGCAATCCCGGCAGGAATGTTTAGCAACAACTGCCGCTTGCCCAGTTGTCAAGGCAGCCCAGGGAGCAGCTGGCTCAGAGCTCCTGGCCTCAGAAAAATGCAAAGCACTCGTGTTCCTCCTCCTCCTGCTGCTGCTGGTGCTGCTGCTGCTGCCTCCCCACCCCCAGCCACAGCGAGCCTCAGGATCGGGGAAAGTGAAAGCAGCGCTTTACAAAGAACGAGGGAACAATGCTCCAGAAATCGCAAGGTGAATACGTATGGTTTGCTATAAATAGTTAAGCTGAGCTAATTCCTGTTACTTCACGCTGTACGAAAACAAAAGAAAACACGAAACCCCATTTAATCGCGGCGGCTCTTGTGCAGATCTCCCACACAAGCTGGAACAAAGGGGGGAAAAGCCGAGCGCAAAGTTTGAGCCGGGACGCGGCGTTAGCGCAGAGCGCTCAGCCCCGTGCGGGGCCGGACGCGAGCGGACACTTACAGATGCGGGGTGAACATCCGACTCATTTTCGAGACGTGGTCGTTTTCACAGTCCAGCTCCTCGTCCCCTTGGTCCATGCTGAGCTTCCTCTTGCTGGGGCTGATGGGCGGGGGCCCCGTGCGGTGGTTGCTGAGCGCGGGGGACACGGGCAGGGGCTGCATTCGGGGCTCCGCTCTCAGCGCCGCTTCACCTGCCCGGGGAGACACACGGACAGTCACCACCACGGGGACATCAGCCACAGCCCCCCGCTTCGGGAAAAGCCCCCCACATCCCCCCATGGAAGCTCCCGAAGCGCACACGCGTTGCAGGGCGAATAAGGCATCGCCACCCGCACTTGGTGCGGCGAGAAGAGGCAGCAGGAGATGGGGCAGCTCACCCCGGATGATCCCAAAGCTGAACTAACCCAGCTTTGCGACAGCTTTTTCACTCCGATTCCCCCTCGCAGGCTGCAATCCCAGCGCCGGGCTGGGATTACCTCACTCTGCAAACCATGACTATTCACAGGGAAATCAGCTTTGTTCCTCTTCTTATGGTCGCGGTTATAAATTCCAGGGCTACAGTTCACGTTAATGCCAAATATTCGAGATCTAAAACTGAATAAACGCTCAGATTCTCAGATGATTCCCTTTATAAAAAGCTGTCCAAAACAAGCTTGTCTGGTATATAACTATGCAAGGGAAAAATTAGCGGGGGAATTGGAACTTGCTGATGCAAGTTTTAAGTATGTCCTTAAATGTCTTTCTCTATACTTTAAAACTATGTTTGGAGCCACGAACAAAAGAGCACAATTCTTCAGCAGAGGAATCACAGAAACGCTAATTTCCAACGGGTGGCAGACTGAGTAGACGATAAGTTTTTATATAATCTAACATTTCCCAGAAAAAAAAAAAAGCCATTCCCAGCATTATGGGAGCTGTGTATAAATAATTGCAGCAATGATACAGTTGGCAGTGCTCAAACACACGGACACATCGCTGCTAAGGAGGCATTAAAGCATAGCTTTTCCCTTTTCAGTTCAATGTCTCACTGCTCCTGTGGCCTGAAGCGCAGTGCTGCACTTCACCACGGATGGACTTCACTGGAACTCGCATCCTCATAGCCACAGGGCATTTTTAGACCTCACAGGGGATTTAAAGATGTTTAACAAGTGGTTTTGGGGCTCCATCAGGGGCTTGGGGAGGAGCTAAATTAACCAGGGTTACCTATTCTGGTAATATCCCTGAAATAGCTGCTTTTGCTAGAGTTTAAAATTTGTAATTTTCCAACACTGCCAGAAGCATTTTGTTTTCTACACAGCCATAATTTCCAGACCTAAAATTAGGCCCGAGTTAACTCCATCTAGAGCCCTGAGGTACCTGACAATGGAAATCTTTGTGTGCCACCACACATTTTCACATCATCACCGAGGCAGATGATTTATAAAATGCTGCCTTAATTCCACACACGACAAATAACATTTTGTTGGAAAAAGAAGGAGTGAGGAGAAAACCTCCTGAATGTTTACCAGTAAAAATAAACATTCTGCCAATTTAGTCAGCATAATATAAACTAGCAAATATACGCTGACCTATAATACACCACAAGCCATGATTTCTATTAAAGACTCTGGCACCAAATCGAAATAGGAACTTTCCATCTCAGCTCTAAATAGCAAAAACTCTGCCCTGCTGCAAATGCTCTGGGACAGACATCCAGAGCTCTCCTGTTCCAACCAACCCAACATTAATTGAGAAGCCCCCACA
Organism: Monarcha castaneiventris obscurior; assembly: GCA_026261815.1. Classification (NCBI taxonomy): domain Eukaryota; kingdom Metazoa; phylum Chordata; class Aves; order Passeriformes; family Monarchidae; genus Monarcha; species Monarcha castaneiventris. Next base: position 18,654,662 of record JAMPIT010000484.1, read on the forward strand.
ACCACCCCAGTGCCACGAGAGAAGCTTTTATCAACACAACCTCTCATGGAAATTGTCTTCAGATCAGTAAATTTGTGCATTTTTCTTTCAGCCTTTGTATAGAAACCCCCACCTCCAGAGTGTTCACATTCTAAACTTTCAAAGCAAACCACATCACACCAGTTCCTCTCGGTGAGGAATCTCCCTCACTTCTGCCTTTGAAAAGGAATAATTTAAGGCCAGTGTCAGAGGATAAAGCTTTCAGCACCTGAGGCTGGAGCCTGTGTCCTCCCACCCATGCACCATCACTCTTCCCCCTGCAGTATCTCCCAGCACCAAATTCCACAACAGCAGCTACAAATTCCATGTAGGCACCCAACTCCTGCTGACTCCTGAGCAACTCCTGACCAGGAGCAAGTTAAATACCCATGTAAAGCTAATTTGGGTGTTTACAAAACCCCAAAAATCTCTAGACATTGTTCAATTCAGTAAATTAGAAACTTGCCCTTTTGCCCCAAACAGAACCTGATACTACACAACTACCAAAATGGGATTTTTTTTAATTTCAAAATTTCAAATTTCATTTCTTCTATGTATGGCAACAACAGCATTTATATGTTAACATCCAGACTGAGTATAAAATCTGATAAAAATGCTATTGTATGCTGGAAGAAACCTATTTTAAAGAAATGTAGCAAAGAAAGGGAGGGCTTCTAATTAAAGCCTATCCAATTTGGTAATGCATTTTCCTGATTATGCAGGGAACACCAAGACCTTCAGCTAAACACACCAGAATCTGACCAGAACCACTGGGCCAGCTGGCCAAAATTAATCAAATTAACCAAACTTTGAACAGGAGGGAGCAGTGAGAGTCTCTTACAGGACAGTTCCATTTGTACAGCCCATCCTGCCCACTCCAGGCAGGAGAACAGTGCCAAACCAGAGCCCAGAAAATGGGGAAAATCAAGAGGAAAAATCTCTTTACATTGTCTAGAGGGATAAAATGCATATTCCTCCAATGGTTTTGCACAGCACCCTGAGTTCTCATGGGGCCTGCACATTTGATTAGGGCTAAAACTGCTCTTCATGTCAATACAATTCCTTCCCCACTACTTTCCTCCTTACCAAACGTGAATTTAAAGCAGAGAGAGAGAAACCACAGAGGAGACTACGGCCCCAAATGCTGTTTTAGGGACTGGATTTGTCTCCCCCAGCTGACCACACTCCATGGAAACCAGACTCGCATCACACAGCTGGCAAGACAACACTCTGATAAAACAACTGTGTTTTATAAATTCCCCAACTCCAAACTCCAGGCTTCAAAATTCATTACTGTGACGGCTTGTGTCTGCCCTGCAACTGAGAGCAGAGATAGCAAACACATTTATTGTGCCTCTCATAATGCTCCTCTTTGTTTCCCTCAGCAGCTGGTGGAAGGCACTCCAGATCTGTTGCTTTCAGATACTTCTACTTACAACTATTCATACTAGCCCTTTTTTTTTTTTTTTCTCCTCCCTCCTCCTCCTTCTCTTTTTTTATTAAAACTGTTGGGCAACATGATAAAGCACAGACGAGCTAAACAAAGATAACACCGTGACGTAGTGTCTGCCTATAGAGCAGCTCTGCTCTGGGCTGACACCAGCCCATGCAGTCAGCAGGAATGTGCTTTATTTAACCACTTCAGAGCCTCGGCTGCAAGTGCTGTGCATCAACACATGCACACTAAATGTTTGTCAGGCCAGCAGAGCTCCTGCCAGCCCTCAGAGCAGCAGGACAGCTCTCTGTAAGCAGTTCATGTCCTAGTTGTTCAGCTAGGGGAGGGTCATCAGGGTTGATAGGTCTGTGGATGTACCTAGTCAAAAAGATTCAATTTCTTATTAATACCGTTTATTTCAAGGCAAGGTAAAAATATTTAGATGGGACAGATATAGCTATTTCACCTTTAAAAATACAAGCCAAATTTGTCATCAATTTTTCCCCACCAAATGGCATTCATTTGTTTACAGAAACATAACTACATGCTTTGGAGGCATAACATACAATCAAATAGGACATCATTTTTACTCTTTAGATCTAGAAAAATAAGCTGATTATTCAAGCAGTTAAATTTTGCGACTCTAAGAACATGCTCATACAGTTTCCCTTTGGAGAAATACACCTGCAAATGCTAACAGTGGCAAAACAGAATTGCTTGTTTTGAACACTGGAAAGAACATGTTCCAGAAGCTTTAGTACACCAAACAACTACATGTGCCCTTCTTAAATGACTCAAGCAAGAGAAAATCTCAGATAACTTAAAGAGATTTCTGCAAGGGAAAAAAAAAAGTAATGCAACACTGATTCCACTGATGAAATCAAGCAAAAAATATGGGTTCCTAAACAATCATGTGCTGCTTGCCTCTCTCCGGTCAGCGGGAGCCACCGGAACGTCCACACCAGGCAAACACCACCACAGCAAAAGTCCTGTTTTTACAAGTGTGAGCTTGATAGCGAGACACCAGAGGAGTCTGAGAGATGTCTGAGAGCTCCAGGAGTCACCAAAGACTGGGAAAAAACAAAATATACACCGCTCTGGCAGCGAGCTTCCTTCCTGTGACCCAGCGAGTCGCTATGGGCCGCACGGAGCCGGGGCTGCCAGATCCTATCCCCCTCCCCATTTCCTCTCCCCCGCTGGCTGCCTTTAATGCAGAAGGTCTTGAGCATTAATTGCAACCCAGAAATGAAAGGCTTTGTCTTGCCAGCTGAAGATTGACATGATGCAGGCCTCAGACAGGTTGGAATAAAAACTCCTCAAAAGAAAATCCCGGCACTGCCCTCGCCCGTTTTACTTTTGTGTTCTGCGTCTGACAGATGGATTTATCCACAAGAGTGAATTCCTGACAAGTTTATTAACTTTTAGAAAAAAAAAAAAAAAAATTTAAAATTCCTTAGTTGTGGTGTTTGTCATGAGGGTCGACACCTTCAAGGTCTTGGATTGAATTACCATGACCTCAGGCCACTCTATTAATTAAAAACCATGGGCAAGAGCATTTAACAGACTTTAATTAACGGGCATCACACCTTTAATTACCTCTTCCAATACCTGCAGACAAACTCTCATTAGTGAAAGGAGTTGCCTCCTGTTCTTAAGGCCGAATTCCCAGGAATGAGTAGTACATGAAGATCTTCAAGGGCAGTTTTTTCTATTGATTCAAGATCAAAATTTACTTTCATAGCATATGCTGAAGAGCCAAGATCTTCACAAAAGCAGTATAGATGTGAAAAGGATACTACAAAATAAAACTTATTTTTTTATCCCTATATTCTAAAAATCATTAGGAGATTAAATAACAAATAGATTGGAACAAATTTATAAATTATTGCATGTCTTATTCCACTATGGCAAACACAGAAGCCAGTCTGTGCCAACATAAATTGGGATAAATGGCATAAAAATTCCAATTCATGCACAAAAAAAAAAAAAAAAAAAAAAAAATCACATGATTTGAGATATCAAATACCATGCAGGGAAGTCACCACAAATTACTCAATTCAACAAGTCATCAAAACAAGTTATCACCACAGAACTGCAGTGCAGCAGCAGAGTCCCTGTGCAGATGTTGGCAGCTGCCTGCTCTGGCTGTTCTTTCACCTCACACTGTGCAGTGGGAGAGGACTGACAGCCCTGGCACGGGGAGATTCCCCAGGAATCAGATCTGTGTGAAACAGGGCTGCAGGCAACCTTCAAAGTGTGCAGCTCAAGGCAGATTTGCTTCACTTGCTTGACCAAAGACAACGAATGAATCCATTCATTCTCCCCAGGAGGAAACCTCTGGTCACCGTGAAAGGCAGCCCAAGAAGAATTACAAATTATATTATTTATATCATTGCTGAGCACTTCTGCAACCCCCACTCAGACAAACAAAATCCCTTTCCCAAAAACCAGAACTCTGCTCCACTACTTTATTTCTGGGTTGATTCCACAGAAGATGTGATTTAAGATGAGCTTAAATAAGACTTAATTCTGGGAAGTAGTGTATCAAACCCTGTAAACAGAGTCACAGTAGTCTGTATTTCCTTTAGGGTACATTAAACAGGCCTATCTGGAGAGCATAATAAAACAGCAAACTGCAGAACAACAAAAAATTAAGTATTAATGGCAACAGCCAGATGAAAAAACACTGCTATGAAATCAGATCTTGGAAATATTCTTTATTATAATTGATAGATTTCTTTCAGCAGCCAGCTTACTGATTCCTTTATCTGCCACATATTTTACTGGCTTTCTGCTATGATAACAAAAAGCTAATTTAGGAAACCAGAAAGTCACATACACATGTGGAGAAAAATTGGCAAAAGCCTCCTCTTCTCCTCCGTTTACAAAACACATGAAAAGCACTTACTCCTGGAACCAAGCTCTGGCTACCACTGTGCAGAGATCTGCACGCCAGAAAACCCATGGCCAAAACCAAAATACAGTGATTCAAGTGACTGCTCTGTGCTGGCTCCTCCAGCTGCCCCTGCCTGCCAAGGAGGGACACATTTTGCTCCACACTGCAGGCAGGGATATAAAATAGTGACCTCTGCATTCAATCACCTCCACCCACTTTCCTCCTCTTTCCTTCAAAAGCCTCACAAAGGAGCCAGAATTTGGTACAGCAGCATCACTGGCAGCCTGCAGCAAGCTCACTTGAAGATCCCTGCCAAAAATACACTGTTAATCAAAATTAGAGATGATTTCTACTTAATAGGTCTTGAAAATGCTGTATTGTGTACCAAAAACTACAGTGCAACAGGCAGAAAATGGCAAATTGGCCAAATCCCCCGAGCCAAAATCACCCTATTTGTTCCTTCAGAGGTAGTGTGAAAAACTGACTACTCATCTTCAATTCTCTCCCATCACACTGTGAAAGCACAGCTGTACAAAATACCATTGCTGCATCACCTGCCCTGGCTGGGAACTGCTTCAGTGCCACAAACTCTTCCACACGTGCCTAAAATTGACAAAAAGTCATTGCTGAGCACTTCAACAATGGCTGAAAAATTCTCCCTGCTCTGCTCAGCAGGTACCAGCTGAGGGAGTGTCCTTGGCAAGGAGGCAAGGATTGATGGCACGGGAAGAAGCAGGGCAGCAGATCTGCCACAGGGAAAGCAGGATGGAAGAAATTTTAATGCTGTGGTCTGGCAGAGCTCCTTAATATTTCCTCTGTCAGACTGCAGCTTTCACACCTCAGCAGCGTGGCTGTGAGGCTGTATTCAGTTCCAGCCCAACAATGAACTCAGGCCTGGGTCTAACTTTAGAGCACGAGATTACCTCATAAATTTGCAGCTCTCACTTGAAGATAATGTCCCATTTAGGTAACTCTCACAAAACTCTGAAAAAAGTGTTCTTTTCTTCTGCTTAGAGTACCTGTACTCGTGCAAACTGTGGCTAAAACAAGATTCTAATTACCTGGCAGGCAGGATTTGGATGTAATCAATGCTGAGCTACACTGATCTCCAGATAAATGACCCCAGGGTTGTTTACAATACTCGTTAACATCAATGTCAGGATGGGTTTGTGCTCAAGGAGCAGGGTTGCTCCCTCAGAGCACTCCTTTGTGCCAGCTCTCCCAGGAAAATCCTGCATCAACCATCTCAAGTCAGTTAAGAGGGACTAAAAATTAGCACAATTATCATTTTGTGTTGGCTCAAAGAATCAAGCTCTGGCCTAAGCCCAGCTACCCAGTCCAGCCAAGGGCAGCAGTTTGGGCATCCCAAACACAGGAGGGGGAAAAGGAAGACAAAGGGAGAAGAATCAGCTACATTTCCTGCAGAAAACAGTAAATTCCGTGTTCGTTTTTGCTTAGCAAACATGACATCCCTTTTTACTGGGCAGCAAAAGACACCTGTGATAATGTGATTTTATTGAAAATGTAAAAACATTCCCAATAAAAAAAAATTTGTGAATGAAATATAATTAAGGCAACATGTTGAAGATGTTGTTTCCCAGACCAAAGGTGGTTTCAGATCTAGGTGTTCTTTTTTTTTGTCACCCAGTCTGTGAGTCTTAAATGACTTTGTTACATAAATGATGGCAAAGCTAAACTGATCAAAGGCCAGCCTGTCTTTGAGCTGAAACAATCAAAGCCAGACCTGCCATCTATTTCAAAAGTAAATCAAAGTCACAGCAAGGTCACAACAGAAGGAATTGTTAGACTGGGGGCTAAGGCAATATTTCAATGCACTAAATCCTACCTTAGAGCTGCATTTTTATGGGATGGCAAAGAGAGACAAATTCAATGTGTGAAAGCTCAGATTTGAATAATTCTCCCTAAAGAGAAAATATTTGCTACCTTCCCTCTGTTTGTTTTTTGATATTATTTCTATTAGTGGATACTCAGGTTTAAACCCCCCCCTCTGCTCTGACGGCTGATATTCCATGGGTATGATCCTGTAAAGCAAATTAAATTCTGGGTATTCAGTGTCCCTTGTGGATATGAACACAGTCAGGATGTTCTACAGCTCCAAACATTAATTCTGAGATGTTCACTTGCAATGGGGTCATATTAAAAGTAAATCAAATAAATTGTGCACTCTTCATAAGGATTTGAAACCAAAGGTACAACAGAGAGGTAAAAAGAATATTCCACTTATTTCAACTGGAGCCTATTTTTAGCAATACTACAAGCTTTTATTGCAGTTTAAAATAAACATGCTCTGAACACCTTTTCTCACATTATTCTCCTTTGCTACATGTGGAAAAATTTGGAACATCAACAAAATGAGCTTTCTAAAAGAGCTGTGAAATCTGATATTGTGCTTTTCCAGCAATGTTTCTTTTATTCCCATTTTATTTTTCCCCAAATTCCCTACCTGGAAGGTAAAATGGCCCTCAAGAGAGGACAGAAATGCTTTAAAATCCGAATAGAAAAGCAGATGTATTTAAAATGTTAGCAGAGACATGCACAGGTGGGTGCTGCCTTTGGGATGGATCTGGAATAAAGCAGGGTCACTCTGTTGTCTGCAAGCCCTCAGTGCCCATTCCCTGAGGGGATCCCTAGGACTTGCATCCAAGTGACCAAATTCTCTTCCTAAACCGCAGTGAAATGAGAAAAAAAAGTCACACTTGGCCTCATGAACACAGGAGAAAGGTGGATTTCCATTTGGTTTTGCTACCTGAGGGCAGCCTCCAGGACACGGAGCCCCTCCAGCCACACCGGACAGAATAGCCAAGATTTTAATCCACTGAGTAGCAGAACAATTCCAACCCATCTCCCACAAAGAATCCATTGTGGAGAACAAAATCCCTTTGTCCTTCAGAACGGGCTCCAAAACCCCTTCTGCAGAGGGAAGCGAGGCAGCAGTGACAACTGTGCAGGGCACTCGAGCACTGGGAATCCTCAGCAAAGCACAGCAGCCATTCAGAGGGAAACAAGATCCTCTTTTGACCATGCTCCGGCCATGGAAAATGAGCAGGATGTGCCAGCTCCTCATGTGCAGGGCTTTGCTGAGGCTGAGAGAGGGCCCAGCCACTGCCCCAGACAGGAAAATAGAGCAAATTCAGCTCAGCACAAGCCCTACAGGGCGGATAATAAAGAACCTTCAGCCCTCTGGATTTGTATTATTCTGAGACACAGCTGAACACTCCCTCAGATGCTGCTCTCTTAATAACCAAGAACTTGTGAAGGCTCCTAGAGGAGCCCAGAGAACAGAGCAGCTCGTGAGATACAGAGGAAAGGATTCCATGTAACTTCTCCGGGATTATGGGTGCTGCTATAAAGAAACACATAAAACCTAAAATATCACCCTTGTTCCTGTCAGGACTGTCTTCCAAAACAAACAGGCACACACCACCACTAAGAAAAAGATATTAATTCTGTGCCTCTGACATAGCAGTTTTTAATCTTGGATTCATGCCACACAACTACATTAATTTTCCTGGGGGGGAAAAAAATGGCTATGAAGAGAAGTACAGAAAAATTTTAGGGAACCAGAGAGCACAAAAGCTTGAAAACTGTTGCTCCACTAGAAGATTCAGCTGTGCAAAAGCTGATAGCAGAGAATTAACTCCTGCCCAGAAGGACTGAAGGTGGTGGATGTGAACTCAAACACCCCCACCCTGCCCAGCAGCAGCGCTGGGATTGCTGGAGGCTGTCCCAGGGATAAAAGGGAGCCAGTCCCGTGGTGCCAGGGGATGGATGGCAGCAGCACTGCCCAGCTCAGAGCCCGGCTGTTTATTTCACAAGCAGAAGGGTGGTTTGTGGGGCCAAGTTGCAGGGTCACTCCAAATCAGTGTTGTCTCCAAGGGGAGGCGAAGGCAGGGCAGAGAGAGGGAGGGATTGTGTTTGCTACCAAGAAATTACATGCTGCTGGGCAGCCTTTCTCACAGTTTTCTGGGCACTGAGGACAGGTTTTCCAGAACTCTTGGAAAAGCAAGAACAAGCAGAGGTTCTTATTTCTGAAGTTATCTTGACAGTCATGGGGTTGGAAGGGGTGAGCAGCACCAAAGTCACACAAAGACCTGTAATGAGGGCTGTGTCTTCCTGCCCTGGACCCACCAGTCCTTAGCCAAATCTCCCTTTCAACAACTCCAGGCTCCTTCTCTAATTATTTCAGAGCTGCAGAAGCAACTCACTCCTGACAAAACCCAGGAAAGAGAGGGAAGTGCAGATGGGTTGGTAAAACAAAGGTCACAAAAAAATGTCAGCTGTGTGTTTGTGACCCACGGCTCACATCACACTATCCCCACAGGAGCCAGAGATCAAACCTCTCACTGCATTACTGTGATACCACTCCCCACTGAGTTACCTGTTAAATCCTTCCCCCTCTCACTTGAAAAACATTTCTGCAGATCTCTACCCCTTTATCACACGTTAAAGATGTCCCACCCCATAATTAAGCAGGGGCTGTATTAACTGTGAAGCATTTAATGGAACCAAACAGCATTGCTGGGGGCAGGGAGACACTGCATTATTAATTAAAAGGTTTGGAAGCACAGCTTCAGGTCATAAACGGGCTCAGCCTGGCTTGCACTGCACCAGCACAGCTGGACTGCTGTTTCATTAAGTCTCTGATCCCAACTCATCCTCCAAAGAGAATATAAAAATTAACTGCCCGCATCCTGGGCACATTCCTTTTCTACAACTCAACAGGCTCTGATCTAAAGGAACAGACCTGGGGAGGTCCTGTGGCTCAGACAGGGGAGCTTCAAATTCTTCCCAGCACTGTCTGTAAGGGCTCATTCCTTTTATCAGACAAACAGACTCAACTACATCCACTGAAGGAGATTCCATCACCTCAGTTTGGGTGGGGTCCACCACAGAGGGACCAAAGTCACAATATTTTGGTCCAAAAGCTCCTCTTTCCCCTCCATGAGTGCTGAGCACAAAGCAAGGATCAAGTCCATACAGCATCAGTCCAAGTCTCATTGTTTTGATCTGCTTAGCTGATTAATTGCATGTTTTATTTGCACATCTCAAACAGGTAAAAGCAATTTTCTTTAGTAAGATGTCACCGTAAGGTTTAGCAGCTATGGCAAAATATTCCAACTGAGGCACTTGGAATGCTGCTGTCAGCTTTATCCCAGATTTCTGTGAATTCAACCACTTACAGCTCTTTATTCCCCACTGTAAATAAGGATAACCTTCACTGTTTATTTCACAGAGGTGGCCAAAAATTGAATTAACTGGGAATCTGTGAAAGCAAGGATTTTGCAGAGAGGATTCAAAATATATGCAAATGTGAGTATTGAAATGTTTGTTGTCATAATTGTTTCTAAATGCACCAATTGAGAAACACTTGAACTCAAAGGGGGTAGTGTTCAATTTACTGTACTGCAAAGGAAAGCTCAGAGCTTAGCTGTTAAGGCAAGTATAATGTACCTCAAAGCATTTAAAATCTCAGATACTTGGAATTCTAAGGGTTTTTAAAGAAGGATAACTTAATTTTTTAATTTTTTTTTTTGTGATGAGCTGAGTCAAATACACGGATTATGTAACATCAGTGAGAGAAGCATTTTCCAAGATACAGAACCCAGCCAAGGCTCTGTGAACATCCTTGCAAAGGCTGGAATTCCTATTTTTGCCACCTTTGGTAAATAGCTCAGTGTGCTGCCCAGAGCAGGACAAGAGCAGAGTGTTCACCTCTGAAGCTGCAGCCCTGGCTTTGGTGTGTTCAGCAGGAAAAGTGTGCACGTCAGCATTCCCCCAGCTGGCCCGAGGAGATTTAATCCACGCCAACCACAGAGTGCCTGCGAGATGCCACAGCAGGAAAACTGCAGGGTGGGGGTTAAACAAGCACCAATGCACACCAGATGTCTGAGGAGGACATCTAAAAAAGATCCAGAGCACGAGGAAGAATATTAAAAACAAAAACAAAAAAAAATTCCCCCCTTTCAATGCCATAAATATTTATACTAAATCCAAGGAACTGGCTGAGTTCAGACTTGTCCTATATGAATCATACAGCACTTCCCTCACCTTGTCTTCATTTCATGTGTTCTGGATAAAAGCTCCACAAAGGAGGTGCCACAGTTGTGTCAATTTCTTTTTCTACATGGTAAGAGCACTTTTTGTCGCGCTGCTTTAGAAGATGTTGCTTTCCAAAGAATATAAACACAACTAAATACTCCTATTTTTCTTGGCTAGCTCTTGAGTGGCATTTACTGATCTTCCTAGATCATTCAGATTCATAGAAATAGTTTCTTTTTGCCTGGATAACTTTAATTTTCATTATAGAGCCATTTAATTACAATTAGCAGAGCATCACAGAGAAAACAACTCCAATGTTGTCATGTGGAGCCAAGAAACCAGAATTTTCTGCTCTGAAAGTGTCCAAACCTGCTACTGTTACAAATAATTTACTTTCAAAAGTGAGACCTACTGAACATTAGCAATCAAATAATAAAATTGGAATTCTCAATACCATCTCTAAAGTGCAACCACAGCATGTTGGTACCAATTGTAAAAGAAGTAAATCCCCAATCCCCAAAAGAACAACAGCTACTCAAAAAGATCCATGTGGCAGCTTTGGGTTTCACTCCTCTCATGCAAAAGATGGCTGGGCTGGGCACTGTAGATTGTACAAAAGCTACTGCCAATCTGCTCGTCTGGGATTTTGAGTTAAAATAAAATATAACAAATGTTCCAAATTGGCTTCTATTGCCACACAGCAGTGCCATTCCTACCCTGGGCAAAAAAAAAAGAGCTAGGATTATTTACTAAATCTCTCTCACATCCATATTTAAAAGCAAAAAAAAAAAAAAAACCAACCCTATTTCTACATGCTGAGAAATAAATATTAAGCCTCACAAAGCAGGAAAGTGCAGTGCTGAGAGGTTTCCACGCCTGCCCTGTCAAATGGGTTTCCAGGAAAAACTACTGCTTTTTAAACACAACCGGTTCCAAACTTTTCCTGGGAGAGCAAATATATTTCCTGGAACCTGCTAGCAACGTTTGGAAGAATAGGAGGAAAGTTATACACTACAATGCCTGGTTCTCACAGCTGACAGGGAACACTCCAAAGTGATGAGGAGTGAAAAGGAACATGTCTTTAAATAATCAGAGACTCTTGTAACAACGGGAATTAGGAATTAGGAGCCGTGGGTTTTGTGAGGGAACTGAGCTGGCACCAGCCTGCTGAAGGCAACTTCCCTTCCTCCCTGTGTGCCACAGAGGCTGAAACATTCCACTTTATCCCAAATATTACCTGCCTCCATCCGTGAACACCACATTGTGGATGAGCTTTTCCTCCAAAACCAAACTGAGGCACAAAGCATCAGGTAATATTTTCAGGGAGAAAAGCTGGAGTGCACCAAGTGCTACTGTGTCTGACAAGTTTTTGCTTTTAACAAAGCAATAACAAAGTTTAAAAAGAAAGGAAAAAAAAGTGTTACTTAAAAAAAATCTGATACCAAACAGTGCCATGACATTTAGGCAAGGAAACATTCTAAACTCTTGTTTAAAAAAACCTGATACCAACCAGTGCTGTGAAACTTAGCTAAGGAATGACTCTAACCTCAGTTCCCACTTTTGTCCCCACCACCCGTATTTCTGAGATTTAAGGACTGCCACTCCTATTAAAACTGGATCTCTGAAGATCTTTGATGAAATCCCATCACCTCACCGAGGTTTCTGGGTGACTTTTTCTTTGGCTAGAGCCAATGCTGTGGTGGTGCCAGGTACCTCAGCTTCACCAAGGTTGCACAAGAAGTTGCACTGAGATGTTTCTTAACCAGGAATGACCTTTCCTAAGGGAATGGCCTGAAGTTGCATCAGGGGAGGTTTAGGTTGGATATCAGGGAAAGATTCTTCCCCCAGAGGGTGCTGGGCACTGCCCAGGCTCCCCAGGGAATGGGCACAGCCCTGAGGCTGCTCCAGGAGCGTTTGGGCAGAGCTGCCAGGGATGCCCAGGGTGGGATTTGGGGTGTCTGTGCAGGGCCAGGAGCTGGATCCATGATCCTGTTGGTTCCTCCCAACTCAGGATATTCCATGATTCTGACAACTGAAGTCCCCCAAGCTCACCTTACCCTACAACCAGTGCCAGACCTGCTATTAAGACCAAACCTGCTATTAAGACCAAAACCTCTTCCAGCTCCATCCATCTGTGACGTGCGGTTTACAAGGGGACAGAGATAACCCTAATTAAGAGCTCAACTGCCTGTTCAGTGCCCTGGAGGATCCATCTCCCCCCATCCCTCCCAGGACACACACCAGTGCTCCCCGAGCACCACTGAGCCCACTGGTAGGGCCAGGAGTGAGAAGGAGAACTCCTAAAAAAGCACCTAAAAAAGCTGTGAGATGAAGCACTGGAACTCTGGAAACCCAGAGGGAGCCTGGTGGCACTCAGTGTCTGTTCCTGCCCCCCAACCTCATCCTGCAGCTCTCCCCAAAGGCAGGCACAAACAATGCCCCTGTGTGTGCAGCTATCCGTGCTCATCTGGGCAGCAATTTCCAGGGAGATGATCCAGGCTGCAGGAAAAACTGGCTGGCTTTAAAGAAGGAGTTCAACCCCAAACCCCTCACGGTTCTTGAACGCTGAGGAAGTATAAAGCCATTTTTGTAAACACTCCTCCAGGAACTTGTGTTCACCACTACCTCACACTATTATCAGGGAGAAATTATAGGCTCTGTCCTGCTGGATTATTGTTAGTGTAAACAACTTTGCTAAATTGCTTGGCACTCTGTCTGCGTGCAGCATGTTCAAACTCTGTAGTCTATTCAGCCAAAATCAAATATAAAGGCCCATCTGTATTAAACCTCGAGAAGAAATTAATAGACAGCTATTTTCATGCAAAGCAGATATTTAAAAAAGGCAAAGCCAATACATATGGATGAACTTTTTCATTCATAATTTTAGATGCCACACAATGAAGACTGTTGTTTAAGCTTTATTTTTTTCTCTAACAGCTCTCCATACAATACAGTGCATTGTTCAAACTCTGGAGCAATTTAAGCTTTTTCAATGTCTCCTAAAATCCCTGGATTTATATCCAAAGAGACCTGGCACTGTAACAAATTTGACTTGTGAGTAACAAGTTACAGCCTTTAAGCAAATTGCTCATTAACACAGAATTCAACTTACTGCTACAAACCTCACTACCTTTTATCTCAGGAAAAAAAATATGCTGCCTATCTTATCTACTGAAAGCTGTGGGATAACACTCTATTATATTTGGGTTTTTAATTTCCTTGTTTGAGTTCTCAGTACAAATGCTGAACTAGCATCCAGGGCGAGAACAACAGAACTCCAGGGGAAAAAAAAAAAAAGAGGTTAAGTATGACCTAAATCTATCCTGCCTTTGATGAACGAGGAAAATAAACTGAATTTTGATGTCAGTACTGAAGAGGATATTCCCAACTTCATGCTAGGAGGAAATGAGTAAGAAAAGCCCAACTGTGAAGCTGGGGCTCTTTGTTTTTTTCCTGAAGATGAAAGAGATTGAAAAAGCAAAACCCACAGAATGTTCTATAAATGGGGAACGTTCTGTAGGTGCATCTTAATTTACATGGCTTTGAACAGAAATTTTACACTGCATTACAAATAAGAACACTTAATTCGCCGAGAAGGAGATTCTTATCCCATTCTTAGCAGAAAAATAGTGCTAAAGTCATTTTATATATTTAGAAACTAACCCAAACTTTGGAGTTAATAGGAGAAACTGATGTTACAAACGCAGAGAAAAATGCAAGGTCAGCAGAGAGAGTTGATGGAAACACTTCTTTAGAACTTAAGAAAACACGTTGCATTTCATTAAAAAGCAAATGAAGTTAGCAGAATCTGTGCCTCTGATAGCAAACATCTGAAGTGGCCTTTTGGGGAAGACAGACACATACTCAGGATGCCTTGCAGTGCCCTGAGAGGACACTCAGCTCTGCAAGCCAAGGAACGCTCCAGCATTACAGGAAGTCAGTGAAATAATTATGTAATATGCCACTAACTAATGAAAGCTGTCCTGAAACCAAAAAGGGGTGTTTTTTCTAGAAATCTGGATCCAATTTTCTTCATTTAAAAAAAAAAAAACAAAAACCAAACAACCAAAAATCCCAGTCTTCTGGACTGTCCAGAGAACTCTGCATAACTATTTCAAGTGCTCCAAGTCTCGTAACATGCCTGGGGGATTTCTTAGCATCTTATTGCATCTCTTTATGCCTGTCCCAGCACAGCAGTTCCAGCCCTGAGAATGCAGCAATAACCCAGAGCATCTGAAACTGGGAGAGAGAGAGAGAGAGAGGGAGGAAGGAAGGCAGAAATCTGCCTTCCAACACACCACCATCTGCACACTGCCTCGGATAAACAACAAAATGAAACAAATCTGCCTGGAGACTGCACCTCCTCATGCATATTCCGTGGGAAACCAGGAGCCAAAAGCTCGCTGGACAGCCCCGGAGTCAGAGCAGGATCACCTGTGCTCTGTTTTGTTTAACTGAGTGCCCCATTACCTCTCACACCGGGCTCAGAAGGAATATGGAGCTGCAGCTCAGTGAGTTTCCACCACAACACAAGATGCAGCTGCTCCAGCCCTGAATACCTGGCCAGATCAGGTGCCTGTCATTTGATAGGAAGCACTGGGAAGGCCAGGCTGCCTCAGAATGGTGCTGCTCCCCGGCCTCTGCACCTCAGCCAGGGCTCCCAGGAGCTTCCTGATGTCCCTGAGCTCATTAGGAAGAAAGCAATGATATGAAAGCACTCCTCATTAAACTGGCTGTTGTTGATCACTGGCAGCAGTGTCGAGGAGAAGAATATCAGATGTATTCACGTAAAGATGAGCATCCAGATGCCAAGGCAACGATTCTCCAATTATTTCTTTTTTTCTTTCCTATTGCACCAAATGTATTACAATATATTGCTTGAAATAGTCGATCACCACTAATGTAACTCATTTTCCATTGGTGGGGACCAAACAACCCCATCTGAATGATTTAAAAATTTTCTTTCACTGGGGAGGGAGATGAAACTCAAATGTCTTCTTTATGTGACTTGTTAAAAAAACATCAACTCATTGAAATTCAGATTTTCCTCCAAAAGCATCAGTTGGATTTGAGATTATCATGGGGGCTCAAAACTAGTAATAAGATTAAGAAAACCCTCAAAAGGATACAAATTATCAGTATAAAACAAACAACCTTGAGGAAAGGAAATGGCTTTTTTTCTGGGCTTCAGAGTTATGGACCCCCTCTCAGAAACTCCTTCCCCTCATCTCTGCTCATAATCCTTTTCTTGGCTGTTTTAATCACACGAGTGTGCAGAAATTTCCAGGAGGCTAAAAAGGCACCTCTAGAGCTCATCTAGAAACCTCCTGTCCAAAACCAGCCTCAACCAGGCTGGGATGCTCAGGGCTCCAGGTGGGATTTGGGTGTCTCCAAAGGTGGAGCCTCCACAGCCTCTCTGGAGAACCTGTGCCAGTTGTTACACCAACCTCCCAACAAAAAATGAAAGAAATCATCCCACGTTTGAGAAAACAGCCAACCTCAGATCAGGCTCCAGCTGCAGAGCTAAACCTGCAGCACAGCCTCCCTTCTGAGCAGGTAATGGGAGAACTTCCAGATCTGCCACTGCCAGCGCAGCCCCAGCAGAAGGACACTTTGCTGCCCACAGCACAGATCCCTCTCTGTTATCACCGTTTTCCCTCTTCCCCCAGAGGGGAAGGCAAAATCAGGAATGTGTTTAGCGAACTAAACAGCCCCTGGACACTGTTTCCATGCTGGAATCTCCCTGGCTGCAGCGTGAGCATGAGTGGCACGACTTAGGAACAGAAGGAGATGAGGTTCTCGGGAGGTTCCAGCCCCTCCCAGCCAGGGAACACTCTCCAGGGCCAGAATTAACTCAGCAGCCTGCAGCTCACAGATAACAAACTGCTACCTGTGGCTCTTGCTGGGCAAGAAAAAGCAGGACTCCTCTCGGGGTGCAAATTACACTCCTCTGCTCCGTGTTGGACTAAAGGCTTGCCAAAGGCACACGGTGGAGGAACTTTTCCTGTTTCTTAGGTACCAACACATCTCTCAGGCACAGGCTGCAGCTGCCAATCCAATAGTGCAGTGCCAGAGGTGGAGTAAAACCACCAGTAAACTTCATAAAACCCTGCTGATACATCTCACCGGCATAGCAACCATCTCAAAACACAAAACCAAATGTTTCCAGAGAGAATCTAAAGGAGTGAAGAACCCATCTATTTCCTGTGGCCTACAGGCCCACCCTTCTTTCCTCTGAAATTCAAACCTGTTTTCCCATGACACAATGTATTTGTATCTTATCCCTACATCTTCAAAAGTACTTTCCAGGAAGGCATCCATTTATAAGCCGTTCTAAGTGTGGCCTTCAATAAATCCTAATTAACTGAGTTTGAAAGGGCATTTTGTTGTCAATGTAGCAACTACTGCAACAGTGTCCCTGGAAAGACGAGATCCATCACTGCTGACACAACTCACTTATAAAATAAATACCATGGCAGAGGCCTGGAGGATCTGTAGGCATCTCTAAAACACCCTTTGAGTTCAGAGCAGATGTTGCCAGTGTTTATACTTTTTAAACCATTGGGATATAAACACCTCACTATAAACACCACTGAAGTTTTGCTTTTCTTTTCTTCATTTTGTGTGTGTTTATTTTAGTGTTAAAAATGTTAACTTCCAGAATAAGGAAAATAGCAACAGATGTCTAACCTAAACAAAAACTGCTCCAGTAGAGTGTATTCCTTAAGCTGTTCTTTTGCTTTTGAACCATTAAAGCTAAGATCTGGTTAAATAACAATTACTGGAGAAGAGGGTGGGGAAAAAAAAGGGGGCTGGAAAGAATCTTCCATACATGTTAGGCATAATTACAATGAATTGAACTAATGAGCCAAAACTACAGATCAACAAAACTTAGTCAACAAAACACTCAGAAAGATGTATTGTGTAAAAAAAGCTTTGCATAAAATTCCATGGTCTTCACCAGAAGTTATCAATTGCTTCCAAAGAAAACACTAATTACTGCAGGGAGCAAGCAGTGAAAAATTTAAAGGATCTTGAAATTAGAAAGTTAAAGGATCCTGAAATTTGTTTTCCTTTTTTTTTTTTTCAACTAGTTTTCTTGCTCTAACAAAGAAAGCATGGGATAAGAAAGAAGTTGGGAACTTCAGCTCTGTATTATTCAGCTCAATCTTCTGTAAAAGAGTTTTATTCAAATGACTTATACATACTTGTGCAGGAAAGAAAAAGAAGGACTAAAAGGAGAAACAAAGATATTAACAGTACAACAGGGAGCCCCTCCACTTCCTGAAGGGAAGAAATGTGGCCGTGCTGGTTTAGGGATAGAAAAGACTGTAATTTCCGAAGTGAGATTCAGCTGCCTGTGTTCTGGCCTGGCTTTTTTCCGAGCAGTGTAAACAGAAATCTCCTTGGCCTATGCATGCTCCTCATTGTTTCTCTCCTGACAACTCCAGCAAGTTTATTTTCCAAACGAACATGGGAAAACGTTCGTGCTGAATCAGAAAAAAAAAAAAAAAAGGAAAAAAAAAAAGAAAAAAAAAGAAAAAAGAAGCTTTTCGCGGTGCTTGTGTGCGGCTACAGCAAAACCAGCGCCGCTGCCAAGCCGAATTAGCTCAGTGGTGCCTTTCTCTCCAAGCACAGCCAAGCCATAACCACTTCTCCGAGCCGCACGTAGAGAAAAAACTCCGCGAAGATTAAGAAACTTGATTTTGCCCTGTTACCTCAGGCGCCTTCCCAGCAGGGCCGGGAGCGCCGGCGGGGCAACCCAAAGAGGGGAGCTCCGGAGGGGTGAGGGGAGCCCCAGTGAGAGGAGCTCGGGCGGGGTGAGGGGAGCGGCGGAGGGGCGAGGGGAGCTCGGGAGCGGTGAGGGGAGCGGCAGCGGGGTGAGGAGAGCGGCGGAGGGGCGAGGGGAGAGGCGGCGGTGTGAAGAGAGCCCCGGCGGGGTGAGGGGAGCTCCGGCGGGGCGAGGGGAGCGGCAGCAGAGTGAGGGGAGCTCCAGAGGGGTGAGGGGAGCGCGGCCCAGCCCCGCCGGACCCCGCGGGGCCGCGTCCCGGCGTTGTGTAAGCCCCGGGGGAGGCGGCTCCGGGGGCCGAACAATGGCCACGGCCCCGCGGGGACACGCCGGACACTCCGGACACGCTGGACACTGGGCGCCGGCAGCGGCCGGGCCGGGCCCACGCGTGTCCGGCCACGGCCCAGCCCCGCGGCGCCGGGGAGGGACGGACAAACCCCCGGCCGGCCTTCAGTCCCAG
The DNA here is from genome assembly GCA_026261815.1 of Monarcha castaneiventris obscurior. Taxonomy (NCBI): domain Eukaryota; kingdom Metazoa; phylum Chordata; class Aves; order Passeriformes; family Monarchidae; genus Monarcha; species Monarcha castaneiventris. The sequence continues at coordinate 18,673,320 of JAMPIT010000484.1, forward strand.
CAGCGCCGCCGGCGAGGGAAAGTGAAGCTGGCGCTGAAAACGCGGCTTGTGGGGAAAAAAAAAAAAAAAAAAAAAGAACTGCAAAAAAAGAGAATCGAATGGAAAGAAATAAATCCCTGCCCTGAAACAAAGCTCTGACAACAGCCCGCGGGGCGTCCCGCACCGGCGGATCTCCAGAAACATCCCCGCTGCCAAACAACAGCGAGCAGCGCCCGGCGAAGGGATCCATCCCTCCCCGTGCGAGGGCAACCATTGATTTCCCGTGGCCAGGCACCATTACCTTCGTAGCACAGGATGCCGATATTGTTGTTCATCTTGTCCAAGTACTGGTAGTTCAACAGGTCCATCCTCATCAACAGCATTTATCGGGCTGGCGGAGAGAGAGGAGCGGCTCCGGGAGGGGCAGACGGTGCCGAAGCGCTCCCGGCTTCCAAACTCCAGCAGAGGCCCAGCCTGGAGCGGGTCGGGAAGGGGGAGCGGGCTCCGAGCGCTCTGGCTCCCGCTGCCAGCCCGCCCAGGGGAACGCGCTGCGGGCCGGGGGGGAAGGGGACGGCCACCCGTGCGGCGTTCTTCCCAGTTTAAAAAAAAAAAAAAATAAAATAACAATAATTAAAAATAAAGAGTGTAAAAGCAAAGCGAAGGCGGCGAGGCAGGCAGGCAGGCAGGGAGGAGGAGGGCAGGTCCGCGGGCGCAGCCCGCTGCGAGCGCCGGCGCTGACAGCGGCAGTGCCCGGCACTGCCCGCGGGGCCCGAGCCCGCTGCCCTCAGAGCCCGGCCCGCCCCGCGCAGGCGCTGCCGGCCCGGGGATGCTCCGCGCTCCGGAGCGGCCCCAGCGCGGCGGAGAGGGGCGGAGAGGGCAGGCAGAGAGGGAGGGAGGGAGGGAACGGCCGCGTCAGAGCCGCTCGCACAGGAAACACCGCCCGGCAGCAGCGGCGGGAGGAGGAGGAGGCGGCTGGAAGGGGAGGAAGCGGCGGCCGCGGCGCTGAGGGGCCTCCTCCGAGCACGGCAGCTTCGCGGGGCGGATGCTGATCTTTGTGTTTCAAACTAAAGCCTCTCCAAGGCTTGTTTCCACCCCGCAGCACGGCCTCAGTGGCTTGCAGCGAGGAGCCATGCGGTTCTACAGCAAGAGGACGGAACGGCAGCCATGGAATGGCAGGATGGCATCGCAGGAATGAGAAATGGAATCACAGGAATGAGAGAGACAATTAAAATAAAAGGCGTCAGCCGGTGGTCATTTCCCCAAGTATACAGTTTATATATAAACAGCTTTAAAAGGCTTCTCTCCACGCATGTAAACAGGCATCGCACACATTGCTAGAATTCCACCAGGGCACAGCCAGATCGGATTCTTTAAGGGCTATTAGTGATTAAACGTTCCGGGCTCTGGATCTTTAGCAGCTGCCAAAGCTCGGGTTGAGATGACAGAAATGATGGAGACTGCAGCTCTCTCATCCCAGGATGTGGGCTGCCCTTCTGCAGTCCCAGCCCGCAGCACAGAGGCTCCGGCTGCTCGGACAGATGTGCGCGGCTCATCCACACAACACACTGGGAGGGCACAACATCTGGGAGGGTGTGCGAGCCTAAGGGGCACCGGGTTGCGTTTCCTGCGGCTGGGCAGCACCTGAAGTCTGGGGCTCATACAAAAAGAGAAATAAACCTGGGGAAGTTTGCTCCAAGAGAAACTGAAAAAAAAAAAGCGAATGGAGTCCTAATTTTCCCTCTGTTCCCTTCAGCTTGGAGCACGGCTCATCCCTGCCCGTCTGGAATAGAGAATCTTCGTGGTACACACAAGGGCAAAACCGGTAAAACACTTCCATTTGCACCCTGAGAAGTTCTCCCCTCTGCTAGAGAAGGGGAAGGAAGGCAGGACATGACAGAGTCAAGCCACAAAGTAGCATTTGAGAGTTACTGCTCGAATGCTCTGGGTATTTCAGTGAGAACAGGTGGTTTAAACTTACTGCTGGTATCTACTGAATATTCTAAGGAAGATTACCTAGAACCCAAAAAAGGTTTCTCCTCACTTCAGATACACAGTGCTGAGGTAACAGCACATTTCTTGAATGGTATCAAATAAAAAGTTGCAGTTGTTTTGCAAGAGTTGCAACCGCACAGACCAAAGCAGCCCGTGCTATTTTCTAAAAAGAGAAATATCTTTAATAAAGAGTAGTGTACGGTGATTTTTAAGCAGGGCACTAGAAGTTTTGCATATTGTGCATACACAGAGATTCTACACCAATGCATCAAATTAAAACAGCCATCTAATCAAGACATCAAGAGAAGTCTGAGTCCTCTAAGATATAAACAGCAATAAAAATCCACTCCTACAACATTAAAAAAAGAGAGGCACGCTTCTTCAGCATGAAATACAAGTTCCTCACCAATTTTGGGGACAATATTTTGACATGTACAGTTTTTAGCATAGAGAGCATCCCTGAATTCACCTGAATGCAACACGTTTATTGGATGCTTGGGAAGGACAAGAAGTATTTACTTTTTTCACTTTAAAATACTTAATTTTTTGTGGGAGCTGCAGGAGATGAGGAAGAAAAGAAAGCACTATTTAAACCGATTTAAAGCAGTGCCCTACTAGACAGGGCTGCACATGGGCATTACAATTCCAAGTCCAATTTGAATTCTCTACATTCAAAGTTACATATTTCTCCAAGCTGTTTGGAAAAGCATGGTTGGGTGTTGTCCACAAACCACTGACTACTCAGTGCTGTCCAGACATTAATAAAGGAGTTAATTCTCCTTTATTAGACCAGCAGTTGCTGGTGCGCAGGTTTTTGAGCAATAGTAATCCCTGTTCAGTGAATGGCTTTCAGCATTTCAGTATGAAACTCTCTGATCAGACTTGTCAAATGTTGCATACTGAACATGCTTCACAACAAATAATAATAAACTGGTACCAAACACCGGCAGCTTTTTGAGCTTCTAAATTAAAATATCTATGCTGAAAACAAGGCAATGCCTAATGAAAGGGGGGGGGGGAATTATCAATGTAAATGTATCCCATATTACATTTCAAATCCAAAATCCATTCTTAGGAAACCTTTCTTTGAAAGAAAACCTATCAGCTCAACAAATCCAAGTCCAGCAGACATTGACCTCAAGTAGTGACAGGGTGAACGTGGTTCCTGTCAGCAAATTCTCAGTTCAGATTGCTGCTCGTCCATCTGAGAGACCTTCCACGGAACTGAAACCAATAATCGATGCATCAGTGGCTTAGAAAAAAGGCTTTTATTCATCAATTCCTTCTACATCCTGATGGCTGCAGACGCAGTTCCGTGCTGCGGTGTCCCTGCCTCGCATTGTCTGGAGCACTTCCTCCAGGATTGCACACTCCCTCCTCCTGGCAGACAGCGAATCCAGATCTGGGATCCGCTGTGAACCCACTGAACTCTGACACAACAGCAGCCTCTAGAGGTAACGGGAAAGCCGCGGGCTCCAGGGGGATTTACATGGGATTTGAGTTTTCATCATCCCACAGAGCAGGGGAGACACCTCAGCATCTCAGGGATCTGCTGCGCTCCTACACAGAAAGCAAATTCAGCCTGCACTCAGCAGTGTCTCACCCCAGAAGTGTTCTGAGGCACAAAAACAAAAAAAAAAAGAGCAGGTAATCACCACCCACACAAAGCAAATTCAGCCTGCACTCAGCAGTGTCTCACCCCAGAAGTGTTCTGAGGCACAAAAAGCAAAACGAGGAAAGTAAAAAAGAGCAGGTGAATCACCACTGTGCTTCTACACAGAAGGCAAATTCAGCCTGCACTCAGCAGTGTCTCACCCCAGAAGTGTTCTGAGGCACAAAAAGCAACATGAGGGAAGCAAAAAAGAGCAGGTGAATCACCACTGTCAATAATAGGACTTAACATAACAATAAATCCTTGCAATTGTATGTTGTTTGTTTAACTGAATTTTTGTAGGGAAATAATTCTTAATATATCAAGCCTGTAATGTCAGATTTGACAGTGGGAGTTTATGTGGGTTTTAGAGCATTTGAACATTACAAACACACAGGGAGCTGCTTTTATTTTTGGCCTTTTCCCTGCCCTCCTCGACCCTCTCATCCCTCAGCTCTCTCACACGTGCTGCTGCCTCAGGCAGTGCTGCAGAGCCTGAGAAAATAAAATGCCTTTGGTGCCTGCACTCCACAGCATCTTCCAGGGGGAAAATGGGCAACACTGGCCAAGAATCAGCCCCACAGATAGGGGACAACTGAAATTCCACCCGTGAGGATCATCAGCAGAGAGCAACTATTGAAACAGGGACCAGGTCTGCAACTGAGAGAAAAAATAGTCTTCACAGAGGTGAGACACATTCTGATATATCTGTGTGGCCACACGGTGCTGCTCAGTATAATTCCATTTTTGAGTGGATAATTACCAGCTGCAGCTCCTCAGGTCAGGCAGGCACCTACTGAAACCTCAGTGCACACCGAGGAGGAGGTGCAGGAACAAAGCAAGAACATTCAGAACCAGGTTTTAGCTTTTTTCATTCCCTAAGAAAGGAGCACATGGGAGTTGAGGGTTGCTAGGTGGCGATGTGCCTGAAGGAAAAGGATTTTCTTTACTGAACACTCCACTGCAACACTCCTGCCCTTACCACCCCAGTTCCTACATTCCTGTTAGAATGGATTTCACGGGAAAAAGGGAAAACAGGAATTCTCCTTGAAGCAATACGGGGTGTTTGCCTTGAAATCCATTCAGGTGCGATGAGGAAATCCAGTTAAAATGCACTGAACATGCAGCAAGTCCAGAAATGGAAGGAAATGCAAGGAAAATGACATTTCAAGTTCCTTGCAGGCAGCAGTCTCACAGCTGAGCCTCTGAGACCCACAGGCAGCAAACACAACTCTTCCCTCAGTGAGTCAGACACCACAAAACAAAACTTCACACACTTCTTACAAGCACTGAGTGCTCACAACTGCACCAGTGAACAGAAAATATCAAAACACACATTCTTCCCGAGGTGCATTCTTCCACTTTTTTTTTTCCTTTAAGTCATGAAGTTGCATTGCAAATAGATTTTAATCACAGCAAGCTACCAGTTCCCTTAAAATAAAAAAAGAATTAAAGAAAGCCCCTCCAGGCAGAGCATCCCTGAGCTAAAGCTGGTGCCTTCCTTCCTGTTTTACCTGTCCCCTAGTTAAAGGTTTCACCAACGTGCCAGACATTACAGAACACAAAAGATGCTTTTTTAAATTATCACTGGAGCTGCTCAAGACTGAAATAGTAGGCTTACACCCAGCACTGACTTGTAACAGAAGAATTTGTATATTCCATCATTCCTGTCATACCCTAAACTGAGGCAGTGCTGCTTAAAACACCCAAACACAGCATTATCTAGTGAGGAAATCTGTTTATGAGCATGTGTGTGTCACAAACTGCTGCGTAACTTTGGAATTCCCAGCAGGACCAGAGAGCCTGGCTTCAGTTCCCACTGAACAAAACGCCAGGGAAACCAAAAATACAGAGTTGGAAGCACTTGTAGGGCCCAGGAATAGATGGTAATGACTTGTCTGGACTGGCAGATGGATTTTTTTAATTTTTTAAATTTTTTTTTAATTTGTAAAAAATGCCTTGCTGTAGTGCAGTTCTTATTCTGCACTGCAGTTCTTATGCTGCACTATTCACTTGCTTAAAGACACCGAGGTTTTAAACAGCCCTGTGATGATAAATAAAAATTTCAGTTCACTTGTTTGTAAATATTTAGCAGTTTAGGACCAGCTATTTCACAGCAGACCAGGAAACTCCCCAAGGTATTTATCAACTCAAAAAGCTTTTGGATAATTAAAACCTGCCCTCACCAGCAAGAACCATTTGTCTCCCACCCCAACCTAAACACACTTGTCCTTCCACAGCCCTTTTGCAGTGGGAATTTGGGCCAGGAAAAGCAGGATCCAGGGCAGGGCACAGACAGAGCTTCCCTGAGATCCCACTGAAGCTTGGAGGGTTTTTTTTGGCGAAAACCACATTTAAATTTGGGTGAATATATAAACTATTCACAGAGGTGCTGTGTGAGGCCTCTGGTTTATCACAGATATTTTCCATTTCTCAATGGGATCCTGCAGCTCACAATTTGCAGGTGTTTTTCTCTTTTTGTTTTCTTAGGCTGGGCTGAGAACACTTCAAAACTGCAGCTAAAGCACACACAACAGATAAATCTAGTTTATCTGGGTGGAAAAATTGTAACGTGCTAATTAAAAAGTTGATAATCTTTCCCGTTATTTGCATTCTAATTTAAATTTCTGAAGGGTTGATGATAATCACAAACATAATTCAACTTGAACTACAAAGTTTCAAACACCACCAGAGCCTCCAGATGCAAACAGTGAAGTGCAAACATTGCCATGCCCTGACACTGTGTTAGCAGGGCAAAGAAATTACTTTATATTCTTCCAATATGAGAAACAAGAGGAAAAAAAAAAGAAAATTAAAAAAAGAAAGAGAGATTACTAAAGAAAAAAACCAATTTTAAGTCAGCTTGATGCTCAGGCATCTAAACCACTTTTAACTTAGGAAAATTAGGAGCCAGACCGTGTTTAGAGGTTAGATTTCAAAATTGCTGTGCATATCCCTCAGCTTTGGGAAGAAGCAAATCCAGTTTCCAGAAGCCACTAATAACAGGGTTTAGAAATAAAGCAGAAAGCTCCGAGATTGCTAAAGTCTTTGAGAACATTTCCCCTTATAGCTCGCTTGGCAAGACATAAAATACACTTTTTAAAATATAAATATATATATACACACAGGGCCTAATTGAGCTTAGATGTCAACATATGGAAATCTATGGAGCTGACCTTGCTTGCACACAGACAGAATATTCCAATAATTAGAACTACCTTATAAATGAGATAAAACCAGGATTCCCAGTGCTACCCCATGCAAGAAAATCAATCACAACTTTTCTTACAAAACTGAATAATTTTGGCTCCTACACATCAAAGCAATCACTTATCCTTAATATTAAGATTAAAATATTAATAAGTACCTGTTGCAAAACCCAATTATATAACTCGCAGCATAGCCCATTAAATTAAAATGAAATTTCATTCACGCTCTAAGGCTATTCTTTTCCAATTTAGGGTCTTGTTCTCTATTATTGAAAAAGCATTTGACCTTAATAAAATTTTTACCACACAAAAAAAAAAAAAATTCCCCAACCTTAAACACACTCTCACTTTTCCCAAACTGTGGTGCTGACACAAACCCAGCCACCCAGAGAAGCTTTGCTCAGGATGCTCAGGGGTGTCCTGTGCACCAATAGAAGAAAAAAGAACAATAAGGTGATGCCCTTGCATTGTTTATTAACACAAGAATAAGTTTTAACTGTATCTGATTTATTCACACACACAGAGATGTGTGCAGTGCTCTGTGGGACACAAAGGCAATGTTACAAATTCTATTAATTCCACTAAATAAATACTGCAGAGGATGCCCTTGCTGTCCAGAAGTACAAATTCAGCTCTCAGAAATAGAGAAATAATAGGGTAAAACCTCACAAAAGCAGTCAGCCCTCCCTGTTCCAAAACACAACCTTCCAACATTGGGCTCTGCAGCCAGGACAAGGCCTGGCAGTGAGTGGCAGCTGAAATCCTTTTTCCAATGGATCAAAGTCACCATTTCCATTTCCACAGCTACACGAGGCAAGACATTTTTCCTTCCAAAAAATGAAACCTAGAGAATGCTGAAAATTCTCCACCAAAGCTATTTTTCATTGGAATCAAGGCTTTTCTTATTGTGCTTTTGCTGTTTTCACTTTTAAAAAAATGGAAAAAAGAAGGGGTTTTTTTCATGTTTTGCATTAAAAAAGACACTTATTTGTTATTAACTTCCAGCTTTCTGCCAAAACAGTAAAATTTTTATTTGGATTTCCCCTCACTTCCCCTCTGCCAGCTCTACCCTGCTTTTCTTAGGGATCTCACAACCATCACTCACCACCTTTAGCAGAAGGGACCATCCTTTAACCCCAAACCAAATTTACCCAATTTGGTAATTTTTACCAAAAATTTACCATTTAATTTACCAAATTTTTTTTGTAATTTACCAAAAAGTCCTCAGAATCTCCCTCTGGGGAGCACTGCCCACGCCACAGGGTGTACTCAAGGCAATGAGGAATCCCAGGTGCTGCAGGAATTTGCAGTGACCACAACCTGAGCCTTGCCATGTTTTAGCACTCGCTTGTGTTTAACCCAGAGAGAAAGGATCACAACTCCCAAATTTTACCCACAAAAAAAAAAGCCTGGGGGGTGCAGATTTATGGGTACATATCAGGTTTTTTCCCCAAGGCTCACATCTCCCACCCCTTCACTTCCTGAAATTCAATGTTTCCCAAGCACTACAAATATTCCACAATGTCCCCAAAATTTCCTCAGCTTTTTAAAGTGATTTCCATCCTAACACCCCCTTTCACTCAGTTACAAGCTCCTTTCTCTCTCCCTCTTTTCAACAATCTCAACACCCTTCCTCAGGATGTGCTCTCCAGCCACCCTAAATCCCATCCCTCTCTTCCCAAACGAAGAACTTTTCCCATCAATCCCGCCTTACCCAGAGCCCCCCATCCCCTCTCACCACAATTTCCCAATCAAAGATTAATTCTCCATCACCCAGGATTTAAAATTCCCTGTTTCCCTCTGGACCAGCCACGGCTGCTCCCCTGCCTCTGGTTCCTGGCAGCTCTGGAGCCACAGGACAGCACTAAAAGCTACTCAGTCATGGGATAGCGAGATCCCAAAAATGAAGTGACAGATCCCACTCTCAGAGTGCCTCCTTATCTCTCCCTGTCTTGGTCCTTTTCCTCTTGACCTTTCATTCCCTTTCTCTCGAGCTACAGGTGCTCTCAGACACACGAACTCGAGATAAGCAATGTTTGCTTCTCTCACCCAGTGATACTCCACCTTCTTTCCAAAAAGCTGGAAAAAGAGATATCCTGGGTATGCTGGAGTTCACATCCTCCTCCTCCCAGAGGAAAGGGTAAAAAAGGCACTATTTTGTGACAGGACTGGTGGCCAAAGAGGCAGAAGGGTCCTAATGGTCCCAGCAGCTCTTTCTGATAAAGCTCCACTGAGATAAAATTCCCCTACAAACAAATCCCAGCTCCCAAGCAAGAAAAAAAAATAAATCAGCTGTAGGTGGTGAGCTGGGCTAATTACGTAAATCAGACTATTGCCAAGAATTCTGGGCTTGTTGCTTCCAGAAGTTGGAGAAATTGAACTGTCATATGAAAATGAGTGCTCGGGCTGGGCCAGGGCAATTAAATGAGGAGTCACATCCCTGCTCTGCAGCGCTGATTTGCTGGAACGATGATAAACCGAGAGGCAAAGAGACCCAGCATGCAGCAACAAGCATCAAAGCCAGGTACTGCAGCCTCAAAAAATCAAAAACTCCCCGTTTACAACCTTAATATTGAGTTGATGTCAGCCTTGGTGATGGGGCTGGAGCGAGAGCGGCTGCCAGGTGTGTGAGCAGCCCTGAGTGACTCTTGGTGAGCTCCAAAATGCACACACAGAGCCCAGGAGCAGCCCGGGGCTCCCAGCACTCCCAGCTGAGCTGCTTTGCTGTGCTTCTGTTCTAAAAGCAGCAGCAGCCAAAAGGTTACAAAGCACAATTTCATAAAAAGCCAAAAATCCTGAGCTGGAGACATTCTGCTCTTTACCATTACATGCCTTAGGAAGCTGTTTTCAGGATAAATATTGTAATATGTTATTTTTAAAATACAGAAATGTTTAAAGAGTATTGCTCCTTTTTTTTTTCCTGCACGTTCTTTATGTTGCAACTTTGTAATATTGCAGTTTTGCAATACTGATGCTTTTCTTAAAGGCCCATTTCTCCCATGGGCACCTGAAGATATTGCACACAATTCATTTTAGTTGTGTGATTATAAAAAAATAATCATGTAAATTAGGCCTCAAAGTGAATCCACAAGCTCAGAACTGGAAATTAGTGAAAACCCTTGAACTGAACATTTTTGAAGCCAAATCACGCAGTGCCAAAATGTTTGGGTTGGGCAGAGCACAGCAACTTTTAAAAAGTGCAGATGGATAAAGGCTGTCAAAATACATTTTCTTCTTAGGTGTCTCATTCAGCAAATGCACTCAGCCATGAAGATATCTTCTGTCTCAGAACAAATTCACTATCCTGAGCTTTCTCTGAAGCCAGATACTTAAACATCCATAACACAACGGAAGAAATTATTTTATGTTCCAGTTACTTTCCACAAAGCACCTGGAAATGTCCCGGTTACTTTCCACAAAGAGAAGAAAGAATGCACCCAGACCGAAGCCATGCATTTTTATTTTTGAAAAGGTGAATTTTCTCAAACCTAATACAGACAAGAGACCAGAAATATCACGTGCACAGAAGTTCTATCTGCGAGGAACCTCGCAAGCAGGAATAAATCCAGTTTTCACCTGGGGCGAGCATCCACCTCTGTGGCAGCTGCAGAAATGCAGGCAGGAAGATGAGATTTCCCCGGAGGCACAGAAGCCAGTCAGATCCTGACTCTCCTCACCGGGCCAAGGGCCACGCCTTGCTTTCATCCACTCTCCCAATTGCAAATAAAAGAGCTCTGGCTCTGGATATTCTTTTCAGGCAGAACCTGTCTGACCTGTTCATGCACTGACAGTGTTCAAGAAGCCACCAGGCAGCCAGGGGAGCAGCTTTATTACAGGAATCCTGCTCCTGCGTGTTTCTCCTGGAACACCCACCTCCTTTTCCTCGCTCCAGACTGCAAACTCCTCCCTTCAGCTTCCTTGATGGGGGACATAAATTCAGATTCTTCCAGGGACCACGAGGAAGGTTTGATCTCATGGGAAAGTGAAGCATTTGCCCTCTGCATAAGAGAGAAGCAGCCAATTCCTGCCTGTGCATCCTGATTTGCAAGCCCAGCGTTGCAGCAACCAAAATGTTGATCTTCGACATTCCCAGATTCTTGTGACCCCTCGCACATCTCAGTGAGCACGATCTGCTTCTTAACTTCAGCTAAAAAACCTGGCTTTGGTCTCAGGAAGATGACCTCTCACAGTTTCTCTGTGTGAGGTGAGATACACCCAGAGCAAATATAAGAACAAGGACTCCACGTCCACTAACCTCAAAATAATTAGAATTAATTATTGTTCCTGGGAATAAGCCCTGGCAAGGCAGCAGCCTCAGTAAAAAATCTGCAGTGCAGATGATCCTAAGATCAAAGTTCACCTCACAGACTTATCAGCAGCAGGATGCAGCTACAAAGGGAAACTCAGCATTGGTTACATCAGATAACCCCACAGATTCGCCCTGTGCTCACATCCCTTCCACAGGGAGCACCAGAAGAACATAAACCAGGTGCCTGTTGATTTTCCCAAACAAATAATCCTCCCAGCTCAAAAGCCTTGATACTTTGTCAGGCTGCAGCAGTTTTGCCTCAAGTAAATTCATGTCACTAACAACATAAAATAGAGATCAGATGCGCTGCCAGTGTACAACAGCACTCACACATCACCCCTGCCAAAGCTTCTGTCTCAACTTTTATTCTTATTGAATTTATTGATGTTTATTGAATTTCCACCAAGAAATTCCCTCTCTGGTGAGCTGTGTGCCGTCTCAACATTGTGTTATTCTCTGAACACAAACGTGTGCACGTGGAACGTGAATTTTCACTCTTCTCAGATCATTCTTACCGACTGAAAGGCAGTAACAGCTTGGTTACCATACCCCACTTCCTCCTTCAGTACTGAGCAAATCCTGAACCCTCAGAGCTCTGTCAGCCTCAGAAGTGTTGGTAAATCATGCTGGAGCTTCTCTCCAGTCAGGGGAAAACCATCACACTGCTGAATACTTAACACCACTTCTGTTGAGCTAATTTAGGCTTTATTTTATACCCCCAGCTCAGCTTAAAGCCTGCTCGATTTAGGTTCCTTTGCTTGCTGGAAGATCGAACTTGTGTCAGGGATGTCTGCAGTGAAGACAATCCCAAAGAAACCAATTAGCCTGTGCAGGAGCTGGCTTGGGATTCAGCATCAGGAGCGATTCCTGAGCACTGCCAGAGGTTATCAAACACCCAACAGCTTGCAAAGTCTCACAGAAAATAAAAAAAAATACTATAAAAAAGGGATCCAACTGGGTTTGCTGCGTTGCATAACAGAGGTTCGAAATAAATGCTGCAGCTTTGGATGCTGGCAGGATTGAGCAATATTGTTTATGATAAACTCAGCACAGCAGTGATTGCAGACAAACAGGTCCAAGTGCAGGGTGTCAGCAGAAGGCACAGAGCTGCAATCAGCACACGAATCCTGCCAGAAACATCAAGTTCTTGTCTCCACACACTCACACATCTCCTCTAATATTCCAGTTACAAAGCTTGTTCTTGCTCTGATGTGACTGAAGGGCAGCGAGCCCTCTGAAGATTGGGATCAATGAAAATGTTTGTACATTGATAGAGGTCGTGTTAATCACATCATCAACCCACTGAGCTGATGCTGCTGTGTCCTGGTAAGGGTCTGGTTCCACAAAGTTGGTTTCCTGTATTGCTTTCCAAGGAAAATTGATAATACACAGCCTAAAACTGAGAACAAACTGGGGTGGGGGATGTATTGATGACACCAGGATTTGTCCTGCTGTTATTTCATCCCTCATGATATTGTTTTATCCCTGCCATTGCACCAGCACAAATTGTTGTCAGTGATTTAAATCACAACAAATTCAACACCTGCTTCTCAGTACACTGACAAACACAAACCCCACAATCTGGAAAAACTAAAATATTATTGTAGCAGACTTTAAGGAGTAATGTTGGAGCTCTTAAAGGACCTTTTAAGTTAAAATTCCTTAAATTCCTCAATTCCTTAAATTCAGTTAAGTGTCAATTCCTTTCTGCCCACCCTCCAGCTTCATTCCCACAAGGGCACAGGTTGGAACAGATCAGTGCTGGTCAGGAGGGAACAGCCACAAGCAGTGGTAAAAATCTACATTTTTCTCTTGTCAGCCTTCCTCCCATTCCTGATTAATATTTGAGTATGACTGAGAGCAGCAAGTGGCATTAATGGGATTGCATTAAGGTCAGTGGAACAGCTCCTAATGCCACTGTGCCCTATTTCTGAGAAGCAAAAAGGAAAATAAATTTAGGCTAGAGCTCCCAGATTATGAAAAGATCAGACAGACACATGCACACAAATCTGAACAGATGACCATAAAAAAGAGTCTAGGCAGAGACATCTAGGCTGGGAACACAGCAGAGAACAGGCAGACAACAATATCCAGTTTTTATTACAACATGACACTGCAGGTTCTCCAGTTTGCCTCTGCTCTACCTGCAGGCATGGATAAATTTAATCTTGAATTCTTGCTCAAACAAAGCCCTTAGAAGCCCAGTGATGGTGTCTTTGGCCATTCAGAATCCCAGCACATCCTCAGTGCTCACATCACCTCTGTTCTGACACGGCCTTACCCCTCTAAAACGCAATCTGCCCGCTGTTGTGGAAGTGGGCATGGTGAGATTGGGCTGGGTAACTCAGGAAGAAAACAAGAAATCCATGAAATTCCATTCCTGATGTCAACCCACATTCCAGCTCTGAACTCTGCTGGCACGCTCTGGGCTGGACAGAAAGTTGAAGTGACCTTTAAAGGCAAAACATCTGTTGGGAGCCATGAGAAGCTCAGCCCAAGGGATTTGGGAGCTGAGCCCCTGCCCGTGGAGCCACGGGGTGCCCCTGGAGCAGCTCCTGCCAGGAACTCACCGAGGCTCACCAACAACAGGCAGCCCAGAGCTCTCTGCTGAGATTCGTAACTATAATTCACAAAAACGCTACAAACTAAAATCAAAATTTTTCATACTCATCCAAATTCCCCTTTCTTTCCACAGAAGACAACAGTGGAAAGCCCATTAATTTCCTTCATATTCAAATATTGACAAATGATATTCTTAATAGGCTGTGCACCTATTTTATTTAACATACTAAAAAAATTATTGACTGATAATTTTATTAAGGGCTACTATCAATGTTGATGTATTTAAAGCTAAGTAACTACTCAAATATACTTCTAAAATTGGAGTTCACCATTTTGGAAGAAAAGAGCAATTTGAGTAGGTGGAAATGTAACATAAGACGATACAACTGCAGTCAGTACCAGCATTCTGCAATAAATATATCCTGAAATAAAAATGTCCTGAAATAAGAATGTCCTGAAATAAAAATGGTCTGAAATAAAAATGTCCTGAAATTCTCCCCAAGACAGATCCTTGCACAGTTAAGATCCCAGATTTCAACATTGCTCAACCCAAACATATTGGAATTGCAGAGCACTCTTGGAAAACCATTATATTGTCTACTGATGAGGTAAATCTAAGGATAAAAACAACTGCAAGAGGTCCTTCATAGAGCTCATATTTTGGAGGTGAGTTCAAATGGGGAAGTAGAAGTTTTGCATGTTTGATAATGAAATATCACTCCAGGCCAGGCTAAGCAAGACACAAAGTGGAGAGAGGGACAGATGGAGCCAGGGATGGACTGGGCACTCCTCTGCCAGGAGCCAGCTCCATCCAGCTCCAGAGAAAGCAAATAAAGGCAGGAGATTTCCAGTAATGAAGTTACAGTTGTAACACACAGATGTTTTCACACAAACCAAACAGACAACGTGGGCATGACCCAGAAAATAAAAGCAGTTCCTGCTCCTGGCACGGCTCCAGCAAAGCCCAGCTCAAGAACTAAAATTGCTCCCTTTGAAACTAGAAAACACACAAAGGGTCGTTTCTGCCCAACTGTTTAGGATTTCTCTGCCTTACAGAGCAATAAATGTGCGTCTAAAGCAAATTTATTTGTGTATTGATAATTTAGATACACAAATAAATGTGTATCTAAAGCAAATTTATTCCAAAATGCCGTGAAATTATCATCACCAACAACACTGTTGCAGGGGATGCACAAAAATACTCTTGTACTCATCGTGTTCACCTTTCAATGAACGTGACATTAAGCTTAAAGTCAGAACAGAAAAGGGGAAAAAAAAATCAGAGGAGAGTAATAAATCACTCTTCAGTTTGCTAAATAAGAAGCATTTCTCCTTTTAAGCTTATGGATGGCAGAAGTTTCTGTAGTGACATTGTTTATAGCTGCCCCGCAGATTTGTAGCCTGAATTCTGCTTTCACAAGTAATTGATTTTTGAATCAGCAGCAAAAGAGAGGGGGAAAAAATAAAAGTAATTTTGGTGTTTGCTTCTTGGGGAAAAAATCAGTTCTCTTCAGGCTGAAGCAAAGCACTGCTGCTTTTTGTTTTTTCTTCTTGAACAACGGGACAAAAGGCAGAGTTTGCAAAGCAGTTAATTGACTAAATCCCCTTTTTGTTTCACAAGCCATTCCATGGGGACACTCACCTGGGACTGCAAAATCCATGTTCAGATCCCTCCTCCTGCAGGTCAGAATTTGAATGGCATACCAGAAATAAAGCCTGGGTTCCCAGCCAGGGAAAAGAAAATCCCAAACAGATGCTCATTAACTAAGAACTTGCATGTTGCTTTTTACAGCAGAACTGTAAAAATTCTATGATCATTTCACTAAAGACTGTGTGACTGAAAAGGGGGTGGAGGTTGCATAGGACCACCTCCATTTTAAGGCAATTTTAACTGCTTCTAAAAGAATTGGGTTTATAATATTAAGCCTGGCTTAAGGCATGGTGTCAGAGGCAACAAGGAAGTTGCAAAGTGCTTTATTCCAGCCCTTCCAGACACCTGATAAAGTGCTGAAATAAGTACCTACAGAAACAAGCACATTAAAAAACAGTAGAGAAAGTAGTAAATATGCCAAATCCAGAGTGCTGCTGAAATCTTTTAACTCCTTTCCTCTCCCCAGCTCTGCCTCGCTGCCTTTTCACCTGTGGCACTGCCACTTCCAAGAATGTCCTGGGTGCTCTCTGTGCTCTTCAAGGACATCCTGGAAAGCATCCTGCGTATTTCCAGTCAGCCTGCAGTACTTCTAATTAACAAAAAGCTTTTTTTTTTTGCTTTCTAGAACCAAATTAAACCCACCAAATCGTATGTACCACGGGATGAACAGCCAGATTTCCACAACCTAGCCCATTCCAGCTGTAAAACCCAGCCCGTTCCTGGAGTGAAAACTCCACAGACCAAACCTAATCAGTGAATAATTTCCCTGCACTGCTGGGGAATTCAGGCTGTAAGAAACCCGAGTTCTGGTAAAACAGACAAGCTGAGCACAAATGCCAAGCCCAGCATTTGAGAAATGACAATCATTTAGGAGCATGTGCGCTGACAAGTTCCATGTGGGACGTGCTCTCACCCTCAGCAGCCAGCTGGGATTTTCAGATGACAAATTCCATCCCTGAGAGAAGATTCCTCCCCCTCCACTTGCCAGACAACATTTTCAAGAGGCAATATTTCAGCAAACACCGTTTATTTGGGGTGGGGGGAAGGCCACCAGCCCCCATATTTTATCCTGCAAAGGGCTGGGGAAGAAAAGCCACTTTGTGGGGCTGCTGCTGGAGCTCTGGGCTGGAACATCTGGGATGCTGAAGGATGCTAGGACATGTTTACAAACTGCAGGCTGCTGGACTTTGGCAAAATTAATTCCTAAAGAACACGCAGGCCCTTTGTTCCTGCAGGAATTTCCAGCCCTGTGCTGGCTCTGCTAATGGGGTTCCCCCGCTCCTGAAACCCATCGAGGCGCCAGGCAGACAATTGCCCCATTTTCCAGCCTATTTAATCAGTTGAAAACCTTCTTTTATTTTCCTGCTACAATAAACTCGGAGAAAAAGAGGGTGAAAGTTTCTGGGGGTAAGAATAATTCACTGTTTTTTTTAAAAAAACAAGCCAAGCAAGCAGCTGTCCTACGTAACACTCCTAACTTCCAAAAAAACCCTAAAATTAATGGGATGGCCCTGACACCACTCACAGGAAGCTGCTCTGTGAGAGACTGAGTAATACAAACAGCTAAAGGTTTTGGAAATACAAAAAGCAGGATGTCAGGAATTCAGTCATTCAGATATTTGACTGAAAAACAGAGATGATATTAGTGTTTTCTGTGTGGCTCATTAATTTAAAAGCAGAACACTCTGCATGTTATTACCCAGAGTTTTTATTATTTCAAGGTTTTGGTATTCATACAATGTCAGATGAGTCAGGCTGCATCTCAAGGACTGAACCACTTATGTTTTTCCATCACATTATTACTCAGCTGAAACATCACATTCCCATATTTTTTCCCCTTCCATTTTAAAAAAAAAAGAAAAAAAGGATGATTTATGTCACAAATTCCACTCCAAAACCAACAGGACTCCATCCACCACTGATCAAACATTACTGAAATGACAAACTGATAAATGTACTTTTAACACCTCTCATAGCTGTTAAGGGATTACAAATGTAGATTTTTGCTGATGCTGCTCCTCAGAAATTAGAGCTGCTCCTTCAGGAAAATTCAGTTTCTCTTTTGCTGGACAGCACAGATAAGCTCTGACCACAAGCACAGTTGCTAACTCATAAAAACGATTCAATTACTTAATTACACATTAATTTCCACAATTAAAGAATCCAGGGTATTAAAGTGAGTTGCAGAACACCACAGTCTAATCACACCTCTAATTTTCAAGACCAGCTTTCTGTGTATATCAAATATCTGCCTCTTCTCTGAACCAACTTGGCAAAAAGACAATCAAATCAATATTTGAATTAGCCATAAAAGAAGAAACAAACATCCATGTGGTGAATCCATTTATATTCACGTGAGAAATTATCCTGGAGAACTCCTTATCCTCCTCTCAACCAGACAAGGCTCTAAAGAAGTTGGCAAGCTCTAAATGAAAGTCTGTGCTGGGTTAATTAATAAGAGACACCCTGGAGCTGACAAACCCTGATTAAAAACCCCCAAACTCTGAAAGCACTGAAAAATAAACACACATGCAAAATACTGTTACATTTATTTACAAAATGCAAAATAAAAATCTGAGTTCAAGTGGTTGTGCTGCCCTCAAGCAAGCAGGATTGCAGCAAATAATGTCCTACAAAACAAAAAACTTCATTGCTGGAGGAGTCCTGGAAGTCACAGGAGGGAAGATTTTTAGTAGAAGCATCATATACAATCTTTTCATTCTAAGGTAAATCCTTATTTAGGCTAAACTGGGAAAAGCCAAGGCAGGGATTTAGTCAGGCTCTGGAATGACTCCCAGGTAAAGGAGCAGAACCCAACACTCCAAAGCAAGGGATTCCTTAAGGACACAAGCATCTTTTAGATGTCAAAAGAGCCCTAAACATGCTCCAGGATGCCTTTATTAAACCAGCTGGGCTCCCTTCCACCCCTGAGGCAAAAGCTCCTGAATGAGCAGCGATACTGAAACCTCTCCTAATTCAGAATGCAGCCAAAACCTCTCCCATTTCTCTCCTTGTTACAAGATTTGCTGCTCTGGATCTGTGTGTGCAAATGGAAGTCCAAAGGGCAACTCACGTGGTAAGTTTGTGTCCTAAAGGAACTTTTTCATTGTTTTGAGTTATATTTTGCTGTAGAATATTTCTTGTCCTTACACTACAGTTCCTCCTAGTTCTACTCGGAATGGGGTGAACTTGTGAACAGCAAACAAACAAGGATTGTGACATGAAACTGCTATTTCACTTCTGTGCAAAAATGCTCTCCTGTTCCCCATTTTTCTGAAGCAGGTGAATCTCTAGAAAAAGGGAAAACAAACCCCACACAACCAAACCAATGCTGAAAAAACCTCAAAAAAAAAACCACCTTCAAATGATCCTTGAGACCAACTGCATTCATAGAGCAAATTCCACCCAGTTCCTCACTTTCAGTCACCCAAAACACCTTCAGGATCAGGATTTTCAGTGCTGATGCAACTGCTCCCACAGCAGGATGGGAGCTCTTTAAAGTTCTGCAAACATTGATATTAAATCCTGCCTCAGGCTCGCTGCCCATAATTTGCCATAAATTTACACAACAAACAGTAGCAGTGTGGGTGGAAAGCCCTGGTGATGCTGGAAATATTTCATCATTAATACCTTCAACACAAATAACAACACACAGGTCTAATTCTGCCATAAAAACGGCTTGTTTTTTATTTAAAACTGTGAGCTTACAGAGTCATCCTCTTCTTCAGTAGTGCTAAAAAATAATAAATTCTCCTCAACCCAGCCTTGAAGCAGGATCTTTTTTTGGGGATTAGCTATCCAAAACAAATAATCATTGCATATTTATTCATGAGGAGGTGGCAGCCAGCACAAAATTCGTGCTCCTAATGAACTCCTGATACCAGTGAGGAACAGGAAAAACTCCTTGGTGGCGCTTGTCTACACGAGGATTTTATTACCAAGTGGATTAGGGCAGGGGATTTTAAAGCACAATAATTCTTCTGTACTAGAAATATCAACTGTATGGTCTGGCTTAATTATTTGAAGTGGATTAAACTAAACCACATAAAAGCAACTGTTGCCAAACAATAACAGTGTTCACAGGCAAGAAGTGTGGAACAGCAATTCCAGGCTTCCCTGCATGCATGTGACTGATGGCACATGTGCAAGGAGCATGGCTGCATCAAAGATAATTCCTCTTTTTTCACCTACTCTGTATCAGTTTTGCAGGTAGGGATTTGGTTCGAGGCATTAAAACACAAAGCTGTTACCCAGGACTTGCTGGTGCCATTTATGAGCTGTCTCCAAACCTTTCCTTTCCTTATGGATGTGTATTTTCTCTTGCTTGCCCACAGCAGACTTCTCACTAAATTACCCTGAGAGAGTGAGAAAAGACATGGTTTGTCTCATTCTTTGCCATATTTTTAAACTGGGCTTACATATTGGAGGGAAGTGTAAGTAAAGTGTTGCTGTAAATCCACACAGTGCTCACAACACAAGCTGCATGCACAAGTCCTGCTTAGTATTTTCTTTCCCTGTTCTCTCAATAGCAAGATTATGCTTTTAAAACTCTGTTTATAACTGAAAGACCAGTTCCAAAACCCCTGATTTGAGATAAATACAAACTGATAATCCTCCTTACTGTGTGAATACTTGCTTAAACCCCACCAGCTTATCCTGTGCTCCTCTAAAAGCAGCCAAATTGAGCCCTGAGCTGATAAGAAATCAGAACAACCCCAGCAAGAACAGTGCAGGGAAAGAAGAGGGACAGAGGAGAAACGAGTGTCAAGCATCTCACTGGAAACTGCAAAAATCAAGTTTACAATACCCCCCCATTCTCTAAGGTTTAAGGTGTGATAGCAATGAAAAACCAGCACAGATGCACATCACAGAGCTGGTTACTGTCTAAATCCCATTCCTGAAGCCCTGGAAAGATCCCAGCAAAGCCTTACAGGTGCCACTTCCAGATGAAATAGCTGCACATTACCTACAGCTCCCCATCAGGATTAACAGACTTTTTATGGCCTTTCCTCCACTCTTGACAAGTCAGAAATCAGTGAGAAGCCTTTAACAGGTCTGGCTAACAATGACATCACTGCCTGTCTCCTTTTGCTCAGCCTTCTCTTTATTTTTCATTACAGACCTGCTTGTATAAGCCTCAATAACTGTTCACATCTCCGTGGAAAGAGTTAAAACCCAAAACTGCAGTAGCCATTTCTGCTCCATAATGAATCTTTCCCATGACACAGTAGTTAAACAAATGTGCTTCATAAATTTTCATTGCTAACAAGTGCAGGATGATTTAAACTGGGAGCTGCTGAAATGCAGTCCATGGTTCCTGAGCTGAAACAGAGAGGAGACAAAGCAGCACCCAGGGTTAACTTCTCACCCACCAAAGAACATCCTGCCCAGTGTGGAAACTGGGTGATTACCTGGGGGCCACCATCAGATGCCTACCATCAGTCAGTGGGTCTGTCTTGGGTTTTATTCCTCTCCCTCTTTCCGTTTTCTCTTTTCATTGCCGTAATTATAATTATTTTATTTCAATAATTGAATTGTTCCTATCCCAACCCACAGGTTTTATCTTTTCTTCTCATTCTTCTCCCCATCCCAGCAGGGCTGGGGACATGTAAGGGAGCAGCTGAGTGGCACTTGGCTGCTGGCTGAGGTGAAACTCATTTCTTTCAGTACTGCTAAGTTGAAAAGCGTTTGTTTTACACAGTTCAAGATTTGTATAAACCCTAAGACACTCCAGTATTACTTGGCCCACAGAGACAAGAGGTTCCTTCACATTTCAAAGCATTAAGATCATAGACACTGCTAATATTCCTGCACTCCTGCTCGTGACTGGAATATTGGAAACTCTGCAGAGCTCTGCTTTAGACAAATTGAGAGGGGACACAGCAATGCACCACTGCTAGAACCTCACTGGAAGCTCCAGCCTAACTGCTAAATTCAAGATTAAAACTAACTTCCAAACGAACTTCTTTTTGCCCAGGATGAAGTCCCAAAGCTGACACAGAAAGGCAGGAGCTCAGGGACTGCTCTGCTCATTTCTTCCTCTCAGCAGCTCCTCACACTGCAGCACTTCGGGGTGTGATACAGCAGCAGGGCAAGCTGGAGACAGCACAAGTTAGAAGCTGCAGAGTGGCATAAATCTAATTAAGTCTAAGTGGTAAGACTAAAGGAATGTAAATTAGAACCAGATACACATCAGCTCCCTCACATGCAAGTTGCACTGAATCAGACTTCCTCTGGATTCTCTAAATCCAGCCCAACATTCCTACCCCGTGCAGCTCAAAATCACACTACAGTCTTAGGCAATAGTTAACCAAAAAGAATGCATCTGAGCTCAAGAAAATTGAGAATACATATTCAAAATACACTTTTTTTAATGCAGCCAAAAGAAATCCCCCACCCTGGCCAAAACCATGGCTGAAATTATTTCCTCAAGGAGCTCCACTGCTGCTCATTTCACCAGTAATAGTCAATAACTGGGGCAGAGCAACCAAATCATCCCTCTGCAGTGGCACCACTGAAAACTTGGTACTTATCCAGTAGCAGAGTGAACGTGCAAGAACAGCAAAACCAACTTTCATTACAAAGCAGATTGACAGCAGTAAACCAATTATTTCATTCAACATTCAAGGCA
Source organism: Monarcha castaneiventris obscurior (assembly GCA_026261815.1). Taxonomy (NCBI): domain Eukaryota; kingdom Metazoa; phylum Chordata; class Aves; order Passeriformes; family Monarchidae; genus Monarcha; species Monarcha castaneiventris. The sequence continues at coordinate 18,695,304 of JAMPIT010000484.1, forward strand.
AATAGTTTTCAAAAACATATATGGAACAAAAACCAAAAGAAGAAAAGCTGCATTCATCTTAAAAGGTGATTTTAGGCTCAGAAGCTACTCTCAAAAGCAGCTTGAAATCCAAAAATACCATTTTTCTAGTCAGCACCTCCTGAGGTTGATACCCAAAGTGCACACACTGCTCAGAAAGCACCATGGACATTCACTACTGAGCGTGCAGGTGACAATCTGACCTGTGAAGTGGCACTGAAGCATGGCAGAACTGAAAAGATTATTCTAACATTAGTCAGCCCACCTGAAACTCTTACCATGAATGGTAAAAGCAAAAATATTACCCAAAATATGGGCAACGTGAGCCTCTGACTGTGTTACAATGCTGTAACTCCCTTTTGCTGAAGTGAAAGGCAAACCAAGATCTCCTCACTAATGACAGCAATCACTCTGAGAGTTATCAACTGAAATCTTTGCAACCCACTGGTGCCCACCCAGCTGTGTGTTCGTAAATGAGAACACATCTAACCAAAATTATCAGGGAGTCTGAGTACCCAAACTGGCCTTAGTTAGGCAGCAGCTCCATCACAACTTTTTGTCTGCTAACAATGCAAATGCAACGGGGAAAAGAGAGGAACCTTCACATGAATTTATTTTAGAATAACAGCAATGATTCTCTGCTGCCCACTGACCAATTTAAATGAGAGGTGCTGGGTTGGCATCTGAGGAAAACAACCTCTGAAGGGTTTTCTACACCTCTAAATGACCCTGGAGACAGTTTTCTACACATCTTGGGCTCAGTAAAACTCCAGGCTGGATCAGACCAGCCTCTAGGCTGCTCCATGGTGCAAACATAAAGCAGCTGGATCCAAGCAGGCAGGGAACTTACGTTTCTCATCATCAGCATGTACCAGAGATGCTGCTCTCGACAAAACATCCAAGGGAGTCTCCATTCCTCTCTGGATCCTGCAAAATTCAGAACCAAGGTTTCAGAGAGTAAACTTAAAGGTGACGCTCTGGGTGCTGTGGCAGCTGCTCAGAGCACACCCACAGCAGGTTTACAGGAGGAAGCAGTGATCCACAGCAGGAGCACGGCAGCAAAAAGAGTCAAACCCCCAAGTTTCTGCTGCTCTTTTGATGTTATACCAGCACAGGACTCGTTAAAATGCACAAGGAAAATGCTGGGAGTGGCTTTGCTCACCCAAACAAAGCAGAGCAGCAAAGCTCCAGTGCTGGAGCTGCTCCACTGCTCACACACGGTGGGACAGGGTCATCCTCCACCTCTGGATGTGGGTTTGCCTCCCACCCCAATAAACAAAGGTTTGTCTCCCCTGCTGGAGAAAATTCCCAAAGGAATCCCTGCAGCACAGGGACAGCTGCTCTGGCTGCCTACAAGGGCATGGATTGCTCCAGACCCTCAGGATTCCAGAAACCTCCCCTCCATACCCTCTCCTCTGGCCAAAGCAGAATCACCCAACTTTTATGACTTTATTAAGGTTTTTTTTCACTAATAAACACATAGCTGAACTCTGGGTGTGTGTATGTTCAACCACACACAGAACTGTAATTTTTTCAGTCATAGTCACACCTCAGTAGCTGTTTGTTCCCTGGGTTTCGCCCCTCACAACACATCATTCCCATCCATGAAAAACCAACCCCACCACAATAAAAATGCCTGTTCCAGAACTACACCAAGCAACAGACTCCCCTAACACCAATGATTGTATTGCAGCTTCTCAAAGCTTCACATGAATGGCTTCAAGACTTAAAAAAAACATCCCAATATGAAATTCCAAAAATATGAAAGGGAAAGTGTGGGAATCCAGTGTGGGAATCCAAAGGAAGGAAGAGAATAACATGTTGTCAAGGTGGTTTTGTTATAAGGCCAACAACTTATAAATGTTTCCAAATAAAAAGGTAACAGCACAGGCAGAACTGGTAGGAAAAAAAATGGAGAAAGAAGAAAAAAACCCAGAACAACTAATGGTTTTGTTGAAGTTTTTCCACAAAAAGCTTAGCAAAAACTTCTCCCATAAGAACTGTTTACTGTAACTTACTTTACAGTATGATCTTGAAAAAAAAAAAGGTAGTGGCAGCTCCAGAAATCTCAAACACATGTCCAGCATGTACATTGACTTAACAACAAGCAATTTCCTTGCCTTTGCACTAAAACAATAAACCTCGCTATCCTCACTCCCTCTTCCCAAACAAGTCAAAGGCTTTCAACTAATCAAAGACTTTAAAGCGTAAGAGAAAGGATTTTAAAGCATTTGTAAGTTGAAACAATGTATTTAGAAGCTTAAAGCATGTATTTTTGAGTTCAAATAATGAAATCCTCTGAGATTTCCATAGAGCTGTGCAAGAAGAAGAGACAAACTTGAAATAACCAAGTGTGTTGAGGATTAAAACATGCCTCTCCCTCCCTGCCAGATTCAGCTTTTGCTCAGGAAGAATATGTTAAATAAACTTAAAAAGTCAATTAACTCTTTCATTTAAAGACAGTACCTGTGGGCAAGAAGGTTTAGAAAACAAGATTTTAGCTTGTTTTACTAAGTTTGTCTTCATTATTTATTCCTTTCACACCTGGCCACATTCTCCTCCAAACCAAAGCAAAGATTGGGAAAAGGGTGTTCCCTAAAAAGCCTTCAGCACCATCCCACTCGGGTCCCTCAGCCCTCCATGCTTTGTTTCTTTCATACTTTTTGTTTTCCTGGAGTTTAAAAGAGGGTCCATTAGTGACTCTCTCACACAAATTCCTCTCACAGAGTGAAAATTCAGTTGGAAAATGATTCAGGTTTGCAGCTACACCAGACCGAGGTAACTCAGGATTCAGTGTTAATTTGTCCTGCCCTTCAAAGACAATAATACAGATACTTTTGGTCAACTCTCTAGGAAAAAAAACCCCAGCTCTTGGTACAGAACAATGTAAAGGACATTAAATGTCTCATTAAAAACAAATTGCCCTTTTTCTTTCAGCTTTCCAGTAAATTTCAAATAATGGGAGCAGCAGATGCCCAACCCCTTTCCGGAGCGTGCTCCCAGTAAGAGAATGAACTGGTGACAGAAACCCACACTGGGAGAAGGAAACAGGAACCAAGTCTTAATTCTGCTCAGGAAATCAGACACTTTTATAAACAACTTGACTAAAAGTGGCCTCAATAGAGTTTTGCAGTTTTGTGTACCATTAAAGTTCATATCATGAGAGAGCTGCTGAGGTGCTCCCCTGAGATCGAGGCCTAGTGAAGGATGCTGTGTTCATTCAAAAACGGCAAATCCCAGATATTCTGTGACTTTTTAAAGAGATTTGTAAAAAATTACCTGCAAGGAGCTGTACACTGCCAGATTGGTTTTCAAATAGTGTTAAATATCCCTTTATTTTTCAGATAGTGGTAAATATCACTTTATTTTTCAAATAGTATTAAATATCCCTTTATCTCTAAATTACACCAGCAAGTCAGTGATTACAGTTCAGGAAAGAAATAAAGGTTGCCCAGGAGAGTGAAAGAAGAGGGATCCTCTCTTAGCTCCAAGTTTAAAGCCTTAATTTGATCAGGGCAAGGTCAGCAAGGGCTGCCTTGAGAGAGCAGCCCAGACATTCTGGGGGAGTCACGTTTCAGAAAGGAAAGACCAATGGCCTTCCCAAGGTTCCAAGAAATAAAAAAATTAAAAATAAAAAAAAAACCAAAAACCAAACAAACAAACAAAAAAAGAGAACCACACCAAAAAAGAAACAGTTAAAAAGGAGACCCCTGACCAAATCCAGCTGTTTCTCAGTGAGACACAAACCTGTCTATGCAGCAGAACCCAACCCTGAACTTTCGTCAGTTTCCCACCAAAATCCAACTCTGAGCCTGTACTCGGGAAGGGAAAGTGAGCAAGGAGTGAAACACAAGATACAACTGGACTTCCCCTGGCTACACCTGATTTCAACACCCTGGAAACAGTTTCCTGAGTGTACCTCCCTCATTGCAAAGCTTTAACTGTTGGATTCGAGGAGGCACGAGCCAAAAGCACTTTGACAAGCATTCAGGATATTTTTATCCACTGTAATTTCAAATATTAGTTCAATATCTCACTCAGCGCTCTGATTTATCAGTTACTGCTCCCACTCAACACTGCCCTGTCCTGGCCTCTCACCTACACAGCAGCAAAGAAACACCCTGGAAAACAGTGAAGACATGAAATGTGGAATCAGAGATGTCTAAAAACTCATCCAAACGCTGATCCACCTGTCATTTTTTATGCAGCACTTGAAGCCCACACTACCCCATCAGTGAAAGGAAACAGCACATTAATTTCCCTCTCCTTTGCACATTTTTGCAGGTTCCAGAAACACACAGAGCACTCTCAGCTTTGCAAATGCCTGCCAATGTTTCTTTTTTGAAGGCTATGGAGAAGTGAAAGCTTTAGAAAAAGAACAGTGAAGTGTTTTCAGGGGTTTATACAGCACCTTCTGAGCATCAGGAAGAGCACGCAGGGAAAAACCCTGAGGTGGCTTGTTTGGAATTCACTCAACAGGCAGCAGAGCAAGCAGCCTGAACACAGAGACAATTATTTAATCCCTCCAGAGTTAATGTTCACACTGGGGGATGTCAGGAGAGACGCGAGATAAAGAGAAGAGCTTTACATTTGATTTTAAAACAGGGGGAATAGCAAAGGGAGAGAAAGGAAAGAGAAACAAAGATGATGCTTGGGCAGTGATCTCATGATGGAGTTAGGACAGCTTTGGCCTAGGACAGACCTCAGCTCAAGTCAGAGGCCAAAAACGTGGCCAAAAGTGGGTGATGAGAACAGACACGAGTGCAGGCAAGACAGAATGAGGAGAATTTTGACACAGTTTGGATAAGAAATGCCAAAGGGAGGTCTCAGCCAGGACAATGCCTGGATTTCAGGTGGGACTGACAGAGCACAGCCTCTGCCAGCACCTGAGGAACAGCAGAAACAGCAGCCAAAAAACACATCTACACCTGCCAGGGGAGAGAGGCTGAGCCTTCCCAGGATGGACAGAAAAGCCTGGTGCTGGAATTCCCACCTGGAGAAACCACCCAGATAAGGCTGGAGGGAGAAGAGGAGGATTAATAAACAAAGCTCATTAGGACAATGAAAAATCGATTCAAGAATGACAAGGCACTCGAGAAACCATCAAGACTGAAGTGTAGATAAGCACAAGGAAAACAAGATTAATTGAAAAGCAGGGTCAAGTAGGTCAAGAGCAGCTCCCACCTGGGGAGATACAGGCACAGAACTGCCCAAATTCATCCCCAGAAGTGCCCAGAGAGAGACAAACTCTGCTGATTGCAATGGAAGAAACTGAAACTGAAGAGGAAATCCGATACAACTGAGCAGCACAATCAGTTAGTCCACACAAGGAAGGAAGAGAAAGCAAAAGTTTGATGCAAAATAGATAAATATAGTTTAGTTTTTATGACAGGAGAGAGCAAAGCATATCTGCCCCATGAATGACAATAATGATAAGCACGTTGTCATCAATAATTTTCTCAAGTAGTCACAATACATTTAAATTTCTTCAGACTGGGGCTGCTACTTGTGGATGGAAAAACGCTGTGTTGAGATACCCATGTGAAATGTTAAAATGTGAAATGTTAAAATGTGAAATGTTAAAATGTGAAATGTTAAAATGTGACAGTGCTCACTTTAGGTCATGATTACCAAGTAGCACTGATCATTCCGGCATTTACAACTCACAGTTTGGAGTGTAAGTTTAGGCTATTTGGCTAAATACCACTTTTTGGGTTTTTTTTTTTTTTTTTATGGATTTATTCACTACTTTGGGGTTTTTTTAAACCATGCTTGTTATACATGTGGAAAATGTGTTTGAACAGGCAAACCTTCAAACAGAAGCAACGATTTAACTCATCACACAGAAAATTATAAGCTTAAAGCAGAGCTCTGGTATTTCACCTTGTGTTTTTTGTTGTCTTGTTGCATAAATCCCCCTTAACAAGGCAACATTTTAAGAAGCTATTAGTAATGCTATTTGAACTGAAAGCTAACAAAGCTGAGAAATTTAAGGTGGGAAAGTCCAAGTGACCTTGTCTTGTGCCTACAAGATCACCCAGAGCATCCTGAGCGTTACACAATCTGCTGCAAACACATTACAAAACGCTGAGCCACAGCAAAGAGAACTGAACCAAAGCTCCCTTTTCCAGCAGAAAACGTTCAGGTGCCTCTGGACACAAACCAAGCCACCACTGCAATGTGGAGATGCTGAGAAGGTCAGCAAAGCTACCCGTATGTAAATAAGAAACTGATGGTTTATGATGGGAATGCTCTTAATTAAGCTGCCCCAAAGGTCTGTACAAACGTTTTCTATCCTATTTTAGCTACCAGGCTTATTCTATGCCAGACTGTCAGACCTGCCCCTCTCAGCAGCACTCCTGGGTGCTCCTCACCTCAGCTCTGGCCCAGTTCCTGCTCTAGGGTGGGGGGAAAAGCTGACCCCCATCCCACAGAGGAGTTCCTGAGCAGAGAAGGAGCAGCATCGTGCACCAAAACATCCCATCCCTGCTCCCCACAGCGTGCTGGCCAGGCTGGGCCTTCAGCAGCAGCTCTTCCAGCAGTCATTTAAATAGGAAAATGCAAACGCCCAAATTCTCCCAAGAGTCTAACGGGTCAGATCTACTTCTTGTGAATCAAAGCAGTTCTTGTAACTGAGCCCCAAATCCTCATAGCCTGATCCCGAAAATCAAGGTTATAACTGAGTATCAATAAGAATTGAAGCCAAACATTCCACATTAGAAATCTCCTCACAAGCTCACAGATAGCAGAATACAAATAAAGGCCTTAAAGTCTGGAGAAGAGCCTTTTAAAAGTTTATTATTAAGGCAGGAGAGGGATATTGCTGCCCAATTTTATAGAGTTTTGGATCCGAGGGTTCTCAGTATCCCTGCCTGCAAAGAGTTCCACTCAGGTTTCCCAACTTGGAGTTTGTTTCTCTGTGATGAATGCTCTTTAAACAACTCTCTGTTCTAAAGTCAGAGAAAATCTAATCAGACAAATTACCCTGCAGGAGAAATCCTGGAACTCTTGATCAGCCAAGTCCTCTTTGGTTTAATTTAAAAAATGGCCATTATTTCTTGTTGCTGATAATCCTGAAGCACCAACACAGCAGCAGGGAAGTGAGCTGGCTTTATGGATTCTCCAATGCCAGTGGAAACGGGCGTTAAATTCCCATTCATCCACTCTCAGAAAGAAGTGCACTGGGATCAGCACGGACAGCTTCACTCAGGGAATTAATTACTGCTGATCACATCTGGGCAACACGCAGCGAGCCCGACCCCGCACTGCTAAAGCCTAAATTAAAAACCTCCGCCGACGTAACAAGGAAAATGCAGCGGCAGAAGCCTTCAGAGCGCCCTTGGGACGCGTTCTAGAAGGTTTCACCTCTGCTACCGATGCGGCGCCGGGGATTTTCCCTGCGGGAAGGAGGCGCTCGGCTGGAGCATCCCGCGGCTGGGGATGATGCCCCGGGATGCCGGGACGGTTCCTGCGGTCCCACCGAGCCACAGGGAGCGGGTCCCTCCCGAGCCACAGGGAGCGGGTCCTTCCCGAGGCACAGGGAGCGGGTCCCTGCCGAGCCAGAGGGAGCCCGACACTGCCGGCAGAACTCGGGAGCTCCGCGGCCGCTGCCAGCGCCCGGCCGGGCGCGGATCCCGCGGGGAAAGCACCGCAGCGCGGAGAGAACGGCCCGGGGCAGCCCCGTCCCAACCCCATCCCAGCCCCATCCCAGCCCCATCCCAGCCCCATCCCAGCCTGTCCCAGCCCCGTCCCAACCCCATCCCAGCCCCATCCCAGCCTCATCTCAGCCTGTCCCAGCCCCATCCCAGCTCCGTCCCAGCCCCATCCCAGCTCCATCCCAGCCCGTCCCAGCTCCATCCCAGCCCCATCCCAGCCTGTCCTAGCCCCATCCCAACCTCATCCCAGCCCGTCCCAGCCCCGTCCCAGCCCCGTCCCAGCCCCGTCCCAGCCCCGTCCCAGCCCCGTCCCAGCCTCATCCCAGCCTCATCCCAGTCCCATCCCGGCCCCGTCCCGGCCCCGTCCCGGCTCCGTCCCGGCCCCGTCCCAGCCTGTCCTAGCCCCGTTCCAGCCCCGTCCCAGCCCCGTTCCAGCCCCGTCCCGCCCGCCAGCGCCGCTCCCTCCGCCCCCGCGGCCACCTGTGCGCGCTGTCCCCGCGCTGTCCCCGCACTCACCGCCGCTCCGGGCGCTGTGGGCGGCGGCAGCGCGGCCGCGGAGCCCCGCGGGCCGAGCCGGGCCGAGCCGGGCCGAGCCGGGCCGGGCCGGGCGGAGGCGGCGGCGGCGGTGAGGGCCCGGCAGCGGCGCGGAGCAGGCGCGGCTCGCCCGGCCCCGCTGGCCCCGCTGGCCCCGCTGGCCCCGCTGGCTGCGCGGGCCCGCCGAGGAATGCCAGGAATGATGGAATTCGGCGGCGAGCAGGTGGGGAGCGCCGCCAGCCCCCATTGGCCGCGCGCGCCTCGACGTCAGCGCAATTAGGCTAATGAGGGGTGACATCACATCCTCGCAGGTAGGGAAGAGCGCGGACCCGGCACCGCCTCCAGCGGGGGAAGGACGCGGGTTCGAGCCCCGGGAGGGTCGGGAGCGACACGGAGAGCGCACGCTGCTTCTCTCCCACCCTCCTCTAACCCTAAACTTTTTCCTTCCCCCGCCGGAAAAACTGCAGGAAAACAACACAAACTAAGCTACACCTACAGGGAAACAGCAAAAAAAAGTCCCTCTCAAGAACAAAGCACTTTTCCAAAGCAGAACGGCGCGCTCCGAGTTAAAGCGCGCTGCCGAGCATCTGCCAAAGCGGCTCGGCGGCCCCAGGCGCACTGAAACACGCACGGGTGACGAGGAGCGAGTGTTTCAGAGGCGGATGGAAGTGGTCAGGCCCGGCAGCAGCACGGGGCTCACATCCACGCACTCGGCACGCTTTGACGGCCATCGGTGCCAGCAGATCCGGCGCTTTGCTTCCTGTTTACTGCTCGCCCTGCGCCGGGGTTTTACAGCATCCCTGCTCCCGACACCACTCACTCGGCCCTCGGAGGAGCTGCCGGCGGAGCTGAGCCCTGGCCATGGCCAGCACAGCGCTGCCTTTCCCTTTGTCCGCAGGGCAGGAGCTCCTTGGCTCCGCTGCGCAAATTCCGAACGCGCGGAGCGAGCCCGTGCCTGCAGCCCGGGATGCTGGAAAAGCCCAGGATGCTGGGAAAAGCCCAGGATACTGGCTGTGCTCAGCATCCCAGCACGGCCTCGGCCATTCCCATGGCAGCCTTCATCCCCAGGGCGCCGTTTCCAAGATTCCAGCAGTTCAGGAGCGAGTCCTGCTGAAGCGCTCTGCCTGTTTTCAGCAATGTTATCAAATCAAGCTGCCGGGCATCGGGAAGCGCCGCTTCCCACAAGCCAAGCCGAGGTTTCTCCAGGGCACTCTGAAGAACCTGGAAATGCAACAGGCTTGCAGAAATTAATTCCAGAGCGGGAGAGGATATGGGAAAGTGCTGCACTGACTTTCTGGTGTCCGCACTGAACATCAGTGGTCACCAAACAGGTCCCAGTGCTGCATTTTATCCTGACAAGGATCTGAGGTTGCCTCAGGCGGCTCTTGGAGTGCATTGCAAAAGGGAAAGAAAGGCAACAAATCAACCTGGGCACCACCAAGAGCCTTAGGGCTGCAGATTTATGGTGGAACCCAAAAAGAGCACAGGGCAGCAGAAATGGAGCGTGTTTTCCGCGGAAATCTGCTCACGGCATTTCTCCTGTCCAGCTCCTCCTCCCGCAGTGTGACAATAAACACACAAGCACAGAAAAGGCACCACAAATGCCTGTGTTTGCCCAAGGAAAAGAAGCACCGAGGCACAGCAGGGTTCATTTTAGATGCTGAAACTGGGATTTCTGCAGGAAATGGTGGAGGGAACGCAGCTCCCACACGGAGCCAGAGGTGCAGCCAAAGCAGCAGCCCCGGCAGGCGGTGTGGGAGGTGCAGGGCAGGGAGAGGCCGGGGATGAACCCTCACACCCTGCTCTTGGATTCCTTGAAACATCCAGAGCCCATGAAGGCTCTGCGCTGTCCAGTTCCCATTTAAAAGGCCATCAAAATCATGCAGGAATAGCTGACGCTGAAGTATTTTCATAGCCTTGCAAGGACAGGTCATGAGATCTCCGGGCCACCAAAAGCTAGCCAAAAAGCACATTCCAAACCTAAATTAAATCCAGATTTAGACTCCACACACTCAGTATATCTAATAGGAACACTTCAGTTGATTAAAGAAATGAAATGCAGTGTCAGAACAACCATGAACATAATTTCACCCACGTTGCAAAACCTTCATCTGTGCCACCTCTAACAGTAGAAGGTAATATTTATATTTTTTAAACATTGATATTGTATTGATAGACTACTGGAGATTATTTTCATTACCAGCAAGCGAGGAGTTTGATGATCTAATATTTGGGGGAAAAAAATAGTCAAAATAGTAATATAAAACTTGCTCGAGAAAACAAGATACTGGACAAGAAAAATATCATGAAATATGGAAAACAAAACCACAGGCACTGAGAAAAGATCTGAACTAGACATTGGTACATATCACAAGAATTAATTGCTGCAGACTAATTACAAGGCTTTTTAATATGTATCTCTGAGAAAAAGTCTGCCACTCCTGTTTGTAACTGCTGGGGGGAAGAGGTGGGAAGGGTTTCTTTGTTAAACCAGACAGAGCTCCTGGGATGAGGAGGAGCTTGAGAAAGGAGAGGTCAAAACCAGCTTTTGATCCTTTGGAGCTGCAATTACAGCTCCCAGCAGAAGTTTTAGGACAGGATATTTATTAAACATCGAAGGAGCCTGAGGAACATCAGCGGGCTGGGAGCAGTGACCCCGTGCATCCCCCTGCAGAAAGACTTCCCACTGCAGAGAGGTGTCAACATCTGGAAAAACCAAAAAAAAATGAAGTGCAAGTTGTCAAACGCTGGAAATCTTGGAGGACAAATCTTAACACAGCTTCAGAAAGCCTTGTTGGAGCTGCTGAACTCCACACGTGCTGCTCACCAGGAAAATGCACAGATGAGGAAAGCAAACCCAGTCTCGGGTGATGAGCTGCATTTTCTTTTGCTCGGGTGTTAAGATTTGGCTTTCATTTAGCACAAACTTTCTAACCCAATGGCATCAAAGGCTCTTTGCTGACTCAGACAGCAGCAAAAATTTATTCTGCTGAAACCCAAAAACTGACCAAGATAGGTGAGGGTTTGTAGCTGAACTAAGACAAAAGCAGTGCTTCAGCACCCAGGTAAGGCACCCAAGGCATGATGCAAATCCTGGGCAGACTGCAGCTGCCAGTCCTGCTCCAAATGGATGTTAATCACCAAAAATTAACCACATTCTCCTCACAATGTGGCCAACACAACAGAAGGTTTATCCCCTGTGTGAGGGAGCTGGGACCGTGGCTGGCCGTGGATCTCAGCTGCCTCAGGACAATGTTTTCAGACTTTTTGGGGGATTTTTTTCAGCATAGAGGCAGGAAAGGTCCTGAAACCAGAGGGGGAAACCCCATATTCTAGCCAATGCAGTTGCAGTCTGCAGGGAGACCCCATGGCCTATTCCTACAGCCCCTACTCAACCATGAATCCTGTAATTACTATTGAAATGAAGCCTGGCTTCTGTTCCATGACCAACCCAGAAAATATCCTATATATTTCCACTATAATGAGAGTTTCTAACTGCCATCCCATTTTGTTTTTCACACTAGTGATGCTTATTTTCCAGCAGCCAGGAACGCCTGAAGTTCCCTGGAGTCTGCAGAGAAGCCCAGTGTGTACCAAACCCTGCACAAAGGTGGAGAAGTTGGTGCCAAAAGCAAACACCTTTCTCAGAGCTATCCCAAACCCCATTATCTGTCACAGGTTTAACAAGGCTTGGCAGTGCTTTGCCACCTCTGTCAGTCCAATTACAATCATGCTTGCATCTATCCACACCTTCTTTAAATAAAACTGCTTCATTTTACACCAAATGCCAGCAGCTTTTAAAATCAACCTCAAAGCACGTTTTATCACACACAAATCACGTGGCCTCAGAAGCAAACGTCTTTTCAGCAGTGTTAGCACTCCTAAACTCTGAATCTAAAACTCTTCCTTGCAAAAATCCACATTCATCTGCACTGCAGCTCAGAGCTGCCTTACATAAAAACACACCCAAATCAAAACACATAGGATTTGAATTTTCTTGAAGATAGTTTATTATTTCATTACACCACAATGTGTTAAATTGCAGTAATTCCAGCCAGACAAGTTGATCCAAACTGTAAGTTGATGGAGATGGTTATTTATTACCTGCTTCAAGACAAAGCTTGCCCTCTTCATAATTGTCTGCCCCATCATCCCAAGGAAGATGAAAAGAGAAAATGTAATTTCAGTTGGAGCAGGGTCAGAACAGCAGCATAATCCTCAAGCAAACAATGAGAGACTTTCAGACTCAAACAGAACCATGAACACCACTAACTCTGCTCTTTCAGAACATTTAACCACAGGTACTTTTTGCTTGCTTTGTTCTAGAAAAGATTTCACCCCGTGGAGGTTCCCATCAGAGATGAAGACACACAAGATAGCTGAAAAAAAAATTAAATACAAAAGGAGTGTCAGATTAACAAATTAAAAGCAACCTTTGGCCACAAGCCACTGGTTTTAATTTGTTAAAGTTTTGTTAAACAATGATAAAAAGACCACAAATGGTTCACAGCAAAACTGCAAATGGCAAATTCAGTGCAAAGGAAAGGTCAGTATAGCCAGTGATCCACAGCTGAAGGTGAATATTCAGAGGAACCTCTTTATTATGCATATTTTTCGTCTGCAGTAAACATCCATATTTAACTCCCTGTTTGATTTGTATCCTATCTCTCACACAGGACCAGATGAACTTTAGTCCATGTGGCATAATTAAAATCACAAACAGGTTGCAGCTCGAGATGCAAAATTATTTTCAGACTTTCCACATTAATTCACGGTAAGAGACATCATTTACATTCTGCAGGCTGCAAGAAAAGGTTCTGCAGCCAGCAGGTCTGGCTCTGCTTCCAGAACAGGGTCAGGAGGAGAGGGAACGGCCTCAGCCTGGGCCAGGGCAGGCTCAGGGTGGACAGCAGCAGGAATTTCTGCATGGAAAGGGAGCTCAGGCCTTGGAGCTGCCCAGGGAGGTTTGGAGAGCCCATCCCTGAGGTGCCCAAGGAATTCCTGGAGCACTCAGAGCTCTGGGCTGGGGATGAGGTGGGGATGGGGCACAGCCTGGACTCTGTGGTCTGGGAGGGCTTTTCCAACTTAAATTATCCTGTGATTGTCTAATACAAATAGCACACCAATTTTAAGTTCTAGACTGGAAGGGGAATCCTGCTACAATTAATCACAGATAAACTGGACAAACAACAGAGGAGACATTCTTTAAACAACAACAACAACAACAACAAAATAAAGCAAAACAAACCAGATCTTTACTTCAAAAGCAGCTGTGCAAGTACAACCCTTCCATACAATCCACTTCAAAATGCTGTCAGAATTTCAGGTGCAGTGATGCATTTCATCCTCTGCTGCTGTCTGCAGGGAACTTCTTCAAACTGCCCAAGTGCTGCTGGCTCAGTCTCCTCCTTGGCAAGGGTCTCTCTCATGCAGGGATGCAGTGAACAGGGGCTGCAGAATGAGCACAATCCCCCCACCTGTGACCCAACACCAGACTTGGGAGGCAACGAGGGGAAAGAAAAAGAGTTTTAAAAAAAAATAATAAAGAGATTGTCTAGAATTTCTTGTGCAAATAACTTGGTTTTAAAAGCTTTGCCCCAGGCTGGAAAGCCCAAGTGCTGTGACAGCATCATGAGGCTGACACTGCTCTGTGTCTCTGTATCTCTGTGTCTCTGTCTCTGTCTCTGTGTCCTGTGTGAGCCCACCCCTTCTCCTGCAGCACTTCTTGAAGCATCCCAGGAAGGTACAAACTTCTTGGCTTTCACTCTTATACAGGGAGTGAGCCAGACATCTCACCACAGCTAAGAGCAAGAAAACTTGAGGGTGGTAATATTAAAAGAGAAAACCAAAACCACAAAAAAACTCAAAAAGAAAACCCCCACTGAATGCTCCCCTCTCATGCTTCATTATGAATTTTAAAATAGGTTTGGAGAAACTCTGGCAGGAGGCAGAGATTAATCACTGTGTGGGAACACAACCTTTCAAATTTACCACGTGCACCACGGAGCTAAATAGGTCCCACGTAGAGAAGTAATACAAATTAATTCAATAATGAGATGTTTTACTATTTATTTGGCTTATTTAATTGGGTAGGGGAGGTATCTTAAACATCAGGTTCAAGGCTTTCAGAGGTCTCACAGTACAACAAAAGGAAGTGAAGGAACCAAAACACAGAGTGTTATGATCAGTTTTTGGTTTGTTTTGCTTTTAAAGACAGCTCCTTGTGGCTGTAAATTCCTAAAGATCAAATCTGTTCAAATTTAAAACCAGGAAGAACCCTCTATACCCACCACACTTGCACGGATTTTCAGTCAGATCAGTGCAAGGCCTTGCATTTCTCAGAAAAAACAAAAATGTGTATAACCATGCAAATAATCCCCACCACTTCTGGAAAGCATTTGGCAGAATGCCAGATTATGAAGGCAAAAATTACATGGAAGTTCTCAGACTAAAGATATAACAGAAATATTTGGAGTTTGGATGAATAATTTCAGAATGTACACTCTGGAGCTTCCTGTTCATGTATTAAAACTTAATCCACTTCTAAACATTTCTGATTGAACCAGGCTGAGTAAGAGGTTAAAACACGCAGGAGAAAAGTGATTACTGCCTCTCCCTAAGGCAGTCATTGAATCCAGGATCAGTTAGCAATGGTGGTGGAGATTTTTATCTAGAAAAACAGGTAAATAAGGTCACTGCAAAACTTTATGAAACCACAGTACCAAAAGTGACAGAGCAGCTGTTGGCCCAGACAAAAAGCAGAGCAGAAAAATAGCTGTGTAGAGGTTGTGTCTCTTCTGTTGCACAGGAAATACAAAGAAAATTCACTTTCTACACAGCCTGCAAGGCCAGCAGAGTGACTTTGAAAATGGAGAATACTTTGTCCTCTCTCAACACCTTACCCACAAAAAGCTATCAGACACACACTGACCTGATATTCTGACCTTCAAAGCATATTTCAACTTCAACTCTATTTTTAAAATAATTGCTGGGAAAAGGCATGAGTCACAACGCTGCTTGGATCCCCCTGCACTGGACACTCACCAAGGGCTGGGTTTATTCTGAAGTTTCCCAAGTCAGAACAGGCTCTTGCATTAGCACCTCAATGCAGAGAACAAGGCTCAGTTCCCTCAGGCACCCAGGAATCCTGGCCTCTGTGTCCATCCTGACCTTCCCAGTTCTGGCACAGAAACATCAGGGAGCTCTGGGATACTGCAAGGGATTTTTAGCAGAAAGGGATCCCACTTGCTCAGCTCTCTGCTACCCCCAGGCACCTTCTTTATGCTCAGGTTGCAGCATCTACTCCAATCTGCTGCCAGTGATGGGCAACAAAATGCAAAGAGAAGCCTCAGGGCAGCACAGGTGAGAAATACAGGCTCTGCACTTGGATACAGGTGGAATTTGAAGGGTCTCACAGCCTGGCACCTGGAGAAAGTCCCTGCTCCAACACCTGGAAAAAGGGGAAATGAGCAAACGATGAGGAACACACCCTACATGTGCTGATGGAGGCCAGCAGCCTGTGTGGTTCAGCTTGGTGCCCTCCCCAAACCGAGTCTAGGAGCAGCCAAATGATTATGTATCCAGTCAAATTGTGATTTCCCCTTCTTCCTGTGTCATCCAGTTCATTCCCTCTGGAGCATGAGGCTGTTGCACACCCCGCTGGTGCTGTGGGTGTCAGGGGCAGCGAGGCCCATGCTGCTGACTCACCTACACAAACCCTCAGGAGTTTGATTGGGTCCAGGCTCTTCATTACAAAGAAGCCTTTAAAGACATCAGAAATAAATCATCTGCCTGGTTGCCTTTAATGAAAGCTCTGTTACACAGGAAAAAGGGGGAGGGAGCATGAAACAATATCCATGATGGAACAGCCAAGCCAGAAAAGAGGGATGTCTGAAGAACAGAATGAAAGACTCGAGAATTAACTCAAGAAAAGAAACAATAAAGCAGCATGGAAATTGAGCAGGAAGGTACAAACAGGAAAGTTACAAATGGAAAGAAAGGCTGAAGTGACTCTTTTTGTTGTGAAAGAACAAACACACCTCAAGGACAAAGAGTCACTAACATATTCCCATGTACCAACTTCCCGTGCAACAATCCCCAGTTATTTTAGAGGATTACAGCTGTATGACCAGAAGAAATCATTTCCACATACTGGTGGGGAACTTCAAAAGCAGCTAACAAGGCTGAAATCAATCTCTCTTCTCTTAAAAGTTTTACATAGCAAGGCTCTGTAACAACTGCCCCCGAGTATGCTCTTAACAATCGCGAGGAGTTCAGAGCAAGCTGCTCAGGGCTATGATTCATTCGTGGCTCTCTGCCAGAAAAATAAATACATTCAAGACCAGTGGCCCCAAGGGGAAAGGTAGGCCACTCTTTAAAAAGCACAAGATAAATGATTTACAGAGCAGAATCCAGTTTTCAGCCTGTGTGGATGAGGAGGAAGGACTTTTTTACGTCTCCCGAAGATTTAGTGCACAGACTTGGATATCAACAGATGGGGGGAACTAGGAACTATGGAGCTGGGATTTGCAAAACTCACTCTGAGGAGCAAGGAATGACCCCTCCTGTTGCTGTACACAGAGTTCAGAAAGCCAAATCAAGACTTGCAGTGGGAATCCAGCAACACAAGGCAAACACAGCCAGCTCAGGTTACAGGGAAGTGCAGTGAAGTCTCACCTGTGCAGGGACAGAGGGATCCTGAGGCAGAGGGACACTGACAAACAGCTCAGAGCAGGGCAGGGCCTGAGCCACAGGCATCTGCTGCACACAGAAATGCTTCATTAGCTGCTGAACAGCTAGCAGTGCTTTACTTCTCTTTTTTTTCCCCACAAGAAGGTTATTTCTGGGATAAATGCTCAGGCAGCGAGGTGCAGGATGGAGATTGGTGTTTCACTGCGGGAGTGAGGCCAGCTCGTTCTCACACCACACTCATTTGTCACTGCCCTCTAATGTTCTTTCTCATCCAGGTCAGGGCTCCAGCCTGAATCTTTTCATTTGTCCAAGAGCTTTGGATCTCTCAGGATCTGTTTCTAGCACTGGGATCGTTATTTTCTGTTCCTAACCTTCCCACTGAGCACACCTGAGCAAGCCAACACCCCATTGCAGATTGCTTTTTATAAAGCTTATGCTGCAAGGTAAAAAATGCTTTGGCTCCTCCAAGTCCTCAATACACAGGAGGTTAATACACCCTACCCACCTTACAACTACACACTAAAGACTTCTGGATTTTCTAGAAAGGAACCTCTTCCTGCTAACAAAAAAATCCAGCCAAACCCCAAGGTTGAGTTTATTTAAGTGGCTTTAATCGCCCTTAGTTCCATTTTTTATCATATAAACTTTTCAAATTGGGGACTTGGGCCTCTTACTAATAGGGACAGAGAATGCCAGGGCCATACAAAGTTTCTTTGTCCCCATAAAAAGGTTAGGCAGCCTTGTGCCATCAGCATTTGTGGGGATTTGTTTTACACTTTCTATCACCAATGGATAATGCAAAGTGTTAGGAACCTGCCTCTGACCTTAGAAGGTTTCACTGTGATTTATTTCCTATTTCACAGTAATTATTTCCTGAGTCTGGATTAAAATTTCAAACTCAAATGTTTAAAAATAATCAATATTTAAAGTTTCCCTGTGATTAAAGCGAGCCTGCATGAGTCATGTTACACACAACAATGGATTTTCTACTGTCTTTCTTAAATTTATGCTCTCAACTTCTCCCTGGAAATAATTAGCAGACAAAGTCATTGAAATAATTTATTTTTTAAAGTGAGATCACTAAATCAAATGTAGCTTGAGAGATGGACCTGGTGATCACATAATACACAAGAAAAAATCAAACATGCTAATCAGGAAAGATAAATTTTATTTCCATTTTTTACCGTTAAATGATTTTTATCATTGACATTCTCACAAGTAAAATGAAATCTTTGCTGAATTTATTTCTATTAAGAAAAATTTCCCAAATTAGCAAACCCACCTGAGTCAGTGTGAAAAAGATTCTGTTTACAAAAGATCCTCCCAATTTATTGCACCAAACATGAATAGTGCCAGTAATCCCATTCTTTCATGGCAGCATTAATGTAACAAGTCATGTAAAACTCCAGTTTTCTTTAGTTTAGCTAATTTAAAGGGAGTACAAGTTTCATCTTTGTGGGCAGCATTTTCAGGGGAAAAAAGGATAATCAAAGAATTAAAAAATATGTGCTTTTGTTCATATTATTCCCAGTTTTCAGGTGTTTGGACAGAATCTTCTACCAAACAACACCTATTTCATAAGCCCAAGCAGATCCATGGAATTCTGATTTTCCTTCCTGGTTCTTTCCTTCCTTTCCCCCCCTGGTCCTTGGGACAATGCCCGTGAGTTGGACAATTTTCATCTCAGCCTCATTAGAGGAAGACACAATTTTATTATTATTAAATGTTCTTCTTTATTAATATTATTAAATAGCCTTTTTAAAGCACCTGACACTTGCCAAGCTGCTCATTTTCCCCTCCCACACTGTGGCAGCTTTTTGGATTCAGGATGTCACACACCTGAGAAGGAATTTCCCATTCAGGGCTGCAGCAGCACCCAGGAGGATCCTCAGAGGGATTCTAAGGATGAACCTGGCAGTGCAGGAATTCCCAAGGACAGTTCCACACCTGCTTCAAACTCTGTGGGTTCTCCAGTTCTGTAAATCCCTGAAAGGACTAAATGTGAGCCATGGATTATTTGGAAAGAGACCCTGAGGGTATTTTGGGAAGTAAAGCTAACAACATATAGAAAATGAGAGACTTTGGGTTTTAATCCATCTGGACAATCAATCTTTTTTACTTAAAGTTCTTCAAAATTCAAGCTCTAATATACAGAAAAATTCACTTCAGTATTTACAGAGGATAATTCCTTTGCCCTATTGCCAACAAACCTCCCATTAAAAAGGAAAATTGGGTATTTAAATCATCAGAACAGACTTCTTAAATACACTGTAATCTTCTCAAGTATGCAAAGTCACATCTGCAAAACATTTAGAGAAAAGGTACCATTTATTTACCCATACACAGTATGTAAAGACTCAAGATGTCTTCTTTAACCCTCCCTTTGTCATCTTATATAATTTCTTCATACTGTAAGTTACCGATTTCTTTGCCCCTAAAAAAGAAAAAAAAAGAGGAAAAATGTCAACATTTATGAAGGCTGACTCAGAAGGTGCTTAGTACATCAAATGAAGTATTTCCCTGGGGGAATGACAGCCTAATCCAGCAGGCAGACATGCAAATAACCTTCCTGTCACAGTCATAACACAGTAAATAATGACACCAAAAATACTTTCAGTGCTATCAAAGCATGGAAAACAGAACAGAATTCTGGTAAACACCATGCCATTGCACTTGGCATACAATAAAGGCAGACATCTCAATTTTCAGACATACAGCATACAGCAGCAGTCGTTGCCTCCACGCATTGAGGAGTTTTAGATATGATGGGATTGAGGATGACCCCCACACAATTTGTAAAATGTATCCTTGAAGTTAAACAATTTCTGAAGTTCTACCAGAGATGAGCTTTCTCTTACAGACCTAGAGTAAAAAACCCACAGCCTTTTGCTGGGTTTGGTCATCGAGTATTTGTAAATTTAAAAACAAAACACCAAAAGTCTTGGCATTTCAGGGGGGTTCTGAGATCCCAGCCTGTGCAGCTCCTTGCTTTTCCTTTTCTGTTTAAAAAAATCACCCCAAAACAAACAAGTAAAAAACCCAACCCAACACACAGAGTGACTGTTCAGGTTACAACGCAGTCTAATCACACCTTTACAAATTCACAACTGAAAAGGCAAGGTTTTAATGCTGCACAAAAAGCTCAACTTTTGACACCTGCACAGATTAAAGGTATAGCAGATTATACTTACTACAATCTTTCCTATGTTTATTTAATTGAACACTGACTAAAAATACACAGAAGGAATTTAGCCAGAAGTCACACAACATTACAGACCAGAACACAAGGAAAGATTTGCAACAAACAAGCAACCTCAACCCAAGTTTAGCCATGTGCTACACTGGATTTTTTAATTTCCTGGGGGCATAATAATATTTGATTTGGAAAGACCTCAAAAAAAAAATAAAGAAAGGAAAAGCCAAAGAAAGAAAGAATTTAAAGATAAAGTATTTTAAGTGATAGATGCATTCAAATTTGAGTTGCAAGAAGTCAAATGAGTAGGCAGCAATAAGGAAAAGTGCACACTTTTATTTCTGAAGGAATGTGACAGAGTAAGAAGGCTCTGATAACAAACAGAGCAGAGAATCAATTCTGCACTTCTCATGTCTCCAACGACAATTTAAATAAACACAACTTCACCTTTTGTAAGAAACCATCCATACATGTATTTTGAACTTACAAACCCACGTGCACCCCATATGTATGCTCCAACTTTTCCATATTTAATAGGTTTTTTGTAAAAGCAAGCACGCTAATGAAGTCATGACAGGCTTTTCTTTGCAGCATCCCAAACAACAAGTAAATAATCATGTAAATCCTCAAGTGCCTGACATATCTGCATGGGGATTGCACAGACAGTAACAATTCCTGCTGCAGCACAAGGCCAGGCTGAGCTCTGGCACTGCACAAATAAAAGAAGTGGTTCCAACATTAAAACTGTGGCTTTGAAAATGCCTGAGCTGCTGGGTGCAGCCCCTCTGACAGAGGAATTGCTCTGCCATTCCAGGGGATTCCAGGTGCTTCTGGCAGAGCAGCCCAGCGTGTGGCAGGTCCAGTGCAGCACAGTGCAGCCTGCAAGGAAAGTGCTTCCTAACCTGCAAGGAAAGTGCTTCCTAACCTGCAGGGAAAGTGCTTCCTAACCTGCAAGGAAAGTGCTTCCTAACCTGCAAGGAAAGTGCTTCCTAACCTGCAGGGAAAGTGCTTCCTAACCTGCAAGGAAACACTTCCCAGCCTGCAAGGAAAGTGTTCCTAACCTGCAAGGAAAGTGCTTCCCAGCCTGCAAGGAAAGTGCTTCCTAACCTGCAAGGAAAGTGCTTCCCAGCCTGCAAGGAAAGCACTTCCCAGCCTGCAAGGAAAGCACTTCCCAGCCTGCAAGGAAAGTGCTTCCCAGCCTGCAAGGAAAGCACTTCCCAGCCTGCAAGGAAAGCACCTCCCAGCCTGCAAGGAAAGTGCTTCCCAGCCTGCAAGGAAAGTGCATCCCAGCCTGCAAGGAAAGCACCTCCCAGCCTGCAAGGAAAGTGCTTCCCAGCCTGCAAGGAAAGTGCTTCCCAGCCTGCAAGGAAAGTGCTTCCCAGCCTGCAAGGAAACACTTCCCAGCCTGCAAGGAAAGCACCTCCCAGCCTGCAAGGAAACACCTCCCAGCCTGCAAGGAAACACCTCCCAGCCTGCAAGGAAAGTGCTTCCCAGTCTGCAAGGAAAGCACCTCCCAGCCTGCAAGGAAACGCTTCCCAGCCTGCAAGGAAAACTTCCCAGCCTGCAAGGAAAGCTTCCCAGCCTGCAAGGAAAGCTTCCCAGCCTGCAAGGAAACCTCCCAGCCTGCAAGGAAACCTTCCCAGCCTGCAAGGAAACGCTTCCCAGCCTGCAAGAAACCTCCCAGCCTGCAAGGAAACTCCCAGCCTGCAAGGAAATCCCAGCCTGCAAGGAAACGCTTCCCAGCCTGCAAGGAAACACTTCCCAGCCTGCAAGGAAACGCTTCCCAGCCTGCAAGGAAACGCTTCCCAGCCTGCAAGGAAACGCTTCCCAGCCTGCAAGGAAACACTTCCCAGCCTGCAAGGAAACGCTTCCCAGCCTGCAAGGAAACGCTTCCCAGCCTGCAAGGAAACGCTTCCCAGCCTGCAAGGAAAGCACCTCCCAGGCTGCCCAGCCACTCTGCCCCATGCAGCAGCTCAGCAGCAGGACATGGTTCCCCCATCACTCCCTGATCCCCACCCACAGCATGGAAAGAGCTGCCCCAGCACAGGCACAGCTCAGGTTTGTCCTCCCAGCTGCTTCCCTGAAGCAGCCCTGGGGCTGATGGATCCCAGCTGCAGTAAAAGTTAATGGTTGTAATTACGGCTCGCTCTCAGAATCCGAAGCAGTTGGACCACATGAAAATGTCTTTCTACTTCAGATCTGAATCTGGGGCTTGGTGGTTCCACCTCCCCTTTGGATTTTCCGCTCCAGGACACAGAACAAAGCCCTGATGCACATGGGAGCGAGCCCACAGCATTTCAGTGTAAACACGACTTATGTCTGGTTTTACTTAGCCCACGTTGAGTTTTCTGCAAGTGTCAGTGCTCTAGGACAGCAATTTGGCTGCGAGTGAGTCCCCCAAAGTTTCCTGGTAGGTTTGCCTGGCTGCAGTGCCCTGTGTTTTTGAAAAGGAACACTGATGCATGTACTGCTGAAGAGCTGCCATGTGGAGCAAAGGGTTATGTATTTGTAGTGCACATGCAAACCTTGTACAGATATTTACAGTGAAGCCAGTGGCCTGCAGTATCTGCTCAGGCAGCTGCTGAAGAGAGTAGTTAGCACAAAACCAGAGTATTTTATATGTAAAACTGTTCCTTAAAAAAAAAAAAATCTTTGAATCCTTGAAAACAAACGCTGTTCAGAACATCTGTGCTAACTTAAAAGTATCTTGAACAAATGCTTCTACTGATGATTCAATCTGTAAGATTGTATTTATAGAAAAATTTTCAAGGCTTGCAACATTCCTCGAGTAAAATATAAAGAAGAAAGAAGCTAAAGAAGTATCAACATGTCCTTCAGAGGAGCTAAATATAAGAGCTGCAGAGCGAGCTCCCAAAGCCCAGGCATTCTCTGGCTATGTGGGAAAACAAATCAAACCCTGGTGCCATCTCTAATGGGAAACAGAGAGGCAACCTCACCACAGACTCCAAGAAATACACAGGCGCATTTTCAAAAACTAAATAGGGCATTTAACAACAAACAAAAACAGAGCTGGAGCTCCACTTGAAAACCACATTGGCAGAGAAAGATGAAAAAAGTTCTCTAAAATGGGTTGAAATTCCTCCTTGTGCTCGTGCTCCTTGGCAGTGATGTTAATAGCCAGCATGGCATCTCAGCACAGCTATTGCTGATTTAACACTGAATTTGGAAATGCTGTACCTTGCACTGCCCTGCTGTGGACCAGAGCAGGCATCTCACCTTTGCTGGTGTCGTTCAGATAAAATAATCAGCTAAGGAAAACAGATTGGGTGCCCTGTAACACTTCAAAAAGAGTGATGGCCAGCTAATGAAAACTCTCTTTTGCAAGCAAAGTATTTGTACAGTTACTAGGAACAGCAATAAAAAGTCAGAGCTTACTCCATGGAGCCACAGATTTCATGAATCTCTTTCATATTTCTTTTATTTAAGCTACTATTCTTGACATAAGCACTGCAGAAAGTCAGAGCCTCATACTTTTCCTAAAGTCTCTGCTAGAAAGTGTGAAAACAGGTCTTAGGGGAACAGAATATTAGACAAGATTTGGATAAAGAATAAAGAAAAATGCAGCATCCTTAGGGACTGCATTGCAAGCTCCACATTTTCCTGTAAAACACATTCCTTGCCTGAGTCAAGCAAATACTTCCATGTAGGAGCCACATTCCTGTTTTCTCTGTGTAAATTCTGTATCCTACGAACATGGAGAGCCCCAGGAGCTGGCACAGCCAGGGCAGCAGCAGGAATGATGCCCTAGGGATGCATTTTAAATTAAGAAACCATGACTGGGAGAAAATCTAGAAGATACTGACAGATTTAACATAAACTCAATAGTAAGTGTTTGGAGACAAATATCTAAAAAAAAGATAAAATAAAAAAAGGGCAAAAGGTTTTTGCTAACTAAGTCCTAAAGCCATGGACACCCATCCCTCCTCAATTCCAGGGCAGATCACACAAACATCACATCTCAAAAATACTGAGGTGATATCCCTGACTGGTTAAACTTCACTCCTCGATTCTGTCACTAATGGTTTTGGCCAGATTCTGGCAGAAGAGTGTAAATACATTTAAAAAAAACCCAAATACCCAAAAAACTAAATTATGCAAAAAAGTAAGAAAAATTCCCTCCTGCAAGCCTCCTTGCTCAAATTTGGCTTGTGCTGGAGGCAAAGAACCAAAATTGCTTTGTTCCACCTGAATCAAACCATAAAAATATGTTTCCATCACTACAACCACTAGTAGAAAATAGTTTTTAAATACAACTCTCCATAACTGACTGATTAGAAGGAAACCATAGTATGTTTTAAAGCTAAAAAAACCCCCACTATATATAAAGCAAAAAAGCAGTTAAGACAAAGGGAAATAGAGACATTTCACAAATAACTGGTTTCAGGTGCACAAACCATGATAAAAATTACAAGTGCTACTCAAAGATGCATTAGGACCCCCCAAAGTCCCAGTGCCAGGAGAGGCTGTCAGTGATTTAGTGCATGACACACAAGAGGAGCTAACGAGCCCCAGAGGTGATTTTCTGTCCATCAGAACAGGTAGGAAGGAAGAATAAATAATCCACACAGCTTAACTATTTCTGTTCCTACTCCTGCACTTCCATAGAGAGCTCTGGCCCACGGGGCACTCAGCCTTTAAACCCAGTAATGGCAACATTTGAATATCATTGCTTTAGTGGAAGAATTGGGAATAGGTATGGATGAGTTCAGAAATTTATTTGAGCAACTTTAAGCCTTTTTAATACAAAAAGTGAAGAATTAGTGTCCATCAGCCAAATCTGGCCTGCATAGAAAATAAAATTGAACTCAGAAGCTGTTTTTTCTTACTTTTGGGTTGTTGAAGGGTTTGTTTGTTTGTTTATTTGTTTAAGAGTCACACAGACTGCAGTTCCTTTCAGCATTTTATAATTTTGCAATAGTTATAACAAAGCCCCTGCTTTAAATGTTGCCTTTATTTTCCAGGGACTTTTAATTAAACACACAAAAAGTTTATTCTTTAAACTCCTGTAACGAGACAGTCTTGGGGCCCTGTCATTTTTCCTTTGTGAAATCAGAAGGCCCATGTTGACAGAAATCACACACATTCTTACCAGCTGTCAGGATGGTTTTAGCACTCTGCACTATACTGGAGGATCTCACAATTCCTGAAATGCCTGCAGAGGGAAAAGCACACAGATGTTACCCATCTCAGCACTTGTGTGGGGATTTTTTTTTACCCTCCACCATGCACAAGTTAAATATTGTTCCAGTTATACAACTGAGCTCGCCTGAAAGTAAAACATACACTGAGAAGATTTGTGTTTGCTCTGCTTTTTCATACTAATTAAAAGTATTCTCTGTACTATTTATTTTATGTATAACATACCTAAAAAACCCCCAGATCAATATTAACACAGACAACAAGCAGTAGGAATTGACTGAATCCATTTATTTAGTGTTCCCATCAGTTCTCTACTAAGATGATTAATCACAAAGGATTCACAGATGTTTCATCTAAGCACTGGTAAATTAACATTCTAGAGCAGAACAAATTATACTCCCTGTTTACTTCAACGTGAAATTGGGATTTGGCACTTCTCTGACCAAGCAGAGAGACCTCTGTTGTGCAGTGCCTGCCTGGCTTTGCTAAATTACAGCTTTTGGAGATAAGGCTTGTTTACCA
Source organism: Monarcha castaneiventris obscurior (assembly GCA_026261815.1). Lineage (NCBI taxonomy): Eukaryota > Metazoa > Chordata > Aves > Passeriformes > Monarchidae > Monarcha > Monarcha castaneiventris. The sequence goes on from JAMPIT010000484.1 coordinate 18,721,077, forward strand.
CTTTGCACTGTGGCCCATTCAGTTCTCATTGTCCAGTGGTTCTTAGGTATTAACAGAATAGTACATAAAACATTAATTTTTTTTTCAGAACTATTAAGTTGTATTTGTTCTACCATGTATAAAAGCATACTGATATGTACAAAACCACTCACATCACTAAATACTTGAAATCAATGTAGAAATGCAGCAGTCTGAGACAGTCTTTCAAGCTGAAAGACACTGCTCTGCACTGACCACTTGGAATATAATTTCAAATATTTTTAAATCCTTCCTTCAAAGCTACTTCCATAATGAAGAACAAAGCTTAGCATAATAAGGATACAATATTCCACTGGAAAATCATTTGAGGGGTAGGAATAGGGAAGAGAAAGGAACAAATCACGTCTATGTAGCAAAATATCTTGGGACAATGCAATTCAGCTTGAGTAATCAGCTTTGTCTTGTAGGATTCTCAAATCGCTTGGCCTGGCCTTTACCCAGATTGATGAATTAGTAAAATGCTTTGGCCACAAAAGTCAGAGCATCTTGGTTTGTTCTCCTAAGAGTTTAAACTGCTGGGCCTGAAGATGTGTGCAGGGTTTGACACTGAGCTGCTGCTCCCTGTGCAGTCACAGCTGTGCCTGCCAGAGCTGCAGAAACACAACAACCAGCACAAAGAGCTCGGGGGGTGGGGGTGATTCAGAGCTCTGTGTGCAGCTCAGATGCTGCACCCCCTGCTCCCACATCCAGCTTTTATCCTGCTTTTATCCCATGATTGTTGCAGCCAGCAGAGAAGGGGCCATGAAAGAAGCTGGACACCTCCACATCCACGTGCAGTTCATCCCCTGCTGTCTGTGGAGAACTGCAACACCCAGGAGCTTGGTTTGCCCCAAAGAAATCAGCCTGAGAGCTCCCTCAGCAGCTGTGTCTAGTGGCTCCCAGGCATCCAGGGAATTTTTGCTGTGCTAAGGGAGCTTGCAAAATTTACTACCTGGAACAGAAAAAGTGTCGAGTTCACCAAATACATAAAGGACCCCAAGTACTAAAGTTTTTCATCTCTCTGCAGTGTAGCAGAACACTGGTGTCTGCAGCATCAGCTTGAACTTGCTCCTATGACATAATCCTGCCTCAGAGCAGTTGTGCTGATGAGAAGCACCTCAGCCTCTTCCCTCCAAGCTGGAGCTCTCTGCCAGGGCTCACATGTCTGGGCTAATAACCATGATGACTGGGAAGGGGAATGTCAGCAAGTCAGAAAATGACCTCAGCCTTGCAATGGATGACTGGGAGGATATAAAGCTTAATATTTTGATGAAATTTTGCCTGAAGATGGAAGCATCAGAGTAAGGTGATCTAAGCAGGCCACACTATTCCCTAAATGCTGCCTCTTTCAGGACCCAAACCACAACACATCTTCCTGTATCACTAGGAATGCTATTGACAACACTTCAGATAAGCTGCCTGCAATCAAATCCAAACCCAGGTTTTTAGGAATGTATTTCATGATTAATCTCCTGGATTTTTTCACCCTTCTCTTTTAACTCATCCTTTTGAAATAGAAGAACATACACAATAGATTTGTATATCTATAGTGTCTTAAAGGAGATTACAGGCATTGATCCAGACCTACCTTGATTCACCACAAATCCACAGTCAGGGTCATGGGCAACTTGCAGTAAAATTTCTTCCACATCTCTGTTCTTTCCAGGAGGGTTTACCAGAGCAGTTATCTTTTGTTGCAGAGTCTTTGGCAAGGCCATAAGTTGTGTAAATTGACCTTCTGGACTTTTATCAATCTGAATGTTATAAAAATAAGACATTAAAAACATTCAGTTCTCTCTTTTTTTAAAAGAAGTCAGAAAACTGACCTCTGATAAATATCTCACAGAACCTGATCCATTTCACTAGAAAAGGTCATTGACAATGCTAATAAAAACTTCCCAAGCACAGGGAAATGCAGTATCTCAGGTCTCAACTTGAAGAATGACTCAATGCAAGGGTTTTTATTCAAGGGAAGATACACACGATCTTGCTGTGTCTGCAAGTAAGTTTTCATTGAAACTGTATCATTTCTGTTGTATCCAATTTCCTTTGGAAACATAAGTACACTACAATAAAAAAAGAGTTCCCCAAAGACCACTTAGCTGAGTTTCTTCTGCCTGAATATAATCAAACTGCAGACACACACACATTTCAAGTTTAGTTTGAAAACCATTTTCTCTGCTTTAAACTCCAAACCACATCTGGTTTGTATAATTTGAAGAAAACATTCATCCCACATTTTCCAATCTAAATCAAAAATTCAACGACCCTTTTTTGAATTCAGTGATACCAACACTCAGGCCTGTACAGATTTCTCCAAAATGCAATGCAGGATGGGGCAGAGCTCTCCAAAAGCAGAGGAAAATCTGAAGAGCTCCTTTCCTCCCACACAAGGTTTTAGACACTTCATGGAGACATCAGACAGGAGTCTGGTTGCCCTCTCCACTCCCTTTTGTCAGTGTGGAGAAAATGATCTCCAGATGAGTCAGCCACAACTGCACAGGCAGCCGACAGTGAGCAGCTCTGAGCATTGTGTGGGAGGAATCCATGCCTGAACCAAAACTCAGAGCTGGGCTCTGCCTTCCCTTGGTTCTGAGGGACCTTTGAAGAAAGAATTTTCTCTCTAGCTCTGCATATCCTGGAGAAGGGGGTTCTATTCTGTGCTAACTGCACCCCCAACAGCAGCCAGCCACCTTTGGATTCCACTGGGGAATTACTGCCAATAACCAGAGGAAGGTGTGAGCAATAAAGTATTAAAACACTTTGCTTCAAATCACCAGCAAAATGAAGGCATTTAATCAACAGCCTTGATGACTATTGTGGGATTGTGGAGAGATTTATTATCCAACAATAAATTTGTACTATGCTACCAGGATTTGTTTCAAGGTAAAACAACAGGGAGTTTTTTCTTGAAGGAAGTATTACTAATTCGTTCCCAAATTCATTTAAATACTGCTTCCATCAAACTGTTCCCAAGCAATAAGAAAACATGGAGACAGCTGCAGTACAATACAGATTTGCCTATGTTTTATCCCAAAGCACTGCAGTAAAACTGTTTACTGTGCTCGAGCCTGTAGTTAAGCCAATTTCTAACAAACCCATCCTAAAAGCATTTGGGAGATAATTACCCAGGCTGGAGGATAAAGAGATGCCCATGTCCATGAGAAAACTGGTGCTATTTGTGACTTCACCATGAAGTTTATATCACACTCAAATGTTCACACAGGGACATGCAGATTACAAGAGGAAAAATTGCTACTGACAGTGGCATCTCTCCCCTAACTGCACTGTTATACCAGAAAGGTGAAATTCGAGATACTGGTCATTCTGGATTTCCCAAAAACCAAGGAAAAAATGGGTTTTTATGGGTATTAATGCCAAAACTTCACTTGGGTTTAGTCAGTTGATTGTCACAGCTAGCACTTGATGAGGTTCTTCGTGAGTTTTTGATTGCAGAAAGTTGTACCTCTGAGTTGCAGCCTGATCTCTCTAACACAAACCATCTGTTTATTCCTCACTTCCTAGCCTGTTATTTCCATATGGAAGTCATTAGAACACACATTTTACAATGATCTGTTCTGGTTGCCTCGCTGGGGTCCAGTTCTGTGCCCATCCTCAGAAAACGAGCAGTAGCTCCTCCATCTGAAGAAACTGGTGTGTAAGGCAAGTCTTCTGCTGGCAGAATTAACCAAACAACAGAAACATGACAAACAGCAAGCACAGAGCCCACAGCTGCTCTCCTTGGTGCGTGGCATAATTCCTGCCTTCTGTCAGTGTGATAAAGCACTTCCACTTGCTTGCTTTAAAGCTGTTTAGAAGGAGAACACTTGCCTCTAGCCTTCCCAGATGGTGCTTGTACACCACTTGAGGGCAGTCCTGGAGTATGTTACTGTACAGCTTCTGGAAATGGGCAACGTTGGGTTTCACTATGTTCTGCACTTTGGATTTGTCTTCTCCTATTATCATTCTGAAATCACCTAGGCAGGAAAAGGGAGAGTGAGGCCATTAGGAAAAACCCAAAAACACAAAGGAGGAGAATGTAACAGAAAGCAACATAGAGCTGTCATCTAAAACTCTGTTCCCCAATATTATATATGCCTATACAATCCACAGTAAGGTTCACCCAATAGTAAAATATTCAGATACCTTCAAGCACAGAAAAAATGCCCTTGAAGGCACACATTGTTATGTGGCCTCTGATAAAACGTCATCAGCCCATGTGTCCATATTTTCACTTGGGCAACAAAATAATTCCAGCTATCAGGTGGCAGTAACAAGTTACTTTCTTTGCAACCATACCTCAGTCTCGACAGATTACAAAACAAATTGCCCACTCCTCATACTTTGTATCCACAAGCAAATAAACTGAAATTTTCCAATCTGAGAGGAAATAATTTGCATTGTTTCTGCACTCCAAGGGCAGTACCTGGAGTTCAGCTAACAGCACTCATGGTAAGATCACTGGATAACCCTTTCCTCTTCACCCTGTATTGTTAGATGTTTCAAAAAGAAATTCCTTTCAACACCATTGTTACATCACTGGCCTTTACACTTTCTTTTCTGATCCATGGCTGAAAAGTTTCAAAGAGAATAAGTGAAAGGACAGTCAGTCTGCATGAAAGCATTCCACTACCTCTGTTAGGTACTAGCCTGGCTGCTCCCTGGGTTTCCAGCCAGGAGTTAGATGCTCAGTGTAGCTTGTACCAACAACCAGAATTCTGAATCAATTCCTTTTCCCACTTCCCACATTCAGGAGATAAACGTTGTTGAAAGGTGGCAACTTGCTAGCCTTCCTTAGTTTATTTCAGTTTATGCCAAGCCACAAAACAAACACTTCACATATAAATGGTACTGACTCAGTGCTCTCAAAAAATGCAGAAAAAAATAAAGGATAAACATTTTCTAAATTAAAGCCTGAACAACTCTTTTCAGCAGTCTCCAAGGAGACTGATTAGAGTAACACATAGAATCAATTTTGTCTACTAGTACAGCCTCTGAAAGACTTAACAAAATGGCAGCAAAATAAATATCCACAAGCAGCCTTTTTCTTGTGCATTCCCAACTGGGAGCTGTATTGCTTCAGCTTTGTTCATACAGCACAGCCAGTCTCAGCATTTTACTGGTTTCTGTTTAACTGCACTGTTTCAAAGAGTATCCAAAAAGTATCTTGGTCACTGGTGCCCACCAAGAATCCACTGCCAATGCCAGTGCTGGGCAGGCTTCAGGTGGGCAGGTAAGCAGTAAACATCCCTGGCTGCCAATCCCACTGTCAGCACCCCCTTCCTGGTGCTTTAAAACAAGAATTTAAATTTAAAGGCAAGAATTCAGAAAAGAGCTGCTCTGGAAACACGAGTTGCAATCTGAACTTCACTCAGAAGTGTTACATAAAACAGCAACACTCCTCAGCACGGCCAAGCTGCAGCTTAGACCCCCCTGTGCTTTCTTTAAAAGCCAAACTTGAATTTCTGTATGAGCAAAGGAAGTGCTGTGGAAAGCACAACTCCAACCAAACTTGTTCATAGTAATTACAGTAAGGATGTCAGCATTTAAAAAGGAATGCTGAGTTAAATAATAACACTTACATCTTATACTGAAGAGCCATTTGCAGTAGTTTCTTCAATATTTTTCCTACCAATTTCCTAATTAATGACTTAAAAAAAAAAGAAACTCAACAAATACCAACCAAGAGTGTTCAATGTGCATCAAAGAATCATAATCTGGATCTTTAAGTCAACTAAACAAGAACCTTAAACACAGCACACTCAAAAAGACATGACAAGGTATGAGTCAGACTATCAGATGACTCAACATTGCACTGAGTGGAAAGAAAATTTTTTTTCCCAAGGTTTTGAAACATTACACCAAAATACAATCCACGCAAACAGAAGAGAACCCACATGATTTCATCATATCTAATCACTCACACTTAGCTGTTCATAAATCAAGCAGGTATAAGCAGCGTTGCTGATGCACCTACCCCTGTTTCCTGTGAATAAGCCCAGTTTTGGAGCTGTTATGTAAGCCACCATTCAGACAGAATTTCTGATGCATGCAGCAGTGCAGGCCCAAAGCAGGAAGGCAGATGATTGATCACACACGGAATTCCAACTGTGGCACAGCAGCTCCAGCTCCAGCTCTTCCCCTCAGCCACCTCAGACCCCACACACTCACCAGAGTAGGAGAGTCCTGCAATCTGCATGTAGAGGTCCTCTTCAGAGAAGCTCTCTGGCAACATGAGAAAGGCTGCTGTGACTGCACTCTTCAGGTTGCTGACAAGGGCAGCTTGCAGCTTGCTGTTCTCATTCTGGGCCAGGATTTTCACCTGGAAAAGCAGAGCCATCGGAAGCAAGACTTTAGGGAAGCACTGCTGAAGATGGAGCAAGAAATGTTATTTATTTTTCATGCTGGATTGTGTAAGAAATTAATTGAAGATTAGATCTTATTAGTATGGTACAGTAAGTACTAAGTATCCCCTTCTGTTTACACCGTGTGAGAGAGAGGAACATGTTTTTAAGAATTAATAGTCTGCTGGAAAAGGCTGTTTTTACACACAAGTTTGGAACTGTTATATGCAACAGACACTGAAGAGCTAGTCACCTTTACATATTCATCAATTTAAGGTTAATCAGAACAGGAAATATGAATGCATCAACAGAAATACTTCATGTGGGATTGTGCAATAACAAAAAAGACTATTGTCACACTGTCATGGTTTAGCAATGAACAAGTGAAAATAATATGCTAGGCTTCAAAATCTGAATGCCTGAAACACTGATAGCATTTATGAACAAATTTGCAACAGTTCAGAGAGCTGCAAATCTCCCAAAAGTCAGAGTGCAATAGTTATCACCCTGGCACAACAAGGATGAGTGTTGATTCCTGGGGTAAATCTGAAAGAGCACCAAAGTCAAGGAAGGCTTTTTCACAGTACAGAGAATTTATATTCATTGTACCATGTCACAAATCAAAGCAGCAGCAAATGCAGTCACACTGAAAATAGCTATTCACTATTCACTGCTGATATGACATCCAGAATTCTTCCTTCAGTTATCTTCCTCAATGTATTAAGTTTCATTCTTTACCAAGATAACAGCTGCTCTAACCTGGATCACGCTGTAATATGTCTCTGGAGATAAAGCCAGCAGTCTGAGACAATCTATTCAAACTTTCACTCCAAATTTTTTAGTTAAAAGCATAATTAACTTCTGTTCCAAGACCTGAAGGGATTTCTTCTCTAATCCTCCCCCTCCCCTCCTAACAAATTTTCCCTTAGCACTGCTGCCATCTGCTGAAAGCACATCGAGGCAGGCACAAGGGGGAAATCAAAGACTATTTTTTGTGACCCAAATATGAAGGAGAAAAACCAACGTGCAGAACCCATGGTTCATTCAATTATGAACCAGACAGTAACTGCACAGCAAAGCTGCTTTCATCTTTAAAGATTTCCATTCTTTATCTGTGTTAAGTTTTGGCCACCCCTATAATCTGTTGTAAAAGGCAAATAACACATTTAACATTAAAGGGACTTGGCATTAATAGAGCCCAGTTATTCAAGATTTACTACAGGCAGAAAACTGTTATTAATATACTCACCTTTAGGGGTTCTTTTTCCACATAACACAGAACATCATTAAGAACCACGTTTCACCTCCTCTCTGAGAGATTATCCCTCTAGGGTTACACCCCTGAATCAGGGCAGGTTATTTGTGCAGTGCTGATGCACAGATCCCTAACAGATAAAGTTCAAACTGCAACTGAGCATTTTGCAGCCCTGTAATTTCCTGCATTTCCAGAGAGAGAACGGAGCAGTTACCGGCTTTTGGAGGCGCCCAGCGACATAGAGAGTTTTCCAGTGAAACAGATCCTCAATCAGGGCATCAGTGCTAATTACTCCATATTTTATCATCTGGAGGAAAAAAAAAACCAAACAAAGCAAAATAAAGGCTTTTGAAAAAACCTATACCTGCACCATTTTCCCTACATGGAACTTACTATGTGCCATAACTGTCCTTAATTCTAAGGAACAAATATCTTCCAATAAAAAACTGGATGCATAACAGGCAAATATTTGTTATGTTTTAATTAACACATGAAGTAAAAGAAAAATTTCCCATTTACACGCAAACTTTACACATTGGAATAATCCACATTATGCTTGATGATATTGAAAACACTCAAGAAATAGTTTGTCAGAGACATAAATTAAAACCTCCAGACATTTATGCATCCTGTTATTGGGAGGTGGGGTGTGTATCAGGGAGTTTTTTCTCTTGCTCTTTGATATTAGGAAAAAAAAAAAAATGTGATTTGGTAGCTTATTTTATGTAACTGGAAAAATCATGGGACTTTGCACAGTTTGTTATGAATTTGTACTACCTGAATTTCCAAAGATTATCACCACAGCAAGGCAGCCAGCTCCAGAATTTCCACACAACAAAGGACCATAGAGTGTAATATGATTGTCATTAGAAAATAAGACCAGGGCATAAAGAGCATAAAGAACACAATGCCATGGCCAAGGCCAATGAAATGGTCCTTCCAATGAAATGGTCCTTCCATGGTCCTTCCAATGAAATCCCAAATCCCTTTTTACATCAAGCAGATAAAGTTTAAACCCTGAAATCTCGTACAGGGACCAGAACACCAAGACTGACAAAGTGTTTCCCTCACTCCTCACCAAACACAGAGGTGCAGGAACAGGATTTTCTGGACAAGAACCACTCACCAAAATTATTAATTACACCCAAGCCTGGCAGGTCAGGATGATAGATGTTAAACAACACAAATGTCAATTCCAACTTGCTGCGTTGGAACTTGAATTTTATATAAAACAAATGGTTAAAGTCCACTTTTGCTGTTGCTACATGGCCAACTGCTGAAATTAAGCACCACCAGAACTTCACCACCACCAAAACTGGCAGACAGCAAGGGATAAGGAATTTAAATCCAGTTCCTGAAGCGCTTTAGCTCTGAGTTCCAAACACTGCTCACACTTTTAAGGTGCAAGACCAGCTGCTCTGTTTGCTTTTTAATTAAAATGCTACTAATGAAGCAGTTTGAGACATAAATATTGAAGATACCACGAGTTAATCTACAATTACAATCTGCAATATTTGCTTCCTGAAACCTGCTTTAAGCTAATCATTTGAATACTTTGCAGACAGAAATATCTGACTTAATTCACTGAGACTACTTGTACTTACCCTGCCATTGCATGGCACTAAGGTGTTGTAGTAAATTCCTGCTCCATATCTCTGTATGGTAGTTATCTTTTTGGGGCCAAAAAATTTTAGGAAGGAATAATGACTCCTGTTCTTTAACAAGTTTGTCATATGCCAGGTCACAGCATCATCAACAGCAAACACGAAGTCCAGCATATTGTTCTGGGGGTAAGGAAAAGAGAGTTGGGGTTTATATGTCAAGAAGAGCCAATATTATCATAATAATTTAAGATGTGTACACAGAATCAAACTTCCGGCTAATCATTTTTCATGAGTAAAAAATAAAAATAAAATCCAAAATGTAAGCATTAGTGTCAGATCCTGCTTAGGTTCTAATGAAGTTGAATGTTTATCGTCAGTCTATCAGACAGCCCAAAATTTTCCTGTCCTGGAGGTGACCAAACTTCAGCCCTCCCAAACAGGGGAGCAGGTGTAAGATCTCCAGCACCCCAATTCACAGCTCAGTGGAACAGCTTACAGTGCTAATGAACAGCACTTTTTGGCCATGAATGGAGGGATGTGGGCAAATAAAGGCACCACCCGAGAGCTGGCAGCAAGGAACTGCATTTCTAGCGTATTCTTTTCTAGTGTATTCTTTTGCTTTTGTCAACAAAACAACCGAAAACATAAAAACAAACATTATTTCCAAGCTGTTGGCCCTCAGACGATGAGGAAGCCCCCACAGACTGCCATTTCAGCGCGGCAATACATTCTAAATCCCCCTCATTCGGTGCACAGCAGTTGGACAAGCTGTAATAATTCTCTTTAAGAGCAGCGGTAAATAACCTGACCCGCATCGGTACACGCTGGGCTGCAAGGGGACCCCGAGCCCCCCACAAAGACAACCCCACTGCGGGACCCCGCCGGGCAGCCCCTGGGCCCGGACCGCGCACCCTCCCCGGACACATCTCCCCTCGGCGATGTGGGATCTTGGCCCCTCGCCGGCCACACGCCGCAGGGCCGGAGGCGGCTCCGGTACCCGGAACGCGGCGGGGCCGCAGCGCTCACCTCGCCGTGCTCGGCCGAGGCCCCCGCCTGCCGGAACACCCCGGAGCCGTAGGCGAAGGCCAGGCTGAGCTCCTGCGGGAAGTGCGCCAGGACCCGGCGGAACTTCACGGCCGAGCTGGACAGCACGGGCAGCGCCATGGCCGCGGCCCCGGGCCCGGCGGCGGCGGCGGGAGGAGAGGCCGCGGCCGGGGAGCGGCGGCGCCGCGCTGCGCCCCCTGCGGCCCGGCCTGGGCATGGCGGGCTGGGCCGCGCCCGCAGGGGCCGCGCTGTGCGCGGGGCGCTGGCGGGGCACGCTTAGCTTCCCCTCAGTGCTTCACTGGGTGCCCTCAGTGCTCCGCTCAGCATCCCTTCAGTGCTTCACTCTGGTTCCCCTCAGTGCTCCCCTCAGCATCCCTTCAGTGCTCCACTCTGGTTCCCCTCAGTGCTCCGCTCAGAATGCCCTCAGTGCTCCGCTCAGAATGCCCTCAGTGCTCCCCTCAGAATGCCCTCAATGCTCCGCTCAGAATGCCCTCAATGCTCCGCTCAGCGTCCCCTCGGCTCAGCTAAGGATCCCCTCAGCGTCCCTTTAGTGCTTCCATCAGGACTCCTCTCAACCCTCCCTTCAGGCTTCCCTCAGGGTCCCGTCATGGTCCCCTCAGTGCTCCAGTCGGAACTCCCAACAACGCTGCCCGCAGGACTCCGCTCACAGCCCCCTATGGTCCCCCCAGGGTCCCCTCAGGGTCCCCTCACTGTCCCCCCTGAGTCCCCTCACTGTCCCCTCATTGTCCCCTCACTGTCCCCCCTGAGTCCCCGCAGGGTCCCCCCGAGCTGTGCTGTCCCACCAAACCAAGCAGCCCCAGCACAGTGAGGTGATGCTCAGCATGTCGGTCTAACATTTAGTCTTCCACCCCACCGCTGCTTCGGCTTAATTTTTTTAGGTCATCGCAATTCTGCACCCCTTGGTTTCGGTTGTTTTTCCTCCTCTTTATCTTTCTTTCTTTTTTTTTTTTTTTTTTTTTTTTCTCTAATTCATGTTTTATCCTGTTCCAAGGCTTTCCTCAGGACTTGTTGCTGGCGTTACAGTTCTTCACACATCCCCCGGGGAACACAAACACAAACCCACGGCGTTTAATCATCGTGGTGGTGCTCAGGGCTGTCTCACGCTCTCCTCGTGCTGAGCCTGGCTTGGTTTGAATGTTCAAGTCCTACATAATAAACCTGTCTGAGCTCCGTGCGAGTGCTAAATGTATAAATGTGCCTCATGAAATTGAAGCGTGCCTCGTTCCCTCATGGTTTTACACTTGCCTGAATCTGGTACCCAAAACCCACATTTTATCTTCCTATGGTTTATGGCTTTCAAAATTCCCCACCTGAGCTCTGAGAAAAGACCAGCAGTCAGAGATAAATTTATGCTCATGCTAAATTCCAAACACAATTAGGTCTTTAGACATCACCGGGCTCATAATATCTGCTTAAAACAAACATGAAATGTTCTGAAAGCCTGTTACACCCACGGAAGTTTGTTATACATGGCTAAGTCACAGTCTATACAATTGTTACTCTGATGGCAGATAAACACATCATAAATCAGCCCGTGTGTGACCCCAGGCATTGGGAATTTTGGGAGGGAGCTCCTGAGGCAAGAGAACAATCCTCTTATTGGCAAATCATGTAAAACTTTAATGGTGTGAGGTGGGTGCCACCATAAAACTGCCCCAGACCTCAAATTTTCTGAGCTTTTCTACATCAAATGATGCAGCCCGACAGATCTTTCTGAAGTCTCCATTCTAAATATCCACTTTCAGAGGAGAAAACAGCATGCTAGGAGGAATGTGTTTATATTCGAAATAATTGCATTATAACTAATGAATTTTTACTACTCTGAATAATAAGGTCCCAAAGGTCCAATTATGGCTGGGGTTTGGAGACTTTTATTCTCCCCTAGGATTGTGATTCAGTGCCCAGTAATCTCTCTGAACTGATTTAGCTGCTCATAAGTCAGATCATGGACCTTGTTCTTTCCTTAGTAAAAGTATTTCAGTTATTAAAGGTATTAATAACACATTGATACGAAATGCTACATTATTATATATATACTATAATTAATAATTATTATTTAAATACTTCATAGGACACAATATAAAGAACAGTAGATTTGCTGAGCTCACATTTTAAGTTTTTTCCTGCTGCTTAGGTTAGCCAAAGGTTTTGCATTACTTTCGAGAGACCGATGTAGCTCTACAGCAAAATTTATGGAAGTACACAAAGAAACATTTTGGTGGTGTAAGTAACTGGTGTTGCTTGGCTAGCTCTTTTTGCACAACTGAGAACGCTTCATGCAGAAGCTTTCAAATACCTACACTGACTTACTGGTCAAGTTTGTGTTCTAAACTCTATTCACCTTCTGTGCTGCTGTAAAGAAGTCTAGTTTCATTCAATCAAAATAGAGTTTATATATGTTGTTATGGATGGTATGGAACTGGAATACACTTATTCTAATGAATAAGTAAAAAAGGGGAAGCTTCTTTGAAAGTTAACAGGCTGGTAACCTTTCAGAAGGAAGTTATATTGTTGGCTGACATTAAAAATTAGGGTAACAAAGCAAACTTTGGAGAGGGTATGATATCTGGGGCATTTTGCCTTGGATGTTCGTGTATTAGAGAACATCTGGGGAAGGAGTTGCTCCAGTGTTGCAGAATAGTCCATCTCAACCTCTACCTTGCCAGCTCAAATTGTCTCCTGGAGGCTTCCAAGGTGGATTTTGTTCAAAAAACATAAAGGCCTTGTTTTTCAGCTTTCCTACAACTTTATTCTTTGCTCTTCTTCCTTAGCTAACTTTCATGTATTTTAGGCTAAATCTAAAGTTTGTTTCTTGCATCTACTACTGACTTTGAAATTGATTTTCTTTCCAGTAGCACAGTCAGTGTCAAGACTAATTGTCATCTGGGACAAAACCCTGAGCTCATCTGAAAGTTTATATAAAGCTATTTTACATCTCATAGTGATCCTGAGTTTGGCCTCTAATCTGTTTTTCAGTGGAAGTTTTGCTTTGCTAACTTTGGTAAGAGAGCCTGCAAACACCAGAAGGTCTTCAGTTTGATTTTCACTCTCAGCCAGCACTGCTGATGAAGGGAGCAGTTTTCTTCTCCCCGCTTGTATCAGTGTAGGTGTTTGCGTGGCTGCAGATCAGAACAGATTGGGGAATTGATGTGGGTTAAAACCAACTGTCTGGGGTTGTTGGGGCTTTTTAAACCAGTCTGGTTTTAACCAGGTCACCGGTGTGCTTTACCACACATGTTTGTGTTGGTGCAAACAGGAGAGATGAGAAGATTTCTTCTTCTGTTGACAGTGCTGGTTCAAAAGAGAAAAGTACTTGTTTGGGGTTTTTTTAACAAAATTTTCGCACTTAAAATCTTGGCTGTGATTGAGCCCATGCATTAAAGTTGTGTAAGGAAGGGAACAACATTCTGCATGTTGCACAGTCTTTTGCTTTTATTCATTCCTCTCCAGCCAAGTAAATTCTAATACTTGCTACAGTATATGAGAGAGCATGACAAGAGTGACCTTGAGCCTTTATTTCATTTTTTTGGCAATAAAACACATGTTTTGAATAGCCCCCACAGAACTGCATGTGTAGTTTTTGTTTCTGCCTTGCCTCCAGCTCCTTAGAGTGAAGGAGCCTCACAGAGTTCACTCAGTTCAGTGTCTGAATTCCAAGAGATATTTGCAGCTCCCTGTACCTATTGCCCTGTAGCCCAGTTTGGGTCTTCCCAGAGTTATCTGAATAACAGCATCTTCAATTAAAAGAACAATTCCACTAACTTACTGTGGGGATCTGAATACTCACAGTCTGTCAGCCCATGGGTTGATGGCAGTCTGGAGCTGGGCTCAGCTCTCCCGTGTGGACCAGTGGCTCCTCTCTGCAGCATCGGGAATGCTGTGGTTCAGGAGGTGTTGAGCACCCCACTTTTGGTGGTTTTGCTGCCCCAGAGTCTGCTCAATTGATTCTTCCTCTGCTCTTACCTCCGTGGGTCTTTCCCCAACAAAACTGACAACTTCCTGCCCTTCGGTTTTTCAGTAGTGGGGAATCTTTGGATGTCCTACTTTTCCATAGCATGTGTCTGTTTGGTGGAGGTGGCAGACTCCTATGATTGTAGACTTGCTACTTCTTGCCTGGAACTGTTGTAAGCAAAAAAATTCATTTTCATAAAGTAGTGGCAGCATCTGGAATCAGAAACGCATCTTGTTTGTTTGAAATTTCAGTGTGTTTCTGTGATTGCACTATTTTAAATTCTCCATCACTCCATCTTTTATTTATTTAAAGCATGGGTTCTGTTAATTGTTGCTGGCGCAGCTGCACACACATCTGAATTGGATTGCTGGTTTTATATGCTAACATCTAAACACCACCAGGTGTCCTCTGTTTCTGTACCAGATCTGAATTACCTCCTGGAGATCCTCCTCTGGATTTGAAAATATTCATTTTAAACAAACCTCAGGGGTGAGGGGTGACACACAACCCTTTTCCTCAGCTTTGAAGAGGTTGTGGTGTGCAGCCACTGGGGAGTGGTAGGGGATGTGCACTGTTACATTTTGGCACTACAGCTTTCCCCCTCACCCCCACAAGCTGATTTGTGACCCCGTGGCTCATCAGTATCCAAGGGATTATTTTCCAGCAAGGACAGAGATGTAGCTGGATATTTCCAGTTGTCTCTCCCAGACCTGTTGCTGAAAGCAGCTCAGCCATCACCACGCACAGGCTCATCCTTCTCTTGCCCAGAGATTATTAGCAGGAGCAGTTAGTATCAATCAACAAATGCATTTTTGCTAGGCAAGAATAATAGTCGAGATAATTGAAATAAAAATGAGAGTAAAAGTTGGTTATGTACTGAAATTTGTGTGTTTTCTTCTTGCCTTGGTCCTGCCTCCTTGCTGCTTCTAGTCAGGAAGGGATTTCTGTGACAGACTGGCAATGTGTGAGGGAACATATTTTTACACAGCAACACATCCCTCTGTGGGATGCAGTGAAGCCCTGGGAGACGAAAATCGTGCTGTGCCCTTGCAGGTGGTGCACTGCAGGCTGCTGCACCCCGGGCCACGGAGATTTATTTTGTCCCCAGCAGCTTCTGAGCCCAGGAAAACCAACCTCTCTCCATGGGAGCAGCTGAAATCCCCAGGGAGAAGTGATCAATAGCAATCATTCTTCTTCCTGAATGCTTTAAACCAGTATCCCACCTTCCAGATTTTAGGGAAGTTGCACCTTGTTTTAAGTATTTGGATAGGCAATAAGAAAAAACCCCACATTTTATGTTTTTCCCCTCTCTGTGGAGACATCAAAAAGCAACGAATGACGGTGATCCCTTGCTCCATTATTAGATGGAACAAATAGGAGCCGTAGGTTATCCCCAGTTCAATACTTTCTATTTCAGCTCCCCACTCCTGAATTATTCAGAGCCCTGGCCCTGGAGTGGTAACAGAACTGCAGCTGCATTCCTGGCAGCAAAACCTAGAGCCACACCAGATGGTGGCTCTCCAATGCCTCTGTGAGGCACGTGAGGAAACCACCTGAAGGTGACTTCAGAAAGAAGTGATTTCAGTGATGGCAATGCTTTCATGCTTTCCTGACTGGGACAGGATGCTTCCTTACCACCCTTTTTTTTTCCTAAATTTCCATTTTGTGAATATTTCTAAACACAATTGGGTGGTTAACCATAATGTTTGTTCCTGTGATGTGTGTAGATGATGATAAGTCATGTCAAGGGTGTCAGGATGAGGGTGTGATGGTTGGAGTTACTGAATGATCCCCGTGGATTCTGCAGGGATGTTCCTGTGTATTTTAATTGATCAGCTGTTAATTACAGCTTAGCCACATTTGATTGCATACTAATTCATGAAAGTGAGATCTTGTAGTTAGCTCGTACAATTTGTGTGCTGGAGGAACTTTATTGGACAACAGCTTGAATTCAAGAGTCTGAATTAAAGTGAATTTAACTGCCTCTATTATTACTAATATGCTAATATATTTAAATCATAAGGAAGGCAGTTATACAGCTTCAATACAGGACCTTATTCATTAGCCTAATAATTGTAGCCACCAAACTGCATATTCTCATCATGATGAGTTACCAAAGCAGAATTGAAATTCTGTGCACACACAAGAAAGAATAAAAAGGATCATTAAGCAGAATAAACAGCAAGTGACACTGAAAAATACATTACAGTGATATTTTAAGCTAATGCTTGTGTGGGCTGTGCAAAAGCACAAAGAGTTTATCTCCTACAATCATTTCTGCAGTTCTGCTACTAAACAAGGGGTTTGTTCTGCTGCTTCCCTTTACCTCCCAGGCTGGGTAAGGCCCTTCATGTTCTGAGGCAAGAGAGGGAGGACAGCAGGGTGACAGGGCTGCAAAATGGGATAAAGATGAGGGAAGGTGTTGATCTAGAAAATGACTATCACACAATCGCTGACCATTTCTTCAGAATGTCATTTTTAAAAACCTCCTTTCATTTTTGTAAAGAGGCTAGTCTTAATCAGGAGGAATTTTTTGTCCCTCAAAAAGTGTTCATTTATGTTCTTTATCCTTTCTAGGTTCCAGTCCAAGTGGAGGCCCTGTGTTGGTATAAAGAGCCTCATTCCGTAGATGAAAGGGCAAATTGTCATTCTAATTCCTCCTTTATGAAAATATTCACTTGCATCACAGTGTTATCAGTGGAATCCTAGCTGCTCTTCCATTGCTTAAGCTGATTTATTTGAAATTGTTATAGTGGGAGATGCAATCAATGGAATTCATATTCTGTGAAAATTGGAGCTTTTAATACCGAATATAGTTTATAATGTCATGGCAATAATGCATCATGATCATGAAAAATGAGAATATGCATTTTTTGGCATTTTGTAATAATTTAGAAATGACCATTCTTATCTGCATTTCACATGAACTTTGTTATCTGTTGTGGAAATGAAAAATGCTTAGAAGGCCATTTTCATGTAGCTAATCAGTGCTGTAGGATTTATGTTTCATTTCTTTCACCATAAATGCTTCAAGTGCCTAAGCAGCTCTGTCTGAAATGCCTGCAGTCCCCATGTGCACCTCACCTGAGCTGTGGTTGTATTTACTTTCCTATTCTGCACTTAATTCCATAAGGCTTTTTCCCTACTGAGAAGAATCTCAAATGATTTGAGTTCCCTTGTAGAGCAACAGTTATACACGAAATCTTTCTTGTGGTGAATATTTTTCTTTTGGTCTCTCTTGCAGTTATGAAATGTTCAAGATGCTGTGTTTAACAAACATCTCCGAACTTCAGCGCACTCATAAATGGATAAAAGCAAAAGATAAAGAATTGAATTTTAACTTCTGTTGAAAAGGTTTCTCTTTCCTTTGATTTAGAGGTTCAAAACTGTTGCAAAAATCCCAGTGATGAGCTTAGTTTGCCACAGCTTCGCAAGCTGCCTTGTTTGTGTGTCTTATATGATATTTTATATGGTCCACAGGTAATATAACTCTGTAAGGATAGAGTTTCACTTTTGCTGGGGAGGGTGGAGCTAGCTGCCTCTAATTGTTACAAATTACGTTAATCTCATCGTTAACTAGACTTCTAAAGAGCATGACGTTGAATGAACATAATTAGCCATTCATAAAGGCTTTGTGTATTTCTTCTCTGTCAAAAATGAATTTCCTTGGGCTGCCACAACATCCTTGTGAACAAACTGGTGAGGGATGGGCTGGGCCAGAGGTGACACTGAACTGCCAGGCTCTGGGGGGAGCAGGCAGTGGGGCTCAGCTGGGGACAAGTGCAGCTCTCCAGGGCACAAAACCGAGTCCAGCATCGCTCCATAGTTCCATAAATGGAGTTTGATGCTGTGTGAACACCCTCTGTCCCTGCCCCATGGGTTTTGTCATCCAGGTGAATCAGTGCCTGGGTTTCCTCCTTCAATCAATCTGGGTTAATCAGCCACAAGTAGGTGATACTTCAGTGCTGAAAAATTCCCCAATATCAATTCTCAAAGTCCAATCGGACTATAGCTGTTTTTCTAAAAGTATCACACTTCCATTAATGATTGGGATTTATTTGCCTTTCAAATGTACTGGTGCTGAAGCAGCAGCTTCTATGTGCAGAGCAGTGAACATCCCAGTGTGGCCAACAGAGCAGTTTGGGTTTTAGAGCTGTGTAGGATTTGTTGTTGCCACAGGCAAAATTATTAGATGTTCTTGGCCTTGTTGGTACTCTGAGATTCTCAATAACCCCTTTGATGTCTCTGTTTGTACATATCTTTTGTTTAAAATATTCTCTGGATTTCTGGTCTGCTTTAGATTCCAAAACAAAATAGGATGTTACTGTTGAATTTCCTTGAAGAATTTGTGATAAGCTGATGAAACCAGTCTTGCACATAGGTGCTGAAGCAAGAAATTAATAGCATAGATCTATAAAATTCTTCTTAAATTTGTCATGTCCAAATTAATAGTAACATAAATAGTTAAATCTAGAGAAACCTTTTTATTAGAGAAAAAATGAGAATTCCCTAGGAATCCTAACTTTGAGAATTCATCCCGAATATTTGAGATGCTCTAGATGGAAGTGTTAAATTATCTGGCACGGTGTTTTAAAATCAGGATGTTTCACAAAATCTCATTAATGTTTTATGATGGAAATGGTATCAAATGGTATGGAGAGATATAATTTTAATTCAGGTAGGTGGCTGGGGGATTTAGCACTGCTGAATTGAAATTAAAAAAGGAAGAGAGATGAATGCATTTCAGGATAAATGATTTATTACAGGCCTACCAACTTCCCCACGGAAACAGTAAAAGGAGTATTGTCTCACACATTTAGAATTCTCTCAGACGAGGTAGTAGAGGAGCAAGAGGGAGCAAGAATTTCTTGGGAGAGAAATACACCTATGAAAAATCTGAAATTTGGCCTAATAATCCCTTGTGTGTAACCAGGGAGGGTAAATCACTGCCCAGTCTTCCTCAGGTGAACCTGTTTGAATTCAAGTGTGCAGCTGTGGAGGAAGCAACATGAAATACATTCTTTTTAGGTATTAAAACAGAGAAAAGTAATTTCTGATTGTTGGATTTTCTCTAAATTGAAGGGCTCTTATTGTTCAGTGCAAACTGCACTGAGCTACTGCAGAGATGGAGGCACAGAAAGGTGAACTTCAGGAAGGTTTGGCGTACTTCTAGTTCTTAAATTCTTATTTATTTTGCAAAAATTCTGTGTTCCAAAGGCTGAGAACTGCCTAATGAATCCAGTAAAAAAAAAAAAAGCACACTGTGGATAAGCAATTAATTTCAAACCAAAAGATTATTAAAGGAGCTTGAAGTGGTTTTAATTTTTTTTCTGAGCTCCAGAGCCACAACTTTTGAGTTGGATAACTTGCATTTGAGTACCACTTGTGTGATGCTCTGTTGGCCTCATGTTTAGGGTTAGTAGGAAACTGGGTTTCTACTTGTCATCAGAGAATCTGCAATTCTGACAGCTGTGAAGGATGAAGCTGCAAATCACCTTGGTGGATTCAGATGCACATAAAATGCTCTTTCTGACATTTTCTGTGGCATAAATCATATTTACTTAAACACAAGGTTGTTAAATAGACAAATATTACTTAAGACTCTTGTGTCCTACATACAGTTTACATTACCTATTCCTGTTTGGTTTGCTTTAGGACTACTCTTATTAGCTAAATAATAGATTTAGAAACAAATTCTTGACAAGATTATTAGACACCTTTCTTCTTGCTTTCATTAATTTTGCCCAGTAACCTGTATTCATTATTTTTGTAGTGTATCTCTTTATTGTAACTACATATTTGAGTGCCTGAGTTTTGATCAGTAATTTGGGATGTTCCTCTAATTCCCTTCTTTGGTGTCTCTGAAAAAATTGGGAAGTTGTATCCCAGCATTCTAATGAATCTGAAACCTGAGTAATCTTGAGATAATATTTCAATTTAATCTGAAGTAACAATAATATTGAAGGTTGCTGCACAGAGCAAAAAGTTCCATGGTTTCTGACCTGCAGTGTTAATGACATTTTCTGGGGTTTATTTATTTATTTGCTCCTTGGACTATTGTTCCTTTCATTTGCTGTTTTGTCAGAGCAAAACCACAGACTTTTACCAGAAGTCTGGAAACCCTAAAAAGCTTTTGCTTCAAATATCATTTACAGTTGATGGACTTAGAATAAAGATCAGGAGCTGTTTTCCCCAGCAACTTAAATCTACTGCTCTCAGAATATATTAGATTTTCGGCCGTTTGCTCTGTTCACTGAATTCCTGAATAACTTAATAATTACTTGCCTTCAGCAGGGAAGAAAACTCTTCTCACCTCAGTTCTCCACCTGATTGAGGCAAAAGTAGCTGTGGTAAGTGGCAGTGCTGGTGGCAGAGCACACACTGAGGCAGTTGTGTTAGTCACTGCTCTCAGAAAGCACAGAAGGTTCTCACGTTGAATCAGGGAGATGTCAGCTGCACGCCTGGGTATTTTTAGTGCTTTCCTTCAGTTCTAATTAGCAGTGTCTTAAAACACACTGGAAATTCAGATGATTCCTGGACTGGCTGTTTATCTTCATAGTAAATGAGAATAACAAATGTTTCTTAGTTAGGAAAATGCTGTGTTTGGCTGCCCTGTTAGAAGCAGCCTGCTCTAATGGTGCAGGTCAGCTTCTGCAAAGATAAATAGGTTTACAACAGCAGCTCTTGGAAGGGTCACTCTCTGCTCTAGTGATGGCAGGATTTAGAAGTGTTTGAGGAAACTGAGGTGCTCCTGTGGCCTTTGGGAAAGGATGTACAGCTCTGCCAGCCCTTCACTATAGAATTAAGGTGTACCTGCCTTCATTAACATCAGTGACCTAATTATTCTATGCGTACCTGGGCTGGGAACCTTGGATACATTTTGAGCCCAACCTATGGGATGTTACTGTTAACCCTTTTTTCAGTATAAGTGATTTCATAACCAATATAAGCCCAAATTTAAAGTTAAATTCTGATATTCTTGAATTTTGGACAGCAGTTTTCAGAGATTTGGTCAGTACTAGATTCCTTCCTCCACCCTTACTTGAAGTTTAAGGGGTAAGTAAGCTTTAAGGTTTTTATTTCAATATGCTGCTAACAATTTTATAGGTCTGTTTGGCAGACTTAATTACATATTACTGAGGAGAAGAAGGTTTCTGTATTATTAAAGATATCTTCACCTTTACAGGTGCCCTGAATTGAAGGAGCAGAACATAAACTGTGTCATTAAAGGGAGCTGCCAGTGCCAGTTTGTGCAGTGACTGGAACACATTGCACATGGCAGGTGACCAGCTTTGGCTGCCTGGAATCTGCCCAGTTCATGACTAGTTCCTGCTGTTTGTGCATCTCCAAAGGAAGAATATCCCTATAAAATGTGGAGATTATTGCTGTAATTCTGAAGAATTGCAAGGCAGCACAGGAGGCACTTCTCAAGGTGAACTCCACAGTTCATTGCCAGAAGCACAGGAGAAGTTGGAGCAGTGACTTCGTGCTTTCTGTCACTGGTCTCTGGCCATGTAGGAGGTTTAATTCTCAGATCTATTTTTCTGCTGTCTTCCAAGAGAATTGAAATGTCACCGCTTCAAAGTCATGTTTTCAGAATAAAAGGCACAGCCTCCCAAAATACGGTATTGACTGAGTAGTTCACCCACTTTAAGCCAGATCTGTAAAGAATCCAAGCCAATTAAGCTGGCTCAGATCTCACTTCTTTAAGACTCCTCCATTCCAGAGCAAGAATCAATGTCAAGTGTTTCTGTTGACATTCTGGGCACTATTTTAAAAACCCAACCCTGTTTCCTTCCCTAATAGCAACAGATGGATCCTTCTGACAACCTTAGGGTTGGATTTCAAAACAAGGATTTCATTTTTGGTTTTAAAAACCTATATAGCTCAAGGAATCAAATAATAAAAGCACATTGGCAATGCAGGATACTTCACAGCTTGGCACCCAGTGCTTTCTTTTACATGGTGACATGTGCAGAGCTTCTCAGACAAAAATGAATCATGAGCAAATGATTTTTCTCTCTTACAGACAGCATTGGGGAAAAATAGAACTGCAAAATACCAAAAGATGTTTCCCACAGGACAAAGAGAGGGAAGTGTATTAGGGTCTTGTTCAGCAGAAGACTCTTAATGGATTGTAGAAATTTCTGCTGGCACACAGGGTGGCTTTTCTCAAGCTCTGATCTGGGCAGATGCAGCCCATCAGTGCCAGGGAGCCAAGAGCTCGTCCTGCCTGCAATAATGAGACCTGCTGGGGAGCAGGGAGTGAGAATTCAAGTGTTTGCACTGCCCCTGGGTGTGCAAAGCAAACCTTTTCTGCCTGTGACACGTCCTGTGGACAGACAGTTAAAATCTAACCTGCTAGAAAATTACTAAAATGTGAGAAACCGCTCATTATTTAGTGAGTCATATCCTTAATACAGTTGTAGGATGAAGAATAATAAAGTAATGTGTAAGAAAGAACTTGTGTTATTCTGAAGGGAAGGTGAATTAGTCAAAGCGTTGCAGAAGAACTTGAGCATCTGCAGCATAACCGGAATTTTAAATGCAGGCACAGATTTATTTTTTGGTTCAACATCAAAAATTCAAGCCTTGTGTATTCTGCAGGTAGCAAAAACTGATTAGGGATTCAGGCAGACATAAACAATACTCCTGTCAAATTTTCCCAAAGGATATCCATCTTTAATTCAATCAAATGTCTGAGATTGTTCCTGAACAGATTTTTCTTGGGGCGTTTCTCATTGCATCAGGTTCCCAGAGTTTTATTTCAGGACTTTCCTTTGATTATTTCCCCCTCTTCCTTCGCTGTATCATCACCCAGCCTTCATCTCTAGAGTTAATCACAAACTCCACTTTCCCCTTCCAAGAAGAAAGGTGAGATGTGAAATCCAAACAGAACATTCCTGAGGTTTCCCATTCCCTCACTCAGGATGGTTTCAGCAATCTGGCACTTAAATGACAGCAGAAAACCATTTAATATCTGAATGACTCTTGCACAATGAAAAAATACTCAGAGGTCCAAAGTTCTTTTATACAAAAATGTACCACAGTATTATCCAGATATCCCACTGATAACATGAAGTGATTCCAGTGTATGAGGTGATTGATGCCTGTGTGTTACAGAAACACATCTTTTTCTTATTGGTTTTTTTATTTAATCCCAGCTTTATGGATCCTATCCATAAAAAAAATGTCTATAACCTTTACCATCACAAAAACCCAAATGTTGATTTGCTTGCAGATTGTGAAGTTTTCAGTGGAATTCCAGATTGCTTTAATTTTCTGGCTATGGAATAATGACCATAATTCTCCCTCCCCTCCCCCTCAGTTTTAGTGGCAATACTGTATTTACTATATATGAAAAATTTCACATATGATGACTATATGAAGGTGTTTGTTCACTACAGAAATATCATTTGGGCCTTTTTCCTTGTGGTCAGTCCATTTAATCCTTACCACAGCATGATTTAATAATTAAAATGCTTCTCCTCCTAAAATTCCCTTTCTTTGCTGAACTTTCACAGGAAATTTGGAGGCGATCAAATATATTGAGCACCAAAAAGAGGGGGGGATGTGTGTTCTCTCAGTCTAGATTTATAGAAACAGTCCAGAAATTATTATAGAGTGAGGAGCGAGCAGACTTCAAGAGAAATTAAAGAGAATTTAATATTCATTGAAGAGAATATATCATATAGTTTATTTAAAGATATTTTTTAAGATACCCATTAAAGTTGTCTTCGGATCCAATTTTGCTTTCAGTTGCCAAATGCCTTGCTGATTCATTTCTCTTAAAATTTGGTGTGCTCAGAGGGAACTTGAAAAGAGTAATCAGCTCAGTTTTGCAGCTGATGATTTCTGCATTTACCCAATTTGACCATTTAAAAGAGCAGCGTAAGTGAAATAATCTGTTCCTATAGCAACACCGAGAGTCTGGAGGAGCTTCCACGGTGTAGAGATGATACTGAAGCCTTAGAAAACCCCACAAGGTACAGACAAAAAGTGTGGCTTCGGAGACAGCCCAACTTTAATGAGCAATAGGAGGATCTAACTTGTGTTAGGCATTAGAATGCCCTTTATTACAGTACCTTTGATGGTTTCTTGGCACAAATTTTGGTGTCGCACTTGGACACGAAAGAACCACGCAGACCCAGCTCAGTTCAGGACAGAAAAGAAGCCAGGAAAAAGCCCCAGCTGTTTATTTTACTTCATATATATCTGTTCGTAGGAATGACATGGATTGCAGGATGAGGTCACCACCTCTCCAACCACACTGGTCAAGAGAAAAGTCCATCAAACTTCTCCTCCTCAGGAGAAGGAATGAAAACAAAAAGGATCGGTGAGCCAAACATAACTGTGTTTACAGAAAGTGCCTGAGAACTCCAGCACAGAAATGAAAAACATCAAAAGACTGCAAAACTCAGGGTGACATTTTGGGAATTGCAGCTCTTGCCTGACCTCACTGCTGGGTTTGCCAAGCAGCTGATGGTGGCAGTGGCAGCGTGCCCAACTCAGGGAGGTTCCAGCATGAGCCTTGTGTTTAAATACTGAGGTGCTGGCAAGAGGTTTCTTGTGGAGAATTAAAAAATGATCGCTTGTTTCGTTCCTTGTCTGGTTTTTTCTTGGTAAGTCAGGCTTATCTTTCTCATTTGTTTGTTGAATTCCAAGTAGAGCACGGTGGTCTCTTTGTTTTCTTCTTACTCTCCTGATTTCATAGTTGAGAGAAGAAACCAGTCCTTGCTGAAAGACACACTCCAAGTGCTTGTGAGCACTCAGCTGTCCTGGTGTTTGTCTGCCAGGCTCCCACAACAAAACTCACAAGGAAAATTTTTGCCTTCTCCAGCCACCTAGAAACAGAGACTAGACAAGAGTAAGGGAATAAAGGTCGGTGTTTATTTGAAAGCCTTCAAGGTACACCCTGGGGGAGCCAGAGGCTGCTTCCAAAAATGGACCCCAAGATGGACCCCAGGTCACGAGTTCTTCACACCTTTATAGGTTTGGTTCATTTGCATACCACGGTTAATTCTCCAATTAAAGCCCCAGTTCAATGATGTAATTCCCCTCAGCTTGCTCCCCCCTTAGAGGCTTTGGGTTACACATTTTGGGCCTAGCAGAGCCTGGCTGTCCTTGAAGGCAAAGCCTGGAGAGGCTTTGTTGTGTCTGCCCAGCACGAGAGAGCAGAAATTCCAGGCTACAAGGAACTGCAGAGTTACACTCTAAGCAGTACAGGATTTGTAAAATATAAAAGTTAAAACCTCAGGCATCAAAATCTGTCTTTTCTTATGGGCATCGCTGTAGGACACCAGTGGAGAACAAAGGTGAAGCCAAAAGTGTTGGAAGGGCTCTTGGAGAGAGCACAAAGTTGGAACTTCAAACACAAATAAGTGGAAACACGCAAATATCTGATAGAAGAATTTTTTATTTTTTGTTAATACCATTTCTAAATTTTAATATAAATGCTGCAGTACAATTCACAGTTGCCAAATTACGGTTTGTGTTGAAAGTCTGTATTAACAATTTCATCAGTACAATGTGTCTAAGATGAGAAAAAAATGTATGAAACCGAGAGAAGACAAGGTTTCTAGCAGTTGAAATCTTTGATACAGGCATGATTAAATTATATATAATAGGATCCAAATTTCAGGGGGAAAAAACTGAAGTTTCATCCTGAAGAGGGCTATAATTTAATGATGGAGTTGTACTGGATTAAGAGTTCTGCTTATTGAAGGAAAAAATCTTGTGATTTGCTCATCCTCATTTGTTCCTCACCATGCTCCTGCCCCTCTGTGCCCATTTCCAGCCCAGCTGCTGGTGCTGTCTGCAGGCTTGGGCTGACTCAGCTCCAGCACCTGGCAAATTCTGCTCAGATTTGGGCTCTCACTGCTTCCAGCAGCAGCCAAACTCCAGACAGCCCTCAGGCAAGCAATCCCTGAATGTGTGGAGATGGGAGACAATAACAAAGTGTTCCCCTCTCAGGTCAGCAACCAGGGTTTCTTCCTTAATCCAGAAGAGAACTCTGAATTCATCCAGAGTTTTATTTATGTCTGTCACAGTCTTGATCTTATAAAGGCTCTGATGTTTACAAGCAAATGTATGGATAATTTCTTATTTAATTTTACTTTTAAAAATAAATGTATAGATCTGTACAACTCAATAAAAATCCACTGGGTTTTTTTCTGAGTTCTTGTGTAGCTCTCTAAGAGTTACACAGAACAATTCTTGTTGTTTGAAATGAGTTCTTGACTGCTTTTACTGTGGTCCTGACAATTCAATTATTTGCTTGTGTATAACATTTATAAGGACCATAATATGAGTGCTTGCAGTAGCTCAATAACACATGTTAATGCTAAAACAGATTTATTTTGAGCTTCCTTACCATTTATGACTGGTGAGGGTAGAAAACTTTGGATAATGGAAGTATGAAATCTGAAAGGATGAAATCTTTTAACTATTTGTTACAGTGCAGTGTATTCTCGTGTCTTTATTGTATTTCCATTACCTTTCCCTAACTGGACAATGACCTGAGCTAATTTAGTACATTGAGAATAAAATTAATGTTCCCTGTCTTAAAACAATTTGTTTTAACTTGCATGTCCACATTTAAGAAATGCAGTGCGACCTTAACATTGTGTATTCAAATTAGAAGGAAAATTTCTGTCTCTTGTTGGTTAATCCAGTTCTGTTTTTCTCTTTTTTCTCCTTAGATTATGAAAATGAAGTCAGGTTTTCTAATAAAAATTAATTTTTCATTCTTTTATTTGTACTTTAATCTTATTATATTATTAACAGCTAGACTCAATAATTTATTTTTAAAAACACTTGGAGAGCACCTTCTGGTTATTCATCCTGGCATTATATACACCTTCGATAGATCTAAAACCCCTGCAAGGCAACGAGCAAAATGAAATCCTGATTGCCTTTGCTTTTTCTGAGTGAAATAAGAGTCTGAGAACTCTGTCAGCTCTAAGTGCATCAAACATGGCTGATATGTCTGTGTGGGAAGGAGCTTGGATTCCATCCAAAGGTTTTGAGGCATTGCAATCAAAGAGAATTAGTTCATATAATACGATGGGTTTTGTTTAGATGAGTTCAGCAGTACCTTTCATTCTTATTTAACACTCTCTGTAGCCTTTAGCACTTGCAATATTCTGATTTTCAGGTATGAGTGTGAGCCAACAAAAAGCTCTTGCAAGTGCAGAACCACAAACTGACAATGTATTCAAAGTTGGTCACAGAAACATTCTTTCATTCTACAAAATCTTAGGAAAATATAAATCCCTGTTCTTCACTGGGATGGTCCTGAGACTTCCAAAAACATTTCTGAGAAATGTACTTTCAAAAGCATTACTGAGAGCAGCAAGAAGACATGAATAGAGTGAATAACCTGAAATATTAACATATTTCCTCTCTCCAGAAAGAGTGGTCTCCCATTGCACTGAGTGCCTTTATGGCTGAGATTTTATTGAATTTTCCCAGTTGTCCTTTTTGCAGCTGTACAACCATGTGCAACTACTTATATTGCCAAGATTCTAAGTACATGAAATCCATGCTCGGAAAATCTTTTTCTGAATTGTGAATATTTACAGAAGATTAAATACATGCATTAAGAAAGAGCTGGCCACAGGGCAAACCATTGGCTGGGGAATTACCTGGGAGTGTGGGAGAAGGACAGAACAAGGACTTAATAATGATGTTCACACTGCAGCCAATTGTCACAGTCAACAGACTGATGAGTTTCTCTTGGCAAACCCCTCACCATGTCTAACCAAACTTCCCCTGAGGAGCAGTGTCATGGCCAATACAATTAAACGGGGTGGTGTGCTGGTTTTGGCCAAAATTTAACAATAAATCCTCTGGGAGAAAGTCAGGTTACAACCACCCTTCCCCCCACCAGGTTCGGGGAAAAATTCCTCGAAGGAAAGTGAAGGAGATAAAACTTATTTATTGACAAACACACAGGAAAAGGATAATAATACTAAATAGTAAAACCCCTCACTATAATGAGAAAACCTGGGAAGAAATTGGAGTCCTCTCTTAGGTGTGGTCCCTCCTTCTCAGAGCTGGCGTGGGGGGTGGCCTTAGGCCCCCTCCGGGCCTGAAGAGAAGTTCTCCTGATGGGTTCTGATGTTGTTGGAACAGTCCAGAAGAGAAAAAAAAAGGAAGAAAAAAACCCCACCAAAGTCCTAGGAAACACTCCAGAGAAAAAGGGAAGAAAAAACCCCCAAAAAGCTGGCTGAAGAGACAGGCAGGGAGCTCCCTCTGTGCTCCTGCAGCCAGGGAACGCAGAGGAGTCTCTGTCTCTGTGTCCTTGGGAACTGCTTTGAAAAGTTCATTTGTTTTTTTCCTCCCCTCTCAAGCTCAGTTTAAAGGCACAAAATTATTTTTTGGCATAGAGCCGTGATAGGGGATCCACATCACAGAGTCACCCCAAGACAAGTGGGAAGTTTCCTCTCTGCATTTCCAAGTCACTGACTCCTCTTCTTGTTTCAGCCCTTGCATCTGCTGGGCCACTGAGCCACAAAGAGTGAGAGCACTGAATTTCCATCTCCAACAGGCTGCTCAGAGCTCCTGCTCTTCCTGAGGGAGCTCTTCACCTGCTCCTGCTCCCCTTTTGCCCATCCCCAGCACTGGGACCTCATTTCACAGGCACTCTTTATATAATTTGCAGCAACAGTGAATATACCCATGTGGAGACACTGAATATTTCTCTCTCTGTGTGAAGAGCTGAAACTTTGTTATGCCTTGTATGTGCCCTTCACTGTTTAATAAAGGTGGAGAGCAGAGCTCCTGAGGAAATTCTGTAAATAAACACACAGAGTGCTGGGCAAAGTAATTAGCAGTCATTATTTCTGTATGGTTAAAAATATCAGACAAACCTGGGTTTTGATTGCTTCTTCGTATTGATTCACCTGTTCTTGAGAACTGAAGTATTTTTTTTTTTGCCTGGATGTCAAATCTGTGCTAGGGGCAAGCTTGGCAGCATTTGCAATCCTGCAGCACTTTCCTGGTTTGTTTTTTCCCAAGTGGCAGCCATCATCATGTCAGAAAGTAAAAGTGGCAGTAAAAGCAGTGGTACCTCATTTTGACTCTCAATAGTTATGCTTTTTAGCTATGCCTTCCAAGGAAAATTAGGTGAGATGGATGCTGAGAGTTGGTTGATTGAGGTACAAGAGGTACTGTCAAATAGCAAAAATGAATCTTTGGCTAGATTTTTAAGATCAATTTGTGAGAAATCCCTGGGTGGAGGTGTGGGTGGGCTGCCTGCCTGGCCTTGCCTGAGCAGCTCCTTCTGCAGGGTGGTACCCAAACCTCAGCTCCTCTACTCACACACGTTCCTTTTCTCATCTGATGGGCAGCAAACAGGAGTTCATTTGGCTCTTCCCAGAACTCTTTCTGTTCAAACTCTTCTCGCTGGATGATCCAGAAGCCCCTCCCATGGAGCCAGAGAGATGCCTCTGATTCAGCAGCCATATGAACCAGATATCCCTGTATTTTTAGAGACAGCCTTAATGCCAGGCTGAGGCTCCGATTTTGTGCTTCGGGGCATAAATTGATTACTGCTGAAATCAGAAGGGAAGGCTATCTCTGAATCTCTGCCTGCTGCTCCATGGAAATGGGCTGGACACGTTATTGGCAGACTGTGTTCCTCTATTGCTGGCTTCTAACTCTGCTGCTAACGTGAGGTTTGTTCAGAATGTAATTACAAACTGACAGGTACATATTTATTCTAATTGCATTTCATAAGGGTTCTTAATCTTCATAAAGACACCGAGTCTGCACAGTGTCTCCGTGTCACAAGCAGTGACTCACCAAAAGAAGGAGGGAAATGCAGAACTTTACGTCTTTATGGTGCTCTGCCAAAACCTAAATGGGTCTAACAAGAGATTGGATCTTTAATTTTGGAGTCAGTCTCCTTTGCAGGACACTTTCAGAACCTACTATTTCATTCTGCCATTAGACGTGGAACTAAGTTGTAATATGTACTTATAAAAATATCTGGAAAGCTTTTGTTTGGGATTTGATAGCTGAACATCAGGGGTTTTCCCAGCAGTCCTACAGGACTTATTTCCTGTTCCTACAACCAAATTACTCCAGAGAGGAGAGGATATGTGCATAAGGGGAAAGAATAAACGAGTCAGTGCAGTTAATAAAGCAGGATTTATAACAAATCAGTTTGACAATTTCATTATGCTTCCACTCACCAAGGTGAGGTAACAGAGCAACGTCAGGCAGATTAAATGATCTTCCTACATCCGTTGATCACTTACTTGCTTAATTCTTGCTCAGCTCTAATAGGAATGTTTTGGGAGCATTTGCAGATCCCTGGAGGGGGAATGGAGCTGTGTGAGATGGTGTTTGGTTAGCACTCTGATGGTGAGGATGGCTCTGGCAGAGGCAGGGTGCAGAGGCAGCATTCCCTCAGCCTCTTCACCCAAGCTCTCACATCCTCGTTTGGGTTTGGGATCCCCTCTGGGGGCAGTTTCTCACCTCGGGGAGTGGGACAGCGAACACTGGTTCCAAACAGTGACAGGCACAGTGTCAAACAATGGTTCCAAACGAGCTGGAACCTGGTTCTTTTGGACTCAGTTCTTACTTTTGCCAGTTATTACTGGTGTTTCTGTCTTTCTAGAAGTGATGTATAAGAATATTCATATATAGACACTGCTGGTCCCTTGGGCAGGAGCTGGGAATGATGCCTTCTCCAGCCACCTAGAAACAGAGACTAGACAGGAGTAAGGGAATAAAGGTCGGTGTTTATTTGAAAGCCTTCAAGGCACACCCTGGGGGAGCCAGAGGCTGCTTCCAAAAATGGACCCCAAGATGGAGCCCAGGTCACGAGTTCTTCACACCTTTATAGGTTTGGTTCATTTGCATACCACGGTTAATTCTCCAATTAAAGCCCCAGTTTAATGATGTAATTCCCCTCAGCTTGCTCCCCCCTTAGAGGCTTTGGGTTACACATTTTGGGCCTAGAAGAGCCTGGCTGTCCTTGAAGGCAAAGCCTGGAGAGGCTTTGTTGTGTCTGCCCAGCACGAGAGAGCAGAAATTCCAGGCTACAAGGAACCTCAGAGTTACACTCTGAGCAGTACAGGATTTGTAAAATATAAAAGTTAAAACCTAAGGCATCAGGAATGTGCCTGCACCACAGAGAGTCATAGCTGATGCACCCCTTTCAGCAAAGCCATGGGCACCTTAGGTGGTGAGCAAAGAAAACCACTTTATAATGAATTGCTTGGCAGCTTTGCCAAGACATATACCCAAAAAGTCACTTTTTCCCCCAACTAGAATGATGAAAAAAATCTGCATTTTGAGAGGGGCACTCGTCCAAACAGGCTGATTATGCCCTGGATGGAGTGAGTGTCTCATCCAAAGCCTGAAGGACACTGCTGCCTGGCCAAAATGTAAGTAGAGGCTTTAAATAAAATATGTTGTTTGGGCTGCCTTGCCCTGGTATTTACGAGAAAAAGCCCAGGAGTCATTGCCCTGGGCTGCTCCCCCTGGGCTGGCAGAAGACAAGACCCACTTTTGGGGAGTTTATTTCATAGAATCCTTTGGTCTTGGCACTATTCAAACTGGAACTGCAGAGTTTGCACTGGTTTGGATGCAGGCAGGGATCACCATTTAGCCTTAATACAATCATGTCAAGGCAGAAGATGAAACTGGGGTCAGAAATACAGGTTCTGCTGCTTCAGTAGTCCCAGGAATAGGGCTAGCACAGGAATAACAGCTTTGTGTTAAATTAAAACATTAAATCTGTAAGAGTGAAAAGTATTCCTGTAGAGTGTTTTTGAAAAGTACTAGATAAATACAGTAAATACAGCCTGAATGGCCTTTTCCAGAAATTCCTATCACAGCAGCTAATGATTAGAACGTTATTTAATTGAGTTGCTAATATTAATTCATTAGCCATAATTTGTTTGTGGCTCAAAGTTAGCATCCTGCTGTAAAAACATTAGATGGGGTTTTTAAATTGAAATCCTATTTAATGATTTAGTGTTTCTGAAATTGGGAAGGTCGTTGCTTGGAACCTGGGCTACTCACCTGGCTTCATAGGTTAATGGTACCTCTGAAATGAAATACAGAAGTTTTTCTTCCTAGTGTATATTCAGCACTCATCTGTTCCATGATCCAAATTATCTCCTACCCATCCATCATCTACACCCCTGAAAGGAAAGCTAAATGGCAGCCTTTAGCAATGGACTGGATGAGATGGGATAGAAATGATGTTCTCACTTCCATCTGACAAGCCCTGTGATTGACAGTGAAAAATTCCTGCTGCAGCCTGAGCCAAACTGCAGGCAGGGCTGGGCTGTTTGAGAGTTTCACAGAATTCCTCGTGTCAGTAAACCTTGGGAGACAAATCCCTGTGAGCTTCTGCAGGGGAGCAGCCACTGAGAGAGAACAACACAAACCCCTCTTAGCCCAGATCCTGCGTGGATCCCGTGAAGGCTCTGGGTACAGAGGAAATTGTGCATTTGCATTTAAGGGTATTTGGGGCAAGAAAATCCAGTGTGCAGTTATATTTTTTATCTGCTAGACACAAATAAATCCTATCAAAATTTCGAGCAAACCAAAAGCCAGTGTGATATAGGTAGCTGGGATTTTTCTGTGCCATGGTTTGAAAGGTGAATGTGCTGCCTGGAGACAGGCCCAGGAGGAGATGCAGGGGCAGTGTTTTTCTTCTTTTCCCATGTAAGTGACTCTGGTTTCCTTTGCATGGCTCCCTCAGAAAGCACCAATTAGAACTCTGAGCAAGGCAAATATAACACTTAACACTGGGGATTTAAGATCTTAACTCAGCTCCCTGCTGTGTATAATTTAGAATGCAGTCTCTCATGACATGATCACATTCGTTTTCTCTTGCACACTCTGTTTTATTTTGGTTTTTCTTCTCCCTCCCTCCACCTCAGTGAGAGCACTGACAGCTTGGACAAGATGAGTCAGAGATGTTCAGTAAACAGAGACTATTAAATTTCCCCTTCCTATGCTAAAAAAGGTTGTATCACCTATGTCTAAATAGCCACCTCTTTGAAACTGTAGAAGTGGTTTTCAAGAGGATTTTAACCCTGCTATAATAGACCAGTTGCTTGCAAATATTGAGAGCTTAAAAAAAAAAAAAGGCTGCCTGGACAGACTGATAAAAACAGTGGAAAATGTTGAGTCATGCAGGCCATTAATTACAAAAAATAAAAGGGGAAACATCAAGGGAATGTTGTTAAGATAGAGCTGCCTTTTTATGGGTAGAAAAAATCAGGCTGAAATTACTTTAAAACACAGTAGTTGGAGTAAGTGATGGTGAAAAGAGATGGAAAAAAATCACCTTTTTATGACCACAGGTGTTTTGGTTTAAAATGGGACGAAAATATTTGTTTAGCTTAGTCTAAACACTTACACGACACATTCAGCTTTTAAAATGCTTGAATCTCTTTGGCATTGTTTTACACTGGCATATGGAGTGATAAATGTGCCACAGTTTCTCAATTCTGCCCTTTACATTCTAATTAAAGGAGAAACAACCCACTTTTCTGACTGTTTTCCAGAAGGAGGAATGATGAAATTTATGCTGGTTTGTGAGTTAGAGCCTTCTCCCTCTTTCCCTTCACAGGACCTGAGAGAACAGAATCTATTTCATAACTGTTAGAGGCAGGAATCTTCTAATGAGAGAATCTTGACATAAAAATATCACAGTTTATTCCCTATCCTGAGAGAGGGTAAACAATGAAAGATTTCTTATGTTCTCTAGTAATGGTGGTGTTTTGGGTGAACAAAAACCAGAATCTTTCTCTCATAGGGCTAATTTGACATGTGGCTAGTCATTCTAATTGAAGACAAATTAATGCTCCAGCATTCTTCCAGAGTTTTATGTGGAAAAGAAATGCTTAATATTCTCAAAGGAAGTTTCTTTACGTATCACTCCAGTTTATCATTCCCTCACAGAACCAGAGAGTGGGAAGGACCCCTGAGTGTTCCTGTTACAACGCTTTTGCTGCCTGCTAATTGTAATTAATGAGACTAAATGCCCATAGCCTATCCTCTGGGTGTTGCTTCCATCTGTAGGAGCTTTATCTTGTCCAGATCCAGCAGAATGTGCAGGAGCCAAAAGCAGGGCTAAACTAAAGAGTGCCAGAACCAAGAGCAGCTCCAGCAAGGCCCAGGAAACGCTGCCTGCTGAAAATGGCTGTTCTCACCAGGGCAAGGCACCAGGGATTTCAATCCAAACTTGATTCAAGGCGTTTTTCACAACTGAAGGAGAGTATGAGAACATTCTCCTAAGTCAAATAATATCAGCAAGATAATTGCCTGCAGTGGCCATTCAGGGATGGAATTTTTGCAGAGTGAGCCACCAGAGGAGCATCAGAGGCTGGAATTTCTCTGGAAATCACCTGGACTAAGCTCCCATGCAAAGCAGGATTGCCCCTGGTCCTGGACGAGCCAGCCAAGGGTGTGAGCAGCTGGCCAGGGGCACAACTCCATCCCTCAGGGCTGCAGAGCTGCTGAACACGAGTGTTGGAACCCAAGGCACTTCTCTGGCTGCCCTGGGAGCTCAGGGCACACCTCTGGCTGCCCTAGGAGCTCAGGGCACACCTCTGGCTGCCCTGGGAGCTCAGGGCACACCTCGGGCTGCCCTGGGGGGTCAGGAGCCCCAGCAAGGGGGTCCCAGCCCCTGGCAAGGAGCCCAGAATGGCACCGGCTTTGACCTCAGCCCATGGGAAAAGTTACCAACACTGCCAGAATCATTGCAAGCCACCAGAGTGTGAAAATGAGCAGTGGTTTAGTATTTTACAAGGTAAAAAAGTAGATTTTAGGGTTTTTAATATGAGGATGAAGGGTTTAAGATGGAGGATTTTGGGCGTTGCCCTGTTCTTCCTCTTCTTCTCCTTCTCCTCCATCTTCTCTGGTGCTGGTGGCACAAAATGATTGGCAGAATGAAAAAGAGGTAGAAATTCCGTGTCTAGAACAGGTGCAAATGAATTGGTACAGAACAGTAACTAATAAATGCGTTGTGAAGAATGGTTGGATGATGGAAAGGGCACACAAAGGCCGGGACAGCCCAGGGCTGGGCAGTGCCCGCTCGGACTCGGCTGCATCAGATGTGCGGCCGGAGCTGAGAGCTGGCAGAGAGAAGGAGAAATCAACAACCTGAAACAACATCTGCAGCCGTTTCTCATCTGCTGGGGCTCGAGGTAAAGCTCCCAGAGGTGAAGATAAGAACCAGTTTGTGCAGAGTTCCCAACTCCCACAGAGTTTCTCGTCACAGCCCCAGGGAAGGGCCCAAGCCCCACACTGTGGCTGCTGCCCCGGCTTTGCTCCCTGGCAGCTTTTGGCCATGGTGTTTCTGGCTGCCCCACAGACAGCAGTGACCTCATGGCAGACGCCTCTGTCCCCTCCTCTTGGCCAGAGGAGCTGCTGCATTTCACAGCCACCAACCCACAGGTCTTCAATTAAGCCATTTCATTAAAAACAAATGCGCTTCTACTCTGTCTCCCTCAGCACGCATTTCCTTCTGGTTTAGGATGTAACTGCTGCTCTCTCACGTTGCAGGACTTCCTCCAATTTCCCATCTCCCACCATTGCTATTCCTGCTTGAGGAGTCCCTGCTGTCTAAGTCCTTCCCACAAGACAACTTCCCTGCACTCCTTCCTGGGTTTTTTCCCCCCTTCTGTTTATCATTTTCAATCCATCTGTGTTTTTTGAGGTGGGACAGTGGGAAGCCACAGTCCCCCACCTATTCATTATAAGAGTGTTATTAAACAGCAGAACACCTCTCAATCTTCCAATTTCTTCTTAATCCTTTTCCTATTACTTTCTTACATTTTCAATGTCTTTTCTTGTTAATCCTGTGTTCTTAGAGATCCACCAGAACATCTTCCATATATTATCCGAGAGGTAACAGCTAATTTTAAAGCTGTAATTGGGTAAGCAAAGGAGTTTTTCCTGACTATGCATTGCTTTGCACTTCTTGACGTTGTGCATTTGATTTTCTCATCACTCAATGACATCCTTGAGGCCTGCTTTAGATTTTAGGAGTCTGAAAAACTCAGTGGGTTTCACCCTTTCAAAACTCAGCAGCTTTCACCCTTTCTTGCAGACCATTCTTGCAAGTGTTTAACAGTACCAGTCCCAAAAACTGTGCTTGGTGACCTCAATATTAATATTGCTTCTTTGTGAAAACTCTCCACTTATTCCTGATCTCTTCTGTCTGTTAAAAGATTAGTCCCTGCAAAGGCTTTTCTTTTTGTTCTGAGGGAATTTATTTTCCTGAAGAGCCTTTGGTGAGATGTCAGAGGTTTGACATCTCCCATTACCGTGCACTTACGTAATTTTAGCTGATACACTGATTCCTTTTAAAAGCTCTAGAAGATTTCACTTAGCCTTTCTGTGATGGCTGTATCTTCCCTTTTTGCTTGAACTTGCATTTTTCCAGAGAATTTTCTGCTCTCCTAAAGTTCGTGTCCTCCTCTGGTTTTAGTGTTTGTTTGTTTATTTGTTTGGTTTTTCCCCACCAGCTATTATGCCTAATAACATGGCTTAGGTTATTTTAAGCAAATATGGGATGCACAGAAGCAGCTAAATGGTGGCAATAGGAGAGCTGTCATTGTCATTTTTAAAGAGAAGCCAATTAATAAATGCAGCTTTCAAAACAAGGCCTAAAAATATTATGGAATCTGACTGAAAGCAGCAGAAAGTGGTTTAGGTCTGGCTGATTAAATAGAAGCATTAAATCCTCTGGATATGTCTGTGCACAGTCTTACAGAAGAGGCAGTGATTTTTCATAGTCGCATTTATTCCATTTTTTGTAGCTGCTCACTGCTTCTCCAATTTACAGCTGGAGCAGATATTGTTACATAACTGAGTTTGTCACTGTGTATGGATGGGATTTTCACAGAGGAGCAATGAAAGGGCCCCTCACTGCGCAAGATTTTCTGAACTTTCTTCAAGAGAATTAAATTTCTGAGCCACGTGTCCCAAAGGTATGGGCTTGCCATTTGTTGGAGTGACAGCTGTGACACTGGTTGACTGCTGCTGGAAATGTGAAAATTAAAATCCCTGTGCTTGGTGGCTGTCTGGAGACAAGGCCCAAACCCCGACTTTGTGGTGACACAAATACCCCCATAAAGAGGGAAACGAGCTACAAAAGAAATGCATTATTTCTATTTTTAACCTCTCCATTTTCCTTCTAAAAGCTGAGTGATAAGGGCCACGTTTCCCATGGCAAGCTCAGCATTTGCCTCATCATTTTCAGTCTCAGCCCTGCAGGGAGGGCAGTTTTTGCAAAGCACTGATTTCTATTTATGATCAATCACAATCGTAAAAGCACTGCTGACCAATATGGAAAAATCCTACCACGGTGTTCAATTTCCTGCATCATCCCCAGTTTTATTTTTCTCTGGATGCATTAGATACCATGCAGTAGAAATATCTGCCCCACCAAGGGAATTGTGAGCAAGTTTAATAAATTGTAGATGGGAAGGGCAACAAAGAACACACACTGGTAACTTACACACGTAGGGATGCTGCTGTTGTTTTGAGCAGCAGACACCTCCAGCAGCTGTAAATCAGCACATTTCAGCCCAAAAAAACCCCTCTCTCCTCTGAGTGTGGTGGTTATGCACAATGACAGCATTTATCCACTTTTAATTTCAAGTGGTTTTGGGGTTTTTTTTACTAAAAGACAGATTTTTTTACTAAAAGACAGATTCAATAGCCTCTGACTTAGCCTGAAGTTTTTTGCCATATTACAGAATCATGGGATGGTTTGGGTTTGGAGGGTCCTTCAAACTGATCCAGTGCCACCCCTGCCATGGCAGGAACACCTCCCACTGTCCCAGGCTGCTCCAAGCCCCAATGTCCAGCCTGGCCTTGGGCACTGCCAGGGATCCAGGGGCAGCCACAGCTGCTCTGGGCACCCTGTGCCAGGGCCTGCCCACCCTCACAGGGAAGGATTTCGCCCAAATTTCCAGTCTGAACCCACTCTCTATCAGTTTGAAGCCATTCCCCCTAGTCCCATCACCACATGCTCTCCAATAAAGTCTCTCTCCATCATTTTTTAGCCCCTTCAGGCACTGGAAGGCCACAACGAGGTCACCCCAATCTCTTCCCCAGTCTGGACAACTCTCCCCAGTCTCCTCCCAGCAGAGCTGCTCCATCCCTCTGTTCATCCTGGAGCCTCCTCTGGGCTCTCTGCAGCAGCTCCAGCTCCTCCCTGTGCTGGGACAGGGCTGGGGCAGCTCTGCAGGTGGGCTCTCACCTGGGCACAGGGACAGAATCCCAATCCCTCCCCTGCTGCCCACGCTGGGGCTCAGCCCAGGGCATGGGGGTTTCTGGGCTGGGGCAGGTCCAGGTTTCACCCACCAGCACCCCAAGCCCTTCTCCCAGGGCTGCCCTGGAGCTGCCCATCCCCAGGCTGGGTTGGTACTGCAGATGCAGCAGCAGAAGCCTGATTTATGAGCAGCTGGTGTTTGTAATGCACGGTCTCTGCAGCTGAAAGGTCCCTAAATATTGTTTTCACCAGGCTTTGTTCCTACAGCTCGCTGTCTCTGTAAGAGGCATCGGTGTGGGAAGGCAGCTGGCAAGATTCTGTGAATCAGAGTGTGACTGCTGGCAAAATATTCCAAAAACACTGAGTGTCACTGGAGCCCTAGAGATGGAGGGTTTCACCTGGGAGGTGTCTCAGCTTTTCCAGGAGAGCTGGGCTCCGGTCTCTGAGCCATGCAGAATTCATCTGTATCAAGGAAAGCTTCCAGATGTAAACACAGCTCTCCAAGGCTGTCTTCAAGGCAAAGGGAAACCTCTGGAAAAGAGGCAGGAAGCATAAAGCAGTGAGTGGGAGCCTTACATGGCAGCAGGGTGTGCTTTTAATCCCAAAGTAGAGCAAAACCTCGGGGTCACCTGCTCTTCCCCCAGGTCCAGGGGAGCATCCCTGTGTCCTCCTCCCCAGACAGCCTGGCAGCCCAGATTCTTTGCATTGCTGCCCTTGTATAGCCCCTCATTCTTCAATTGTCTTATTTAGCAGAAATGTCATTGCAGAGCTCGGTTCCAGCTCCCCATGAAGGCAGGGAAATAAATGGCAAAAAAACAGGACTTGCTCCCGTTTTAACTACCAATGATCTAATCTAAAAGTTTCACTAAATGCTTGGCTGTCTCCCACAATAC
Source organism: Monarcha castaneiventris obscurior (assembly GCA_026261815.1). NCBI lineage: Eukaryota > Metazoa > Chordata > Aves > Passeriformes > Monarchidae > Monarcha > Monarcha castaneiventris. The sequence continues at coordinate 18,760,467 of JAMPIT010000484.1, forward strand.
ACCCAGGTAAGTGCAGTCTGTTCTTTTCAACAGATAACTTGAATAAAAAGACATTTTTGTGCCTGCTTTGAGGGAAAACAACAGCATGAAATAAAAATGTGGGGCCTGTGTTTGTCGCAGGCAAAGTCTCTGCCACCTTCCACGTGTGATGGTTGCTTTTAAGAAACACAGAGCTTCAAAAAATCCCAAAGTGACTGCAGAGGTGAATTATGGAGCATGTTCTTTGTTCAGCTGCAGCATGGCAATTTTTCTCCCCCCAGGGGAAAAGAGAGCACAGGGCAGGTGAGTGGAAAAGTGGGAGCAGCGTGTCCTGCCTCAGGGACATTTGGGATAGAGCATCATCCTATTGATAAGCATCTGCTGCCTCTGAGAACAGCCTGTGCCTGGGCTCTGGAGCTGCCCTGACCCAGCAATTCTCTGTGATTTGCTTTGTTCCAACAAGCCCTGTAACAGGATACTTCCAACTGGAACACAAAATTTGAGTTGGGCTCTCTCTGAGCCTTTGATTTTATTGGGAGGTGGGGAGGGAGGGAATCCTTTTGCTTTCAAGTGTAAAACAGAATCAGCAGTTTGTATGTTTTGCTTGTATTGCTTTTTTTCAGACTGTTTTACACATAACTGGTGTTGAACTTTTTCCATTGGAAAAGGTAAACAGAATTGATTTTTCTCTTCATGCATATTTATCTTCAGAAAATCATTTATACATTCTCTAATTTGTGTTAATAGTAAAAGCCCTCAGATGAATTCTATCAATCTCCTTGAAGGCTGGTACATAACTTCCATTAGGAAAGCCTAAGAGGAATATAAAGCAGACTTTTCTGAATATTTTTTAACTAAATGAATAAAGACATAGATATCGATATGGCCATGCAAGATTCAGATCCTGTCCCTGAAGAAAACCAAAGCTAATACAAAAGTATATTGATTTGGGTTGAATGCCAATTTTGCTCAGAGCAAAACCCCTGCTCATTAAAGTGTTTCCTCTGAAATAAAAACAACGAAAATATTGTGTGTTTTTACCTCTCTGTCCACCTTCCCACTCCTGTCCTGTGCTCCTCTCTCCCTGTTTCTCCTCAAGGGGAGGCAGCGTGGCTGTGCCCACCTGAACCCTGGGTTTTTATTCTTTTCTTTAACCCTGCAGGCTGCTGATGGGATGCTCTGGGTCTGAGAGTGCCTCGTCAGGAAATCCCAGAGCTGGGACAGCCCTTGCCCTGTGAGCTGGGTGTCACTGTGGTTCTTTAATCTGATAAATATTATCTCTCTGATAAACATTATCTCTCTGATAAATGTTATCTCTCTGATAAATATTATCTCTCTCAACTTGCCATGAGTCTTTCCTGTTTAAGGAATTGAATAACGCGAGGTTAAACCAAGCTTGTTTAAAGGGGCACTGGGTGAACACAGTTTGCCTTCCCCTCTCTGCCCATTTATTCTGCAGGCCCAATCAGAGCTGTGCTCAGTCAGCACAGGTAAAGAGGATTTCTGCTTTGTAACCAAAGATCCAGACCAAATTCCAGGATTCCCATGGAGATTCCCAGCAGTGCTGCTTCCACGATGCTTCCTTTGATAAGAACTGAGTCTGGGTTTTGTTGTCTCTTGCTGTGTGACAGTGGGATCAGGAAATAGTTGAGAAGAAGGAATACACTTGTCCTTTAAAAAAAAAATCAGCAGCTGTTCCAAACTGGGTCTGTTTAGAAGTCTGGCAGCCATTAAGATTTTTTTCCTGTACATTTTTATTTACACCGTGGGCTTTTGTAACCAGCTAAAAGTGGGTTTGCATTATAGCTAAAAAATGTCCTGGCTTGTCCTGACAGGATAACCTGAGTTATACAAGTTAAATAATTATTAAAAACAAAGAAACCACACACATTTTCTCTCTCTAATGGGAAAATTTGGAGAGGGAGAAGAAAGCTTGTGTTGGATAGTGATCTCACTTGTGTGAATGGAGTGTCAGCAGAGAAATCAGGCTGAGAAATGGAATGGTGCAATCCAATTTTTATAAAGAGATCACTGAAAATTCCTGCTATGATCAGTCTAATTAATGCTAATTATTGAAGGCTTTTGGATGCAAATAGCCATGGGGAAGCCATCGGGTAGTATGCAAATACTTGAGAAGGAAAGATGTGAAAGATAGGGGTTTATTTCACTCATTCATGAAAGCTTATTAAGGATATGACAATGTTGTCAAACCCTTGTTAAGCACTTAAATTTTATCTGAGTTCAAAATCCTCAGGCAAACCAGGCAAAGTGTTCTCTCTCCTTGTTTGGGATTATTCAGTATTCCTTATGCTGACCTCTGCAGAAATTCAGCGGAACAGAAGTAAAAATCAAATTTTCTTTCCCTTTCAAACTCCTTGACACCCATTTAGTCATCTTTTGAAATGATGAAAAGAAATGAAACACCTATTATTTCTGTAAATCCCTTTCTGGGCACTGCTGGTCTGCAGTGACATTGTGCCAGAGCAGGTGGGAAGGAGAGCCACAGCAGAAGCATTTCCCCCAGTAAAATGTGGATTTCTGTTCAGAAAGTTTAGAAATGGTTTTGAAAGCCACTTCTGTAGCATTTGATTCTAATAATCTTTATTTATTATTACTTTCTGGTGAATAACTAGGAGTTTTCCATAGTTAAGGCCTTTGTGGTCGTGGATCACGTTATCAGAGCTTTCCCAACCAATGAAAAATGGAAATGCAACTGTTGGCAATTTCTTAGAGAGGAAAGGAAATCTGAAGAAAGGAAGAGTGGAATGCTGCATGTCCACTGAGTAATGACCTTGGAAAACTCCTTTGTGCCTCATTCTTTGGCTTTCCATTTGCAAAGGCAAATACTGACTCCGTTACCCACCTCTTAACCATCAGGTTGCAAGTCACGAGCTCATTTTGTATTTTTGGGCCGTGCCCAGTATGGAAATCCAGGACCAGCTGAAGTCCCTCCATCCAGCACAAAGAATCCCCTTTAAAATCCCTCATTCCCTCCTTCCCTGCTCATTCCCTGGGCAGTTTTGGAGGCAGGCAGGGTTTCTGCAGCCACCTTTAGGAGCAGATCACTCCTGACCTGGGGACTCTCCTTGCTGTGTGTGAGCAGTGGATGAGGGCTGGGAATGCCCTCTGGAGTGGGGTGGCAGGGAAGCAATTCCATGTTGCATCCCTGGGGGGCTCAGGGTTCCTCAGGCACACACAGAATCCCCACACACCCCGGAGGAGTTGTGCTGTTCTCTCAGAGACATCTGGTGACAGATCAGTGAAATCTGCTCATTTGATTTGGTGCTGTATTGTATATTTGTGCTATTTCTGCCAGATGTTGTTAAAATAAAATAAATCCCAAAGTATTCCTGAGAGTAATTTCTTGCTTTTGCCTTGTTTTTAGGTTTTTCCATAAGTGCAGCTTTGCCCTGTGCTCCACAATAGATATGCTGAGATTACCCTCATTGAGCTGTTTTGAATCCTGCAATTAGCAAGTCTTTCACTAATTTTTACCATTTCTATCAAACGATTTATCTTTTGCTTATCAGCTAGTTGGGGGTTTCTACTGAATTTTGAGGAAATATTTATGTTTTACAGAGACACTGAAATTGCCTGGGAGAATGAAAGGAACAGCTTTAATGTACTTTATCAAATGTGCATTTGTCTCTAGGACTGTCAGTGACATGCATGAGGAACTGCCAGAAACAGAAAAGGTGGAATATTTGGGAAAATCACTCTGAAATACTGAGCCTGTATTTTATTTTTGGTGCTCAGACAACCAGTAGGATCAATCCATATCTAACAAAAATTATGAGTCACATTGTCACAGAAAATTTCCTTACAGTTCACTTTTTCTATTATTATTATTTTAATCTCCCACTTCGAGTGCAGAAAGAATCCCAGTAGAAGGATTGTTACAAACCTTGTTATTTTCTGCTCCAAGTGTGAAGGGCAACACTTCCACATTTGCACATAACAGCATTCCCAGCTCTGAGTGTGCTGTGAGTGGTGGGAGTGTGGACAGGGCACGAGAGAGAAAACAACCTGTATGTGCCAGGGGTGAGCCAGGCTACTAAATACCCACAGCAGAGAGGGTTTAAATGGGTTTTACTGCCTGACTAAGTGTTGAAAACAGAGCAGAGCAATGAGGGATGTGTTTGATGACAGAAAGGTTTGGCAGAATAAACCTGGATTGCCAGTAATGCATGAATTCTATAGCTGAGTTTTGTAGCAGTGACAGCAGGGTTTAAAGATTATTCTCCATCTTACTCAAACCCTACTCCTGTCATTGGTTAGAGTTTCCTGCAGCCATAAAGTTCTTTTCCTCTCCCAGCACTGATGTGCAGGCATACCCTTCCTCTCTTCAGAGACTTTCTGTTGCAATATAACCTGACCCAGGTGAGAACCCCAGGGTGAAGGGGTGAAAACCTCTGTGAAAAACTGAACCCCAGGATGAAGGGGTGATAACCTCTGTGAAAAACTGAACGTTTTCAGAACAAAAACTGAACTCTACAGAAGCAGTTTCATACCTGATTATTGCAACCAAACACACAAATAACTTCTGGCCACAACTTATTCTTGTTTCTTCTTGCCAGCTACCAAGGTACCAACATTTTTAATAGTTATCCTTCTTTATTTCGCTGGCTGAACTCCAGATATTTGTGTTTTCCCTGAGCAAAAGGGCACCTGTACAACATGCTCTGTGCTGCTGGTGGCTGTCATCCATCAGCATCCTGTCGTGACTCAGTCGTTCTAGCTCCATTCAGAGCAGCATTCTGCTGGGTCATCTTTTACTGATGAATGTGAGAAATGTTCCAAATAATAAATGGAAACTGATTCTTGAAGTGCAGAGCCAGACTGACTGAGGTACAGAGTGAATGGCAATGAGCAGTGGTCACAGAATGTCCCTCCTAGGAAAATCAGAGCAGCAGCAGTGGGCTTTTAGCTTAGTGCAACATTTGCTGAAGTCAAACTGCCTCTGGCTCAGAGAACAGGAAAGTGCCATTATTGGCCTTCAGGAGAATGCTGGAACAGTTTGTGTGCTGTTCCTTTTGAGAGTATTTGCTTCCCATCTGACACACACATTAAGAACCAAGAGTAAATACTCAGATATCTTAATTATCTTGCTGCCTTTATTATGCTGTGCTTGGTTTCCATCCTGGGAAGCCATACGTGAAAGGCTTGCAGGATCAGCCAGACAGAAAGCCTGGTTTGCCTTCCTAGAAACAAAATAGAGATCACTTCTAAAACAGAGCTCAGCCCAAAGCAGGATCCTGGTGTGGCAGTGTGGTAATACTGATGCTGCAGCATTAATTCATAGGGCACACAGCTTTTACTCATAGTTAGCAAATATGTGCAGCCTTGAGCCTCATCTAACCTTTCAAGCATAGGTTAAAATTAGAAGTCACTGGTGGAGGGCTCGTCTGTTAAAAAGCAAGAAGCTGAGCAGCTTTTGGGGTTTCTCTCTTCCTCTGCAGGCAGTGAGATGCCAGCTCCTTACGTTAGCAACACAAATCCCATTTGCATTAATAATGCCACAGTCGATGCAGTCAAGTAAAAGATGCAATTAAATTTCCCTCAATAGACACAGAGCAGGTTGTGAAGTGCTGAAATGTAAATCTGGCAAATGAAGTGCCCAGATGAGCAAACCAAGTGCCGACATAGAGAGGGGATTCCTGGGAAAATCAGGTTTCACTTGTGATGATTCAATGTCTGATTTAGGAGATCTTTCTGTAGAATAGTAGGCAAAACTATTTCATCATGTATTTAATCCCATCTGACATTAGTTGTCTGAGGATTGTCCTACACAGGTAACAAGAAAGACAATATTGAAATAAGGATTTCCCAACAATCTTTCTTTAGCGATTCCTAAATGATTTCTGATGCTCTGAGCCTCCCTCAGTCTAGACTTGCACTTTAGCTGCTGTCACAGAACCTTTCAAGACAAAAAAATCCCAAAAGAACACTCCCCACTCTAATCTAGAAAGGATGGGTTTTGCCTAATTAACAGTAAACTGATTTTTAATGAGCATCATTGAAAAAATTGTAACAGGACTTTAATGTGAACTAACTACTGCAGTAGATGTGCTGGTCTCTGACTCTCTGTGATAAAAGACTGCTGTGGCATTTTGTTGATATTTGGAAGATTTTGGTAATGATCCCAAGAGTCATTAAGTAAACGTTAAAGAAGACTAGACTAGACTAGACTAGACTAGACTAGAAAAATATGGTGTCTGTGTTTTGAAGGTTTCACTTGTTATCATTCCTAAAATTAGTCAGGGAGTTTTAACTCATTTTGATGTGACTTTAACTCATTTTACTTGTAGCTAAATTGAGAGAAATGTGTCTTATACAGGAAATTAACTTCTCAGACTCTGGAGCAAAACTGTGTCTATCAACATCAGATACTCCCTGAGTTTTATGCCACTATTCAGGCTGGATGTAGATTCAAACTGGAATATGCAATATCTCCACAGTTAGGACTGTAACAGATCTCTAGAGGTCACAGGGCAGAGCAGAACTCCATCCCTTTCATGTTATTAAAATCCAAAGATTCTTCTTGATCAACAAATATTTGTTGGTCAAATCATGTGTTTCTGATACTCCTTCATCTGTTGCACACTTCAGAACAACGTTCCTTGGTGTTGTTTAACTTTCTGTCTCCTCTTCAGAGTCAGGAAGTTTGCAGAGGTGATGCTGAAGCTGAAAGGGAGCTGAGAAGGGAACAGGAATTTTCTGTAACAGGAATGTTCTGCAACAGGAACGTTCTGCAACAGGAATATTCTCCAGCAGGAACGTTCTGCAACAGGAATTTTCTGCAACAGGAAAGTTCTGCAGCAGGAATGTTCTGCAGCAGCACTGAAAATCCACCTCTGTGCTCATCTAGAGCCATCCTGACCCCTGGCAGGGAGAATATCCCATTTCCAACTCTGTACACTGCTCCTTGCTCCTCTCTCCCCTCAAAGTTGCATTAAATTCCCTTCTTTTAAAGATATAACCTAAGCTTTGTATCTTGTTTTGTGCACAGAACTTCTCACTTGGTAATTAAGCAGCCATTTAATTTGCAGCGAGCTGTTTGTCTAGCAGAAAAGACAAAGCAAGGAAGACTTTGTTTGTTAATGACATGGTCTCACTGTTGGGGTTTTGTTGCTGTTTTGTTCTCTCATTCTTCTTAATAGGCAGCCAGGGAACTGAAACTAAGTTGTTCCTGGTGTGCAGGGAGCATTTGGGATAGGATCCACAGAAAGCTTTGCATTTTAATCCCTCTTATGTTTTCAGAAGAGAGCAAAGAATTTTCTGAGGCTCCGTAATCTCCCCTATTGCTGCATATTTTGCTGTACCCATTTACATCTAGAGCATTTTCAGACCATCTGGAGCAAATCTGTGTGCAAAAGGAAAATGGAAAAAAACCTCCATGTTCCTTATGGAAATCTATTCCGTGAGCCCCTCCTCTGAGGGAGGCTCTCAGGTTTTCGTGGTGTTTTTCTCAGGATGGATGGAACTCTGCTGCTTATGTAACAGAGCGACGAGTTTGCCTTTTAGAATAAAAAGTAGGGTAACTAGGCAACAAAAATCGTCCTTGCCCTGAACACAAATTGCTTTCTGATCGTTAGGATGCTAACACCAATACTTTCAAGAATTAAACACTGTGAGCAAGCAGCTTTCAGCCTTCTCCTTCTCATTGTGTTGTTTTAGTAATGTTTTTAAATCCTTTCTTAGTGTGCAGGGAGAAGCTACGGTCCAGCTCTTTACTCTAACCCACACAACTTCCAACTGAATGCTGCTGCCTTCCCCAGGATCCTGGCTTGGTGTGTTTATCTGGGTGTGTAAATCAGGATACAGGCTGTAGGCGCTTTGGTTGAGGAGAATTTTATTCCATTAATTCAGATTTGTTGATACCCTCCCAGTGCAAGCCTTTAAAAACTTAACGTGAAGTTTTAAGCTGAGCTGCCAGGGGCTTGGCCTGGTGGCCACTTCCAGAGAGAGGGTTTTAATAAGCCAAGAGTTCTCATAAATCTTCATGTGGTTATGCACACACAGAACACAGGGCAGGGCAAGCCTTGGTTGGAAGAACCACGCTGGGACACGTGAGCATGGTGACACTTCCTTACATAGCAATGTGTGCTGGATGTGACAGAGGAATTCACTTTAAAGATACCATTAAAGAAAAAAAAAATAGAGATTATTGTAGTCAAATTTTGAAGCACGGGCTTTTTGGGGACCACAAAGGGGAAAAGGGACTTTATCAGCTGTGGAGGATGAACATTCCCAGACTTATTTCAATGCAGACTTTTCAATTTTTAAGTTATTTCCATTTCTATTCACGTAAAAAAAGGCTTAAATAAGAAAGAGGATTGGTATGGCCACAGAAGACAACAGCAGGAACGGGGAGTTAACAAGGCCATGAGGAATTTTGACACAGCCCTTGTTTCCTCTGGGGTGGAGGAGCATGGATGCAAAATTTGGCAATGCAAATTTGTTTCCTGCCCTTCAGGACATGCTCTCTCAGCTGGGGCCTGCCTGCTTGTGCCCCAGACAGAAATGTGGTGCTGTAAATACACTTGTACACTGATATTGAGAGCTCTGGGTAAGGAAACTGTGTCTTGATATGGAGGGAAGGTTGTCAGAAAAGAACACACTGGAAATCAGCGCTGGAGAAATCAACAAAAACAGGAATTAAGGAGAGGATAACCAAAAAACCCTACACAAAAAGAGAGGATGTGATTAGCAAAGAGTAGTCTGGCAAGTGGCCAGAGAGAAAATATCTGAAATAAAACACTGCAGAGAGCAGCAGGAGGCAGAGGCACCCATCAGCATGGAAAGAGGGTTCTCCACAATTCCCAGTGTCTGGGACTGGGACAGAGGGTTCTCCACAATTCCCAGTGTCTGGGACTGGGGCAGAGGGTTCTCCACAATTCCCAGTGTCTGGGACTGGGGCAGAGGGTTCTCCACAATTCCCAGTATCTGGGACTGGGGCAGAGGGTTATCCACAATTCCCAGTGTCTGGGACTGGGGCAGAGGGTTCTCCACAATTCCCAGTGTCTGGGACTGGGGCAGAGGGTTCTCCACAATTCCCAGTGTCTGGGATTGGGGCAGAGAAGCTGAAGGATAAACTCCAGATGTGGCAAATCCTAAATACAAGGAGCAGGAGAAGTGAGTTGCAGTAACACAACTGAGTGAGGAGCTGTGCCTGCAGAACCAAAGGAGGGAGAGTGTTTTGGGGTTTTGTACCCATGCAAGCTTGGGCAGGATTAAAATCCCATCAAAGCTGGAGCAAAGCAAGAGGGTTTGCAGGAAAGGTTATTCAGAGGAGGAGATCCTGAGCAAACTCTGCCATTTGCTGGGCTGCACTGCCATTAAAGGGAGGAGGGAATGAGGGAGAGTTTAGAGCAGCAAAATCCCCATGTCTGGGACAGAGGGAGCAGGGCTGGGAGCAGAGGTGGGAGCTGGATGAAAAGCAATGCAAGGTGAGCTGAGTATAGAGGAGACAGGCATTAACTGCCTCACTGGATCCAGTATTGGGATTTACAACTCCCTTCCTTTCAATTTGTGCTTTCCATATGTCACAAGACACGTGTGGGTCTGCTCCTGACCAAAGCACTTTCACCCTTCTATTATCCCACAGGAACTGCAGACCCTCCCTGTGCAATGAAAATTCCAGATCTGGGGAGGAATAACAAGGAATGGGATTGGATTTATCAGGATGGAAGCAAACAGTTACATTTAACTGCATTACTCCATCAATACTCCGCTGAGTTTTCAGTACATTGTGTTTTAAAATTGACATCTTTATCGGTTCTGAACGAGTCCATGCAAAGCCATTAGAGGTTATTACAGTACAATTTCCCAAACTACCAAGAAGATGGCAAAATAAAAATCCAGGGCATGATCGTGCTCCTGCCTCTCGGTGCCTCAGTGAAATGGGTACCAGTTCCTCCTCCCAGGGATCCTGAATTCCTTAATTAGTGCTTTAAGGGCTGAGTGATTTGGGTGGGCTCGTTATGCAACTACAAAAGTATGAATTCAGCATTAATATTGCCCCTGGAACTTTACTGGTTTTCCAAAATTTTTCTCACCATCCTTTCACTGTGCTCTGGCTGCACTGCTCTGATTTCCTCAGTTAAGCTCAGTTTCCTTTGGGCTACTGAAGAACATCTCGTGTTTTGCTTTTCATTAAGAAATTGATTGCTTTACTGAGACTAACAGAAAAACATTCTTTTAGCAGCTTAAGATAAATCCATAGTACTCGAGTTTAAATAAAAGGCATTTTCATTTGTTGTTTCTTTACGGCAAAGCCTCCCTAGTTCTTTTCCATTTCATAAATTCATTGTGTAGAGATGTGAGGGAGGCACAGATGAGACCCTTTATCACAGCTCTCAAGAACTTTCCCTTTCCCTCTCAGCAACGAGGGTTTCTGAGGGCTCCCACTTGCAGAGAGCTCATCCACACAGTGCATATTTTCTAAGAGTAAACTGAATTACTGTCAAATGCAGCCTGGGATGGAGATCTTGGGAAGCTTCTGTGGTTGTGTTTCAGGAGCTCTGCAGAGACCTGAGCTTTGTGGGGATGGCTCCTCAGGGCTGTGTGGGATGGGAGTACCCAGTGCCTTTGTGGATAAAGGAGAATCAGATGATATTTCTGATCCCTCTGCACTCACCCTGCACTACTCTCACTGTCTCTGAAGAAGGAAGGGATGGGACTGCGTTGATTTGTCAATGATTTTGTATTCCCAAACTTTCCAGTGTGGAACTTTCCCCTGTGCAGCCTCTCCCTGGGCTCTCCCAGGTGCTGCTGTTTGCAGCTCTCTGGGGCCCCCAGCCCCACACACCTTCAGAGTTCCACCAGAACATTATGGATTTTTAGGGTGTTTCCCCCTTCATTCACATCTTCTAAATAAACTCTGTGTGTTAGACACTTGCTGAGAGGAAAACTGCCACGAAATAGATTGGGAGTGCAACTGGTAGATACGGAATAGGATTTAATGGAAATTAAATATTTACAGAAGCTGATGGCTCGACAGATTTCTCTGCACAGTCCTGGGGACAGAAAACCTCTCCTGGCTGGCCTGGCCCCAGCAGAGTGCTTAAGGCACAGGGGGAGTTTCCCTGAGGTGCCTGAGATTAGGGATGTGTGTTTAAGTGCTTTGCTGGACTTCAGCCCTGCAGACACTCTGCTTTCATTTCAATTCCCTCCTTAGTGTTTATTTTTATGTAGGGATGTGAATCTGCATGGGTTCATTGCCTCAGATGGTGACACCAGCAAGAGACAATATCAACCTGTAAGGATCAATCAATACCTACAAACTGAAACGAAGGCTGGGTTTGTTTTGGTTTTTTTTAATTTAATAAATATTTAACAACTGCCCTGAAGAATCACTAAACATCTTCCATTCGTAATAAATTACCTCCAAAAGCAAATTTACTTTTGGGCTAATGGGAACCAGGGTGTTCTGTTCTGTGATCAGTTTCATGGAGGAAAAAATAAATCTGAAAGCTTCCCTGAGTCCCTTTCAACCACCTGAACCCATGGAGCTGCTTCAAGGGGAAATCAGTTTTGGGATGAGCTATTTTATTTAAATGACTGCTAATGAGACAAAAGGTGTGAGATGTGAGTGAAGTCTCTGTCCATGCTTGGATGCCACTATAAAATAGAGTTTCTTTATTTAGCCCCTTTGCTGAAGACAGTAAATCTAAATACTGATTAATACAAAGTCATTCTCCATTAAAGCCTAATTGGATCAAAAGAATTACCTTTAGTGAAACTATCATTAAATTAATAATTTACTTCAAGCAATGACCAAAATATGAATTAATAATTTACACAATTAATTGAAATGCTGAAAATTCCAATTTTATTTTGAAAAAGCAACAGCATCGCCAATAAACATCCCACCAGGAGTACGAAAACCAGTGTGTTACAAAAAAATCAGCTCTTTAAATAGTGTTTATAATAGAATAATATATTTAATAAGATCACGAGACAATCCACAGGACAACATTTACAGTTTTGAAACCTTGATGATGAAGATAAATAACAAATGAATATGAAATCCATTTAGTGAGACCAAGCAGATGCACGGCAGTAAACGCTCACTCCTGCTTTGCTCAGATAAACTCACAGGAAGATTTCCTGCACACAAAATGGGGGAATTCCCCCACTGGCATCCACCCGGGATGGGTTTGCCTTAAAGCTGGCATTGGGTGGTTTGTGCTTGGTTCTGTGGCAAGAATGAACCATTTCAATGGTTCAAAGCTCTCCTCAGAGTTTATTTTTGCCCCGTGGTGATGAGGAGCAGTGTGTGACACCCCAGCAACAAAGCAGTGCTGGCACTGGGTCTGTGTCACCTCTCTGGGCTGGGTATGGAACTGGTAATTCAGATAATTCATTAATTCAGGGCAACGGAGCCTTCCTGTCATGTGGGAGTTGGGTGCTCTGCACAAACACAGGTTCTTTATCTTCACCTCTGGGAGCTTTACCTCGAGCCCCAGCAGATGAGAAACGGCTGCAGATGTTGTTTCAGGTTGTTGATTTCTCCTTCTCTCTGCCAGCTCTCAGCTCCGGCCGCACATCTGATGCAGCCGAGTCCGAGCGGGCACTGCCCAGCCCTGGGCTGTCCCGGCCTTTGTGTGCCCTTTCCATCATCCAACCATTCTTCACAACGCATTTATTAGTTACTGTTCTGTACCAATTCATTTGCACCTATTCTAGACACGGAATTTCTACCTCTTTTTCATTCTACCAATCATTTTGTGCCACCACCGCCAGAGAAGATGGAGGAGAAGGAGAAGAAGAGGAAGAACAGGGCAGTGCCCAAAATCCTCCATCTTAAACCCTTCGTCCTCATGTTAAAAACCCTAAAATCTCCTTTTTTACCTTGTAAAACACTAAACCACTGCTCATTTTCACACTCTGGTGGCTTGCAATGATTCTGGCAGTGTTGGTAACTTTTCCCATGGGCTGAGGTCAAAGCCGGTGCCATTCTGGGCTTCTTGCCAGGGGCTGGGACCCCCTTGCTGGGGCTCCTGAGCTCCCAGGGCAGCCCGAGGTGTGCCCTGAGCTCCCAGGGCAGCCAGAGGTGTGCCCCGAGCTCCCAGGGCAGCCCGAGGTGTGCCCTGAGCTCCCAGGGCAGCCCGAGGTGTGCCCTGAGCTCCCAGGGCAGCCCGAGGTGTGCCCTGAGCTCCCAGGGCAGCCTGAGGTGTGCCTTGGGTTCCAGCACTGTCACTCTGTGCTCCCTGGCAGGATTCCTGCCACGTTCTGTGTTTGATCTGCAGGATCTGAGAAGGGAAACACCAGGCAAACTTTTGGGTTGGGTGGCTTGGGGGCTTTCTTTGGTTTTGTGGGGTTTCAGAGGGAGTTTGAAACTTAAAGAACTTATTTTTTTATTTTTTTAATGCTTAAACATGTTTAAATATCTCTGTTTTCCTTTACATTGCATGTTGCTGGGTCCTCATTTTGCATATTCATAATATTGAACAGTCTGAGTGTCAATAACTCCCCAGGGTTTTTCTCCCCTGGCAGTAATTGACAAAACCTTCAAGATGTTTTAAGTCTAGACTTAATTCCACAAATTTTCAGTGGGGCAAAGCCTTCTTTAGCCACTTAGGTCCTGGATAAATACTTTACACTTGCTTTAGACCACCTATGATAAAATGAGTTTAATGCAGCCATAGCAGAGTTCTAACAGGGGAGCCACAAAAGGAGGGTGCAATAATAATGATAATAATGCAGTTTGGACTGGACGTTCTGCCAGGGGAGTTCTAGGAAACTGTGAAAAGAGAGAATTAATCCCTTTGGGGATAAACTGATGGATGGAGGGAAGAGTGACTAGAGAGGTCACAACGTTTTATATTTTGATGGACAGAATGATGACAGAGAAACCAGGTTTGGCAAAAAGGAGGCAGGTTGTGCAGAAGTCAGATGTGTTCTATTAGGGACCAGAGATCTTTGATGGGTGATGATTTATTTATTTATTGTACCCATTTCTGACTACCCTGAGTTGAAGGATGCTCTTAGATAAGCAGCAGCACTGCAGCTCGCTTTGAATCAAAGCTCAAATACAAAACAAAAAAGCCCTAAGAACGTAAGAACTCAGTGTCAGCCTGGATGGTTTCTTGTGTCTAAAATGAAGTTGTTGCCTGATTTGCTAAATTCAGTCTGCGTTTGCTCTTTCAGTAACAGAGTTGAAAAATAATGGTAAAATTTTCAAAGACAGGTGACCTTGTCTCACTTGTTTTGACAGCCAGGAAAAGATGTGACTGCAGAGGGTGTGCAGGTCTGCTCAGCTGTGATTGCAAAACTTTCAGTTTATATTACTGAAGCTTAAAATAAATTGGTTTAAATTATCCTTAGCTAAAAGAATGAAGAAAACACCTGTAGGATAAAACTGCATTTAAGCCCTGAGCATGGATTGCTTGCATTACATGTGCAATTAAAATTGTCAGCATTATTCTTTTGGTTGGGGAGGATAAAACATTGAAAATAGAGATGGGATAGAAGTTAACAGGAGAGTTATTGCAAAGGTGGTTTTTAATGTTTCAACACTCGTTTACTCATTTTTTATAAAAAGAGAAATTGAAATAAAAAGCTCTGAAAGGCCAGAATCAACTTGGCGTGAAAGAACACAGCAACTTGGAATAATTAAAACAATGTTTTCTGAAAGATAAAATGATAATATGAAAATGAACTGCAAAGTATTTAATGATACTGAAAACCTCCTATTATTACAAATCATTCCTGTGAGCTTTTCCCCATGAGGATTGCATACCAAAAGTGAATTCTACTTTACGAGATCTAATTGGAGTCACAGCTCCTCATTTTCAGGGACTTTTTGTTTGGCACGAGATGCATCCAACAGAAAAAATAACAGCATTTAGTTATTTTGGACCTGTTGTGGAGGACAGTGAGGGGAATGACTGAGTGAGCAAAACCTTTAAAGAAGATTTTACTTTAAGGTTGCAGCCCTGCCAGCTCCTGACCTGCTGGGAAGGGTGGTGGGGAGAAGTTTCCCTCTCTCATCCACCTCGAGGCTGTGTTTGCCTGAGATGTCTGCAATGCCCATGGCTTTTAATCAAATTAATGGGGTTTTGAGCAGTCTGCCTGCTGCATTTTCAGTGCAACTCCTTTCCACAGGGTGCATCTTCACTGCTGTGCCCTGCACTTGGAGCCTCTCTCCTACCTCTGACCACTCCTGTGCATTATTTACCTGTGTCTGTGCAAACCCTCTGTCCTCTAAAGGAGTTCTGACATCAAATCCCACAAACCTGCCTGAAAATGGAAGGCAAAGGCACGGAGCATAGATTTTACACCATTTTTACTGCCTAGCTCCTCTGGCTTTTCAGACTGCCCAGGTGAAGGTTCAGCCCTGAGCCCTGAGCTGGGGGGAAGGAAGGAGCCCCTGTCCCTGCATACTCTGAGTGTGCCACAGCTTTCATCTCTGCTGCTGCTTTATCTCAGCCAGTGACTCATACTGCAGTGCAACCACAGGCATCCCATTTGCATCACCCATCCGCTTATTATTTAGGGCAAAGTCATTGTTGTTGGCATCTTAAAATACCCCACCGAGTCCTTCAGGTTTGGTTTGTGAAATATTAGGGTTTTTTTCCTTCGAACTAAATCTCTTCAGCTTAAATCAGCTTAATCTGTCCATGAAATCCCCCCCTGGCTCTCTTATTAATGCTATTTCTAATAATATATATATTTTTTTGTTCTGCTGGTTTTGTAACAGCTGGCAGGGTGAGTGTTTGCAAGCCCAAACCTTGTCTGAAGGAACACGTCTACAAAATCAGAGGATGAAGACGAAGAGCCCTGGAACCTTGCAGAACTTTCCAGGCTGCCTTCAGACCAAGACTTGCTGATGGAATATATTGCCAGAGGTAGAAAAGGCTTTTCAGGACTGGTAGGTTAAGAGCAGACGTTGGGGTATTTGGACCAAGTGTAGCAGTGAGCTTCCTATGGAAACTAAAAAAGTGCCTTTTCCCTCCCCTCTTGATTCCTGTGTAAAAATAATTCTTTAAACTTAAGTTGAACTTAGTTTGTTTTTATTTTTCCTGGTCGTTGAATGTATGAAAAGTGATTTTCTGATAAAATACGTCTTTTCAAAGTGACTTCTCCCTGTTTGTGACAAGGTTATCCCCATTCTGTTTGGTGAGTTTATTGTGCTGGTACCTGCAGGCTGTAATTAAAGGGGTTTCAGAACTAATCACTTTTCCAGATAGTTGACTTTTTAATGCTAACCCACAACAGGAGAGCAGAGCCAGCACAGGGCAGCAAGCAAGGCACAGAGCAGGCAGAGCAGCAGGTCTGTGAGTCGTTCACACAAATTGTGTTGTCCAATGTGTTTCTGCAGCACTTCAGAAACGTTCTGCTTTCATATACAGTCATCAAAACCCAGTCCAATTAAATCCACCTCTCAGGACGTGCTGCATTTTGCAGGGACTGGATTTCAGGATGTCCAGCTTCATTACAGGGAGGTTCTGCTGCAACTCTGAGGCTTTTTTTTTTTTGCTTTTTACCTGCCACTAAACCCCTGTGACTGGCCCAGAAATATTCTGTCAGTCTGCGTGCTTCTACCAAGAAAGTTTTACTTCACTATCTCTTAAAATCTCTTTAATACCCACGGAACCATTGCCACAGAACCCAGTCCTGCTCTCTTACTAATGAAGCAAATTGGAGCAGGTTTTGATGTGTGTCTGCCCTAAGTTCTGCTGCGTGTCTGGAGAAACCTGTGAAGATTTCAGGCTAAATCCAATACATTAGCAAAGCTCTGACTCAAGCCCAATTAGAAATTGCAGGTGCTGCAGCAGCCAGGGTGGTGCTGCCCCAGCTTGGTGCTGCAATTTGTGTCTGTCTGTCTGTCTGTCTGTCTGTCTGTCAGCAGAGCACGCAGCAATTAGAAGAACGAAACCAGGGAATTTGCACACACACGTCTGTGTAGGTAACTTCCTTCCCAAAGGCCCTACACAGATTAATTCTCTTCACCCTGAGAGATGGTTTCACATTTGCATCGTTTCCATCCGTGTTTGATGTGTGGCCCTGGAAGGGATTGGGGAATTCAGCAAGATGCAGCTTTTGGTGACCTCAGAGAGCAAAGCAGAAACATTTCCCTGTGCTGTGAGCCAGGACACAAAGATCTGCTCCTCCCAGCTATTTGCTTGCACCAGGGCTGAGTCGTTTCACATCACAGAACTCTGAGCACTGTTTGTGAGGCCCCTTGGTGAATTTGCCATTCCTCTGATACAAGAGAGCTCCATGGCTGGGGGATATTTCAGTGTTTGTGTGTTTAACCACAACCAAAGCTCTCCAGATGTGTTACAGCTGCCACGTGAGCTCATTTCTGTTCAGAATGATGCAGAACCACAGTGATGCAACCACCTAAAACATACATACAAGTGAAATAACAATCCTTTATCAGAGGTCCAGAGCTCTCACAGAATGTGAAAGAACCAAGGAGAAAGAGCTGTTGAAAACACAGATATTGGTTACTACTGTTAGTGAATGGCTACTCCATACTATAATCCCATAATAACAATGATCTATCGAATTTGGGAAGGTTTTTGTGTGCTGCAGGGTGCTACCACGCAGGCCAGGTGCCTCAGATGACCAAATTCATCATCCTATTTTCTCCTTTTTTTTTCTTTTCTCCCCAGGGGCTATAATCAGAGCTATTTGTGAGCCTTCAGACTCATTAGCGGACAAAACACAAGGCTCTGCTACCTCATTAATGAACTGAGGGCTGAGAGAACGCCCAGTAAAGGATTCCTGGAGACAGAGACATCAGATTTAAGGCTTAATTCACAGCACAAACCCAGCACCGACTGAAACTCTGACAGTGTGCAGCACACTGCTCTATTTTTATGACTTAACCTTTCCTGCTCTGCGTCTGTTAATCAGCTCTGCTTTATGCACATGATATTAATGTTTATAAAGATAACGTCTGGAAAGATATTCATGAATGACCTTGGTGCTCACAGCACAGGATTTTTGGGTGCTGTTTTTAGTCCCATTCCTTGATGGTGCTGCCCTCACCCCCTGAATGAGGCTCACTGATCTCTCTGCTTCCCACTGAGATGGGGCTGTTGCTCCAATAAAGTGACTCAGCTAAGCTGAATTATTGACTCTTCTGCCTCAATTGGGATATTTTGCCTGCATATGGAACTAAAACACAGGGTATTCTATAAAAATGTACTCACAAGGAAATCCATGTTAGTGGCAATTAAAGTTAGCAAATCACCTCCAAGTGCTCGGCCAAATTCTGTGATAAATCAAGATTTCTTGCAAGGTGTAAACCCCTGACTTTTCCTGTCAGTCTCATTGCCTTATATTTACTATTAATAGTTATCCATGGATTCGGGTATGTGAAGAAGCATCTTATGGAAAGCACCGTGAGCCCCTGACAGAAAGTTAAAATTTCTGTGCATATAGCACAAATAGTATTATCCTAGAACAAAAAAAATCCAGGCATTGAAATAAAAAATCTCCCTCAAAGCTTTCCTAGTTGGCAAAAGTGATGCTCCCTCACAGCTAACGATCATTTAGGGTTGCTGCTGTGGAGGAACCTGCCGTGTTTGCACAAGCAGTGCCCTGTTTGCTGGAGAGACAGCAGCTGCTTCTGGAGGAGGCTCTTCTCTTACCCCAGTGCTCTCCTGGAAGAGCTCCTGCTAGCTGTCAAAATTATTTATTTACTTATTTGCTGGGGCAGGGAAATGAATTCAACTTGGGCATCTCTCCTGGTCCTAGCAGATGGCAGAGAGAGAGGCTCACCTTTGGAGTGATGCCCATGTTTCTAGAACAGAGAAAACACCAGTGAAATGGAATAAAGGCATTTTGCATGAGTAATAAAACCTGGTTTTAAGGGTTCTTCTCTCATCTCTAATTTCCCATCCCATGGCACTTCACATTTTTCCTCCATTCTCTGCTTTGCCTTTCACTCACAAGCTGTAACTGTTGCTCTGTGAAGGGGCAGGAAAAATTAAGGGCTTTTCATCCCAGACTGCTGAAAAGTGCTTTGTGTTCAGACCTGAAGGTGTGAAAGGGAGCAGCTGAGAAGGAACTACAGCCAAGCAGAGGTCAGTGACTGATTGTGGAACTCCCACACAGATAAGGTTTGCAGAGATCCATAACCTATTTTATTATTTTAAAAAAGCTTTAATATTAATCCCTGTAAGCAGGAACAATGCACTTAGTTTATGTACTCTATGCAGTAGGTTTGGTTTATTTCACACTGGAAATAACAGGAATAGCACTTCTGTAAGGAGTGGGAAAGGTGATTTTTGCACCAGTTTTAAAAAGTCTTGTAGCATTTCTGAGTGTCAGATGTCAGAGATTAGCTCTTGTTCCCTTTCAGCTCTGTAAAAGAACCAGAATTAATCTCCAGACTCCAAAATGGCTCTGAGGAGCCAAGTGCTTAAAGCACAATCACCCTCAGAGTAATTTGAGCATATGATAACATAACTATAACATATCAAAACCTTGAAATCTTCCTGATGCACTGAGACATTCAAATCTCCATCAGGACCTAAACCTGCTCTTCTGTCCTGCACCTTCATCTTTCAGCCCTGTTGATCTCCAAGAATGCTGGAAAGCAGATTTCTTTCCATTTTCCTCCCTTCACAGTGTCTGAGTATCGCACTTAATGAGACAGATAAAATCTAAAAACTGATGTGACAGCTTTAAGAGTAATTACAGCACATTAGCAACAACTGCTTTATGATTTTAACTCCCAGCCTCATACAAACATGCCACTGTGATGCACCAGCCCTCATGACAACACCCAGGCACACTGGGGAGATCAATATCCATATTTTGTGTACGTGTATTTAGCTGCCTCCAGGTATTTTTAAGGAGGAACATGGTGAAGATCAGCTTGCAGGAAGCATTCAGCCTTGTGTTTCATGTGCAGCTGGTTATTGGCTGGGCTCTGCACCCCCAGAGCAGAAAGGAACACGTGCTGGAGGTTGTGCTGCACGATTGCTTAGGCTGTGATTAGTCCAGCAAGCCTGGCCTGGAACAGAGGCTTTTCTCAATTGTCTGGGGAAATTAGAAGCCTCTGAAGCTGTTCTCTGATTAGGGAGCAGCTCAAGCAGCTGCACTGCCTCAGATGGGCACAGATTGAGGGTGGTGTGGCCACTGGAGTGTGTCAGGGCACAAGTGGTGACAGAGGGCTTCACTCCATGCAGAAATCACCACAGAAGAGTTTGTAAAATGTTAAATTTCCTCACCCAGAGCCGAATTATTCTGGTCAAACACAAAATGGAAATCACCTGCTCACAGCGAATAAGTTGCCATTTATTGTGCAGTCCCTTGCAGAGATTGATCAAGGATTTAGCCCAAAGTTATCAGCAGATGCTCAGCTCCAGGGCAAGAGGAGTGTCCCTCCTCTCACAGCTTTACTCTGGGTATGTGTGAGGACATCCAGGTTTTAAATCTCTGTGAAGGAGAATCTGTGCAAATTCTGTGCAAATTCTGTGCATTTGTGGAAAGAGAAGAGGACCCTTTTTTGGCTACTCATTGAAATCAGCTTCTCCAATTCACACAACTCTAACTCTTTCCCAGCAAATACACAATGCTAAACTTATTCTTTTTATTTTCAGATCACTTGCCCTCTTAAAATTTTTGTTTTGCTGGGCTAAAAATTCTTCTAGTTTTCCTTGCATAACAACTGGATGATATTAAACTCACTCCAAGCAGA
Source organism: Monarcha castaneiventris obscurior (assembly GCA_026261815.1). Classification (NCBI taxonomy): domain Eukaryota; kingdom Metazoa; phylum Chordata; class Aves; order Passeriformes; family Monarchidae; genus Monarcha; species Monarcha castaneiventris. Next base: position 18,781,114 of record JAMPIT010000484.1, read on the forward strand.
AAAGTGGAAATAATTTTCTGAAGAACACCGTGAACAGAAATGTGACAACACCTGTGCAAAATGCTGAGGGAGATAATAACAGAGTGTTTGGCAGCACTGCAAGGAGGGACACAAAAGAGACCTCACAGCTCTAAATGTGGGGCTGGCTGCTTTTAATTGCAGTGAGAAGACCAAAGTCACCTGCAACTCTGTAATTCTTGTGGGTTCACAGCCACTCTCTGGGTTTTTAAAATAATTTTCAGCAGTTAATAAGTTTTTAACTGCTTAAAAATGTCTCAAAATCTCTCAGTAGCATTGTATCTTCAATGCTGTGGCACAAAGGCATCTCTGAGGAGATTTCAGGTTAAGAAGAAGTCTGGATGCATTTGAAGGACAAAAATCAATCCACAGGCTTAATATGAACTTTTGCCATCTTGATAATGGAATTAATAGTGTATTTTCCTTACTGGGAGTCACAGAAAATTCGTTTTTTATCCATAAACAATGATGTAGTCAGTGTCAGTGACTTCTGTCTTGTAGGAGACTATTTCTGACCCTCCCAGGGAAGGATTTCCTCCCAATATCCAACATCTTAGCTAAACTTCCTTTAAAAAGAACTAAAATTGTATGCAAGATGTATCAGGGACTGGCTATCCCAACCTGGGTATCTCTTCCAGGTTTTTAGAGGAAAATATTGGGAATGCCTGTAATAAAATCTGCAAGTTTATGTGGTATCTGTATAACATGGATACAGCAGCGTGTGAGATTTACATTGTATAATTTACTTTTTACTTCAAAAGTAGGGGGTTTTTTTCTTTCTATTTCTTTATAATGATTTATTTTTTATGTCTTCTCGTAGAATTGATCAGCGTTCATTGACAATGGTGAGGTGGAAGGTAATTTTCAAATCCAACACACTGCATAGCCCTGGTTTTTGTTTCGTTTGAGGTAAAAATGAGTAACAAAACTTAATTTTGTTGTTCAGTTCCGTGCTGTCATCCCTTCAATTCCCTGCTCACTTTGCATGTTACACTTATCAGTAGCAGTAATTGCAAGTAATTAGGAGAAATTATTTTATGAAGTCTTTGTCTTTGAACACATAACCAAAATGAATTTTCCTGAGCCTTGTGTGGCTGTTCCATACAATATATATCAATAAATGACAAGAGTGTTTGTGACAGGCCTTTTAAAATGTGTTTGTGTGTATTTAGTCATGTGCATCTGTATGTAGAAGGGTTTTTTGGAGAAGAATTTGTAGGAATTTTCACTGGTGGATGCTGTCCAGATGGAAAATAGTTCATGGCTGTCGATTTCTTGCTATTGGGTCACTCTGGAATAAAAGGAGGCTCTTCCACGGTGCCAGTGCCTGTTTTGAAGACAGATCTCATGGGGATCTATTGTGTGGGTTGCAGAGCAATGGGATTTAGAGATTCGGGGTAGAGATTAGGCTGTTCTCTGCCGAAATTCTTTCAGTCGGACCCATTTTCTAGGATTTTTGTGCTGATTCATTTTCTTGCCAAGGAAGAAATTTCTGGTGTGAACCAACAGCAGTCCAACGTAAAAGAGGGTAAAATTAACTTCCTTGGTGATAGCAACACGTGAGAGGAGTCAGGAGAGGCACAGTTTTTGGGAAACAACTGAGGCTCACTTTTTGGCAGCTGCCCATTGTTCTGAATAGATCACAATCTGGCACCCCCCCTCGGCTCACTATTTGGCAGCTCCCATTGACTGCTATAGCTCACTATTTGGCACCCCCCCTGGGATCACTATTTGGCAACCCCCATTGACTCCTATAGCTCACTATTTGGCACCACCCCTGGGATCACTATTTTGCAACCCCCATTGACTGCTATAGCTCACTATTTGGCACCCCCCCTGGGATCACTATTTGGCAGCTCCCATTGACCCAATAGCTCACTATTTGGCACCCCCCCTGGGATCACTATTTGGCAGCCCCCATTGACCCAATAGCTCACTATTTGGCACCCCCCTGGTAGTCACTATTTTGCAACCCCCATAGACCCAATAGCTCACTATTTGGCACCCCCCCGATTGTCACTATTTGGCAGCCCCCATTGAGTCCTATGGGTCACTATTTGGTGGCCCCCCCAGTAGTCACTCTTTGGCAGCTCCCACTGTTTCCTAACACAGAATTAGTGTGCATGAAGGTTTACATTATTTCTACTAAAATCACTTGCACGGGGCTGGTCTCTGCTCGTGGAGGGGGTGGGTGGCAGCAGCCTGCAGCTCTGCCCTTGCCAGGCTGGGGAGGGTCTCACAGCAGGGCTTTTCTCTTAAGCCTTGCAGTTGTTCTTTTATTTGCTAGAAGGATTTTCCAAAAAGGCAGCTCATGAAGCTTTGGGGTTATTGCTTGCTGGGTTTCTTTGTAGTTTTGGTTTTGGTTTTTTTTTTTTTTTTTTTCTGAATCTTGTGGCCCATTATAAATACTCTTTGCAGCTCCCCAGATCCTTGGCTGCTGGGCTGTGTATTGGTGACAAATCAGCTCCTCAGTGGCCTTCGGAGTAAAATACAATGCACAGTGAAAGGAGGTGGTGGAGTGTGATTGTTATTGTCCAGAGCCCTCGGTGATAATGTCCGTGTGTTTCAGGAACAGCTCTCCGGAAGGCTTTCAGTGCAGAATAAACACACCAGGTGCTGTTGCTCTGAAATCCAGCCTATGGGTGACTTTACATTGTAACACTAGAATTAAATCTCTATTTTCTCATTTGCTGGGCTCGTTGCTGGGCTGGGGGAGGCTTTCCCCTGAACCTTTGTTAGTCACTTCTTATTTGGGAGCTCTAGAACGGTGCCTTTGTGATGCTTTCTGTGGAACAAAATCCCAGTGTGGGGTTCAGGCTTTTGAAAAGCTCGTGGCAAACTGCTCAGTCTGTCTGTCTGTCTGTCTGTCTGTCTGTCAGGATGGGATGAAGATTTGGTGCATGTAGCTGTTTAGCAAACCCTGCTGTGAGGTTTAAAGCACATGAATTCCTTTCAAGGCTTGGTTCAGTTTGGGAATTTTCAACCGAGTGTTTGAAAAGAAGCAAACCTAATTGGTATCGAGAAAACATTTATTTTTGAGGGATGAACAATGGTTCCAAAAGTCACTTTTGTGTTTCTTTAATTAGTCTGTGTCTTAGAGTAGTTTTTTGATGACTGTAGTAGTTTTGGTAGATGACTGAAATTCTTTTAGATCTGGGCTCTGGACTCCTCAAGGTGACAACAGAATATTTTCACTTGGAGGACTTTAGCAAGTAACTTTCATGTTGGAAAGCAGGATTATGTGTAATACATAAATCAGAGTTAATGATGTTAATCAGCAAAAGCAGCTTGTTGTAAAGCATCAAGGTCCCCATCTCTGCTACACCAGGGCTGCTAATCTCATTAACACACACGCTAATTTCATTTTTCAAGCTGCTCACTTTGCATGTTACACTTATCAGGTTTTCCCATACGTGGTATTCAAAATTAATTTGTGGTAACTAAAGCAGACAATTAATTAGGTAAAGGTGCATTCATCTTAATCCTTTGATTAGTCATTTTAAAAGAAAATTACAGTTTTGTTGTGGTACCAAACTGGATTTAAATGTCATATTTGTTTGCTGCATTTCAGCTCGAATTGTGGTTTACAGTGTTTTATTCATTTTTATGAGAAGCCAGTGCTGGGATTATTTTGCAGTTGGTCTCACATTTATCCATCCAATCAACCAGAATATGAGTCAGAATGGTAGGACACTTTCACTCTAAATTTCAGAACGTAAACAAAAACATTTGCAAAAGAAAAATGTTAAAAACCCAGCTCAAACCACTTTTGTGCTGATTAAATTGATTACCTGTGATTTACCTGGCAGGCTTCTTCATCTTCAAGGGATGTTTACAGACTGTTTAACCTCCTGTTTGGAGGATGAAAATTGTATTTATTTATTGTTGGGGTTTCTCAGATGGGGAAAACTTTCAGGTCTGACAGGCCAAGAATCCCGGGCTGTGAAAGCACAGAAGTGTAGCTGGGGTAACTCAGGCCCCAGTTCTGTTCTTTTCTTGTCTCCCATCCCTTTTCTCTATCATTTTCATAGCAGTCCTTGTCATTTTTATTCTTTAGCTATCAAAGTGAAGCCTTAAATGACACAACAAGCAGCACTACATTAACCAGAGCCTATGAGGAATCGATATTTTTCTGCTTTTTTAGAAATCTGTTTACTCTGCTGCCTTGGTCACATTCCAGGGTAACATTCATATATGGCTTATTTCTGTTGCTCAGAACATCTGCTCTTTGTTGCTTTTCACGATGGTGCCTCTCCTCCAGGCTGAGAAATGTCCAGGTTTTGTTGACAGGATTCTCCCTCCGTGGCACCTGCAGTTTGCAAACAGTTTGTTTCAAAAGATCTGTGTTTACTCCTCTGCAAAAGTCTGAACGTGGCTCACTGGCTGGGGCTTCTGTACTGGTTCCTTTGCTGATTTTTCTGTGATGCAGAGCATGGGGTGTAAGAGGAAGAACAGCTCAGTGAGAGGAAAAGGAATAAATCAGGTGTTTCTGAGAGCCAGAGTGAAATAAAGGCAGTGGTCTCGAACCCAAAAACCAAGAAATGCAGCAGCTGATATGGGCAGAGCAAACACCATTTATATCTATTTTAATATATATATATGTCTATACACATTATTATTTTATATATATAGTATATATATATTATATATATTATATATATATTATATATATTATATATATTATATATATATTATATATATATTATATATATATTATATTATATTATATATATTATATATATTATATATATTATATATATATTATATATATTATATATATATTATATATATATTATATATATTATAATATATATGATATATACATGTGTGTATATATATATGTGTATTATCACACAAAGTTATGCATGACACACACCTCTTCTTTATCTATCCAGTGTGTCAGCCCATCTATCAAATGGTTGTAGTATTTTAAAAGAAATTCTATTTAAAATTAATTATTTAGACTTCTGTGGCTTGAGTTCTGAAATACTTGCAAGACTGCCTTCAGCCTTTACAGAAAATTAGTTTGAGTAAGGGCAACAGTATTTGAGCTTTAAATATATGTTTAAAAGTGTTTGAAGTTCCTTTGTATTTGTGTGAAGGTATTTAAAAAAATAAAAATTTAAAAAATGTTAACAATGATTCAAGTACAGAATACACTGAACCAAAAAATCAGATAATTTCTTAGTGGGAAATGGGACAATAACTGCTGCTGCTACCATAACTTCAGGTTTTGGGAGAGACAGAATTTTATCAGCTGTAATTATTTATCTGACCCGTGGTTATCACTCACAGGGGTTGTCACCCGCCCGTTTCTGTTGCAGGCTGTTCTCGTGTCACTCACAGGATTTGTTTTGAACTCCCTCTCACATCTCAGCAGGAATTATTCATGAGACTACAAACCCCTCTTCTGCAGCATGAATTCATCCCTGTTCAATGCTTGCAAAGGTGAAAGTCTGGTCTCTGATGAGTTATGATTTATGAAATAAATTGTCCTGGGGTTTCTAGATAAGATTTAAAGGGCTGCTGAGCACAGGGGATGGAGAACGTGGCACAAGTTTTGCTGTTGTTCCCTCAGGAGCGTGGCCATCGCTCAGGAAATGACTGATGCCTTAGGTTTTAACTTTTGTATTTTTCAAATCCTGTACTGCTCAGAGTGTAACTCTGCAGTTCCTTGTAGCCTGGAATTTCTGCTCTCTCGTGCTGGGCAGACACAACAAAGCCTCTCCAGGCTTTGCCTTCAAGGACAGCCAGGCTCTGCTAGGCCCAAAATGTGTAACCCAAAGCCTCTAAGGGGGGAGCAAGCTGAGGGGAATTACATCATTAAACTGGGGCTTTAATTGGAGAATTAACCATGGTATGCAAATGAACCAAACCTATAAAAGTGTGAAGAACTCGTGCCCTGGGGTCCATCTTGGGGTCCATTTTTTGGCGGCAGCCTCTGGCTCCCCCAGGGTGTGCCTTGAAGGCCCTTCAAATAAATATCTATCTTTATTCCCTTACTCTTGTCTAGTCTCTGTTTCTAGGTGGCTGCAGAAGGCATCATGACCACCTGACAAAAACCCCTCTCTGGTTAATTGTGTTCCCTGATAATGTTCATCAATCAAAGCCTGAGAGCCTGGGCTGGGCAGGGAAGCTGGAGCTGGCTCTGTCCTTTCTGAGGCCATGAGGGCGGCAGGCCCTCGCTGCCCTGCCTATTTCTGTCACCTCTTCAGATGGTTCAGCTGCACTGCTGCCACCTGGGCCAGCCAAGAGCCAGGGAGATCAGAAATAGAAAGCTGACATGTTTTTGCTTCAGGGACATTGTGGCAGCAGGAGTTCTGGGAGGATTCACTGGAGTGGCTAATGAAACTCACTGGAAGGGTGAACTGAAGGATGCCTCATCATTCCTCTTCTTCTCCTCTCGGTTTGTCAGCACAGCTAATCCCCACTAATTTGATGTCTTTCAGCATTTTGATGTCAAACTTAGGAAACAAAACTGTTATTCAAATTGTTACTGTGTTCTCTGCTTTGACGTTGAGGCTTTCTGCCATTTAACATACCTGCAATTCAGTATTCTCATTTCCTACCAGACACGATTGTGTTGAATTGCCTCACAAATGTGCTGTGAGGGGTTCAAGCATCACAAACAGTAGTCTGGGAAAAAAATGCCATTAGTTCTTTTTCAGGCAGAGGTTTATGTGCTATTAAATTCATCAAGATCCCTGTAGTACCTACTGATACTCTTTCAGCAGAGTTTTCCATCACAGTGACAACAGTGCTACACACAGAGCTCTGCATTTTGGGTTGATCTGCACTAGAAACCAAGTTTTTGATAATGGAGAGTTCATTATTGCAGACAAGCTTTTCAGAAATGTGAACAGCCCCAAGATATCTCAATGCTACTGAGAGGAAACAATTCTCTCTAGATCCTACTAGGCCTAAATGTATCCAGATTTAACTGCAGGCTCACAACTTCTCTGGCAGCACAGAGTGCTGAGGAGAGAGGAGCACTCTCACTGCAGCTGTAGCTCAGGGAGGTTTCACTTTTTAACATTTTCTGTGCCCCACATGCAACCAGCTGCACTGTGGGGCCCACACCATGGCTTGGCAGAGGCAGCATTTTCCCCCAGTTGTGCCAACAATGTTTAAAATACAACCATTGCCTGCCAGCCCCGGTGTTTTATTTGGTTTTGTCATTCCACAAATTTCCAAATTCAGCCCTTCCTTACAGAATCCTGCACAGCTCTACCTTCTAATGTGTAAACTTCAAACTGTGGAAGTGCTAGGAGCAGGGATTTTATTGAAACTCCAACTTGGAAAGAAGCTGTTGCATGAATTTACTGGGTTTGTTATTAGAGCACCTGTTACTCTCAATGTGGCCTGTAAAGATCAGCAGCAAAATGAGTTGTGATTGTGTGTGTAAATTGGATAAAAGGATAAGGCCTCAGCTATGTGTTTTATGTTACACAGAGTGATTATCCCAAAACTCAGGGGAAAGAGAATTCAAATTACTCTTAAAGAAAGCTGAGTCGAAAAAGCACCCATAATTCTCATGACAACATAGAATTGCTGGGAGATACACAGCACTCCCCCTTCACCAAACTGCTTACTGACATAGCAGTGTGGGGGGTCGGTAACAACACAGGATTCATTAATATTTTGGGGGATGCAAGGGCGGCAGTGCCTGCTCCTGCTCCCAGCCAGCGCCTCGGGCCGGTGCTGCTGCTGCTCCCTCGCACGGTGCAGAGCCGAGGGCCGCGGGGATGTTGAGGGTGGAGCTGTCCCGGAGATGCTGAGGCTGGAGCTGTCCCGGGATGCTGAGGGTGGAGCTGTCCCGGGGATGCTCAGGCCGGAGCTGTCCCGGGGATGCTCAGGCTGGAGCTGTCCCGGGGATGCTCAGGCCGGAGCTGTCCCGGGGATGCTGAGGCTGGAGCTGTCCCGGGATGCTGAGGGTGGAGCTGTCCCGGGGATGCTCAGGCTGGAGCTGTCCCGGGGATGCTCAGCCTGGAGCTGTCCCGGGATGCTCAGGCTGGAGCTGTCCCGGGGATGCTCAGGCCGGAGCTGTCCCGGGGATGCTGAGGGTGGAGCTGTCCCGGGGATGCTCAGGCTGGAGCTGTCCCGGGGATGCTCAGGCTGGAGCTGTCCCGGGATGCTCAGGCTGGAGCTGTCCCGGGGATGCTCAGACCTGGAGCTGTCCCGGGGATGCTCCAGGCTCAGGGACCGGAGCCAGCGCGGAGCTGTCCTCAGCACTGCTCCCCTCTCCATCCTCCTCCACCGCAGCGCACGGTGGAGCCCACACGGCGGGGCTGTTGTCAGGGGGCAGAAATGCGGCCCTTGTCGTGCCGGCTGGACACACCGCTGCATGCCCGCGCCGGCTGTGGCCTGTCCCCGTCCGTGTCCTCGTCTGTGTCCCCATCCCCATCCCCGTGTCCCCGTGCCCATCCATGTCCCCATCCCCGTGCCCATCCGTGTCCTCGTCCTCGTCTCCGTGCCCATCCGTGTCCCCATCCGTGTCCCCATCCCGATCCGTGTTCCCGTCCCCATTCCCGTCCCCATCCACGTCCCCGTCCCCATCCGTGTCCCGTCTCCATCCGTGTCCCCATCCGTGTCCCTGTGCCCATCCATTTCCCCATCCGTGTCCCCATCCCCACCCGTGTCCCCGTGCCCGTCCCTGTGCCCATCCCCATCCCCATTCATGTCCCTGTGCCCATCCCCATCCCCATCTGCGTCCCCATCCCCATCCGTGTCCCTGTGCCCATGCCCATCCCCATCCATGTCCCCGTCCCCATCCCCATCCGTGTCCCCGTCCCTGTGCCCATCTCCATCCGTGTTCCCGTCCCCATCCCCATCCGTGCCCGTGCTCATCCGTGTCCCCATCCCCACGCGTGTCCCCATCCCCATCCCCGTGCCCATCCGTGTCCCCGTCCCTGTGCCCATCCCCATCCCCGTCCCCATCTCCATTCGTGTTCCCGTCCCCATCCATGCCCGTGCCCATCCCCATCCCCATCCGTGCCCGTGCCCATCCCCATCCGTGCCCGTGCCCATCCCCATCCCCATCCGTGTTCCCGTCCCTGTGCCCATCCCCGTCCCCATCCCCATCCGTGCCCGTGCCCATCCGTCCCCGTGCCCATCCCCATCCCCGTCCCCATCCCCGTCCCCATCCGTGTCCCCGTCCCTGTGCCCATCTCCATCCGTGTTCCCGTCCCCATCAGTATCCCCATCCCCGTCCCCATCCCCGTGCCCATCCCCGCCCGTGCCCGTCCGTGCCCACCCGCGCCCCGCCCGCCCCGCGGCCGCCCCCTGCCGTCGGGCGGTGGCAGCGTCGGCCGCGCTGCGGCGCAGAGAGCGCGGAGCGCTGCCGCGGGCGGATCGCACAGCCCCGCTCCCGGCCCCGCTCCCGGCCCCGCCGCAGCCCCGCTCCCGGCCAGATGATGAACTTTCTGCGGCGCAGGCTCTCGGACAGCAGCTTCATCGCCAACCTGCCCAATGGCTACATGACCGACCTGCAGCGGCCGGAGCCGCAGCAGCCTCCGCCGCCGCCGCCTTCCGCGGGCTCCCCGGCGCCCGCCTCGGGCTCTCCGGCCGCGGAGCGCCGGCAGCAGCCGCAGCCCGCGCCCCCTCAGCAGCAGCAGCCGCCGCCGCAGCAGCAGTCCTCGGGCAGCAGCTTCTTCAGCTCGCTCTCCAACGCCGTGAAGCAGACGGCGGCCTCGGCCGGGCTGGTGGACGCGTCCGCCGCCGTCTCCGCGGCTGTCGGCAGAAAGTTCAAGCTGCTCCTGGTCATCGACGAGCCGCACACGGACTGGTAGGTGACCCCCCCGGCATGGCCCTCCGTGCCCTCATCATCATCATCCTCCTCCTCCTCCTCCTCCTTGCCCCCCGTCCTTCCCTCCATCCTCCCGCGGTCCCTCCCCGGCAGGTGCGGGCTCACCTGGGCCGGGGGCAGAGCCCCCACACCCGGCCCCGCTCAGCGGCTGCGGCGCAGCCTCACGGGCTGGAAGATGGAGAGAAAAAAACCTCAGCGAGCCCCGGAGCGCCCGACTAGCCGTGAGATCTGTTCTCCATCACAACCCTGAATAAAACATGTTTACCGCCCTGACCAAGCCTGTCCTGTGTTCTGTGGCGAAATAAAGAACCCGTGTGTAGGGGCAGGTTGGCTCTAGGTGTGCTGGGCACGGATTTCTGTGCGGAACTGCGTGTGGTTGTAGCGTTCCGTGGGTTAATCCGTGTTTACGAGCCGGTTTGTTTTCACGCAGCTCCCGCTGCTCCTGTGATGTTCGGGTGAAGGTCCTTCAGGATGCCAGCCCTGGCTTCTGCCGTAGCTCCGGGAATTCTGCTGCCCTGGGCTGCATTAACTCGGCAGGTTTTATTTGGGCTGCGTGTTTGGCTTTTAATGATATCATTAAAAAATGCGGGGTTTGCCAGGCGTGGGGCTTGGCCACCAGCGCGGTTCTGTGCCTGGCTGGTGCCAGCAGGAGAGGTTATGGCTGTTCCAGAGCTGCTTGTCACGGCCGGCTCCGGTGGATGCTGTGCTCGAGAGGAAGGACATGTTCCTATCAACCCCTCGCTAACTTGTTTCCCTGTGTGTTTGCACATCGAGCTGAGAATCGCCTCATTCGCTGTTGCTAATTACAGTGCAGGAGGTCTCAGCAGCGCCTTAAAATAATACAGAGTAAAACAAGTCTGTTTTTGTAGCACTGAGATCATCCGGTAATGGATTGCGGGTTTAGGGTTTTATTCTCAGCGTCTCGAATTTATAGCCTTGCTGTCTGGATGGACTCGTGCAGTGCTGTGATCCGATCCAATTTGCTTTCAAATGGTACTTTAATAAAATACTCGAAACGAAAATGTAAGCCTTTAACTATAGCAGATATGTTATTTATGTTAAGATAACATTACCTGTTACATTTTCCAGGCTTTTGCTTGTGTCCGGTTTTGTGGTTGGTGGTGTGGGGAAGGGATGGTTTTCTTTTTCTTTTTTTTTTTTTCTTTTTTTTTTTTTTTCTTTTAGGAAAAAACAAGGTGGTTGTATCTGCCAGACTCAGGCAGCCTCTGTGCCTACGTCATGGAGATGCATCCATGGACACTGCTCCCTGCCTTGCAGAAACATCTATTTATTAAATATTCTGTAGTGCACAGCTCTCTGCCTGGTACATTCAATAGCTGTGGATGTTCATAACGTTTGTTTCTGGGAGATTTTTCTGTGCTCACTGAAGCCACTCTGAGTATTTTGAACGTGGTTTTACATAGGTGGTTTTACATGCTTGATAAACGCACCCCAAATTAACATAATCTGTTGATAGGGGCAAAGCTTTTAAAGACCTCGGTGGGGAGTTCCCCCAAGAGCACTCCAGGTAGGAGCCTCACAAATCTACACAAGGTTACTCATCCTGCTTGCTTTTGCCTTTATTTATTTTTCCCCCCCTCCTCATAGTATGTGACATGGATACGTAGTAGTTCTAGAAAAAACAGTTTGCTGTTGCACTGGCTCTTTCCCTGAAATCAGTCATTTTGTAACTGAAGATTTTAAAATATATCCTGAAAAACGATCTGTTTTGGGGACATGACCCCTCGTGGGTCCCGTACAACTCCAGAGACGTGTGGATTCTGGTGATGCAGGAGGAAGAGTTTGTTCTGTTCTTTGGGAATACGGATGTCCGTGTGGGCACACACTGATCTGTGTGGGCTAAAATGGAATATGGGCTAGAATGTGGGACAGAAAAAGAAAAAGAAGAGTTGGGACGGGCAGCAGGTGAGCTGGGCACCCCCGGCTGCCCCGGGCTGTGCTGCCAGGGGAGGTTTGCAGAGCTCTGTCATGTGATGCTCTGAGCAAACCCCGGCAATAACGGGAGGAGCAGAATCATCCCTGAGAGCCTCCCCAGAAACCCTCCCAGCCCCTGGGCACTAATCCTGAGGGGAGGAACGGCTGCTTGGGGGTTTGTTTTTGTCATGTTTTGAGCTGCACCGTGTTTGTTTTAGATTGAGAATGTGTGTATTGCTTGTGGGTTGCAGTTTCAGTAGAAATCAAAGGATTTTGGTGTGGATCACACTAAAATCCTGCTGGTTCAGTATCCTCTCTTCAGCAGGGGCCAGAGGAAGCACAAACACCTTCTTCTGTCAGCAGAGGATGTTTCCTCTTACCCCTGGCAGAAAGGGACATCTTGTTTCCAGTGGATTTTATTTCTGTGAAAGGTTGACTTCAACTCTAAGATTTAGTAACCCAACATTGTTCTTGTTGCTCATGGAATCACTTGGGACATTCCACCCAGAACCAAATCCCGGTTGTTGCTTGCATTTTATAATCTTGATCTCAGTGACATCCTTCCTCAATTTCTTGCCCGAAGAGGTTTGTCCTATTGCAAGTTTTGAAATTCTCCATTTCAATTATTTTACTTTTATGGCATGGGACAGATAAAAAAATGGGAGAATTGCCTTTCTATACTAATTAGTATATTTTTTACCATTTTCCTGACTTCTTAAGCTGAGAGAAAATGCAGTTGTTGTGCCAAACCATCCTGCTTTCTCAATCAAGGTGTGTTAGAGCTGTAAAGGGTAATTCTTTTCCTAGAGGTTCTTTGGAAACTTGCAGCCACATTTAGTGGTTGTGCTTCTACAGGCAGGGCTGCAAAAGAAGCTGAATCAAAGACTTTCCACCAGCGTTGGTGGCAAGTGAAGGAACAAACTGAAAATAGGCTAAAGGCTGTAGTCAATAAATCCGTGGCAAGTGGTTTTTGCTGGTTCTGGTTCTCATGGAAGACTTTTAGTCACTCTGTACAATAAATAACCCTCTGGTCCATAGGTGGAAGAAAATAGCAAATTTCCACCAATTATGTTAGCAACTCCCTGTCATTCCAGAACAGCCCCACGAGGAAGGGGTGACCTGGAATCCAAACCCTTCCATGGACCAGTGCTATTAATTTATATAAATTTACCTAAAGGTGTTGGAAAAGCTGATTTTATTTCCAGGCCTGTTCTTTATGCACTTGAATGTGATGTCCTTTCCATCTGCAGCTGCACGTGGAGCAGACATTGTCCATACCTTGGTCTCCAGAACCCTCTGATGAGTTCCCACACCTGGTGGATGGGTTTTAAGATGGGTTGGGAATGTGTCTGATGCTCAGGTGCTCCGTGGATCTGCTGGGGACAGGAGAGCTTCAAGAAGCACTTCTTAGGTTTAATGGTGACTGGATGAGACATTTCAGTGGTTGTTTTCCAGCTTTGAGGATCTTTGTTGGTATTTTACAAATGGGGGAAACTAAGAGGTGAAATAATATTGTTCAAGGTCATCCAAGCAACTACTGCCCGAGCTAAATTAAAACTAGACAGCTTGCTTCAACTTTTCTTTTAATTCTGCTTAAAGTGTCCAAAATTTTCAGCTAGATAAGTTTATTTTAAAAAGTGTTTAATTTCCTCAGGAAAAACCCATTTTGTTCTGTACACAAAAAGTCCTGAATATTCAGTGCTGAACAAGCAATTGAGGAGAGGCCATACATCAGTGGCAAGGGGCCAAGATGCTGTGTATAGATTATTATCTTTATTAAAAGCTTATGCATGAGATTCAGAAAGCTGTTTCAATATCGAAAACTAATCTTCACTTCGTGTGCCTTGTCCTTTAAAGCTTGAATATCAGACTTGTTGGCAGCAGCAATGAAACTATAAAAAGAACAAAGTTGGGAAATTTTGTTCTTGTGTTTCTTTTAAGCACAAATCTGGTTATAAGTATCAGAACCTTTTCTTTTTTTTTTTTCACAGACAATTACGCATTTCACTTCATGTTTACTGCCTGAGTAGTTACTCAGCTTGTGACAGGCTCCAAAGATAAACCCCAAATGCTGTACGAAGAGCAAGCTTTCTGGTTTAAAATTACCGAGTCATTTATGGGCCAACATTGTTCATCAGAAATATTTTAATATGAACAGTGTTGTTGTAGTGCAGAAAAGCACTGGTTGATGACACAAACATTTCATGAAGTGAGCAGCACGAGTTTCTTAGGGTTTGTTTTTTGGTTTTTAGGGTTTTTTTTTTCCATTCACTAGAAGGTGGAAACCAATTTCAATTAAAGTGTGTGTGCTGTTGTTTTTTGTAACTACCAAACTTGCATGAACACACTACAATGAAAATTCCCCTGCAGTTTTTCTGTTCATTAGGGATGGTTCAATTGTGCATAACTAATTAGCAGCTCCTAACTCCAGTTGGCCTAGAATTCTCGTGTTTTTAGTTGTAACACTGATTTAGTGGCTGCAGCTTTCATTTCATTCACTCTAAGCCTTCAGTGAGCAAGTTTTCCAAATTTAGAAGGCGTCGCTTGATTTTAATAATGCATAAATGAGGGCAACTGCTCTGCCAGAGCACTCTTCTGTCCTTTGGGATGACTCTGGAGGAGGAGAGTGTCCTTGCAGCCTCCTGGCATGGCACAGCTCACTGCTACCAGCATAAAGTCAGGAGCCAGATGGGAACTGGGGAGGGAAACCCGGGGTGTGACCCATGTGGAGCTGGGGATTGACAGAGGGAGGGGATGGAAGGGCTTCCCTGGCACTGGGAATGCAGGGGGGATGTGTTTGGAGGCAAATCCAGCAGTGTTGTAGAGAAGGGAGGTTTTTAAAGGGTCTCAGCTCTCAAGATTTTGACCAAATGACCAAATGTGGAGTGTAAGGAAAAGATAACCTCATCAATCTGAATCTTTTATATGGGAAGAAAAAGCATATACTAAATCACCTCTAGTAATTTAAAATGCCCTTTGCAACAAGAAACTGTTGATATTAAGGAAAATAACCTTGCCTTTGGTATGACACTGTCATATTTCAAGGAGGAAATAGATTCTTTAAAACCTCTGAACCTGAGCAGGAGTGACCAAACTTTTACTTTGGTTTCTCTCTAATTTTTGCCTCATATGAAAGTGTCCCATTTCAAAACGGTCTCTGTGAGACATCTCAGTCTAACTCTAGTTGTGGCCTTCAGACTGCATTCCCAGTGATGTCTTAGGTTTTAACTTTTATATTTTTCAAGTCCTTGTACTGCTTAGAGTGTAACTCTGAAGTTCCTTGTAGCCTGGAATTTCTGCTCTCTCGTGCTGGGCAGACACAACAAAGCCTCTCCAGGCTTTGCCTTCAAGGACAGCCAGGCTCTTCTAGGCCCAAAATGTGTAACCCAAAGCCTCTAAGGGGGGAGCAAACTGAGGGGAATTACATCATTAAACTGGGGCTTTAATTGGAGAATTAACCGTGGTATGCAAATGAACCAAACCTATAAAGGTGTGAAGAACTCGTGACCTGGGGTCCATCTTGGGGTCCATTTTTGGAGGCAGCCTCTGGCTCCCCCAGGGTGTGCCTTGAAGGCTTTCAAATAAACACCGACCTTTATTCCCTTACTCCTGTCTAGTCTCTGTTTCTGGGTGGCTGGAGAAGGCTTCACCAGCCCTCCAAAAAGGGGCTGGCAAGCAGCTTTTGCATGAGGCCAGCGTGTGCTCAGACATTTTCCTCCAGCCAGGTAATTAGATCAGCCCTGCTCCCAGCACGCCCTTCACTCCCAGCCCTGCATTAAGGGCTCTCAGCCTCTGCAATCCCAATAACAGCACAATTAAAGGAGGGATGCAGGCACCAACAGCACAGCTCTGCAGGCTGGGAGGGCACATGCAGGAAACCACGAGGGTTTCTGCAGAGTTCATCCTGAACTCTGTCTCCTCAGCCACTGCAGGAGTTCTGGGGGTGAAGTGCAGCTCCTGGGGCCTTGATGCTGCTTCTTTGTGCATTTTTTAAATATCAAGAGCACACTGGGCACGGGCTGGAGAAGCAGGGCATGCAGCTGAGCTAACTGAAGCGTGTAATGTGTTAAATCTGAATTTGTAGTGTACAGCAGCCTCACCCACGTTGTGTTCTGTGCCTGCTCTCCCAACAGGCGGCTGGTGCTGCCCCAAAGTGTGTCTTAAGGTATTTTAAGACGATCTAAGATCTAAGAAAGAAAATGGCTGGGGTTTTTTTTCTGTTTATCTGCAGTTCTGTCGTGTGCAATGTCGGTATAAATAGCAAAACACAGTGTGTGAGGGAGATTGCCTTTGTGACAAGATATGAAATGAAAAGCAGATCTCTCCGTGGAAAACACTTTCTCCTCCATGCTCTGTGTGTTGCTCTATCCAAACAAGCTCTTCCAGGCTCTCATGGTATTTTGGGCAGCTGAGTGTAAATGGCCACAAATTTGGACAGATTCTCCCTGGTGTGACCACCATCCCATCCCATCCCATCCCATCCCATCCCATCCCATCCCATCCCATCCCATCCCATCCCATCCCATCCCATCCCATCCCATCCCATCCCTGATCCCTGTGTTCAGGATCCAAAGTGTTTTTTTGCTTTTCTCCTTATCTTGAGGAGACAATAGAAATGCCTCTGAAACCTAACAAAATCTATAGTAAAGCATGGAGTTGAATGGGTAATATTAGAGAAAAAAGTTTGCTAATGTTTTCGTGTAAAGTTTGCCTTCACAGAAAGGAAATGGAAAAATTGGCAAGGAAATAATGAATTTTGGGGAGGTACATTTCAAAGTAATGAGACTGAGGTGAGAGATAAAAGGAATAACAAATTGCTTGGTAGACTATGGAACCAAGTAAAATAAGAAATTCTACTCACAACCTATTCAGGATTTGATAATGGCTTGCCAGTAGCAAATTGTAACCTGTTGAAATACGAAAGGTGTGGAACAAAAGGGTGTTAAAAACTATAATATTGGATGTCTTATTGTTCATCTTGCAAAAGTGTGTGTAGAGGGCTTCCTGTTTGAAATGGGTGGGGTTTGCCATTCTGTGAACACTGCAGGACCCTGGAAAAGCCGTGGCTGCTGGAAGCATGCTTCCCCAAAATATTGATGCTGAATGTTCCAAAAGTAGTGACTTCATTTTATGCAGTTTTAGTGCCCAGTTCCTAATAGCACCATGTGAGTGACCCAGGGAAATATCATATCTGATATCAGATAATTATATCCCATTAGGAATGCTCTAAACTACAGAAATCTCTTTTAGTACCACTGAAATAGGCTGATGTTTGGGGGGGTTGTACATTTGTAGAGAAGGTTCACTGCAATCTGCATTTAAAGATGTGAGAAGACTTCAGTGAAAATATGTTTGAGTTTAAAGCTGTGTTTGAGGAAGGGAATAACAAATGCAGGATACAGAACATCCACAGAAGGAATTTGGACCTGGCTGGCTGAACACAGCAGCCAAGGGTGATTACAGGCAGGTGGAAAAATTGTCAAGAATGGAAAAGAGTAAATTGGCAGAGAAAGCAATGTTGTAGACGAGAAAAAGCAAAGCCATAAATGCTGAAATAAAATGTTACCTGCAGTAATGACATTGCTTCCAAAGGTGAGGCAGCTTGCCTTGTGCAGTGACAAAAATGTGCAGGGAGGTGATAAAACTTCACAGACACCGTGGGTGGGAGGGCAGCCTCTGACCCGGGTCTGGAATGAGCACTGCTTGCTTGGTTGCACTGCTGCTTTTAATTGTACAGCTTTATCTGTGCCCTCTCAGAGAGAGCTCAGTGCTCCAGGCTGGCAGGGACAGGAACTCACAAAACTTTGTCCATTTCCACATCCCCACACGTGTGTCCCTCCCTGGCTGATGCTGAAATGTGGAAGAACAAATTCCTAACAAACAGCTGATGGCTGGGGTCAAATCCTTCTTTGTATAACATATATATTATTTATATAACATATTATATTTTTTATATATATATATATAAAAAATACATATACATTATATATTTATATATAATATATTTATATAATATATTATATTTATATATAATATATTTATATAATATATTGTATTTCTATATAATATATTTATATAATATATAAAAATAGAATATCTTTATATTATATATATATATATATATATAAAAATATAATTTATTTTTATATCTATATATATAAAAAACACTTCACAAGTGTTTAATTCAGAGGACACTGGACATTAAATCCAAGGAGGCTGTTCCTGGTTCCCCTGCAGACCCGAGGTGTCTCAGGCAGTGCAGGGCTCTGGAAGCACCAAGCCCCAGCCCCAGCTGTGCCAGGGAATGCTGAGGGATGGGTGGGCTCCTGTGGGATCCTGACTGCCCATCACCCACTGCCAGGGCCCTCCTGCTCGCTCCTTTTGGAATTCAGATGTGGGTGGGATTCATTTAATTCATGGATTGCTCCAGGTCTGTGTGCACACAGCTCCGTGCCTGACGTCAGGTTTGTTCTGTCTGACCTCATTTCTTCTTTATTCCTTCTGATTTCTTGCTAATAAAAGTGATTATAATGCCACGGAAACAGCCCAGATTTAGGGGATTAAACTCCAATATGAGATCAGTCATAGTGTTTTAAGTCTCCCATTTGTTCAGGGAAACCAGGATGGTTCCTGAGAGGAAGATTCAGCATTATTTCACTACCTCTTAGTTTGCTTCAGTGGTTTCTTCTGCACTGAAGATCATTTCCAATGAAAGCTTTCTAGGTATACACACACTTCAATATTGAGGGACTTTTAAAAGATGTTAAAGGTTTCGAAATTAATATTAGAAAACCACCAAGTGAGATTTGTGATTCTGGAAGTGTGATAAAAAGGTTTAATGATAAGACATGATAAATACATCCAATTCCACTGAGTGGCAATATGGTTTCATAGCGTGCTGTGACTGCAGAACTTGTTTTGCTTAAGAGTTGTTGTCTCAGCCATCTACTGTTCAATGTAAATAAAAATCCTAGGGATACTTTTAATTAGGAGAAATTGTTTATGAAGTCTTTGTCTTTGAACAGATAACCAAAATGAATTTTCCTGAGCCTTGTGTGGCTGTTCCATACAATATATATCAATAAATGACAAGAGTGTTTGTGACAGGCCTTTTAAAATGTGTTTGTGTGTATTTAGTCATGTGCATCTGTATGTAGAAGGGTTTTTTGGAGAAGAATTTGTAGGAATTTTCACTGGTGGATGCTGTCCAGATGGAAAATAGTTCATGGCTGTCGATTTCTTGCTATTGGGTCACTCTGGAATAAAAGGAGGCTCTTCCATGGTGCCAGTGCCTGTTTTGAAGACAGATCTCATGGGGATCTATTGTGTGGGTTGCAGAGCAATGGGATTTAGAGATTCGGGGTAGAGATTAGGCTGTTCTCTGCCGAAATTCTTTCAGTCGGACCCATTTTCTAGGATTTTTGTGCTGATTCATTTTCTTGCCAAGGAAGAAATTTCTGGTGTGAACCAACAGCAGTCCAACGTAAAAGAGGGTAAAATTAACTTCCTTGGTGATAGCAACACGTGAGAGGAGTCAGGAGAGGCACAGTTTTTGGGAAACAACTGAGGCTCACTTTTTGGCAGCTGCCCATTGTTCTGAATAGATCACAATCTGGCACCCCCCTGGGATCACTATTTCGCAGCTCCCATTGACTGCTATAGCTCACTATTTGGCACCCCCCATGGGATCACTATTTGGCAGCCCCCATAGACCCAATAGCTCACTATTTGGCACCCCCCCTGGGATCACTATTTGGCAGCCCCCATTGACCCAATAGCTCACTATTTGGCACCCCCCCTGGGATCACTATTTGGCAGCCCCCATAGACCCAATAGCTCACTATTTGGCACCCCCCCGATTGTCACTATTTGGCAACCCCCATAGACCCAATAGCTCACTATTTGGCACCCCCCCGATTGTCACTATTTGGCAGCCCCCATTGAGTCGAATGGGTCACTATTTGGTGGCCCCCCCAGTAGTCACTCTTTGGCAGCTCCCACTGTTTCCTAACACAGAATTAGTGTGCATGAAGGTTTACATTATTTCTACTAAAATCACTTGCACGGGGCTGGTCTCTGCTCGTGGAGGGGGTGGGTGGCAGCAGCCTGCAGCTCTGCCCTTGCCAGGCTGGGGAGGGTCTCACAGCAGGGCTTTTCTCTTAAGCCTTGCAGTTGTTCTTTTATTTGCTAGAAGGATTTTCCAAAAAGGCAGCTCATGAAGCTTTGGGGTTATTGCTCGGTGGGTTTCTTAGTTGTTTTTTTTTTTTTTCTGAATCTTGTGGCCCATTATAAATACTCTTTGCAGCTCCCCAGATCCTTGGCTGCTGGGCTGTGTATTGGTGACAAATCAGCTCCTCAGTGGCCTTCGGAGTAAAATACAATGCACAGTGAAAGGAGGTGGTGGAGTGTGATTGTTATTGTCCAGAGCCCTCGGTGATAATGTCCGTGTGTTTCAGGAACAGCTCTCCGGAAGGCTTTCAGTGCAGAATAAACACACCAGGTGCCGTTGCTCTGAAATCCCGGCTCTGGGTGACTTTACATTGTAACACTAGAATTAAATCTCTATTTTCTCATTTGCTGGGCTCGTTGCTGGGCTGGGGGAGGCTTTCCCCTGAACCTTTGTTAGTCACTTCTTATTTGGGAGCTCTAGAACGGTGCCTTTGTGATGCTTTCTGTGGAACAAAATCCCAGTGTGGGGTTCAGGCTTTTGAAAAGCTCGTGGCAAACTGCTCAGTCTGTCTGTCTGTCTGTCTGTCAGGATGGGATGAAGATTTGGTGCATGTAGCTGTTTAGCAAACTCTGCTGTGAGGTTTAAAGCACATGAATTCCTTTCAAGGCTTGGTTCAGTTTGGGAATTTTCAACCGAGTGTTTGAAAGGAAGCAAACCTAATTGGTATCAAGAAAACATTTATTTTTGAGGGATGAACAATAGTTCCAAAAGTCACTTTTGTGTTTCTTTAATTAGTCTGTGTCTTAGAGTAGTTTTTTGATGACTGTAGTAGTTTTGGTAGATGACTGAAATTCTTTTAGATCTGGACTCTGGACTCCTCAAGGTGACAACAGAATATTTTCACTTGGAGGACTTTAGCAAGTAACTTTCATGTTGGAAAGCAGGATTATGTGTAATACATAAATCAGAGTTCATGATGTTAATCAGCAAAAGCAGCTTGTTGTAAAGCATCAAGGTCCCCATCTCTGCTGCACCAGGGCTGCTAATCTCATTAACACACACAACTAATTTCATTTTTCAAGCTGCACGTGTGTGAAGGTGTGTGCACATCTCTGTCTGTCTGCAATAAACCAGAAGCATTTTCCTGAAGGAGCTGTCCAGGGCATAAAATTGTTCTGCAAAACGAGGACAAATTTCTTCAGTTTTGTCTGAAACATTGCCTGAAAACTCAGGGTAAAAACCCGTGGCTGTGGGACCAGTAGCAGTTCTGTAAATGGAAAAATGAATTGATTAGAGACAGCTCCGATCAGATAGTTAAAATTATAAATATTTAGTCATCTTTAGGACCCTCCAAAAAAATACTCTGTTTAGATTTCAGTGCACAGGACCTGCCCGTGCAGATTCTTTTATTGTATTGAAATGGAATAAGGTTTTCTCTGTCCAAACTTGAATTAAACTGATGCACAGTTACTGCCTCCTATAATTCTGTTTGTTAGTTGTCCCCCCCATCACTGCTGCGTGTTCTGAGGTCAGTCTGCAGCCACTTAACCATGTTAAAAAAATAGAGCAGACTTCAACAACTGGGTAGAAGTTGAAATTTTTATTTAGAATGAATATTTTAGAGCCTGCTTTTGCTCGAATCAAGCATTACTACAACTTTGTGGGAAGGGTGAAGAAGAAAAATCCACGTATCTGTGTTTTTCATGTCGCTGTCTTTTTTTATTAACAACCTCTAATCTGGCCCTTTATGTTGAAACCAAAATGGAACATTTAGGGTGAAATTACTGTGGAGGGTTGGAAGCTGCAGTGAAAGAGATAAAACAGTGCTTGGGCATGCTCTGTTCACAATTCCTGTGTTTATTTACTCTCGTATTGTTTCCACATGAGCTCTGGAGTATCTTCATGGGAGAGCAATGATGTGTTGGGGAAATAATGCGCTGTGGTTAGTCATGACATTTTTACTTGCTGTTCCTTTTTATGAGAGCTGTTTCAAGCTGCTTCCTGGGGATTAGTTGATTTTTCTGAGACGTTGATTCCTGACTTTAATCTGTCACCCTTCATTTCAAACAGGCAAAAGTTATGACATTAAATGAATATGACGAAAATGGTGATACTCTGCTCATAAATTTCTGGCTTAAGCTGTAAACTGATGTAAATACCACCACAAAAACAGGAATTGTGAGGCTCTTCTAAGCAAATAAAAATATTCAGTGGAGTGCAGCTCCAGCACAGCTCTGTGACCAGGAGAGCTGCATTCCATGATCACTGTGACATTTTCCAGTTCCCCTTCCCACGAGCCATTCACAGCCACCTGAGGGGTCTGGTACCCTTCAAAACCATCCCCAGAGGGTGGGAGAGCCACAATCCACTGGGAATTGTCAGCTGGGAAATTCTCTTCCTGTTCACCTTCTGTTTTCCTGGGGTCCTCTCAAGGAAAAGGTGGAAGATAGTGGGAAATTTAGGCTTTTACATCAAGAATTCCTCAGAGAATGAAGAGTGAGGTAATTCTTATTGTGCAGTTCAAGAGGCTGCCCAAAAGTAAAATACTTGCCATTATTCAAACGCATTTTCTCAGAAGTACCTGCCTGATTTCTGCACAAAGTATCCTTGTACCTAATGCAGGCATTGTGAAAAAATCCCCTCTCCAGCACTTGGGTGGGACAAATATGGGTTTATTTTATGCCTTTTTCACTTGCAGAAATGGTACTTCCATTTATAGAGGTAGCATCCCTTTGGAGAAAAAAACCAAATAACAGGATTGGGACTTGGCAGTTCTCTTGTGGCTCAGCCACTGAGAGATCACCTTGCTGCAGTTTCTTTGTGTTGGGATAATGGGGATTATTCTCCTGTTTCTGGAGCCTTCCAAGAGCCTATTATGAGCAGCATGATTAAATGCAAATGATGGTTCCACCAAAAAGGCCCAAGGCACTAGAAATTGGGTACTGGAAATTGGCTGCTCCTCGGCTCACCGCCCTCCCTCAGTTCTGTTGGATTTTGGGAGTTTGTAGCAGAGCCAAGTTTTCCCTAATCCACATTTCTGGAAGTTTTGTTGTTGTTTTCCTCTCCTCATCCCTTCCCCTCTCGCCCATTCTGGTGTTTATTCCTTTGGTCATTCAGCTCTCACTGATTAGAAATTCTCAGCTTGTAAAGGGCACATGGGCTGGAAGAAATTGCCCTTGCTCCAGCTGTAATAACGGATTTGAAAATCCTCATGACTGGTTATTGATATACTCAATTCATCACTGATACCTTGAATTACACTCAGCACCTGAACAGATTATTGTTTTGCCATTCATTTAAATTACAGGATCAAATGCATTTAGGTTGCTATAATTCAAAGTTCTCTCCTTGTGCTCTTGCTGTCTGTGTGGAATTAACTTTTCCTCTTGCTGTTCCTCTTCAACAGAATTTATTGAAGATAAAACACCAGCGCTCCTAATTCATTAGAATATTTATTTGTAAGGATCTATTATTACCACACACTCATGTTCCTGCTTATCCCAGTATCTACTCCTTCCTCAAAGCCCAAATGACTTGGCAGATTCCCTGTGATGATCCTGGTGTTTTAAAAGAATCAAACTAGGGCAAGATGTGTGTGGTACTTAAATTTAGATTTTGGTTCACGTGAACTGACATCATCAGGTTCAGTAGCAAAGCACACTCTGGCAGCAGTTTGGCCCCCATAACTGGATAGCACAATTCAGAAATTAATTACTGTAATATCCAATATTCCAAACTGCTTTTTGGTGAGTTACAAGTACACTGGAAGATTATCAAAGCCTCATTTTCATAGGGAGCGTTTGAAACGTGCCTCAACTTTTTCCAATTTTTCATGCCCTTTTCTTGGACACATTTTTAGCATTGCAGCAGTTGAGCTTTTGAGAAGACAGATTGAGATTTTTTCGAGTGTGTTGCAGGATGCTCCTGGAGAAGGAACATCCATTAATAATCTCGAATTT